>CP136063.1:181563694-182886467 GCA_032622095.1 Siphonodentalium dalli
ACTTGCCTGTGTAGACTGATGGAAATACTATCTAACAGATAATAAATTCCATGTTTCTTATTGATGATGATAATGCAGTCAGCAATAACGATCCTCTTTATCCACTTTATTTCTCCTGTTTTCTATGATAAGTTTTTTCCTCAGAAATTAAACGTGATATTTTTCAAAATAAAAACATAAATTTCCTTCTTGTCAACAATAAAAGTATCAGTTGTTTTCATTAGAGCAGGTGTTAAAAGAAGACTAACCCGATTAGAGTTATTTTCATTCAGTATTGTGGAAGTGTTCCAATAATCAAAGACAACTGATAAAGTTTTGAGAAATAATTGACATAATAGCAAGATGACCTCATGTTCAAGCCCGAATTTAGTGTGTCTGACATTTGCAGAATGAGATCCCCAAAGGATGAATTTAGTGATGCTATCCCGCACAGCGAGTTGGCATCACCAAATTCACCCTCTGGGGACCTCATTCTGCTTGGGCCTCATTTTCTGGGAAGTATCTCTAGCCTCAAATTAACATTATTTTTAGTTAATTTTTCCTTTCTGTTCAGTGTCTATATATATCTCCTAATTTGCAGAAGATAAAATTAACTGATGGTTTAACATCACCAACTTCAACTGGGGAACTGCAATCTGATCCTAGGTATCCCATAGCAGTTGAGGCCTAAGCAGAATAAGGTCCACAGAGAGTGAATTTGGTGATGCTAGCCCGCTATGCGGGGATAGCGTCACTAAATTCACCCTCTGATGACATCATTCTGCAATTGTCAGACACACTAAATTCAGGCTTGTTCATGGTAAACTTCTTTGATGTTTATAGCTACAGTAATGCCCTAAATAATCGACTCCTTAACAACAGCAGAATTATGGGTAACTTTTCAGGATTTAGTCGGAAATATGGCTTGTTGCCATTCATCGGAAAGCTCTCGGTGAATGGCAACAAGCCACATTTCCGACTAAATCCTGAAAAGTTCACCATAATTCTGCTGCAATTAAGGAGTCGATTATTTAGGGCATTACTGTGCCAATTTATTTTTACTGAAATATCTCTTTGTCCCAATGTTCAATCTTTGGACTTGTCAAATTTGCCATCAAAATTCTTGGTTCTTTTCAGATGTAACTCTGATGATTTGATGAATAATTGCTCTATGAGTAGTTTGGGAAATGTTTACATAATAAAATCAACAAACAATATCATTTGAAGATTTTCTAGCAATGGATAGATTGGAATCCTATGTCTTCTGCACTTGTATTATCAAAAACAACCCTCCATATGAATAATAAACCATTCCAATGTATACCTTTATCAAGGGTGTCACCAGGAACAATTAAAGTGCAAGGGGGGGGGGGGGGGCACAAATTCTAGAAAATGGGCACAATTCTTTAAGTCAGAAGTAAACATTATTGCATAATTACTACAGTAATGCTCTAAGTAATCGATCGATCTTCTTAACCACAGTTACCCATAATTCTGCTGTGGTTAAGAAGTCGATTACTTAGAGCATTACTGTATGAATATAACCAAGTCTGAATATTGTGTGTCTGACATTTGCAGAATGAGGTCCTAGAGGGTGAATATAATGACACTATCCTGCACAGCCGGCTAGCATCACCAAATTCAACCTCTTGGGACCTCATACTGCTCAGGCCTCAATTGCTATGGGAGGCCTGATAAGATTGAAGGTCCTCCCCAGTTGACGTTGGTGATGTTCACCCCATTAGTCACCTCGATTATGTATTTTATCTTCCGCAAATTAGGGGGACATAGAAACTGAACAGAAGGGAAACATTAACTAAAAACAAAGTTAATTTGAGTTGTGTTGTGAGCTGTGGGGGGATAGTATCACTAAATTCACCCTCTGGGGACCTCATTCTGGAAATGTCAGACACACTCAAATCAGGCATAAAAATATAACTGCTTTATTCTCTATTCACATTATTCGTTTGAAGGGGTTTTCATGAAAAAATAAGCAGACAACATATAATACAAGTGCTGAAGGAGTGAGTGCTATTTATTGGAGGGAAATGTTCAGATAAAAGTTAACCTTTCAGTGCCAAGTCCGATTTTTGTATCAACCCATATTTCCTTGATCATTTTTTCAAATTTATTGATTATAATAATGTGATACATTAAAGGGTTAACAAACTTATTATCCGAACATTTCCTCAGGATAACTGCTCATCAGTGAGTATTTAGTACAGAAAGGGTTAATAAATTATCCCATTGAGTTATAGATTTATAGAATGGAATGGTTTATTCTGTTTGTGGGGATGATTAGATTATAAAAAGCAGACGACAACATGGAGCCCCCCCCCCCCCCCCCCCCCCCCATGAAGGAGTGAGTGCTATTTATTGGAGGGAAATGTTCAGATAAAAGTTAACCCTTTCAGTGCCAAGTCCGATTTTTGTATCAACCCATATTTCCTTGATCATTTTTCAAATGTATTGATTATAATAATGTGATACATTGAAGGGTTAAACAAACTTATTATCCGAACATTTCCTCAGGATAACTGCTCATCAGTGAGTATTTAGTACAGAAAGGGTTAATAAATTATCCCATTGAGTTATAGAATGGAATGGTTTATTCTGTTTGTGGGGATGATTAGATTATAAAAGCAGACGACAAGCATGGAGCCCCCCCCCCCCCCCCCCCCCCCCCCCCCCCTCTTCTGAAATTTGAATCATAGGGCTATCTAAAATTTATTGATGCAGAAATTGCCATTCTGGATCAGATAAAGTTTGCTTGTTTAAATCCAATCTTCCAGAGGGTTAACCCTTTCATGACGTGAGCTGCGCTGGTGTTGCATTAAATATTGTGTGCCAGTGCACTCTCTTTATATGTGAATGGTTAAGCAGGAGAAATTTTCACAAAACACTAACTGTTCAAACTTGAAGGGATGGGGTCCAGTTGCAAGCTTCTAACCCTTTCATGATGGGAGCTGCGCTGGTGCAGCATTAAAGATCATGGCCCAGTACATTCTCTTATATATGCAAGTCTCCCATATATAAGAGAATGCACTGGCTTACAAGGTCAAGTTAAATATTATTAGGCCAATGTATTCTCTTATATATGGGAGATCATTGGCACAGGGTTTTCGCAAATTTTCAGTAAGCTCCAGTCATGGAAGGGTTAAAAACCAAAATATTTTTTCAGTAATAGTTGGACTGGTCATCCCATCGATAGATGTTTTTTTTTTAGGAAACCATGGTCCGTCCCCCCTCTCACATCATAACCTGAGCTTATATATTTTTATGTATTTAAAAGTCTTGCCAATTGAAACAATTCTGTTCTTCCAGAGTTCTTTATTGTATACAATAATGCCCTAAGTAATCGACCTCTTAACCACTCGGGGAGAGCTTTCCGATGAATGGCAACAAGCCATATTTCCGAATAAATCCTGAAAAGTTACCCATAATTCTGCTGTGGTTAAGAGGTCGATTACTTAGGGCATTACTGTAGATCATGTCATGAACCTCTACTCTAGCTACTAGTGATGTGTGGTTTTATGGTTTCTCATTTTTTTTTTCGGTTTTATTTCAAAAACCAAGCCACAACTGATATAATCTATAAAACCTATTCTTCCGGTTTCAATTAACTGACACTTCAACAAGATAGTGGTTGGCACACACTTTTGTCAGCTGCTATTTTTCATCTTTGCTGGTAGCCAGTTTTAATGTGGAACATTTGGGTGTCATATCAGCGATAATGGCACATAGGCTACGGAAATCACTGAAAAATGGCTGGAAATATGTCAAATATTATACCATCTGCTCTATACATATAGTCATTGGTGTAGTGAGTAAAACTATAACCAAATCCAAAACCTGGTTTTTCTACAAATACCATACCGAAACCAAAACCGAAATGAAATTTCAAAACCGCCCATCACCACTAGCTACACCTGTAAAGATCATATTCCACCCGTTCAAAAATGGGAACTTTTTTTATGTTCTGATCGGCAACTTTATAACATTGAACAAACAATGCAGGGAATATATTTCCTTGTTAAAAACTTATTCCTTAATAAATCTAATTAAGAGTAGGAGGTGGTCCCAGCTTGAGATTGCATGATTTTTGTGAGTCGATATCGCAATTAACATTGAAGTAATTCCTTGGGAGAAATTCTATGATTGTAAGCGATGCAAATCAAAATCAGCTCAACAAAGTCAACCTAAATCATGCAATCTCAAGCTGGACCTTCACCTACTGTGAAATACATTATTAAGGAACAGGTATTAATTTAACTAAGAAAATATATTACCTGCATTGTATGTTCGATGTTATAAAGTTCCATATCAGAACATAAAAAAGTTCCCATGTTTAGTGGTGGACTCCAGGCTTCATGACATGATCTATTTATTGTACATGTATTGAGATGATGTAATTATATTTGGAGAGTAATCTACATGCATGCTTTACACACAGTCCTGCAATATAAACTATTATTTGTTAAAACTTGTGTTTCCTTCTATTTCCTTTGAGAGGGAGGTCAAGTGACCAATTTTGAATGAGGATTTCCATGTAAATCGCAGGAGCAAGTTACAGAGTATGAAGTGGGTGTGATCTGATGCGGTATTGTAAACAGTTGATATTTATTTGGTAGACAGGCATGTAATTTCAGTAGCGAAGGGTTGTAATTTTGTTAGCATGTAACTGCATGTTTGCTTTTATTTTTGAATAGTTGTTATTCAAGAAACAAATTCTCAAAAGTAAATTTACTGTGAGAATGGATACTTTATCTTGCCCATTTGTTTTGCTAGATATATATTATGACTTGACTGTTATGCCTGCTTTAATAGCTCCTGTACAACGTCAAGCCTTGAAATAGTGTGTCTGGGGACCTCATTCTGGAAATGTCAGAGGGGTGAATTTAATGATGCTACCCTGCCCAGTGGGCTAGCATCACCAAATTCACCCTCCGGGGACCACTCTGCTTTGGCTGCATCTTCTGGAAAGTATCTATGGTCTCTCAAATTAACATTGTTTTTTGTAACTGTTTCCCCTTCTGTTCAGTTTATATATCTCCTAATTTGCAGAAGATAAAATGCATAATCAAGGAGACTATTGAGTGAACATCACCAACTTCAATTGGGAGACTTCAATCTGATCCCAGGTCTCCCATAGCAGTTGAGGCCTAAGCAGAATGAGGTCCCCAGAGGGTGAATTTGGTGACACCAGACTGCGGTGTAGGATATCATCACTAAATTCACCATCTTGGACCTCATTCTGCAAATGTCAGACACACTATTTCAAGACTTGAGACAACTACTATATATATATTACTTTTTCCACATGCATTTATTTAAGAAATGACTTCCAGATCGATTGGGGTCATTGCATTTTGAACAGAAGAGTAACAGTGTGTGAATCCAGAAAAAAAAAAAATATTACTGTGCCGGTCAAAACCAATGACCCCAATCGATCTGTAAGTCATTTCTTATAATTATATTATATACCAGTACATTTTAATAGGACAATAATAATGTTAACAACTTTTCTAAACTACCAAAACAGTTATAAGTAACACATTGTTCAAAATTCCAACACAGTCTCCCTATAACAACACGCAGTGAGTGCGTGCACTCAATAGGCTTGAAGTGATGTAGGCTTTTCCGATGTTCATCAACCAATGTTTCCATGACAATGGCACCACTTTCAAAGTTTACAGCAGGGCGGAACACGAAGCTGACATCTTCTAATTTCATATGATCTATAATTTTTTTGTGTGTAAAAAAAAAAATTAAACTCGAAAAATAAGCCCCGTTGGGGCCAAGACCGCTCCTCTATAACTGAAGCGACGGCTTCGGTTATTGGTTTATGAACATCGGATACGTTCATGTAAACCATATGGTGAAATGTACCGATTATACGGGCGCTAATTGTGTGAATGTAGAGGGTGTGTGATTATTTATATGGTAGAGGCCATGGCCGGTTCTCATGGATGGATCAGTCCAAAGTGGTCCGGTGCAGTTTTAATATATGAATAAATTGTTCAGCAAATAATGCAACATACAGTAATGCCCTAAATAATCAACTCCTTAACCACAGAAGAATTATGGGTAAGTTTTCAGGATTTAGTCGGAAATATGGCTTATTGCCAATCATCGGAAAGCTCTCGGTCGATTATTTAGAGCATTACTGTAACATGTTAAAATCAAGCCCACAGCATTTAAATTAGGTTCGTTAATAATGTGTGTAGAGTATACTATCCTGTTACATATAATTGTCACCCTGCAATAGTTCCCAGTCTATATGTAATTTAAATAGACTATAATTAGAACAGTTTTACCCCTCAAGTGCAATATTGTTGAATAATGAGATTATCTTCAAATGCAGTCGAAATAGCTACATACTCCTTATGTAATATAGATATTGTTGTGTTTTAATGAGTAATATGTCTTTTTCCACAAGTTTGCAGATATCCCAACAACAACATACAACTTTTATCGACATCAACAGCATGTGTCTAATTTATTACGTATCTTAAATTAATACTGGTACTGCTGTACTATACTGGCAGTCACAGTATATTTGTCATTATGCGCATGTGATTATTTTGAGGTTGACCATCATGCAGATGACAGACATTTTGTTCACTTTATTCAGCACATCTAGCTGCAAATTTGTTAACTACAATAACAGAACAATACTGATCAATCAACAATGTCTGCAAATAAGATATAGTCACAATGTTTCGTTCCGATACCTACATGTATCTAAGGGCGAAAGTGAAACGGACTGAAAAGTACTGGACCAGGCGGATTGGACCGGTCCAAGGTCTGGTCCAGGGGTGGACCACTGACAGTACGAGTCCAGGCCCGTCTAGTCCGTATTCCTAAATCTGACATTGCAGGAGGCCAATTGGCAAATGGCCAGATTTTTGGCCAAAACAGTTTCAAGCCTAAAGTCAGCAACCACCTCTCTTTTGCCCATGTATGTTTGTATAACAACATATGTCACACATACTTATCAAAACAATGATGATAACCACATCATTTCTTAATCAATTGACAATTTGCTGAGTTATCTGGTTTCAACACGGCAGGTCAATGAATGTTTATTAAACTCAAATACGATACCTGCCGTCAATGTTCTCATCTAAAAATTTATCATTTGTTTTGTTTTTGGGCGTCATCCTATTATTATTTTTATTTTCTTGTTTAGTGTCGGTTTTCATTTGCTTAACAATATTTACCATGACCTTGTAAGCCAATGCATTCTCTTATATATGAGAGGCTCCCTATGGGAGAATCACATATATAAGTGAATGCACTTGCACAGGATCTGTAATGCTGCACCAGTGCAGCTCCCATTATTGCATTATAGGTGTATTTTAGCTCAATGCAGAGCTCTTTGTCGCCCATTGCATTATCAACCCATCCTCACAATATCTATGGGTGACTGGTTGTTTTCTGTGCCATTTTAATCAATTGACAGGCAATAAGTGTAAACTGAATAGATGCGTTATGACTGTAAACTGACTTTAAAGGTACTCAATCCGATCAGGTAAAAAATATTTTATTCGAGTCGAGGAACCCAGTGGAACTTAACAGCTCTGGAACCCACCCATCAAAGCTCAGAGTGATCAGATATCAATTTTTGAATTTGTTATTCTCGAGATGTGTAATAATATGTGGCCAGGAAACACGTGGTCAAACGGAGGGTCTCGGACAAAATTGTGGATGGCGATGGATAACTATAAAATCAAGTGGTAACAGTCAAATTTTGTGATACTTTAGTGATAATATGGCCATATTTTGTTGAACAAAATGTTGATAAATAACAAGTTTTGAGAAATTTGATACCATAGTTTGACAGTGGTTAGCATTATTTTGTTGCAATAAATTGATAAGTAAAGCGTATTTTGAAGAAATGTTGTTGTTGTTGTATCTTGATGGTATGGGGACCGTCTGATCGGATTGAGTACCTTTAAATTTAAATGCGCATTTCGAGGTATAAAATAGTAGATATAAATCGAGGACACCTGCCCAGAATAGCTTCTATCAATTAATATTTATTTTATTTAAAAAATTTCTGATATAATACAAACCTATCGGGATGGCAAATTGGGCTATTATTAGAACAGGCGACCTGCAGAAACATTCGGAATGTAGCAAGAGGGAGAACTCTATCTTATTAGCACCTTCTAATAAGGTAAAATGCTTGACTGCTTCAGATTTAAACCACTTTATTATGTCTTTGTTGACAAATAATATACCTTAAGCCTGAAATTATGGTGCTCAACATTTGCAGAATGAGGTCTCCAGAAGGTGAATTTTGTGACCCTACCCCGCACAGCCCTTGGGGTGGAGTAGCAAGAAGTATTTCCCACCCCCCCTTTTTGTCTTTTGAACAGCAAGGAGGACTATTGACAGAGGCTGTATGCTCGCTGTTCAGAAGACACCATCGAGGGATAATAAATGAAGCTCACACTATTCCACCCCAAAGCCATCAATAGGTGTTTTATTATACATGTATATGGCACCTTATTCTCGACTCGTCAGCAGGTGGGTAATAGTTTGAAGACTAATAGTCCAGGTGATGGTTTGCTTGCTGGGCAATGGTCAAAACTCTTCGCCCAATCAAAAGACAGTATTACCCTCTATGAACTCTATGTACAAAATAACAATAAATTAATTCTGGCTGACCATCACCATATATGAGAAAATGATGCCCATCAGGTGCAAAAATAATCTACAAAATCATAGGTGATATCCAACACTTTTGAGCAAATTTTCCTCAATCCAGAGAAAGTGAATCTGCAATGGTCGTTAATTCCGCATAACTGAAGGATTACATCAATTTAATTCAGGGTTTTCTTAGGTGGTCAAAATCATTCAAGAAAATTTTATTTCAGCTATTGCTCAATTTTCATTCCGACAACCAAAAAAAACCAATGATTTTCAAGTCGAAAACGGGCACAACTCCATGAGAAATGAAAACATTAGTGAACAAAATGCCATACCATGACCAAATGTGACCTCGATCTTTGCCGCTTCAAATATGAACTACTAAACTAATTCCATTAATGTACCTGTGCTGATGTTCTAAAATCTTCATTTTGAAAATTAGAATTACAAAAAGTTTTTTTGTCATCCATATATTTGTTGCACATTAGCAATATATGGGTACCAATATACCTAAATTTAAATTCTCTACATTTGAAACTGTGGGAGGAGTTGGTGACACAACGAAGGTACTCAAAAACGGTCAAAATTTTTCTAAAGTAAAAAAAGAGCAATAACTCAGTAAGAATTTTTTTTCGTCATCCATATAACATGATCATGATGTTGCACATCAGCAATATACATGTATGTCATCAAAGCCATAAGCTTTTCTGTTTACATTTTTCATTCATGACCCTTTTTTTTCCACTGGGACAACTCACTTTTTATTTACTGCTTTTAAACCATTATAGATGTATGCTCTTTTCCAGTTGGAAAGTTGAAAGAGAAACAACATTTTTGATTTATACAGTAATTTATTGGAAACAAAAACGGTAACAATACTCAATGGTATCACAAGAAAACAAGCATATTTATACCTAGTTTGTAAAACCAACGATCATAAGAGAGCTAACACTCAGAACTAAATAGCAAAGAGTATTTCCCATTTGTGTTACCCTGGTGACAAAAATATCTCAATGGAACTGCTTAATATAACATGCCTTACTGAGGAGAAAATCACTAGAAATACGTCTATCGTCTGCTGATTTTTTCTGAACACCCCTCCAGATGAATAATAGTATACTTTTATAACTGAGTAGGAGAATCCATTAATTTTTGAAAGGGTTAAGCTGTCAGCTTGATTATGATCGTCAGATTTACTTATTTATACCACGATCCTCTGTGAACACATTTGGGACATCCCTTCCATGACTGGAGCTTTCTGAAATTTTGCGAAAACCCAGTGCCAATGCATTCTCTTATATATGTGAGTCTTCCATTGGGAGCCTCTCATATATAAGAGAATGCATTGGCCTATCAATATTTATCTTGACCTTGAAAGCCAGTGCATTCTCTTATATATGTGAGCCTCCCTCTGGGAGACTCGCATGCATATATTAGAGAATGCACTGGCACAGGATCTTTAATGCTGCACCAGCACAGCTCCTGTCATGAAAAGGGTTAAGATCATTAATGATTTGTAGTAGCCAAGATGGATGTGAAGTATTTAGTAGCTCATCATTGCCAGAGATTCTCAAAATTTCCAAGTTAAAATTTGGGTACATGTGTAAGACAATTTATTTTAAAGTGCTACAACCAGAACCAATATAACACAATCTGTTATCAATATTTATCTATTATAAATGTGCCAGTGCATTCTCTTAATTATGTGAGGCTCCCTATGGGAGACTCGCATATATAAGATAATGCACTGGCAAAGGATCTTTAATGCTGCACTAGTGCGGCTCTCATCATGAAGGGGTTTAACTCACCAACTCATGGGTATGTGAAAATAATACTACACAAATTTAAATACGAGTGTGGTAATTAGAAGGTTAATTTAGACAGTATTTCAAATCTGTTCACATTTAACAAGGTATAAATGTAAAAGAGGTAGGGAAGTTTTGAACAAAAGACTCTATCAGCGACTAAATGGACCTAATTCAGAGAATCTCAATATTCAAAACAACATGTAGCATGTTTTCATCATATCACTTTCTTGTAAATATAAATAAGAACACATAGGACATGTAAATAAATGATAACACAATAAATGCAAGATCCAAGACAATAGCCAGGTTCAACCAAATGTACATGTAACTTGTATTGCCACTGCCAATGAAATTCACCTATCTCACATGACCATTTCACCTACAGTAATGCCCTTAACCACAGCAGAATTATGGGTAACTTTTCAGGATTTAGTTGGAAATATGGCTTGTTGCCACATCGTAAAGCTCTCAGTGAGAGCTTTCTGATGAATGGCAACAAGCCATATTTCCAACTAAATCCTGAAAAATTACCCATAATTCTGCTGTGGTTAAGAAGTCGATTATTTAGGGAATTACTGAACAGGTACATGGTCAAACCATTTAGAAGTTTTGTGTCAAACGTGCAGTGTTACGAAATGTGTAGCAAAGAGGAGTAATCAGGTCAAAGGTCAATCAGCAAATCTGTGCTCCATGAACGTTTGCTAAATTCTGCACCAATGATGACCCAGCCATTACTTTTCTCCAAAAGGGTTTTTGTCAACAACTTCCTTCTGGAACCTAAATTACTTTTTTTTCTTGCAGCAGTTATTCCCGGCATCGTAAAGTCTCACTGTGGACAGCTTGTCTTTATCATCGGATTATTGTTTATAAGTTCTGCTACAAGTTGAGCTGATATCTCAAAACGTGTAGCTTTGGCACCGTGAAATCACATGACTTTTCCCTGCTAATACCATAGGCCCATAGCAATACCATTAGTAACACAAGTTACACGTATGCGTGGCTGATCCTGGCTTTAAGTGGTCATGAGTAACTTTGGTATCTCTTAAGATATGTCAGAAGTCTATCGTGTAGTTGTCGCACAAATGTAACGTCATTATGCGATATTGGAAACTTTTCTATAGAAACTCGCAAGCTGTGGGCTTGTAAAACAGACTTCTCTGTCTGGAGCTGATAGCTGAAAACCATATCTGATATACTTGATGTCATATCTGTACATATATATGTACCCGTTTCACATAAATTGGTCCAGGTTTCAGAGACTATAAGGGACAAACACACCAAAAAAAAAACATTTACAAGTATTTATACATCAGAGCCACATAGTATGTTGCTTTAATTATACCTTGTTGTTTGGTATGATGAGGTTTTAAGAACAGCATAGCAATAGTCAAGTCTAAAAGTATTGTCAAGCCTACAGCACAGTGCGCAAGTAGGTCAGTCAGCAGTAGTCAGTTGTTTACATTTAAAGCATTTTGATTGATGACGGAAATCATTATGTTATGAATTAAAGTTGCACTAATCAATCATAATAAATTGTTTTTATCATATGACTCTACTGTGGGTCTCTGTGTATAAATAAACCAACATGCGATTAATTAGAGCATTAATGTTTGGTTATATTAAATAAGAAACGACTGTTGGACAAACAGATCAGGCACACCGTGAATTCAACTATTATAGTTATACTGAACTATTATATTTGAAGATGACAGTGCCTAATCTACAATTTCCCTGTGTTTGCTGAAATTTGGTGTCGCACATCCTAGTGCACAGCCAAATTTCACTGTTAACGCTATTGCAGCAAATGAACAAATAAAATTTGTTTTGCAGCCGTTTTCGCCAGCTTATTTTATTTAATAATGAAACAAATATTCCTTTCTAAACGACATTAACATGATGACACAATCACCCCTTCATAACAATATTTAGACGAATTGAATGTTAATAAACTCCCTTATCATGTGCCATCATGATTAATCATTCGATTCGTGTGGATCGACACATTTTATTTTGTCACAAAAACAGACATGGTACGGAATTAGTGTGACATTGATTTTTAATAATTTTTGTGAAATATGATTTTGGATATCCATCTTTTATCAAATTCACAGAACGGTAATATATATATTGAACTATAATAGTTGGATTCAGGATGTGGCTGACCTGTTCAATGAATTGATAATAAATGCAATATCTGAAAGGAACATAGACATTCTCACTAGAAAAGGTGGGAATGGGATCACTGTTTCTAAATGTGTTTAATAGTTATGTAAAAGATTATGAAGTGGTTGTACTGTTCACCACAAAATGTATGAAATCCTTAATTCATTAGCAGGTAACACAATGTAGGCAAATCTGTGATCATTTATATTGATATACGTTACCGGCTCGACCTATTTCTGTTTTTGTGGTTCCCATTCGAGCACATTTCCAATTATTGTCACTTTTGTCTAACTATAAATTGATCAGTTATGTGTGTGGGTACATTTATGTTTGGGTTTTAGTTTTTTCAATGTTTCCATATATTTGGTTTTAAAATTGGTGAAAATTTCTAAAAAAAATGGCCAAACAAATTCAGAAATGGCCAAAAAATTGGCCAAAAGAATTTTCTTGCCAGCGTGGACGCCATCTATAAACATACTAGTATTGTAGATTGATGAGTATGTGCCGTTATGAAACACAATGTCAAATTATTTTTCATACTACGTTTAATAGTTATAAATACTGTATTTTTCCCAGTGATTTCAAAAAAATGAGAAGACTATGTCCCTTCAAACTTTTGTGGATTGATTCATGGCGAGTAATATTCTTCACTCCATGTCCTTCACTTTGTCACAAATTTCATTGGTGAATTTAGAGCATGTTCCATTGCCTCCAAGATCAGCAGTCAACACCTATAAAATATTAAATGTGAACATGAAATAGGATAGAAGATCTTTATTATATTTTCATCAACATTTAAACCTTTCATGACGGGAGCTGTGCTGGTGCACCATTAAAGATCATGAGCCAGTGCATTCTCTCTAGCATATATAGGAGAATGCACTGGCTTCCAAGGCCAAGGTAAATATTGTTAGGTCAATGTATTCTCTTATAAATATATATGTGAAGCTCCCTATGTGAGACTCGCATATATAAGAGAATGCATTGGCACAGGATTTTCACAAAATTTCAGGAATCTCCAGCCATGGAAGGGTTAACCACCTCGCTACGGGGACATCCTTAACCCTTTCTATACTAAATATTCATTGACGAGTAATTCCCTTAGAAAATGTTCAGATAATAAGTTCAACAAACAACCATAGTGGGCCTTATTATATGAACATTTCCCACCAGTGAATACGAATCCTTCTGCACTTTTAATTTTTTTTTCGTATGTCTGTCTTCTGCTTATTTTTTTATGAAAACCCCTTCAAATGAATAATAGACTATTCCAATGTATTCATTTATAACTGAATGGGAGAATCCATTTTGTGTATAAAGGGTTAAAATATAAATCATATCCCCACTCCCAGAAGCCTTAACATTTTATTACAGTGTCAATATGTTATTACCATCTCTTTGTGTTGTTGGGTATCCTTGCACGTTATGCTAACAGAAAAGGTTGGTCAAGTTATAACTTCGGGAAAGTGGTAGGCCTATCGACGTGTTACATTGTGGATTGGGCATGAACAAAATGGTGTAGAAAATATAATAAGCATAACATTTATTTGTTCTGAGTAGTGCACGTTGTTTCTCCTCGAGTGAGATGTGAGGATTATATTATCTCGCTAGTGCCTCATGGAAACAATCCTCCACATCTCACTTAACCCTTTACCCAACAGAAGGGCCCTGTGCCAATGCATTCTCTTATATATGCGAGTCGACCATAGGTCGCCTCGCATATATAAGAGAATGCATTGGCTTAACACATTAAAAATTATAAAATTGTTAAAGAATGTAAGAAAAAATGGTAAAAAGTGTTTAAAAAAGATTTTTTTTAGGCCAATGCATTCTCTTATATATGCGAGGCGACCTATGGTCGACTCGCATATATAAGAGAATGCATTGGCACAGGGTATAACTGTAACTATCACAATGTGGTCAAGGAGCCGGTTCCAATGATATCCATATTTGTATGGTTTTATTGAGACAGACCCAAGATATTTTAGGCTGTTGAAGCTTTATTTGGCCGGTTTTGGCCGGTTTGTTGGGTAAAGGGTTAAGGAGAAAAATTGCACACTACTAAGAATAGTTAACTACTGTCTATATGTTGAATTCACACAAAATCTGACGAAACTGAAAAGGTATCAACAATGGTCCACCTCCAGTTAAAAACAATTTATATTGGTCAGAGATGTCTTCAATTTCTTGTATTTCCTACATTAAAATGGCAGGCCCTGTTTGAAATCTGCAATTGGTCTGTCTGGAAATAATCAAAGAAGGATAACTCTAGAATAGAAGAGGTAAATAACATCATTTGACACTATGAAATCCCTCATAATAGCGAACATCCATACCAGATTTTGTTGAGATACGATAAGTCATGGTTGAGAGGAAGGGTGAACAGACAGAGAACTGGACAACACATAATCAAATACCCACCATTCACTTCACGAGTGGTGGTATAACCAGGATCTGTTTAGAAAAACTATAGAACATATACATATAGAACTAGTTCTCCTTGAGATAGAGATGTAGATGGTTATTTTCATGAGATAAATATAGCATAACACATTCAGGCTTTTAGGATACAATTTATATTTTGATGGAAAAAGTTGATGAAAAATAATGAATATATAGAACTATTATGAACAAAATTGTCTTTTCATTGTACAATAAATTAATTTCTGAATAAGAGTCTTCACTATATAGATTCTAGTTTGAAAAAAACTTTCCAACTATATACCATATAATATAGGGCTGTTTGTATAAATTTCACACTCAACTCATGGGGCATACAGAGAGAAAAGCTCAAAACCTATACCAGACAAGATTATAAATAGAAAAAGCGTGCATGTGGCCTTATTTGGAAGTAATACACGGCACACCATTTATGGATTACCTTCGAAAATTCTGCTGACAAGTCATGCTTGATTGCACTATAACTTGGCAGAAGTAAAAAGCAATCAGTCAGGTTAATTCATGCATGAGCACAATTTGCAGGTAATCATATTTGCGTGATTCTTAACTCTGTAGACTGTTGACTAATACAATTTTTGTCTAGCAAATTAAGAGCACTGCAGAAAACCTAAAGGAACTGATGACGAGTTCAGAAAGGTAGCAATGGTTATTGATTTTTTTTTATGCCCAGAGAACAAGATGACTTTTCGACCTCACAAAAATAAAATAACCCACAACGAAACAAGTTTGATATTCATGTGATGTAACACTAATGGGGCAATACATTCGATTTCTGAAGATAGGGAAGGGGTTGGTTCACCCTCCATTAGTTTAATTTATGAGCCATTTCATGAAATAATTTTCTTCAAGTGTATGATATTTCTATAGCTACCGGTATTATTTTTGATATATTTAATAACAATGAGAGGATAAAACTCAATCAAAAGAACTTTAGGCTGCAACATAACTGTTGTGTGCCTTGAAATATTATAAGTTTCAAGTTGTTTATCAAACATATATAAAAAGACATATACATCCCATTAATAACCCATTAGCTCAGGACCACCTACAGTAATGCCCTAAATAATCGACTCCTTAACCACAGCATAATTATGGGTAACTTTTCAGGATTTAGTCAGAAATATGGCTTGTTGCCATTCATCGGAAAGCTCTCAGTGAGAGCTTTCCGATGAATGGCAACAAGCCATATTTCCGACAAAATCCTGAAAAGTTACCCATAATTATGCTGTTGTTAAGGAGTCGATTATTTAGGGCATTACTGTACCACTAACAAGTAACATTTAATGATTTAAATGACCTTTTTTCTCATCAGATAAGCCAGGCTACACTGAACATTGGTGCAAGTTCCAGCAAAATTGGTCTTTAACCCTTTCGATACTAAATACTCAAAGGCAAGTAATTATCCCTTAGGAAATGTTCAGATAATAAGTTCAACCACAGGTCAACAGGGGTGTGTCGTAAAACAAGTTAAGTATAAAATTAAAATATATATCAATTTAAAATGAGCGAGCCACTTTAAAAGATACATCGATAAACAATACATAACTAACAAAGGAGTTTACTTTTCAGACACCCCCTTTTCAAAACGCCCCTTTGTACAAAAAATCTTCATGTATCAATAGAACTAATGTTAGTCTCCCCAAATCAATCGCATATGAGGTCCCCAGAGGGTGAATTTAGTGATGCTATCCCGCATAGTGGGCTTGCATCACCAAATTCACCATATGGGGACCTAATTCTGCTTAGGCCTCAACTTCTATGAGAAACCAAGGATCAGATTGAAGTTCCCCAGTTAAAGTTGGTGATGTTCACCCATTAGTCACTTTTCTTATGCATTTTATCTTCTGCAAATTAAGGGATATAGAAACTCAACAGAAGGGAAAAAGTAACTGAAAACAATGTTAATTTGAGACTATAGATACATCACAGAAGATGAGGCCTAAGCAGAATAAGGTCCGAGAGGGTGAATTTGGTGACACTAGCCCACCATGTGTGATAGCGTCACTAAATTCACCCTCTGGGGACCTCATTCTGCAAATGTCAGACACACTAAATTCAGGCTTGGTATTCAGATGACAAAAAGTCTGATAGGCAATAGATGAAGGACAGTTTTGAATTGCAGTTACACAACTAGCAGTATACAATTTCCAGGGGGTACTGTACTATCTCTGCTGAGCCATTTTTCTTGACATTCGCCCAATGGATAAATTGTTTTATACAGGAATAATAATTGGAGGAAACTGTTTTTTGTGAACGTTCACAGCTTTATAAAATAATCAAAGGCCGCTAGGCCACATGTCCCCCGAATAAGGTGGCTTTAATTGACCGGCGGATTTTTTAGAAATAATTTTTTTTATTCTGGGAACCATTGCATTAAAAGTATTTTCATGTGAGTAATCCATATACCAAATTTAAAAACATCAGATAACTTTAACTAAAGCTAATAAAATAATCGTTAAATTATAAGTCAACAAGGACCATGAAGTTTGGATGAGGGTTGTCGCATTTAGGGTGGGCCAAAAAGTTTAGTCGCGTAAAGAGTCAAATCCAAGATGGCCACTGGCGACCATGTTTTTAACATAAGTCAGAAAATATAGTTGGCTCCCATCTAGAGCCTAGAGGTCAGCCCGAAGATCCTTATAAAGTACTGAAGCCAACATCTATTAGTCCGCACAATATAAAATACAACCCCAAATGGTCAACAGCATAATGCAAATATGTCTCTTAAAAGCTGGTTAAAAAGTGGTAAGATTTATTTTCGTCCTCCTACAACTCCTGGATTACCTGACCCGAACCATAGTTCGGATTATGATACTGCTCTACTTACGCAAGTAGCTAACGATTCTGTTGACAACAATTCCTGTCAACAATCTTGAAAAAGAAAACGTGGCGAGTATGTGATGTACGACGAGGAAACCCGTGCGAAAATTGCGAGACATTCAATAGACAGTGGTGTTGCCAGTGCATCTCGAAAATATTCTGCGTTATTGAACAGGAAGGTTAGTGAAACAACTGTGAGGAATATGCGTGACCAGTATCGCAAACTAAAAAAGAGCCGTGTGTGTGAACCGATAACACTGCCAAAGTCACCACGTGGGAACCCACTCATGCTCGGAAATTTAGACATCAAAGTTCGAAACTGGGTCCTTAATGCGCGAAAAAGCGGTGGTGTTGTGAACATCCGTACACTAATGGCAGCTTCTGAGGGTATTGTTCGCAAATTCGCCAAACATCGTCTGGAAAAATTCGGAGGACACATATCCATCACCAAGACATGGGCCAGATCGCTGTTACGTCGTATGACCTTCGTGAAAAGGAAGGGAACGAAAGCAACTAAGAACTTGCCAACTGACTTCCAAGACATCAAATCTGAGTTTGTCAAGAAAGTCACGCAAGTGATAAAAGAGCATGATGTACCCGACTCCCTCATCATCAACTGGGATCAGACAGGTGTCCAAATGGTGCCGGGAGGAGAGTGGACTCTGGAAAGCAAAGGAGCGAAACAAGTCACCATTGCCGGACTCGATGATAAACGACAAATCACCGTTCTCCTCGCTGTGACAAAAAGTGGTGTTATGCTTCCTCCCCAGTTACTTTATCAGGGGAAAACTGATTGCTGACACCCAAAAGTTGAATTCCTGGAGGATTGGAATGTTTCGCACACGGAAAGCCATTGGAGCAACGAAGATTCTATGTTAGAATTTGTCAACGAGGTTTTAATACCATACGTAAATGCTGTGCGAGACACGTTGCCACTCACCAAATGCGAGCAGAAGGCAATAGCGTTATTCGATGTATTCATGGCGCATCGTGGTGAAAAGCTGTTGGGACATTTGAAGGAGAACAACATTGTGCCTCTTTTCGTCCCAGCATCATGCACTGACCAACTACAGCCGCTGGATTTAACAGTCAACTACCAATATAAAGAATTTCTCAAAGGATGTTTCCATGACTGGTACGCACAGCAAGTGATGGAGCAATTGGATGAAAACGAGGACATGGTGAACGAAGATTTTTGTGAAAAATTTTCAAATGTTGACACTAAGACATCTACTCTTAAACCAATTCATGCAAAATGGTTAATGAGTGCCCACGAACTCATCGCTACAAAAGTAGAGTTAATTGTGTCGGGATTCACAAAAGCTGGACTGTGATATGACTGTTAATTGTTGAAGTGCTATTGTTATGTTATTTATTTATATGGAGTTAGATTGATTAAACATTGTAATTACCGTTGCTTCTTGTCCATTAATGTACTCCCCAGCTTGATAGAGTTACCTCCCTAGGCTTTGATTTTACATTGGGACAATAGAGTTACCTCCCACGTGACATTTATTATTTCTCAAAATCGATCTAGTTTCGAAGATTAATTTTTCGTGGGGTTTTTAATTTCGTGGTTAGCAGCAACCACGAAAACCACGAAAATTGGACCCCACGAATAAATGTACTTTTACAGTATTAAGTTATTAACGAAATACTACGTATTGTAAAAGTTGTTATTTATCTTAAGTATTGTGTGCATTTTGAACTACTTAATCAGTGGAGAGCTGTGCATTTGTACAATAAGACGCACAGTGCAGTAATTTCATAGTAAACGGGAATATGTCAGGGATTTGGGAAGCATAAAACACACTACATTATTAATATTTCTGTATCATAATTAGGTCAGGGAGGCAACTTCTTGGCTGCACCTGCCATTGGTCTCTCCACTCAGTCCCTATCAATACTCTTAGTAATAACCGGTTCTGCCAATCAATATATTCAGTTAACTTCAGAGAACCACTGCAGATGGGAATTAAGTAAATAAAAACACTTAAAACAAAGAGCGATTACTGTTACCAACATGACTTATATTTAAATTAATCCCGCCATACAACCCATCACCAATGCGACGTAATTTTGGTACCATGTGTTGCGTTCTAAAAATAGGTCGCTTACAGTGGATTTGTAGGGATGACGAAATATGAGTGTGACAGAGAAGATTGTTTGAACGAAAGCATTTGAATTACGTCACAAGACTCGCCTTGATGCTGGCTAATAAATATTTGTCCCCTGAATGGAATAAAATTTAAACATAAGTTCAAATTAAACATTCACGCATAGATGGGTTCATGTTTGCTGGGTATCTTAAACTGTTAATCGGGCATCGCTCGACACGTTCGAAGCGCATAAAATAGCACCAACAGGACCTTTTTTGTCGGAGTGTTCACTCGACTGTTGAAAAAGAAAAAAACGGTCGCTTACGATAATGATAACAACGTGGTTGCCGAGTCAAAATTGACACATTATTGAACATGGAGGGCAATAATTTGATAACAGTTTCAACTATCAAGTCGATTCAAGTGAAAAATAAACATACAAAAATAAAACCGTAACGTCGGTTGGGGCAGAATCACATTGGTCGGTATTGTTTTAAACCAAAACCGAGTTGTTTTCTCGGCTAACCGCCCATCACTACTTCATATGGATCTTCCGGGTGACCTCTAGTTTGGAGCCATCGTTTATTTCTGAAATTGTTGAAAAAATGTCCACCAGCGGCCGTATTGGATTTCAAATTTAAATCCATTGGTGCACTCTGCAGCCCGCATAGATTGAAGAAATGTTTTGTCAGGCATGATTAGGATCACCTGTAGAGTGTGCCGAAGGATGGAACCCAAATTCGAACTTGACCTGTATTTTCATATGTTAGAGCAATCTTTATACCAAATTTGAAAACAGAAATCAGATAACTAAAACTAATTTTATCTCCCGGAAACCAAAATAATCAGCAAATTCTATGTCGACAAGGACCTTAACTCCAGCAAAAATGGACGGACCGAAACCCAAATTCAAACTTGACCTGTAATGTAAGGTGTGTAATCCACATCCGAAAAAAAAAATCAGATAACAAAAACTGAAGTATATCAGGAAAATGTCATGTACGGTATATAATTATCACATGGAAATCAAAATAATTGGCAAAGTCGACAAGGACCATATCTCCAGCAAAAATGTGCGGAGCAAACCAAAATTAAAAATTGACCTGTATTTTCTAGTGAATAGACCACATACGAAATCTGAAAACAATAACTAAAACTAAATTTATCATCTTGAACCATCTGGGACATCCGGATGCAGATTGGACGGACACCGCTGATTTCTATAGTCCCCCCAATAATTTTTCAGGGGACAACCAGGTTTCCGCTAGTGGGGCAGCGGGTCCCTTTCCCCCTACCCAAATTTACCCTCTATCATATTCCCTAACTGAACAACATATTCATGCCATCACATGTGTATTTGCCACTAAATAAAACCAATAGTTAATGCCAAACAAAGATAATTTTATTTACAATTTAATGCTGATCACTAGTGAAGCAATTTGCAGAAAAATAATCCTCTGCAGGGCTGAACACATCAACAATTATTGCATTATTATGAAAGATAATGAAATGGTCATCGCTAAAAGCCACATGGTTGATTCTGCCTGTTTACATCATGATTACGTTGTCAAATAACACAGTGTTCTGCTTTATGATTATGTACAGATGTTAGTTGCTGAAGGTTGGTCAGGAATATTTCAAGGTATTAAAAAGTTTTCATGAACGTTGCGAACTTGGTCGAACAAATAAATTGCGAATTTCAACAGTTTCTCTACCATTGTTGATGGCAGTACGAAAAATTGCCAGCACACTTATTTTACCTGCTTATTTAACTTTATTTTTTCATTGCAAAATTTATGGTACCTGCGATATCAATGTCATGCAGTGACATATGACAACAACTGTTAGCTTGCTCAACCCCAAGCCTTGAAATAGTGTGTCTGTCATTTGCAGAATGAGGTCCCCAGAGGGTGAATTTAGTGATGCTAACCCACATAGCGGGCTAGCATCACCAAATTCACCCTCTGGGAACCTCATTCTGATGAGGTCCCCAGAGGGTGAATTTGGTGATGCTAGCCCGCTATGCGGGGTAGCATCACTAAATTCACCCTCTGGGGACCTCATTCTGCAAATGACACACACTATTTCAAGGCTTGCTGAACCCTTCAATTTGTTGAAAATAAAAAAAAATTGCTATTACTTTACTTTATCTACTTATATTACCAGTTGTTCAGAATTTCGGCTTTTAAATTTTTCGACTAGATTACTAATACTAGTACAGTTAGATATTCGCAATTGTTTAAAGGACTGAGACCCCCCCCCCCCAGTGGCTAAAGGGGTCATTCTCCCAAACCCTGACATATTTTTGGGGAGAATAAATATTGTTTACACTAATTTCCAAAGACAAAATAATAAAAAAAATACAGATATAGTTACCTTTCCTTCCCGTATGGTATCTAGACACGCCTTCTCGATCCGTCGTCCATGGTCGTTGTATCCCATATGTCTCAGCATCATCACTCCACTAAGGAGTAGTGCAGTCGGGTTAGCTTTATCCTCATTTGCTATATCTGGTGCTGTGCCGTGGACCTGGAGTAACAGAGAAATCAGTCAGTCAACCCATATTTCCTTGATATCGGACTTGGCACTGAAAGGGTTAAAGATGGTGTATCTCTTCCTTGCAAGTTTTATCCTTTAATGATGGGGTTCATGATGGGAGCTGCGATGGTTCAGCATTAGAGATCCTGGTGCTTACAAGGTCAAGGTAAATATTATTGGGCCCATGTATTCTCTTATATATGCGAGGCTCCCTATGGGAGACTCGCATATACCGTGAAACCTCTCCAATCCGTACCCTCTATAATCCGAATCCCTCTCCATTCCGAATGAATTGTTCGGTCCCAAATTTACCCCAAGTGCATTGTCACTAATGATTACCTCTGTAATCCAAAACCTCTTTACTCCGAATACCGGATGGCTTTATTAGTCCATATGTGACTAAATATGATAATGTTTACCTCCAAAATCCGAACGCTGAAAGTGATGGAAGAGACCGAACGCAATCAGTTAAAAGGTAATGATGTGAACGTTTCCGTTTTTTAGTTGACCTGTGTGTGACATCGATCAGAGTTTCAGTTAGTTACAAATGGACGAAGTGTTCTTGGGAAATTAATCAAATTTAATTACAAATTAAAACGAATACCAGTATAATGCCTGATAATAAAATGATACGGCCGGATATATATTTAATCTTATTCTAAAAAAATTCCAAAAGGGATACCAGGCGAATGCGCGTGCACACAGGTAATGTACTTTCGTACTATTGAATAAGCGTACCAATTTAATTAGCAGTCTTTTGTCTCGGCGCAGCTTTGAAACGGATTAAAACAACATGTGTCTAATTGCCAGTAATTGGATACTGGCAGGGACTCTTTGTTTTTACAACAATTGTCCAAACTAAACATTAATTAGCTAAAAGTACATGATGGTGGTTTATTGTCACCATCACAGTTTTAATCAACTTATCACAATTAATAAGCCGTCGGGAAAATGACAGCTCAGAGTTGGAATCTACCATCAACAACATTTTCAAGAACCGCGAATCACTGTAAAATGTATCGTTTCCATGTTTCCAGGTTTATCTGTACATATATTCATGTCTTATAATAACATGTTTATCTATTGCAATTTATTTTTTGTTGTATTTTGTAGTTTATTGAATAAAGTTTAATAAATCAGTACCGAGGTGTTCGATAACTCTTACCGTCAGCGGCAATATATTCCAATGGTTTTGCGATTTTCTGGAGAATGCATTGGCATATTGTTTTCGCAAAATTTAAGGAAGCTTCAATCATAGATTACAGGGTGTAAGATATTAGATATGAATCAAGGACACCTGTCCTGAAAACTTCTATCAATTTAATAGTATCAATTTTAATTAGAATTTTTCTCATAAAACTACACTTTTAGCCTCAGAGCATACCAAGAGGGAGAACTCTATCAACTTAGCACCTTCAATTAAGGCAAATCTCATTTCAACTGACAGATTTCATCACAAATTACGCTTGGCTGCATATAATAATATACCCAATCATCAACTGTATTTTATTCACACAAAAAGCTATTTGTATTCTTAAAATCAGATTTTATAAAAACAATTATGTTGTTGTAATTGTGACCCAAAAGATACACACTATCTTTAACGATGGTTACAAGGCTATGTGTTCTTTTCTTCCACTTGCCTGAGATTATTTTTATTTTTGAGTTCAGCTAATTTAGTGATGGGTGGGGATGAAGTTACTATATCATCACCATTACTATCATCACAGTTCATGATTTTATAACAGAGTACATATTCATAGTTGGGAATCACATGGTTTCGAGGTTGGTAAGTACCACGCATTCAAAATGGCCGAGGCCAGTGCAAATGCACAAAAACATAATATATGAGGAACTGACACAAAACATAACATTTTGATTGTTACGACCAAATGCTAGTATATTTTTGAAACAAGTTGATACCTTATATGTTCCAAAATACTCAGTATTTTCTTTAACATTCTGACCAAAGTTGCCTGTCAGAGTTTCGTGGAATACACCAGTCCATACATCTAGGAGAATCCTTTGACTGACAACTTTGGTCAGAATGTAAGAGCAAACAACTGGGAGTTTGGACACACATGATGTATCAGCTTGTTTGAAAAATAGTATGGTATATGCTCGTAGCAGCCAAAATACTACGTAATATAACATCCTAGATTATTACCTTTTTCCTTGTTTCTGGTCTCGTTTGCGATCGCCTCGGCCATATATATATATACTAATCAACTCGAAACCACATGATTCCCCACCGTAATATTACTGACTGATAGAACAGAAACACAATTCTCTGAATATTGTAAAAATAATGATAGGTATGATTCATTTTTTTCAATTCTTATTTTTTTCAAAATTCATAGAAAATAACTTTTGTCAACAGAAAGTAATTGAGAGTAAGAACACACACTCCATACATACCGATTCAAATATGGCACCATCTTCTCCGATATTGCCACTAGGTGTCACCCCTAAACCTCCTATCAGCCCAGCACATAGATCACTAGAAAAAAGATAGGAAACACAGGAATATAGTTGATGAGCTTGATCATTGTGAACTTCTTCTTCTTCATGCGACATGTTGTAATGGGGAAGTCGGCATTTTTTCATTCGGATCTTTATTAAGTGATCTCGAATGGGACTTTTCAGCCTGACAAACTTGGTATCTGACAGAGTTCTGATTTTTGTCAGAATAACCTGACCAGGTTGCGATCCCGGTCCGCTAGCAAGGCTTGAAATAAGTGGTCGGTCACGGTCAATGACAGTCACCAAAACAGCTTTGACCGACACAATTTGCGTCTGGTCGGACATTTTGTCCGACAGCGTATTTCTACTCCCATCAGATAAAATATAACTGGATAAGACATTTCTGTCTAATCATTGCTTCTTTGCAAATCTGGACCGAACAAAACCGTTAGATACGTAAATGTATAGTGTAGTTTCTTATGACTATATCAGATATCGCGTTGTTCTTTAATCGCGTCAGCAACTCAGAAGTTTCGTTTCGTTTTAAGTGCGGTTCGTAATTATTGGCTTACCGTTCACCTTTTAACACTTCCGTTTTAAATCATGGTCATTTATACAATTTTTTAAATAAGAATTACGAGACAAAAAATGCCTGTACTCCTTGTCTAGTGTACTGATAGATGTACGGAAGTTTAAAGCAGTATTTAATGAAATGAAATAATGAAACGGGGGGGGGGGGGGGGGGGGGGGGGGATCACTGGTCGAACAGTAAAAGTAACCACAGTTCTCAAATTGATTTCCGAATTGCCGGAGCACAACCTTATTCAGTGGTTGCAAATTCAATTCGATGCAGACAAGGGGGTTGTTTATATACCCACTTTAAAATGCAAATACTGCATCTCCAAAGTCAAGGAAATCGAAATTTCGAAAGGACTTTAATAGATCTTGGGTTGATGGATCGACACATTTCTATTATAAACAAAGCATGATGGTAGCAGTAGCACTGAGTCACTTTTTAAGGTCACAGAAGATTATTTTACATGGTATTGAACTTGAAGCATTATTTATCACATAAAAATAAGATATGAGAACATTTGAAAGCACATAATTTTGACAGACACCGCCCAGAAAATGACAGCCACCATCCATTTGGTGTCTGTCATTTTGACAGGCACCGTGACAATAATTATTTCAAGGCTTGTCCGCTAGCCATATATGGCAAATTTTGGTACGCCGAAAAACAACACAACTTGTTTACCAACAAAGATCAATCTTCTGTCTGCTCTAACCGTGCAGTTACAGGGTTTCCGCTAGGGATTTGGGGAACTCCCAGTCCATCAACAAACTGTGAATATCTATTAGTATTTAGTAAATCGAAATCAGTCTATACTTTAAGCCAAGTTTTGAATGTCTATGGTAATATAAGTAGATAAAGTTAAGGAATCGTGTTTTATTTTTAACAATTTGAAGGGTTATGTAATGTGAGGTGTTGTCATTTGGCACTGTATATAAACATTGATATTGCGTAGACCTCTGGACCTCATCTACATAATCATAGAACAGAACTAGTCAGAACATAATCGCAAAGTAACCAAGCAGAGTCAAACACATGCCTATAAGCTTTTAATGACGTCCACTTCGATATCTTTCAGAATAAGGTAATAATTATCGATGTGAATAGGAATTCTTCTAATGCAAAATGTTTCACTAGTGATCAGTGTTTGTGGGTGGGGAAAAAATATCTTTGTTTATCACTCGCCGTCGGTTTTATTTAGTTAGATACACAGGTGGCATAGGCATTAATCTGCAGATCGGGTAGGGGAATATGTTGGAGGCGATATTTGGATGAGGGGAAAAGGACCCTAAATGGGACCGGCTGCCCCCTATAGCAGAAATCCTGCATTATGCAGCGCTGTTAATTAGCCTCAATGTGACTAGCAATCCAACAAAGATCATTCTACTTCTCTAACCATGCAGTGACGCAGTGCTGTTAATTAGCCTCAATGTGATTACAATACCAACAAAGATCGTTCTACTGTTTTAACCATGCTGTTAAATAGCCTCAGTGTGATCAGCATACCAACATTACATGTCAATTGTTCTACTGCTCTGACCATACAGTTACGCAGCCCTGTTAATAAGCATCGGCTGAGCCGAGGTAATAAGAAATTTTGTCAAAGAATATTTCGGAACCTTCCAATATTTTGTGCAAAATTTAATCAAATTGCTGTGGACAGTGTCTTAGTGTTGCACTGTAGAAGTCTATAGAATAATTAACAGGGCTGGGTAGACACTGTCAATGAGGTGAAAATGAGTGACATTTGCACTGTAGTAGCAGTCACACTGGAGCAAACTCAGACGGGATTAACCCTTTCTGAACTTTTCCCTCCAATAAATACAATAATGCTTTAAATAATTGACTCCTTAACCACAGCATAATTATGGGTAATTTTTCAGGATTTAGTCGGAAATATGGCTTGTTGCCATTCATCGGAAAGCTCTCCCCGAGAGCATTCCAATGAATGGCAACAAGCCATATTTCCGACTAAATCCTGAAAAATTACCCATAATTCTGCTGTGGTTAAGGAGTCGGTTATTTAGAGCATTACTGTAGGACTCCTTCTGCAGTTATATGTTGTCTGCATATTTTTGTTCAACACTTCTCCAGATGAATAATAGACCATTCCAATATATACTTTTATAACTGGATGGGAGAATCCAATAACTATAGAAAAGGTTAAATGCTAAAGTATCATTTTGTCAAGATGAATAATAATGTCTGTGTATAAATACCTGAGAATATCACCATAGAGATTTGGCATACAAAGGACATCAAACTGTGTAGGATCTTGTACCATCTTTGAAAGAGAAAATAGAACATGTTACTCAGACTTAGACTTTGAGTTACGAAGTAATGTCTGTTGTCAAAGGTCAAGATTGGTTAGCCCAAATTTATTCCTTACATGACTGGTGCTTCCTGAAATTTTGTGAAAATCCTGTGCCAAAGCATTCTCTTACATATGCGAGTCTCCCTATGAGAATGCAGCATGCAAATGATTAGCTAAACATTTGTATGGAAAAATGAAACGAGATTGCATTTATTTCAGATTCTGTATAATATATAGAAAATACTGAGGTTGTCCTCAGTAAGACAGGTAACAGATCAGCTAACAATCGCCTGCCCGCATAAAAGAGTGTAATCGACAGATCATTTTAGGGCTTCACGGAATTTTGGTATTTAGTCATATCGCGATACTGTTTTTGACACTGTATAGTCGGTTTCACTTTATATAAATAGTCGGTACATCGTAGCAGCCGGTGTGCATAATGATATGGACGATATCACTATCAGCGTCCAGCATATAATTACCCCAAACACCTCTAACGCTGAGATAAATGACATTGGCTAACGGATTTGGATTAGCGTTGTGTGAAAATGAATTAACTCTCACTGCTCACTAAGCGTTTATCAACACACTGCAGACAATCAAGTAGGCATGCCTTACACAATGGGTGGCAATTTGCGTTTATATAGGCCGATCTCAGCTCAATATTGCTGGAAGGTTTCCTGGCCAAACACTTTGAAAATGCGTGGTGTTTATATAATCTGAACAATGACATGCGTTTTTTGTTATTATTTACATAAGCATCTGTTTGTGAAATTTAATGTTATAAGCAACCCGCTGTTGGTAGGGAATTCATCAGTGACATCAGTCACTTTTAAAAACATGTTTACATCTCTGTTATATAAACAACGAAACTCCAGACAATTTATATTAACTATTTATATTGTATACCTCTCAAAGCAACATTTATCCATAATTATAATCAGCAATTGAATCCAACATTGGCAAGTATTTCAAATCAATAATTCTATAAATTGTTCTGCTTGTTACAAGTATCATGCTCAAACAGTTCTATCCAAGTTTATTGGTGATGATATTTAGTCATACCGCGATATCATTTTCAGTATCAAAGTCGGTATTAAAATCTGGATATTGTGAAGTCCTAGATCATTCTAGTATACTTAGTATTGAATAAATGAAATTTACTTACATTCAGACAGACAGTATCTAGATACATTTCTGTAAATTTGATATCTTTATTTCTCTCGGCCGCCTCACGGCAACATTTCAGAAACAAACCATCAGACATTCTCCTATAAAATAGAACAAGCCATCAGACATTCTCCTATAAAATAGAACAAATCCATCAGACTATCTACTATAAAATATATCAAACCATCAGACATTCTCCTATAATATAGAACAAACCATCAGATGTTCTGCTATAAAATAGAACAAACCATCAGACATTCTGCTATAAAATAGAACAAACCATCAGACATTCTCCTATAAAATAGAACAAATCCATCAGACATTCTCCTATAAATAGAACAAGAGGTACGCTGTCGCGTGGCATTTGCCCCCGACCGTAGCAATTCGGATAAAGCATGGACGAAACTGCGGATATCCGAGGTCTATATGACCATTCCAAAAGAAGTTCATACTAGAAATTACGGAAACCCAAAAACAAGCGATCCTGAAACCCAAAAAGAAGCAAAATAAAAATGTTCTAAGTTGAAAAAAGGGCCATAACTCTGGCAAAAATCATCAGATCATACCCAAATTCGTACTTGACATGTATTTTCATATAACTGATCCACAAAAACACAGGATTTGCAATCGTACCACCAAAGCTCACGCTATCATTTGGAAACCCCAAAAAAAAGAAGAAAAAAATGGAATTTTCTAAGTAAAAAAAGGGCCATAACTCTGGTGAAAATGGGTGGACGAAACCCGCGCTATGCATGTAGCTGTTCCCCCATGCTGCTCTATCACCATACCAAATATCAGCTAAATCTGCCCAGCGGTTGCTGAACAATAATGCAAAATGTTTGTACAGACGGACAAAATTGAATTTTCTAAGTAAAAAAAAGGGCCATAACTCTGGTGAAAATGGGTGGACGAAACCCGCGCTATGCATGTAGCTGTTCCCCCATGCTGCTCTATCACCACACCAAATATCAGCTAAATCGGCCCAGCGGTTGCTGAACAATAATGCAAAATGTTTGTACGGACGGACGGTCGGAGACGTCGACTATATACCCGCCGACTTCAAGTCGGGGGCATAATAAACCATCAGAAATTATGAGGTGGTATGTAAACACAAATGTCAATGTAGTGTTGTGATTGTCAACAATTTATGACAGCATGTGGGAATCAGTGATGCTTAGTTGCTCTATGTTGTCTGCAGAGGCGGCAAGTCGTCATGAGTTGTTTGCGACCCGTTTAGGATGCAAAACTGATCAGCTGATCAGGCCACCAGGTCAAAATTCATAACAAGCCAACTGGATGCTGAGTATTAGATCATCACTACAGAAGGCACGATGTAAGTAATAGCTGGCTTATGCTATTCAAAATTGTGTAACTTATCATCACTCCAGAAGGCACGATGTAAGTAATAGAGCCGGCTTATGCTATTCAAAATTGTATAACTTATCATCACTCCAAAAAGCACTATGTAAGTTATAGAGCCGGCTTATGCTATTCAAAATTGTGTAACTTATCATCACTCCTGAAGCCACAAATTATGTAAAACAAACAGACATTAATCATCATATTGTAGATTTCCCCAACATAGCAGTCATAAGCTTTCTTACTCACATGATATTAGCCTTATGGACGGCCGTTACTGTACTTCTGCCATTATCACGTGCGTATTTAAATGCATATTCTGCTACCCTCCGAGATGCAGGTTCTGTGATTAATTTTATACTCTGAACAACTCCATCAACAATCTGGTGATAAAACAAAAATCATAGGAATATCAAAGCATATCAAAGTGAGTATATATTTTGTTCAGTTCAAGTAAAAACTCATTCTACAATTAAAATATGATCTGGGGTACCGTTGGAACATTTATCATGTCACCTGGTTGGATCGACCAATGAGGACGCTCCGTTGGTAGAGGCATATCAGGAGACATCGGGTCGTCATCTTTGTAGCCCGTCCCATATGGAATCCATATCCCCCCTCAGGGTTCCCATATGGGGTCGATGTCCGCCATTTTGTTTTTCATGGAACTCTGCCGCCTCGGGTATATTTTCGGTGTATTTTGGCGCCAAGAAAAGTGATATCTGTCGGAAATCAAGTTCTGTTAATTTAAAGACATAGTACCATATACCAAAACCTGCATGTGATATATTTGAGAAATTCTAAACACTCATAAATTAACTATCAAACTCAAGTTTGTTGTCCTGCTTCTGGTGATTAGCCATTGACTCAATGCGTTGACGTTCAACGCCCATGACGCATCACTTATATTATCAGTAGGTGTTTCAATACCATAATTTCCAAAGATAGCTCACATGCAGATGTTATCATGAGCATGAGCATATCGGTCACGGAAAATTCAGATACTTCAGAGTTTTAAAAATTGTTAGATGCTTCAGAGCACTTTGGGAGAGATTAGACATATTGAATGTTTACAACATCTCCTAATTAGGCCATGGTTAATTAACCCTTCCATGACTGGAGCTTCCTGAAATTTTGCGAAAACCCTGTGCCAATGCATTCCATAGGGAGCCTCGCATATATAAGAGAATACATTGGCCTAACAATATTTACTTTGATCTTGAAAGCCAGTGAATTTTCTTATAATTAATGGCCTTATTTTTTTCCCCCACTGAACAATAATCATAATATCAATTTCTTAGCACAAGATAATATATATCAGTGAACAGCTTAAAATAAGCTTGCAAGGGTATATTAATCATTATAGTGAAATATATATCTTTTTTGTCAGATCTTATTTGAAAAGCTATACACATTGTATGGGAAGTAACTCTATGTAAATTAACTCCATGTAAATAACACAACTTACTGTGTGTTCTATTCCGCTGTATTCTCCTTCTGTATTTTCTCTAATGGTGACAACATTGACATCTTTGTAAGGAGTTTCGTATCCTTCTATTGAACAACATGGCCTAACATTTGCATACAAGTTAAATGCCCTGCAAATATAAGTGGAAATACATAAATTATACTTAAAACCTGACTGGAGCTGCGCTGGTGCGGCATTAAAGACATGGATAACCTTTCCAATCGGTATTGCTGTTTCAAAATGTCACATCTGTTAAAACCACCATAAAATAGAAAGAATCTCGCTAATCCTCGCCACTCAAGATTTTATTGTTGAATGGGTCACCGTGAACCACTCTCCCAAAACAATCACACCACTTTTCACATGCTATATACAAACAAATGCTCAGTTCACACAAAGTGTGTTTTGTGGGTAATATCACTTTCATATTAACATTATACTATATTACTACTATTAGTATATTCTTGAGGAAATTCACAATTTGGTAACATTTATTTCTAAATTATAACCTATAACCAAGGCCAATAGTGCCTTTAAAGATGATGTGCCAGTGCATTCTCTTATATGTGCGAGTCTCTCATAGGGAGCCTTGCATATATAATAGAATGCACTGGCTTACAATGTAAAGGTAAATATTGTTAGGCCAATGTATTCTCTTATATATGCAAGGCTCCGTATGGGAGACTCACATATATAAGAGAATGCATTGACACAGGGTTTTCTCAAAATTTCAGAAAGCTCCAGTAATGGAAGGGTTAAGATGATATACAGTATACTCAAGACTGTTTAGATGGATGTTAAACATCTAGCATATATTGTTGGTTAAGATACAGTAGTGCCCTAAGCAATCGACCCCTTAACCACATCAGAATTATGGGTAATTTTTCATGATTTAGTCGGAAATATGGCTTGTTGGGAAAGCTCTCGGAAAAACGGAAAAATGGCTTGGTGTAAACCCCCCCCCCCCCCCCCCCCCCCAAGAGAACTACTTGTCAACGAGTATTTAGTATAGAAAGGGTTAATAATCAGTTCTACTAATCATACTCACTTTCTAAGAGCTAAATTCAATGACTGATGACCTTTCCCTATAGGTGTTGCCAATGGGCCTTTCAGACCTATTTTAGTTTTTGCCATTGAGTCAAATATTTTTTGAGGAAGCCTAAAATTTCCATCAGGTCCCTTCACAGGCGTGACATCCACTGGATCCCAGTCAATCGGTGCCTGAAAAAGGAATGTGAATATGAGCAGGAATAGGTCAGTCAATTAGTTTAGTAGATCATGCCATGAAATAGTGTGTCTGTCATTTGCAGAATGAGGTCCTCAGAGGGTGAATTTAGTGATGCTACCCCGCATAGCGGGCTAGCATCACCAAATTCACCCCCTGGGAACCTCATTCTGCTGAGGTGTAAGCAGAATGAGGTCCCCAGAGGGTGAATTTGGTGATGCTAGCCCGCTGTGCGGGGTAGCATCACTAAATTCACCCTCTGGGGACCTCATTCTGCAAATGACAGACACGCTATTTCAAGGCTTATTAGTAGATCATGCCATGCATCTCTACTCTGGCCATACTCGTATCATATTCCAACAGAACTTTCAAAATCTGGGAAGTTTTGGATGCTCTGACCTGCTCTTGAAGGGGAACTTTATAACATTGAAAAAACAACGCATGGAATATATTTATTAATTAATACCTATTCCTTAGGCCACAGTAAAATTCTGTTTTAGCGTCAATGATTAATTATCTCACCATGTTCATAGTGTATGCTCTGCCCTCACAGGCACTCACTATATTGATGTAAACACTAACTCTGGTTCAGTAAGCATCTTGCATGGAATATACAACATATGGAATGACATGTCTCATTGTCAGTGTTACTCATTAGTTAACAGAGAACCACCAAAACAAATATGATAAAGTGACCGGAATATAAGCAAATTGGAAGTACACGTTCCAGTCAGAGCAACGATTTCATGCAAACTTGCTTTTGATTGCATGCAGTGAAATAATTAAAGCTAATTAATGCGTAATTATTTGGCCCAAAAAATGCGGCCAAGATGTCATAAAGTTCCCCATCAGAACATCAAAAAGTTCCTAGGTTTTTAGCTGGTGGAGAATGATCTCAACAGGCGTAGCCAAAGAAAAGATTCTTGACATGATCTCTTAGCTCTGGTACAAAATTGCCGCTATCAGTGACTCAAACATCAGCCCTCATCGGTTGACAGCACGACATTAATTAACTACAAGAACGAATCAGAGATGTGGGGTCGAGCTATGGTAGCTATGCCAAACATGGACTTGGATTGAAAATGATCAATTAATTGAAACTGGCTATCCATACACAACATTGTTGAGGAAGTCGGACATACCAAATATTCACTCGCAAACCGACCATGTCAAAGATATTGTACTATCGCAGTCCAAATTCACAATGAAACTGACAATGACACTGTAGCTCAACTTGGAGAGGAAATCATGTCATACATTACAGTCAATGGAGTAATAATGAATGCAAAGTTTAAATGTTTAAGCAATATCAGAGGTCAACCCGAAGAGCCATATGAAATTTGGAATCAATAGGATGAAAAATGTTGGCTGAAATGTGTGCTGAAGTATTTAGTCATACAAAGAGTAAAATCCAAGATGGTTGGTGGCAGTAATGTTTTTCATCGAAAATCGTTTCAAATTTGATAGCCCCCATCTAGAGTGATCCTAAACATTTCAGTACGTTTTCAAACAATTTATCCAATAAACACAGAATGCAGGGTGGTGTACAAATGGATTCAAATTTGGAATCCAAGATGGCTGGTGGTGGTCATGTTTTTAACGAATATCAGAATATAATTCAATGGCTCCCATCTACAGGTTGCCCAAAGATATGTATGATCAGATAAGAGATGTGGCCTGTAGGGTGTGCTAAATGAAATTTTTTGATAGATGCCAACCCATGGCAAAAAAATAATGAAGGGCCATCAATCTGCCAAAAAAAAAGCGGACCTTTCCAGTTTTCGAACTTGATCAAGACATTTGTGAGCAAGTCTCATATACCGAATATCAACAAAATACTGTAAGTTCATATTTGTACAAGTTGTCGCGTTATCGTGATAAAAATTAATGAAAATGAACAAATTATTAAGAGCCATATCTCCACACAAAGTAGGTGGACCTGGAAGGTTTTCGAACTCAAGGTGTGATATCTTGCCATCATTCCCTGTAAACATGCTTGAAAAATTAAAAAAATTACCAAAGGGTTATAAAAGGGTTAAGGCTCTTCATTGAACTTATTTACTGAACATCCCTACAATTAAATTCAAGTGAATTTCTTTGCCATTCATTTTCATATAATCCCTACACATGAATAATAGATCAATCCGTTAAATACTTTTATAACTGAATAAGAGAACGCATTTAGTAATCTATGGGTTAAGACTTACCCCTGCCGCAGAGAAAATCTGTTGTACAGATGCTGAGATTTCTGGGCCAATGCCATCACCAGGGATCAGCGTTACCAGGTGGTTCTGTAAATAATGAAAAAATACGATTCAGGTAAGTGAATGGCCTAGTTTGAAAGTTGGAAATTTATCAAAATAGTAATGTATTCTAAATATTAGGTTTGTTTCCGTTAATCCAGTCATGTTAAGGCCTAACAAAATAACACCTGTGTTTCCACTAACGGGGTCCCAAAAATGTTAGGTCGGTAGGTAGGTAAACTTTTTTTTTTTTTTTTTTTAACCTATTTTGGCGGGGCAACTTTTTTGGATAATATTTGTCTGCGATTCATGATCAAGCAACATTACTCATTTGTTCAATTTGAGTTTGCATCAGTAGAGGCAGTCACAGTTTTTTTGTAATTTTTGCATGGCTCCCACGGCATGTGTTGATACCAAATTGGATTTGAGAAGAAATTAAATAGGTTAAATGATGCAAAACTAATACTAAATCATGTGTCACCGATAGTAGAGTGCAATGCAAGCATTAATTGGTACACGCGGTAGTATCAGATACTTAGTAGCAATTCTCGAACTGTCTGGAAGTGTCGGTGACCTTCAATCAATTCCGACCCTTTGAAGTTTTCTCTGATCTTCCGACAAAAGCATGTGTGCAGTCACTGTGTATCAAGTCTGAATGCACACAAGGAAGTGACAACGTAAAAGTGGCGTTGTGTGGCAATGCGTGCTTTCGTAACTTAATAGTTAATACTGCACGAAAGCAACATGGATTCAAATTGCAATCACACCACGACATACTAAAAAGTGTTTTACAGTGGGGTTTATAAAAACTATGTAAGTCGACAAAGTTTGAAGATTGAGATCAGCTGCACAATGTCTTCACTCTTTCCGTTCTTCCTCCATGTTGTGATATAATATGATCAATTCAATTGAGTGACCAAACAGACATCGTAGTTGAAACAACCCAAAACCTCTTTAACTTCTTCAATTATCTTCCCTTTTATCAAGGAAATTGAATAGGGATCTCGTCGATTCGTCCCGAGTACGAAACGACTTCGATTCGTCCCAACTTAGAAATTTACTTTGATTGATTCGTCCCATGTAGGCTACTATGGTTGTTTCGTACCCCGAATATAATTATACAACCAGCTAATAAATTTAATATCATAACTTTCCATTGTATTAACATGCTAAAATGTGTTCACTTATGAGTACTGACAGGTTGTTTTCACAACACGAAGACCACGGAGGGTCTCCCGTCTGAGTAGGCGTCATATTGTTTTTACAAGTCGACGCTCATGTGTGACCACTGGTCTCATGTGCCGATGACCACTGTTCAGTGATCAAACGGAATGTATTTATAACAATAACAGTTCCGTAATCCGATTGTAGCTAGGCCTACATGCAATCATTATCTCGAGATTGCCTGCACGGTGGGGATTGGGATTCGCGATTTTCTCGAGGAACGATTTCCGATTACGGCATTCGCCCGCGATGCTACGAAAATATAGCAGAGGTGTTTCGAATGCCCATTGACAGCTAACGTAAACGAACGATCGGGCCCGATTGGCCGATTGTGGTTGGGTGATAATAATTATTATTATTATTGGGCCGTCCGATAATCGGTCAATCTCGTGCATTTTCGTGCAATGAGATCTCGCGATCGGCCGACCACATGACACCGTCTCCTGTCCGTCTGTACATAGACGCAGTATATATCGCGTTTCTGCGGCAAGGTACCCACTCAACGCACCACGTGATATCAATTTAAATTAACTTGGTAGTTTATATTTTTTGAAAACCCAATAAAATGGGGGCAGTCGGCGACTTTTTCGGCGGTCGGTCGGGTTAGCAGAAACAGTGTACTTTTTTTTTTCTTTTTTTTTTTAATTTGCAATAAAATGGTCTCAGTCGGCGACTTTTTTAACGGTCGGTCGGGTTAGTGGAAACACAGGTATTATTTTTTTAGGCCTAATTAGCATCGGCTATCGGCTGAGTCGCGGCAAATGCCAAGGCAAAAATAAATTTTGTCAGCTATTTTTTAGCCAAGGCAAATTGCAGAACCTGCCAATGTTTTGTGCAAAAGTTAATTAAATTGCTGCAGACATTGTATTAGTGTCGCACTGAGGAAGTCTACAGACAGCAAAAATTCATTGTTGAATGCCAAGAAATACTGAGATAACAATGAATATCTTGATAATCAGCAATTTTAAGCCAGACCGAACCAAAGTCAGCCCTGACTGAAGATATATGTGTATAGAGCATGAAACCTTGCAGATCCTAAGCTTTTTAGCCAAGGATACAGTAATGCCCTAAATAATCGACTCCTTAACCACAGCAGAATTATGGGTAATTTTTCAGGATTTAGTCGGAAATATGGCTTGTTGCCATTCATCGGAAAGCTCTCAACAATACAACTAAGCCATATTTCCGACTAAATCCTGAAATATTACCCATAATTCTGCTGTGGTTAAGGAGTCGATTATTTAGGGCATAACTGTAGTTAATCACAAAATCGTTTCGATCATGATTTGATCTTGGAATGTCAGGTACCTAAATTTTCACTGTCTCATTTAAATTGTTCAGTAGTTAAACTAACCACTACTGAACTGGAAGTGATCACTATTTGATCTTGGAACCACTTGAAGAATGTTCGATAAAATATAATAGATATTGCACCTCTTGTTGATGACTATGCCAAAATAGGGATCCTCGGTGGAGGAAATTAAACATAGCCAACAACAAACCATGCAAAATTTATTTAACAAAACATTTACTCTACATTAAAGGGTTGGGCGGCCTTCGTTGTAGGTTATAATTTATAAATAACATTATCAAATTATGATAATTTCCTCAAGAATATACTAATAGTATAGCATAATGATGATATGAATGCGATATTATTCACAAAACATGCTTTGTGTCCGAGAAAATACAGGTCGACTATTGTTTAGTTTCTCGCAAAAATCGCAGTAGATTGTTTATTGGCAGAATCAAGATATTGTGCCATTTCCTTATTTAGATTCGCTCGCTTTAGGCCAAAAAAAAAAGAAGTTTTGGTTCTCAGGCCCCGCCGCATTGAATAAAAAGGGCCGCATTAGGCCTTTTTATTGCAATGCCTGATGTTATGACAAAAAAACTTACGAAAAAAGAAATTGGAAAAAAAAAAAAAAAAAAAAATTTTTTTTTGATTTGTATAAACATATCCGTAGCAGATATGTGTTGAATAATAGTGTGCATTGAGCTCTAACATGTAATGTGTTAAAAAGTGACTTGCAGGCTTACAACATGAAGTAGATGACTACAATTAAGAAAATGATAAGCTGACCCTCATGCTCTTCTTACAATTAGTCATTGTGAACTAACTTACACTAATTGTAACTTTATACAATTGAAAGGCACAGAACTAAATTCAGGATCACATATTAGAATGGGGAGGTATCAGTTTTTAGACAACAATAACAGTAGTTGATGTCAGGGGCATTATATAATGTTAGGTAATCCCAGTCATACACTGGTAATACAATGTCATTTTTATATAAGATTAAATGAGTTTATATGCATAACAGTTCCCTCTACATTTCTGGTTATTACTAGACAGAGGAAGGTATCTTTGTCCATGCTTACTATGTGCAGAAAAAAATAAAAAATAAAAATAAAACCCTCCCTCCCTCATTGATTTGAAAAAAAAATTGCCCGAGAACCAAAACTCTTTTTATTTTTGGCCTTATATGTCAGTTGTAAGACCTCTAATAAGGTGCGCCTACAACTTACAACTCACAATATGACTTATAATGCGATTGTTGATTTCGCCAATAATTTTATCTATGCACTTCACAGCGCAATGGAACATTTTCATTGACGATACGGTAGTTCCAAGTGTTTGTCTATAAACAATCGTAACGGAACATTTTTGATGTTTGTTTACATAACCAAGGGTACAAACGTGACAATAATATGCAATGTACGTGATATTTATGATTTGTATAAGAACAACATCTGTCTATTATATTATATTCTTTCTGTTTATGGCGGTTTTAGTGGATGTGACTATTTAAAAACGTATACCCACAGGGAAGGCCACCCGTATCTTTTAAATCTTAATTGTGTACATGTGCCATTCAGAACAGAGTCACTCCCATTGGGCTATCCACAAACATACCACCCGATAAAGCACCTTCCCCAATCCCCAGACATAAACTCTAGGCACAGGATATCTAAACTCACATATCAGATTATAGATTTTAGAGGTTATTACTTGGTTAGTTTGACTATGATATCAGCCCAAGGTAACTTCATATCAGCCAGAGACCGAAAGTCGAAGGCTGATATGAAGTTACCGAGGGCTGATATACCTCGCTGATATCCAACCAACCAAGTATTAATCTTGTTATTAATTATATAAACTATATGGCGATACCATTTTTACTGAGCACTGTAATGATACATTATCTCATGAAACTATAAGAATCAGATTCAGTGCCCATGATACAACAGCCCTTGAAATTGTCATTTTCTTCTACAGCATTTCTAATGATTTCTATATAACTGCATGAAATTCTATAAATATTGGCTTCTACTGCTTTTTCTCGAAAACTGAGAAAAACAAATTGTATATATATATGATCTTAAAATGCTAATTCGCCTTGGCTTGAAAAGGAAAAACTGATAATCATAAATTATATATTATCTTAGAAAGTACTGGTAGTACACACATCCAAACCATGGAATATCCCATGTTAAGATGTCAGATAAGGCATTATCTAATTGTGATCTAGACATGCTGAAATTAAAAACATTACATTTCTTAATTACCTTTGAAGAATACAGTCGTTTCTGATATGTTAGACTTGATTTGCATAACTTCCCCTAAAATAAACCATTTCTGTATATTATTTCAACAACATGTGTATGTCAGATAATTATATCTACCTTTTAACGACTGATCTGACTGTTAAAATATTAAATTTGATTTGAAAAAAATTTGATTGTTACATTTAATAGCATAAAAATATAATTCATATAAATCATTTCTAAATATTCAACCAAACTGTTGTTCAATAGACTATGGTAAAGTTTACTAGACAGAGGCTTCCAGTCTGCCTTAGTCAAACTTTGGAACTACACCTGATACAATGGAATAATTTCCATTTCTGATTTGAGATTGTCTCCTAAACCACTTAAATATACCATCATGGCACTTGCATCACAAAGGCCTGATCATTGCTAATCACTGACACTATCTAATTCGTGAGTGTTGTAAACCCTGGATCAAATCAGATCACACTCCTACGGAAATTGTCGAGATGTGCCGAATTGACGACAAACTTAATCCGTTAAAAATAAGACTACGGTAAGAAAATAAAATTGCTGAAATGAAAAATGATTTGTAATTAAATGGTTATTATTGTAAACTAAAACTGGCCGTCATATAAACCTTTTATCACATTCACAGCAATGAGCTGATCCATCTCGTCGCATCACGTCTAATTGAGGTGGCCTGCGGCAGCTCGTTTGATCCGGTAATCTACCCACCTCAACTCGACGTGATACTACGACACTGCATGATCAACACACTGTTGTGATAATATGTATTTGTCAGGCCTGGTAAAACTAAAACTTAATATTAATAAAACTGTAATAAATTATTTAGGCCTAAATATAACCTAAATTAAAATAATTCTGCATGCCAGAACTTGGCAGAAGTCAAACCAATGTCAATGTCATTACAACAGTAGAAGTCACATGGACTAGTCAGGAAACTTTGAAACGGAATCGAACAGAATTAGACTCATAATTATAACAGCTGATAGTGATATATTTTATTTATGAAATTGATTTGAAAATTGAAAATGAAAATATTTATGAGGGGTTTTTTTTCTGCCAAAAAAATAGGCTTCAAGAATCAAACACTATCGGTTCGTTCCAGTGGATAAATTAAACATCAGCCCAGATAAATACGGAAAGACTAGCTTCTCTTTAATATTGTTTGTGTGGTCCCTTTTAAAAAATTGATTACCTGACTGGATATTCTTGAAAAAATTGTTTTGATTTTGCAACCTGCCATTGTAACGAGGTGACCTTTCTGACCTCTTTGACCTCGGTTACTTCATTGTCGCGGTGGCTGGTAAAACAGTGCCGTGACTACGCCTCTGGACATATATCACAATTTAAAGCGACACTTTGATTATTGCGGTGGAACGAATCACGTGTCATGTAAGGTCAGGCATGGCCAAGGCGATACCCAACTAGGGTTCGGACAAACCATCGACGTACATGTTAAAACAGTTTAAGTTCATAATATGTTAAACAGTTTATGTTCAGTTGTCTACAAAGAATGCTCGTACGGTACAATAAAAAGATTATATGGATATATGTCTTCAAATGTGATATTATGAATTATATCTGTACATTATATATATTAGACCCTATATTATAAACGTATTGGCGTACCGGTACTCCATGGGAGCCCCGACAGCCACATTCGCTCGTATAGGCCTATTGGGTTATCACATATGTATGCTATATTTAACTGGTTGTGTGTCTGTATTTATATGTGTATACATGTATGCCTGTCTCTCCGTTTGTCTGTCGCCAAGCCGTCTAGCTGCACATCGGGCAGTTCATCCATCCATACATCTATCCATCCATTCATCCAAGTACAAATGTCTGCAGAGCCGTAGGCCCGTCCATCCATCCACAGATATACCGTACATCAGTCTACCGAGCCGTTTAGTCGTACATCGGTCCGCCCATTCATCATCGTACATCTATGATGGTGACGACCCCCCCCCCCCCTTTCTAAGACGCCGGATTCGGGGTCTGTTATTGCGTATTCCGGATGCCAGACCAGCGTACGCCGGATGCCGTCAGATTCATATTTTGGATGCCGGATGCTTCTATGGACATGGACATTCTTCTTGGCGTTAAACGCCGAAAAACAACTAATTTATCTTTCTTTGCTCGAACATAATATTCTCCCCAATTTAGCTTCTTATATACTTCTGGTTAACATACCTATAGTGCTAATTAATACTAGTAATGTTCAAATAGATCGAAATGACCAATAGAGTTGTCTCCCCCCTGACATCTTCTTGACAGGTCAAACATGCATAATCTACATGTAAATTGGTTTGTAATGCCGAGTGCACCACACTAGAATAATGGGATAGATACGTTGATTGAATTTAACTTGTTAGAATTGGAAGAATTTGCAAGTCAAAATGCGAAAATTATCAATCTTTTGATGTTGCATGATCATAAATGCGACAAATATATCTTAAAACTCAGAGGATTAATAACATTATTACATTACATAAATTTTGTTTCTGAAGATTCTGAGTTATATTGGAATACATCCAAATCGAGGCCGGAGGGGGTATTCGGACAACCAATGGAAGGGTTATAATCCAGTTGGGTATTTGCTCTTTCTGCGAGATACTGAACCGAGGTATATTTTGTACCCCCCCCCCCCACAATACGCAAATTGTAATAGCGACCTTATTACATGAGTCGTATGAAGGTATTGAAACCCAGTGAGTTGGGTGGTAATTGTTTTGTTATGGTTGAATCTTAATTATATGGCCAACGGCCATGCACCCCACACCCTGCCGTTTATTCAGGCCGTGAAAATTGGACCATGCAAAAAGGCGATTTGGGGCGTTTTGCCATTTTCTGACGCAGGCCCCCCCGGTATTTACGTATGTAAACCCAGTGCCAGTCGGTTTTGTGGTAAATATTTTGGGTGGAATCTTAATTAATCGTCAACAGCAACCATGCAATTAAATGTGTTTATTTCGTGCAAATCGGACCAGAAAGATTATATCGGGCATTTTTCCATTTTCGGTCGCAGGGTATGGAAACCCAGTGGGTTGGTGGTAAATGTTTTGGTAGGTATCTTAATTATTCGCCAACCGCACATATACGTATATAGTGCCGTGTATTTCGTGAACATCGGACCAGCATGTTTTCAATAAGGACTGGTGTCACGTGATCGAAATTTCAATGGTTTGTTTATACACAAAAATATTCACACATGCATGTTTGCAAATGTACCCCAGTGCATGTTTCAACATCATTCATCGATTCATTCTATATCAATGTGATCATGAAGGTGTTATCAGATTATAACTTCAGTACAAGCATCTAATCTTTTAGTCAAGCTGCTAAACCAAATAACTAGCCTACAGTAACTGTAGCCAATAAATAGACTAATTCCAATGCATCATGTCAACTTTTGCTTCATTACTCACTCTATTTTCAATAAATTTTGAGAAAAGAGTATTCCGGATGCCGTCTCTCTGTTATGGAGTATTCCGGTGTCAGTTTTAAGCCGGATGACGGATTCCAGGGGGGGGGGGGGGGGGGTCGCCACCCTCATCTATCCATATACTCCGTCCGGCGTCCGCCCAGCCGTCTGTAGCCGCATATATGGAGGTATTAATACACCCATCCACATGAAGTAGGGTAACTGGTATAGCATAGAATTTAGCTTATCAAATGGTGGTGGAAATTCTATATAATTTAATATTTCCAATAGCATGTTGCTACCCATTGTCGATGAAATGGATAAATAGAGCTGAACTGTATTATGTATTCCAAAGCATTTCCTGCCAATATTACAAGTTCGTCTGGTACTCTCTAGTACTTGTCTGAACGTTGGGATAAGGTAGGCAAATAGATATGATACGTAGGCCTACTCTAGATGATACTTTAGAACTATTTTCTAAATCTAATGGAACTGAATTATGACAAGTCTTTTAATAAGACTTCTGTTTACCGTTGTTCTGTGGATTTAGTAGGAGTTGTAGAAATCAGCCAAGTTCAAATATTCGCGATAAAGAGAAAGCTCACACAAGCCATTGTATGACAGCTTGGTTATGATACCTTGTTTGTTTCTGATGGCATAACAATGGTCCAGTAATTGATTCATTAAGGAAATGAAACTGCCTTTCAAAATAGCTGAGTTTTTATTCCAGATACAAATGTGCATAGCATTTTGCAGCGCAAAACAAAATCAAGTTAGTTTACACCCTGTCAATCCATCCATCCGTAATCTATCCATCGATTCGACCAATCATCCACTCATCAATCCAACAATACATACCCCAGCAATCATTCTACCCATACACCTATCCAATAATCGATCCATCCATACACTCATCTTTCCACCCATACATGCAACCATCGATATATCGATCCATCAATTAATAGCCCGAACCATCCATTGATCCATACCACTACCCATCCATCCATATAGCCAACCATCCACCATACAATCAACAATCCATACATCCACTCATCGGTCCATTCATTCAGCCATAAATCCAGCCATACATCCATCTATACTTCCAACCATCAACCAGTACAGTTCATCCATAATGAAAGTGTCAATGACACTGTAGCTCAACTTAGGTAGGGGAATAATTTAATGGTCGACAGTAAATGGAGGAATAGGAAAAGTGCTAATTGAAATGTCTAAGTAAGACTAGATGTACATGTCAATATCAACATTCATAACAGGTTTCATAATGATCGGATCAGGGATGTGGTGATTATGGTGTGCCAAAGGATTTATTGATGCAAAGAGTAAATTCTAAAATGGCCACCGGCAGCCATGTTTTTTTCCGAATTACCCCAAAATGACTTGCTCCCATCTACAGCCTTTACAAATCTCATAATGATCTGATTAAAGGTATGACCTGTTTACTGTGCCAATGGATTTAGTCATGCAAAGAGTAAAATCCAAGATGGCGGCCATGTTTTTCGACTGAACGACCCCTAAATGACTCGTTTCCCATCTACATGTCATTGTTAACATACATGACAAATTTCATGAAGTTCCGACCAAAGCTACGACCTGTAGCCCGCACCAAAGGGTTTATTCATGCAAAGAGTAAAATCCAATATGGCTGCTGGCGGACATGTTTTTTAGACAAACGACCACAAAATGACTCGTTCCCATCTACATGTTAATATTAACATCCATGATAAATAGCATGATGATCAGACAAACAGTACGACCTGTAGCCCGTGCCAATGGATAGAATTTTGAAATCCAAGATGGCTGCCAGCGGCCATGTTTTTTGGCCGAATGACCCCAAAATGACTCGTTCCCATCTACATGTCAATGTCAACATTCATGACAAAATTCATAAAGATCAGACCATAGGTACGACCTGTAGCCCGCGCCAAAGGATTTAGTCATGCAAAGAGTAAAATCCATGATGGCTGCTGGCGGCCATGTTTTTTGGCCGAACAACCCCAAAATCACTCGTTCCGATCTACATGTCAATGTTAACATCCATGACAAATTTCATGAAGTTCTGATCAAAACTACGACCTGTAGCCTGCGCCAAAGGATTTAGTCATGCAAAGAGTAAAATCAAAGATGGCTGCCAGCGGCCATGTTTTTTGGCCGAACGACCCCAAAATCACTCGTTCCCATCTACATGTCAATGTTAACATCCATGACAAATTTCATGAAGTTCTGATCAAAACTACGACCTGTAGCCTGCGCCAAAGGATTTAGTCATGCAAAGAGTAAAATCCAATATGGCTGCTGACGGCCATGTTTTTTGGCCGAACGACCCCAAAATGACTCGTTCCCATCTACATGTCAATATTAACATCCATGACAAATTTCATGATGATCACACGAACAGTACGACCTGTAGTCCGCGCCAATGGATTGAATTTTGAAATCCAAGATGGCCACCAGCGGCCATGTTTTTTGGCCAAATGACCCCAAAATGACTCGTTCCCATCTACATGTCAATGTCAACATTCATGCACAATTTCATAAAGATCAGACCAAAGGTACGACCTGTAGCCCGCGCCAAAGGAAATTGTTGACGGACACACGGACGACAGATGCCAAGCCATGGCAATAGCTCAAACTTACAAAAGTAAGTTGAGCTAAAAAACCATGCATCATCCATCAATACGTCCATCTATAGACGAATCCAAACCACCAACAATCCTTCAATCCAACGATCCATCCAGCTGATCATACATGGATTCATAAACGTGCACATCCACCACCCATCCACATACCCATCAATCCATCCACCCATACATCGAACAAACCAACCATCCATATATCCACTCATTCATTGATCCATTCATCTAGCTATCCAACCAAACACCCATCAACCAACAATCCATCCATACGTCCACTGATAGATCTATCCATCCACCAACAATCCACTCATATGCACCCATCCATCCATCTAGCAAACCAACCGTCCATTCATCAATCAATACATACATCCATAACTCCGCCCATCCATCAAACCATAACCACCATTCACAGATCCATACATTGACCCACCAACCATAAATCCGACCAACCATTCATCCATCCATTAATAAATCAATCCATCAATCCATCTAGCCAATCAAACAACCGCCCACCAACTAACCGATCACTTGATCCATCCATAACCTCACCCATCCATCCGCCATAACTCACAAATCCATTCATTGATCCACTGACCATAAATACAACCAACCATTCATCAACCCATCAATCAGTAAATCCATCCATCCACAACAAACTACCCACTCATCAATCAGTCATCCACCCATACCTCGATCAATCCATCCATCCATGAACAAACCCAAGAATACATAATACCCACCGAAGATGACTTCCATTGCTCATTCAAAAATATGTATATATTAGGTCAAACAAAGGGTGGCCCCCAAGGTAATCTTTCCATACACCCCACCCAGATCCAAATTTCCGCCGTCCAGAGGGGTTCAAATAGGGCACCCATGCCATCTCTCAGTAGTTATAGCCCTGGCTTCGCACCTATTTGATGAATTTATTTGAACAAATCTGATTGTGAGTCTTCTAGGGAACATCCACACCAAAATATATAAACCCATTCAGTCTAATATGGATCTGGAGAATAAAACAACTGTTGACGGATAGACATCCTGACAGACAGATGGAATGACAGCCCAACAAACAACAGACATACAAATTCAATCCAATATAAACCCCAATTTTTCTTTGAAAAATAAAGGTATGATAATATGGGAACAGCCAAGCCTGAATTTATTGTGTCTGACGTTTGCAGAATAAAGTCCTCAAATGGTGAATTCAATGATGTGGGCTAGCATCACTGAATTCACTCCCTGAGGATATCAGTCTGATTAGGCCTCAACTGCCATGGGAAACCTAGGAACAGATTGAAGTTCTCCAGTTGAAGTTGGTGATGTGCACCCATTTGGCACTTCGATTATGAATTGTATCTTCTATAAATTAGTAGATATAGAAACAGCACAGCCTGGAAAAATTAACTAAAAAATGTCAATTTGATACTCTAGTTACTTGCCAGAAGATGAGGCCTAAGCAGAATTAGTCCCGCAGGGTGTATTTGGTGATGTTAGCCTGCTGTACAGGGCAGTATAACTAAATTCACCCTCTGGGGACCTCATTCTGCAAATGTCAGACACACTAAATTCAGGCTTGGGAACAGCAGTTTGTTTTAATTTGATAATGAAAACAAACACCAGAGCTAGCAGTTATTTACACCAGCCTGTCAGATGACATCTATTATTCTAATCTCTATTAATGACCGGTGTCTCTGCAGATATAATATTTCTGGTGCGAGAGGTATGTTGGAAGTTGGGAGATGATATGGGGTGGATGAGCTGTTGGTTGGGGACAGGGTGGGCGTCTGGGCCATGTTGGAGGGGGGGATAATGGTGGGTGTTACTTTTTCAATTTTTTGACATGTTTAAAAAAAAAAAAAAGTTTTTTAAATTGAGCAAGGGGTTCAATTTTTTATTTTTTTTAAAGTTATGTCACTGGCTCCACCCACATGTGACCCAGTGACCTCATTTGAACAGATCTGAACCAGTCACACAAGGACCCTTTATAGAAAATATGAACCCATTCAGCACAATGGAACTTGATAAGAAGTCGTTTGAAGAATTACTTTGGTGGGAAAGAGTTATGGTCCTAGCTTCGCAAATATTTGACCTGGTGACCTGATTTGAACAAATCTGAACATCCACACCAAATATGAACCCATTCGGTTTCATGGTTCTAGAGAAGATGATTCTTGACAGACGGACATATGGATGGACGGACGGCAGGAAAGACGGACGAAGGGACGAGGAGCGATGACTATAGCTCCACCGGAGACTTCGTCTCAGGTAAGCTAAAAACCGCCATAAACAGAAAGAATATTATATAAAAGACAGATTTTGTTCTTATACAAATCATACATATCGCATACATTGCATGCTTTTGTCACGTTTGTACCCATGGTTATGTAAACAAACATCAAAAACTTTGTGTTACGATTGTTTATAGACAAACACTTGGAACTGCTGTATCGTCCAATGAAAATGTTCCATTGCGCTGTGGAATGCGTAGATAAAATTATTGGCGCAATCAACCATCGCATTCAAATCACACCAAATTTTATTTAAATCGACCCATTCTACCCGCTGTCAGTTCAAAATCAAACTAATCCACATTACTTCATGATTGGGAAATGATCAGACAGAAAACGTGTACATAATATACTTGTTCTTGCAAAGAGATGAATATTTTTCCATCCAGTTAGTATTTTCTCCTAACCTATATATGGTCATACATACCAAATAAGGAATATTACTATGATTCGTATTGTGAGTTGTATGTTGTAGGCGCACCAAATTAGGGGTTTGGATGATCTGGCAAGGTGTCAGTCTGGACAGAAGGAAGAAGCATAAAGAGTAATGCTCTAATTAATCGACCTCTTAACCACAGCAGAATTATGGGTAACTTTTCAGGATTTAGTCTGAAATATGGCTTGTTGCCATTCATCGGAAAGCTCTCAGCGAGAGCTTTCCGATGAATCGCAACAAGCCATATTTCCGACTAAATCCTGAAAAGTCACCCATAATACTGCTGTGGTTAAGATGACGTTTAAAGGCACGTGAGGCCTTAGTTGTCGAAAATATTCATATTTGTTCCAATCACCGTAAACAGAAAAAACAGTAAAACGCATACAGTTTCGTTCATATATACCATGACCATCGCGTAAACAGCATGTTATCATAAAGACCTACTATATTTTACCTAAGCAAGAGCCTGATTGTGTTACAGAAGACAGCACAATGCTACTGGCTAATCACACACAAATGGCATAAACGCTCTTTATTAGTTCCATATCAGGAATTCACCCACAAAGAACGCTCTTTATGTTTACCATCATAATATAAACAAACACCAGAAAAGTTACTTTTTATGCTTTTGTTTACATAACAATGGTCAACCATATGACAATAACATACTGTTTATGCGATATTTCTTATTTGTATACGGACAAAGTCTGTCTACATTTTGATGTTCTTTCTGTTTGTGGCGTTTTTGACGGTTGGAAATATTTTCACAGGATACCCACCGCCAAGGCCAACCGTACCTTTAATTAGAGCATTACTGTATATAATTGAAGCAAATATTGGATAATTGTGGTCTAGAAGAATTTAGTAAAGAAAGGGTTAATATGAATGCTTCAGTGACTGAAATGTGACAAAAATAAAATAAGCAATAAGTTCAATGAAAGATTTCATATTCTTATTCAAGTTGTGTTTTATATTTTATTCCACACCAGCCCACACCATTAATTTCCGGAAAGCCCAATCATTGATCGAGTTTTATTGGTACTATAATTACTATACTTCTGATTTTGATACTTGTGAAAAAACCTTAAATTATGGAGCCATCAGCATAAAGGGATAAATGTTGTAATTTACTTCATGGTTGTTGGCAACAACATTAACACGAAAATATATGTGGAAACAGATGTGGAATGATAATATACCAAGGGCTCATTTTTCAAAGGCGAAGAACTCACCCTGGGCCCTATTGTAGCTCTCAGGCAAAGTTTGAGTTGCCTTGTAATTTTAGCACCTGTCTGAACTGTTTGTATTGGCCAGTGATGATGAGCATGGGATCCCAGCTTATTAGTTTCATTTGTCATTACAGTAAGTGAAAAGTGAGAATAGCCTTTTATTAATTAAGAAAATATGAATAGAAGATAATTAGTGCATTTAATTTTTTTTTAATGAAAATAAAGGGGTTCATTAATACACACCAATAGCATATTTGTGTGAAATACAGAAGAATTCAAAACGTTCATTAAAATATTGTGTATTGTTCTTGAATAATACAAACTGATTATCTCAACAAAGTTATTGGCGACGTCAACTTTAACAGAAAATTCTTCTCTAAATTATGAAGTATAGCGTACATTAAGCACACGTTTGTCCAATTAAAACAATATCAGCCTAAATGTTGGTATATTACAATCCACAATCTTCAGAGTGTAAAATAAACAGTACAACACAGATTTGTGAACATGTTAATGTTATTGAGCTGCTTTGTCATCCCGCAATGTAAAACTCGAACCTCCGGTTCTTGTTTTACAATTGCGTCACAACAGACTTGTGCAATAACATTAACCAGTTCACACACGTGTCATTCTATCTATTTATGCAAGTAGTTTTATTATTGTTGAGTGCTCTGGCAGCGAGAATGGATTCATTTTTGTTTACACTTTGCAGTCGGGAATAGGACCACATATGTGGAAACTAATGTTGAAACCAATATTCATTAGGATTACAAGATGTCGCTAACATCTTCGATGACAGGCTCATCATCTTTAAACATATATGTGAAGTTTGAAGTTAATTTTCAGAAACATATAGCATATGTTTCATTTACAGTTAGGTTGCAATCTGAGTGTATGTACAGTACACACACAAACGGAAGAAGAACAAATACATATTCATATATTATATTGCTTACAACATGTAACATACATTTAATGTATATGTATGTTTTTTATTAAATTGCCTGTGGCCAACACTCTTCTAGATCTCCTTTGTTTCATTTTGTAATCGCACAGAAACAGAAGTTTTTTGACATACTTGGTCATGAATTATTATGGTATAGAATGAGGCCTGTTTCAGACAGCTATTAAAAATATCTTATGTTTGTAGTCACCCTACCCACATAAAATAGGAAAAGGAAATGAAGGATTTTTTTTTTGGAAGGCTGTAAATGCAGGGACCAGTCTATAGGTTTGAAGTGTTGAAATGGACTTTATCAAAGCAAGTGATAAATTTTTTTGTTTTGGTATGTCACTTTAAGTTTTAGCTCATACTGGCGCTGAAACGAAGACAAGTGCAATTATTTGTATACATGCATGTTGCATTGCAATATGTCGGCTTACATCAGGCAGTGGATCCAAAACAACAAATAGGCCAGAAAAATCATTTGGGTGGGTGTCTTTTGAGGCCAGTATGTCAGGTGACTGCAAACAAGCCATATTTTTATTAAAGGCCTGAGATATAGTTTTGCTAATACCACAGGCCTTTAACTAATTCATCCCATCCGTTACTTCTTGACTGCAGTCCATGAGTAATTTTGCTTTCACAGCCTGCAACCGATAAATAGCAGCCTATCAAAACTGTGTATTCCCGGATGTATATGCCGCACTCATTCCATATTTCCACCAAACAACTTTCTTTCTCTTTCATGGCATTGCTTCAATGACTAAAGACTCAAGTTGGAATAGCTTGAACCATCCCATCGTGGGTGTGTCTTTGTGTGATTCATCCCGTTGGCCACGTGAGAATGACATCAGTCCCTTCAACTTCGATTAATTCATAAAGCCACTTACGCCCACATCTACATTCTGCCCCACATTTCTCAGAGCCACATTTTTGGCATGGAAAATGGCAGCCTGGACAGCTATCGTCCAAACAATCACACATATCCTTACAATTCTCGATGTATCTGCCAGAGTCATCATATAACTGATTTTTCCTTAAACTGAAATGGTTAGAATGGAAAGCAAATATTAGAATGTTTAGAACACATATTTACAATCTGTGATGTCAAAATACGAGCTGTCAGATGAGTTTTAAAAGATCGATGATTTAAGCAGGATGGTGAACTGGGCTAGGGTGATTACTTCTGGACTGTCTTCCATAAGATGAATTAATTTTAAGAGGCCAGTTTCATGGAGAATTTGTAAGGCCATGCAGAGTCAATTTCCAATTTCTCAGGCCAAATTTTTATGAAAAGCATGCATGTGAGCATATTTATATTTTATTATTTATTTCTGGGGTACATGCCAATTAAGCATTCCACCTCTGTATCAGCTAGTTCCGAGTCTAATTTCAGTTGTCCATGGCCAATATTTTCAAACATATGTCCGTAAAAAGTTGATGGATTCTTTGTAATTTATTTTGTCAAAAATCGCCAAATCATTTATGACTGACACAGTATTTTATCTTAATCCATCACATGTTTAACAAATGTTTGAACATACATTGTATCTACTTGTTACAGAATATTACAACAATTTCATGAATCGGAAATCTGAACTAGGAAACGTGTCTCTTCGATCTCAAATCTACACATGTTTGTGTAAAAAATGTACCACAAACATGCGTTATCATCTTAGAGGTTTTATTGAGGGGGGTATAATAGCTATTAAATGGCGAGAGCTTTCCGATGAATGGCAACAAGCCATATTTCCAACTAAATCCTGAAAAATTACCCATAATTCTGCTGTGGTTAAGTGGTAAATTGCTTTGGGCATTGCTGTAGGAAGCATATGTTAATAGCATCATAGAATAGTAATAAAACTCTTCACTGAAGAGTTCAAATTGTCCAGGGTGCAGGATGGATACGATGCCTCATTAGTTGATGTGTTTCAATTGTGCTTCACGTGTATTGACTTCAATTATGCTCAACAGAATTCTAATGGCAGAGTAATGGCCTTGGCCATCATTTTTTTTATTTAGCATACAAGACTGATCATTGAATGGAGGGAGTTAGAGTATCTAGGTTTATCATTGTATTATTCCAAACAGCATTCATATCTGACAATTACAACTGGAGTTACAATGCAAAATGAGAGTTCACAAATTTCTAAGTAAAACAGAGGTCATACATGTAACTATGGATGGACCAAGTCTGTATTATGCGTGTGAACTTTTTCCCATGCTGAGCTATTCTCATACCAAAGTACAATCAAATCTGATAATCCATACCCAAGGTGAAATGTTTGAACGGAATCATGAACAAGTTATAATGATCAGACAACACAGATGGAATGAATGAGAGCCCTCAACTGTATGGTACCAAACCTCCTAATTATGTTTATGCCCAGTGTTCAAAATGTTTTGAATTTTCTACTTGTCACAGGAGACAATTGTTACCTACATGTCACCTCAGAATTTTATGTGTGCATACCTATATTATGTGGGACCATATTACATGTATTTGAATAATGGTCAGATCATTTCATTCTATATCGATAATTGTAAAATCTTCAATACTAGAACCAAAGGCATTATACCCGTGTTGTCAGTTTTAAAATTTTCAGTTAAACCAGGTTCATACACAATAATTGGGTACCATACCCGTATTTAAATTTGAGCAGAACTATTTTTTGCTCAGTTTTGGATTCGCACACTTTAAATTCGTGCATGGTGCTGCGCGAATTCAAAACTGACAAAAACTGGCATAAACTCAGAAGTCGTGCTATTTTTCGCTCAGTTTTAAATTCGCGGACACATCGGTGCGGAAAAAATAATACTGTGCGAATTTAAATAAGAGTAAGGTATTTAATATCACTCAATTAGTTCATTTCCATGTACAATTTTAGGGTGAGCAACAGTCTAGATAAATCCCAAAAATTGGAAATATTAAACTCGGAATAAGAGCTAGGTGTCTCACACTGACAAAAGCACTAAGCTATTATTTGACAAGCCAAACAGAAGCCTGCAGACTAAGCACACCTGTCATAGGTACTACTATAACTACTGGACATGGGTGACAAGAAGATTATTGTAGTTATTAACTACAATAATCTTCTTGTCACCCATGTCCAGTAACCTAACCTCACTGACCTGACTCAGTGACAGAGGACAAATGTTCATTTCCTGGAGGGTGACTTGGGAGAATCTTCTCCCTTAAAAAGACATTTCATCCTATTTATTGTTCTAGGTAGAAGTTACTTATCTCTTGTATACCAATAAACATATGTCTAAACAGCATATTTAAGAATATTTCCTGCTTATAATGGTGTAATTACTATTATAATGGTTTTATAAATGGGCTATTTTGACTTTTCCCAATATGAATCCTCTAGGTACAGTAATGCCCTAAATAATCAACTCCTTAACCACAGCAGAATTATGGGTAATTTTTCAGGATTTTGACGGAAATATGGCTTGTTGCCATTCATCGGAAAGCTCTCACAGTAGGTCCCTGGTCATCTTACTTTTCACTATATATTCTCCTGTTGACTTTTCTCAGTTCTCTAGTACTTCTCTCGGGATCGAAGTCTTCCATGAACTTCCCAGGGTTACGAAAAGATAACATTTTTAGCTGCTTAGCAACAGTCTGAAAGTAAAACAGGAAAACAACAGTGAAGATAATTAGACAGAAGAATGGCTAAATTTCGAATTTAGGAAGATTGTACTCTTTTAGGAAAATTATGTCAGGAATCTATATTAATCCTGATACGCTTGAATATGTGGCTGCTCTGTTTGCTTTCTCCTGAAGTGAGAATGGGTATTTAGGACCACAGAGGAAACAAGTTGACCATCGCTTGATTTCTGTGTGGTCCATTACCCTTTCTATACTAAATACTCATTAACGAGTACGGTAGTTCCCTTCGGAAATGTTCAGATAATAAGCTCGCCAAACTATGGTATGTCATAATACTTATAGGATCATAGAAAGTTCATGTTGGGGTGACATTTGAACTTGTTATCTGGAACATTTCACACCCAGCCCAGGCTAGAAGTATTTCCTTGGCTAAAAAGTCAAGGATCCACATACTCTACTGCGCTCTACATATATAACTTCAGTTTTACAATTGGAACTTAGTCTATTATCATGGCAAACATTGGTTGGGGCTGGTTTCAAATAGATGATTATCCAGATAATCCTTGTGCAGTTATCTCAGTTGTCCTTGACATTCAACAATGAATTTTTGCTGTCTACAGACTTCCACAGTGTGACATCAAAGCATCGTCTCCAGCAATTTGTTTAAATTTTTCACAAAACAATGGCAGGTTTTGAAATTTCCCTCTGCTAAAAATAGCAGACAAAATTTCTTTTCCCCTAGACATTTTCTAGACAGGGCTGTGAATATGAATCATTCTGCTCTTGTATTATATGTTTTTTTCTGTCAGTTGTCTGCTCTTATAACTGAACACCCCTCCAAATGAATTATAGACCGCTCCAATGTAAACTTTTATAACTGATACATGTACATGTATGTTAATGCACTAGTGCATCATTAAAGACCCTGTGCCAGCTGATGCATTATCTTATATATGCAAGGCTCCATGTGGGAGACTCACATATATAAGAGAATGCATTGGCACAGGGTTTTTGCAAAATTTCAGGAAGCTCGTCATGGAAGGGTTATATATAACTACCGATTTTGAAGCTTGATTTGGTTTGAGGGACATCTCAATGTACCATTCCGATCGACGCATGGCCATTTTGTTAAGAAATGAGAATTTGTTCACGCTCACCGAGTTAAGCAAATATGAAGCAATGAACACTCATACTCAGGCAGCGGGATGTGCCGATGGATTCAAAATTGAAATCCAAGATGAAAGTTGGCAGCCATGTTTTTTAACAAATGTTTGTCAAAATAGGAGGCTCCCATCTAGAGGTCACCCCAAAGATCCACATGAAGTTTGGTGACGATCGGATGATAGATGTGGCCTGTAGGGTGCGCCGAAGGATTTAGTCATTCAAAGAGTAAATTTCAAATTTTCAACAAACTTCTGTCAAAATAGGAGGCTCCCATCTAGAGATCACCCAAAGAGCCATATGAAGTGATGATCGGATGAGGGATGTCGTCTGTAGGGTGTGCCAAAGAATTTAGTCATGCAAAGAGTAAAATCCAAGATGGCTGCTAACGGTTTTTCAGCGAAAATAGTTCAAATTCAATAGCTCCCATCTACAGGTGATCACAATTGCAAAATTTTATAATGATCCAGCCATAAATACGGGCTGTAGGGTGTGCAGATGAATTCAATTTTGAAATCCAATATTGGCTGCTGGTGGCCATGTTTTTCATCGAAATTCAGAAAAATTTGATAGCTCCCACCTATAGGTCACCCTGTTTGCTACATATGAAGTTTGTTGGAGATCGGATGAGGGATGCATCCAGTAGGGTGTGCCGAAGGAAATTCTGAAATTGCTGATGCACGCACAGAAGATGGACACCAACCCATGGCAATAGAAACGGAAACTTTCTCAAGAAGTTTATAAAGAAACTAAAATACTTGTTAATCCTTTCATGACAGAGCTGTGCTGATGCAGCGTTAAAGATCCTTTGGCAGTACATTCTCTTACATTTTCAACTCTCTTACAGGGAGCCTCGAATATATAAGAGAATGCACTGGATTACAAAGTCAAGGTAAATATTGTTTGACCAATGTATTCTCTAATATATTTGATAATAAAGATACTTTCTAGAGAAAATAAAGCATATACAGCAGAATGAGGTCCCCAGGCGGTGAAATTAGTGGTGACCTCAATCGGCAAATGTCAGGCACCATATTTTGAGACCTGGATGTAAAGCAGCTAATTGAACAATCAATCTACATACATCATCTTCGGAATTTGAATTTGAGCTCATTTGACTGTTAGCTTCTCCGTCTTCTTCAGGCCTGTAGACCATACTTTGTCCACTCTCATTGGTGAGATATTCTCTCAGATCCATCCCAGCTGACTTTGATGCACTGTCCCTCCGTTCCATTAACTATAATGACCAATATTAAAAAACATGGTACAGTCATGCCTTAAATAATCAACTCCTTAACCACTTGTTGGTGTGTTGCCTTTCATCGGAAAGCTCTCAGTGAGAGCTTTCCGACGAATGGCAACAAGCCATATTTCCGACTAAATCCTGAAAAATTACACATAATTGTGCTATGGTAAAGGAGTCAATTATTTAGGTCATTACTGTATGAGAAAACATCTATCAGAGAGGCAGAATAACAGTTTAATAAACTTTGTCACAATTTAATTACCTAATTTTGCCATGTGTATTCTACTCAAAGGGGGTACTCCATCTTAGGTGTGGTCACAAAAAAAGTGTGCTTAATGTTTAAAATGCCTGACACATGTGCTGTTCTAAAATTGAAGGCCTGCCAATAATAGTAAGTGAATAACAGAGATATCGATACCCCTTAGCTACAATGCGAATGGCATCAATTGTAAATATTATTGATGTAAAATTGCATGTTTGGTTGACAAAATCGCAAGCACTATATGTGCTGTGCTAAAGTTCACCAATTTACTTGTACCTGCTAGACAGGTACTACCTGTACCTGCTGGACAGGTACCGGTACATGTATACCAAACTTGCTATTATTATGTTGGAATCATTTTATCAATCTTTAGAGAAAATAAATAACTGCGCACTAACTCTTGTCTGAAAAGATCACCCATAAGATTTTAATGTTACAATCCATTGTGCTATCTGCATATATACATATGGGCGCCGGAGCATTTCATGTATGTTTGCTATGTGTACAAATTTCATTTCCATCGCATATCAATGTTTTTATTCATTAGTCTGCTATGAACTACTATTCCAAAACTATATGCTATTGAATTTTTTCACATCTCAGACCGCTACCGGTATTAAAAATATCTGTTTCCAGTCATACTACCCACATTTTTCAATGTGGGTACTGGGTAGGTAGGCAGGAATTTATTTTATCTTTTTGGAAGGCTGTATATGCAGGGACCAGGTATGAAGTGTTGAAATGGACTTTCATCAAGGCAAGTGATAAATTTTTGAGTATTGGTATATTTCACTTTAAGTTTTAGCGCATACTATGCTAAAGCGTAATTCAAATTCCATTATATTTAAGTGTAATAACAATACACTTAAAGGGGTACTGTACACCAATTTCAATAAATTCCCGGTAACAATTGCATTCTAATATCAATATCATATTTTAAAATAACTTATTTGAGTCGACGATGTCTACTGAAAACGTTCCGGTTAACAGGCTGTCATAAAAGTCAAATTGAATTATTTAATATAAATGAATTTATGGCTGGAGTCATAAAATGGCGAATTATGCCATTACGAGTTACCGTTCTTGAAATCTCACATGTTGGGTGTCTTTTATCGACGGCCGTTTACGACGAACATTATTGAGTTGCGAACAAAACATGTTACATGCAAAAGGAAATCCCGCTATAACCAATTTGGAAAAAAAGAGAAGAAACAAGATTCATAAAGCATCAAGTATTTTTATAGGGGGTGAGATTGTTCGATGTCCAGAAGAGATTGCAGGCATCAATTGAACTTCCGGTTCATCCTGCAACCTGCGTGTTCTCCGGCGAAGGTCAAAAACATGGCGCGTAGTTTGAAATCGTAATATTTTTATTTCCAAGATCAATATTTTCGTCGCTAAATTAGGTTTATACGAAACTCATATAACACGAACACAATCTAACTTGAAAGTTATGTCAATGGGAGTAAATAAAAAAATTGCCTATCTCTGTGTACAGTACCCCTTTAAGGATAATGGCATTATGCTTATGCGTAATTGAAAATCTGAATTACACTTAAGCATAATAACTTAAATAAGTTATTAAATATGAATTTGGCCCCTATATATTAGAAATACGCTTAAAGCGTATTTCTAATATATAGGGGCAAAATAAGCATAATTGAGTAAATTTGAGTTATAAATGCTTAAAGGTACTCAACCTGTAAAGAGGGTCCCCATCTCAACAGATTCCAACAACAACAATCCGATCAGAGGGTCCTATATTACTATTTCTTTGGCTTTGGGGGTAAAAAATATTTGATTCGAGTCGAGGAACCCATCAAACAAAGCTCAGAGTTATTAGATATTGATTTTTCAAATTTGTTATGTTCTCGAGATGAGTACCAATAACTGCCGTAATCTGCTCTGGATGTGTACTCCAAATCTATTCAAACAGACAAGGATGAATAACTCTAAAATCAAGTGGTAATTTTTACGCAATTTTGACTGAGTTCTGGGCCAGATAGTATTCCCGATAATGAAAAATAATAGATTTCTAAAATCGATATCTAACAAATCTGAGCTTTGATGGGTGACTTCCTCGACTCGAATCAAATATTTTTGACCCCCGAAGCCATTGAAATAGTAATTGAGAGGAGTTTTATCGGGTTGAGTACCTTTAAGAATAAATGTGTTTTCTCATCTTCATACATGTACAATGTACCTTGAATAAAATAATGTACAATCTAAAATCGTATCATTGTGAGCGATGCCTGACCTAGGCTAACTGCCATTTTGCCTCGGAGTCTGTGTCATGATGCGACCTCTCTGGGGGAGGAATCGGGTAAGATTCGGTGAATCTCAAAACGAACAGGGGAGTAGTATAGCGGTCGCATTGTAAATATAGAAGGCCGATGACTTCTCTGCTCGAGGTCTAGATCTCTTGGTCACAGTCGTTAGAGGCTTTGTATGATCACCGAAGTTAAGCAACATCGAGCATGGTTAGTACTTGGATGGGTGACCGGCTTTGTTCTGGATGCTGCCAACTTTCGGTGTGACTCCTGCACTTATCTTTCTCGTTCTGTTACACTTTAGATGTTTTAAAATGAATTTTTAACAGGAGAAATGAGCAACTCTAAAGAATTCTCTAGTGTATCCATAGATGAATTTCTTCATTTAACCTATCGACCACAAGAGGGCGCTGCGACGGTATGCATTACAAATTTACAATAGGACCAAAGGGAAGTGAACATTCCAGTTATTAAATTCCCTGAGGACCCTGACATATACTATAGAGCGTTAATAATCATGTGATTGGATACGAGACGTGCCGCCATGTTGGATGCATGGCAGCTATAAACAAGCGCTGAGTTAATACGATTAATTAAGAAACATATTTAACCTCTTGCTATGGCTTCACAGGGTTTAATTGCAATATTTGCCAACACAATTAACAAACAAGAAATACATCGAAACATTAGACAAGCCGACTAGGGAGTGATATTTATAAAAAATATCACTTGTTGACAACATCGATCCGTATGTTTTACCTAAAACATAATGGAATGTCGACTCGGAACTTTTGCCAAACGTTACCTATCTGGACATTGTCAATGACATGTTGTACATGAAAAGTGCCTACACATTGAAGGAATTAAAAAGTTACAAGGGACTTGAGGCATATAATCAGTTCGTTTGCGGTTGGGTAACCGATTTCCGTTCGAAAACTGTCAGACAGAGATTGATCGTCGCTGGTCGGGTACTTCATTCACAAAGTATTAGCAAGACTGCTCTTCGACCATGGATTAGTTCTGAAAAAGACGGTGAGATTCTTGCGGCACATTGTGACTGCATGGCAGGACTGGGAGAAGCATGCACTCACGTCGGAGCAATTTTGTTCATGATCAAGGCAACAGTTAAATCTCGAGAAAGAAAGACAGTAACCCAAAAGAAGGCTTACTGGCTTCCTCCTGGATCAAAGGGAAAAGCAGAATACATGTACATAAAGATTAAAGACATCAATTTCACATCAGCCAAGACCCGTAAATGTAAAATGGATGAGATTCTATCGCCGAAATCAACGTACTGTAGGGAAACAAATGGGTTTAAGCTGCCAAAAGTTTCAGAACCGACAGAATCGGAATTTGCTGAACTATTTGAAACCAAACTTGTAGCAGGCCTGGCCTTTTAAGGCGGGCGATCGCCCTCGCCCGCCTCCGCCCGCCTGAAATTAAAATAAGGAGGGCGCCTATCGCCCTCCTCGCGTAAGTATAATAAAAAAAAAAAAAAAAAAAAAAAAAAAATTCAGTGTTGGTATCTTTTAATAAGTATATAAATATTATGGTTTACATATGCATATACATATATGCCTATACAGCAGAGTGCTCTACCTATCATTAGCTTATGTCAGCTTCCGGTGGGTAAGACATGGTACCTCTAATTGTGGACTCTTCTGCTATAGGGCATCCCCCCTTTACTCACATAATGTGGGTCACACAAAACTACATTTTTTCCCTCAAGAAACACTGAACAAAATCCACAAATATATGCCAGAATCGCTCTCAGGGACACTACATATTAAAAATTCCCCGGACTCCCCAAACTCACCCCCGCTCGCCTCTGATGATGCTTCGCATCATATGGTCAGATAAAATAGCCCTCCTGGGATAAATTAAGGAGGGCGATCATTGCCCTCCTTCCAATTTCAAAGGGCCAGGCCTGCTTGTAGATTAGATGGTCTTTCCATGAAAATTTCAAAACAGTCTATGATTGAAGCAACTCGCATTTTTAAACTGCTCCAGCATTGTCAGCTTCAGTTCATCTCTTTCTGGCCACATAATTAACTTTCTGAGTATCAAGAAGAATACATGAGTGGTTGCGTGAAGGTTTCTTGAAATTGTAGACTTTGAAATACTAAACAGATAGGCAAGGAACTGAAGTGATACGTTCATATGGAACTTCATTAGGACAATCAGGAACTTTTCAAATTTAGTCATGCGAGATTGATTGCCATATGAAATGTCTTTTTTCAAAAAATTGAACAAGCCCATGAGCATCACATAGTTTGGTAAACCAGTCATGCATTTAACCTTATCGTTATCATTCTGGAATGAATCTGGTGTGAATTTGAGTTTCTTCATTTCCTCCCTCAGTTGATAAGTTTCCAACCTCAGATTCTGCATGTCATCCCATATTTCACTGGGGACATCTGGACGACATGTATGTAGTCACCTGTTTATCTAATCGGCCAAGATGAGTGAATTTACATGTAGGTGATGACTGGTGATTTTCAATTCCAAGGTCAGCGATGCTTCGATGTGGATAAATGGTCGATATATTATTAAAGCTCAGCGTTGCATTGGCTGATTCAGATGTTGTCCACCGTTTTTTAGCACGATCATATCTATCAACTTTGTTGGCACTGGTGGGTGTACGGTCAATGGCATGCTCCAGCTTGTTCATATTGAGCGATGGGACCCAATCAGGATTGGATGGGTCGTATAACTCTGCAGGCTTGCCTGTGGAAGATATGAAGAAACATCAAGGAAACTTTAATCCGACATGTGCATGTCGATTGTGATTTGAAAAAAAAAAATACAAACACATAATTATCACCACCGATATAGGAACTTATTGAAAATAAATTTAACAAATGAAATTATGTAACATTATAGCTATCTATATGGACTAAACTATACCAAGTGGAAGCAACAACGTTTACCCAAATCGATAATACAGATTAATACAGTACCGTTTTTGACACTAAGCTATAGTGGGGGGGATAATTACAGGAAAACATAAAAATCGTTCACTTTGTGATAGAAGCGCCAAACTTTCAGAATTTGTTAAGTGGTTGGTGAGTATCACTAAACTGGCTGGTTCCAGATTTTGGAGGTCACCTTGACCTTCAATTTGACCTTGACCTTTTTGAAAATCTCAGTTTTTGGGTTGGGTGGTTTATGCTATCCTTTTCTTGTGAAAATCGCATCTTCTCACAGATTTCTTAATACAATTATAGTTGGGAGGTGACCACGGTTCATTTGGGTCAAAACATATCTAAATTATCATAAGATGGCCGCCAATATGGCCGCCGGAAGTTGAAAATATGACATTTTTTCACAAATATCTTCTAGTTCATTTCCTGCTGTTTGGAACTGGTTGAGTAATGCAACTTTATTTTGTGTTTTGTATATTAACCGATCATTGGAGCAATTAAATATGCAATTATTGGGGCCCTAACCCCTTCCAATCCGTCAAAAATTTGATTTTACAGAACGCGGTACAAAATTTTACAAAAATATCACAATTGGGATTCTAGTCATATTTCAACTAGAAATGAAAAGAAAATTGTAATGCAAGTGAGGCATATCATTACCTATAAATATTCCAATTCTCTGGAACCAAAAATCTTACCTTGGCTCAAAATGGCCGCCAAAAAAACCAGGGTGTCATGCAATTGCTTACAAGTTGTGGTTGATGTATAACATTGGCTAATCTGTATTCTATACATTGAATACTAACATGTCGGATACACCATGTGTCATTGTTACTATTGTCACCACTGACATCACCAGGTATATTGGATTTTTCTCTCACAAACTTGACACATATATCGGCAAAAAATCACTTTTCAAGGTTCGACCATTTTTTCAAATAAAATGCAACTACCTTTGGTATCAAATGTGTTTATTGTTTTGACCTATCTTAAATGTGTCACACTATGGTGTTTATAGACTAAATTGCTCAAGATGGCTTCCAAAATGGCAACCAAATTTGTAAAAAGTAAATTTTTTACACATATCCAGAAAATTATTCTCTGCGTTATCCGAAAAGGTAGCAAATTGTGACTCACTTGGTTATTATACCTGTTAGTTAATTAACTGACAACTATGTTCTATTATGTTTATCCTAGTTCCGTATGGGGCATGACAAATTCATTTTAAAGTTGCAGTATGGAATTTTGCGGATAACCTCTTTTGTGATTATGGCCATATTATTGAAAGGAAATGGGCAGAACTTTGAGACGGAACTGAGATGAACCATGAGATGTGGGTATAGTCTGGCCCATTATGATAAAAATTTATCAACTGGATACAGGGTGGAAGCCAAGATGACAGCCAGGGAGTTACTCTATGATCGTAGATGAGGATAATAGGTATACCGCGAGTTATTGTATGGTCATGGATGATGTGTGGGTATATGGGGAGTGCCCTGTTGGCAACGGCGGGTTGTATATTTATATATGTTGTGGATGTGTTATCATTGATGGTGTATGGGTAGTAGATGCATGATCATGAGTATGGCAAGTGTGGAACTTATGAGATGTTGTATGTGCGGGTATTGGTATATCTGGAAGGGCTCACCATTGGTGATGTGCATATGTATAACTGGATTTACTCTATGGTAATGGATATGCGAATAAGTATACATGTAGTGGCTGTATAGTCCACGGTGAGGTGAATAGGTATACAACGCGTGACCGTATGATCGTGAATGCAGTGAATATGTATACATAGAGTGACTATATGGCCATGTGTCGGGTGTATGTGTATACCTGGTGTTCATACATGGTGACTCGTGGCTGTATCGTCGTTTGTGGTATGTATGGGTATAACCAAGTATGGCTGTATGATCAGGTGTACGTGTATAAAGTGGGTGACTATGTTGTCATTTGTGTTGTGTTTATGTAAATATGGAGTGACTGAGGTAATGGGTGGGTTGTACATGTGTACCTTGGGTGACACAATAACTCAAGGATATGTTAATCAATGGAGAGGTCATGTCAGAGAGTTCTCTATCTTGATGGTGTTTAAAAACATGGGGGGGGGGCGTTAAACACGGAAAACGATGGCCACCTATTACCACACAGTCATTACTTATATACATAAACACCACAGACATAACAATATAGTGACCCACTGTATAAATGTACACCTGACCCATGACCACGGGTGACCTTACAGCCACGCGTCACGATACAGGCACACCGGGGATACTTCTAAACATGACCGATAACTATATAGTCATTCCTTGTATACCCATTCAGTTCACCATTGGCCATAAGGTCATCCCCTGTATACATATTCTCCAAACACGTGGTCAAATAGACAATCAATATATACATCAACAATGACCATAAAGTCACTCCGGGTATACATATGCACCTCACCAATGGCCATATAGCCATATAGCCATTCGCTTCATACACATACCTTCACCAATGGTACCTGACCTATGGCCATATAGTCACACCGTGTGTACCTATTCAAAACATTCATACACGACCATGGTCAATCCTTGCATACATATTCACCTCAACATTGGCCATGTCACTCCCTGTATCCCTATGTGTCACACCATAGCCGCATAGTCACTCAATATATACTAATACATCCCAGCCATGTCAGTATAGTCACTCCATGTATGCATATGCACTTTATCCATGGCCATATAGCCACTTGCTATATACACATATCCCTTGCCCATGACAAAAAGCAACACATGTGTATACTGATATAACCTACACATGACCATACCGCCACGAGTCACCAAACAGGAACACCAGGTATACTCATACGCCTGACACATGACCATTTTAATAGTTACCCCCTGCATAGATGTCCATTATATTTATGACCATACTGTCACTACTTGTATACATACATGTACTCATCTCACCATTGACCATACATTCACTACCTGTATACCTATATCGACACACATAGTCATATAACCACTCAATATACATATACAGCCCACCCTAGACCATAGATTCACTCCAAGCATACAAGTAAACCTCACTAATGGCCATTCAGCCCTTCCAGATATACACACAACCACCCAAACAATCCATACTTGCATATACACCTCACACATGACAATTCAGCAATTCACTGTATAATCATACATGCCATCCATGATAATAGAGCTAATCCCTATACACCAACCAATGATAATACATCCATAAGATATATAAATATGCATCCCACAAAGACGCTCCCTATATACTCACACACTCGACAATGTCCACCAAGCTTACTCCAGGTAATCATATTCAATCATGTCCGTACAGTCATTCCATGTATACCTATACACATTACCCGTAACCATCAAATCACACCCTATTTACCAACACACCCATTTATGATCATACAGACAACACATGTACATCACACCCATGCCCTTAGAGTCACTCCATATATACATAATCAACACATAGATGACCATGTAGCTATATCCATACACCACACCAATGCCCATACAGGCACACCTGGATATACACAATCATACACTATACAGTCACTCCATGCATACCGATTCACCTCACACCTGACCATGACATCTCCTTGTATACATATATCTTACAATGGACAACCCACTCATAACCATATAGTCACTCATTGTATACCTATTCACATAAGTCATGACATACAATAACTCACTGTATACCTATTCACCTCACGTATGATCATAGAGTAACTCCCTGGCTACGATCTTGGCATCCACACTGTATTCAGTTGACATTTTCTTAGCATAATGGACCAGAATAGCCAAATATTATGGTCCATCTCAATTCTGTCTCAAAGTTCTGCCCATTTCCTTTCAATAACTATGGCCAAAATCACAAAAGAGGTGCTCGGCAAAATTACATACTTTAAAATGAATTTATTTTGCCCCATACGGAATTGGGACAACCAGAATAGAACATTTAGTTGTCAGTTAATTAACTAACACGTATAATAACCAAGTGAGTCACATTTTGCTACATTTTCGGATAATGCAGAGAATGTTCGGGATATATGTAAAAAATTAACATTTTACAAATTTGGTTGCCATTTTGGAAGCCATCTTGAGCAATTTGGTCTATAAACACCGTAGTGAGACACATTTAAGATAGACCAAAACAATAAAAACCTTTCAATCCAAAGATAGTTACATTTTACCTGAAAAAATGGTCCAAACCTGAAAAGTGAATTTTTGCCAATATTTATGTCAAGTTTTTGAGAGAAAAGTCCAATATTTTTGACGATGTCAGTGGTGACAATAGTAACAATTAACCATGGTGCATCAGACATGTTAGTATTCAATGTATAGAATGCATAATTGCCAATTTTATACATCAACCACAACTTGCAAATGATTGCAGGAGACGCTGGTGTAATATTTACCATTTTCCATATTTTGGCGGCCATATTGGCAGCCATTTTGAGCCAAAGTAAGAATTTTGGTTCCAGTGATTTGGAATATTCATAGGTAATGATATGCCTCACTTACATTACAAAGTTATGTTCATTTCTTGTTGAAATATGACTAGATTCCCAATTGTGATTTTTTGTGAAATTTTATACCGCATCCTGTAAAATCGAAGTTTTGAGGGATCGGAAGGGGCTAGGACCACAATAATTGCATATTTAATTGCTCCAATGATCGGTTAATATACAAAACACAAAATAAAGTTGCATTACTCAACCAGTTCCAAACAGCATGAATTGAACTAGAAGATATTTGTGAAAAATTGTCACATTTTCAACTTCCGGCGGCCATATTGGCGGCCATCTTATGAAAATTTAGATATGTTTTGGCCCAAATGAACCGTAGTCACCTCCCAACTATAACTGTATTGAGAAAACTGTGAGAAGATGCGATTTTCACAAGAAGAGGATGGCATAAACCACCCAACCCAAAAACTGAGATTGTCAAAAAGGTCAAGGTCAAATTGAAGGTCAAGGTGACCTCCAAAATCTGGAACCAGCCAGTTTAGTGATACTCACCAACTACTTAACATACTCTGAAAGTTTGGCGCTTCTATCACAAAGTGAACGATTTTGCAACTATCCCCCCCACTACTATTGTGTAGTTGGCAATGACAGTGGGACATGTTGAGTTGTTGCCTCGATTAGGTCTATTGTAATCCCGTAATGGCGAGATTATTCAGACACATAATAACACAATCTGGGATAATAGCATAACTTGTCTGAGATTTAGTTTTCTATACATACCATTTATGAAATGCCAGGAACATACTCGTGAGTATATTGAAGGTGATTCTTTCCTGTCTAATTTAGCAATCCAAGCTGTCCGACGTTGTGTAGATAATTCCAAAGTTTGCTGTCCCTGATGCGATATAATCGCAGGAATCCGATAAAATGACCACAGATGTATGCCATTTTCACAACAATCATATGTTGTGTGCACACAACATTTGACAAAACAATTGAGAGGCATGATAGTATTGGTACACGGAAGAGAGACACTTGATTATAATGAAGTCAGTACACATGTGTATTTGTTTATAATGGTCACTACATCCAACATGGCGCATGCAGTGCATGCTTGGGTTAGTGACGTCACACGGAATCGCTCTATACTCTATAGTCATATTCATGTTCCGTGTTTTCGTTATTTTGTCCCATATTCCGTCCCATTCAATGGTTCAGTAGATTGTCACGTCACTTGTCATCCAAATTGAAATAGTGGGCAATGTCGTATCTACTCCCATGATACATTGTCTAATAATTTTACCAATAAGATTAGCAGTTTGTAATCTAAGTTAATCGTAACCTTGTAACGCAAAGTGTCGATTTTGTTTGCCGAGTTCCCAACATTCGCTGCAACACGTCTTCTTCAACGACGACAACCAGATATAAATAGTGTCCAACGCCTGGGTGTACGGTGTCTGTATCTGTATATTGTGTTTCAGCGCTGGAGCATCTCGACTGTATTTGCGCTGTGGGAGGACTATGCTGTTTTATCCGTTGTTTCCTCGCATGTGCTATCCTCCAGGCTGTTCCACTCCTCGGTAGCTCGAACAAAGAACGAGTGTCTGAATTGTGCGGCGTTAGCTCGTATCCTTTCGATGGAGTTAGAGTTAATACACTCCTCCTTTTCGACAGGGTTTGATGTTATATAGCCTGGGTACTTTTTCGCCTTTATTTTCCTTCCTTTCTTTTTTGGTATTAATATGTCTTTTGATCGAATAGCCGGCACCAGCCCATCCACTACTCTGCCGAACAGCTTCATTCTCATCGTGTTTCTTCTTTGGTGTAGTGGCTCCATAAGTTGTTCCATTAGCATTTCAGTTACGGCCCCTTTTGTTCTTGCGTGGTAGTTGTTTTCGATGAATCGCACCCGTCTTTTGTTGATTCTTTCTATATACGGTCAATGGCATGCTCCAGGATGTTCATATTGAGCGATGGGACCCAATCAGGATCGGATGGTTCGTATGCCTGGGTGTACGGGATACAAACAAATCAGATATGACTAAACGCGTAGGCCTAAATATGAAATTGTTTTTACATGTTTAACCCTATGCTCAATTCTCATTGAAAAGTAGTTACCATGACAAAACTGTTTTGATAATTTAAGTTCAACAAACGACCATACATGTATGTAGGTCTTTTGTTGATCTTATTATCAAAACATTACCCAACAATGAATATGGATCCTTCAGCACTTGTATTTTCTTTTCCAAGTAGGCCTATATGCCGTCTGCTTATATTACATAAGCATCCCTCCAAAATTTAATGAATGATAGACTATTCCAATGATTACTTAAATTATAACTGGATGGGATAATTCATTTAGTAAAGAAAAATCTAAAATAATTGGGGCCCGTGCTACGCTTTATTTAAAAAGTGTAGATTATCAATGACTACTCAATCTCATTCCGAACATAATTGTTGTCAATGGCCAAGAATCATCCGCTCGTCCCGTACTTTCTGGGGTTCCACAAGGTTACGTCCTTGGGCCCTGTCTCTTTCTCATCTACATAAATGACCTCCCATCCTCTCTATCAAGTCACTCCTGCCTCTTTGCAGATGACACTATAGTCTACTGTACAATATCCTCACCCTCAGACTGCAACACGATCCAACAAGACCTGATCAAACTCGAAAAGTGGGAAGATGATTGGCAAATGGCATTCAATACTGACAAATGTGAAATAATCCACATACATAGGAAAAAGGAACCTATAATCCATGACTACTATCTCCACCATCAGAAACTAAATAGCACAGAAAAGGCAAAATATCTAGGAATAACCATCTCTAAAGATATGTCATGGAATTCTCACATAAACAACATCACAAACAAAGCCAATGCCTCATTGAGGTTCATCAGAAGAAACATCAGGACAAATAACCACAAAACAAAAGAACTAGCCTATAAAACATATGTCCGCCCTAAACTGGAATATTGCTCAACCATATGGCATCCATGGCAAGCATACCTAAGAGACCAAATAGAAATGGTCCAACACAGAGCAGCCCGGTACACAATGAACATCTACAACTACCCAAGCAGTGCCTCCGACATACTAAGACAGCTGCAATGGCCTACTCTAGAACAGCGGCGTTTGTACCAATCACTTGTCATGTTCTATAAAATAAAAAACAACATTGTCAACATACGAGACACCGCTCCCCTCACAACATCGAGAGGTCATAAATTCGTGTTCTTTTATACTGGACCCAAATACATCCGCACCTCATTCTACCCTCGCACTATCCTTGCATGGAATTCTCTCGACCCTTCTATTGAGCACTACCCTCACAGACCTGGACAAATTCAAATCTACTCTCTATAGCGACCACTTTAAACTCCCATAACCAACCTGTACCAAATCTGAGTTTGATCATGTTTTTAAATATAATCCAAAATTCACCAAAAATATTGCACAAAATTGTATAGTTACACCTCATGCGCCTCCTTTAAAACTTCAGCATAATGAAGGTTAGGAGAAACCTATAGATAGAGATAGATAGATAATTCTTTTGGACGGTAAATGTCGTTGACAAAGATGACAGCATCGCAAGTCATGTGACTTTTAGCGGCTTGTTCAAAATGGCGAATGAGTTCAACAGACAGAATTCAAGTTGAAACATGTTTTTTTCGGCTATTTATACACATAGCATGAACGTTACATTGTTTCGTGTGCGTCTTCAGGTTATAATCAAAGGGTATAATTTTTCTTGACAATTCAAACCGCGGATATTAAGAATTGTAGTTTTGAGTCTCAGATTTACTCACAAGTTTGTAACTTTATTTAGTCTTTTTGTTTTGACAGTTTTGTCACTAGTTGTGTCATTGAGTATAACTTTTCCATTATAATTTTCTTATTTTGAGTCATAACACCTGATGCATAGAAAGCCTATGGTGGTTTGTAATGAAACTGAACCTTTGTAGCAATTTGGTGTTACAGGTAACTTGAACACTGGTGGTTTGATCTTTTATTCATGCGGCCCCCTAGGCTAATAATCCTCAGTTCATTGAGGGGATGGGATACATTGTAGATGTAGATGGGTGGTGGTGACCCCACACCACCAACAAGTAAACAACTGAGATTGTACATAGTTTAAATGTTTTTAATGCGAAAACTACCTTTTTATTAAAAGTATAAAAATAAAAAAAAATTCCACTCAACTCAGTCAGTTCTTAAATGACTAACAGCTGTATCCAAAAGAATAAGATTTACCGGTACAAATTTATTTTTAAAACAAATTCACAATCACATTGAAGTTGTAATTAAAGACAATAAAGTGGTTAAATTAAAAGCCCAGGGGTGCCAGATGGCAGGCAGCAATGGAAAGTACTTCTCCTGCCCTCCACCAAGGAGGCAGAGGAAGGTTCAAAATCAAAGTGCCCTTTGATTTATATGAAGAGTTTGGTTTTTTGTTATTTATGCTATTAAAGGCCCACTTAATATTCGAACCCCCAGGTAAATTTATATAAAATATATGCCATATTATATACCATTTGGAAGAGGAATTTAAAGCTCCAAACCATTCTATTATCAACTTATTCGGTGTAATAAACTGTGAACTTGTTGTTTTTGTTGAGATATCGAGATATTCCACTTCCATTGAAAATACATTATTAGTTTGAATTCTGTTGAATGCAGGAAGCCATAGCTGGGGAAATCTTTTTATGATTTCAGTTGTTCTCTATTTCTCTATGGGCATCTTCTGAGACACAGACGCTTCCAATGGAGATGAATTATAGTATTTTAATCATAGTTTATGTCATAGGTTATTATTAAAACCATATATCAAGGTCCTATTAAAAAATAGTCAGTGACTCGAAAATTAAATAGCGCTTTAAGTTTAATTAAAATGTTGTGCCCTCTTGCCCTTAGTTGCTTCTGTCACCCCTGTAAAAGTCTGAACTTAGACTTAACACTTTCATGATGGGAGCTGCGCCCGTAACCTATAGTCATCTTAGAGCAATGCCATCTCATGGTATTTTGGCTGGGTTCCGACTACAAGTTATCTCGTACCCACACTTTGCCATGTTTTACTCAAGATTATTTCATCAGATGATCATACATAGTGCTGATTTGTCCTTTTGGAGTATAATTCTGTCTACGACATAACTTGTTGTCACAGCAGGGAATATCATATCCCACATTCCGGGTTTAGATGGGCAGCACTGGTTGCCGACTACGAGTTATCTCGTACCTAATTATTGACAAATACTGGTATGTGTTCATGCTACTTCAAAATTAATGTCTACTATTCAAATACATGAACTAACTCTGGAGTGCATAATGTTAAGGGGCCAATGCGTTAGTATAACCATACTTTCGGCCTCAATTAGGCCGCTTTATTACAGGGATGCTTTTAAAATTTTTAGTTGGGTACCCAGCTTTGATAAAATTTACATTTGGTACCAAGCTTAATATCCACTCTTCAATCAAAACATCGATCATGATGTTGTGTACCAGCCATTTATATGAGCTATATGTTCTATCCAGCATTTTGTTCTATTTTATTTTCAGTAATACCTGTAATAACAATGACACTGAAATAAATTAGCATGCAACATTTTTATACATTCATCCAGTTACATTATATATGAACAGAACTATTTTTACATGGTGGCAAAAATGCTGTTACAACATGCTGTATTGTTTTATTTCGCAATGTTCATATGGAAGAACCAGTCTTCAGCGTCAACTGATGAAAGCATCAAACACTTTGTTTTAATTAATTCTTCCACATTTGTACATGTAAACTTAAATACTGATATTAACTTTAGTACAGTACATGTACCGGATTACAATCACGTTTTTGAGCAAAATCAGTTTTGCAATTGAGGCATTGAAGAACAGGTTAGTCCATGATATGGCTGTTGCGATTCATCGTGAATTCAATGTATCGCTATACACATGGGTTCCGCTAGCAAATTTTTCGTCAGTGTTATGGCACTTTGTTGAAATTACAGTAATGCTCCAAGTAATCGACCCCGAGAGCTTTCCGATGAATGGCAACAAGCCATATTTCCGACTAAATACTGAAAAGTTACCCATAATTCTGCTGTGGTTAAGGGGTCGATTACTTGGAGCATTACTGTACCACTGCAGGCCTCAAGATTCGACGAGAATCACCGAATCGATTCTCATAATGATTCTCGCGAAACTTATCAATTTTCAGTGCAATATGACTAACTAGATTCAGCATTTGATTCCCACAAAATTAAATGTATTTTGAACCCTGCCACTGGTGTATTTTGCCTCGCCCTAGCGATGCTGTTGTTTATTATTTCAGGTCTTTGCACTTTTATGTGAGAGGTGAAAATGCTCACATTGTATGACTGTCTGAAGGAGGCTGGGCTAGAAAAGTATTATGGCATTCTAAGAACAAATGGCATAACAAAGTCTGTTGACCTTTCACGATTAACGCTTCAGGACTGCTCAGCATTAGGTATCACCTCCACATTAGACAGAAGAGCTCTGGTTGAATTGATTGACATTATAAAGTCAATAAATTCACCGCATGTCAATAGAGAAAGAGATAGTTTTACTCGTAAGTCAGTAGGATCAACTCATAAAAGAGGACAAGTTTCCAGTGGTCATGCTGGACGTGCTTTCGGTACAAGTGGTGACAGTCCAGCACATGGAGGCAACTTTCGACAACCTTCACCACCAATAGACATTCTCCAGCTGTTGTCCGAATATCAGTCAGATGATAGCGGAACAAGTACCGCTTCATCTGATGAATCAGATTATGAGCCTATGTCAACGCATATCACGCCAAACTCAGCCATACCTCCTGATAAAATCAAAACAAATACTGTAACTCGCGTCAAACATAAAGGATATAACTATGGGCTTCCAAAGAACTCTAGCAGCACCCCTACACGACCCAGAGGAAGAAGGAAAATAAATGAGGACAAAATAAAAGTGTGTGTAAGGAAGAGGCCTCTGAACAAAAGAGAAGAAAAAAGTGGTGATGCTGACATTGTGAAAACTGAAACTACTAACACAGTGGTTGTGAATGAGCCAAAACTAGCTGTTGATCTAGCTGCTTATACTTTGCAAGTAAGTTTTGATGGATCCAAACAAATTTTATATTAGCTATACAAATGGTATTTCCCATCTTGCGAACATAATAAATTTGAAGAAACTATTACACCTTATTATATTTCAAATGCGACCCAATATAAAGTTCCACTCAGAGCAGGGAATGGATCAACTGTGTTAAACTGAGAATCCATCACAAAATTTTAATGCAGACAATACATGTCTCAAGCATTTAGACCTCTGTGATGTGTCCATTACGTTGTATTGGTTAGTGCACACTGCGGAGAGATCCTGGTTTTAATGCATACCTTATATGGCAGTTAAGTGCGTAATGACATTTCTTAATTTATATTGATAAATGATGGTGGCTGTCTACAAAGCTAAGGAACTTTTACTTGTATTTATGTCCGTAAAGATTTAGTTATTGGGCATTGACAGGTTTGGTATTATTGTAGAATTCATTTATAACAGAGGTATACAGTAATGCCCTAAATAATTGATTCCTTAACCACAGCAGAATTATGGGTAATTTTTCAGGATTTAGTCGGAAATATGACTTGTTGTCATTCATCGGAAAGCTCTCAGTGAGAGCTTTCCGATGAATGGCAACAAGCCATATTTCCAACTGAATCCTGAAAAATTACCCATAATTCTGCTGTGGTTAATGAGTCGATTATTTAGGGCATTACTGTAGATTGATTTGCAAAATTGCATTTAATCCAATATCGAACTTATCAGCTGCAATCAAAATCTCTGCGTTATAATGCAAGTCACCCATGTGAACGGTTTAACCTCTTCATTGACATCCGTAACTATAACGGAGATAAAAGGGCACTTTGTGTGATATATGGTCCATAGTACCTACTTCAGCACTAGCACTAGTAGTATGCCATTATTCATAACTCAGAGATTGGTGCATCGGAATAACTGTATCTCAAAGTTTCAATCAGTGTATGATGTTCCACGATTGTGAATGATAATAGCATTTCAACTGAGTCAAGTTTATGGTTCTTGTGATATTCCCATTATATTTTTCCACTGGAGCAGCACACGACATCATAACGTCATTTAGCAGCGAAGAGGTTAACTTAGACAATGGATCATGTCATTGTGTGACAGACCAACATTACGCAGTCGTCTGAACACTACCATAGTAACCATACTAGATTGGATGATGACTGATGAACACATTGGAGAATTGGGGTACAGAACAAATTGGAGAAGTTTAGATTTGGGTACAGCCAGGTCTGCATGAACATATGGTGCAGGACATTTACAAAATTGAGGTGTCCAGGAGTTGAATTTAGTGACGTTACTCAGCATAGTGGGCTAGCATCACTAATTTCACCTTCTGGTGATCTCATTCTGCTTAGGCCTCATCTTCTCTGGAAAGTATATTTATTATCAATTTTTTTTTTTTTAGCTTCTTTAGAATGTTTATTTTTTCATTTTCTTTACTAAATACTCATTGGCGAGTAGTTACCTTAGCAAATGTTCAGGAAATAAGTTCATAAATTTTTTGTTATTATCTAAACATTTCCCACCAAAAAGTATGAATACTTCTGCACTCATTATATTTTCATCATACTGTTGTCTGCTCATTTTTCCTGAACACCCCTCCAAATAAATAATAGGCCATTCCACTATTTACTTTGATAACTGGGAGGGAGAATCCATTTAGTATAGAAAGGGTTAATATAAAGTGCTTTATCAGAATTTTTAAAGCTTATTTTTCTTTCAGCATGAGTTTATTTTTGATGAAGTATTTGACGCAAGCTGCAGCAATGAAGATGTGTATATACGAGCTGCTAGGCCACTGATTCACTGTGCCTTTACTGAGTGAGTACAAATTCAAAATTCAACCACATCTATAAATATGTAGGCTTTCTGTCTCAACTACCTTGGGCTCACAAATGGGGATTGGGCTCAAAACCAAAGGGGAGAAGACTAAAAATAAGACCTTGGCTTTTTATTTAAACCTTATTTCCAATAATTTTCTAATATATTTATGTAACATTGCTTATTGTATAAATCTGTCTCAAATACGTATGATTTGGAAATAGCATTTTTTTTACATTACTGACATAGGTGTTATTGCCATAATCAGCGTTAGGCTAAAGTTTTTTTTTGCTAAAAGCAAATATCAACAGAGAAAATTTCAGTAATTGAAACAACATATTTGCTGAATAATGACCTTCACAGCCAATATACACCCACACCCCTATATTATTGAAATAATAACCAGCTGATGAAAATACAAATGATGTCACGGTCATGTTAATACAAAGGACGGACCACTTTTGCAGAATGTGTAGAAGATTCTAATCTGCAACAGGAATGTTTGATCATATTGTCGTTAATTTTGATGCTTTGAATCTCTGGTAGATGTTAAATTGACGAGAACATAGTGGAGTGCATATGCATGTGCTGTGAATTGAATGGAAACTCTGAGTCTCTGATGATGCAAAATAAAAACCTATTCAATTCTGGAGACTGAATCAAGAACCAAAATTTGATTTGATGAATAGCAGGCCCCAACTCTCGGGCTCCAAATAAAAGTGCAGGCCCAAATAATAGTGCAGGGAGGAAATTCCATTGAAAATTAATAAAAGTGCAGACCCAAATAATAGTGCAGGGGGAACTCTGAGCAAAACATCAACATAACTGTGGTTAAACAAATTATTTTCATAGTAGGTCAAGTATAGAAATCAACATACTATGTGTCATGTGGTGTTTTATTCAATATATAAATGTTCACATGTATGCCATATACATGAATATGTACATGTATAAAGCTATATTGAAGCTCACTATTTTGATTTCAGAATCATATAGAAATCTTGAGTTTGTGCTGATTTAAATTTTCATAGCCTCAAAATTAATAAACGTGCAGACCCAAATAAGCACTGTGCAGCATGGGAAATATCCCAAGAAATTAATAAACGTGCATGCATGTTTATTTGGAGCCCAAGAGTACACACTGACACAGCATCGTTGTTGGTGTGTGGAAAAAAATATCCTTTAATCTTTTGGAACATGACATGACAGACTTTTTGATAATTTATGGAATTGGTAAGTATCCCTGAAGTAGATTTCTTGCCATTATTTAATCTCTTAATTATTATTATTATTTTTTTTTCTTAATTACCCGAATCAAGGAAAATTTAATTTCAGCTAAGATATTTCACCGCAAATTACACTCGACTGCATTAGAAACAGACCACTTTATTATGCCTTTATAGACAAAAAATATACACAATCTTCAGTTTTCTTCACAAAGAAGAAATTTATAGTCTTGAAATCGGGTTTTTATAAGTTTTTGTTGTTGTAATTGTAGCTAGGAAGATATACACCATCTTTAAGCCGTTTGATCTAAATAGTTCTTACCAGAAATTAATACCAATTTGCGTCATTGCAGAAGTAACGCCACATGTTTCGCCTATGGACAGACTGGCGCAGGTAAGACCTACACAATGCTTGGTTCTCAGGATATCCCTGGATTGTACCTTCTTGCTGCACAAGATATATTCTCTATCATGGAATCTGGCCAGTATGGCAGGAATCTCAAACTCTGGGTCAGCTATTTTGAGATCTACTGTGGTCAGTTATTCGATCTTTTGAACAAAAGGAACAGGTATGATTAACCCTTTCATGACGGGAGATTCCTGAATTTGTTTTTAAACCCTGTGCCTACATGTGTATGCATTCTATTTTATATGTGAGTCTCCCATAGGGAGCCTCGCATATATAAGAGAATACATTGGCCTTATAAGCCAGTGCGTTTTCTTATATTTGCAAGGCTCCCTGTGGGAGCCTTGCATATTTAAGAGAATGCACTGGCACATGATATTTAATGCTGCACCAGCGCAGTCCCCATCATGAAAGGGTCCGTTATGAAGGAACATATTATGTTTTAGTTGTGTATGTTTCAATGTTCTATTTTGGAGATAAATGTACTCTATTGAGTTGAATATTCTGGGATTTAAGCATGAAAAAGCATTAGGGTAACCTTTAGTCCATGTCTGCTCGCAGCAAAGATATTTGGATAGTGATACCGTACTGACCCGCGTTTAGGCCCAGGGGGCCTTTGTTTTATTTGAGATCAAAAATCCAAGTGGGCTTAAACTCGGATATGACCCTTTGCAAACCAAAAATCCCAAGAAATCGGGACGGTAAAACTGAAGAAAAAATAAAGTCGATCCAGCACAGAGTTTCGGGGAAATATATACAGTCTTCCAGATTAAATAAAGTTAAGTTATATAAGTTACTTTGAGAAAGTATTTGTTTCATTTTTATGTGTATATTAAAATATTACTTGTTGTCTTGTTTTATTGCCCAAAATTCCCAAGTGTCGTCGCTTCCAACGCCTAAGCCACCCATTTGACGCCTTGAAACCCTCGACGTGTATCTGGCCGGCGCACTCCCTGCCCTTCGTCTGTAGGGCAAAGTTGCTAACTGGCCTACCATGCAATCGTTCTTCAATGAGCCACTCAAACACCATCGTGTCGACACGCTCCGATAATGGCTCAGCGCCGGTGTGGAGTGATCTCTTCTTTGAAGCTTGTGGTTTCGATGAAAGTCTGTACTTATCGTAGTCGCGTTCCCATAGGCGTACCTATAATAAAATTAAATAAATTGAAAACAGTCCGGTATGGTACGTGTAGTTGTATAAGACTTAAATAAACAGAGAAAGATTTTTTTTTGTAATTAAATCATCACGCGCAGTTGGGCCTATGTGATTTATTGAATACGAGAAATAAATTGAAAACAGTCCAGTATATATGTTTAGTTGTATGGGACTTTAAAAAATAGAGAAAGATTTTTCGAAAAATTAAGTTCTTATAAGTTGCAGTTATCTAGACAGATTTTTCGAAAAATTAGTTTAATAAATAGAGAATTTAAAGGGGTACTGTACGCCAAATGTTGTTGTTGGTTTTTATAGTCTCCGAGTCGGAGAATAAGGTAACAATTTTTTCATTATTTGAAAGTCTGTTGAGTACGAAGTAGTGTTACGGATGACAAATTTACCGGAATGCAAAAATACAAATTGTCGTTGTCGAGTAATTTGTGTACAGTTTTCAACCTAATGAAACAAATAAAAGTTATATTATATGCATAGTAGTCCCATATAATCATTTAAGTTATTGTATCGTCGCTAGTCAGTGAGTGGCTTGAGTGTTCTCCCCGTATCATCATAATATTTTAAGCGATCGTGTGTGCGATCGGTTTAACAAGCCAGTATCCCTCATTTATTTTATTTGATTACGTAAATTCGTAATTTAATTGACGCCATTTTATGGCTCCAGTCATAAATTCAATTTATATCAAATTATTAACTTTTAAATTATTAAATTTTAAGATAGCCTATTAACCTGAGCGTTTACAGAATACATCTTCGACTCAAATTAGTTATGTTTCTCTATATTATCGATATTAGATCGTTGTTGTCACCGGAAATTTAATGAAAATGGCGTACAGTACCCCTTTAAGAGAAATATTTTTTTATAGATTTCTTACCTGCTTTCTGTCGACCCCAAATTGTTTAGTTGTCTTAGCTTGGTTGTTGCCATTGTTGTGATGCCAGTCGATAACCTTGATTTTCGTTTCGAGTGTATACCGCTGACGTAGTTTGGAAGACATGGTTGTGTTTGGCCACATGTCGGAACATACCGACATACAAAGAATATGTTTTTACAGTACTGTTGTTGACATGTGCGCGATGCACGCACGTGATTCTTTGAAGTGATTGATGTTTACCGCGTTCTCAGATATACGCCGTTAGCGAGTGGGTTTGATGTCTGTCGACGTTTGGTTTCCCCCAGGAAGTATAATTGAATAAACAAATGAGATTTTAAGATTCACTTTATTTTATTTTATTTATTATTACCACTTACCTACGAAGTATAACTTTCCATTTTTCGTGGCATTCTCGCCGTCACCGATCGTTTGTGAATATACTTCCCGTTATATTGGAATTATTTATTTGGGAAGTATCATTAGCAAATAATTACTTACCACCGCTGAAATTTAACAAAATATGGTGTGGGCTTAAACACGAATATACCCCTGTGCATGGAATTTGGCCAAAATATATGGGTGGGCTTAAACACGGGCATGGGCCTTGAGCCGGGTCAGTACGGTATGCTGTTTTTCGGGTCCGTGACTATCCGCCCCCGAGACAACCCGCCCCCTTGCACTCCGAGACAACCCGCCCCCTAAAATTAATTAGCGGTAATTAGTGGCTAATTAGGAGGTGTGAGGGGATTATGAGATGTTTGTTTAAGGACTTTGCTAACCCAATTTTCCCCACATTTGATGGAGTCAAAATAAAGGTTTATGTTCACTTTTGTTAGTAATCACAGTAACCAAACACATGAATGCAACATTTTAAGAGCATTATTAATGGTGGAATATGTTAGAAATAATAAATGTGAAATTTATAGAGGTTTTTAAAATCTATTTTTTCGAACCCAAAATCAATAAACACAAAGTCCATATCAAAGAAAAAATTATGGCAATGTCTACCGAACACTGTGAAGAATGATGAACAATAAAATAATATTCATATTTATCAAGCATTCTTTGATAAAATTACTAAGAACCAGTTGTTTACAAATAATTGAGTAAGTTACCTGACATCGCTTGTAGTGAGCTGGAAGTTAAATGTTAATATCTGTGGACAGTGGTGTGTTGTGAATCTCTTGGTCACAAAAGAAATGTTTAATCCCCAATCTGGTGTACCCCATAGCCCAGAAACTAGGTCAGCAATCATCCTGAGTCAGGATAAAGTACAGCACTGGCTGGTCATAATCCCTGCAGTCTTGAGTGAACATTATCTTGACCCATCAAATTCAGTTCCCAAATACCTTTGCTTAGCAATGAAATCTACAATTTGTAAACAACTGCTTCCAAGCCAAAAATCTTAATAAAACTGAAGAAATGTGAGTATATCTTTATTGTTCATCATTCTTCACGGTGTTCAGTACACATACCCATATTGTTTTCTTAGATATGACCTTTGTGTTTGTTGATTTTGGGTTCGAAAAAATAAATTTTAAAAACTTCTATAAATTTCACATTTTGAATTTCTAACATAATTTACCATTAATTATACTCTTAAAATGTAGCATCCATGGGTTTGGTTATTGTGATTAGTAATAAAAGTGAACATAAACCTTTATTTTGAACAACATTAAATTTGGGGAAAATTGGGTTAGCAAAGTCCTTAACGAAACTGGGTTGTTCTTTATAGATTTTTATTTGATGTAACAACACAGACAACAATAAATACACATGTAATATAATATAACTTATGAACACAAAAATGCATCAGAGCCATTCTCAGATAACAGGGACCAAAACGGGTTTTACCTGTCGCACACCACTTTCAACACAAAAACTACCATTTTCGTGTTCAAAAATGTTCCTCTCCGGTTGAAACGAACCAGTTGTGATTTATTTTAAACAATGTGGATACAACGCCATGATAATTTTGACACCCTGAAGCGATATATATATACCCCATATCCAACCAAAAGAGCCTGTCGCAAGCTCGGTTGGAATAATTTATTTAATCCTACAACTCACAAAAATGGCTACATTGGACTTGTATTGAGTTTGTCGACGTATCTGTAGTCGTGACAATGTTAGAACGTCGTTGGTGGCACAAATTTAGCAGGAACGGTATATTTTACACCACGATATGTTGTTGTCGCAAATCGTCGCGACAGATACGTTACCAAGTCAAAAGTTTCGCCTTGTCAATAAGTAAAATGTGTATCAGCTTTGCAAGTTGTGTCCATACATCCGTCTCATGGATGTCATTGAGTATATAATATCGAAAACTTGCTCGACAATTTGTGCAAGAAATGCTAGCGATACATAGCCTCGGCCCACGGAGTGGTACGTTACTTTTCGACATATATACGTTACCAACATTTACTGCCATATCTCAATAAACGTCTTAAACCTTGCCGATTGGTATTTTCTATCATATAACAGGTTCGGCTGGGATCATTTAACAATATAGTTTGGAAGCTTTTAGTATTCACCAATAGCCACAGCTGCTAAAAACGTTTCGGTTCGACATATACGTTACCGCGACAGATACGTTACCGATTATGCAATCGTGTTCGTAAGCCGATGAAAACATCAATACGACTGTTTGGATTGTTTTAATTGACACAGTTAAATGTTCTATTGTTATTATTATAGGTCCTTACTCCTTAGGGTATATAATGCCACAGAAATATACAATTAGGCCTACGTGGTCTTAAAAAATTGCGTAGGCCCCAATGGGGCGGGGGTGGGGTCCGACAAAAATTTGCATACACTTGTTCGTAGGCCCAATGGGGTTAGTGGAGTAGATTAAGTCAAATTTTCAAGGTAATTGTTCAAATTGTGACTAAAGCATGAAACTTTGCACATATGTATATATTCACATACTTATTTATATTAGATATGGGGCCACGCTGAAATTTCACTTTAACCCCTCTTTTAAGGGGTTTTCCTTATTTACAGAGCGTTTCGTGATTATATAATTTATTAAATGTCGCAATTAATCTTACCATGAAATATGCGATTTAAAATTAGGCATATTCAGTAAGTATGATTCTGACAGATATAATGCCACATTTTTAGGGTAAAATTGGAACTCCCCGTCCAAGATGGCCATCAAAATGGCAGCTGAAAGAGTAAATTTGACATTTTTTTCACTAATATCTTCTAGATCAGGTTCTGCTTTATGGAACTGGTTCGGAAATGTGACTTTATTTGGTATTGTCTGTGTTAAGTTATCATTCTAGCAATGAAATATGCCATTCGTGTGATCCCAGTCCCTTCCAATCCCCCAATAATTCGATTATACAGAACTCGGTATGAAATTTCACGAAAAATCACCATTAGGATTCTAGTCATATTTTAACAAGAAATTGACAGAACTGTGGGAACTAAGCGAGGCATACAATTACTTATGAATATTTGAACTCAATGGAACAAAAATTGTCACTTTGTCTGAAAATGGCTGCCAAAATGGCAGCCAAAACCTGGAAATGGTAAATATTGCCCCATCATGCCATGTAATCGCTTACAAGTTGTGATTGGCGAATACAATTGGCTATGCTGTCTTATGTTAACATTTATGATGCACATTGGTTAAGTGTTACTAATGTAACCACTGACATTACGAGAATTATTGGATTTTTTATCACAAATTTGACACAAATCAATATCGACAAAAAATTACTATTCTGGTTTGGAAATTTATTCAAGTAAATGGAACTATCTTTGGTATAAAAGATGTTTATTGTTTTTGATATGTCTTACTAAATGCGTCACACTAATGTGTTTTTATACAAAATTACTCAAGATGGCTTCCAAAATGGCAACCACATTTGATAAAAAAAAGGAGTTTTTTTTTACATATATCCAGAGCAGTATTCTCTGTTTCAAAGAGTTAGCAAACAATTGTAAAACTTAGTGATTAACCATGTTTCTTAATCTACTTAGTCAGTAGATTAAGAAACATGGTTAATCACTAAGTTTTACAATTTTTACATGTTTCATTCTCGTTGTCCCTGTACATGTACCTTCTGGGCATGACAAATTCATTTTAAATGATGCACTGTAATATGGAATTTTGCTACTATATAGGTATACAAGGGGTGACTGTATGGTCATGTGGGTATATGGTCATGGGTGCGAAGAAAATGTATACAGGAGTGACTATGGCCAATGGTGAGGTACTGTGCGCGGTATTGCTATATCTAGAAGGTATGTATGGTCAATGGTGAGGTGTCGATGTATACCTGGAGTGATTATATGATAGGCATTGGTGGGGTGTGTATGTACATTGTATATATTTATTGGCTATATGGGTGTGGTCAATATTTACACAGGGTGTGATCGTATGGCCAATGGTGAGGTGAAGTTGGTAAACAAGGAGTGATTGTATGACCACAAATGTTGTGTATGTGTATGCTACGAGTGCTGAATTGTCTTGAGTGGGGAGTATATTAAAGCCTGGAGTGTGTGAATGGCCATGTGTGCGGGGCATTTGTATATATATACAAGGGCTGTATGACCATTGACGATGTGTATATGCATACCGGGAGTTACTCTATGGTTATGGTTGCAGTGTATATGTATATATTGACTCATTCTTGAATGGATATATGGCCATAAATGTGGCAAATATATATACAGGGAGTTATTGTATAGCCAATGATGAGGCGAATATGTATACAAGTGATTGTATGATCACGATTGAACGACTGTATAGTCATGAGTGAAGTGTAGGAGTATACCTGGTGTACGCGAATGGTTGACTCATGGCTGTATAGTCATGTGTGTGGTTTACGGGTAAACCCAAGTGTCCTTGTATGGTCGTGGGTGAGGTGTATGTGTATAAAGCGAGTGGCTGCATGGTCATTTGTGTGGTGTTTATGTATATATAACATGATTGTATGGTCAGGGGAGAGTAGTGCAGTTGGACCTTTGGTGGCTATCACTTTCCATAATAATAATGTTAATCGATTGGGATGTAATTTCAGAGAGTTCTTCACCTTGGTGGCCTTTTATATGCACAATGGAGGAATCTGTTTTCCTGACATTAGTAAATCAATCTTGATGCCAAGGACTCAGAATTTGATGTTATTAAGCAGTTTTTTACTCATATCTTTGTTTGACTTTCTAAAAGGTCATCTGGTCCACCCGCCAGTGTTTTAAGTTGGCTATTTCTCTGTCATTCTAGAGTAATAGGTGTTGAGACACCTATCCTGATAGACGTGTTACCTGGTCTGACATCCACTTACCTATAATGGTTGCACATGTTATTGGGCCAGAGTAGCCACATAATTATGCCAGTTCAGTTTCAGAGTTCTGCTCATTTGAAAATATCATTTTTTCTACCAAATTTCGTGGACATTTTGAAAGCCAGCTTGAGCATATTTTTCGAAAAACACTTCAGTGTTAAGCATTTAAGACGGATCAAAACAATAAACACAAAAGATAGTTCCATTTTACTTGGTTTTTTTTCCGGATTTCGAGAGAAAATTTCAATAAGTTTGGTAATGTAATATTAATACTTATCCAAGATGCATCATAAATGTTAATATTCAATGTATATATGACATAACAGCCTATTTTATTCATCATCCACAACTTTCAAGCGATTGCGTGGCATGACGGGACAATATTTACCATTTTCCATATTTTAGCCGTCATTTGACAGCCATTGTTAGCCAAAGTGACAATTTTGGTTCCATTGAGTTGAAATTTTCATAAGTAATGGTAAGCCTCACTTATTTTGCACAGTTCTGCTCATTTCTTGTTGAAATATGACTAGAATCCCAATGGCGATTTTTGGTGAAATTTCATACCGCGTTCTGTAAAATCAAATTATTGAGGGATTGGAAGGGGCTGGGGTCCAACGAATGTCATATTTCATTGCTCCAGTGACAATTAACATGAACAATACAAAATAAAGTCACATTTCCGAACCAGTTCAATTCAGAAGAGACTCGTCTGGAAGATATCAGTGAACAAACGTCAAATGTTCCACTTACGGCTGCCATTTTGACAGTCATCTTGAACAGGGAGTTCCAATTTCGCCCTAAAAATGTGCCGTTATATCGTGCTGAGTCATTCTTACTGTATATGCCTAATTTCAAAGCGCAGATTCCATGGTAAGATTAATTGTGACATTTATTAAATTATATAACCACGAAACGCTCTTTAAAAAGAGGGGTTAAAGTGAAATTTCAGCGTGAATCCATATCTAATATCAATTGGTATTTCAACATGTATAAATGTGCAAAATTTCATGCTTTAGTCACGAAGTGAACAATTCTTTTACTAATCTACTCCACTAGGTGGGTGTCCCGCGGAAGGACCTTTTGAAATACCGGTATTTAGAAATATTATGTTGTTCTATACAGGCCTATAACTATTTGGAAACTTACTATTAGGTCGATAATCAGACTTTTTGCAAACTATTCAATATTCAATATATCAGTGAAGATTTATAATATATAATATATTGATCTATCTGTTGCTTTTGCATCCAATACAAGCTATTTTGTTACAAATATGTACCAAAGGAAGCAAACATACTGTGGCATATTCAATTATTCATGTAGTACAATTCCAGTTTTGAAACTGAGAAAATATAATTTTATGTTATATAGCGACAGATACGTTACCTAAAACTTGGCTGATGTACCAACGCATATCTTGGGAAAAAATACTGCTATTTCAGATAATTTTGGTTCTTTGTAATCCCCAGTGTGTGGAGTCCACGACGCTCATAATAATGTAGGTCACACGAACTGTGTGTTATGTTTTCCTGAAATGGTTGAAAATAAGTCACGATTCGCGTAGAACACGAGAGTATATATGGTCCATAAATAAAAAGTATTCCATACCAGATATGATTTTTCAGTCAATATATGCAACTTGTGGGCTGATATGAGCATTACATCTTATTGTGCATAGCAGAAATCCTCTTAGATCGAAAAACCGATGTTATCTCGAATGATGCTGTGGTAACGTATCTGTCGCACACTGAAAATGCGGGTACCATCTTCATGGAGTCATATTTTATAGGAATATATCATCGATATGTTAACCACTTCTGTTAAATGTAAAATGGATACCCAACTTCACAAATAAATAATGTTGACAACTGTTTACGAACATTTTAATTTTTCGATTTTTTTGTTGTTGCTTTGGTCCCGGTTACCTGAGAATGGCCCATCAACGATAATATGTTTATTTATTACGAAGTTTAATGAACGAAATTTAAAAACGGAATGAAGTATATATATGCTAATATGAATATGAACGAAGATTAAAAACAAAATTTAATAAGTTTAACAAACGAACAAATGCAATGATTAATTTGGGGCTGCTGTAATCCTGTTTCGTTCGACGAGACATCAAGGCGAAGACTAGTGGGAATTGCTTCCCTTTGCCGTCTTTCTGTATAAATGCGTTGATGGACATCAGCTGGCCTCGCAGAGTGGCTGTTTTAACGGTGCTCCCACAATCTTGAATGTACCATCGATAAACCATATGCGTGCGCCACACACATCACAATCAACGGCATGTTGCTTTGGTCGCACCTCCAAATCGCAGAATGAAGATAACCCATAGTGGCCTACTCTAGATTTAATATAGGGGCCTACCCAGTTCCGCCGGCATCATTCAAAGGCTGTTTGTATACTCACCTCCAGTTAACATCAGTGAGATGAATCCCGATCACTAAGTGTTGTGATAACACACTGTGATAATGAACCATTTGCATCAAATGTTTGTTTTGAAAGCACCCCTTTTTGTTAGTTTTCACTTACCTTAAGTGCCGTTCAGAAACTGTTGTCAAAACATCGTGTCATACTTTACTCCAGTCCACGCATTGACATAATTAATGAATAAACACATGTTTTGTTGGTCAGAATCTTTAATAATATATCATCAAAGAACATAAAAGAACATAATCACTATTAACATTTCTGGACAACCCGCCCTTATTTATCGGGACAACCCGCCCCGAAAATAGCAGAGGGGCGGGTTGTCTCGGGGGCGGTTAGTCCCGTTCCCCTGTTTTTCATCTGTGACTGCCCCATTGCCATTTCTATGACATGAGTAACATTTTAGTGACCAGCTCACATAAAACCACAAATAAATGTAATCCAATATCACAATTGCGACAATAAACGGGTTTATTCCATAGAAAACATGATTGTTCTGAAAACCACATCACTTGTAATGAAAGCAGTAATTTATTGTGAAATAAAGACATTTCCACAGTGTTTACATATTATAAAAAGTATGCGAACTCAATTGACCTCACGATGACATCGGCATATTCCCGGGGAAAATATTCTAGCAATAGTAAACATCAACGAAACCATGTGGTCATAAATTGAATTAATTATATCACTTGTACATTGTAATTTGTAATTTAAAAATCCCATATACATCGCGAGACGTTCCGTGTAAGAAAAGTTTAACTAATAAGTAATATACAGTTAAAATAAACACATAGTAGTGGTGGGATTTTGGGATAAAACAACACCACATATTGTCTGCGATCTGGATTGTTTATGAGTGACTTTGGGTATACTGGATTGTTGGCATAGAAGCCGAACTTAGCCGAGTACATTACGGAACACTTCTGCTTTCAGTTAAAACACAAACAAACTGATGTTAGTCCTAATACACTGGAATATTCCATGTGTAATTTAACATGAAAGTTAGATTATTATACACCATTATGACCATAAGAGTCACTCTTTCCGATATATATAGCATCAGGTGTTGATTTGTTAGGTAAAATCAAGTAAATTAGACTAGAATTCCTGCCTCCAACCCTGGGCGTAACTCATGTCATAGGCTTGGAAATGGGGCAGTCTCGAACGAAAAGCAACATTTCATTATACGAATATCCTAGCTGGTTTTTGTACAAGCAGACTTGGTCTAGGTAACCGTATGTTCATCTTCATTGTAATACAATGCACCAAAAAAACAAAAAACTTTTTATCGGAATTTAATACAGGCTGTGAAGAGAGATCTCTTTTTCCAGTGTATCAAATCTCTTGGTTCATTTCATGGTGTTATGAGGAACAGCATCCAAACAATTTCCTGTTAATTGATCTGAAGTAAACAACTTGTGGTTGCACTCAAACATTCGAACATTTCGCCCATCTGCAGAGCACACGGACATGTCCATAAAGGGGGGTTTGGAGAGTGTGTCCTCTGTTTTGATTCTATTGTGTGGAAGACATTCAGAACAGCAATATGCATCTTCTTTATCAATTCAAAGGTTCTGTTATACTCTGTGTTGAATTTAAATACCTTAAGGACATAGTAATTTATAAGCTGGTTTACGAATATCAGTGAAAAGAACTATTTAAAAAACCCAGCCATGTCTTGACATACTAATCGGAGGAGGGGGGGGGGGGGGTTATAAACCCAGCCATGTCTTGACATACTAATCGGAGGGGGGGGGGGTTATAAACCCAGGCATGTCTTGACATTCTGATTGGCAAATATTAGACATATCCTGGTGAACGCAATGGGAGACCCGCATATATAAGAGAATGCACTGGCACAGGATCTTTAATGCTGCACAAGTGCTGCTCCCATAATAAAATGGTTAATATCTCAAGACTTATTATTATTCTCATTTTCTCTTGCTATCATAACTGATAGAATGGTTTGGTCTGAAATTATTTCTTCCATTTTTGGTACAAAATGTTGTTGGCGGGTTCGTAAACCAACTATTTAAATTGGTGTATCCTAAGTGAAATTTAAATAATTTATATGGTTCAATTATGATTATGATAATGATGATGGTGAGAGAACAATGATGATGATGACGATGAAGATGGTGATGAGGAGGATAATGATGATGATAATAACATTGATGGTGATTATATTTACGCTGGTAATCCTACAGCATTTTATATGTAAATAGTGTAAATATTTTTGTCAACTCTAACGAGTATTAATTCACGATTGAGTTCATTAAAGCATTCAAGTTACTTTCCATCAGCAAGTATCCAGTTTATTAAAATGTTTATCTAAAATATGCACACTTCAATAATTGACTTCATGTCCTCACTGTCTGTTTTAACCATGTGTAGATTACAAGCCAGGGAAGATGGCTGCCGTAAAGTCTGCATAGCAGGATTAACTGAAACTGAAGTTACAGATGTACATTCTATACTGAGGGTAGGTTATTAATTTGTATTCTGTCTTAAATAATATTCTATATATATAAAACTCAGTATCTGTCTGTAACTGGGTCACACTTTTCGTGTGTTTATAACTTGTCAACCATATGTTCAATACAGCCCAAATTTGGACCACTGCCTACATTGTGTCTTACAAGATGACTCCCCAAATTTCAAGTTGATTGGTCAAGGAAAACCTGAGATCGAGCGTGGTTGGAAATTTAAAGATCCCAGTTAGAAAATTCCAATGCAAGGTCGGGCGGGGTACAACTGAACAACCCCCTTCCCCAATGGAAAAACTCTATGAAGTTTAAGCAATGAACATTCATACTGAGCCATTATGTGCATTCCACAGTCACATATATGTTCATGTATACATGTATACGGCGCAAATTACTATTTTGTTATATCGGAATCTTATTTCATTGTAACAAAATATTTTTTCAATTTAACATCTTATTCTGATATATTTAAAAATATTATTTTGTTATAACGAAATCTTATTTCAATATATCAAAATATTATTTCGTTATACAGACATTTTATGTCATCATAACAAAATCTTATTTCGATTCATCAAAATCTTATTTCGTTATAATGAAATAAAAAATAAAAAGAGTTGACTTGTCACCTCCCGTGCTCCATTCTGTTCTGCATGAAATCTTCAGATATATCTGTTTCTATTCAAATTATACAGGGCCAGGAATTTCTCCTTTATTAATTATTTGGTTGTTTTGAAACTTTTATTCAGACATTTGCATGGTAAAGTACAGTAATGCCCTAAATAATCGACTCCTTAACCACAGCAGAATTATGGGTAATTTTTCAGGATTTAGTTGGAAATATGGCTTGTTGCCATTCTTCGGAAAGCAACAAGCCATATTTCTGACTAAATCTTGAATAATTACCCATAATTCTGCTGTAGTTAAGGAGTCGATTATTTAGGGCATTACTGTAAGTTGCTCAGTGTTATCTTTTGTTAATATTTTATGGTCCTATATTCTTCATTTTCTTTCATTTTAGGTTATAGCTTACGGGAACAATGCAAGGAGTAAAGGAGCGACTGGTGTCAATCCCGATTCCTCCAGATCACATGCAGTATTACAGTTTGAAGTGAGAACATCAAGAGACAGACAGTTAGGAAAGTATGGCATCATCTTACAACATATCTCTCCATAATTATGTTATTTTAGAAATGAATGTAGTTTGAGTATGTTTCATTGAATGGTATAGTGCTAATTTCATTGTGTGAATCACGAAGCGGTTCAAATTAAATGTGCTCCAAGCCTCCAATGGTCACAGCGACATACCTATCGATAAAACACACTCAAAATACATTCATTTCTTATATTTATATGTTTTTCTTATTAATTTCTACAAACTCACCTGAAATTTTTTCGGAAATATGTCAGCAGACATTTGGATATTACACCATATCGCATAGACCCCGAAGCCACGACAAATAGTTTTCATGGCTGGCTCAACCGATTTTCGTGGCTGGTTAGCTAGCTAAGCCGGCTCAGTCACGACGTTCGTGGCTGACGAAATATGGCGGCTCAGCCGGCTGAGATGTTATCATTCAGCGCGTATTTTCGTTTCCGAAATGTTTCTAATCCCCTGTTACCGGTTATAGACGCCGTTTTTTTTAGCGTTTGTGGTGAACCCGTAGAATTATAGACCACACGTAATCTTTTGATGTTGGGCTTTTCCATTATGGCGAAAATTCGCGAAGGACTGGCATGGATATACTATGTAGTTTCCCATCTAATCGGTATAAGTAGTTACATTGGGACTTCTGTCGACTTCAGACTGCCATCATCACTGCCATATTGCGATATATGCATGCATCATTGAATGATGAACCCGATAGTAATGATATATAATATTACAAACTATTTTCTATTCTTATGTGTATATATTGACAAATGCCAGTCATGTCTGAGACTGGGTGTTGTCGATATAAACAATTTATATTTTAACCCTTTCAATACCGAATGGATGCGCCCATTCAGTTATATATGAAAGAATGCATTGGGATAGTCTATTCCACATTAAAGACACGGTTGGCCTTGGCGGTGGGTATCCCGTGAAAATATCTCCCCTGTCAAAAACCGCCACAAACAAAAAGAACATCAAAATGTAGATAGACTTTGTCAGTATACAAATAAGAAATATCGCATAAACAATATGTTATGGTCATTTGTTTGACCATTGTTATGTAAACAAACGCATAAAAAGTTACTTTTCTGGTGTTTTTTTTATATTATGATGGTAAACATAAAGAGCGTTCTTTGTTGGTGAATACCTGACATGGAACTAATAAAGAGCGTTTATGCCATTTGTGTGTGATTAGCCAGTAGCATTGTGCTGTCTTCTGTAACACAATCAGGCTCTCGCTTAGGTAAAATATAGTAGGTCTTTATGATAACATGCTGTTTACGCGATGGTCATGGTATGTATGAACGGAACTGTATGCGTTTTAATGTTTTTCTGTTTACGGTGTTTGGAACAAATATAAATATTTTCGATAATATAACAACCATGCCGTGTCCATGCGAGTATGCCAATATTAGGCAATGCGGTTTAGTTCTTTGCGATTCACAGTACAGTTGTGCTTGACATATAAGCCCATGCACACGGCTCAGCCATTTTACAATTCCGGCGGCGGAGATTTTTAAATGTGGCTGGCGTTAGAAATAATATGGCTGGCGGCGGCTTGTGGTCAATATGGCTGGCGGCGGCGGCGTACGATGGCGGCTTCGGGCTCTAATATCGCATGCAGCTCTGTTATGCTCCAGATGATATGCCCATAGTTTATGTAATACTCACAAAACTAGCTAATATCTTTGATATAGAACCATCAAGGCCACTTCGTAACAGAAAGCTGCATGGTGAGAATCCCAATACCCTTGGTCAAGTGGTCATGCTAATTTGCTTTGATGTTGTTGGGTCTTGCTCAATTGCTATGATGCTGATAGGCCAAACTGATGCTGTTAAGAAAAAGTGCCATCATTATTTAGTTATATAGTTATTAATTTTGTAGTGATTGGTTAATTTGGGCAATTTTGAGAAAAATCCAGTATCTATATGAAACATTCAAGAACATACAGTAATGTCCTAAATAATCAACCCCTAAACCACAGCAGAATTATGGGAAATTTTTCAGTATTTAGTCGGAAATATGGCTTGCTGCCATTCATCGGAAAGCTCTTGGTGACAGCTTTCCGATGAATGGCAACAAGCCATATTATACCTCTCAGTCAACAAGTTAGTATCCAATGAACTATTATCTGCACACAGGAGCCCAACACACAAAGACAAAAAGAGACACCCCTTGAAGCTTCACTTAACATTATACCAATCAACCAAGAACTCACACAATCCCGACTTGACCATAACTTATCGGAATTCATTGCTAAAAGCACTGAACTCAAAGCCTCATTCTCACTTATTGAAAGGAAAGAGGTGGAAGAAGCAATAGATACACTCTTAGCAAGACTCAATCTTGACCTGAGACCAAGGAATATGGTCAGACTAGAATACCTAAAAAAGAAAAGGTAAAAAACCCTTCACTGAAATCAGACCAAAAAAAGAGAACCTCTAAGGGCTCTAAGGGCCAAAAGACGTATGATGCATCAAAGTACTTATGCACCAAGCACAAACAATTTAACAAATATACTCAACTTTGCCTTAGCCCTGGCTAGTACACAACTCCCAAATACTCGACAATAACCTAGTGGTAAACCCTCTGACTATTGCCTTGATAGTACCAAAAAAAACAAAAATACTAAAAACTCCGAAACCCGGCAGGACATATACCTCAAACACTTGACAAAGCACTCAACAAATAATTTATAAAAATATAAACCCCTCCCAACATTCTTTTTAAACTCTTACAACAAGAATCCTATAACACATTAGGGATATATCAAATGTGCCCAAAAGCTAGTCAGTAAACACTTCTACCATTCATATCGTGTCACACAAGTCTCACATTCTGACCCAGACATCGAGAACAACACTCGACGTCGGCGAAACATAATATAAAACTGGATTTTCCAACTAAGGAAGAAATATCCAGAGGGCATGAACAGGTCACACACCTTATGGTGAATAATATTAATATGTTGAAGATTTAATTATGTCTATCTATATCAGTAAGGGTTTGTTTTGAGGCCTGGGAATATGGTGCTGGACATTCTCAGAATAAGTCCCAAGTCCCCAGTCCCCATCACTAAATTCACCTTCTGGGGATCTCATTTTGCTTAGGCCTCATCTTCTCTGGAAAGTATTTTATTATCAAGTTAACAAGTTTTTTAGTTTCTTTAGAAAGTCTCTTTTTCTTTTATAATTTTGTTTCTCTATATCCCCAAATTGAGATACAACACATTGCATATTCAAGGTGCCCAATGGGTGCACATTACAATATTCACCATCTGGGAACCTAAATCTGAGTCTAGGTCTACCATAGCAGTATGAGGTCCCCAGAGGGTAAACAGCAGGCTATCATCACTAAATTAACCCACTGGGGACCTCATTCTGCAAATATTTGGCACCATATTCTCAGGCAGGTTTGTTATATTGTTCATTACGACTGAATGGATAAATAGTATATTATTGTCTGTATCATTATGTTCCTTATTATTCCAGAATGTCATTCATAGATTTAGCTGGAAGTGAGAGAGCGTCAGATGTGACTGATACAGACAAACAAACCAGGATGGAAGGTGCTGAAATCAATCAAAGCTTACTGGCTGTGAGTGTCTAGATTTTAGCACCTTTGAATACTGAACAGATTCTCTTTTTTGTCCCCAGCAAAGAAAAGTTCAGGGGGCTACAGAAATCACTGGTGTTAACTAACTGGTGCACCATTAAAGATCCTGTGCCAGTACATTCTCTTTTTTATTACACGATCCTACCATTATTCTATTCAATAAACCCATTCTATAAATTGTGATATTAAACGTTCGTTTAATAACATGAAATAGTGCCAGGTGACCTTTGACTTCCGGTTTGTCGTTTGTTTACATTCCGCAAGCTACGTCTAAAAATACTATGGCTTCCAATATTTTTCCAACAAACTTTAATGAATGAAGAGTTTGAAAAGTTATGTCATTAAATATACGCTATTAAATATGCCAAAGTGTCTTTATTTATCTGGGACTATTTCTTTACGCGGGCAAACAACGCATAGTTACGTGAAACGACATTGCATGCCTTATAGAAGAATGTTAGTTTCGCGTCCCATTTGTTGATTTAAGCATGTTTTGTGGATGTTTTGGATCATGTAATAAATAGAATCTACAACTCGTCCCCATTTTATAGCGAAATTTACAAAACTCGTTCAGTAAATTAGGTATGGACCTCGCCAAAGGCTCGGTCCAGACATAATTTACTGAACTTGTTTTGTAAATTCCGCTATAAACTGGGGACTCGTTGTAGATCCTCTATATATGTGATAGTGATGTGCGGTTTTGAAATTAAATTTTGGTTTTTGTAGATAAACCAGGTTTTGGTTTCGGTTATAGTTTTACTCACTAAACCAATGAATATATGCATAGAGCAGATGGTATAATATATGGCATAATAATTCCAGCCATTTTCCAGTGATTTCCGTAGCCTATGTGGCAGTATGGGCCATAATCTCCCATATGACACCAAAATGTTTCAAATTGAAACCGCAATAATGGTGTCAAAATTAGCCGCTGACAAAATCATGTGCTAATCACATGTCTTGGAAACGCAACAAGCTGGTGTCGGTTAATTGAAACCGGAAGAATAAGTTTTATTGAATATATCATTTGCTGTTTGGTTTTTAAATAAAACCGAAAGAAAACTGAGAAACCGTAATGCGACTCTCCCAATGAGCCTCCCATATATAAGAGAATGCACTGGCTTACAAGGTCAATATAAATATTGTTAGGGCAATGTATTCTCTTATACGTGCGAGGCTCCCTACAAGTTTTTGTAAATATCGGAAGCTCCAGTCTGAAATTTATTTGGTATGTGAGCACAGGTCAAGTTTGAATATGGGTGAGGTCTGCCCATTTTTACTGAGTTGTGGTCCTTGTCGACTTAGAATTTGCTGACTATTTTGGTTTCCCGATGATAGCTTTAGTGTTAGCTATCTGATTGCATTTAAATTTTGTATGTGCAGACTGCCCATTGTTTCCAGAGTTATGGTCCTTGTTGACTTTGCTGATTATTTTGGTTTCCGGTTGATAACTTTAGTTATAGATATCCGATTGTTTTAAAATTTGGTATATTGATTGCTTATATGAAAATATAGATCAAGTTTGAAGATCTGCACATTTTTACCAGAGTTATGGTCATTGTAGATTTAGAATAAAAAATTTATTTCTAAAAAAGCCACTGGTCAAATAAAGCCTCCTTATTCAGGGGACATGTAGTTTAGCGACCTTTTATTAGTTACAAAAGTACACTATGTAATGGTCCATTTTTCGTTAATAGTGATGATCAGATCATGCGAGATAACAAACAGAGAACTGATTCATTTGTTGGAATATTCAACAAATAAGATCATGAGGCAAGTTAAAACTAAGAAACATCTGGGTTGCCTTGAATAATGGTTTTAGAAACTCATAAGGTGGTAATAATCTATATTTATTTCATTGTAGGCTGAATTTATGAATCTTTGGATAATAAAACAAGACAAATGCTAGTATATGCATTAAAGATGTCACAAAAATAATGTTATAGGTTTAACCAGGGTTGTCAATAGGTACTGGTACCGGTACCGGAACCGGCGGTAATCAGGAATTAAATCGGTACCGGTTCTGATGTCGAGTACCGACGGCTCTCGGTACTGATTATTGATTTCTATTAATATACATCTTAACAAATATAAAGGGTTAATTAAGCAGCTCAACATCGCGCCAAACAAAACTGCGATTGGTCATCGTGATATCATTAGCACATTCAAACATCAAAGGCACCGTATGCCGCACTATGACAACTTGTCACTAAATTGACAGAATGCATGCATTGTGTAGGCGCTTGTGATAACTGCATTTCTTGGATGCGGCTGAAATGCTGCCGGATGCAATTATGCACGTGCTGTTTCGCTGTATAAATTTATGACACATGCATCATTTGAGAGGAGTCTGTTGGGCTGCTTGGGCACCGACAAGTTCACAAGGCGCAAAAGTGCCAATTTACCAAACACCCAAATTACCATCGATGGATATATATGATGACATGGATGTTGACACTGTAGAACTCGAATGACGGGATATTTGTGACTTGTGAGTCGTGACATGGAGGCATGGGCAACCAGGGCAGAGTTACCAGAGTATTATGACGTAATGATGCTTATGATCACATGGGTGACATCTATTGAGTTTTATTTTCCCTTGTTTTAACTTTTATTGTGCTATAAAGTTAATGTCACAGACACAGAGAGTATTTGACTATTTTCTCTCTAAATCTATTTCAAATTTTCGAACTAGCCAACTACAACTATGCTTACTGGAGACGACTTTGGTTTCATTGGGTGACATCATTTATGAAATTACAACATGCGAGTAATATGGCCGATTAGTGAGTTCTCTAATTAATTTCCACACAAATAAAGTGGTGTACCGTGTATCCAGATAAGTCTACAATGTTAGCCGACCCAGTAGTCAAACATACATGTCTACATTCGTTCCACTCTGTATTCCGTCTTTTAAAATATCCTCCCTTTGCGACTTGCCGAAAACCGCCGCAGACAACAACTTAATCGTAAATGTTGTTGAGATTTTCATTTTCGTTCTTTGACTAAACCTTGAACTTAACGAATAATTGATGATGGAACCTCACGAAACAAAAGTTATTTGCTGTATAAAAGTCCACTCAATGAGTACCGATACCGACCCGGTTTGCGGTACTGAACATCAGTACGGAACCGGTACCGAAAGTTGTGGTACCGTCGGTACTTTGACAACCCTGGGTTTAACCCTTTCCCATTTTTGTATCAACCCATATTTCCTTGATCATTTTTCAAATTTATTGATTATAATCTGTATCTGTATATGGTACGTCCTTAGTAACCAAATCTGGTTTTTGCAGGACGGTGGGAGGATTATGGAAAGAGCTCTTAGATCTCTTTCCATCACATTATTATAATCAATAAATTTGAAAAATGATCAAGGAAATATGGGTTGATACAAAATTCGGACTTGGCATTATTATAATCAATAAATTTGAAAAATGATCAAGGAAATATGGGTTGATACAAAAATCAGACTTGGCACTGAAAGGGTTAAACTATCTTATGTGTACCTAAGAAGGAACCCCCCCCCCCATGTTTTCACATAATATTTTTGTTTTGTTCTGCTAGCAATGATTACATTATGTTCTTAATAATAAATGTTCATTCTTTGCAGTTAAAGGAATGCATTCGTTCCATAGATCAGGAGAGCAGACATACTCCCTTTCGACAGAGTAAGCTGACACATATCCTGAAGGATTCCTTCATCGGTAACTCCAGGACATGTATGATTGCTAACATATCACCGACTCAGGTAGCTTGTGAGAACACACTCAATACCCTGAGATATGCTGATAGGTGGGTACTTAGTAAATAACTTTATTTTAAAGACATATTATGGACTTCTTCCGGTGCGTGAAACTGATAATTTAGTATTCCGGCGCTATGCAAACTGGAGGAATATAACGTTATATTAATATCGCCGAAAAACTCAAGCAAATCGACCATACCATTCCACAGAAAACATCATCTGAACTACGCTAAAATTGTAAATATTTACTTCTCGATTCAGGACCCAACTATTGGCGATAAACTAACGAAAACAACCATCGAGAGGCACTTAATTTAATTAATATATAAGAATGATGGAGTGTGTTGTCAATTTAGATATAATATTTGTAAAAATAGCTACTTTGAGAAAAAGTGTTCTCTATTTATATTTGATCACCCTACTGGAGTATTTCACACCCATTGGTTTATTTTTTGCGAAAAACAGGAAAATACAGAAGATTTCAAAACATTCAATAAAATTAATTGTCTTGTCCGTGGAAAATACGCACTGATTACATTGACAAAGTCTTTGACAAAACAAAAAAGTCTTCACTAAATCATGGTATAGTCCACATGAATCACTAGGTTATTCAATTAAATGAAGAAATATTAACCTAAATTCAGTTTACTACAAGCTAAAATCTTCAGGGTGTTCAATAAACATAGAACATCACAATTGTGTGAACATGTTAACATTATTGCACTTGTTTATCATGTTGCGATGTAAAACTTGAACTTACCATTCTCATTTTACAGAAAACACAACAACAAACTCATGCAATAACGTTAAACAGTTCATATTCTTGTGTCGTTCTATCTATAACTTCTATTTCTCAGACAAGATGATAAATACATTATTTTTTATGTTTAAAAATATTGTTTTTGTTTTATCTGTTTTCAATATACGGCTATTTTATATTGAAATATGAATACGGGCATGGGGGAGGGAGGTGTATTTTTAGTTTTTTCCAAGAGTTAAATGTGCAGCTAATGCTACAAAATCAAACATTAAACCTATTTTTGAACTTCCTTAAAAAATCATGGATTATTTTTCAAAATCAAAAAGTTGTTTCAGGCCCTCTGAGTGACGAAGGAGGTGCCTGAAATATGCAGCCCTCGCAATTGGGAATAAAGTGCCACGGTATAATATTGCATTGGGTACATCAGTTTACCATGGCTTTGCCATGGCACTTCTATAATATTCAAATGACTGTCATTTGCCCTCCGTTTTGTCACATCAAACACATAAAATGCTGTGGCAAAAACCGATTACCACAGCAATTACCACGGCATTGCTGATTGCCATGGCTAATTTCGAGGGCTGAATATTTATTAATTATTTGACCTAATGGACATTGTACCTATAGAATATATGTGGTATACAGCTATGTGGAGATCCAGTCATGCCATATCTGCTAAAAGTTCCCACATAGCTTTAACTGGTGTATTCACTGACATGGTCGTCCAGCGGTTTGATATTGCGCTTATTCTAACTTTTAAAGATGGTGTATATATTCCAGGCCACATTTATAACAACACCATAATCTTTATAAAACCCGATTTCAAGACTACAAATACCTTTTTTGTGAATAAAACAGTGATAAAACTGAAGATTGGGTATATTATTTGTCTATTAAGGCATAATAAAGTGGTTTATTCCTGATGTGGCCGAGAAAAATATCTGAATAAAAATGACATCTTGTGCTAACAAGATAGAGTATACCCTCTTGCTGTGCTCCATATGTTTCCGCGAAATAGCCTTAAGTTTCTGTTCTAAAAACTGTCCTGAAAGTTATGTATTTAATACATAACAAAATTAGAAATAAAATCATTATTAATGGATAGAAGCATTTCCGGACAGGTGTTTTTGATTCATATTTATTATTTTATAATCCAGGAAACTATATAAAACTTGTTAGGACGAGATAAAATATCTTTAACCCTTACTATATTGATGAGTATTTATCCCTTAGGAAATGTTCAGAGAATTTTTAAACTTATTATCTGAACAGTTCCCTCCAATAAATATGACTTATTTTTCCTGATCACCCCTCCAGATGAATAATAGACCATAAAAATTTCAAAAGCAAAAAACAATTGGTGCCGTGTGTGATCAGCTGAGGTTGGGTGCAAGGTAAGAAACAAACGTCAATTTCACCATTAACCAACCTTCATGAAATGTACCAAACAGCAACATCGCTGTTAATCTCAATGTCTATCAAACTCCCAGTGTAAGAAAATGATTACCCTATCAACCAATCATGCCATAGCAGACAATATGGCTAGCACTGGATACACGCACAATGGCCCAATGCACAAACAATACTTTGCCTGTGCATTGCTTGAGTATATGCTTTGGATACATGCTTGAGTATAATACACAAGCTTCGTACATCTCGCCGCCTTTCTTTACCATATACTCTTTTAAGAGTAGTTCCCTTAGGACATGTTCAGATAATAAGTTCAACAAACAGGTCATTTGTTGAACTTATTATTTGAACATTTGACTCCAATAAATAGGACTCCTTCTGCACTTTTGTTCTCTGTCGTCTGCTTATATTTCCTTGAACACTACTCCAGATGAATAACAGACCATTCCAATGTATACTTTTACAACTGTGTGGGAGAATTCATTTAATAAAGAAAGGGTTAATAAGAATGATAGGTAAAAAGTGGAGAACCGTCAAATATTCCTTTCCTCCATTGAGAGATAGAATTAGTCCGAGCCAATCAGAAATTGACAGGACAAAGAAAACTAGTAGAGGGTGAATTTAGTGATGCTAGCCCACTGTGTTGGATTCACCAAATTCATCCTCTGGGTACCTCATTCTGAATGGCCTCATCTGCTATGGGAGACCTGGACCCAGATCAAGTTACCAGATGATGAGGATGGTGATGTGCACCCATTGTGCACCTCAATTATGTATTGTGTTGTCTTCCAATTTGGGGATATATAGAAACTATTAAAAATAAAAAAGAAAAAGAAACTTTGTAAAGAAGTTTCTAAAGAAACAAAAACACTTGTTAGTTTGATAATCAAGATACATTCCAGAGACAATGAGGCCTAAGCAGAATGAGGTCCCCACAGGATGAATTCAGTGTGCTAGCCTGCTATGCGGCTAGCACTGAATTCATCCTCTGGGGGACCTCATTCTGCAAATGTCCGGCACCATATTCTCATACCCGACTCTTTCCCTGGAGAAAATTTCTTATGTTTTCTATCTAATCTTATAACTTTTCTCACCAGGGTAAAGGAGCTGAGGAAGGCTAATGGAGGTGCAGCGAGGGCGAGTACAGTCGAGCCTCCTATGTTACTAAATATTCCTACCACTGGGGTCAGCATCTTCAATCCTTCCAATGTTGTTTCATCCACACCAATGAGAAATTCTCGGCACACCACAAGAAGGGACACAACCCCATCAAATATCAAACTTAATCCAGCCGAGTCTCCTGTAAAAGGACACAGTGTGTTTAGCCGGAATGATATCAAACGGAAGTCATCAACCAAGTCAAACAAGTCCGCTCCACTGCAGTCATCCAACACATCTCCTGTGAAAGCAGTAAAACCGAGTGCCGAGAGTCATTATAGAGATTTCATAGCTAGAAACAATCGGCCTAACATTCAGCTTGATTCTTCAACACAGTCAGAAACAACTGATTCAGATTCTTGTAATGTGGATAAAAACGGGAAGGTTTCGAATCAAGAATCTAAATTTCGTGCGAACAATCTGGATACAAAAGCAAGCAATAATCAGTTTAATGTGCCATTCAAACTGGAGGACACTGGGAATGATTTCCCAACGTCTGATTTCAATAACATAGACGACATGAATGATTTGAACAGAAGCAGTGGAGCTCACGACATTAAATCTACAAGCTACCTCGATTTAACAGAGCCCGAGGCTGCACCTGCTATTTCCACCGAAGGGTATTCTCTTTACACGGAAGAGTCCAAGCACAATCTGCTCGAACATCAAATACATGATCCTCATATGAAAGTGACAGGTAGAAAATATTGCTATATTACCATTGTTAACCCTTTCAGTGCCGAGTCCGATTTTTGTATCAACCCATATTTCCTTGATCATTTTTCAAATTTATTGATTATAATAATGTGATACATTAATGGAAAGAGCTCTAGAGCTCTTCCCATTAATGTATCACATTATTATAATCAATAAATTTGAAAAATGATCAAGGAAATATGGGTTGATACAAAAATCTGACTTGGCACTGAAAGGGTTAACCCTTTCTTTACTTAATAGATCCTCCCATTCAGTTATAAAAGTATACATTGGAATGGTCTATTATTCATCTGGAGGAATTTTCAGGAAATATTAGACTTAAAATCTACATTTAAAAACAGATGAAAAGATCATACAAGTGCAGAAGTGTTTCTGTTTATTGGTGGGAAATGTTCAGACGATGGTCGATTTTTGAACTTATTGTCTGAACTTATTATTTAGGAGGCGACTAATTAAAGTCCTTCTTGTTAGTGCCTCCTAGTGGTAGGGTGCACAGAGAGTGAAGATCCGCGCTATCTCTCTTTATTTGCGCCCTGAGGTGCTTTGCTGAGGTTTTTGTTCCAGATTTGTGCATGTGCATTTAGTTCCCCTTTGCGAGTAGTCATGATGGAATACTATATTGAGGGACACGTTGGGTGTGGGGAAGTTGATGTCAACGGGTGTGTCACTTGTGACACTGCTGAGAGAGATGCTCGTGGCCAAATTGCATGTGATTGAGTTGTGAGTAAATAAAATTAGGCGAGGATGATCCTCCAGGGAGGTACTCAATCAGTTGAATATCCTAAAAATGGTCTAAAATTTTTAGACCATTTTTAGGATATTCAAGTGATTGAGTACATCCCTGGAGGATCATCCTCACCTAATTTTCTAAGGGAAATGAGTGATCGAGAAAGGGTTAAGGTGGTGCTTATCATGCTGGTCTTCTGTTTTAAAGGCCCACTTAATTTTCGAGTCACCGATTATTTTGTTTATTGTACCTTGATATATGGTCTTAATAACAATCTATGCCATAAAATATGATTAAAATACTTTATTACACACTTAGACGTGATTTATAAGGATTTCTTGGTGAGTTAAAAGTGATAATGTCACACCTGTGAATTACGTCACCGGTGTGAGCACGCGATTTTAGACAGTTCCGTCTAAGCCGGAACTATTTTCACTTTCTGCGGCTCAAACAAGGTTGAAGTTGAACAGAAACGAACTGCTAACGATGATGCAGAAGCAGTTAATAAAGTGGTAAAATGAAGAAGAATCTTGCCTATTATCGACTCCGATGATTCGGACGATGTCATATATATTCCAGTAAAATGAACTACGAACAATTCCATGTGAACAATACATTTATCCAGTTCCGAGCTGAATTTCCACGTGTTGCACTTCGAGAGTTTGTTTACGTCGATGATTAAAATATCGTCACTTCGAAACTTATCTTTCTACTTTTAGCACGATTTCCAAACATTTCCTGTATGAACCAACATTATTTACACACACCATCAGCATATTCACAATATTCCGTTCCAAGTGCCATGCTTGTTCGGTCAGAATAAACACAATTTTTACAGAGAATTTCCGAAACTTTAATAAATGAATCGCATCAAATTTTGAGGTCAATCGGTATCGTTACGTCACAATTATTTAAATTATGTGTCCGTCCGCGTAACTGCACGCGCAACTGTACGTTGGGGTTCAAAATGGGAGAATCAGCTGATCTGGGCTTATTTTGTCACATCTTCTCTTTAGAATTAGCAACTTTTAGTGGTTGAAAGTGTGTAATAAACAGAATAATCAATTGGTTTCGATGATAATGTGACATAATTCACTCGGGTAGCCGGTCCTATTGGTAAAACCCTCGTTCGCTCCGCTCACTTGGGTTTTACCAGGCCCGGCTCCCCTCGTGAATTATGTCACGTAATCATCGAAACCAATTGATTACTCTCTATATAATGCATCACCTTTTGAAACGTCTGTCTCTCAGAAGATGCCCATAGAGAAATAGAAAACAGCTGAAATCATAGAAAGGTTTCCCCCATTATGGCTCCCAGAATTCAACAGAATTCAAACTAAAATGTATTTTCAATGGAAGAGGAATAAGATATAGAATTATTCCCCCCTCCATTGAAAATAATACACTTTGGACTACAATCCAGATGAAACTTCATCACAAAAACACATTGGTAACTCACAAAAAACAACATGTTCAAAGTTTGTTACACCGGATAAGTTGATAATACAATGTTTTGGAGCTTCCTCTTTCAAGTGGTATATAATATGGCATATTTTATATATGTGATCAGATCTGGGGGTTCGAAAATTAAGTGGGCCTTTAAGCCTTCCATGACTGTAGCTTCCTGAAATTGTGTGAAAACCCTGTGCCAATGCATTCTCTTATATATGTGAGTCTCCCATGGCGAGTCTGAAATATATTAGAGAATGCTTTGGCCTAACAATATTTAACTTGACCTTGTAAGCCAGTGCATACTCTATTTTTGCGAGGCTCCCTATGGGAGACTCACATTTATAAGAGAATGCACTGGCACAGGATCTTTAATGCTGTATCAGCACAGCTCCCGTAGTTCAAGGGTTAAGCAAAATGTAATTATTTTAAGCCTAAATGTGTGGGGTTTTTTGTATTTTTCTAAAATGGCTAACAACAGTGCAAAAACTGGTGCTAATATTTATTCATCCTTTCAAAATATTTATTCCCCATCTTGCAGAATTGACAATGTTTTATTTGTAATAGTTAGGAGGTAAACATACTTTGTTCAGTTGGATAGTCAGGAATTTTAGTGACAAAACGAAATGAAAATTTAGTGAGACCAGTTTGTGAACGAGCCGGATCCAATGAAGTAGGGATTCTAGGGAATATTTATCTCCATTATAATTCAATCTACCAAAAAAATTGAAAGAAACTGTATACAATGTGCTTTTTATTGGCATTACATGCCATGAAGTGAGAATGAGATAATCCTTTTTAGCTCAACTTACTTTGTAAGTTTGAGCTATTGCCATGGTTTGGCGTCCGTCGTCCATGTGTCCATGTGTGCGTGTGTCAGTCAACAATTTCCTTTGGCGCGGGCTACAGGTCGTACCTTTGGTCTGACCTTTATGAAATTTGTCATGAATGTTGACATTGACATGTAGATGGGAACGAGTCATTTTGGGGTCATTCGGCCAAAAAACATGGCCGCTGGCGGCCATCTTTGATTTCAAAATTCAATCCATTGGCGCGGGCTACAGGTCGTACTGTTCGTCTGATCATCATGAAATTTGTCATGGATGTTAACAATGACATGTAGATGGGAACGAGTGATTTTGGGGTCATTCGTCTAAAAAAACATGGCCGCCAGCAGCCATCTTGGATTTTACTCTTTGCATGACTAAATCCTTTGGTGCGGGCTACAGGTCATACCTTTGATCTGATCTTTATGAAATTTGTCATGAATGTTGACATTGAAATGTAGATGGGAACGAGTCATTTTGGGGTCATTTGGTCAAAAAACATGGCCGCTGGTGGCCATCTTGGATTTCAAAATTCAATCCATTGGCGCGGGCTACAGGTCGTACTGTTCGTCTGATCATCATGAAATTTGTCATGGATGTTAATATTGACATGTAGATGGGAACGAGTTATTTTGGGGTCGTTCGGCCAAAAAACATGGCCGTCAGCAGCCATCTTGGATTTTACTCTTTGCATGACTAAATCCTTTGGCGCGGGCTACAGGTCGTACCTTTGGTCTGATCTTTATGAAATTTGTCATGAATGTTGACATTGACATGTAGATGGGAACGAGTCATTTTGGGGTCATTTGGTCAAAAAACATGGCCGCTGGTGGCCATCTTGGATTTCAAAATTCAATCCATTAGCACGGGCTACAGGTCGTACCTTTGGTCTGATCATCATGAAATTTGTCATGAATGTTAACATTGACATGTAGATGGGAACGAGTAATTTTGGGGTCATTCGGCCAAAAAACATGGCCGCCGGCAGCCATTTTAGATTTACTCTTTGCATGACTAAATTCTTTGGCACGGCCTACAGGTCGTACCTTTGGTCGGATCATCATAAAATGTGTCATAGCTGTTGACATTGACATGTAGATGGGAACGAGTCATTCTGGGTTCATTCGGGAAAAAAACATGGCCACCAGTGGCCATCTTGGATTTCAATATTCAATCCATTAGCACGGGCTACAGGTTGTACTGTTCGTGTGATCATCATGAAATTTGTCATGGATGTTAACATTGACGTGTAGATGGGAACGAGTAATTTTGGGGTCATTCGGCCAAAAAAACATGGCCGCCGGCAGCCATCTTAAGATTTACTCTTTGCGTGACTAAATTCTTTGGCACGGCCTACAGGTCGTACCTTTGGTCGGATCATCATAAATTTTTCCATGGATGTTAACAATGACATGTAGATGGGAACGAGTCATTTTGGGGTAATTCGGCAAAAAACATGGCCGCCAGCAGCCATTTTGGATTTTACTCTTTGTATGACTAAATCCTTTAGCACGGGCTACAGGTCGTACCTTTAGTCTGATCATCATGAAATTTGTCATGGCTATTGAAATTGGAATGTAGATGGGAACGAGTCATTTTGGGGTCATTCGGACAAACAACATGGCCGCCAGCGGCCATCTTGGATTTCAAAATTCAATCCATTAGCATGGGTTACAGGTCGTACCTTTGGTCTGATCATCATGAAATTTGTCATGAATGTTAATATTAATATGTAGATGGGAACGAGTAATTTTGGGGTCATTCGGCCAAAAAACATGGCCGCCGGCAGCCATCTTAGATTTACTCTTTGCATAACTAAATTCTTTGGCACGGCCTACAGGTCGTACCTTTGGTCGGATCATCATAAAATGTGTCATGGATGTTAACAATGACATGTAGATGGGAACGGGTCATTTTGGGATCATTCGGCCAAAAAACATGGCCGCCAGCAGCCATCTTGGATTTTACTCTTTGTATGACTAAATCCTTTAGCACGGGCTACAGGTCGTACCTTTATTCTTATCATCATGAAATTTGTCATGGCTGTTGAAATTGGAATGTAGATGGGAACAAGTAATTTTGGGGTCATTCGGCCAAAAATCATGGCCGCTGGCAGCCATCTTGGATTTTACTCTTTGCATGACTAAATCCTTTAGCACGGGCTACAGGTCGTAGCTTTAGTCTGATCATCATGAAATTTGTCATGGCTGTTTAAATTGGAATGTAGATGGGAACGAGTCATTTTGGGGTCATTCGGCCAAAAAACATGGCTGACAGCGGCCATCTTGGATTTCAAAATTCAATTCAAAATCTTTCCATTCATTGCTCATCACACAAATTTAACTGCTTGACACTTTCATTTTCAACCTCGGTGTCCTCAATATTAGAATTGGATGTTCATTGTGTTTCACTTTGAGATAGATTGGAGTGTTTTGACCCAATATCTATAAATATGTGGATCCCCTGTGCTTCATTCAATGTTCTGGTATTTATTAAATATAATCTAAATCTGAACTTGTTAACTCATTGCAGCATATGACATTCCTGTTGGTCCAGCTGTTCGGCCAAAACAATCCCACTCTTCACCAGAGCACCATGCTACACCTCCGAAGACTCCGGCGAGAGTCATTCAGCCATATGATAGTATTGAGGATGAAATGCTGTTCGGAGATTCTGTACAAGTCACGCAGTCAACAAAACTTGATAGAACAAGTGAAGAAGAACAATCTAAGGATCCATTCCGAAAAAGCACCAAAACACCTCAGGATTCGGAAACTATAGACCCATTTCGTAAAAGCAACAAAATACCTCAAGATACATTTCAGCCTACAACAATTCCAGCAGTTGTTACTGCAGAAAGTAGTGAGTTGACAAGTTTCTCACACAGGACACCAATGAGAGTGAATTACAATGATAATCCCATGATTCGCTCATATCAGCCCAATTTACAAGTCAAAGCAGAAGATCTAATTCTGGGAGTGTCAGAGTCTCATCAGAGCAGTGAAACAATTCCGGAAATTGTTGCTAATGTTATAGACTATCATTCCGATGAACCAAAAAGTGATGAGAAAGTGTACCAACATGGTACAGGTTCTGACCAAGGTCAAGGCCCCTATTTGACCTCTGAGAAAGTTAAAGCTTCATCTTTGAGGCGACAAAAAAGTGACCCAAATGTCACCTTACAGAAGAGATTTCAGAAACAGATCTTACCTAAACCGGAGGAGATTCTGAGAAGATTACGAAGGGATCACCGAAAGCATGGGGTCAGAGTTGAAGAGGAGTCACCCTTAAAGAAAGGTGATAATAGAGGTGGGCATCGTTCTAAAGTGGAAGTTCCTTCTGCTGAAACAAAGGACCGCTCCCCAGTCAGAAGACTGGATTATGATAATCCAGACAAACGTGATTCTGAAAATCGGACTAATTCTGTGAAACCTAAAATGAAAATTGGCTTCAACCTTCAAAATGATGACTCAGACCACACTAAAATTAAGGAAGTTGATGACACCTGGGTGCCGCCGATTCATGCTCAATCACATCTGTTTAGATCTCAATCAAACGGGAGCTCAAGCTCGGACAATTCTAAATCACACATCGAGGTTCCCAAATTCCAAGGTCAAGGTCAAAATGGGCCACTGGAAAATTCTGCTGTTGGTAACACTGGAGCTTTTACATACAGTGCTGTTTCCACAGATACGGATGGTAAACATGTTGTTCCTAGTGATTCTGTTGTTAGGCCAAGAAATTCCGAAACAGTTCGTGATATCAGGCATAAAATTCCTTCGTCAAATTCGGATGTGTTGTTGAACAAATCAAAAAGTAAAAACCAACAGAATGAGTCAAAACCTCATCACGTGAGATGTCTTTCAGATGGGGATGTTCTTGGAAGGAAGACAGACGTGAGCGAGGCTGATGCTTTCATTCAAGGAAGCCGTTTAGATCAGAGTGCTCATTCAACCAGAGCATCGAGGACTCTATCGACTAATGTTATCACCACAGAAAAGATCCGTCCCGGAGGTGTTTTCTCTCCTATACACCCTCAGCCTGTAACATGTGCTGGCGGTAATACTATCACGTCATTTGCTATTAGTAAAGACATTGTTCAGCCGACACCCATTTTCCAGAGTGTGGATGCTTCAACAAAATTAGAAGAAGCCAAGTGAGTATCTTCATGTCACAACCTTTTGATAACTGGATACTCAAGTTGGATTGTAAATCTGCAAACTCCATGCAGGGTTTTCCCTTGATGATTCGGTAAGACCGCTGCTACCCACGACATTTTACCCACATTTGATGGACTTCCGCGATATAAATATATATACTAAGCAAACAGCAAACTGCTGGCCTTATTAAGCACAAAAAATATCGAACAACATTTGTGTAATTACGTATCTTAAGTTATGGTGTGATTTGGTTCTCCGTTTATTTTATCAACACAAAAGTCAAAATGCACATGGATGACAACATTCATGGCAAGTCAAACACAAGAGTTCTAATTTGATGCTATTTTATCTGGAAAAATGCACGCTAAATATAGAAAACCACAGACGAGTTCCCAGCCGGTGACAGAGTCAGAAAGGAAGTTTGACTGGTGCGCTCTTGTACAGATTGGGTGTAAATCTTTTCCCATTCATTAGTTATGCTGTTTGTTTAACTTTTTATCTGAACTTCCATGGACATATAATGAGAATTGATAGGGCATTTCTCTGCTTAAATTATCTAAATAGTAGTAATCCTCAGAGAAAATGAAGAATAGACTCATTGATGTCTGTCAGTTGTATGATCATGGCGGCCTTCAGTTTAACCCTTTCATAATGGGAGCTGTGCTGGTGCAGCATTAAAGATCCTGTGCCAGTGCATTCTCTTATATATGTGAGTCTCCCATAGGGAGCTTCGCATATATAAGAAAATGCGCTGGCTTAATACAAGGGCAAGGTAAATATTGTTAGGCCAATGTATTCTCTTATATATGCGAGGGTCCCTATGAGAGACTCACACAAATAAGAGAATGCATTGGCACAGGTTCAAAGACCCATACATGATGGTCTCAAAGTATACCTAGTAATTCTCAATTTTGTCACATTCTTGCCTAGTTCCCGAGATCAAAGTAGGTCCAAATAAGTTAAATACTTTATTTACACTTTATATGTGTCTTAAAGATTGATCTACTGAAGTCATAGAAATTACTACTTCAGAGATAAAAAGAGGCCCCATTTTCCTCCAGTTTTTATTGCATGAAAATCGCATGGTAAATTAAATTGAAGAAAGCATGTCATCTAAACACCTAAAAAAAGTAAGTCCCCCCTACTCATATAATACTTTCTATCTCGTACGTTATTCATCTGATCTCATTGAAACAAATTGAGAACATGATAATTGCAGTTGGAGTCAATTGTGGTAGTCAATTATCCCAACAATTTTTTAACCTTCTGAATGTCGCTTGATTGGAAAAATTTCCATTTTCAAAAATCACACTTTCAACTTTGCTAAAATCAAGTGGTTATTATTGTTAATAGTAACCATTTGATTTTCGAGTTATCCATCTTACAACCGCAATTTGTCTATTTGAGCATGTGGTTCTGGACAAGTTCTGGTCCACAAACAATAGAAACAGCAAACTTCAAACATCGATATCTAATCACTCTGAGCTTTGATGGGTGGGTTCCTCGACTCGAATCAGATATTTTTTAACCCCGAAGCCAAAGAAATAGTAATTTAGGAGCATCTCATCGGATTGAGTACCTTTAATTGTCCCCCGCCTTATTACTGTGTGGGATTTTATTAATCTTGACCAGTTGCCACTCTGTGGGTATTCAGGGGCATGATTTTGAAACACCCCCCCCCATATTTGGTCCACTGTATTCACTCGAAAGGTCACTCACTTCGGACCAAGCAAGGGTTATCACCATAGATGCAAACACCTCAGTAACGCATGTCGCTTGTAGAATGGGTTTTTTCACCGAATGTGATAAGAAAACTCATTGTGTAAGAAACTGGCTGCGTGAAGACTGTCCAATTTTGAAGCAGTCTTTCACATAGCCAGTTTCTTGTCGCATTCGGTGAAACGCCCATCCTTTGAGCGACATGGTTTACAGGGTTGTTTGCCTTCTATAAATCTATGGCGATAACACTTGTTTGGTCTGCCATAAGGGCAGGGTTTTTTTCGAAAGAATGCAGTGGACCAGATATGGGGGGGTAGTTCAAAATCATGCTCCTAAGTTTCCAGATTGACAACTGATCAAGTTCAAGAAAATCCCATGCAGTAATAAGCCAGGTGACAAACAATGATCTCCCAGTCAACCCATGATTATGTTGAACATCAATGTTGAAAGTGTGATTTTTGAAAATGGCAAAAATTCGGAAGAAGGTTAGACAATCATCGGGATAATTGACTCCCGTAATGTACTGAATTTACCATGTTCTCAATTCGTTAAAAATTTCAATGCGATCGGCGATTAATACAGGAGATACAGTTTATTATATGAGGGGGGAGGGGGACTTTTCTTTAGGCGTTTATATCGATGTGTTTGGTCAGAAATATGTTTTGATATCCAAATGAGGGATGTCTATTGAATTTTAAGTATGAAAAGGTTTTGAGGAAAAGTGCTGCAGAAATATTTTGTAACATATGACAAAAAAGCTTTCTACCTGTAATCTCCATGTTGAACATCAATATGTTTCTCCACAGAAATGAGTTGATCATGGCTCACGAAGACCAGCTCGCCATGGTAACGACATTCTGTAAACAAGAGATGAAATTGCTGCTCCATGCAAAGAACGGCACAAGGGTAAACATATAATTTATCATAATACAAATGTAACCTCAATTAATAGATCGTACAGTAATGCCCTAAATAATCGACTCCTTAACCACAGCAGAATTATGGGTAATTTTTCAGGATTTAGTCGGAAATATGGCTTGTTGCCATTTCATCGGAAAGCTCTCAGTGAGATTTTCCAACTAGGGACTAAATATCCAGAGGGCATGAAAAGGTCAGACACCTTATGGTGAATAATATTAATCTGTTCAAGATTTAATTATGTCTATCTATATCAGTAATGCACTAAGTAATCGACTTCTTAACCACAGCAGAATTATGGGTAACTTTCAGGATTTAGTCGGAAATATGGCTTGTTGCCATTCATCGGAAAGCTCTCCCCGAGCTTTCCGATGAATGGCAACAAGCCATATTTCTGACTAAATCCTGAAAAATTACCCATAATTCTGCTGTGGTTAAGGAGTCGATTATTTAGGGCATTACTGTAGATATTACCAATCATTTTAAATGAGAGCTATGTTCCATGAATAGTATACTTGTTGGCTTTATTGATGGGTGTGACCAAAAGAAGCCGGAACTTGTGAATAAATATTATTTACATTGGTGTTACATTGTATTCCAGCAATTACAGATTAATATTGGTCACCCTGAATGGTGGTTATAACTTATTTATCTAAGAAGTCATCCAAATTATATCAACTATGATATGGAAACTATGGCATTTAGAAATCAAATGTCACAGCGGTTGTTGTCGCGAATCGCCTCGAAGATTCAAATGTAATCAGTTTTTAATGTGTTGTCGACATTACAATCATTGGCAACTCAATTGATTGGTAACAATGAATATATTTGGGCCACACAAATTCAATTTCCCATTTCTCATGACCAAGCACATGGTCCTGAAACCATGGACGTATGAACTTTTTATTAGTCAAGTTTTATCAAAACTCGATTTACGTATGGTTTGGCGAGAAAGCGTCGGGTGGAAACAAACCTATATAACATTTATTGATGGATTCTGACAATTTGATATGTGGACCTTTCACAACAATATCTTTATTGAGTTCGAAAACCAGTTTTGTCTGATTTATTTTACCTGAGTTATGGCCCTTAGTTTATCTTTTTTTTAGCTATTGTTTGACTGTTAGCATGATAACTTGATCAAACTTCAACTGATTCCATTCATATTGGGATATGAATCTTTCACAATATTATCTTGATTCAGTTCAAAAACCAGGTTTGTCCAATTTTTTTTATTTACCTGAGTTATGGCCCTTAGTTCTGAGATATGGTCTTTAGTGATTCTCGGTTGAACAGATTCACTCTTATGGGCAAAACAAACTCGACCAGAGCCATCTTTGTGTGCAACCCTTGTTTGTATTTTGGTTTGTCAGGGAACTTTTAATTGGTACAAAATAATTGCGGTGCGATTTTTATTCAAACATATGCAGATGTGAGTTCAAACAGACCCTTTCTCAGTTAACCTCTTCACTGCTATGATGTCTGTAACTATTACAGATGTAAAAGTGCATGTCGTGTGCTATATGGTCCATAGTACCCAGCACAGCACACGACGTCATAACTTCATTTAGCGAAGAGGTTAGGATTTCTGATTCATTACTGTTATTGGTAATTATGTTCAAACATGTGTTAAAAACGTGAAGGATGGTGACTGCAATATCACTCAAAAATATGTCACTGATCCTTGATTTGGTGATTTTTAACAAAAATAATTCACACACAAGCCTGAGTTTAGAGTGCCTGTCATATGTAGAAAGAGGTCCCCAGAGGGTGAATTTAGTGATGCAAACCCACATAGCGGGCTAGCATCACTAAATTCACCCTCTAGGGGACCTCATTCTGCTTAGGCCTCATCTTCTCCCGAAAGTTTCTTTATTATCAAATTTCTGTAGAAACTTCTTCACATAGATTCTATTTCTTTTTTAGTTTAGTTTCTCTATATCCCCAAATTGGCAGGCAACACATTGCATAATAAAGGTTCCCAATGGGAGTAGATCACAATATTCACCATTTGGGAACTTCAATCTGAGTCTATATCTCCCATAGCAGATGAGGCCATGCAGAATGAGGTTCCCAGACGGTGAATTTAGTGATGATAGCCTGCTATGCAGGATAGCGTCACTAAATTCACTATCTGGGGACCTCATTCTGCAAATGGCAGGCACACTAAACTCAGGATTGATCACACATATCCTATCTATAAACTTTTTGCTAACATCTTTTTGGGAAAGATTGGCCAATATTAGACCCGGAGCTACCGGTAGCTGATGCGGAGGATGATCGAATGCTTCATTGTGTGAAGTAATTGTGTGAAGAAATAATAAATAAAAATAAAATCACGCTCATGCAAGTTTTAGCCTGAGAAAATGGAAATTGATGTTGCCATGATGGCCTTGTCTGCCTATTTATCTGATAAAATCTGAAGTTGAATCATATGGTACACCAAGTATGACGACACATTTGTGTTAAAACCTATACATAATCTCTATCTATTTATAGAACACAGAAGATTATCTGAGGAAGGTATCAGACATTTTATCACACAAAATGAAGGCCGTTCTTAGTCTACAGAACAAAATAGAGATATACAAACAGAATTTACCTGGAAATCAGCCAAAAAGATGAGATATTGGATTTTAAAGAACAAATCTATTGATAGAATTGCCGATTCCGATGGAGTCTGGATTCAAGTTTTTTTCTCAGTCAGAAAATGATTCATGAGACTGCAGTACTGTAATGCCCTAAATAATCGATTCCTTAACCACAGCAGAATTATGGGTAAATTTTCAGGAATTATTCGTAAATATGGCTTGTTGCCATTCATAGGAAAGCTCTCATTGAGGGCATTCCGATGAATGGCAACAAGCCAAATTTCCGACTAAATCCTGAAAAATTACCCATAATTCTTCTGTGGTTAAGGAGTCGATTATTTAGGGCATTACTGTAGCTTTCTTCATATTTCTGTTGTAGAGAATGTTACTCTTACAATGTAGCACCAAATGGGGTGAAAATTATTTGATCTCAGCTCAAACCCTTATTAACAATCATAATCATATGTTTCTGTTTTTCCTTGCGAAAACAAGTGGCGACTTTAAATAAGAACATCACTTAGGCAGGGTCTCTTAAATGTTTTTATATGTATTTTGTAACAAAGTGGTAAGTTTACATTTCCAACAACCTCTGTTTATTGTTATGCTCAGCTATCAAATCTGTGATCTAGATGTTGTATTTATTTGTTGAGTAAGTTGATATTTATTTAAGAAACCCTTTCTATACTAAATACTCATTGATGAGCAGTTATCCCTTTGGAAACGTTCAGATAATAAGTTCAACAAGGTCGTTTGTTGACTTTATTTATCTGAAAATTTCCCTTCAATAAATTGAAATCCTTCTGCACTTTTATTATCTGTCATCTGCTTATTGTTCATGAACATCCCTCCAGATGAATAATAGATCATTCCAAAGTATTCTTTTATAACTTATGGGAGAATTCATTTAGTATAGAAAGGGTTAAGAAATGAATAAAATTCCGTCCCTATCTACATCTCTTCATTGCATGTTGTCATGGTTATTTCTTTGTTCTGCATTATTACCACATTTTTGCAACATTCCTATTCATTATTCTGCATTTCCACTACCATTCTCCATCACAGGGGTTCGGGAACGTTTTTTTAATAATTATATTTCATTATACACACATGTATATTAGAAGGGTCCCAGGTCGATTTCGGCAAAAATGAGAATTGGTTTCTTATTGTTTTGGCCATGGGGAAACAGGGGTCTGAGAAAATAAAAGTGTCTTTGAAGCCATATTCCCAGACTTGGTGTGATTTACTCAAAAATCGACCTGGACCTTCTAATATATAATAAAAAATAATTTTAAAAAAGTTCCCGGACCCCTGTGTTCCCCCCATGCCCCCATGGTGGAAACCACAAGAAATCAGGTCTCATTTTTGCTGAAATTGTGAGAAATTATGCCATTTTTCATTTCTGACAAATATCTTTTAGGTGAATTGAATCAATTGCAGATATATAATAAAACAGATTATTTTTTTCTTTCAAAACAATTGAACAAACTCAAATTAATTACTTTATCTTTTAGCCAATAACATTGAATTATATTGTTTGAAAATTCATCCAGGAACTGTGGCTTTATGCTGTATGTAAGAAGGAACTCTATTTTTAGAGTTATAACGTTAGATCCAAGGAACATATTTGAATGAATTGGGATGAAAATACCACAAAGAACAGATTATCTTTACACAATTTCACCAGTTATGGCCTTTTATTGAACAATGGGGACCAAATTATGTTTCTGGACTGAGAATTGTATCTTGAACTCAATTAATGTGGGAGAGTTTATGGCCACAAAGTCCACTAAATATAATTTCCTTCAGTCCTGACTTCTTGAAAACAAATTATATTATATCAATCAGTTCACATTGTGATTTGTGCAAAAATTCATGAACTGGAAGCAAATAATTTTCTCTCCCCAATCGGTCTTCAGCTGGTCATATAATCTATTTTAATCATAATTTCGTCATCTACATGTATCAACATCATAATTTATCAGTTTTTATCCCTACACTTTAACATAATTTATGTAATATAATAAAATATTGACCAAATATAATTACAGGAAACATTCCGTCCTTATTTACATGTGTATCATGTGCCGTCTTTATCCCATGTCATTATTTATTTATATTTCATCTCGATCATATGATAAATTTTCATTGTTATTGTTATATGTTTACATCTTGTTGCATTATTTATTCAGAATATTCATTAACATATGTGGTGACTGACATTAACAAATTATTTCAACAGATAATCTTCATACACTTTGAAGAGACGTGGATTGAGGGTCTCCATTGAAGGAGGGTGGGTGTCCACCTTGAAATTTCCAACTTCAACTGTTCAACCTGTTTCCAACTGATGGCTATTTCAGTTCAATTTTGACCAAAAGTATGAAAATATACGACCGTTTGTCTAAAGACAAGAAATTCCCCACTAATTAATGATTGAAAAATCAACCTATGAGAACAATATCAACCTATTTTTGGTGTGAAACTTCAACTAATGTTGTGCCAGGCATGAAATTTCCAACTGTCGATGAAAAACATGGCCACTTGCAGCCATTTTGGATTTGAATAACTAAATCCTTTGGCACACCCAACAACATCCCTCATTTGATCGTCACCAAACTTCATATGGATCTTCAGGGTGACCTCTAGTTGGGAGCCATCAATCTTTTTTCTGAAATTTGTAAAAAAAACATGGCTGCTAGCAGTCATCTTGCATATCAAATTTGAATTCATCAGCACACCCTGCAGCCCACATTTATTTATTTTTGATGAAATACATGTCCACTGGCCGCCATCTGGGATTTTACTCTTTGCATCACTAAATCCTTTGGCACACCCTACAGACCACATCCCTTATCCGATCGTCACCAATATTCATATGGATCGTCTGGGTGACCACTAGATGGGAGCCATCAAATTTTTCAGATTTTCATTGAAAAACATGGGCTGATGATGGGCACCAGCAGCCATCTTGGATTCTACTCTTTACGTGACTAAATTCTTCGGCACATCCTACAGGCCACATCCTTCATCCGATCTCCCACCAAACTTTGTGGATCTTCGGGGTGACCTCTAGATGGGAGCCATTGATTCGTAAAAAAAAATATGGTCGCCAGCAGCCATCTTGAATTTTACTCTTTACATCACTAAATCCTTTGGCACACCCCACAGGCAACATCCCTCATCCAAACTCATATGGATCCTCAGGGTGACCTCTAGATGGGAGCTTACCATTTTTTCCAAATTCTGTTAAAAAAAAACATGGCTACCAGCGGCTATCTTGGATTTTACTCTTTGTATGACTAAATCCATTGGGTGTTTAGTATTACATAGACATACCAACTTTCGGTATTACTTATGGCTCCATTAACTGTAGCATTTGTCATTAGCCCATCTCCAAGTGAGTTTCAGTGTCATGGACACTTTCATTATATATTATTGCATTCTTGGTAATTTCTTGTCAACAGAAATCATCATGTCCAGTTTTATAAATTAAAGTGGAATGCCAATGAATTGTTATATAGATAAGAGTGGTATTCCAGTAGCCCTTTGTGAAAATTGTCCTCAACATGCATCCATTATCTAAGAAAATGTTATCAAATAAGGCTAAATAAAGTAGATTATCTGTTTCTAGGACACTTTTTATATGCCTGTTTTGGTTTGTTCATATTTTGTTTCCTGATGATAACTTTAGTTATACTGAACTACATTTAATGAAATTTGCAATATAGATTCATGACCACAAAATAGAGGTCAAATTCTAGTTTGGATCGGCCACACATTTTCACCAGAGTTACGGACTTTTTGAAATTTGGGCCAAATTTTCATTTCGGGATAACTTTAGTCAATGATAACTGAATGGAATGAATTTGGTATGTAGGTCTACAACGAAAAATTACGGATCAAATACAATTTTGGGTTCCTTCCGCCCATTTTTACCAGAGTTATGGACTTTTTTTGGATGATTACATCAGTTAATTTTACACCAAATGGGATTTCTTGAAGTTCAAGTCAAGTTCGATCTTCGGTTCTGTCTGCCAATATTTACCACAGTTACAGACCTTTTTTTACTTTGAAATTTGGGATTTCTTGGTATCCTATTGACAACTGCAGCTAGAGTTAGTTTTTACCACCAAACTTGCTATGTGTCTGAATTGGCTCGAAATACAAATTGTGCTTGAATCAGGGAATTGTCCACCAGACTTATGGGGCCTTTTTAACTTAGATTATTTGAATTTTTGTCTTTTTCAAATCGTTCTGAAATTCAGTTTGAAACAAGGCCAACAGGCTTATTATGCCACAATGGCGGTTCTTTTGTTTCAATCGGGAAATCTTGTTTTTTTTTGTCTGCAAGGCTGCAAATAGTGTGTCTGTCATTTGCAGAATGAGATCCACTGAGGGTGAATTTAGTGACGCTATCCCGCAGGCTAGCATCACCAGATTCACCCTCTGGGGACCTCATTCTGCTTGGGCCATGGATATAGGATCTGAAAGAAAATTGGTATGGAGGTTTGCCATCAAGACTTTCAAAGAGTCCCCAATGATGTCTACATTTTCCATTCTAGAGCTAATTTGGGTCTGGTCCTTCCCATGTTTCAATTTGCCACCATGGGGTATGCCAGCATCCGAAGTGCAACTACCCAACATTTTATTATTCAAAATAACGCAGAGAAATTCAAATTTAACTGTGTCTAGCTTAATAGAGATTTGAACATTGTGTGGTGAAGCTGAGCGACAGGATTTTCGTTGGGACATAAAAATCACCCAGACCATATTTATGTGTAGCGAGGGTACCTGGGAAACAGAACATTAATTTTATTTGGCTCAATACAAAGTGAACTTTAATATTTTGATTTGTATTGATGTCACCCGCAAGAAGTGTATGAAATTTAACAGAGATAGGACCAGGATTTAGAGGTGACACCCTCCTCTGTCAACCCTTTCAGTGCCAAGTCCGATTTTTGTATCAACCCATATTTCCTTGATCATTTTTCAAATTTATTGATTATAATAATGTGATACATTGATGGAAAGAGCTCTTATGAGGAGCCAGGTATTTATGTCAGATATTTATTAATGTCCCTTATTTAGAAAAGGCTAAATATAGGCAAATCACTGACTCAGAAATAATAGCCTCATTGACAATTAATGTCAGATCCACAGATTTGAAATTAAATGTATATGGATGCAATATTACTTATGATGACATGGAAAGTTCATCTGTAAAATTCGATCTAACATCAAAGTCTAAATGACACAACTATATATTTTTTTTTTATCTGGCCTAACATACAGTAATGCCCTAAATAATCCACTCCTTAACCACAGCATAATTATGGGTCATTTTTCAGGATTTAGTCGGAAATATGGCTTGTTGCCATTTCATGGGAAAGCTCTCACTGAGAGCTTTCCGATGAATGGCAACAAGCCATATTTCTGACTAAATCCTGAAAAATTACCCATAATTATGCTGTGGTTAAGGAGTTGATTATTTAGGGCATTGCTGTATAAACATTGGATGCAAACTCATGACAACATGAAGTGATATAATATGTACTAGAATGACTTAATTTGTGTGTATTTTAACAGCCATGAGAGAGAAAAATTAATGTTATTTAACCCTTTCATGATGGGGAGCTGTGCTGGTGCAATATTAAATTACCTGTGCCCAGTGCTTTCTCTTATATATGTGAGTCTCCCATAGGGAGCCTCACATATATAAGAGAATGCACTGGCCTACAAGGTTAAGGTAAATATTTTTAAGCCAATGCATTCTCTTATATATGCGAGGCTCCCTATCGTAGACTTGCATATATAAGAGAACATGCATTGGCACAGGGTTTTTGCAACATTTCAGGAAGCTCCAATCATGGAAGGGTTAATCAAATAAAACAGGACATGGAAAGCCAGAAGAAATGTCCTGAAGAGATGAGAATCCGGAAGTTTTATACCGGCATTTGTTCAGTATCTTTGAAAATCTGACGAAAATCATATTTCGGAATTACGTTTCTAGAACTCTCTATTAAAATTAGGTTCTGTATTGAAGGGATTCCCTCCATTTCATTGGAGAGTGGTGCAAACTGTGTGCAATTTCATTGGATTATGGCATAGCAGATCACGTCAATTTTCCCCACGCATTGTCAAACTCAACTATTGTTGGAAATTATTTTACTCATCGCAATATAGGAGATATCATCTTCGAGTTATTTTTTTATCAGTCAACGATATTCATGACTGATTATTCTTTTGCATCTAGTTGTATTTATAACTATTTATTCACAAACATTTACTATGCCAGGAATACACTCCATATTTGGAAACGGTTTATTACGTCATATTGGGAATGCCGCATCGTCATTTGAAATATTATGGACACTTCTAGAGACATAATTCCGATATAGTATTTTCGTCGGCTTTTCAAAGAGACTGGTATTTGATGTTTGCTATCACTTACCATTATAATGTGGTCTTGACGTTTTACAACATCAGCATCTGTGACAAGCTTTTGTGATTATTGTTTTATTAATGATTGTTACTAATGTATATTGAATTTTGCAAAGAAATATCTATTCAATCTTTAATTGTGTTAATTTGAGACCCAGTGGTATCTCCAGATAACAGCGCCCTGGGGAAAAATACCAGATATATTATTATATACTATACCAGTGCAAAGGCTCACAAGACCGATTTTTGGCAGAAACACACCAACTGCCATACCCGTACTAAATTCGTCATCTCACCCAAGATACCACCCAAGCTACAGTAATGCCCAAAGTAATCGACCCCTTAACCACAGCAGAATTATGGGTAACTTTTCATGATTTAGTCGGAAATATGGCTTGTTGCCATCTTGGCGAGAGCTTTCCGATGAATGTCAACAAGCCATATTTCCGACTAAATCATGAAAAGTTACCCATAATTCTGCTGTGGTTAAGGAGTCGATTAATTAGAGCATTACTGTATCTTACTGTTAATGAACCCCCTATCATTTGATATATAAGTCAACAAAATCAAAGGAAGCTAACTCAAGATATTGCACTGAAAACTTGCAAAATCTACTGGAATTTGGGTGGTAAAACGGGTCGTCAATCTGTGTGTCCACCTAATATCCTCAATAATGTATTATAGGCCATAAAATTTCCTTTCATTTCATACATGACTTGACGGAGTCGACATATCGTACTGAGAATTCGCAAGTTCAGCATTTGTGATCGTAATAATTGAATTGGTATATCTGTGTATAATCACTACTTACTGGACATCCAAGATTACGACAGCTTTTTAGCTCACCTGAGACGAAGTCTCCAGTGCGAGTTATAGTTTTCGTTCAGCCCATATTTCAATTTGGCATTGTGAGCTCTGCCAGTACCCAAGGTGCAATTTTGCTTTTAAAGTGATATATTTATCAATTTGCTCAAACCGATTTAACACTTCTCTTTTCAATGAATTCGCTTCAAGATCTAAAACAGACCCTCTGAAATAACCAGATCAAATTTTGCGAAAATCCTGTGCCAATGCATTCTCTTATGCGAGTCTCCCATAAGAGAATACATTGGCCTAACAATATTTACCTTGACCTTGTAAGCCAGTGCATTATCTTATATAAGCAAGACTTCCTATTGGAGACCTGTATATATAAGAGAATGCACTGGCACAGGATCTTTAATCCTGCACCAGCACAGCTCCTGTCATGAAAGGGTTAAGGCAAATAAAAGGGAAAATACGAATATTATAATATGATATTTCATTGCAAGTCCTTCTAATGGTGAACATCCATACCAAATTTCATTTAGATCTTACAACCAATGGCTGCGATATCTGCACAGACAAAAATAAAACCAAAATTTCCAGATAAGCAAAGAAGGATAACTCTAGAACAGGAAACGTGAACATTGCCATTTGACCCTCTTTTGATAGCAATCCTGATGGCGAACCTACACACCAAATTTCATTCTGATCTCATAAACATTGGCTGATATATCTGCATGGATAGACAGAAAACCATATAATTGAACTTTATCCAACATGTGGAGAGTGTATAATGACTATAATCAGACTACATTGTTGGGTTAAATTTTATGAAAGACATGAGACAGATATTAAGAGAGAAATATAATATTCACTCTATAATGCTGTTTGGTTTAACAAAAATGACAAATAAGCTCACACATGTACATTCACAGATACTGCAAGTACAATCATCTCCTGACAAAAACGCTCTTTAAGTATCCTTAACCCTCTACTGAATGGATTCTTCCATTCAGTTATAAGCAATGAGATGGTCTATTATTCATCTGGAGGGATGTTCGGAGAATATAAACATACAACAGGCAGAAAAACAAATGATACTTGTGCTGATGGATTCATATTCATTGGTGGGAAATGTTCATTACCTGATAGCCCTGATAATGAATGCAAGAGTCAGACAAATACACTGTGATCATCAGATGGCACTGATAATGAATGCAAGAGTCAGACAAATACACTGTAATCATCAGATGGCACTGATAATGAATGCAAGAGTCAGACAAATACACTGTAATCATCAGATGGCACTGATAATGAATGCAAGAGTCAGACAAATACACTGTAATCATCTGATCCCTGATAATGAATGCAAGAGTCAGACAAATACACTGTAATCATCAGATGGCACTGATAATGAATCCACACAAATACACTTTAATCATCTGATCCCTGATATTGAATCCAAGAGTCACACAAGCCTGAGTTTAGTGTGCCTGTCATTTGCAGAATGAGGACCCCATAGGGTGAATTTAGTGACGCTATCCCACATAGTGGGCTAGCATCACCGAATTCACCCTCTGGGGACCTCATTGTGCATGGCCTCATGGGAGACATAGACTCAGATTGGTGTTCTCAAAAGGTGAATATTGTGATCTACACCCATTGGGAACCTCAATTATGCAATGTGTCGTCTGCCGATTTTGGGACATGGAGAAACTAAAACTAAAAAAAAAAAAAATCTATGTTTTTATAGAAATTTGGTTATAAACTAACTTTCCAGGGAAGATGAGGACTAAGCAGAATGAGGTCCCCAGAGGGTGACTTTAGTGTCACTAAATTCACCCTCTGGTGACCTCATTCTGCAAGTGAGAGGCACACTAAACTGAGGCTTGCTGATAGCCCTGATAATGAATCCAAGTTATCTGGAAACATTAACAATGTCAACAAGGATTATCAAAATTTGACAAAAATTGGTGGTTGCACCTTACTAATCACTAATTAATTAACTGACATACCAAATATTATCTTATTTCATTGATTATTACTGAAAATAACTACAAACCATCTAGGACAGATGGACACACAGACAGATGGCCACAGCTGATTTCAATAGTCCCCCAAATTTGTTTTATTTTGGAGTCAACATACTTATTAGGATTTGTGTCAGGAGAAGATAATCAAAATATGTCAAATTTATTATTGAGCAGGAAAAGAAAAATCAGGCAAATAACAATTAAAATAAATGCACAAATTAAACCATAGAAACATCACAATGGTAGAGTATGCCGAGTACCTATCAAAATTAACCCTTTCTATACTAAATTGATTCTCCCATCCAGTTATAAAAGTATACATTGGAATGGTCTATTATTCATCTGGAGGGATTTTCAGGAAATATAAGCAGATGGCAGACAGAAAATAAAGAGTAGAATGATTCATATTAATTGGTGGGAAATGTTCAGATAATAAGTTCATCACATGGTTGTTTGTTTATATTATTATCTGAATATTTCCTAATAACTACTCGTCAATGAGTATTTAGTATAGGAAGGGTTGAACATTAATGTCATGATAAGTGATCTAAATATTATTTTATGAATGACTTATTTTACATATTCAGGCCCAGGTACCTACGTCGTAATTTGGCAGAAAATGGCGGCAAGATGTCTCACATAGAAGTGAGTTGTTATCGTTTTCTTCACCTTCTTGTATATAAATAACTCAAGCAAAAACAATAGCAAATGAGCTATGTATAAATTTTTGCTAGTTCACTCCTGTACCCATATAAATGTGACTATTGAGAAGATATAAGTGTTCATGTGGTCACCGTTTTTCAAGGCTGTGAAATATAAACCAATTATTAGCAATAATATTTAAGCAAACAAGTCTGAAAATTACCACTTTTCCCAGTGAACGGAACATGTCACCTTGACAATTTAGAATAATTGACACTTAGACAGTTGTTTGATAATCTCCTTAAAATCAAATTTTTTTATATCCAGTTTTAACAGTGTCCAAGATGAGTTGTTGGGATAGCTCGTTAGTCAAATTTCTTGTTGATATATTTTGAAATTATAGAAATGTCAATGACACTGTAGCTCAACTTGGGGAGGCGATAATTTTATGCCGAGCAGTCAATAGAATGATAAAGAAGAAAGAAATTCAAAAGTTTCAGTAAAGGGCTTGTACTGTGTAGATGAAATTATTTTTACTTCAAACATTTCACCAATAAATGTGGGCTGCAGGTGTGCCGATGGATTCACATGTGAAATCCAAGATGGCTGCTGGCGGCTATATTGTTTAACGATCTTCAGAAAATTTGTATAACTCCCAGCTGGAGATCACCCCAAAGAATCACATGAAGTTTGATGACGATCAGATGAGGGATGTTACAAGTAAACTGTGCCGAAGGATTTATTCATGAAAAGAGTAAAAACCAAGATGGCCACCAGCGACAATGTTTTCAACAGAATTTGAAAACATTTAATGGCTCACATCTAGTGGTCATCTAGTTAGTCACACAAAGAGTAAAATTCAAGATGGCTGCCGGCGGCAATGTTTTTCATAGAAAATCGTTCAAATTTGATAGCTCCCATCTAGAAGAGATCCTAAACATGCCTGTAAATTTACAAAATAGTTTTTCAATAAACACGGGTGGCAGGGTGTGCCGATGGATTCAATTTTGAAATCCAAGATGGCTGCTGGTAGCCATCTAGAGGTCAACCTGATGATCCATCTGAAGTTTGGTGATGATCATATGAGGGAGGTGGCCTGTAGTGTGTTCCAAGGGAATTGTTGACTGATGCATGGACGAACAGATGACTGATGCCAACCCATGGCAATAGCTCAAACATGATTTTGTCAAGTTGAGCTAAAACGAATGTTGAAATTGCCTGACGTGATACTCTATCTTTCCACCATTTCTGAGCAATTTATGACGTAGGTTCCCAGCCCTGATATTGCTATAAATACACTGGGAAAATTTCCTATATTACAAAATTTGAGGACAAAATTCATAATAAATGCAACTCGTCAGTGAAATTCTGTTTTGAAGTGGGTTGAGCAAACAATGAGTATCCTTTATATAGTGTTGCTAAGTAGAGGGTTTTTTAGCCAGTAACCGGCTTTGTTATGAGAGACATTGACCTCAAATTTCACATTTGTAACATTCCAGCCCTGTTCCGGGGATAAAAATAGGTCCATAAATACTTGAACAACTTTTATATGGACTTTATATGCCCAGAAATGTCCCGGGCTTGAAATGTTCTGAAATTTCTACTTGTCACAGGGGACAGGTAAAATTATTTCTTACCTGTCACCTCAGAATTTTGCCTGTACCCATCCTTATATTAGGAATCATAATATATCTTTGAGGATGATTTCATTCTATATCATTTAATTTTTAATACTACAAATACTGCAACCAATATACTGTAATGCCCTAAATAATCGACTCCTTAACCATAGCAGAATTATGGGTAATTTTTCAGGATTTAGTCGGAAATATGGCTTGTTGCCATTCATCGGAAAGCGAATGGCAAGTTGGCAACATGCCATATTTCTGATTAAATCCGGAAAAATTACCCATAAATTCTGCTGTGGTTAAGGAGTCGATTATTTAGGGCATTACTGTACATGTAACAGTACACTGGAGATAAAAAGGGAGAATATCTCAACTAACCAACAAAGGCCCTCTAGGTCTGTCTTAAACTTGAAGTAATGTCTCTCATATTGGTATGATTGGTTATTTGAAAAAGAAGAACCATAAGTTAGGTAGGCTTTTAAAGTGAGGTAGGTTAAATTATGTTAAAGCATCGTTGCAAGATGACTGACCCCATTCCTCATAACTCCCTTCTGAAATTTATAACATGTCCTTCTCCTAAAATTGATCAGGTTCCAATTGTATACACAATTTGATGGATGAAATTTTCCAATCTGAAAAATTTATCAGAAATAAAAGCATTCTCATTCAATTTTAGCTTGAAAATAGTCACGTATACAAATTGTAAGTCGAAAAGTAACAGCTTATTATAATTTTACTCTGAAATTCCAACCTTATTAGTTCCAGTCCAATCACTTAGAAGTACAAGTATTTATTTGTTTCCAATGCTGGAGGGATGAGGAAATGATACACCATCTCCCACATCTTTGTTGGTCAAAATTTGTTACCAATTTTCCAAATAAAAAATCCTTCAATTGAAAATTTGGCAAGAATTTAAGAGAAAACTACCAAGAATTTGGCAGAAATTGGGTAACATTTGTGTTAGTAATAGAAGTTCATAAGCTTGTTGCCTTAAAATTTCTGTGTTATGGTTCATTATAAGAAATTAAAATGTACCTTGTTTTCATCTCAACATGAGACCATGTGTTCCTAACCGTGATAAGGTACTGTAAGTCTTCTGACTATCAACATACTCATGTGAAGATCTGGGAAAATCAGATGTGTTCCTTTATTATATGACAATGGAGGTTTGCACACATATTAATTTCTGGGAGGAGCTTATGGCTGCTATGAGACAAGGGGTCTGTAGAAATAGTTTAAATAGTTTTACAGTGCCCATATGTATGCTGTAATCATACATCCGAGAACATGCATTAGTTTCGTCATTAATTGTGAAAAACAAAAATACTGAAAAATTAGTGTGAACAGCGGATATCAAAATTAGTGTGAACAAAGAACTCTCAATGCAGCAAGCGACAGGTTCAGTTGCTGATTGGTAGAATATATTGGCTAATAATTATTTGATTGACAGCCATGGAAAGTTCAATTGTTTTCTCCCCCAAATACCACTAAATAGCGATCTTTATCGATCTTTCCCGACCGTTTGAAAAGTTTTAACCGAAGAAAGATAGTTTGGTTCGTTGCCATACCAACATCCTATGTTAGAAACTGTGGATGTGTTTTAAAGGCAACTTAATTTTCGAATCCCCAGATCACATTATATAAAAATATGCCATATTATATACCATTTGAAAGAGGAAGCTCCAAAACATTATATTATCAACTTATCCAGTGTAATAAACTGTGAACATGTTGTTTTTGTTGAGGTACCGATGTGTTTTCTGTGCTTAGGTTTCATTAGGACTATACTGCAAAGTCTATTATTTACAATGGAAGGGGAATAACACTATCTTAGTTTGAATTCTGTTGCATTCTGGGAGTGAAACAGTGGAAATGTTTCTATGATTTTAGCTCTTTTCTATTACTCTATGGGCACCTTCTGAGACACAGGTGGTCCAAATGGTGATGAATTATAGTAATTTAATCATATTTTACGCCATAGATTGTTATTAAAACCATATATCAAGGCACTATAGAAAAAAATAATCATTGACTTAAAAAAATTAAATGGGCCTTTAAACAGTTGTTTCCGGTTATAGTTCAATTTACATTTCTTCTAATCTATTGCCTATTGACAGTAATGCCCTAAATAATCGACTCCTTAACCACAGCAGAATTATGTGTAACTTTTCAGGATTTAGTCGAAAATATGGCTTGTTGCCATTCATCAGAAAGCTCTCACTGAGAGCTTTCCAATGAATGTCAACAAGCCAGTGAGCAGTGAAAGATCTTGTTAGTATGCTAGCCATTGTACCTCCCCCTGTCCCCGGGGAGCAGTAGATAGTTACTGAGTGTTCAGGGTAATATTTGTCATTAGCCTCTTAGAACAATTAAGTATAATTGGCTAAGTGCTATATAAAACTGTCAATATTATAAGGCCAATGAAATGGATGTTGATTTGTTTGCGTTCCATAGAGTATGGATTCAAGTTGATCTGACATTTTGTGTGGAACGCGAAAGCATTCCACACATAAAATTGTCAGACCAAGTTGCATCCATAGTCTATAGAACGCAACAAAATCAACATCCATTACTTATATTTACACTCAACTGAGTCAACTCACTGGCAGATTAACCCTTTACCCAACAGAAGGGCCCTGTGCCAATGCATTCTCTTATATATGCGAGTCGACCTATGGTCGACTCGCATATATAAGAGAATGCATTGGCACAGGGCATAACTGTAACTATCACAATGTGGTCAAGGAGCCGGTTCCAATGATATCCATATTTGTATGGTTCTATTGAGACAGACCGAAGATATTTTAGGCTGTTCAAGCTTTATTTGGCCGGTTTGTTGGGTAAAGGGTTAAAAGAGCATTTAGTGCCCATTTCCAATGTTATTCTCATAGTTCATTGCAAGTTGCATCTACACAATATGGAAGCAACTAGGTGTCTGTGTGCGATGTCAAGTGACGTAATTTCGACCAACAGACAACCTGTATTCATATTTATATTTGCGAGGCTCCCTATGGGAGGCTCGTATGTACATTGGCACAGGGTTTTTGCAAAATTTCAGAAAGCTCCAGCCATGGAAGGGTTAAATCCACGTTTACTACAGCCAGATCAATTTACTGGAGTGATAACATGTATGTTCTATGCAAATGTAAAAACAAAATAATGTATGACTAGAAAGCATATACTGCACCGGTATGGGAGGCCGTTTTCACATTTATTAATAATTGGACTTCAGGGAAATTCAGTGCAATTCAATTGCACTTAAGTGCAATAGCCATAACAAGCTTTTGCCCTTTTGAAGATAAAATGAGGTCTGTGAAACTGGCCTCCCATATACTGGAACAGTGTATTGAATAGCGATGAATAAGCTCTGACTAATATTGCGATGCAGAAAAGCAAGTCTGGATAGAGAGTAAATTTCCATAAAATCATCACAAAAAATTATAGCAGATTGAGTTATTCATGTCACACTAAAATAATCCGTCTGAGATATACTCTTGCCTCTACAGTGTGGCTGAATTGGTCACTCTCACCATTTTTTGTGTGTGATAATGTTACCCAATTCCAAAAATTGTGATAAATTTACCCAGGTGGTGAGAATTATGATAAAGTTATACTCAGGTTAATAAAATTTAATGTATAGCAACCAAATTATTTTTTGTCAAATCGCGTGCATATTATGACATTTTTGCTTATCCTGGGTAACTTTACACAATTTTCATTAACTGGGTAACTTTATCACAATTTTGGGAATCTTGTTACCTTTATCACAATTTTGGGAACCTGGGTAACTTAATCACAAATGAAAGTGTCAATGACACTGTAGCTCAACTTGGGAAGGAGTTGATTTTTGCTGAGCAATGAATAGATTTATAAAGAAGGAAAGCCAAAAAGTTACAGTAAAGGTCTGCTCTGATCTAGAGATCACCGCTAACATCCATATGGAGTTTGGTGACGATCGGATGAGGGATGTGCCCAAGGATTTAGTCATGCAAAGAGTAAAATTCAAGATGGCTGCCGACGGCCATGTTATTCATATAAAATCAATAAAATTTGATAGCTCCCATCTAGAGGTTATCCTAAACATGCCTGTAAATTTTAAAAACATTTCTCCAATAAATGCGGGCTGCAGTGTGTGCCGATGGTTTCATTTGAAATCCAAAATGGCTGCTGGTGGCCATGTTTTTTAACAAATTTTGGATGGCTCCCATCTAGAGGTCACCTCGAAGGTCCATATGAAGTTTGGTGATGATCGGATGAGGGATGGAGCCTGTAGGGTAAGCCAAAGGAAATTGTTGATGGACGGATGGACTACAGACACCAACCCACAGCAATAGCTCAAACTTTACAATGTAAAGTTGAGCTAAAAACTGGTGAGATCGGACGCTCAATTTGCCCCATCATTTACAATTTGTGCAGCATCATTATGAAATAGGAGTTATGCATGCGATGCGATGTGAATGCATATATGTCAAAACATCGGTATTGTGTTAAAAAAGCACCAACTGTCTAAAAGGTCATAGAATGTTACGATCAATCGCTAACTGGTTAATTGTGTTATGAGGTCTGGCATAGACCTATATATGACTTTTGTTTGAAAAATGCACACTTCTGGGTGTACATGTAGATATATTGCAAGTTAGTGTCAAGCTATCATGCCGGAAAGCTGTCTGTCGAGTTTGTGATAATGATATCAAATCACATTGAGTTAATGATTAGCATAACTGCAGAATGCATAAATGTTTTGCACATAAACCTACACTGAAACATATTAGTTTAATTATTAAAACTTAATTGGAATGTATATAAATTAGGGCTACAGTGTATACAACCAGAGAATCTCACATGCAATGTTATTTTCTTTCAAAAATACTTAAGCTGAAATTTCCGACACCTTATTAGGAACAAACTCGCAACCAACTTTCAGGAATTTATGCACCAGGAGCTACATCGACTGCTACATCCAAATTCGAATCATATTTTGAATTTGCTGAAAATTGCCCATTCACAGGGTCCATAATTGTTAGATGTAGTATTTCTTACCAAAACAACAACAGTTGTGTCACATGGAATGTGAAGCATTGCAGATACACACACAACACAGAGTAAATACATCAATACCACAACTGTTTATCACATAGGTACAGTAATGCCCAAAGTATATGACCTTTTAACCACAGCAGAATTATGGGAAATTTTTCAGGATTTAGTCAGCTGATTTAGTTGAAAATATGGCTTGCTGCCATTCATCGGAAAGCTCTCACCTGAAAAATTTCCCATAATTCTGCTGTGGTTTAGGGGTCGATTATTTAGGACGTTACTGTATATTGTGTGGATATATGCAAAGTAAAATACATGACCTTTATCCATTATACCACTTAACATTATTTAACCCTTTCTTTACAAATTGATTTTGTCATCAGTTATAAAGGATATACATTTGAATAGTCTATTATTCATCTGGAGGTATGTTTAGGATATAGAAGCAGATGACAAACAGACGAATATATAAAATATGTGCAGAAGGATTCCCATTTATTTGGTGGGAAATGTTCAGATAAAAGCTTTGAATGAAAATGGTCATTTGTTGAACTTATTATCTGAACATTCCCTACTGAAACTACAAGTAATCGTTAACCCTTTAATGATAGGAGCTTCCTGAAGTTTTATGAAAACTGTGTGCGAATGCATTCTCTTATATATGTGTCTCCCATAGGGAGCCTCACATATATAAGAGAATACATTGGCCTAACAATATTTACCTTGACCTGTAAGGCAGTGAATTCTTTTCATATATGCGAGGCTCCCTATGGGAGATTCTCATATATAAGAGAATGCACTGGCACAGGGTCTTTAACGGTGCACCAGTGAGGTCCCTTCATGGAAGGGTTAATGAGTATATATTAAAGAAAGGGTTAAAGGCAACACAATGGAGCTCTAGGATCAAGCCTGCAAATAGTGTGCTTTCATTTTAGGAATGAAGTCCCTGGAGGGTGTATTTAGTGATGCTATCCTGCATAGCAGGTTAGCATCACCAAATTCACCCTCTGGGAACCTCATTCAGCTTAGGCCTCATCTATAGGTATCAATAGTCTCAAATTAACATTGTTTTAGTTACCTTTTCCCTGCTGAGAAGTTTCTATATCCCCTAATTTGCAGCAGATAAAATGCATAATCGAGGTGACTAATGGGTGAACATCACCAACTGGTAAACTTCAATCCGATCCTAGGTCTCCAATAGCAGTTTGAGGCCTAAGCAGAATGAGGTTTCCAGAAGGTGAATTTGGTTTTGAAATCCCGCCTTGCATCACTATGGGGACCTCATTCTGCAAATTACAGACAAACAATTTTCAGGCTTGTCTAGGATAACTGAAGTTTACAGTTTCTCGCAGCACTACCTATGCATGTACCAAAAAGATAAATAAGTGACTTAGACAAATACAGAAATTAAATACTAACATGAGATAACTACACAGTTTTATAGAGTCTGAGCATCAATTCAATAAAAGCACACATCTGATGATCTCAGAACAAAATGAAAGACCTTTATAACATGCCTTTTTTTCAAAGAAAAGACAGTCATTGCCATTTGGATACCATAAGGTGGTTGATGAACACCTGGGAAATGATTGACCAAGTCTCCTTGATCTCATCAGCCAGTGACAGTGGTAGAGATACAGTAATGCCCTAAATAATCGATTCCTTAACCACAGCAGAATTATGGGTAATTTTTCAGGATTTAGTCGGAAATATGGCTTGTTGCCATTCATCGGAAAGCTTTCCAATGAATGGCAACAAGCCATATTTCCGACTAAATCCTGAAAAATTACCCATAATTCTGCTGTGGTTAAGGAGTCGATTATTTAGGGCATTACTGTAGTCTTTCTGAAAAGTCAACGATAAAATCTTATCAGATTTATGTCTCTGTATCTCTTATAAAGATTTCAATTCTGTATTGATGGGATTCCAATCCCTATAACAAACACTACTTTGTGGTTGGTTATACAGTATTTAAATTTCGAGATCGGAGGTAAATGACATGTTCACAATTTTGTCATGCATGGCGAACAAATTTTATAATACAGAATACAGACGACATATTCGTTATTCATTATACTCATCACAATCTAGGTGACATCATCTTCAAGTTTTTATGAGTCAACAAAATTTGTTACTGATTATCTTTTGCATCTTGTTTTTATAACTACTACTGAATTCTCACAAACATTTACTACATCAGGCATGCACTCATTTGGAAACAAATTTGTTCGTCATCTTGGGAAAGCCGCATCATCTTAGAAATGAAATCATAATGAGAGTTATCGAAATGTATCAGTAAATCTGATAAGATTTTCATCTGCTTTTCAAAAAGACTGTAGAAATAGATGCCGAGAATCCTAAGTGCCAATGGGAACTTTAAAAAAAAATATTATATTCTCATCTCTTGTCAGCATCTTTTCATCAACAGCAATAAAACAGATGAAGTGGAATTTTGTTTGTTTGTTTAGAACTTACTCTCACAACTGGACACAGAAAGCTCAATGTATGGGGATTTTATTTCTTTATTACTTCTATCAGGTTTTTTATTTGAGGTTAGATTTTCTCAAACTAGTTTATCATATTTTATGGATGTTAGTTTTTAGGAATAATGTTCAAGGAAAGGGTAGTGCTGTCAACAAAATTGGTATTTTGGAGAAAAAAAAAGTGTTTTTAAAGCCATTTTTTCTGATAGTTGTGTGGTTTCCTAGAAAATCAACATTCTTGCAAAATATGCAATGCTATGTGTGTGTAACCAATTGCTTACATGTATAGTGACACACCCCAATACTTGCAGAAATAGGTCTTTAATTGTACTGTTTACCTTGGACAAATACAAGCCCACAGGTGTATCTGTATAGTTTGTATTAAAGTGGCATGGGTTGGCACTTAGTCTTCATCAGCATCTGTCACTGGTCGGGAACCTACATCATAATATGCTAGAAAATGGCAACAAGATATCTCACATCGAAGTGAGTATTCATCATTTTCAAACCTATATAAATAACTCAACCAAATAAGATAGCGAATGAGTTAGGTATCAATTTATATTAGCCCACTATGAATCCGGTCCCCATATACATGACTTCCCGTCCCCATATACTTGACTTCCCTCCCCATATACATGACTGTTGAGAAGATATAAGTGTTCAAGTGACTTTGGTCAAAAATTTTAAGGTTGTGACATTTGAATGCCAAATCAGCCTTCCCTAAAAACAAAGTTTTTAGATATCTGTTTTTTGCAGTAACTGAGATGAGTTGTTGGGAAAGCTCATTAGTCTGATAGTTTGCTGATATCTTTGAAAAATATAGGAAAACAAGAGCATTGCTAGCATGTGGCAAAATACGCCTTAATTCCAACAAAGGGACATAAATCTGGTGAAAATTGGCTGGCGGAACCCAAATCAAACTTGACCTGTATTTTGGGCCAGTAAACTCACATACCAAATTTCAATCCATTCAGTTCAGTCTTACTAACGTTACATGTATCATCCTTTATTACACGCTTGTTCCTAAAAGTACAGTGTTATTGCTGTTCCATATTTACAAATCCGTATGCAACGTACGTTCCATACGCATCTCGTTGACGTAAAATGACGTACATGACGTTCGCCTCAACCATGAAACTGGAACTATTTAAATAAAAGAATCATCACAGATGACAAACACGCCCTGAATGAGCCTAAATAAACCTTCTAATCCTGTATTTTAATGTACGGATTCTAGGACGCGAAGCGTGTAATAAACACAGAACGACACGATGTGTAAATGGGTTTGTCGTTCTATCCTTCCGCGGCAGCACTCGTGCCATATCGACAAACCCATTCACACATCGTGTTGTTCTGTGTATGTATCATCAGGAAAAGAAATTTAAGTGCAAATTCCAACAAAAAGGGACACTGGTGAAAATTGGCAGACGGAACCCAAATTCGAACTTGATCTGTATTATGTGCTGGTAAACCCACTTACCAAATTTCATTCAATTCAGTTGAGACGATCTAAAGTTATCATTTGGAAACCAAAAGTGAATAGATGGACAGGACAGACAGACGGCAAGATGGACCAATAAAATAATACGTCCAGTTTTTTAAAAAGGGGTATATAAAAAGTAATGTTGAATTTGAAAGGTGTGATATCTTGATATCATTTTCGAGCAAATTAAGAAGTAGGTTCCCGGCCACTGTGTGGCAAAAAGAAAAGAAAATTTGATCGATGAGAAGACATTGACATTTTGGCTTTAAGCAGCTTCAGAACACAATAACAGTTATTGCACTCAGGGGACAATTCTGCTCGTTATGCTGGGCTGGAATGTGTCGGTCACCAAAATATCTTTCCATCCATTTTTGCCCTGCCCAGGGTAATTTGCCCATTCCAGCCGAGCGTATGGAATGGAATCGTCCCCAAATTTAAGTTTTAAGACTAGAAGAAGAGAAACTATAACAGGGACATAAGGTAGCCATATCGGGGATGCCTTTTCCCCTCAATTGTGACACCAATTTTTCAAAGTTGGAAATTTGCAGGTTGAAATGACCAATGCTGGAAATTTCAAGCTCAAAGATCTTCGAAGTTTGCTGGAACTGTTATCGCTTTGACAGGAATTCCATGTAAATTTAATAATTTTCAATTCAGAATCACTAATTATAATAGCTCCGTTATAACTGACATCATAGGACCAAAAGAATAAATTTGCTGTCCAAAGGTGTTAATTTGTTTGCATTTAAATTTTTAGGCAACAGAAAGGTGAACTTGGAATATTAATTCAAAGAGGAAGGGTGTTGTGGAGTTGAACGTGGAAGTTCAAAGTGTAGCTTTAGCCACCAATTCAAGACATGTAATGGCCTAAATAATCGACTCCTTAACCATAGCAGAATTATGGGTAACTTTTCAGGATTTAGTCGGAAATATGGCTTATTGCCATTCATTGGAAAGAGCTTTCCGATGAATGGCAAGAAGCCATATTTCCGACTAAATCCTGAAAAGTTACCTATAATTCTGCTGTGGTTAAGGAGTCGATTATTTATGGCATTACTCTATGTACTTGGCTTAAAAGGTAAAGTCCCTGTGAATTAACACAAATGGTCTGTGAAATGCATTATCAATTCCTTCAAACAATATGTCCGTGTCACCGAGAGTTAGATATAAGTGGACAGCTGGTGGGATAGAGACACCGAGTTTAGAACAAGACATATCCACATTGTTTGTAATGTTTTTCCGGAACACACTCCTACATAAATGCGTGAGTGAATGCACTGTATTATTCATTCGAGAGCACCATATCACCAGCTGTTTACTGATCAGACTAATCTGGCTCATCTCCTGACTCGACCACTTCCACCCCGCTGCCGTAAAGTACACGATAAATTTCTCGTAAAGAGAGTACATGAAATCCTTGTTGTTCCACTTTGATTCAAAATAGTATTCCATCGAGTTTATTAACAATTCCAGGTCTTTTTGATTTGATATTTTCAACAGTTTAATAGTAAAGTCTGATATTGAGATGAGAAATGGATCAAAATCACCAAGCAAATAAACAGGTTGATGTCGGTGGAGTTTTAACAGTAACAATTCATGGTACTTCAGTGACTTTGAGTATTTCAGGCCAAATTCTATTAACTTATTAAGAAACTGCTGTTTATCATTTTTCAGTGAGGTTATGACGACATACATCATAGCATCTCGGCACACAGGTTCCGCGTTCACCTTCAGTAACTCGCCAATGATATCCCAGCAATGAGAATGTCGTGGTTCCTGGCAGTTATCAAACGCAGCAATCAATGCTACATCCAAGGGAGAAAACTGATTAATATTCAAATGATTCTTATCACATCGATTCACATGCAGCAGAAGTTTGACTGTTTCCACTTGAGTTAATTTGATGGAAAGCATTAATGCACTATCACCTTTTTCATTGAGAGGTATGTTAACATCAAACGACTTTTCGATAATAGTTGAAATTTCATCAATATTATTGTTCTGGATTGCCTGCTCTAGCTCAGTCGAATACTGTAAATAGTCTTCATCATCTTGATAACTTTCACGACTGTCTGTTGATTTGAGACTGTATCTTGGTGGTCTGGGAGCAGATGTTGACCATGAAGTGTTAAACTTTGTGTGATAATTCCCCATTGGGTCAGCTAAGTAAGTACCTGTTTAAAAGATCAATGATAACAGAATGAATAGAGTAATGCTCTAAGTAATCGACTTCTTAACCACAGCAGAATTATGGGTAACTTTTCAGGATTTAGTTGGAAATATGGCTTGTTGCCATTCAGACTAAATCCTGAAAAGTTACCCATAATTCTGCTGTGGTTAAGAAGTCGATTACTTTAATAGAGCATTACTGTATGCAAGGGTGGAAATAATTTGGGAAATTCTACACAGATACAGAATGTGGTCTATTAAATGGCCATTGTGGTAGAGACCTGGAGAACATTTTGTTCATGCATATAACACCAGGTTAGGGCTCTGCAAATATTTGATATTTGTTTTAATTATTCGATTCAACCTGGATATTCGATTCGACCTTTAAACAACAAATGGTAATTTTGATTTGAGAAAATTTGATTTGAGAAAAAATACAATCCGTCCATCAGAACGAGACTTCAAGAATTACGTTAAATAGTAGGTTCATAAATATTTTTATATGTGTGCACTTGTAGTAACCACATCGTCAGAACTTCATTGTTCTTCACAACATTGCAGGTCAAAGTTGCGAATTCCTCCAAGACACAACTAGAGGTGTGACTGTCCCATTGGGACTACGGATACCCCCCTGTTTTTAAAATACTAAGATGTTTCACATGTCAGTAAACATTTAGTTAAAATAATAAAATAACAGTTCCCATTGCAGGTGTACAACCATAACCCTAATCTTAAACCTATTGACCGAAAAATGTAGGAATAAAAGCTTGGACAAAATTATGTATGTTGCGAAAAAAAATTCTAAGTTGTAAAAGGGGAATAACTCCACCAAAAAATGTCGGACAGACGTCATAATCGCAGGAGCACAGGTTCCCATGGTACTAAATATCAGTGCCAAGATTAAAAAACATTGACCGAAAAATGTAGGAATAAAAGCTCGGACAAAATTATGAATGTTGCAAAAAAAGTTTCTAAATAAAAAAAGGGGGATAACTCCACCAAATAATGTCGGACAGACGTCATAATCGCAAGTGCACAAGTTCCCATGGTACTAAATATCTGTGCCACGTTTTTAAAAAATTGACTGAAAAATGTAGGAATAAAAGCTCGGACAAAAGTATACATGTTGTGAAAATTTTCTAAGTCGAAAAGGGGGGATAACTCCACTAAAAAAAGTCCAACAGACGTCATAATCGCAGGTGCACAGGTTCCCATGGTGGTTGATGTCTGTGCCAAGTTTCACGGAAATTGATCAAAAAACGACTGAGAAAAACTCCGGACAAATTTGTGTCCACGGACGGACGACGCCGACGGACGGACGACGGACGGACGGACAAGCTGACTCCAGTATACCCCCCCTAACTTCGTTGCGGGGGGTATAACTACAAGGAAGCCATGAGTGTAAAATTAATTGCAAATTCCACCTTTTGTCAAAAAATCAATGGGCGAGGAAATCTATTTTGTAATGTAATACAGTGGTTTAAATTTTGTCGAAAATGGCCCATGACATGCTTCCGAAATCAGATACAGTGTATGCAAAAAATAAAGTTATGTTACAACATTTTTGCAATATGTTTAACCTATTTAGTGAAATATTATTCTCAATTTATTCAACGATCATGGAAACAGCCACGTTGGTTTAGAAATGGGAATATAAACTTGGTAGTAAGAACTATCTTATACAAGCCTGAGTTTAGTGTGCCTGTCATTTGCAGAATGAGGTCCCCAGAGGGTGAATTTAGTGATGCTATCCTGCATAGCGGGTTAATATTACCAAATTCACCCTCTGGGGGACATCATTCTGCTTAGACCTCATCTGCTATGGGAGATATAGACTCAGATTGAAGTTCCTAAATGGTGAATATTGTGATGTACACCCATTGGGAACCTCGATTATGCAATGTGTCGTCTGCCAATTTGGGGAAATAGAGAAACTAAACTAAAAAAGAAATAGAATCTATATGAAGAAGTTTCTATAGAAATATGATAATAAAAAAACTTTCCAGTGAAGATGAGGCCAAAGCAGAATGAGGTCTACATAGGGTGAATTTGGTGCTGCTAGCCTGCTATGGGGGATAGCGTCACTAAATTCACCATCTGGGGACCTCATTCTGCAAATGACAGGCACAGTAAAGCCAGGTTTGATGTTATACATTAAATGTGAGCACCAAGATAATATGTAATATATAGAGGATCTACAACGAGTCCCCAGTTTATAGCGGAATTTACAAAACGAGTCTAGTAAATTCGGTCTGGGCCGAGCCTTTGGCGAGGTCCAGACTTAATTTACTGGACGAGTTTTGTAAATTCCGATATAAACTGGGGACAAGTTGTAGATTCTATTTATTACACGATCCAAGACCTAGACAAAACATACTTAAATCAACAAATGGGACGCGAAACCAACATCGGCTTCTATAAGGCATGCGTTAACGTTTCGCGCAACTATGCGTTGTTTGCCCGCGTAAAGAAATAGTCCCAGATAAATAAAGACTCTTTGGCGTATTTATTTGCGTATATGTAATGACATAGCTTTTCAAACTCTTCATTCATTATAGTTTGTTGGAAAAATATTGGAAGCCATAGTATTTTTGAGACGTAGCGTACGGAATGTGAACAGACAACAAACCGGAAGTCAAAGGTCACCTGGCACTATTTCCTGTTATTAAACGAACATTTAATATCACAATTTATAGAATTGGTTTATTGAATGGAATAAGGGTAGGATCATGTAATAAATTCTATTCCATATTCAAGTCGATTTTGAATTTCTGAATGGGTATTCGTTTCGAAATTTGATTCAAGTGAAAAATGGTATTCAGAGGGGACTACACTGGATGTATTTTGTACATATTTTATTTTCAAATTTTACTATATACATCAATAGATCTACCGTTACTTTATTTATCCTAATTCCCAAATCTTTCTCTGGTAACTTGTTTGATTAAGTAACGAGTCATGATGTGTTAATGTTATGGTATAATTACTATTAATTAGACTACCGGTACTAGTAATCTTATTAACTTCTAATTTCTGATAGTGATGAGCCGATTGTCAAATAGAGCCTTGCGCCGATTGCCGATTATTTGAGATCACAATCGGCCGATTCAGGTGCCGATTCCGATTATTGTAATAATTATACCAGAATATGTTATATGTGTTATATAATACTTAGAATTGGAAGTAAGCAACAACCGTAGTAATATGCCAGTACGCAGTATACATAAGTATAGGTTTGGGTAAGTATATAGGTAGGTATGGGCGAACTTGTGATCGAATACAGGCACATGTCCTGCAGAGGCTGTTGTGAGGGGCCTCAGTGTATTTATTGTAATGTATTGTATCGAAGAATCGACGATGCAATGCATTAACTTACCCATGTATTCTAGGCTATTCCACAACAAATTGTTTGAAAGTTTGATGTAGCCACGTGCATGACAACCTGTCAACAGCCCCCTCTTGATAACAATTCATCAAAAGGCATTTTTCTTTGATCCCAATTCAAAGACATCACATCAAAGGAAATGAGCCGAATGAACTAGTCGAAAATTACACGATGTTCATGTAAATTTCGCAGGCACGATTTCGGCATGGTCATCAAAATAATCATTGGTGGTGACCAAAACATGGCGTCACCTGAGGCTGACTGGATGGAATGACATTCACCCCCTGTGAACCGGTCCTGCACAGCGAGGTAGCAGTGGTTGTGGTACTATGTAAATGCGTTCGCAGGGGACCCCAATCACACCGGTAGCTTTTAAACATATCACGAATTGTCATCAGCGAACATATATAAGGATATAAAACATAATGGGTGAGATATTCTTGTTGAGAATTTCTTATTATTACCACAGATGACCAACTATATTTCTTACAAACAGATAAGTCGTATTGGCTGATAAAAATGAGATTTTTATCAACATTTTCACTATCGGACGAATAAACTGAAACTCTTGGATGTTTCACATTCATCGTCCATCTATTATCCACTAATTGTACTCCTCAATAGATACTGAATCAAATTTATTAATCTTTTGATGGCCAACAACCCCTTGGATCACAAAATCATGGGCGATAGATTGGCAATGGTAACGTTCGCAGGGGACCCACGCTTCCAAATGATACTGTCTGCAGGTGGTAAGGGTATACTGTCTGACGGTGGTCTGCTATGAATGCAATGGGCTTTACTCGAGTAATAGCGATCACTTTTACTAATTATGTCACGTCAGGTTTATTTTTAAGCATATTAAACATTTCGTAATGTTTCATAAACCCACAGTCGAACGATAATATATTTGAAACAAAATATGAAACTCACAAATAGGCGACAAAAATGAGACAAATTAAAGACGTATTTGCTTTACAAAATATAATATTAGTGTATTGTTGATATTTCATGGAAATAACCTGATAGTTTCGATAGATTTTTCCCATTTTCTAGCTGATTCTTATCAAAGTACTTGTTTTTAGATCTGTTTATTGTCTTTTTTGTATATATATGTGGCATTTCAAGAATACATGCCTTTGGAACGCCCGATAGTTCTAAGACGTCACTCACGACTCCTATCAAAATCCCGCGCTTTCAAAATTTCAATGATACTGTCTGCAGGTGCATGGTAAGGGTACTGTCTGTAGTGTCTGACGGTGGTCTATCAATTTAATGGGCTTTACTCAAGTAAACAGTTTGTTTAAATATTGTTGAGAAAGGGGCTGCATTAAGTTGTTATAACTTGTGTCCCAATCCCTTGTAACTTTTGTTGCAATAAAATGTTTAAACCAATACTATAGTCATAACATACAAATTTCACCAGACGCAACACCACCTGCAGTCGTTACCATTTCATAGATTGCAACAACTGCAATCAGGATCCATAAACACTGCGTGTAGGACCATTCAACAGTTTCTTTGATTAAAAAAATAGAGCAGTTAAATAATAACGTATTACTCGCCATTCAGAATACAAGTATATGAGAACGATTTCTAATGAGCCATGCGATGTCTATTTTAATATATTATTTTTTGTCAACGATAATCAGTATTTTCTTGTTAAAAATGGGATATGAATACATAAATTGAACATTATGTATAAATGGATGTTAACACAAAAGCAGTATATCCTGCATAGGTTCTTTTGTAGTTCACAGTTGAATGTATTGATGTTGGACATAAAAATAAATTGCGACTTTTAACAATTTTAACAATTTAAAATTGTCAGTACATTTATTTTACACACAAATTTAACTTTACGTATTGCACACAGTTTGCGATACCTATCAATGATTATTTGCAGTGCCAAATGACAACATCCCAGGCTTTTATATTCCTCCAAATTCAAGTCGGTAAATGCTGTGCCCAAAATATTGAAATGTGCCCAAAATGAACTTGAGAAAGAAATAAAACACTATAATATGATTCCTTGACTTTATCTATGCCTCCTTATATTACAGTTGATATTCAGAACTTGGTTTAAATTATCGACTGACTTATCTGTAGATATTGCAGTGCAGGAGCCATCCGGTTATAGATGCACTGGTCCAGGCCGAGTAACTTTATAGCCATGTGGTAGCTCTACATGGGTCAGCCATTAATGTCGGGACTGCCTGATCGATAATATTGACATCCAAAAAATTCGGAATAGAGGACACAATGCTTGCTCTTCAGATGCAACGCATACTCTATGTACATGACATCTTAAAGATAATGCCTTGCATAACATAATCAAATGGGACAACAAAGTTCTGCCAGTCCTAAGCCTGGATAAATGATGAGGGGAGTTGAACCAAGCAAAACTAAGTAAAGAATGAACTGAGAAGTAGTGCAAATTGTCCAAAGGCTGTGTTCTAGGCAGTTTAATTAGTCTATCGTCCATCAAATATCATTAAAATAGTTTTATTTGGTCATATAGACATTATGTATACATAATTATATGGAGTAAACTTATTTTTCTTATTTCTTATGGCTCGCTATGGCTTGGCGATTAGTAGCACCCTTCATTTTTATGCGCATTTTCCGTATTTTGTAGTGTTGTATAAAACTTACCAGCTACACATAGAGAGTACCGGTATAATATATAGCTGAATTCAACAACAATATCTGATTTCAGCTATTGTAGCTGAATTTTTACATTTCCCAGACCTGGTCATCGACTGCAAAAAAGTGCAGATTTGCTGCACAACCACTACCTATTCCAAAATTGCAGCAATGGGTTTTGGTCAAGCCGGAAAGGAAGAATTATGATAGAAAAACAACAATTTCCCCGGACAACACATATACTAATACATTTCCTTGTCATAACATTTACCTCCCTTTTCAAAAAAAGAGACATTTAATGAGCCTTTTTCTCGATCAGGCGAACGACTCGTGAAGTATTGCGGCCATTTCTCGGGTCTGTTCGATCAAGTTCGGGGCAAAAAATGGCCGACCTGCTTCACGGGTCGTTCGCCTGATCGAGAAAAAGGCTCGTTAAATGTCTCTTTTTTGGAAAATGAAGGCAAGGTGACACATTAGTATATGTATTATTTGGGAATCATCGTGGTTTGGTCGTGTCTTGTGTCAATTATTCTTCCTTTCCAGACTTGAAGTGACCTCTCCCATTACAGGCATCGCAGAAATTTCGATGTGATATCTTTATCCCTTAGATTTTTAACTAAACCACTGGCGCTAATGGGGTCGTTGTCATGTTTTATACATAGCTGCACATGTGTTGATATTTTTTGTAAGTTCATTTTCATCCATTCATCGATCAAACAACCATGCAGTTCTTTCGGTCCCTGTTTAATACTAAGATCAATATGCAATCGATGATCAATTTTATTGCATTTTCATCATTGTGATAAAAGATTTTTTCAGATTCAGATTCAATAAGATTTATTTGGTATTCAATATTTTACAGTTGATATATAACAACAGTACCCCACAAGAAGATTAACTTGCAAGGGCAGGGCCCTTATGCGTGTATAATGATGCAGTATAATGTGTATGTATATTGGGTATATACACTGCGTGTGCGTATTTACAATGTGTTTAGTTTCTTCTAGAGATGGGCAAGAATGGGTGGGGGGCATGGGGTTAGGTGTGGGGGGATCAGGGTGTGAGATGGAGAATGTAATAATTTATGCTTTATCTGGTAGCAAATATGATTATCTTAATGTCTTAATGCTACCTGCGCGATCATCTTGCAATACTTGTATATTTTTCAAGAATGTGAGGAATACTTTTTTTAGGTGGTCAATGAAATATCGGGTGTGAATACTGCTTGATTTGGTTGAGGAACGAGTTACAGTCATAATTAAGTTGATTGAGTTTGTATTGTTGATCAGAGGTACATGTAGATGAGTGACAAATAGTGACACATGGAGGATATGTGGCATAAGTTTGTTGGCCTGCTCCTCACCAGGAGAGCTGACCAGGAGAGGGAGGATTATACAGTAATGCCCTAAGTCATTGACTCCTTAACCACAGCAGAATTATGGGTAACTTTTCAGGATTTAGTCGGAAATATGGCTCTCACTGAGAGCTTTCCTATGAATGGCAACAAGCCATATTTCCGACTAAATCCTGAAAAGTTACCCATAATTCTGCTGTGGTTAAGGAGTTGATTACTTAGGACATTACTGTACTATGAAAATAAAGAGTAGATTAATTTCTTCCCCCTCTTCTGGACAGTCTCTGCCATCAGCCCAGATCTGGGCTTTGGCGGCGTCACTGTATTGTTTGTCTAGTTTAATCATTTAAATCATATTTGTCAGGTAATATTTTTGAAATATTGTTACATATATAATTAAATTGTGATGCCGACCGATAAAATTTTCAGAAAGAGTAGTTTTATTGTGAAAAGTTAGAGGAAAATGACAAATTGTTTTGCACAATGGCGTCCGACAACCAGGCTGATATCGATAACCTAATCCGACAACCAGGCTCATGACCAATATAACCTAATCTGACATCCAGTCTTATAACCATAACCCAATAAGACATCCAGGCTCATATTCATAACTTAATCAGATATCCAGACTCATAAGTTATAACCATATCCTAATGTGACAGCCAGGCTCATAACCATAACCTAATCTGACAACCAGTCTCCTAACCATAACCCAATAAGACACCCAGACTCATAACATAATGCAATCGGACAACCAGGCTCATAATCTAATGAGATATCCAGGATCATAATCATAACCTAATCAGACAAGTTGAGACAACCAGACTCGTAACCATAACCTTATACCAAATGCATATATGTGTGGGGCTCAAGTTCGAGAAAAAGAGTGCAAACAGTAAATTACATACTCCAAGCATAAATTTCAATAAATTTCTGTTTACTGAAACAAATATACGCATTTCATTTAATATGACTATGTGTATGTAGGATATTTAGCAGCGAAACAGTTAATGAAATATGTTTTCAGGTATTTATGATATTAATCACTAGTTTCTATGCGAAGCTTACAATCACATGGGAGTTCATTCCATAGACATCTGGCTCTGGTTGATATGACACTTCTTGCTTTTTTTTGTTTTTCTGAATTCACAATACATGTACAGATTTGAATTTGCTTTAAACCGTGTATTGTGGTTGTGGATATCATGTATATTAGTAAATATTGAAGACAGTGATTTGGGGAGTTTCTTTTGATGGAAATCATGTAAAATTTGTTTCCAATGTCCTTCATCAATAGCAAATTGTGGTCCCTGCATATTTCTGGTATGCTTTTTTGTTTATAAGATAGTGTGGCGATTGCTTTGTTTTGTATTTTTTCAAGATTTTCAAGGCTTTTCTTTGTTGTTGCACTCCATATGGCATTACAATAAGTGATATGTGGGATAATCAGTACAGAATAGATTGTTTTCATTGTATCTCTGGGTATAAAATCACTGATTTTTCTCATGACTTCTAAAAATTTTGAGAGTTTTTGGTAATAGAGTCCACTTGCATATTCCATGATAAATTTTCTTCAATATTAATTCCAAGAATTTAGTGTTTTAACCCTTTGTATCTGACTTTCATTGATCTTGACCTTGCAATGGTAGGATAGTTATTTTTTTGCATAGATCTGTATTCGTAAAAATCATGTATTAATTAGTTTTTTCCAGGTTTGGAGATAATTTATTAGCAAGAAACCATTTGCTCATTGTCTCCATTTCTTTGTTGACTACATCATATGCCTTACTTATATCTTTATTGGAGTAAAATGCATTTGTATCATCAGCAAATAATATTAGATTCAGGTCCTTACATATATTTGGAAGATTGTTCATATATATCAGAAAGAGTAGAGGGCCGAGTATAGATCCTTGTGGAACTCCATGCACACATTTGATCTGTTTGTGAAGATAATTGGCCTTCGTACTGTACAGATTGTTTTCTATTAGTCAAATAGCTTTGGAACCACTCCAGTGCAACCCCACGACATCCATAATGTTCCAAGTTTATTTAGCATTATATTATGATTTATTGTATCAAATGCCTTAGATAGATCAAGGAATACCCCAATGGTGTGTTCTCTATTATCTAGGGCTTGAGTAATTTTCTCTAAGAGATCAGTTAGTGCCAGAATAGCTGAGTGATTCTTACTGAAGCCATATTGACTACCGGGTACTTTATAGGATATTATATTTTGGTTAAGAATTTGTTCAGTCAGTTGTATATACATAATTTTTTTTCTAGGATTTTGGAAAATACAGGTAGCTAGCACAGAGACTGGCCTATAGTTACTTAATAGACTTAGAGTGGTTGGGTCTTTAGCTTTAAAAATAGGTACCTGTACAACTTTTGCTATCTTCATGAGGTCTGGAAATATTGTATGTGTAACGCACAACACTTGAGATCATCAATACCAGCAGCCTTTTTTGCACTGATATTTTTGAGAATTTCTATGATTGCAAGTTCATCTGTTGGTTCAAACTTGGTTGGAAAAAGAAAGAAGAACACTTGGGTTGATAAGGTTAAAGGTAATCTGCTGGATTCTTGTTAGATTTAATTTTTGCAGCAAGGGTTGGTCCAATATTGATGAAGAATTCATTGAATTTGGTAGCAATTTCCTCTTTATTAATATTATTAATATATTTATTTTCATAAAAGAACTCTGTTGTTTGGTTGGTTATAATAATTAATATAACTTATAATATAAGTTAAGTTTTTTTTATATAAATTATAATTTATAGCAGACGGCAATTATTTAGGGCAACACATTCAATCTCAATTCTCATGCCGACTGAGACTGGTTTGCATTGTGTATACATAAATGCACACGTTGTGCATTTATGTATAAAACGTTACCACAACGACCCCATTAGCACCACTACCCTGGCCCCTGGCAGTGAAGTCTCACTAAGTGACAGAAGAAGTCTGAACAAGACAACACCACTCAGTCCACTGGCACTGTCCCCCAGTCGGCCACTGACCGAGTTAGCACTTGAGTCTTGACAGTGAGTAAATATCAATATTTTGATCAATCGACATTAAACAATACCTCGGATAGCGATTTGTTTTTAATCACAGCATATTATTCCTGCATTATCGCCTTGAATAAATCTTTAATATATAGCCATGGAAAACATTTCTTCTTTTTTGAAATCAGCAGATTGACCGATATCTGGGTACATGTCCTTATTGCAGTTTACTTATTGGATTCAATTGAAAACGGAAACAGTGTTTACCGATTCAATAACATAACGCGCAAGAATACAGACACCAAAGTACCAAGATAATCAGATAGATCTGATAAGACCATTTTACAGATAGCGAGAATGATGCATTGTGGGCCAGAAAGTATCCAAACAAAGCCACGTGATTTACGGCCGCATGCATTTACTATGGGGGATTTAGGGTGGGTCTATAAAACTAATTATAACTTTGGTATCTGTCATAGTTTACGCGAGAAATTTTAAACATATATCAGGGACATGTACTCCTTCTAGAATGTTCAAAAACATTTCCAGTTGCTTGTCGTATTTTAATTGATTTTATGCGATGAAATAATGCGAAAATTCAGAAAATTGCACTAATTTCTCAATATTTTGCGGTTTTAGTAAACGCCTGACAAAAGTCGTTCTATTGGGAATTTTTACACTAAATTTTGAGAGAATATAGAGTAAACACAGTACTATCGGAATATCATAAAGGAGTTCTGTGCATTTGGTAGTAATTAACCCTCAGGCTCAGGGATGTGGCTAGAGAGCTATATTTTCAATAGTTGGAAATTTCATACCTGCCACAACGAAATTTCACACCAACAATAGGTTGAAAATGTTCTTGTAGTTTGATTATAAAACAATTTATTGGGGGAATTTATTGTTTTTCGACCAATATTTGCATATGTTCCTATTTTTTGTCAAATGTTTTGACAGAAATGGACAACAGTTGGAAATTTTCCAACCTTAGGGGGGTGACAGGTTGGAAATTTCCAACACTTGGAAAGCTTGTGTCCTGGTCCCTCCCCCGTGGCCAGTCAAAAACTTCTAGTTAATTTAAGAAAACAATATTGTCATACAATTGGTCAACATTGTCATTGGAATTGTCATCAGTTGGAAATTTTCCAAACTAAGTGGGGGTGTAGGGTTTGAAATTTCCAACAGTAGGAAGGCTTGAGGCTAGTCTAGATGTTAGGATTTTGCGATTTTCTTGTTCAGATTTCAAAGTTTTCGCACACCGGGCCGAACCATGGTCGGTCCGGTGTGTCATTGCCCCATCCACATGGCCAATACAAAACTGCTAATTAGTTTAGCAAAATAATATTTTACTACATTTGGTCAAACTTGTAGACATAAATGGTCATCAGTTGAAGAATTTTCCAACCTGAGGGGGAGCATGAGGTTTGAAATTTCCAACACTAGGAAAGCTTCAGTTGAGGCCAGTCTAGATGCTAGGGTTTGCGATTTTCTTGTATATAGTTTTCAAAATTTTCTCACACCGGGCCAAACAACCATGGTCGGCCCGGTGTTTCCTGGTCTGTTGTCGGTAGCTGTGTGCATTTGTCTGGAATTAGATCACTAGTTGTTTTTTTGAGGCAATTTTCAGGTTAAAATATCTTAATGTTTTCATACTGGGAAAATAGAAGCATGGCTTATGAATATATAGGAAATTAGGCCTGAGCATGAGGTACAAGGGGGTGCAAATGGAATTATGCAAACAAACAGTTGTTGGTGCGATTTCGACTCAAGGGGCAAGTGGAATTATGCAAAAAGTTGTGTTGGTGTGATTCCGACTCAAGGGGGGGGGGGGGGTGCAAATGGAATTATGCAAAAAGTTGTGTTGGTGTGATTCCGACTCAAGGGGGGGGGGGGGTGCAGTTGGAAATTCCCAAGGTGGACACCCCCCCCCCCCCCCCAGCGGAGACCCTCTAGCCACATCCCTAGTGGAATCAGGCTGCCGAAGCTGCCGTCAATAAATTCGCTTTTTCGTGTTCGACGAAAATTAAACTTGTCTGTTTAAAGGTCCCATTTTCGTGTCGAATGGTGATAGAATCTCCATTTGTCAAGTTCATGGATAAATTACATCACACTTAATCGGCTTATGTCCGCGGCCATAAACCTGTGTTTTTATAACAATTTATTTGAGACAAACTGTTGCGCGCATACGCAGCAGTCGGCGTTTACCAGTTGAAGTTAATAATCGTGAAGCCTGTGTAACAAATGTTCAAATACAACGGAAAAAAGATACGTAAAATAAATAGCGTGACCAATGAGCATTCACAAAACAATATACATCAGTTTTGAAAACGAGTAAAAATTATTATAAATGAAAACGCTCTTTATCGTGTACCGGCGCTTTTGCGCAAGAAGGTTTTTAATGGACGCAATCGTTGGATTTTGTTCTAGGCTAAAAAAAAAAAACAATACAAAATGTGTTCAAACTTCCTCTTTTGAAAGTTGAAATAAAACATCACGGGTGTTGTTACAGTCTATTGTGGTTCTTTGGTGAGCACGCAGTGAACACAAGTCATACTTTGCCAAATTCATGCCGTATATCACACATGTTTAGTATACATGACACGTCGTCACTTTCGGTGAATTGTTGAAACACAAGTGAGAACATCTAACGGAAGTTTTATGGGGTATATAAAATAGAAGCATGGCCAGTTGATGTACAGACAGCGAACTAAAAACCTTCCTAAACGACAGTGGTGTTCCATCAACTAGACGAAAAAAGATGAGAAAGTGCAGCTAGCCGAGTTGGCACACAAACAGAAATTTCCAGTTATTCAGTCGGCAGATGATCAACAGAAAACGGTTAATACCCAAAAAGCGAAGTTGTTATGCCTGGAGTTTTTGTTGTCTCCTAATAAATGCTCAGATTCTACATACAACGAAGATGTGAAATTCAAGATTTTTAGCCCGATAGATCCAAAGAAATACTTTGTTGAAATATCTTGCCATATTTTGCTGTATTTATGCAAAAAGTGCATCTCCATCTTAAGTAGATTGAAAACGACATATTTGCGGTCAAGTAATGAGAACATAAACGCTCTTTATTGGTTCCGTTTTATATGGTATAAAATGACCTTCCGAAAATTAAATAATACTCACGTTTCATAATACTCATGATTTTGTAAGGGTAGTAGATGGGCACGAAGCGAAGTGATTTTGTTGAATGAGAGTATAGAAGGGTGTGAAGCATCCGGGATGGTCGAAAAGATCGAGAGATCTTCTCCTTCACCCCGGTGATTTTGTTCTCCAAACCAAGTCGCATATATATAGCAGCTAGCAGTGGCGGCATTTTCAGACAACTTTTGAAGAAACCCTAGCATGTGGATTAGGTTCAACATGTCACAATAGACATGAAAGAGTATCACCTCGCCCTCTCACATGCTTCAGTTGTCAGTTAAAACATGAAGTTTTTCATAAAACAGTTTCATTTTCGTGAAACGCATGCGAAGCCAGATGTGCGAAGAGAGAATTTATTGACGGCAGCTTCTGCAGTCTGAGGGGTAATTAATCCAAAATGCACGGAACTCCTTTACGATATTCCGATAGTACTGTGTTTACTCTATATTCTCTAAAAATTTGGTGTAAAAGTTCCCAATAGAACGACTTTTATCAGGCGTTTACTAAAACCGCAAAATATTGAGAATATTAAAAACCTTCTTGCGCGAAAGCGCCGTTTCACGATAAAGAGCGTTTTCATTTATAATCGTTTTCAAAACTGATGTATATTTATTTTACGTAGTTTTTTTCTGTTGTATTTGAACATTTGTTACACATGCTTCACGATTATTAACTTCAACTGATAAGCGCCGTCTGCTACGTATGCGCGCAACAGTTTGTCTCAAATAAATTGTTATAAAAACACAGGTTTATGGCCACGGACATAAGCCGATTAAGTGTGATGTAATTTATCCATGAACTTGACAAATGGAGATTCTATCACCAATCGACACGAAAATGGGACCTTTAAACAGACAAGTTTCATTTTCGTCGAACACGAAAATGCGAATTTATTGACGGCAGCTTCGGCAGTCTGAGGGTTAATTAATACCAAATGCACAGAACTTCTTGACGATATTCCGATAGTACTGTGTTTACTCTATATTCTCTGAAAATTTGGTTTAAAAATTCCCAATAGAACGACTTTTATCAGGCGTTTACTAAAACCGCAAAATATTGAGAGATTAGTGCAATTTTCTGAATTTTCGCATTATTTCAATTAATATACGACAAGCAACTGGAAATGTTTTTGAACATTCTAGAAGGGGTACATGTCCCTGATATATGTTTAAAATTTCTCGCGTAAACTATGACAGATACCAAAGTTATAATTAGTTTTATAGACCCACCCTAAATCCCCCATAGTAAATGCATGCGGCCGTAAAGCACATGGCTTTGTTTGGATACTTTCTGGCCCACAATGCAACAGTCAAAATGGTTATCTGTAAAATGGTCTATTGGTATCATAATATATGTCAAAGACCCGAATATGGTTTTTACACGACGGTATTTCGATAGATTTATTTGGTGAAATGGTATCAGTGAAGATTTAATTTTTATTAATTTTGTTTTGTTTTAAAATTGTATTATATTACAATAATTGTAATATATGGTAACTCTCTATGGAGATATAAAATGAGCTCTTACCTCACAATACTAACCCACAATAGGTAGGCCTATAAAATACTGGCATACTTGATCCATGAGCTCAGATGGTGATGTGGTTGACTTATCGGTATTTTAACATTTCACCTTATCTTTGAGAGTGGCCAGAAGGCGTCTTGATAATTCCCAAAATAAATAAAGAAGGATTGGGGTGGAGCACATACAGTAATTATGCCCTAATTAATTGACTCCTTAACCACAGCAGAATTATGGGTAATTTTTCAGGATTTAGTCGGAAATATGGCTTGTTGTAATTCATCGGAAAGCTTTCCGATGAATGGAAGTAAGCCATATTTTCGACTAAATCCTGAAAAGTTACCCATAATTCTGCTGTGGTTAAGGAGTCGATTATTTAGGGCATTACTGTAGTATGCATCCATTAACGCTGATGTTTGTGAGTCACCTGCAGTTTTCAAATTTCTTATAGACAAATAAGCCCAGATTGTTCAATCTGAAAAAAGAATTTAATTTATACTTCAGTATAATTATCGGATATTGACACCTGAATTCAAACAAGGGCTGGGTTGTCCCAGGGAGAATATATCTCCAGCAAATTTCAACAAATACTGAGATACTCCCTTATTCTCCACATCACAAATTCCAGATTCATACCTCTGTATGTAATAGATTGGCAACACACACCAGTCTTATTTTGCTCTGCATTGTAACATAAAACAAGTTGTAACTGGGTCTCATCTAGATCATGTAGCACTATACCCATAAATCATATATCAACCTCCTGGTGAGTGATACCCTGGTAAACAAAGGATAACATCATAATGGATAACCCAAAAAATTAATTTATTTTTAAAGCTCTCCTGATGGTGAAAATCAATAAAAAAAAATTTCATTGAGATCCATTAAAGGTACTCAATCAGATCAGACGGTCCCCATACCATCAAGATACAATATTTCTTCAATATAGGCTTTAGTTATCAGAATCAATTTATTGCAACAAAATAATGCTAACCACTGTCAACTTTGGTAGCAAATTTCCCAAAACTTGTTATTTATCAACATTTTGTATCACAAAAGTTGACCGTATTACCACTTGATTTCAGAGTTATCCATCTTCATCCGCAATTCGGTCCGAGAGCCTGTTTGACCACGTTTTCTGGGTCACATATTATTACACATCTCGAGAAATAACAAACTTGAAAAATCAATATCTGATCACACTTTTACCACCGAAGCCAAAGAAATAGTAATTTAGAAGCGTCTGGTCGGATTGAGTACCTTTAACCCATAACTGAAGATGAAAGAAAGAAGTGGGTCAGAGATGAGAGTGGTTCACAATCATGCCACTAAATTCCCACAGCGTGCTAAATGGTAAAGTTCAAAACAAAATAAGGTGTGCGACACTAAACCAACACTGAGTACCCAGTTAACACATGCACATATGATGCTGCTGAGCTTCAAAGTTCAACGTGTGATTTTTGAAAATGGTAAATTTTCTAATCAAGTAACATTCAAAAGAACATCAAGTTAATTAACTTCCATTATGTGGTGCACTTACCATGTTTTCAACTTGTTCAAAATTTCAATACGATTTGATGAATAGCATACAGTGTATTATATGAGGGGGGGGGGACTTACTATTTTGATGTGTTTATACACATATGGGAAACATTGTAGTGGGACTATTGGTTTTACCCAGTAACAGAGGAATGGAACCAGTAATGAAGACGAACACTTTATTTATAAATAAGGAACATGTAACACATACATCTGATCTCAGTTAACTAACAATGAAGTTACACATGCACTCATATGACTGGTGCATACACAGAAACAATACACTAGACTGGTGAACTGTCAATGGTTTTATGCTTGATAATGTTTGGTTGGCATATTAAACACTTAGGGTGTTTCAGATGGATATGAAACATGACTATAATTTTGCAAATTCCAATATAAAGTCAGATTTCACATGTGAATTTCCATTTTGAGTCAGTTAATCGGATTTCACACCTCGTTTTTATAGTTGGTATCAAGTCTGAGTTTAGTGTGCCTGTCATTAGCAGACGCTATCCCACATAGTGGGCTAGCATCACCAAATTCACCCTCTGGGGATCTCATTCTGCTTAGGCCTCATTTTCTCTGGAAAGTTTATTATCAAATTTCTAAAGAAACTTCTTCATATAGATTCTATATAATTTTTAGATTAGTTTCTCTATTTCCCCAAATTGGCAGACGACATATTGCATAATCAAGGTTCCAAATGGATGTACATCAGAATATTCACCATTTGGGAACTTCAATCTGAGTCTATGTCTCCCATAGCAGATGAGGGCTGAGCAGAATGAGTCCCCAGAGGGTGAATTTGGTGATGCAAGCCACTATGCGGCATAGCATCACAAAAGTAACCATGTGGGGACCTCATTCTGCAAAAGACAGGCACCCTAAACTCAGGCTTGGTTGGTATATCAGATTTGAGTGGGGAAACAATTATTTTAAGAACTCATATGTATATACTAGTATATACCCGGATTCATGATATGCAGTCAATTCATGAGAATATTAAAAAAAATAAATAATAGCCTTTATCACAGGGCCGCCAAGAGCTTTTAGAAGTTACTTTGAGTTAGTCAAGAAAATGAGGTGTGCAAATCATTCCGGAAATTTCATATACATCTGATCACCTTGTATAAGCTGATCATGTGTGTGGACTATTTTGGAAGGAATCTCTCTAATGCAGTAATCAATCTGGAACAGTCAGAGATAACTCTCATCTCTCATTTAATTATGAATTCCAAACCTTGCAAGTGTTGGATAGAAAGTTCCAATAATATTAATGCATTTACTATGATAGGGGTAGCAAATATCAAGATTCAATAGCAACTGTGGACATTAGTAAAAGGAAGCGTCTTTATTTTGGCCATAAAGAAAGATATCCAAAGGTTCTAATTCTATTGAGAGAAGATACTAAATCATGAACAAAATCATGATATAATATTTTCCTGAGCTCACAAATACAGAAATGCCCTAAATAATCGACTCCTTAGCCACATCAGAATTATGGGTAACTTTTCCGGACTTAGTCGTAAATATGGCTTGTTGCCATTCATCGGAAAGCTCTCAATGAGTGCTTTCCGATGAATGGCAACAAGCCATATTTCCGACTAAATCCTGAAAAGTTACCCATAATTCTGCTGTGGCTAAGGTGTCGATTATTTCGGGCATTACTGCAGTTTCAATCATAGCTGAATGAATATATATGAAATATCTGTCAGCAAGTTTTACAGGAAAGCACTATATGTGGTAAATATAGGAACTATTGGAAGGTGTATATTAATATATGAAGAACTGTGCTATGGTTAATTCAAACCCATCACATATATAACATTGTTAGATACAAAATGAATTTGGAATGTTAATATATATATATAAAACAATCATTTGGAAATGTGATTCAGATTAACAATATATGTGCAAAGCATTTTTGACAATAATGTACTTTTATTCAGGGGCCTGACCAATAAGATGACAACAACCACAAATATTTTATATAGCTCAACTTAAGCTGATTGGGTAATTGTCACAAGGCATCGATCACATTTGTAGCAGCTTATCAAATCGATCACAAGCGTAGCTAGCTTTTCACAGGTGATATATGCATAGCCAGCTATTCCAATTCCATTGTGTTTTCATGCATAATGCTCCAAAACTTGGTTCATTTATGAAGTTAATACAGAAATAGAACTAAAGCAAAATTACGACACTGCTTGAAAGACACTGCTTGAAAACTCTATACATATATATAAATGATGAACCTATATTAAATTTATTTCTTCCATTATGAAAGTTGTTTCTCGTTCATCTACTTAAAAATGTAATTAACCTAACTACATGTTGTCTCTTTCATTAGGAATTTAGGACCCATAAATATGAAAAGCTATCACCCTTGAAAAGCTGGCTAAACTTATGACCAATTTGAAAACATGGCTATGAGTGTGACTGATGCCTTGTGACAATGACCCCCATCAGCTTACCTTAATGCCACAATTGGCTTATTTACCTCAAATCAGAAATTTGTTAACAAGAAGTAACATTTACAGCCCCTATAAATGTCAAGAATAATTCAATTTCAGAAGCTTGGGACACATAGCTCGAATATCCCAATTTATATTTGGAAATACAGAATGTCAAACGTATTAATCTACTGATTGCGAAATAATAACAACCATAAGCTTCAGGTTAGCTGAATAATCACTTACAGAAATGCCCTAAATAATCGACTCCTTAACCACAGCAGAATTATGGGTAATTTTTCAGGATTTAGTCAGAAATATGGCTTGTTGCCATTCATCGGAAAGATCTGAGAGCTTTCCGATGAATGGCAACAAGCCATATTTCCGACTAAATCCTGAAAAATTACCCATAATTATTCTGTGGTTAAGGAGTTGATTATTTAGGGCATTACTTTACATTTTCGCTTGGTTTTCACAACCATCATAGAATACATTTGTAATTGTGTCATTATTTGGATTGGTTTCCAATTGCAATTCAGGCTGTACACAGACAACTCATTTGTTGAAAATGTTTAAAAGTATGTCATCCTTAAACCTTTATGACGTGTTGATCTTAGAAATTATATTAGCAATATGAATGTGGTATCAAGACTTTTCAACATGGACAGTTCAAAATACTGACATGACTATAAATCCAGGCACACAATTCCAGGCAATATCAGTCTATTTCTGCCAAATTAGTACAACATTAATTTGTGACAATGTGTCCTGAACCATGAATACATCTTTTCTACTATTCAGTATTTGAAATTGAAAGCTTTTCCAAACTTGCATGTACAGTCTCTTAAAACCGATAGATCTAAAGCTTTTCGTGACTGGAGCTGCGCTATTGCAGTATTAAAGATAAGGAAGCTCCAGTCATGGAATGGATAATACCTAAAAATTATCGCTTCCGTTACATTCCTATATGGTTCAAAATAGGTATATGAATATGTGAAGTACGTTCATGAAAGCTTTATATGCCTCAATAGGTCATAGAAATGACCAATTTGGAGAAAAATAAGGATCCTTTTTACGGCAAATTATAAAAATGAAAACACATGTTTCAGCTTTATATCAAAGACTTTAGTCAGAAATATTCCTCAGGCAGGCCTGAAAATATGGTGCTTGACATTTTCTGAATGAGGTCCCCAGAGGGTGAATTTAGTGACGCTACCTCGCAGTGGGCTAGCATCACAGATATCACCTCTGAGAAACTTCTGCTTAGGCTTCGTCTTCTCTGGAAAGTATCTTTATATCAAATTAACAAGTTTTTAAGTTTCTTTAAGAAACTTCTTGAGAAAAATTCTTTTCCTTTTTTAGTTTAGTTTATCTATATCCCCAAATTGGCAGACGGCACAATGCATAAGCGAGGACAGGTGCCCAATGGGTGCAGATCACCATCTCCCCCAACTGGAAACTTAAATCTGAGTCTAATATGGTGTGCTGTCGGAAGGATGGGTGACACTAGCTGGAGATTTTCCCTGGAACCATGTACCTGATACTATGATCCTAAATATGGAATATCAATGTGTGTGTATGCATTACATTTACATCACAATAGACATATTATCTACATACATAGATACATTGTATAATACAGGAATAATCTATGGGTATTATACAAGGAAATGTACAGAGCTGCGATCAATTATGGAAATTATGTAGATGCTATCTGGTCCAATGCTAAAGGTTATTATAGACGAGCCACGAGCAGTGCAATTCCTATGATTTATTCGCTGTCATACTGGTAGGCCTTGTGTTTTTTCTTTGTATTATTGTTTAAAAATGATGTATGACACTGCATGACATATTAGTTAATAACATACTGGTCATACAGTTATTGCCTGGATGAATTTCCAAGAGTTAGTAGTTGGAAAATGAATTCAGAGATAGCACGAGAGGAATAACATTTCTTTTACTTCAATCAAGTCTTCAAGTAGCATTCTAATACAGTAATGCCCTAATTAATCGACTCCATAACCACAGCAGAATTATGGGTAATTTTTCAGGATTTAGTTGGAAATATGGCTTGTTGCCATGCCATATTTCCTGCTAAATCCTGAAAAATTACCCATAATTCTGCTGTGGTTATGGAGTCGATTAATTAGGGCATTACTGTACCTGTTTAAAGGAGTGCATCTCTTCCAAAGGATTGTCATTGGAAATTATCAATAAGAACAGATCATACTTCAGAAAATCAGATTGAAAACAATGAAGTTGATACTTTTTCATTAACTTCAATATCAATCGTGAGCTCTGCACATTAGACTACTTATACACACGAAATATGCCATTTCCTTTTTTCGGTTCGGTTCATGAATGGCAAGAAACACGATAAAATTACATGTTATTGCTAGTACTGCTTTCACTAATAATCTCTTGCATAACTGATTGCAGTCATTCATTCATCAAACACAACAGACATAAATATGGTGTCAATCACTCTGAGGATGTAACATTAACCAACAAAATTAACAAATAAATACATTGGTGGTTATCCTTAAAACTGCCAAAGCTATTATATGCGGTAACCCCATCACTTCAGTCACTCTTGCGTGACTTCTACATGAGTGTGAAGAAATAAGTTTAGCAACATAAGCCTTACTGCATCAGGATCACATCCAGCCATATTAATTTCCAGGAATATGTGGAAACTAACGTATAATCTAGACCAAAAATTTAAATGGTTAACACTTTCTAAACTGAATACTCATTGATGAGTAGTTCCCTTAATAAAATGTTCAGATTTATAAGTTCAACAAACGACTATAGGTTGTTTGTTGAACTTATCATCTGAACATTTCCTACCAATTAATAGAAATCTATCTGCACATGTATTATATTGTCATCTGTCTGTAGTCAGAAAATGGCTGATGGAATTTCTTTTCCATTTGAAACTCGAACTGAGATATTTAAGAAATTTTCCAATCAAACAATATATAATTTATTATGAGAAATCTGATCATCCTATGCGGAAGCAGTTGAACCTACCGTTGTTAACCGTATCTTTCTTGTAGGATTGCCATTTACAAGTGTTATCTTCATTTTATACCAATTCAGCCATCTGTTAACAGAAGTTCAGCTATCTGCCATAAGAAACTAACATCAGTTAGATATTAGATGCAACATTTTACCATTAATTTTCATTTTTAGTAAAATTTTAACCATAAATATCCGATCAAAATCAAATATTACTATCTTATCATCCAAGCCAATTTAAAACATGCAAACAGAAGTCGAACAATATTATTTTGGCAGAACCATTGCTATGTTAGAAAAAGCAGTAGCCTTATTATTATTTGGTGTTACCACAGCTTAGTTGTAAGAATATTTGGCATTGATATGGTTAACAAATGATATATTATTTATACAGGCATAATAACTGAGCAAAGAAGACTTGAACTTAAACAGAAGCAATAGGTGGGGGTCTCAATATTGAATAATAAGCTATATGTCTTCTCATCACATATTATACCGGGTTAATTACTACGCTAGCTGCTAAGATGATCAATTGAGTAATGGCGTCATTACAAGTTAGAAACAGAAGAAACAACCCACACAAATATACTGTAGCATATGTACCAAACTGTTAGTAATTTTTTTTTCAACTTCAACGCCAATGGTGAACACTAGCTGGCATAGGAAGGGTAATTGCTGTCGGCATTCTAGAACACAGTTTTGTAGACCGGTTTAAGTTAATTGTTACTAGAAATTTGAAGGCACCCAAGGCTCTCACAGTGGGTGAAAGTGCAAAAAAATATAAATGTCTGTAAAAACATCACCAATAAGAAGAACATGGAGAAATAGATAAACTTAGTCCTTATAATCATTATTGATAGTTCTTCAAAAATGAAATGTTATGTGTTGAAACCATTGTTATGTAAACAAGACTGTTACAGTGATTTACCACCAGACATTGGTAATCATGTAATAATTTAAAATATTTTGCCTGAATATAATTTTCAGAATATTTTTCAGTGCTTTGATATTTTCCAATATTTACCATAAAGTTTGGATTAAACTTTAAACTTTTGGCATCTTATTGGACTAATTTAACTTTTATCGGTAATTCCAACAAATGTTACATTATATGGTTTTGACATGCAAAATCTCATTATTGGAGCTTTATTAACAATGGAAATTAGAACAAAGTAATCTATTTTTACATTTACTTGTTGATGATAGTTGTTTTACAAACTTTTATAGAATTTATATAATATGACAAGAACCCACTTCAAAGGCCTCGAGTCCCTTTAGGTCCAAATTTGCCTAGAATAATATACAAGAATAATTCATTTTGCATGCAGGAGGAGACACAATTGTGTTGTTGGAGACAAATATCTCACTTTTGTTTCCAGCATGGCCAATTTATAACTACAAGTTATCTGCACTAATCTACTAGCTTAAATTGCCTACTTTGTCTGAAAGAAAGTAACGGGATACAATACCAAGGCTTCTTTCATTCAATATATGAAACATTACTTAAGTTTACTGAATTTTGTCTTGGAGGTAACATACTAATATTAAAACATCCTTGCAGATCATGTACCACGTACTTAAATAAATAACTTAAATAATTATTCACAAAAATAAATTATGCCCGACATTTGGAAATTATGCAGAATCATGGAATGTCATATTATAGATTGAATTCTATCAAATACATCAAAGATTCTTTGTAATATTTGTTCACCCACATCAACAAAGAAGTAACACATGTTGCATGTTATTTATTTTTTTTTAGGCCAGAGCAATTTTATTAGTTGGTTTACAAAAAAATCCAGATGGAGGAGGAAAAAAATTAATATAAATAAACCCAGGCAGGTCCTGGCATACCGATGGGCGATTATTCCACACGATCCTGCTGAATGCAAATCTCATATTAACTTGAAATAATTTTTTGAGAACAAAAATATATAAAACCAACACATAAATATCTCAATTATTCTCTTATTTCCATGCCATTATGACTGATAGAACAGTTTGGTGAGCACCATGGTTATATTTGTTTTTTAACCCTTTGATGACTGGAGCATCCTGAATTTTTATGAAAACTCTGTGCCAAAGCATCCTCTTATATATGCGAGTCAACCATAGGTCGCCTCGCATATATAAGAGAATGCATTGGCCTGAAAATATTTAACTTGATCTTGTAAGCCAGTACATTCTCTTATATATGCGAGGCGACCTATGGTCGACTCGCATATATAAGAGAATGCACTGGCATAGGATCTTTATTGTTGTGCCATGTCGGCGGGTTTGTAAACCAACTAATTTAATTGGTGTCACCTTAGCAGAAAGGTTAATTAATTCTCATTCATAATAAATATATTTGTTGCTGGCATCTAAATGAACATGCTTTATGCATTCAAGTGGAATATGAGAATTGAAACATGCTGGCTGCAAAAGCCCAGATCTCTTTATATATATATATATGGAATTTGAAATATGCCAGCATAATTAAATCAATGCTTGGATTTCTCTTAATGATATTAAACCAATAATTGTAGCAATAACTATAGATTTAGATATTTAGTTAGATGCAAAATAGATCAGATAGCAAGATAGTTAATTCATAATTCGAGACAAAAATGAAAATAAACATTTATGAAGTGGAGAAAATTCTCAACTTCTCATGTGCATACAGAAGCAACATAATAAAGCTGCTTGTATACGAAAAAGTTGAGCCCACACAGAGTGCAAAGAAATCTTGAATTAACCCCAAATCACCAGGTGTACCACAAAAAATACATAAATTAAATAAGAATGAATTTCTTAGATGTTCTCCGATAGCCCTGACATTGCGAATCGAAACAAGCTGAAAATCAGCTGAAAATTATTTCAAGGGTTTATGAAATGTTTTGCTTTTTACGAGACAATACCAAATCAATGAAACCATTTTCTGGAAACTACAATATTCACAATAATTCAACAGATAAGCAAAATTGAATTAGAAGAGTTGCAATTAATCCCACGAGGAACAGTTACAGTGCAGTGTTGGCTTGCAGCTCACAATACCTGGTGGTAATCATTGATTTTGTTGCCTTTTTCAAGATAGAAAACCAATTTAATATGAGAGTAAATTATTGCCATTAGAATTATCAACCAATAAAATTAAGTGCTATTATCCATGGTTTCATTGTCTATAAAAGCACCCTTTTTATCATATATGAGACAGACATTCGGCAGTTGGCTATCAGTGATCAGCTGCGACATTCAGACAAAACATAAGTGACTCTTTAATAACAATGAAATAAATCTGAATGAATTTAACAAGCGTTAAAGCAATAAAAATATATGTAATCATGTCTATTTACCATGCAGGATTCTCTAAAATTATAAAACTATAAACCTCTTCAACAAACTTAACTCATTAAACAACCTTACAACTCAATAATGACCTCTACATCATCAATTGATTCGATTCTTTGTTTGAAATTGACTGAGTTTTCTGTAACACTAATGATAGATGACTCTGGTGGGAGGGATCATCACCATAGCATGAAATATCTCACCTCGATGTATGGTTACTCTCACAATTCAGATAAAATATAGACATTTAGATAGTCAAAAATTTGACATTTTATCCAGGGCTATATAAAAATGAGAATTGTTTTTGGAATTTCAAACAAAATTATTAATATAAAAAATTTCTCAAGCTATAATTGAAAAACAAAAACGCTTGTTTTCAGACCAATCTGAACATGCCTGAATATTTAAACTCAGATGTTAGAAGATCTGTAAAAGAATATGCCGAGTGTTGCGAATTTTTAAGAGCCAAGTGTGGGGAATCAGAGCATCTAGAAACATGCGTGATATGTGAGAATAACATATATCTTGGTGAATACTTTAATGAGTTCACAACTTAACTCTGATGGTACACCACATCAAGTTTGTACTCAAAAACATGCCTGCCATTATGGCAAGCAACCAACTCCAAATGAAAATAGAGTTATCTCTCATATATTTGCACAGGCCATTAATGAAAGAAATGTAAAACATGACTCACTTGGGGGAATGTGATACAACATGTTGCTTCACTCGTGAGACATACCATTTAACTCCTGACACTCGAAGAATGTAGAGAGAAGTTGATCCTGGTTTTTTTTAATTACTTATAACCAGATCATCCATTGAGCACTCCATTATAAGGAACATAATACAGATATTTATTATAGTATTATTGTGTTTGTAAATTTCCACTTCACCATTATATCATGCAAACTGGATGAACCATAGTTGTCATGATAAGCACCCTTTGCTTTTTTTTTTACATCTCTGATGACTCAGTGATGGGCTATTTAAAGGGACGGGCGGCCTTCGTCGTAGATTATAATTTAGAAATAACATGATCAAATTATGATAATTTCCTCAAGAATATACTAATAGAATAGCATAATGATGATAGGAATGCGATATTACTCACAAAACACATTTATTTTCACGCAAAAAGCGCAGTGGATTGTTTATAAGATGAGTCACGATATTGTGCCATTTCCTTATTTAGATTAGCACGCTTTACGTCAGTTGTAAAGCCCCCTAATTTGGTGCGCTTACAACTTACAACTCACAATACGATTCATCGTAATAATCCTTATTTGGTAAGTATGGCCATATATAGGTTAGGAGAAAATACTAACTGGATTGAAAAATATTCATATCTTTGCGAGAACAATTATATTATGTACATGTTTTCTGTCTGATCATTTCCCAATCATGAAGTAACCTGGATTAGCTTGATTTTGAACTGACAGCGGGTAGAATGATTTTCATTGGATGATACAGTAGTTCGGACAGTTTGTCTATAAACAATCGTAACTTTTTTTAATGTTTGTTTACATAACCAAGGGTACAAACATGACAATAACATGCAATCTATGCATTATTTAAGATTGATATAAGAACAACATCTGTCTATTACATAATATTCTTTCCATTTATGGCGGTTTTAGTGGATGTGACTATTTTAACACTTTAACCATTTTCTGCAATTCTTGGCAAGTGCAAATCCAGATGGGAGGCCAGAATTAAACCAGGCATCAACTTCTTTGACCGAAGCTTCCTTATACATATGATGAAACAAAAATGCTCTTGGCAACTAGACAAGACCTTAGGTCTTTACTGCTAAAACAGCTCACTACCAGTGCTTACAAAATCCACATTACAGACAGACAATACGATTACCAAATCAATGCATGCCATACTCTACCTCTTTTCCATCTATTCAGATTCAAGATTCAAGGAACCAAATCACATGTAAACATCCCATTGAAAGTTTTAACCCTTTCAGTGCCAAGTCCGATTTTTGTATCAACCCATATTTCCTTGATCATTTTTCAAATTTATTGATTATAATAATGTGATACATTGATGGACAGAGCTCTAAGAGCTCTTTCCATCAATGTATCACATTATTATAATCAATAAATTTGAAATATGATCAAGGAAATATGGGTTGATACAAAAATCGGACTTGGCACTGAAAGGGTTAACACAAGAAACCACAACTGACGCACAATTAAATTATTATACTCTCCATGTCTTGGAACACATTTAATGAATTTTCATCACATCTGCTAATGTAGTGCTAGACATTTTGTATAGTGATTAAATTTCAAATTGAATAATAAGTTCTGCAAGCAACTTTACTAGCCATCCCCCCACCATTGGTGATCACCAAAAGTTACTGCAAAATAAATTGTAGTTTTAGCCCTTTCTTTTCACTAAATACTCTTTGACTGGTTGTTATCCTTAACCCTTTCAGTGCCAAGTCCGATTTTTGTATCAACCCATATTTCCTTGATCATTTTTCAAATTTATTGATTATAATAATGTGATACATTGATGGAAAGAGCTCTTAGAGCTCTTTCCATCAATGTATCACATTATTATAATCAATAAATTTGAAAAATTATCAAGGAAATATGGGTTGATACACAAATCGGACTTGGCACTGAAAGGGTTAAGGAAATGTTCAGATAATAAGCTCAACATAGGTTGTTTGTTAACTTATTATCTGAACATTTCCCACCAATGAATAGGAATCCTTCTTGCACTTTCTATCATCCGTCGTCTCTCCTGATGAGTAATAGTCCATTCCAAAATACATGAGTTTTCTATGGTCAAAATACAGAAATGCACTCAAAATAAATAAGACAATGAGCTTTTTGTTAGCAATATCTGTCGAGATGCAAGAATTGTTTATTTTGTATTTTAGTCTAAATTTTTTCCCACCGTCTAGTGAAGTGCTTCCATGGTCCGACATGATATGCCATGAATCCAAAGGCCGGAACATATACTTTTCAAACTGACTTGGAGAAGTCATTCAGTAAAAAAAAAGGCTTAACTACATGCTTAACTGTAATAATAGCTACTAGCTAGAATAAGCTCCTCAACATGTGCATAGTTTTCTGCAAACCGGAGTTAGTATTTCTGAGCAAATAAGAAAGTTAAATCACTTACATGTACCCCTCAATTTGTTGAGAATAGCAAGGTATAGAATTAGTGTTTCAATATTTGGATCAAATTTGACATGAGTAATAATTACTGTGTCAAGTGTCATGGCTCAATAGATATGTTAATAATGTGATGCTAAAACATGCTTATGCTAGAAAGGTTCCGCAAATTAGCATTGTTGAAAGTGTTATGAACAAAATGAGGTAATGCCTTGAAAACTATGAATTCAGGCATATTAAATATCTGTTCAAAAGCCCAGAAATCAAGATACACACAGTAATGCCCTAAATAATTGACTCCTTAACTACAGCAGAATTATGGGTAATTTTTCAGGATTTAGTCGGAAATATGTCTTGTTGACATTCATCGGGATTCGGGAAGCTCTCAGTGAGAGCTAAATCCTCAAAAATTACCCATAATTCTGCTGTGGTTTTTAGGGCATTACTATAAGTATGATGCTAATACAGTCCTGTTTCAAAGTTTCTTTTTCACCACCAAAAATTTCAGTGTGAAGTTATGTTAGTCAGAACTTTACAAATATTATCTGTCTGTAAACAAAGATGTTCACACGTAAAATTTTGCGAAGCCTCTTTAACACCCTTGAGTGAGCTATGGTATGAGATTCAAATAGATGTCCTTCAATGACAACTCTTCAATCAGAGCTATAACAATGACGCACTAATTATTTAATGACCTAGATCTAAGCTTTGCCTGAATCAGTATGTTGGAGCGGTGTAGTCTGGTGCTGCTGGGTCCTTCTGATTGTTGAATGGTGGCTGCTGGTAGGGGTCGCCAGTGTCGCTGCCAGGGAAGGAAGCATATGGTGACGAGGCGTTTTGTTCAGGGTCGTAGCCAGTTGTGAAAGCCTCCTGTGCTCCCTGACGATACTTCTGCACAGCGAAGAATGTTATTCCAGCCTATAATAAATAAAAACAAATTGAAACATGGACAGGACCAGACATAACACAAATTTAAAATAAAGTTTTAATAAACAAAGAAGGATAACTATAGAACGAAATATGCAAATAATGTTTGGAACAGTGACAAACATCCAAACCAAATTTAATTGAAATCTTATTACCCATGGTGGAGATGTTTGTGTGGACTGACAAAAAGCCAAGATTTCAGATAAACAAAGAAGAATAAGTCTAGAATGGAAAACACGAAAATCATTTGCCCCTCATTTAAAAGCAGTCATGGTGCGAACAATGGCTGAGATATACATGTATGCATGGACGGCCAAAAAAACTAAGATTTCCATATGAACAAAGAAGGATTAATCTAGAATGTAAAACGTGAACAAAGTGATATTACTAAGAGTTCAGTAGCTTTTTCCAAGGAAAATAAAGTCCAAATAAAAGTATTTCACATATTTACACAACAGGGCAGAAATGTGATAAAAGCGAGAAACTATTAGCAATATTAAAATTGAGGCTCTTTAACTCTTTCACTGCCGATCTCGACTATATATAGTCGAATTACCCATACACTGCTGATAGCGACTTGAGTCGAAATCGGGTGCATGCTGACAGCAGGACGGGTACATGTGGTGTAAATATGGCCGTCCAGTGAATATGACGCATATGAGTTCCAGTGATGGGCACATACATGACATTTTTATAAGTTCCAGACTATATAACGCTAGGAAACGTGTGAGATTGTGCAGCTAAGAGGCATTCTCTGTATATAGGACTATATAACGCGAACCGTTATATAAGGGCACTTGGTGATGTTATGGTCACGTGGTCTTTTCATAGGTCACGTGTGTATCTCTAGCTATCACATTTTTACCAATAATATAAAATGGAAACTCAAATACAAACAACCTACCCAATATGATATGTTCATCAAATGCTTATAACATGATGAAGTCGGAAAATACCCAAAACATACGGCCATACTTATATGTAGATCCAAGATGGCCACCAATGTCACATGACCAATTTGAGGTGGCCTATGTGGCTCCAACATATCAACATGTCTATATGGTCCAACAACAGAAGTCAGACATTTACGATATATTGAAATGTTAATGCAATACCCGCACCTATACATGTGTGTACATGGTATATGTGACCACTCACGCATAGGTTCATGGTAATCACCACGGTCACGTGACCTATTCAAAATTTGGGTATATATAGCACACTTTGTACGGGTATGGGTCCCTCCCTGAAAGATGACAACTAACGTGAGAACTAAATGTTGAGAATGACCAATTTCTGGCAATTTTCTGCTTCGATAGCACCCATATATACCCATATATGCATGAATAGGCATCAAACACAGCCATTAGTGTGTAAACCAAGATGGCCACCAAGGTCACGTGACCTCTATGGTGGTGGTGTGAGTTGTTATGAACTTGCGATGCCTATGTCTAGTCACATATGAAGTTTCAACACATTATTCCAAGCGATACTTGAGATACCCTATGTTACTTATTATACACCCATAATGTATTCTATACATTGTATACATGTATTGTATGCTTGGCAGTGGGGAATCCGTCTGTGGTGCTGAGTGGCAGTGAAAGAGTTAAACTGGTTTTCCCTTATTCTCAGAAACCATGTGTTTTGCACACTAATGATCATTAATATGTATGTGCATTGGTGGTAAAAACAATACAAAAATAAAAAGTTTAGGGTTGGCGGTTATTTTTAGGGACGGTCAATGTGCAGAAACATGGTATCTTTTTTTTCTTTTGCCCGAGATCCCCAGAGGGTTAATTTGGTGATGCTAGCCCGCTATGTGGGATAGCTTCACTAAATTCACCCTCTGGGGACCTCAAATGATAGTTACACTAAACTCAACTTGACTGCAATGTTCAACATACTAGTATTTGTTTCATTGGACTAATTAATCTCAGAGAGACAGGGTATGTGGATATGTGATATTTCAACTTACCCAGGTGACAATTGAGAAGAAAGTAAAGGCAATAGCAGCCTGAATGTTATCCTTGCCACGTCCTTTTGGTGCAAGGTAATCAGCGTGTGATGGGGTGCGTCTCCAAGCATCAGTCATATAACAAAATCCAACAAACCACAAGAATGTCCAAAGAGCTGAAAAAAAAGAAAGATTATTTGTACATTAAAACCTCTCCAAACTGGTCCCACTATAAACCGAATCCCTCTCCATACCGAACAAATTGTCAAATCCCGAATTCACCCAAGTGCATTCTCACTAAAAAGTACCTCTCTAAATCGGAATCTCTCTATTCTGAACACAGGACGGCTTTTTTCAAACTGTAAGTGAACGAATATATAAATTTTTATTTCCGAAAGCGGAAAGCGATACCAATCGAACGAACATGCAGCAGATTTGACATACTTGATGCTGAGTTCTTGTTGGCTTAGATGTAGACTGGGAATAATTTATAAGTTCACATTTCTGGTCTACATTAAACTTTTGAACGTTCATTTTCGGGACGGCTCATTCATTGTGATTGGTTGATTAAAAATGTATTGGTGACAATACACCATCATCGTGTACTTAGAGCGAATTAGTGTTTAGTTTGGACAGTGGTTGTAAAAATAAGAGTCAAATTCAGTTCATAGATGTGTTATCTATACATGTATTTATATATATGTCTTAATATACCAAGTTTTAATTCTTACTATACCATTGTTTTCATTTAATTTGGTACTTTATTGAATAAAGTTTAATTAATCAATAATCAGTTGGTTGTTGCTTCCACAATTCTTAGTAACGACGGCAATACATTCCCATCATAGTGCGATTTTCTATAAACCGAACACCTCTCCAAACCGAATTGAAGGGCCAGTCAGAAGGATGTTCAGTTTAGAGAGGTTTTACTTTATCTCCTGATCAATGAGAATGTCCAGAAGTTTTATAATGAAAAAGACACCATAGTCCAGGAGATCCACCCCAAGAAATAACAAATGTTGCTCATTTTGACGGACAAGTGCTATCCAGTCTAATTTTGTAGTAAAATATATGTAGATTACGAAAATCCATGATAGCAGTGGTGAATTTGTAGCTTAATTGGCGAAAAACGTGTTTTTATTGACCTACCCGACGACCGAAAATAGAAGAATTTTCCGGCGACGTCATAGTACTACAGTATTCCGGGAGCTAATATTGGTACCCTTGCACCCCTTGGGACTTAACTTCTCCCCACTCATTTTGTTCCTTATTATGTCCTTCAACTTTTAAGCAATGTTAACAAGAAAAAAAGTGGCCATATAGACTCCAGACAAAATGGCGTCCATCATGGCCGCTGTTTTTCAGACCAGACTCTAAGTCAGTTTTATGCAAATTATAGCGGTAACAATCTTGTAAAATGTATACAAATGTATATATTTTCGTGAAGGTAAGACATAATGTCACTTTTTGGGGGGCAAAATTGAAACTCACCATCCAAGATGGCCACCAAAATGGCCACCGGAAGTTGTAAATATAACTTTTTTTTTACAAATATCTTCTAGATCGATTCATGCTGTTTGGAACTGGTTGAGTAATGTGACTTTATTTTGTATTTTGTATATTAACTGATCATTGGGGCAATTCAATATGCACTTTTTGGGGTCCTATTACCCCTTCCCTTCCCTCAAAAATACGAATTTAAAGAATGCGGTATAAAATGTCACACAAAAACATCACAATTGGGATTCTAGTCATATTTTAACAAGAAATGAACATAACTTTGTAATGTAAGTGATGCACATGATTACTTATGAATATTCCAACTCAATGGACCCAAAATTCTTACTTTGGCCAAAATGGCTGCCAAAATATGGAAAATGGTAAATATTGCCCCAGCATGTCCTGCAATCGATTACAAGTTGTGGATGATGTACAAAATTGGCTATTCTGCCTTCTATACATTGAATACTAACATGTCTGATGTACCATGGTTAATTGTTACTATTGTCACCACTGACATCACCAAAAATATATGACTATTCTCTCAAAAACTTGACTTAAATATCGGCAAAAATAAACTTTTCATGCTTGGACTATTTTTTCAATTAAAATGTAACTATCTTTGGGTTGAAAGGTGTTTATTGTTTTGGTCTATCTTAAATGTGTCACACTGCGGCATTTATAGACCAAATTGTTCGCCCGATTTTGACAGAACTGTATAGTCTCATTAAGTAGACATGGATAAACGTCTTGAAGTAGCACTGTGTAAGGGCTGAAGTAAAGCAGTTATATAGGGTGGGTGTAATATAGTGTGTCATTTTGACATAATTACACCATGGATTAATATATATTTCTATGATAGTTACGATCTGAAATGACTGATATCGAAGTTTATGGTGACCATTCAACGTTTGATGCCATTTGACGGTACGTGTCACGAAGCTTCGGTAAATTGGATGAAAAATCGTCACAGATTTGGGGTTAACAATGCGAGGTCACATTTTTCACCAGATTTTGACGGAACTGTATAGTCTTATTAAGTAGACATCGATAATCTTCTTACATGTAGCCCTGTGTCAGAGAGGGGGCAGTTATATAGGGTGGGTGCAATATAGTGTGTCATTATGACATATTCCTCGATGGGTTAATATCGATGCTAATTATGATCTGAAATTATTAATATCCGGGTTTCTGGTCACCATTCAACGTTTGTTATCGGTGCCATATGATGTCCTGTGGTGGTATATTCCTGGAGTTCTGACACGTCACGAAGCTTCGGTACATTGGATGAAAAACCGCCACAGGTTTGGGTTTAAGAATACATTGTCAATTTGTTTGCCACAGCGCTGGGGGATAAGTACCCAGGGCCACATGATTCTTCTTATTTTGATATTACTGTATACTGTTATTAATAACGATACACCTTGATTAACATCATGATGAATGAAGCAGTCACAGTATAATTTTCTATTATTGAACATTTAACTTGAATGTCACGAATAATCGGTACATTCGTGTTTTTGTTTCGACACCGACTGTATGCATACGTCTGATTTAAATATAGTAATATATGAATAATAATTAATGTACCGAAGCTTCGTATCTATAGGTTACAAACACCTAATTATTTTCCATAGATGACAGTGTTAACTAAAAGTCATGGGTTAAGCCTATTTGAACTTCAAGTGGTCAATTTTTCCTTAGAACGTCTTCCGTTGCACCAGTATGTGACAACAAACGCGCACTTTTCGGTATTAATTTTTTCAAACGATAATCTTGCATTTATACAACTACTCCATTTACTGCACATAAATCAGCAGCATAAAAATATCCAGACCCCTTCCATATTTCCCTCAATGATAATCAACCAATCAGCAGCCAGATTTTTTTGTTATGCTGACTCGAGTTTCCCTACACAAATTCAAGAAGCGTAACTCTATATAATTAGTTGCTTGTAACATATTGTAAAGAAAATCGAACTTTGATCGTGTAAACCGCACCAATTTTACAAAAACAGCTTTACTGTGATACGATAGAAATATAGGAGTCATTGGACATCCTATTATCTCCCAGCGGTCCTTTAACCCACATACCCCGTTTTAAAATGTATTTGGGTAAGAAATAACACCGAAACTCCATTCCTGATAACTCTGGAAGCACAGTTTAGTAGAAAGATACTAATATCTCATGTCATGCTTGTCATATACATATATACTGCACAGTGTCGCATGCCCCGTGTCCATCCACTCTCTAATGGGAATATTATGACCACAAATGTGATCACACCCAAAATTCAGGGTTTTTCATCATAATTTAATTTGTAAAATCCGACTCGCGTGCATAACGCACATGATAGAAAGGCATATGCATAAGTTTTGAAAACTAGTTACGTATATCTACCATACGCCTTAAGAAATTGATCTAATTTTGAACAGTACAATGTTTAATTGGATTTGAATTAGACCCCCCTCAACTTAGAAAACAAGTAGAAACCTTCTTAAATCAATTTAAAAACATTGTAGAAGACAAATTGTAAATTATTTAACACTATTAAAATAATTAATGGCGAATTTAACCATTAAAATCATACTAAGATGAAATGGTTGCAATTTGGACGATTTTGCATAAACAAAAAAATTTAAATGGTCAAAATTTTTTTTATAAGTTTACATTTCTGGTCTACATTAAACTTTTGAACGTTCATTTTTTTTTAGCACGATTAGTTATTTAACATTATTAACCCAATTACTATTCAACTTAATCACCAAAATCATACTAAAATGAAATGGTTACAAATTGAAAAAAAAATTGAAAAATTTGGGCTAAAAACGTAGAAAAATGCCCAAAAATCGCAAAAAAACAAAGGAGGCTACAAATTTGTTCTTGCTATCATAATTTTTCTTCATTACCATACCTAAAACATTAAAAATAACATGGTCGCAGCTTGTCCGTCAATATGAGCAAAACTACCTCCCGATCTCCTGGACTACCATGGACTCTCGTGGATACAAGTCAAAGAACAAATAAAATATTGAATAGTCTTATGGAGACAGGGTTATTATTTGGTGGCAGTGAAAGAAAAGGAATGGACTGACACCCTGTATAGAAGATGCGCCTATCCCATGCCATTCCCCTGTTCAGGAGACCCATCTGTAACAATTTCCCCACACAAGGCACGCTCTTTATTGTTCATATATGCCCCTTTAAGTTTTACCGACTAGATGGCAACAATTATTTGTATATAATTAATTATTTAATGTAATTAATTATTAGAACCCTTTTAAGACTTTGGTGTCAACGTGACTTATCCAATAAGATTTCACGGGTCAAATTACTAATATGTGCAAATGTTCAGCTCCGATGGTCCAGCTGTTTCTGTATAAACAATCAGTAGATAAAAGTCAATTGCAGCCTTTTAAGTTTGACACTGTGTCGCTAGTAGCCACTTGTGTGACATCACATGAAGGAAGATTAACAATTCAGACTGCATAATCCATAATGTAATATTCAATCGCATGAATCGGCATAACTTCAGTTACAAGCAGCCTATCACAAAAATCTTTTTGGCAACGTGATCAGTGGAGTAGCGGGCATCAATAATGACTGTGAAAAATTACACCGGTGTAATCCTTTAAATTGGAACTGTATACTAAATCCTGACATTTATGGGACCATCTCCTTTTATACTCAACAAATGCAACAAATGAATGAAATTGAGCTATGGATTAGTGTGCAAATACAGTATATGTGCTCTATGAACGATGCAAACAACATGTTAATTATAATGAAAATTTATGACTCAGTTCTTTTTCAGTCCTTGGTTTTTTTTATAGAACCACAAGCTTACAGAACCTGTTGTACATACAGTACATGTACTACACATCTGTCAGTACCTACCTGATATGGACATGTCAGCTATAACAGCATATTTCCTATGTTGTACGCTGCTAATATTCTCAAACATGGCATCAAGGACTAGAAAAGCTATACAGAAAAGAAAAGCTAGCACTCCAATGCCTGTTCCGTAACCACAGGCATTTGTATCGTGGTTCATCTGGCAGATCTTCTCGTACCATCCCTCCGATGCAATGCAACCAAATACTATTACGGCAAATAGCTGAAAAGCAGAAATCACCAAACATTACTTACATGTACACATCAAGAGGAAACAAACTGCTAACTGAAATATTTAACCCTTTAGCAGGTAGAACAACATTTACATGTATGTCATTTTACTGTTGTCAGGTGGAACGACATATACCGTTTTAGGGTTATATTATGTTACTGTATCATAACTTTGAAAACTCATCTCCTAAAAGGAAACTTTTCATGGATATAATGTGGATATATACTATTTTTATTATTTACATTGACTTGTGCTTTTAATAGTGTTGTCTGTTTGATTTATTTACTTAAACGTTTAACCCTTCCATGACTGGAGTTTCCTGAAATTTTGCAAAAACCCTGTGCCAATGCATTCTCTTATATACATATATGCAAGTCTCCATAGGCAGCCTTCCATATATAAGGGAATACATTGGCCTAACAATATTTACATTAACCTTGTAAGCCAGTGCATTCTCTGATATATGTGAGGCTCCTCGATGGGGAACTTGCATATACAGGTATAAGAAAATGCACTGGCACACAATCTTTGATGCTGCACAAGCGCAGATCCCATCATGAAAGGGTTATCTGTAAATGAGTTTATACAATAGATGGAGTCACATCCACATTTTCAGCGCCTGATGTAATATCACCATTATAATGGGCATTCACGTGGTGCTTGCTACGGCCCGCTTGCACAAGGCCAAAAAATATATATCTGTGCAAGGAAAAAAATAGGGGTGGGGAGGGGCTTTTCATTTTATTTTATTTTTTCATTTTATGTTCAATTTTACTCAACATAAATATGAATGCGCCCCAAAGACTACTTCTCCTTGTTTGTAATTGGCTATAAAATAATAAAAGTAAGTAGATACTATTAGAATATAGTGTAATTTATTGGTTTAGCTATTAAGCTATTCAGAATGTGCAAGGAAAGAACTTTACATACATCAATGTACGGTAGTGGTGACCTTAAAGCCACATGGCAGCTTAGGCTCCAAAATACTTAATAATATTTGCTTTTGAATTTTTCCCGGTATCGAAATAGGTTGATAAATACTTGAATTACCTTTCTACGGACATCATATGTTCCAGAAAGACGTATTGAAGTCATAACAAATACAACTTTAAAGTGATGAGAAACACTTCGGTTGGGTGATCAATTAGAAATTGAGAATAACCTTGCTTAAAGGAGTTATTTTTTATGAATATTAATCCAAATTTACAAAACTCATCGTCAATCTGATATATTAATTAAATGCAATGACTCTCGATGGTGAAATAATTTGTATTAGTTTATCACCGGTGGTTTCGTCCCAAATCGAGATATAAATATTTACAATTGAGCATAGTTCAGACGATGTTTTCTATGGAGTGGTATGGTCGATTTCTTTGAAATTTTCATCTATGTTAGTGGAATGCTACATTTTCCATGTTGACATACACATGTAGCGCCCGAGTACTATCTTATCAATTTCACGCATCCGAAGTTCCGATTAAGTCCATAATATGTCTTTAAACACAGTGTTTGGGTCCCAAACAAACAGCTGTGTGCAAGACATTGAACAGAATAGAGCATTCCTGATATGGTAGAAATAATGAGTGCTGTTTCACTTCTGTGGGAAAAACTGAAAACAGCTGGAAAATGGCTATGGACATTGACAGTATTTTTCAGAGCATATGTACCGGGTAGCCGTCACTATTATGTCGATATTTCATGTATTTGTCAATCTATCTTATACTTCCTTCCAAAATTACGTAGACAAAATTTAGAAGCTTGAATCAGCTATGTCTGTTTAAAAACAAATATTAAATGTTAAATATTATTAGCCAGAAAGGATGTTATGTCATAGCTCGTAGTTAAAATTATTATATTCAAATTAATAGTCTTCAATATATGAATGATCTTGATATAAGTGAATATTTAGAGTTCACTCCCTTGCAGTGGCTATCCCATAATAGTATGCTAAGTGAAGGCATGAGTTCCCTGTATGTGAACAATATTCAACCTGCTTAAAAAATCACCACCCTCCCACAAATTCTCAAGGTTTGCATCCATACTAGTGCCTTTAATGCCTTCATATCACTCATATTTAACTACAGAATGTACAGAAAGTCTATGTCCAAACTCATTTATATTCTATTAACCAATATCCCTTCACATATCAAATTGAGTTAATAGACTTATATAGGCTCAAACATGAACCATAAGCCTAAAAGACATTGTTTTATACTTCTTTTTCTTCTTTTTAGGTGCCAACCGCAATTTTGCGTAATGTCGCACTGCAATGCTGGGAGCCAACTGTCTCTGGCATGAAGATGATAAAATGATTAAAACTATATACATATTCCTCCGCTTTGTATGTTTCTACTAATTTTGCAAAATCAATAAAATGAAAATGGTTGGTAGCGCCGAAATATGGGCGGGCGGGTCACTGGAAACACAGGTCTACCTTTTTTTGGCCTAATTTATGATTGACGGAGATGTAGGAAGTGGAATGATCCTGTCAAGTGAAATTCACTTCTGATTGATTATCACCCTCACTGTCGACACATTTAAACAAAACACCAGGCCAAGCCTTGAAATAGTGTGCCATTTGCAGAAAGAGGTCACCAGATGGTGAATTTAGTAATGCTATCCCGAACAGTGGGCTACCAGTAGCATCACCAGTTGAAGTTCCTCAGTTGAAGTTTGTGATGTTCACCCATTAGACACCTCGATCTTCTGCAAATTAGGGGATATACAAACCGAACTTTGGACAACTCTTCATTGTGTACAAATGAATTGAAAGTGTCAAAAGACACTGTACATGTAGCTCAACTTGGATGGGGGATAATTTCATGTGTTAAAGTCAATGGAGTGATAAGGTTTAAATATCTAAGTAATACTAGATCTGAACATGAAGAGATACATATATAAAGTAAACCCAAGATGGCTGCTGGCGGCCATGATTTCCAATGAAATTTAATTTTGATAGCTCCCACCTAGTGGTCACCATACTAGTTATGTGTATTTAGTTAACCATACATGTACTATGTGTTTTTATCCATGTTTTTACCCATTAATTGTTATATTTTTGTGTCTTGTGACTTTATGTTTATCTTTAGTAAAGTTTCAATGATGTCAGACAATTATCTTATTAATTCCCCTTAATCATGCACATCACAATTATCCCCCAGATGAATTAGCACCTTAATTACCATTATTACCACTTTAGAGGGCGTTCTCTAGTCTTCAGTGTCCCGAATAGAAGAACAGACCGGAATAGTAGTACAGGGTGGACGATTGGGCAAATTTCAATAATAGAACAGACCGGAATAGAAGTACAGGGCGGACACATATTCTTAGATGTCTCAATATTCGAAAAAGCCGATCATTGGCTATCAATCTGTTAACCCTCCCTTGGTATTTGCTGGTACTTCAGTGTCCAATAACTGTAATTGAATTCAGAGTCAATGACATTCAGTTTTCGATATCTACCAGTACCAATACCGGTACATGTATTACTACTGGTACATATACTACTAGTGGTAACTTTAGATGGGGTTGAGTGTAATGACATGGCTGCGTAATTGGCTGTTGCCAGTTGTGTCTTATAAATTAGTCAGTAAAAACCTACAGCTTGTCATAGCTGGCAATTTTTATACGATTATGTCAGATTGAAATTTAAAAAAATAATAAACATATAGACTGGAATAAGCTCATACAGGGCGGCAATTTTCCTGAAAAATAATAAACATACACGTATGTTTATTCGGGACACTAGAGTAGATCAACAGTATTTTACCCAAACAGTAAAAAGACATAACGCCCGGCATCAAACCAGAAGTTATGCGTGAACGGTATCAATGGCCCGCTTTCGGGTTGCGATTTGCTAGAATCTATTACGAATAAAACTGATATTTTACTGTAGTACATGTAGATGTAATAACAGACCAACAACACATTCAAGGTGAGTAAGTGTTATCTAACAAATGGAATAAATTAGATTTCTGACTGAATTTTCCTTAGATATGGCCCTATTTTCGTGGTAAATAATATTAATTAGTCACGTGACAATTTGTTTGACAACAAACAGACGACACATAGTTTCAATTGTTAAAAGAATTATTATTTCAGATGACATATTGCTGCTTACTCACTCATCTATGTTCTAGTTGGGTTTCATTTCAGAGAGTGGTAATAATAGTAATAACATGATTTTGTCGGGCGTTATGGTTTATTACCGGCCCAACAGAAATGATTAACAGCTCGAGGGGTTCATTAAAGGCCCGAGACGAAGCCGAGGGCCGTTAATGGCCTGAGGACTGTTAATCATTTCTGGAGGGCCGTTAATAAACCTAACGCCCGACAATATCATGTTATTACTATTATTACCACTCTCTGAAATGAACCCCAACTAGAACATAGATGAGTGAGTAAGCAGCAATATGTCAACTGAAATAATACATGTAATAACTCTTTTAACAATTCAAACCATGTGTCATCTGTTTGTTGTCAAACAAATTGTCACGTGACTAATTAATATTATTTACCACGAAAATAGGGCCATATCTAAGGAAAATTCAGTCAGAAATCTAATTTATTCCATTTGTTAGATAACACTCAGTCACCTCGAATGTGTTGTTGGTCTGTTATTACATCTACACAGTGATGAATTGCCAAATAAACTGGTGGGTGGATGGTCCTTTCATCGCGAAGCGATGACTGACGCGAAACGCATCGTTGGGGGAGAGCACGAGAGGGGGTGTCCCCCTCTTGGTGGGGGGGGGGGGGGGGGTCCCGGGGGATCTCCCCCAGGAAAATTTTGAAATTTTTAGTACAAACGAGGCCCTCTGGTTACTTTTCAGAACATTGTGACATTGTAAGTAGAACTTCCATGGTACCGCAAAATGTCTATAGTTGACTTTGAATTATAATAAACCATTCTATGATCAAGCAAAGAATGTCAATGTATTCTTGTCTTGCCAAATGCAAACACGATAAAATGAATATGTCCACATTGTGTAATCGATCAGAGGACGACCCATTCTAATTTCAAACCAACTCAAGATATCTTATGAAAATTAACGTTAGGAATTAACAAGAGCAATTTAAATTTAATTGACCGTAGAAGCAAATGTTTGATAATTGAGAGACTACATTAGTCACAGTAACAGTTAAGTCACATTAACTTCCAGAACGGACGCTTCTTGATAGTTTCATCATCGGTATCAGCTTTTCGCTTCTTCACGCGAGTGTCATCAGCAGAGTGATGTTTCCTCAACCATGTTATTGCGTATTTTTCTGGACTCCAATTTTCGATCGGTGGCCCATTTAACTTCAGGAACATTAACCCAGAAACATTCTCAACGAGCAGGCAATTCCTCAAAATAGTACATGTCAAGTTCATTTGGCTGAATCCTCTCTCACATTCAGCTGACGATATTGGAATGACCTGGACGCATTTCAGCAAAGGCGCAAGATCTTCAGGTACACGTCGGCCATTATTTTCTACAAATGTTTTGTACGCTTCGACGATAGAACTACTGGCTAAACGAAAACGGCTGCATAGATATCTGATCTCATCCACTCCGAATCCGTCTTCAATATCAACGGGCCAGTATTCCGGGTGCAACATCTTGATTTCACCAAGAAGATTGTCATACTCGATGACCTTTCGCTGCCCACACGACGCAGTTGTAGCGAATAGTCTGTCTTGGAGTGCACTTACGAGCTGATCAACTTTTCTTGATCAATTCTGACTAACTTGGCATTTGAAACTAGATTTATGCTCGCAAAGTAACCACTCTTTATAGCGTCGTTAGCTGTCATCGCTTTCATTCCGGTTTTAGTTTTGAGTAACTCAATTGCTCGTATCGTGCGTCGCACACATTTGTCTGCCTTGACTATGTCCATGTCCCACCTTTGGAGTAGTTCAGAGTGCTCCGATAGTTCGAACAAGAGGTCATACATAGATGCTAAATTCATTAAGAACTCAGGTGATCGAAGACATCTTCGGAGATCCTCAAATTGTGCAGATGATTTTGTATTTGCCACAGCTTTCGATTTGAAGTGTTTATATAGCGACTTGTAATTATTCCATACAGCAGAAACAGTTCTGTAACTACTCGCCACCCAACGTGTGCTTAAGAATGTTCCAATTTTCAGGAGCTGTGATTCTAGATTCAGTGCAATCTCTTTCAGTTCCCTCTGATTTTTGGGCGATTGGCTATACACGTTGTGGAGTTTTTCTATAAATATTTTGAAATGTGATACGCCATTGAGTTTGGATACTGAATCTCCAACAGCAAGTTCCAGTCGGTGGCTGAGACAATGCCATGTGATGATGTTTGGGAAGTCCTTGCGAAGTAACTCCATTACACCAGAGTTTTTCCCAGTCAGTGCACTGGTGCCATCGCTTGTGAAACCTATGAGGTGGTCACTTAAATATACCGGTAATTTATCAAATCCGAATTTTTTCAAACATGACAATAAATCTGAGTAAATATCATCAGCGTTCTCACCATCACATCTCAAGTCTAGAAATATAAATTGTGGGTCACCAGAATCGAATTTGGCCTTCAGGTAAACAATCATAGTAGATTTCTGGGATACTGTAGTTGACTCGTCGATGAGAATTGATAGTTTTCCCTTATGTGAACGGATCGATTTGCACAAATTTGTGCGCATATCTTGAGCAATGTGGTTAACTATATTGACAGCTGAAAATTTCGAGTGTAACCCTACACCCACTTGAGCTCCATTCTTACTTTGCCAAATCAATCAATCAGTCATTGGTGGCGCTGAGTTTTGAATTGTACCGTTGTCTCCCCGTTCGAACAGCTGTCCACTTCAGTCGATTTATTTGTATTTTGTTTCGTGAAAGACAAGTTACTCTGACGAGGCATCGTAATATTATTGTTGTGATTATGCGGGGAACACAGATTATCTGTACAGGGGGGGGGGGGGGGGGGGGGGAATCATGACACACCGGCCAACCATGGTTTGACCCGGTGTGCAATTTTTTTTAATCTGAACCAGAAAATAACAAAATCCTAGATTCTAGACTCCTCAAGCATTCGTAGATTTGAAAATTTAAAACCTGACACCCCAAGTTAGGTTGGAAAATTTCCAACTGATGACAATATTTATCTAGTTCGGTACAAAACACATCGTTTAATAACATGTATGCTATTAAATTAATCGTGAAATAGTGCAGGCATACATAGACTGTAATGATGCAAATGTTAGTTTTTGTGCTCTCTGTGTTTCTTTAATGTTAAATTCACTGTATTATTATTATTATTCAAATACCACATAAAGTTATTTTACTGTTTAAATAATGTTTCCTTGCTTTTACAATAAAACAATAAATTACACTATATTCTAATAGAATCTACTTAGTTTTATTATCTTATAGTCAATTAAGAGAAGGAGAAGTTGGCTTGGTGGTCGCATTCAAATTTATTTCGAGCAAAGTTGAAAATAAAATGAAAAAATAAAATAAAATGAAAAGCCACCCCCCCCCCTATTTTTTTCTTGCATGTCACCAGAAACAGGTATATATTTTTTTGGCCTTATCCTATTGTTACGGGATCTGGTCAATACGACGTAGCATCACGCCCGACACGTACATCATCTGGTTGCCGAAAAGGCACTGAGTCCCATAAAAAGTTAACTCCTGGAATATTTACAATGTTTTGTCCACATGGAATATGCCCGGGATTTCAAATAATGTTGTCATGTGAATCGCCTCTGACAGCGTTTGATATCCTAATAAGACGATTTGAGAATCTTCCCAGAAAGATTATATATGACAATTCGTGCAAATTGCACTTGTATGCACCGATACGAGAGCAGGCCAGATTTGAACATTCAAAGTTTTATGTGGACCGAATGCACTTTCAAGTTGGGCATTTCGGGTGCTCGTTTGGGTACGATATGAACACATACAAGGCGTATTTTATGCCGCGGATACCGATATTAGAGACATAAACAGCCAAGTGGTTGAACAGGCCAACAGCGGTCTTAAACGGATACAAACCCAACTGACATACATGCATGGCACCAGCAAATCTCATTGTGCATGATATTTGTATATGAATATATGATAATACACAATTTTATGTTCTTCATTATATTGCCCCAAAAGTTGTAAAAGTATCCCAAATAGGGTATATATAATTATACCTTCCAGGACTTCCAGATATTTCGCGAAAACCCTGTACAAACTATGCAGTTTCTTAAATATGCCAGTCTTCCATGGGGAACCTCGCACATATTTAAGGATGCATTGCCCTAACAATATGTAATTTAATATTGTGCCATTATTTACAAAGCGCTCAAACATGAATCTGCAACTCATATGGGCGCTGTAATTTAGTATTTTTCCCATTAATTACTGAGCGCTCAAATGTGAATCTTCAACCCATATGCGCACCGCACAATACCCAACTCGCATATGGGTGGTTTGTCACTCAAACTGGCGTAGCGCTCCTTTCTGTATCTGTATGTTGGTCAGTGTAGGAGCCTTGATTTGGCTGTAGGTTCACTGTTGGACGACTTAAGCTGTTAATGTTGTTGTTGATGTTAAATCACATGCGCTGTCCGTGTCCTCCAGGTGGTTCCATTCAATGATTGTTTTGACAAAGAATGAGTTTTTATACTGAGCCGTGTTTGTCCTTATTGTTTCATAGGAAAGTGAGTTGGTACACTCATGTGACTCAATAATGTTGGTTGTCTCGAATCCTGGGAATTTTTTAGCAGTGATTTTCCTTTTGTCCTTGCTTCTTGGTGTTAGTAAGTCATGTGTATTGATAGCCGGAACCGACCCCTCTACTATCTTGCTAAACAGTGACATCCTTTTTACTTCTCTTCTAATCTTCATTGGTGTTAACCCTTCTATCTCCATCATGGATGTGACTGCACCCTTTTCTCTGTCTTTGTAATTGCTGCTGATGAATCTTGCAGCTTTTTTCTGGACCCTTTCGATGTTGTCGATGTCCTTCTGCAAGTATGGATCCCATATTTCTGCCCCGTATTCAAGTGTGGATCTTACCATGGACTCGTAGGCCAGTTTCTTATGTTTCTTGTCGGCTTTGCTGATGTTTCGTTTCAGGAATCCTAAGGTGCTGTTGGCTCTTTTGACAATTTTGTTGATATGTGATGACTAGGTTAGATTGTTGGTAAAGGTCCATGATATGGTGTTTCATCTACTGACTGGAGGATGTGGTTGTCTAGTTGGTACATGTGAGTTGATTTGTTCTTTATAGATTTGTTCTTTGGGCTGATTTCTCTAAATTACATACCTCCCTAATGGGTAAAAAGAACGGAATAAGTACCCCTAAAATTGGCATATATACTATATAGTAATATACCCCTACTCTCGTGTGCCAAATAAAAGTACAGGGCAGAATAATAGTACAGGGTGGAAAATTCATGAAAATTAAATAAAAGTACAAGGCGGAATAATAGTACAGGGTGGAAAATTCATGAAAATTTAATAAAAGTACAGGGCGGAAAATTCGAGAAAATTAATAATAGTACAGGGTAAAGTACACGAGTACACCAATGATAACTGATGAAATATTTCCATGATAATCAAAACAACAATAATTTATTATCTGTTTAGAGTAATGTCCCTTTGACGGGTGCCTTCAAATAGTCGCATCTTGCTGCCTCTTGATGTAATTTATAACTTTAATATAGTATACTAGGTCAGCAATCACCCATTCATGCTGTCATCTCATAAATTGTGTTACGCTATATAATTATGTTTATGTTTGTATTGTCAAGCAAAATAGGATACATGTATTTATATTTGTCATGAGCTGTGAAATAAAATTCAAATTCAATTCACTTGGGATGACTGACTGCCTACTAGTACTAGTAATCCCCGGGATAACTGATTGCCTATAGTAATCCCCTTTTAATACTTGTCTTAAAGTAATTTTATAGGGAAAGTTGTGTAAACACATAGCAATATTGCATGAACATTGGATGCATTCATGTAATACATATTGCTTTGTGTTTACATGGCTAATTTCAGTATAAAATTACTGAAATACTCTAGTATTAGTAAGTGCACTAGACTAGTAATGTTTTCATGAGAAATGTATATGAGAAACTGTATGTACATTTTACAGTTTACTGAGAATGCTGAACATCTACTAGTACTACTAGTGTTGTTTTCAATGTGTGGGCATGTAAATCTTTCCTCTGCACCATTTTAGATTTTGGCCTCTAAAATGAATTGATATATTGTAGTTCAAAGTGAACATGACACTGCATATTAGGTTAAATTGTCCTGCATTCATTTCAATGGTGATGTTATTAAAAAAAAGTAGTGTTCTATCATAAAATAATGACTAACACGGTATACATCACGAATTGATAGAGCGGTAAATAACAAAGGTCTTGATAGAATTAAGTGTCCTAACCCTTGAACATCTTGGGCTTTCACATTTGAAATGAATTGGGGAAATTTGTGTCTGATATGCAGTATTAGATTCATTTGGAACTAATAAAATGAATGATTGTAATATTTAAAAATATTTATTAAACATTTCAAAAACAAACATTTTGAACACTGTCATTGTCCATTGGAAATTTGTGTACAAACTACAAACAGAGTCAAGTTAATCGAACTTGAATTTGTACAGGATACTCCTGCCAGTGGACTCAATGGTTGGATCACTTAAAACATGTGTGATGTGTTCCGCTTGAACATTTAGTGTATCGTGGCATGGTCTGTACATGCTATCGCGTCCTGGAACAGGGTCCAAAAACATGCAGCTCAGGAGTTCTTTGTTAGTTATACAAGCTGGCAGCTCATGACTTCCTGACTTATAAACAACATAGGAACCGACACCATAGTTGAAAACGGCAGCACTAGTAGTAGTAGTAGTAGTTGTATTGTCCATGTCATGATTCTGGGAGGTAGTATTAACATCCATGTCGGTATCGGGAAGTTGTTGTTGCTCAATATCACTCTCGGGTAATACGGTTTCCTGACCATCGCTCACTTTATCACTGTCGGTTACCAGTGAAGCACGAAATGATGCAGATTCACATCCTGATAAGACACGTTTCTTTAGACTCTTCCGCGCCCGAACATAAGTGTCGCGGAACTGACACATATACGATAGAATCAATCTTGATGTACTATGATTTTTGAGAACCGGTCCAATTTCATTTAGAAAGTCAGCATCCGTACTAGTATGAACCGTTTCATCCTCGCATGCAGCAGATATTGGTATGGCGATCTCAGATGTTGTACTTGTAGAAACAGGTTCTTTTCCTGTATTCTCGGCTTCACATTCTTCTTCTTCGTCCGAAACAACCTCAACTTCATTTAACTCTTGCCCATCACAGTCGATCAGTTCTTGCCCCTCATCTATCGGTACATCTGATGTCTGGCTACTAGTACTAGTATTAGCGCTACTAGTATTCCCTTTGATCATCACTCCTTCGGGTAAAGTTATTGTCTTTATCAGTCCTTTAATGTTAGCTGGTGGGTCAGTTTTCATTAGCTCCTCCCTGAATGACTTGACCTCATCCCCAACAAGGTGAACAACTTATCAGAGACCAGGTAGTCCTCTGAGCCGTCTACTATGATCGGGTTAACATCGCAATAATTACGAGCGTGACATGCCCCAAAATCACAAATTAATTTGCACCCGTAATTTCGACAGCCATTCCCTCCCATTTGAGCCCCGGCAAATGCGGTCATCATTGCGAGATTACAAACATTGAATGGACTATTCCATTGTAGTGCTGGTATCAGGGGGAGAATACATTGGAAGACGGATACTATTAATGATATAAAGTTTCCCCCGTTCAATTGTGGAAGCACCTCTAATTATAGACCCAATCATATAGTTTACCTTGAATTTACATTGTAATTGTTAATTGAACGAGAATAGGAACAATGGATTCTGTGTGTGTTACAACCATATTTTGCCATCAAGCAATTTGTATTTAATGGAATCTTCCTGTGTCTTTCCACGTGCTCGAAACAACACATTTTTTATCTCGCTATATCGACTCCTATATTTTTTCAACCACATCAATTCACACTGTCGGGCCATCGTTTTTAAATATACGTGCAAATTACAATTGTCATTGTTTCCCTTCGGCATTTGCTATAAGTCCAACGTCCGGGAAGTTAGGTATGAGACACCGAGTTCCATTTTCGCCGATCATTTTCAAGTTTCCCAATTTCGTGATATTGCGACTTTGATAATTTGTAAAAGTCTTTTAAATAGTTTGAATGGGTTTTTAATCAACATAGTTGCTAACAGGTGACTGTTGTGCAACTATTATCGACTTACACTTCCATAAACGATAAATCATTAAATGTTCTCAAAAATGTACAGTTATTGTTATAGTACAGGGCGGATTTTCCCCAGAATTTTATAAACGTACAGACCCGAATAACATCGTACAGGGCGGATTTTTTCTATGAAATTAATAAACGTATAGGTACGTTTATTTGGCACGCGAGAGTAAAATAGTCAGTAATCATGTATACATGTTGAGCACCAGCCATGACCAGGTGATTCATTTAATAGACTCAGTAGAGACCAAATTCCCACTTCCATCAAATCAAACACATTCATGAATTTGATTTGAATGGTACTGTTGACGTGTTGTTTTGATTGATAAAACAAAAGCCAACATAACAGGAATAGTGAGTAACAGTTTAAATTAATAATTGGGGCTCAGCACTCAAGTCTAAACTGGACAAAGATCAAGATTGAACATCTTGAGTAGATTTACCGATATTACCTTCGCATAATACCCACATCAAAGGCATATTGTAATATAACTTAATTAACATACATGTAACCTACACACAGGGGCTATTGATCGTCTATTGAAATGCATTCTATGGTTATTGGATTTCATAAATATCACAAGCCGGAGCCGTTCGATTGATGTAAACACTATTTTTACCCGCGTCGTTTGGCCATAAAAACACATCAGAATGAGCAGATAATAAGACAAAAAGATCACCTACCAAACTGCCTATCCTTAAGATAACTTGAGGCTTTTTGATGAAAACCATGGGGTCAAAAGAACCCCCGGCTTTTCCAGCCCCGTAAGCGCCTCCGTCCTGTGAAGTCGACATCTTGCATGTGATTATGCACAATACTCAATTGTGAATGACGTTGACATATTTACGTAGAATCAATTTCTTATTAATTAAAAAAATATTTGATGCCTGTTGGTGGAAATACATAAAATATTGAGAATGTTCGCTTTATTTTATATTTAAAATTACTTTTAAGAGAAATAAATTCAATATTCTATAAAAAATGTTAAAATAGTTTCACTTCCGCTTCATTTTCCACATAACCATAAAACTGTTTTGGGCTGAAGTAAGGTGTAAATGGGCGACCTAATCCTTTTCGTCGAAGCAACTACGTAAGGCTAATAAATAAACTGGGCGCATTTTCAGGAAAACGACCAACCCCGTGACGTTCTTCGAAATTGCACAATCGTTAGAAAAAGTATCGAAAACAATCCTAAATATAGTTTTCAGAACTATACACACCGGAGGCAGCTCAAATTCCAATTGATCATAGTTGTTCTTCGTAATATTATACTTGTTTTATAGTCTAATTTGTGAAAATGGAGCCTGTTGAGACAAACTGCCCCGTCTGCCACGAAAAAATGGAATATGTCGCCATCGGTTCCTGTGATCATCCTATCTGCTACCGATGTAGCACCCGCATGAGAGTTCTCTGTTCTACTGACGAATGTCCAATATGTAGAAGCAGCCAACCAAAGGTAAAACAAAGTCTTTTCTGTGATAAAGGCTTTCCTGTCGGTAACGTCAGTATTACAAGTAATGACAGCTACTGAGTGAGCTAGAATAGTAGAATTTGTAACTGGAAATGTTATACAAGTTACATATGTTAATTATTATTAATATTATATAATATTATACCAATAAGTGAATAACATGATTTTTGAAGCCGTTCATTGTTTATTAATGGCCTGACAGGAATGATTAACAGCCCGAAGGCCTATTAGAGGCCCGAGATGCAGTCAAGGGCTGCTAAAATAGGCCCGATGCCGATGGCTGTTAATCATCATGGAGGGCAGATATTAAACCATGATGCCGGAAAAAATCATGTTATTACTATTATTACCACTTCGTCCTCGTGTGATCACATGATCGGTGACTTAACCGGAAGTGGGCGGCAGGCGTTAATGAAAACAAAGCTTCATTAACGCCTGCCACCCGCTTCCGGTCAACTTCGCCTCAAAATTATGGAATCTTATCGTGCAGTAAAATACTGTTAATGTACTAGAGAATGCTCTCTAAAGTGGTAATAATGTTCAATGTTGTTTTTTATTTTAGATCAACTTAACAAAGTCAAGTTTGAGCTACCGTGCATGTATTGCCCAGTCCTTGACTCGTGATAGCATTATATTATCTTCTGTATTAGTTGCGGCTACTCTTGATAGCATTACCTTAGAACTATTAATCGGGGCGACTTTGATTTTCTTCAATTTTCGAGTATACATGAACACCATATGAGGAAAGCAAGCCCTCATTGATACCACATTCGCACTATACATGTATGACCATGGAAATACTATAGATCTGTTCTGTGCAAGAGATGCTGATTTAATAAAAAATACTAAAGCTTGAGGACTGAGACACGTACCACTCTAGGAATGAGACACCAATTCTGTGCAAATATACTTAAACAAATTATATAAAAAAATGTGAGAGTTCCGGAAAGGAGACATCAATTCTTTGGATATATAGGGATGCTGATAATATGTAATTTATAGGGATTAATATTATTGTACACATTAATTAACTCACAGTTGACTGCTGAGCACCAGTACCGTACTCATGCTAATTAAAACAGGTTAAAAATTAGCCCAATGCTCCTCTTGTGTTGCTAGGTGATACACCAGGTCATGTCAATAGTTTATGGTTAGGTTAGATAGTAGTCACAATTACGCTTAAGCGCAAATAATTGCTCTTAAGTGCAATTCATTAGGCTTAAAGTGTAAATTATGCCCTATTTGTGCTTAAACCAATATGTGGTATTTGTGCTTAAACCCAATATGTGGTATTTGCGCTTCGCTGTGTGACAACCCGCCCTGAACAAACCCCTCGCATAATATTAATACATGTAATTATACCCCCCGCAACGAGTTGTGGGGGGGGGGGGGTATACTGGAATCAGCTTGTCTGTCCATCCGTGGACACAAATTTGTCCGGAGTTTTTCTCAGTCGTTTTATGATCATTTTCCGTGAAACTTGGCACAGGCATCAACCGCCATGGGAACCTGTGCATCTGCGATTATGACGTCTGTCGACTTTTGTGGTGGAGTTATCCCCCCTTTTCAACTTAGAACATTTTTGCAACATGTAGAATTTTGTCTGAGCTTTTATTCCTACATTTTTAGGTCAATTTTTTTTAAACTTGGCACAGATATTTAGTACCATGGGAACCTGTGCACCTGCGATTATGACGTCTGTCCGACATTTTTTGGTGGAGTTATCCCCATTTTTTTACTTAGAATTTTTTTGCAACATGCATAATTTTGTCCCAGCTTTTATTCCTACCGCTATTCTCAAAGTAATTGACCAGAAAAATGGGGTGATACCCCGGTCATGACCACGGTGATACCGGTAATAAGCGGTAGCGGTATCGAGACGGTCACGGCGGTGGAGTTACGGTATCGGGCGGTAAGGATACCGCGGTCTTATAGCAGGCATCGCGTTAAATTTTTTGCATACCGTGGTGATTTTCACGGAACTCTTTGAAGGGATGTATTTAATGAACGTTCAGACAACAACAATTCAATTGTAAGTGGAAATATTTCCGTCGAGGAAGTAACCGGTAGTTGGATTGCGCAAGCTGATGACAATGTCGCAAGTCAAAAAATAATATCCAGCACCGTTTGATTTTAGATGCGAAATCGTGGCGTATCCTTGATAACCTCCACTTAATTGCGATGTAATCGCAGTCATGTGTACGTAAAATTCGTAGCTGGAAATGATCGTAGGGTAGTCGTAGGGTAGTCAATCACATGCTTTATTCGCGGTTTATTTCTAAAAATCGGAGCGGGGGATACGGAATAAATTCAAAATGATTTGAACTATGTGGAATAGCAAGAGAAATATGATTTGTTTATAAATGCGAGTGCAATGTTCGTGTTTTGACGCATGATTCACAGCATTGCTATAATATCTATTAATTAAATGATGGCTCCTGCTGGCTGGGTTGTCACACAAAAAGTTAAAACAATACGTCTCTAAGCCTTAATTAAGGATCTTATTAAATTCCACAGATATAAGGAGAATCACTGTGTGATTTCCACGACTTCGTGCCAATGCCAATCGCTGCCTTAGAATGTCCATCTTACTTATCGAATAAAAATAAAAAAAACATTCCGTCACAACACATTCATACTTGGTGCATGGTGAAATTATTTCAAGGGCAAGTATGTGTTGGAAGACTAAGGTATGTGATTTGGGGGGGCTAACCCCGGGATGGTCGAAAGGGCCGAGAGGCCCTCTCCTTCACCCCTCATTTTATGGCCTTTATTGGAAGACACCTCAGTGTCTGGACACCAGGCGATGGGTGGAGTTTATAATTTGACAGCCGATGTCCGCAACTTCAAAGTAGCGTAAAGTGCGTGATACTTAGAGTTCCACTCAGGGCTGAAGATTACCATGACGACCTGTCGCATTCAGAACATGGTCGCTTATACATCTGCTGCATGGTTGACAATAGAATTCTGATTAATTCAACTTTGGATATAATAAGCAACACCTTTCAGAAAAATAGCACAATTAAACATGTTCGTAAGATTTAAATGAAACTTATCAATTTTTGTTTTATTTGTATGAAAAAATAATTCACCCTGCATGATGCTTCCTGCATAAAACTTGTTTTTAACAAAATTGGCAGAGTGTATAAGATAATAATTACATTAATTAATGCATACAATAATCACTGATTTTTTTAGATTATCCGGGGAGTTTATCCATAGATTATATCCTAATCTGTAAATCCCTGGTTAATCTCCAGACTAAAAAGTGGCAAAAAAATCAGTGATTCCAGCGTCCGGGTTATGGCTAATCCGATTTAATATATCCACAAGCTTCATGATTTGTCCTGAGTGACAATACACGTCATGATTACTAGTTCCTCTCAGTCGATCAGTGTTATCACTTGATCCCATTGTCGATTTGCACCACTCAGCCCTTGACCCAAAGGTTTAAACAAAATGATGTATAATTCGACAATTAAATACGTCAGTCGTTTGATGGGGAAGTTCCCTTGATGACGTCATATTGTCAAATTGTGTTCAACCACGTGGTTATGTTTTTGTTTGCTTCTTATAAATGTCAAATTGTAAGTGTCCACATTTGTCAAATTCCCATGTTGACTTTACGGCAATAAACAATACATGTAGCAGATGCATACGGACTGTTCCCATCCCGCATGTCTTTATACGAGGACGCGCATGTGTCGTCATATTCATCAGGATTATCTCACTTATAAATAACCATACCAGACCCCCCGCTTGTCTGTAAAAGTAGACTAATCTGGTTCCAATTAAGCCGTGTTTCCATGACGTTCACGCATGATATCGTCAGGGTTATCTCATTATTAGGGATCGCACAACCTGCTCACAAGAATAGTAATTCTTTTCTGCCGGGCTCCACATTTGCACCATATATTTCTGTTTTAATAATGTCAATAAAACCACACAAAATAAATCCAATTGCATTGGAGATTGATAAAAGTTGGGAATGATGCTAAGAATTGTTGTTTCCCCACCCGCACTATTATTTGGGTCATTCAGATAATTCTTACCTACCTGTACCCTGCATCGCAACTAAAACTGATATGCATTATCATGTATGTTTATCATCGACCTTTGTCTAAATGCATACATGTATACGTTGATGGGTCAACATGTATACAGACACATAAAGAAATCACTATTGGCAAAAACATATTATACACATGGACAAATCACTATTGGCAAAAACACATCATCCTCAATAATAAGTAAATCAAATAACCACAATAAATGAAGATTTCTTCAGTGTCCTTCGTTTTTGTTCCGCGCAAATTGTCCGTTAAAATCATCACGAACCGTGACCGCATGCATCGTGGTGTCACCGCGGTATGCGCGGTGTTGAAGCATTAATAAGCAGTATCAGTACCGCGGTATTGGGGAATACCGCGGTATTAACAGGGTGGCTCCGCGTTATAGGTGGTCAATTACTTTAAGTATAGCGGTACATTTTTAGGTCAATGTTTTTTAATCTTGGCACTGATATTTAGTACCATGGGAACCTGTGCACCTGCGATTATGACGTTTGTCCGACTTTTTGTGTGTGGAGTTATTCCCCTTTTTCGACTTAGAACATTTTCGCAACATGCATAATTTTGTCCGAGCTTTTATTTTTGGTGGAGTTAGCCCCCTTTTTCAACTTACAAAATCTTCTCAAAATGCATAATTTTGTCCGAGCTTTTATTCCTACATTTTTCAGTCAATAGGTTTTAGGATTAAGGGTTAAGAGGTTCAAGATTAGTGTTAGGGCTTAGGGGATTTAGGGTTACCTGTTCACATAATTTCAGTGCCCAATATACAGTAATGGCTACTACATTCAAATAACATGTTGAATACGGGGGGGGGGGGGGGGGGGGGGGGGGGGGGTGGGGGTAACTAGTATACCTCAGTCCCATGAAGGGATTATCAGATGTGCAATTAGACTGATTATGATGTGGTTGTTTGTTTAAAGAAAACTAGGATGTACTTTATTGATTTTTAGCTCAACTTTACTTTGTGATGTTTGGGCTATTGCCATGGCTTGGTATACGTCGTCCGTGCGTGTATGTGTGAGGCTTCAACAAATTCCTTTAGCACGGGCTACAGGTCGTACCTTTGGTCGGATCATATTGAAATTTGTCATAGCTGTTGACATTGACATGTAGATGGGAACGAGTAATTTTGGGGTCATTCAGCATAAAAACATGGCCGCCTGCAGCCATCTTGAATTTTACTCATTGCATGGCTAAATCCTTTGGCATGGGCTACAGGTCGTACCTTTGGTCGGATCATTATGAAATTTGTCATAGCTGTTGACATTGACATGTATATCGGAAGGAGTCATTTTGGGGTCATTCAGCATAAAAACATGGCCACCAGCAGCCATCTTGGATTTCAAAATTCAATCCATTAGCACGGGCTTCAGGCCGGAGTTTTCGTCTGATCATCATGAATTTTGTTGTGGATGTTAATATTGACATGTAGATGTGAACGAGTCTTTTTGTGGTCATTCGGCCATAAAACATGGCCGACAGCAGCCATCTTGGATTTTACTCTTTGCAAGACTAAATCCTTTGGCATGGGCTACAGATCGTACCTTTGGTCGGACCATTATGAAATTTGTCATGGCTGTTGACATTGACATGTAGATGGGAACCGAATCATTTTGGGGTCATTCAGCAAAAAAACATGGCCACCAGCAGACATCTTGAATTTCAAAGTTCAATCCATTAGTACGGGTAACAGGCCGAACTTAGGGATCTGCGAATCGGGGATTTTGCATCGAATCGAATCTCGATATCGCCATAATCGGATCTCCTTCCTGATATCGACATCGAATCTCGAATCGAATCAGCTAGTGATTGACATTGTTTACCAGTGTATACTTCGGTGTCTCATGACAAAAAATCTGCAAAATTCACTAGATGCTACCGGTATATAACAATGTTAACCGTATTAAACATCCGTTGGAACTTGTGTTTTTTTTTTTTTAGGAAATCATTACATAGGGCCTAAACAAAAAAAGACGTTTGTTTCCGCTAACCCGACCGACCCTATTTAAAACCCCCGACCCTAAACTTTTTATTGCCATTGCAAAAAAAAAAAAAATGAGAAATTTAAGTTTACAAAAAGATTTAAGTTCAACAGTTGGAATCATACCGTACTGTAAAGTATGTTTGGCTTTATCTAGCTTTCATCTGTGAAAACTTCAAATAGTTCAGGTTTGTTATCATTCAGCCTTCAGACTTCAGTATTTCAATCAAATACAGTACAGGAACATTAACAATTTGATCAAATCAACCTGGTTATCAGGTGGGATATCATAATACCAAATGAAAAATTAACATAGAGATTAGTACTATAAATAGTAATTACTAAATTAAAGGTACTCAATCCGATCAGAGGGTCCCCATCTCAACAGATTCCAACAACAACAAAATTTTATCAAAGGTCACTTGAGTTATCAGAATCGATTAATTATCCAAAAATAATGCTAACGACTGTGAACTATCGTATATAAATTGCCCAAAATGTGTTGTATAGCAACATTTTGTTCAATTTAATTTAGTATCGAGAGTACCGGTATGTCGGTCGGCTTTTTCGGTAAACTTCTGGGACAGAAAGTATTCCCGATAATGAAAAATAATAGATTTCTAAAATCAATATCTAATAAATCTGAGCTTTGATGGGTGGCTTCCTCGACTCAAATCAAATATTTTTGACCCCCGAAGCCATTGAAATAGTAATTGAGAGGAGTTTGATCGGATTGAGTACCTTTAATAGACATTGTTTCTGTACTACATGTAGTATATTATGTATGTGTCTCACTTGAATTTTATAAAATAGCCTATTATATGAATTAGAGTGATAATGGTAAGTCTCATTTCAAGCAGGATAATCATAGTCCATTGAACCAAAAGATATCTGACAATATCTTATAAGCATTTCCAATCCATACATATAAAACAAGAGATCGACTGTCGTCCGGTGCATACCCTCTTAGCGCATACCGCCTGATTTGGGCATATCTATAACTTATGATTGCTATACTCAGACAGATGGACCCAAAAAATCAGCATTTTCATGTAAACAAAGATGAATAACTATAAAACCAAAACAAAACAGTTGAATGTGCCATTAAATGTCCTCATAGTGGTGAACATTCATTGAGATCCGAGCATTACTGTTCAAGTTATGACCTCAGAACAGACGTCGGATGGACCAAACGGCCAACATTTCCAGATAAACAAAGATGAAACACTCTAGAATGGAAAATCCGAACAAAACGATGAAACCCTCTATTTAATGTCCTCATAGTAGTGAACATCCATACCTAATTCATTGAGATCCGAGTACTACTGTTCAAGTTATGACATGAACAGACATCGGATGGATGTACGGACGGACGGACAGGTGCAAAACAGTATACCCCAAAAAAAATTCCAGAGTTATGCTTGAGAAACTTAATCAAATTGACCTCTCAGTAAAATTCAAAATACTGACTCTGCCCTAGATTAGCTCTAAATGAAATGGATTTTCACAAATTTTCCAGGGTGAGAACCGGTGGCCCCCACCATCAACAGGGGGGGGGTCACCCATCCCAAACCTTCCTCCGCTCAGGCCTTCAGGTTATGCCTTTGGCATATCATTGCCCAAAAACAGGTGTCCTAAAAAAATACCTAGATCCTTCACTGAATGTGGAGGAGAAGGTGGTGTTCTGAAGCCATCATTAAGAGATCGGTACAAGACGGTCACTCCAATATGTGAACAGTGCAGTGGTGCTGGACTGACTCCAGTTGTCGCCAGACCATATGGGAAATATTAGGATTATAGAAGACTATATTAGTATATATAGACTAGTATATATGTAAATATTAAAGCATATGTAAGATTGAATTGGAGTTTATATTTTCTCTGTCATCTGGGTTAACATGATTGGGGCTTAGAAGTGCATAGTTTGGGTTATTGACAAGTATTATACAGTTATTTTTTAAAGATACTGAAGAAAAAAAAGTTAACCAAAAAAAAAATGTTAAGCCTACCTACCTACCCTAATTTTTTTCAGCTCGTTAGCGGAAACAAACGTATTTTTTTGTTAGGCCTAGGCAAGTCACTCTCAGGCTCATGGAGGGTTTGGGATATGTTGCATTGAATTTCTATCTAGCTGTGTCATGGCGAACATGACACAAGAAGTGACAGCAAGACACTTAAAGACAGTTCAATCAACGTATCACAATCCCCATGGAATGGAATTTACTTGTCTACATTATTTAATAAAGATAATAAAGATTTGACACAAGTGGACATGGGTACACCGTTCAGCTATATAATTGTTGTAGTCCGATACCAATGGTAGTTATCTGTTAAACTGTTCACCCCACAATAGATCAAACATCACTTATTCACAGTAATTGTCTTTACGGAGGGGGTGCTGTTTCGCGTGGCGATAATGGATTCAATTAGAGACAACTCACTATGTTTGCTGAACTGTAATTTATTGATGTTTCAAACCTGCGAAATAAATAATGACCATTGTGAGACAATGTCAAATAGAAAAACATGACAATGGCGCAGGTTTATACAAATTTAAACCCGTGACCACAAAATGTGAGAACACAATGCTTACTATTAGTACATGTACATTAGATAATATACATTAGAATAATTGAAAGACTGTTAAATATAAACTAAATAAATATAGACCACACAGATGTGAGATACAAAATATACATTAGATCACACGCATTCGCTAAATAATCACATGTCACATAATTATTTATATGTTGGCAATAATTAAATGAGAAAGAATAATGCTATAATATAAGAGAGTTAATTATGGACTATGTCCACAAATAAATAAGATAATAAATATAAATGAGAACATTGACCAAATGCTGTGCAAATGCAACGATACGTAAAAAGCCTATAAGGCAGAATAGATTTAAAGTCAGGAGAAATAAACTGTATAAATAATTATATAGATGTATGAATGTGTGAAATGTAAAATTTACGTGGCAGCGATAGTCTTGAGTGTTCGTTTTAAACTAGATTCACTGAGTTATATATATATACATACACATTAGTGGGCCTCAGGTAATAAAGTAAGTGTATGTTTACAAGTATTCTGTAATTGCTTGTAGTTCGTGTCAGTCAGCACGAGTGGGTAGCGACGAATAAAAGTTTGCATTTCGTGTTTGGTAATTTTTGTGCACAAAAGAAACAAGTTGGTTTAGGATGTTGGTACTCCAAATCCGGGCATCAATCAACGCTATACCTGCCCACGCAGTCCAACCGAAGAATAAACAATTTCGAAACACTATGAAACAGGTGCCACGAAAAAAGACCCAAATTACAAGTGTTAAATGTAATCAACAAGATTCAATGGATTGAAACTTGGTGCAACGTGCTCGATTTCCAGGGAAACAAACTGAAAGTAGGAAATTTATAGGAATTCTACCGGCAGTGTCGCAGATAACTGGTCGCACATGATGTTGTCCATTTAAGAAAGTAATAGGCCGATTGTTCTGAGGTTTCTCACCGTTTCTGTTCATTTCAATCTTTGTTTTGTCGCTCATAACGGCGGCTGACATTGAATTTTATTCATGTAATCTAAATTGGATATCTGAAGTTCTAAACGTAAGGTAATCAATTGAGTTCCGCATCCAGCGATCACCGACTGTGTAAATAATTTTCAATTTACATAATGTCGATACAGATTACAAATATATGCGGCGATTGATCACCGTCACGGGTTGCGATCAAAGCAGATAATTTGCATAATGCACGTCTATTCTGAACGGCATACATTCAAAATTACCTAAGTTGGCTAACTTGGCAACTTTGTGCTTCAATATTTGTGAGTTCAGGTCATTTGGCATGTGTTATTCAGACGCAAAAAAACGATACTACACCAAAGTAACACCGATTCGAAAGTATCGAATCAGCGGACCGATTCGGTGTCGATCTCGAATCGGGTGCCCGATATCGACATCGAATCTCGAATATTTCGCAGGTCCCTAGCCGAACTGGTCGCCGGATCATCATGAAATTTGTATGGATGTTAATATTGACATGTAGATGGGAACAGGTCATTTTGTGGTCATTCGGCCATAAAACATGGCCGCTGGCAGCCATCTTGGAGTTTACTCATTGCATGACTAAATCCTTTGGCACAGGCTACAAGTCGTAGCTTTAGTCCGATCATTATGAAATTTGTCATGGCTGTTAACATTGACATGTAGATGGGAACGAGTCATTTTGGGGTCATTCGGCCTTAAAACATGTCCACTGGCAGCCATCTTGGATTTTACTCTTTGCATGACAAAATCCTTTGGCACACCCTACAGTCCACTTCCCTCAGCCGATCATCACCAATCTTCATACTAATCTTGATATTGATCTACTAGATGGAAGCTATCAAATGTTTTGAATTTCATTCGAAAACATAGCCACCCGCAACCATCTTGGATTTTACTTTATATATATCTCTTTATATATAATGGCTGGGTTTGGTGTACAGTCCCCATATATAATGTTTATTTACCGATACTATAATAAGTTTATTCGAGTTTAATGAATGTTAAAAATGAAGTTTAATGAACAAAGTATAATATGAATGAAGTTTAATATGAACGAATTTAATGAACAAAGTTTAATGAATGAAGTATTATATGAATGAAGTACAGGGTATAATAATAACAAAGTACATTTTGTATAATGAGCAAAGTTTAATGAACAAAGTATAATATGAACAAAGTACCGTATGATATGAATGAAGTTTAATGAACAAATGGTTGACAATTAATTTATATGTTTCAAATCTTATATTCACTTGTTGCTTATGCATTTTAAGACATTACATTAATATATTAATATTAATGTTTGACTGGGAACTAAGTCCATAGGCCTAAATGTAAGTCAGCCAAGTCCGACAAAACAAAATCCCAATCACTGAGTGTTGTATTAATGAACCTTTTGCATGAAATGTTTGTTTTGAAAGCACCCTAAGTCATCACTTACCTTAAGTGCAGTTAAATTGTCAAAACATTGTGTCATTCTTTACTCCAATCCACACATTGACATAATTAATGAATACACACATGTTTTATGGGTCAAAAACTTTAATAATACATTGGATATAATCAAAGAACATAAAAGAACATAATTACTATCAACAATTTCTGGACAACCTGCCATGTTTATTGGGATGACCCGCCCTGAATACGACAGATGGGCGGGTAGTCCCATTCCCCTTGAAATTGGCCATGGAAATAAGCATGCAGAGGGAAATGATGTGTCAATATGTGGAATCCAACATTCAGCATTAAATTTGCCATGGGACATTTTTCCTAATTTCAAGGGCTGATTGCCATGGGTTGGCATCTGTGCGTCCATCAACAACTCCTTTTATCACACCCTACTAGTACTTGTACTAGTACATGTAGGGCCATGCGAATTGGGGGGGGGGGTTACGATCGAATCTCAAATCAAATTCGCTCATCCTCCACAAATACCGGTGTAACACGTCATCTTCCCCCCAGGATATCTTCCCCCCCACCCTGGATATCTTCCCCCCATGTACGACTAAAAAATAATTTCACTCATATGATATCGTTTGGTTCTGAAATGGCCATAAAAATGTTTTTTGAGATTAAAAAAATAATATATATTTTAAAAAAAAAAGTGACAAATTATTTTTTTCACGAATTTGGTTGTCTGTTCATGAAATGACCAGAAAAATGTGTTTTTTTAATTCAATTTTTTTCTTTTCTTTCAAACGTCCGTGAACTTGGTTACGTTTTCTTCGAGACCTGTGCGTCTGTACATTCCGGCGACGAATGCGTGTATCGTGTACAGTTGAAAGAAGATCGTTGGGCTTAGTATTCTCTATTTAATAATAATTATAATATATATAATATAACATTACACCAGTTTTACTTTAGTTATTACTTGCTTAGTTTTCTTTCTGAATACTAATATAAAGAGCGTTGCCAGATTAATGAGAATGCGAAATTAAATTTACTCAGTACATACTTGCTATTTCTTCCTGGTATAGCGTTGTTACTGGCTTGTTACTTGTCTTAACAAGCTTTTTGAGGTCTGCAATGAAGGAATCTGCTGCTACTTGGTTGAAGTCAGGTTCGTGGTTATGGTTGCCGCTGTTGGATGTCACCATATCGTTCACAGTGTTGGTGGTTGCACGGCAGTCTTTCTTGCAACATCGCCAATGAATTCGATCATTTCTCCTTGATTTAACGGAGAATTTGTAGTCATCATATACCAGATACTTTCCACCTCTATTATTTGACCTGGACCTGGACATCTTCACCCCACCCCAAACCCTGACTCAAAAAACTTGTTCTCAGAAGAAGTAAATTTCTCGCTGTTTCATGACTATATAAAGCAAAACAAGCAATAAAACCATAAGATTATTTTTTTGTCATGTAGGTGCTGGGTGGGGGGGGGGGGGGGGGGGGGAGATATCCTGACCTGGACATCTTCCCCCCACCCAAACCCTGACTCAAACAACTTGTTCTCAGAAGAAGTAAATTTCTCGCTGTTTCATGACTATATAAAGCAAAACAAGCGATAAAACCATAACATTATTTTTTTGTCATGTAGGTGCTGGGTGGGGGAGGGTGGGGAGATATCCTGACCTGGACATTTCCCCCCCCCCCCCCACCCCAAACCCTGACTCAAAAAACTTATTCTCAGAAGAAGTTAATTTCTCGCTGTTTCATGACTATATAAAGCAAAACAAGCGATAAAACCATACGATTATTTTTTTGTCATGTAGGTGCTGGGTGGGGGGGGGGAGATATCCTGACCTGGACATCTTCCCCCCCACCCAAACCCTGACTCAAACAACTTGTTCTCAGAAGAAGTTAATTTCTCGCCGTTTCATGACTATATAAAGCAAAACGAGCGATAAAACCATAAGATTATTTTTTTGTCATGTAGGTGCTGGGTGGGGGAAGATATCCTGAACTGGACATCTTCACCCCAAACCCTGACTCATGAATATATAAAGCAAAATAAGCGATAAAACCAAAAAAATTGAATTAAAAAAAGACATTTTTCTGGTCAATGAACAGACAATCAAATTCGTGAAAACAATAATTTTGTCACTTTTTTTTTTAACCAAACGATATCAAATGAGTGAAATTATTTTTTAGTCGTACATGGGGGGGGGGGGGGGGGGGGGTGGGGGAAATATCCAGGGTGGGGGGAGATATCTCCCCCCCCCCAAAGTTTCTGTGTTTCACATGTCAATTCCTGTCTACCGTCAAACCAGAAGAGTCATATACACTGTAGCTATTAACAACCGCATCACTCATCCAATCTTCACCAAATTTCATATTGATCTTCTGGGTGACCACTAGATGGGAGCCATCAAATTTTGTTTAAAAAACATATGGGTGCTAGCGGCCGTCTTGGATTTCACATTTGAATCGATAAACAGAATAACAAAAATATTTAAACTTCACGCATTCCTTATTTCTCCATTGACTGTAATGTATGACATTATCCCCTCCCAAAGTTGAGCTACAGTGTCACTGACAATTTCATTTGATATGTTGTGTACCTTTTGGGCGAGTTTTGGATATCCTGGTTTTTCTGATCAATGTTTCGGAGATACGGGATACCCAAATCAACATTTTGGAGATGCTTGTACCTTAAAGTGATGTGAAACACTCCGGCAGGGTGAGCAAATAGAAATGGTGAATAATCTTGCTCAAAGTAGTTATTTTTACGAATATTAATCCAAGTTGACAACACACACCATCATTCTTATATATTAATTACATGCAATGACGCTAGAGGGCGAAATCGTTTGCATTAGTTTGTGGCCGATTGTTGCGTCCCGAATTGAGTGGTAAATATTTACAATTGAGCATAGTTCAGACGATGTTTTCTACGGAGTGGAATGGTCGATTTCTTTGAAATTTTCCATGATGTTAGTAAAATGCTGCATTCCCCAGGTTGGCATAGAGCCTGAGAACTAACTAATAAGTTTATCGCACTCGAACAAGTCCATAATATATCTTTAATTGATGTAAATATGCGAACGTGACCAAATCTGCCACACTGTATGGCCTACCATGCACAAGACATTTATCAGTGTGGCGGCCCTAATCCTCTATAATGTAGCCATTAAGGCATTTTATGGATTGATTTTGATAATTTTTGGTATTTGAATTTATTACCATATACATGTATGTGACAGCTAGCCTGCATACAGATTTATAACAATTTTATGGCATTAGCACAATAACTTGATAATAATACATCCCGATCAAGTTCGAAAACAAAGTTTGTCACATTTGTTTTTACTTTAGTTTGAATACCAGTATTTTGAGCAATTTTTATACTGTTAGCGAGATGAGTTGAACAAACATCAACCCATTCCTTTCATATTTGGTGTATGTTCAATATCTCAATCAAATTTCAAAACCAGGTTCATCTGGGTTTTTTTTACTTGAGTTTATGGCCCTTAATTTGTCTATTTTTAAGAACTTTAAGCCTGTTATAGCTGTTCACGATAACTTAAACAAACGCATAATCATTGAAAATTTATAAGATCTTACCACTGCTATATTTTGTTTTCCAGGTTTTGTTTCTTCATAGGAAAAACATAACAAAGTTTGCTGATGTTGACTCAAGTAAATATTTGTACAACCATCGGAGTAAAGTTCTTTTTCAAAACCGAATTGTCGAAGAGAAATATTGGATGCTGCTAGATCACCGATGTTCAGAATGCGGTCTTGTCTTCAAAGAGAGAAACTTCAAGGGATTAAAGGATCATGCAAGAAAGGACCACACCCTTTTCTTCTGTGATCTGTGCATTGATAGTCTCAAGGTATATTAACCCACGTCTGAATGCATTCTACCATTATACAGACACAGAGCTTGTTTGAACCTCCAAATTATGTATAAGCAATACTACATGTAATTGTTCACTGAAAAGAAATTTGACTATAAAAATTAGCAGTGTCTGTCCCAGTCTTGTTAAAACCAGACTGGAAGTGCTTCACAGTACACAGTCTGAAGAAAATGGGTGGGTTGTCCATCACCACAAGCAAGCATTACGTCAGTGTCAGCCAATCACAACATCTATAAGTAAACCGATGCAGCCATTTTACCCAGTGTTATAAACATTAGAGATTACAACAACTAATTACACACTAAAAACGTCCAATAATACATAGCGAGGAGAATTGAAGAACATATTTCCAAGAATTTCAACAGTTAACACCAGTTTGAAGTGGAGGATATAGCGGAGATATTTGTCGCGTAAATATATTTGTGCTCTGTGATGTCACACTGCATAGATTGCATGTAGAGGTCCATCTGAAATGTCTGTTGTCTGGATGATAACTAGAATAGTATTTGACAGAATTTTATGAAATCTGTTATGTGAACTACACATGACAAAGTGTCGGTCAAGTTCAAATTTGGGTCTGGCCTGACCAAATTTCATGACGTTATGGTCCTGTTTGCTTTCACATTTCATTTATTGATTAATCACATGGAGATGTGGCTCAGATTCGAATGAGGGGCCAGTCCTGACAAGTTATCCACCTTTTTCGACTTATATTGTTATCCGGATGATAAGTTAAAGATATGGATGGCCTTCGTGATTGGTATTGCTGTTAAAATAGTCACATCTGTTAAAACCACCATGAACAGAAGAATATTAAAATATAGAGAGATTTTATTTTTATACCAATCATAAATATCGCGTAAATAGCATGTTATTGTCAAGATTGTATGCAGTGTTAAACAAAAGCCATGTTATGTTACAGTACATAAAGAGTCTGCAAAATAGGCAAAATACTCAACACCTGGGAGATCCCACTACGTGAACATTGGTTAAAACTGTTCTGTGTTGTTTATAACATACCGTTATAGCACTCGTTAATCTTCACCACTCAATATTTTGGTGTTGAATGGGTCACAGTGAATCAATCGCCCCAAAAAAAAAATCCCCACGGTCTTGAGTGATTTGCTTATCTCACACACTTTACATGCTGTATATAAACAAACGCTCTGATCGAACAAGTGTGTTTTGTGAATAATATCGTATTCATACTATCATTATAGTACATGTATATTCTTGAGGAATTTCATATTTTGGTAACTTTTATTTCTAAATTATAACCTACAACCAAGGCCAGCCGTGCCTTTAAGTTGTAGATACCCAACTGGTTTCAAACTTATTGGGAGGAAGATATAAAAGCAACGCTATATAGGATATTTCCGACCGATCCAGGGGGGGTCGGAAAAAATTTCCAGGCACGTATGATCATTTTAATTTTTTCCGGCCACGGGGGACCCACCCACCCAATTTCTTCCGTTTCGGCCTTTTTTTCCAGGCAATTTTGGACACGCACCCTTTTTTTCCGTTTCAGGAAGTTTTTTCTGGTCAGTTTTGGACACCCACCCCCCTTAAATTTGAGAAAAATTATCAATTGAGCAACCAAATAGCTGATTATCCTGCATTATCATAATTTATTGCACGATATTTGAATAGAACAGTGCATAATGAGATAACTATACTATTTGAATTTATCATATAAGTGTCATTAATCAAGAAATGTGTCAACATAATCACATTTCTAGGGATATATAAGCAGAGTGCCAAGGTTTTTATTAACATTCATTTTCATAATATATAGTCACATGATCTAGTCACATAATCACATTTGAGTGTTCTACAGAATACATGGTACCGGTACAACAAATTTCAGATTATTTGATATTTGCTATGTGAAATACAGTAATGCCCTAATTAATTTAATTAATTTAATTACCCATTATTCTGCTGTGGTTATGGAGTCGTTTAATTAGGGCATTACTGTATTGCTGGAATCAAATTGTTTATCAAAACATGTGGAAATACAACTGTTCATCCCAGTTTGAAGAATAATGCTAATACCAAACATAACCATGATATACATGCGTGACTCTTCTTGGGGCATCTCAGAAAGCAGAACTGAGGAAACATGTTATAGCGTGTAATGGCAGGCTGGTAGCCACTGCCTGAAGTAATAGGCTTCGTAATAATTGGGAATAATATGGATGGATAGCCCAATTTCACTTCTTTTTTGCTCACGTTATCAGTGACGATAAAATCTTCGTTACTGTGATTAACATTACAAGCTGATCCACATTAACATGGAAAACAATGTGAAATTGTTCAAGCTGGCCCGGCTGGCCTTCAATTTATTTGTTAAGATTTTATGTTTTACGTTGTCAAAAGTCTATTTTATTCCATTATTTATTATATCTTTATTTCCATGTCACATATGGTCAAGTGTGCTTTCATTTTATTGCTTATTTTCAGCTGAGTTCTGCATAGTTATTCTTATTTTGTTGTATCAGTAAAAAAATTTGGCATATGGAAAAAACTGTTTTTTGGACCCAAGAGACACCCACCCACCCCATCATACGTGCCTGGAATTTTTTTCGACCCCCCCCCCCCCCCCTGACCGATCTCGTCAATATACTTAAAATTCTTATAATTACGTTCCATAGCATTCTTAAAATTTTTATAATTACGATCTCGTCAATAGCACTTAAAATTCTTATAATTACATTCCATTCTTTCAGATTTTCACTCATGAGCGGAAGTTGTATAATCGACAAGACCTTGCAACTCATCGGAGGGTTGGTGACACAGATGACTCGTCATACAAAGGTCATCCACTGTGTAAATTTTGTGAGGAACGGTATATGGATAGTGATGACCTATACAAACATCTTCGAAAAGATCATTACTACTGCCATTTCTGTGACAGTCGTGATGGAGGATCCAATGAATATTATGAGTATGTTTAGTATTACAAAAATGTAATAGCTTAGCTCTTTGTAATATAAAATGTAGGTATTGATCCATGGTTTCTGCTATACCGGCGCAGGCTCTGTTAAACATACCCACTTATAATGACCAAAAAAATAATAATTTGAATCAGTATTTCATAGAGTACCTGTAAATTAGCATGCCGACAGACCCATTTTATCACCCGCTTTGCACATGAGTATACCGATTTGATCCTCGACACCCACATATACCCCACAACCCTCATCTTATCTAACAGTTGGGGCAAATACATGTACACATAAATAACATACTAACAAGGAAGGCATTACATTTTGTCACGTTTTTGTCTCGACTGAGATTTCATCGATGTTGGTGTGATCTATTGTCTGTCCTGATTGGGCGCCTCAATATAATCTGTCTTACCTCCGTAGGTGTTTATTACCTGTGACTCTTGCACCTATGATAAGCTTGAACTTGTTGTGGCCAATTGAAATTTCAATAATGTACATATGTGTGCCGAAAATTCATAAAGGAACACTGATTTGGTTTTGATTACATGCAACGACTCGATAAGGTTGATTATAGGAGCTTGCCTTGTCCCGACTCCAGTCTATTCATCACATACTTATAAACGAAACAAGGAGACAATATATCTAAATGGGAAATTTACAATCTATGCAGGTGATACATGAATATAGACGAATAGAGCTTTGACTTTCATTATCCATAAAATAATTTATTTCAAACCATACATTCTGTGAAAAAATGACCAGCACATAGTAAACTGGGCATTCATTCCCGCATTCTATACGTTAATACGAGTAATATCTCTACATTTGCTGCTTGGGCTATTTCCGTATAATACGTGATAGAGGACACCCCATTATTCGAGACCAGAATTTTTGCTGCTGTTTATACATTTTCAAATAATAAATATCGGTAAGTGATTACATGCATTTATTATTTCGTTCCTGGTCTCAAATTCTACTGAATTTATTACTTAGAAAACGTATCTAGATATTCCCAGGTGCAAGGAATTGAGTGTTTCTGGATATTAAATTTCATAAAATCACATATGGCTAGCCAAAATCATGGTTGGCCTGTCATATCCAACTGACCCAATATTTTTTTAAGAAAGATTCCGATTCATTGTTAGGAAATGTTCAGATATTAAGTTCATCAAACAGCTGTTTGTTATACCCCCACTCTCAAAGAGCATAAGGATTGATAACTCGAACAATAAGAGCCAATTTCAATAATTTGTTATACACAAGCTTAAGTTGCTTGCCACAGTAGTTCAAATAAGTTGAGCAAACCAGTTTTGTCCCGATTGATTTGCCTGAGTTTTAGACCTTAGTTTGTCAAATTTTGTCGGTCCAGCTTGATAACTCATCACAAATATGAACTAATTTAAATAATTTTTGGTATGCAAGTTGGTTGCAACAATGTCTCAAATTAATGAACAAACCAGGTTGTCCATATATTTTTTGCTTGAGTTAATGAGACATACCTTGGTATGTCAATTTTTCGCGATTTTGGTCCGCCGGCTCGATAACTCAAACAAAATATGAACTGATTCAATAAAATTAGTAGGGGCCAAGGTCTGAATTAGGGGCAGGTGAGTTACTGGAAAAACAAATATTAATGTATTATATATGTCTTAAATGAATTGAAATAAGCATTACTATGTACTCAGGGCTCTATTTGACTGGAATCGCATTGCAATTTCTGCAAACCAATATACAATGAAAAAACCTGTATTGGTAGGGAATGCTATTTATTACATGATCCTACCTTTATTCCATTCAATAAACCCATTCTATAAATTGTGATATTAAACGTTCGTTTAATAACAGGAAATAGTGCCAGGTGACCTTTGACTTCCGGTTTGTGGTTTCTTTACATTCCGTACGCTACGTCTCAAAATACTATGGCTTCCAATATAATTTCAACAAACTATAATGAATGAAGATTTTGAAAAGTTATGTCATTAAATATACGCCATTAAATACGCCAAACAGTCTTTATTTATCTGGGACTATTTCTTTGCGCGGGCAAACAACGTAGAGTTGTGAGAAACGTCATCGCATGCCTTATAGAAGTTGATGTTAGTTTCGCGTCCCATTTGTTGATTTAAGTATGTTTTGTCGAGGTTTTGGATCATGTAATAAATAGAATCTACAACTCGTCCCAAGTTTATAGCGGAATTTACAAAACTCGTCCAGTAAATTAGGTCTGTATCTCGCCAAAGGCTCGGTCCAGACCTAATTTACTGGACTCGTTTTGTAAATTCCGCTATAAACTGGGGACTCGTTGTAGATCCTCTATTTACAAAATCTACCCAGGACTGCAAAATGCTATCCAAATTTAAAACATTAAATCGACCCCTGGTACTCATTGCCTCATGATAAAATATGGAAGTTACAACTGGTCTAGAAATGTTTTCCTTTGTTTACAGTGACTATCCACAATTAAAAGACCATTTTGGTAAAAGTCATTTCCTGTGTGAGGAAGGAGAATGCTTCACAACTCAGTTTACAAGCGCTTTCTCTTCAAACATTGATCTGAAGGCTCATCAATCTGCCCAGCATGGAGAAACGATGAGCAAGCAACAATCACGTCAAGTCAAGGCGCTAGATATAGAGTTCCCTTTGGTGCCGAGATCAAGGGATAGAGATCGAGGTAAGTGCTGAACAATGAGAATTAGTGATGTGCAGTTTTATCGTTTCTCGATTTGCTTTTTGGTTTTGAAGTTTTGGTTTTATTTCAAAACCATTCAAAACCAAACTGCAACCAATATATTCTATAAATCCTATTCTTCCGGTTTCAATTAACCAACACCTCTGATCGCTTTTCCAAGATGTGTGATTAGCGCTCGCTTTTGTCCGCTGCTATTTGCCACCACTGTAGCAGTTTCAATTTGGAACATTTTGTTGTCATATGAGCAATAATGGTATATACTGTCACATAGACTATGGAAATCACTGGAAAATTGCTGGAATGATTATGCCCTATAATATACCATCTGCGATAACTGAATTAGTTCACAGTGATGATTGTCAATTCTGCATCGTGATGCAATTCACATCGTCGCAAAAATATTATGACATATATCGCATCGTGGAGGTCCGCATCATTACAGCTAGGACTATATTACCCGAAATACCAATAACTGTCACCTTTGACTGTATTTTGTACATATTCAGGTCAAATTTCTAGAGGAGATTATGATGAAACGAGAGATACAGAATCTGATAGTTCCTCCCGGCCATATGGACGTGGTAGAGGCAGGGGTTATGATCCTAGTCGACGGGATAACTACAGAGGTAGAGGACGAAGATATGAGTAAGTGATATATATATCAGGGTTAGCCTTTTCTATACGAAATGGATTCTCCCATCAGTTATAAAAGTGTACATTGAAATGTTCCATTGTTCATCTGGAGGGGTGTTCAGGAAATATAAGTAGATGACAGATATCAGAATAGTTAATACAAGGATTCCTATTAATTGGTCGGAAATGTTCAGGTCGTTTGTTGAACTTAATATCTGAACATTTCCTAAGGGAACTACATTAATGCCCTAAATAATCGACTCCTTAACCACAGCAGAATTATGGGTAATTTTTCAGGATTTAGTTGGAAATATGGCTTGTTGCCATTCATCGGAAAGCTCTCACTGAGAGCTTTCCGATGAATGCCATATTTCATACTAAATCCTGAAAAATTACCCATAATTCTGTTGTGGTTAAGGAGTCGATTATTTAGGGCATTACAGTAGTCATCAATGAGTATTTAGTAATGAAAGAGTTAATGGCAGCCAGTAGGAATACTTGACCATCAGTGCTTCAAATATCATATATCAAATTCTCAATAGAGTTTTAATATCTCTTTAAAGGCCCACTTAATTTTCGAGTCACCTTCTATTTTTTTTATAGTGACTTGATATACGGTTTTAGTAACAATCTATGCTATAAAATATGATTATAATACTATAATTCATCACCAATTGAAACATGTGTGTCTCAGAAGATGCCCATAGAGAAATAGAAAACAGCTGAAATCCGAAAGATTACCCCAATTTTGGATCCCAGAATTCAAACCAAAGATGAATTTTCAATGGAAGGGGATAACTCTATCCTAAAGATAGTTATTCCTCCTCCATTGAAAATAGTGCACTTAAATTTGTTACTACAATCTAGATGACAAAAACACGTTGGTAACTCATCAAAAACAACATGTTCACAGTTTATTATGCCGGATAAGTTGATAATACACTGTTTTGGAGCTTCCTCGTTCAAATGGTATATAATATGACATATATTTTATATATGGGTCCTGGGGGTTCGAAAATTAAGTGGGCCTTTAATTATTACAACAAACTTCCATTCAAATTATATGCAAGAGAACTGCTTCAGATTAAAGCCAACTTTTATGCCGACCAATGGAATTGCTGCTGATACAAACCATGAGATCTCAAACACATCCAACTGCTACTGAAAAAATCATCAATATATTCCCTTTTTCGACTTGGACATTTGACCTTTTTCGACTTAGACAATATCTTTCTCAAATGCAATTTGAATAAACCAACAAGCCTGCAGATTTCAATATTATGCGTAAACTATTTTTTTTCGTTCACCTGGTTTCTGCTTAGGTAGGTTACCAGAATAGTTACCTTTGCTATTATAATCACTACAACTGATATTTTTAACTTTTTATGTTTACCCATACCATAGTATGGTAAACATAGTGTCGTTGTCCGGATTGACCACTCGTCGTGCGTCCGTCTGTCTGTCCGTAGACACTTTACGCATGGTGCGATAACTCAAATAGTTTCTATCTGATCGCAACCAAATTTGGTATGCGAGTTTCTCAGCCCAAAATACAGATCGAGTTCGAATATGGGTTTGATCCAACTATATTTAACTGAGTTATGGCCCTTTTTCTAAAAAATATATTCACTCAAAAAACATTTTTAGATTGATTTCCTTGCTCAATTTAAAAAAAAAAAATGAATATGAATAAATAAATGAAAATAATATATAATAAAATATTTTTTGTTTAAATATTAATTAAAATTTTTTTTTTTTTAAAGTAACAAAATTTGAAAAACTAACACCATTATAACTCTGCCAAGGGTACCCCGAGTCACCACACCAAATTTGGTTTAAATCGGTCCATAATCTTGTGTTATGTACTGGTAAATTTGTTTGGAGTGACTTTAAACCCAATTCATCAATTCCATCCCATGCCTTTGGACTACTTAGCTATTGATAAGGTTATATTATTTTCTGATGTCTCTTATGCCAATTGATGTGCAAATAATCTGATAAAGAAAGCTATGGTATCTAATTTAAAATAAAGATTCAACAATAAACATCACATGGTATTAACCGTAGACTTGGGCATCTGTGCTGTAGAGTGTTATCTTCAGATGGTCTGAGGTCATTATAATTGTTATTGGTTTAATAGAGAAGTCAGTGTTCAACATAAACAATTCTTGCGATTTGTTGACAGCTCTGCTATTTAATTGATATTAATGGGTCAGCAGTGAGGTGGCTTATCTGTATACTATATTGTTGGTAGAATTTGATACATTATTATTGTAAACTTAAATTGGACTCTCTTAACCCAAGTATTCCATGTCCAGGCCACCTTTCACATTTAACCCAAGGCTGTGGTGGTTTAGCTGTACCAGTGCATTCTCTTATATAAATGCGCGTGACCCATAAATTCCAATAATTTGTGTTACGTACATTTGTCTATAATAGTACATAACAGTATACTCTATAATTCAACACCAAAACTCTCATTTATGATTCCGATCATAGTAATTTACTATCGCCAAGGGATGGGTTAACATCTGCCGATCGTGATCGGCCTCTCGTTAGCTCATTGAACTAATAATTTTGAATGTCTCATTTTGGGATTGATTGAGCAATAATTAAGGTGAGAATAAGTGATCGCAAGACTTATAGAAAACTTTGTGGTGCCACTAATTTTTTCGTTTGCGGCATTTTCAGTTTAGGTAACCTCCAGGTGAACTGAACGGTCTTCGCCTCAAGTATTTAGGCCTGAACCAATGTGGTTATTATGTCTTGCCTGGTGCTCATTTTCATTAATATTAAACTTTTATTGTAGAAATAGGGAGGTGGAAGCAGCCATCAAAGAATCACTTAAAGACAAAACATCGTCGGACGAAGAACCAAAACCCAAATCGCCAGCAATTACTCATGATTTGAAAAACTTCCCATCTCTTAGTCAGGAGCCGCCTATATTTTCTGATATTACACTACCTGGCAACACTGCTTCAAGTACTCTAGCAAACAAACTTGCTATGTCCAGCTTGCAGTCAGTTCAGCATGGTGATTTAGATGATTTTCCATCTCTTGGTGCTACAAGTTCTGAAAGAACTAGTCCAAGAGCAGAAAGCCAACCTGAAAAGAAACCGACACCAAAAGAAAATAAACCAAAGTCACAGAAAAATCAACAGACTGAGCAGACTGCTGCTACATTATTCCAAGGTTCGGGATTCTATAAAAGGCCAAATCCTGAGAATGAATTTCCTGAACTTCCAAAACCTGCGAAAAATTCTGTGGCGATTAATACCAGTAATACTGCCTGGAGAAGTAAAAAAGATGGTGTCGAAGTAAGAGACACATATGTTGCACCTGTAACACAACCCCAGAAGGCCACGCCTGTTATTACTGAGCCACCACCAGTGAGTAACAATTTTGCAATGTCACGGCCGAAGGCTTATACTGTGAAAGATGATGATTTTCCAACATTAGGGGGCAGACCGACGTCAGCTCAGCCTGGTGGACAGTGGGTTTCTAAGGGAGGGGGAAGCAAAAATAAACGGGAAACTGCTTCAGCTAATCAACAAAGGAGCAAGACCTCGGAGAAAACACCTCTGGCATCAACAAAAGTGAATAACACTCCACAGACTTCGAAGGACAAAAGTGGTAGTAAAAATAAAAAGGATAAGCCAAAAAACAAGCCAGCTGTCAATAATGATTATACGGACAAAGAGAATTTTGATTCGTTAAGTAATATTGCTGATACTATTCTTGTTTCGGATGAATTTTCAAACACTGTCATGTCCAACAAAGTTATTCGTGACATGAAGAAGATAAGTTCAGGATCTGTCAGAAAAGATGAGAGTACGATAAAAACAGTGACGCAGGACGAAATTCTAGAGATGAAAAAATCATCCAAAGGCAATGCCGTGTTGACTACTTCCAGACAACCTAAAATCTCAAATGACGCTGATTTTCCATCCTTAGGGTCTAGTTCTATGAAAGCGCCTCCTGGATTTTCAGCTAGTAATTCTTGGGGAATGCCCGAGAAGAATAAAGAACAACACTGCCCACCACCAGGATTATTGAACCAACCAATCATTGAACCAGTGGAATGTCAGCCTGAACCAGAACCAGAACCGGAGCCTGAACCGGTGTATCTTTATTCGCAACCAGATGACTTTGTGTCTCGTAATAGGCAACTAATTGGTTCTATCAGTGATGCAATAGCTAGTGATTCATTGAAATATGAAGCCTTTAAAAGTAATTCGGGGAAATACCGGAGCGGTGAATTAAGTGCCTCAGATTATTATGACCAATGTGTACATATTATCGGTGCTGAAACATTTTCATCAATTTTCCCCGAACTCTTAGCACTTTTGCCTGATATAACTAAGCAAACGGAACTTCTTGATGCATATAACCTGTCAAAGCAATCGTCAAAGAAGCAGAAGAAGCAAGGATGGAACACTGGAAATGTTATTTTCCATAGCTGTATGTCCTGTAATCAGGTACTGATACAGCCTGATGTTAATGACCACATGGAAACACATGCAGGTGATGACGGCTTTCCAACACTACCTAATCCAGAGAAAAAGTCCAGGTTTCGTTCTCATGTCAGTGCTAATTAAGTTCCATAAGGATATATCAGGGCATGAAATATAAACCAATACTGTTTCCAATTCTATAATGGAGATAAATGATTTACAATACATTGTGTAGAATAAACAATTTCAGTATAGTCCACTGCCCAAAACAATAAAGCAATTTGTCAATTGTGTCTCCTAATTAGGACCAGATAATTAACAAATACTGTGTTCTCAAAAACCTCCCTCATTACCCAAAGGAGGACCTCATAAAAACATTTTATGTGCAATTTGTTTTTCAGAATTTAAAAAAAGTTGAAAACTCAATCTCCAACTTATCCACAATTAGAAATTTAAAGGTACTCAATCCGATCAGAGGGTCCTATATTACTATTTCTTTGGCTTTGGGTTAAAAAATATTTGATTCGAGTCGAGGAACCCACCCATCAAAGCTCAGAGTGATTAGATATCAATTTTTGAAATCTATTAATTTTCGGATACTTAGCCCACAAGTTGGCAGAACACGTGATCAAAACAGACAAATTGCGGGTGTAAGATGGATAACTCTAAAATCAAGTGGTTATTATTGTTAATAGTAAGCACTTGATTTTAGAGTTATCCATCTTACATCCGCAATTTGTCCGTTTTGATCATGTGTTCTGCCAACTTGTGGGCTAAGTATCGGAAAATTAATAGATTTCAAAAATCGATATCTAATCACTCTGAGCTTTGATGGGTGGGTTCCTCGACTCGAATCAAATATTTTGTTTCCCCAAAGCCAAAGAAATAGTAATATAGGACCCTCTGATCGGATTGAGTACCTTTAAGATACCAGGTATCTGTTGGAAAATGTGTTTATTCCATAAAAATGTCCATATATCAATCAGTTTCTATAATTTTTTTTTTTTTTTTTTATAAATTTTTCCCTTATCAAATCTCCAATGTATACCAGTAATTTCCTGAGAACACAAGTAATTATATTTAAAGGATCACAAGGCACTCACAGTAGGTAAATGTGCCAAAATATATATTTAAAAAATCACCACTGAGAAGAAATAGATCTTCTTATATTCATTATTGATAGTTCAACAATCATTAATTTTTGTCTGTTTAAACCATTGTTATGTGAACAAAACTGTTACACAGTGATTTTTAACAAACATCGCTAATTGTGAAGTAAGTCTGAATATGATTTTCAGAATATTTTCCAAAGATTTTAACTTTCCAATGGTTAAAGTCAACTTTTGATTAACCTTGGGATTCTTATTGGCCTAATTGAACTTTTATCGGTAATTCCACTGTAAAAGTAATGTTTACATAACAATGGTTTGACATGTGAAATCTCATTATTGGAAAGTTTTTAATAATGAAAATAAGAACAAAGTCAATCCAGGACTCAAAATTAAAATACATTAATTTTGCGTGAATCAAATGCTGAATCATGTTAGTCATAAAGCACTGAAAATAGAAAAGTTGCGCGAGAATCATTACAAGAATCTTATTATTGGAAAATTATTAATAATGAAAATAAGAACAAAGTCTATCTATTTTTCATATATTTGTTGACGATAGTTGTTTTACAGACTTTTATGTTATTTTGTATGAACCCACTTTGAGGGTCCTGAGTCCCTTTAATGATCTTAGTAAGACTACATTATAAGTTAACAGGATTGTCTAAAAAATGTTGTCATCTTGTTTGAATTGATATGATTATTTGTTAAGGTCATGCAAAGTCAATTTTCCATTTCTCAGGGCCAAAATATTTTGAAAAGCTTCTTTGGGGCACACACACTAACGAAGAATTCCACCTCCGCATTGGTTAGCTACAAGTCTGATTTCAGTTGCCTGTGGACAATAGTTCCTCAATAGATGAACGTGAAAAGTTTATTGATAGATTCTGCATGATTTATTTTGTCCACAATCAAGAATCACGGACACATTTTTGACTGATATTGTAATTCTACAGTAATGCCCTAAATAATTGACTCCTTAACCACAGCAGAATTATGGGTAATTTTTCAGGATTTAGTCGGAAATATGGCTTGTTGTCATTCATCGGAAAGCTCCTACTGAGAGCTTTCCGATGAATGGCAACAAGCCATAATTCCGAATAAATCCTGAAAAATTACCCATAATTCTTCTGTGTTTAAGGAGTCAATTATTTAGGGCATTACTGTACAGGTTTCAAATACTTTTGAACATAGTTGCCAACTACAGTATTGAATTGGAAATCTGAACTTGGAAAGGTGTCAATCTAATTTCCGTGCAAAAAAAATATTCCACAATTATATAATACCGAATATAACTTTTCCCCCCAACATGTTAAATGAGAATAAAAAGGTTGCATATCCGGGATTTCGGGACCATGCACTTGGGGCCTGAAAAATGGGAAATAGACTTTGCGTGTGTTGCGTGGCCTAACAACCATACATGTTTCGAATGTCTTAAATTTCATGCCCCAGATGGCATACTTTCAACATATTTAATCAGGATTGCTTCTACATTTAGTTATAAGACCATCTCCTGCACTTCAGCGTGGGTGTCCACAGTTAATATGCTTGTACAGTAATGCCCTAAATAATCGACACCTTAACCACAGCAGAATTATGGGAAATTTTTCAGGAATTAGTCGGAAATATGGCTTGTTGCCATTCATCGGAAAGCTCTCCCCGAGAGCTTTCCGATGAATTGCAACAAGCCATATTTCCGACTAAATCCTGAAAAATTACCCATAATTCTGCTGTAGATAAGGAGTCGATTATTTAGGGCATCACTGTATCTGTTATAGCTTATTATAAAGAGCAAAACAGTAATGCAAGCATTCAGGGTGGTAATTATTCACATCACGATACATACATGTAGCTACATTGCTCTGATTGCAATTCACACCGATGTCACTTCGCATCATGATTCATAACATATGAATAGAAATTATAAAATGTGGAGGCCAGAAAGCATTGGTTCAAATTTGAAGCTGGACATCGCTCTATTATAAGTGTCCTCACATTAAAACTCCATTGAATTTTATTACTCATTTCGCAATGGTTTCCACCCATGAAACATTGCTGGTCAACAATGTTTGCAATGTTTACTGCTCAGACCGAGGCATCCCGAAGTAACTAATTTTTTATTTGTCAGCCAAACGACTTCCGCATTCTTGTAGAACATGGATGCTGGTATTGTTAAGAATTGTTTACATGTATGATAAGTTAATAATTATAAAAGTATTTCTGTTACATTTGAGACCAATTCCTTTGGTTTTCAAAACTCATGGTCATATTGACATAATATATGAGGGTCTTTAGAAACCCATATTCAGTCACAACTTGAGGGACATGTCTATTCGGTATAATAACAAAAAATTATGACTCTAGTTAACCCTTTCAGTGCCAAGTCCGATTTTTGTATCAACCCATATTTCTGGTTAACCCTTTGAGTGCCAGGGGCCGATCTCATCGGCCCTAAACCTACAAAATAAGTCTGTTAAAGAATATAAGAATAAATTATTTAAATTGTAAAAAAAAAAAAAAATTTAGGCCAATGCATTCTCTTATATATGTGAGGCGACCTATGGTCGACTCACATATATAAGAGAATGCATTGGCACAGGGTATATGGGTTGATACAAAAATCGACCTTGGAAGCAATATCTTGGTTCCTTGGGGAGACAATCCCCTATGTTCCCCTCAAACACAGTCATCATTTTTATATTGGTACTTTGAATGTGGGATTCAAACAGAAGTTGGAAATGGTTTTGGCAACATTAATTAATATTTTAATAATATGTTTGTTGAATTTCTCTGCCTTGCTGCCAGAGCTGTTTTATATATATGGTCATGAATTGATCTGTGCCATCAACATTTTATCATGCTTACCATGGAGACATGTGAACCGTCACTTTTCTGCCAATTTGAAATCCGATATAGAATCGAATCTCGAATCGGCAGTGCATAGTGTAACTCCTCAAAGTCGGTAGCGAGTTTGATTCCATGAGAGATCAAGAAATTGAGTGTAGGTATTTTGAAAGAAATTATCTTTACTTTGCAAGTTTTAGTACATCAAATCAAATCTCGAATATTTGCAGAGCCCTAGCTTACCACAGATGTGCATGTTGAGTTTCAAAAATCTTCCTCACATCAGTTATCATTTATGAGAATTGTTGATGAGCATCTATACCTAATACATGTAAGAGCGATAAATCTAATATTTCGCACTCTTTTGGCCTTCGTAAGTCTTTTATGTTGTATTAGTGTCAGAGTTTTAACGAACATGGCTATATTTACAAATGCTTAAAGGGGTACTGTACGCCAAATGTTGTTGTTGGTTTCTATAGTCTCCGAGTCGGAGAATAAGGTAACAATTTTTCCATTATTTGAAAGTCTGTTGAGTACGAAGTCATGTTACGGATGACAAATTTACCGGAATGCAAAAATACAAATTGTCGTTGTCGAGTAATTTTTGTAAAGTTTTCAACCAAATGAATCAAATAAAAGTTATATTATATGCATACTAGTCCCATATAATCATTTACGTTATTGTATCGTCGCTAGTCAGTGAGTGGCTTGAGTATTCTCCCCGTATCATCATAATATTTTAAGCGATCGTGTGTGCGATCGGTTTAACAAGCCAGTATCCCTCAATTAATTTATTTGATTACGGTAATTCGTAATTTAATTGATGCCATTTTATGGCTCCAGTCATAAATTCAATTTATATCAAATTATTAACTTTTAAATTATTAAATTTTAAGATAGCCTATTAACCTGAGCGTTTACAGAATACATCTTCGACTCAAATTACTTATGTTTCTATATATTATCGATATTAGATCGTTGTTGTCACCGGAAATTTAATGAAAATGGCGTACAGTACCCCTTTAAATCTTGAAAAATGAAAAATTATCACTGCATTTTTCAGAATTAAATATAACTAATGTATGCACAATGTTTATACAAACATTGTACATCTGCCACAAACTCTGATTTACAAGTTCAAAGTGAGTTAAAATCATTGTATTTTTGTCGTAGAAGATACAAATATCTTAGTCACAGTTATCAGATCTCAATGAAATTTGGAATGCTTGTTCACCATAATGAGGACTTCTGAACAAGTTTTAATTGGTTTTGTTTGCATTCTTTATTCTAGGGTTGTTTCTCTTTGTTTTTATGTGCACCCATACCATGTATGGTACACATAATGCTGACGTCCGGATCAACCATCCGTCGTTCGTCCGTCCGTCTGTCCGTAGACACTTGCTATCCGATTCGATTACTGGAGTATCTTTTATCGGATCATGTTCAAATTTCATGTGCATGTTTACAATGACACACCCCTCACCTGTATAGTTTTTGGTATAGATCGATTGATCGGTTTAGAAATTATTAACACTTTGCATCCACACATGGGCATGTGCTATCTGATGCAATAACCAAAGTGTTTTTTGTCCGATTGTGTTCATATTTGAAATGTAGGTTTATGATGACACACCCCTCACCTGTATAGTTTTTGGTATCGATCAGTTGATCGATTTAGAAAATAATTAACTCTGCACACAAATTCTATCTGATGCATCTAAGTCAAACAATTTGCTTATGATCTGCCTCATATTTCTTACCTAGGTCTTTGTTAGCACGTTCTTTATCTGTATGGATTTTGGTATTGTTTTGTTAACCCTTTCCACTCTTGTTTTTAAATAGAATTCATCCAAGCTGTGAAGACTTAAATATTTTTCATCTGATCAGCACCAAATTTGATACATATGATCCTCACCCCAAAATACAAATCAAGTTCAAATTTGGGTTTGATCTGATATATTTTAACAGAGTTATGGCCATTTGTAATTCAAGTAACTAAATAGCTGTTGTCTGCCAGTGTTGGATTTTAAGAGAAGTTGTCTCACACAGTGCCTCTCTTATTAGTTTTATTTATTTTAGCTGTACACCAGATTGAGTTACTGGTAGATAGCCTTGGTGGGTTGCAGGTGGCTGTCAAGAATATAATTAATGGATGGGTCTCTATAATGACTCTATTCTGTTCTGTGCAGGGACCAGCCTAGGCCTGATTTTCAGGGCGAAGTGACTTCTCCCTGTCACAAAAATCGGGCGAAGTGGGAGATTTCCAGGGCGAAATGCGTTGGCAAAATTTAAATCCGCCCGCAGTGTAGTCGCCTATAAAAGGCTATATAAAGAAAATAGGAGATATGTAATATTTAAATTATAATGATGAAACAATGGTTCAAATGTGGAAGCTTTATGTTCAAATCATCACACTAATAACTGAATAATGTCCAAACATAATTGTGAGAGAATGGTTTTGAATGAATGGAATTTTTACAACTGCTTATGAATACAAAAAGAAATAAAAATTACGACCACTTATGAATACAAAAAGAAATAAAAATTACACAATGCTTATGAATACAAAAAAAATGCTAAAAAACGGTAGAAATCTTGAACATTTTCACTCATTAAAAGTCCCTAACATGGGTACAGATATTACTATGTTGCAAAAATGAATTTGTCTTCAAAGCTAATGTAATCTGATGTAAGGTGTAGAGTTGTAATCTTCAGGTGTGATAATCTCAAAATCACAAGTCACTGGACACCTGACGATGTATTCACAGCTGTCTGCAATCAACACTTAGGTGTGAATGTGCTCCCCAATCGGATTAATACAGCTGTTAATAGTAACTATGGTGTTATCAACGACATTGGCAATGGATAACTGGGTTCAATCAATGTTGGCAGTAAATAGTGGGTGAATATTTTGCCGATTTTCTTAGGTCAAATTAGGAAATTTCAGGGCGACTTAAACTTCGCCCGGCTGCAAAATTAGGGCGAAGTGAGCAAGAATAGGGAGACTTCTTCGCCCACGTCGCCCTCTCGGCTGGTCCCTGGTTCTGTGCAATATTAAGTTAACCCATTTATTGAAACGGGTTCATTATTAGTTAATGTACACCTACTGTATTCCAAAATTACAAATTGGAATAGTCCATTGTTTATTTGTTGGGATGTTTTACAGACATTTTGTTTATAGACATTTTTGTTTACACTCACACTGTAACTTAGAAATAAATTAACCCACCCATTCCATAGTTCCATCATATGACATCATTGTACATTATTAACCCTCTCCGCACATCATATGGTCTTCTGATGTTTTTCATGTGATCATTCTCCTATTCTATGTCCAGGTTGATGGTGATCCACTTTTCCCTTGCATAATTAATGATATTCTGCTGTTTACAGACATTGTATCTTTCAAATGATCAGCTTAGAATAAAGTTAACCATAGATATACTGTATGCAATCCAATGTTATGACTCTAATATTTTCAATCTGACCATTCTCATATCTCACCTTTACTTATCTAATAATTCTGCTTTAAAATATTTTATATCCAACCAATATCAATCACATTTAATTTCGAGGTCTATACACCCATCACTTGTATAGATGTATTGTATTGATTGGTCTCTAATTCAATGATCTCATAACTTTTTAATATGTAGCTAACACAACAATATTATGACTCAGGTTCCAATGTAAGAAGTAGATAAATAGAGTTGTTATGTGCTTAATTTCATAACTATTATATCTTTAACAGCTATGGTGCATCTGTCTGACTGTGGTTGGGTTATTTAGCTTTATCACTCTATAACACATACATGTATCGGTGTTGGAGTTACCCACTTTTCGCTTGCATGGATTTTGCAATTAAAATTAACCCATTCCATAGACACATGATATCCGATAGGCAGATATTAAATTATCCCTTTCACCTTGAACCAGGTTCAGTAAGGATTTCTATAAGCCACCAATTGACCAATATTCATCATCAGATGAAATATCTTATTTTTAAATACACTCAATTGCATTTGGGCTGCAGACTAATAATGGTGCTGGTATTCTTGAGACTACTTATTGTTCAAATATTTCTCACCGATAACTTTTATAATCTCATCCAGGTTAATCATGACACATAAATTTCTTCACCTGTATAAATTTTGGTATTGATTGAATGGTTTTGAAAATATTTACCCCCATATTTAATAATATTCTGCTGTTTACAGACATTGTGTCTGGAAATTTAATGCCACATCCATGGTCATATTGTGTTTATGTGAGCAAGTTGCCCAATAAGTCTGATTCCACTTGGGAACTATTAATTAATAGCAAGCTTATACTCATGAAAAAATTGGTATACAGATTTATGAAAATAGCTAATCACTATCGCCAAGGTATGTGTTAAACATCTGCCGATCGTGATCGGCCTCTCGTTATAGAAATGTTGATATTTGTCTGTCAGCATGAATGTCTCAACCATATGTCATCAGATCTCAATCAAATTGGCTGGATATATTCAATACAATGACAGCTTTAAGAAAAAAGAAAAGATCTGTTGATGTGATCGAAAATGGTCACAGTTCTGTGACTTCCACTCAGGATATACCCACCCTAGGCGGTATGCCACATGGGGGTGTGCACCGGGCAATAGCCCAACTCTCGTTTTTACCTGGATAAAAGAAATTTTCCATATTATAAGATTCTGGTAGAACTTCGGAGAAATTTAATTTGTTACTCTCCCAAATATGTTTGTTTGTTCCTGGTGTAAATCATGTAATTACTGATTCTGTTGTACATTATTGTTATGTGATAATTGATTTTAAAAGAAAAATTATTTATGAAGGGATGTACATTTGTTTGTTTTGATATTTATTGTGCATAAAAGCCATTTCACAGGGTCATGCCGTTAAAACGATTAAAATTTAAATAAAAACATACAAATTTAAACCGAGCCTGCCACTTTAAAAGCCACTTCACTTATACATATATATGTAACAAGGGAGTTTCCTATTTCAGTTACCTACTCACTTCTAATGTTCATAATTTACAAACGCCTGAACCGTTTCTTAAAATTCCAATGCCAATCGATTGAGTAAAACCTATATTATGAAACTTTGAAAACGGACTCGGAACAAAAAATACACGGAGCACACTCTTTAGCACAAGAGAAAATATAACGTCCATTTCAAAATCAATATTTTTTTTATTAAAAAAACCCACCTTTCGTTAAAAGATTCTTCATGTATCGAAGGTCTAATGTTGATCTGCACAAATCAATAGAATATTTGAATCCAAGTCGCTATTCTTTTCCTATATTTAACGAAAATTACAAAGCTACTTATGAGTATACAAAATATGTGTGATGCCGGTTTAATCAATCAACGATCTGTACTCATTGTGCATGCTCGCCAGTAGGTCATTGAGTTAATTTTCAATGCAAGACTAATTTGAAATTATTACTAACATAAGTATTGTCTATTATAATTGAAAAATATAGCTTTTACTCAATTAATTGGCATTGGAATTTTAAGATTAGGTTCAGACGTTTGTGAATTATAGCCATTATATCTGAAAATGTAACCTCCCTTGTTACATTAGAATGGTATTAACCAATGACTATGGGGTGCATGTTGAAACTAATTTGCAATGGAATGAACTCAAGACATGCATCCACTATTATTTGTCATTCACTCACCATAGACCATACATTTAGGGGCCCTAACTGATCATCGCTGTTGCAATGATAGCAGCAGATGGTTGGGGGGATGTGTTTGCAGTGAAAATAAAATTCTGCTTGATCCAGACCAGGGAATTCTATTTGCACCCCCATGCACCTTGTGTTAGGGCCCTGTGAATCGGGCATTTTCATTTCAAATCAAATCTTTAATCAAATCGGCCAAATGATTCCGATTTGCATCGAATTTCAATTCGAATCATTGCATAATAATAGTGAAGATGAAGATAATACATGACTCGGAGGCCGTACCAATATAAATTTTCTGGCTTTGTAACGATGATAAATGATCATCAGTATACAATGTAAATATATTATCTAAAATGAATCAAATGCATGTCTAACCAATTAAGGGCGCAATCTTTGTGGCCGTCTTTGTTATACAATAGTGAAACAGTATCAGAAAGCAATCACGTTTACAAGTTTTACATATACAGGGTATATGAAATTTTTCTAGATCAGTGCTTCAGTGGTCTATAGTATAGATCAGTCGACAGCAATCTTATTTATATGCATTGGTATCCAAATATATCGAGAAAAAGCAATGTGGTCCATTGAAGTAATGAGAGTGCAACTGGTGCTAATGATTCGATACAATTCGAATCAGGACAGCCGATTTCGAATCAAATCAGATGAAAGATTACGAATCGCATCAAATAGGTTCGCAGGGCCATACCTTGGGTCAACTGCTTGGGTTTGAATTTTCCATCTGGTACCTCAAGCTGTCCAAATCTCCGACCTGATAGCCTCCCTACTCTTGGCATCCAAATAAACATAGGGAGCAGAATAATAGTACAGGGTGGGAATTCCTTAAAATTAAATAATAGTACGGGTGAAATAATGGGGTCATTCCCTACATATTCTTTGTTTAGCCCAAAAAGAACCAAGAGATGTGTTAGCCCTTGTCTGATTCTTAATAATAATTTTACATCACATTGATGTGGTTTTAATATGAAAAGCAGTCATTTAGAATGAAATATTAAAATTATATATATGGGGATCCAAATAAGCATCATACAGAAGGTTCGACTCTTGGTCTAATAATAATATATCATTTTTGTCCTCCGACATTCCGTCAGAGGACTATATTAATGACCCTCGTCCATCCTTGCGCCAGTGTGTGCATGTGTACATCTGTTCGAAACTTTGTCTGAGCCTGTATTGTCATTTTCTAGTCAATTTTTAGCTCACCTGAGATGAAGTCTCCAGTGGAGGTATAGTCATCACCCCTCATACACCTGTCTGTCTCGGTGCGTCTATCTGTCCATCCGTCCGTCCATCAACAATTCTTTGAACATCTTCTCCGGAACTATAAGACCGAATGGGTTCATATATGGTGTGGATGTTCCCTAGGTGACTCACTTTCAGATTTGTTCAAATGAGATCACTGGGTCAAATAGGGCCATACATGGGTTCATATTTGGTATGGAGGGTCCTTTGGTGACTGGGGTTCAGTGCTGGCCCAGAGTTTATCAACTCTCTGGTTTCTGCTGTTTACAGACTTGCATCTCTTCAATGATAGCCTACATGTGTCTATGCAATATTCAAGTGACATAGCTGGTACAGTCCCCTAATTTTATTAGAGTTAAAATTATTAACCCTAGTCATCAATGTTATGCTTTTTAGCTCACCTGAGACGAAGTCTCCAGTGGAGCTATAGTCATCACTCCTCGTCCGTCGTCCGTCCGTCAACAATTCTTTAAACATCTTCTCCTCTGAAACCATCAGACCGATTGGGTTTATATGTGGTGTGGATGTTCCCTACTAGTAGGTGACTCTTATTCAGATTTGTTCAAATGAGGTCACCAAGTCAAATAGTTTTGATGTCAGGACCATAACTATTTTTCCACATAGTAATTCTTAAAACGACTTCTTTTCTGAAGTTGTCGGGCCGAATGGGTTCATATTTGGTATGAGGGTACCTTGGGTGACTGTGGTTCAGATTTGTTCAAATGAGGTCACTGGGTCAAATGTGGTTGGGGCTATGGACATAAATCTGATTTTTTTTTCTTTCGATTTAACTTATTGCTCAATTTAACCAAAATATATATATATATTTATTTTTATTTTTATTTTTAATAAATAATTTTTTTTTATTAAATAAAATATTTATTTTTTTAAATAAAATTAAAAAAAACTCATTAAAATTTTGAAGAACCTATGACATTATATCTTTGGGAGGGGATGGGGAGGTACCTCTAGTCACTCCACTATATTTGGTTGAAATCAGGGGTTTGGGAGAAATCAGGAACAGACAGATGTACAGAAATGTTCTGTAAATTACTTTAATATCCTTGTATTCTCACTACAGCAAGCCACCCATGTGCTCTGATGGACACATGTTTATAAAACAGTGCCAGATGGAAAGAGAACAACTGCTATGCCATAGTGCTCTCCATCCCCAGAGAGTGTAATTCATGTCATTCATAATTTAAATGAAATTAATGGTGTTATCAATGAAGCACCCTTGTTGTTTACATTATCACTCAGTGGTCATTAAAATCAGATTAATTTCATTTTCTCCAAGCTTGAATTAAGAGTGTCTGGCATTTGTAGAATGAGGTTCCCAGAGGATGAATTTAATTATGCTGCTCCACACAGCAGGCTAGCATCACCAAATACACCCTCTGATGACCTCATTCTGCTTAGGCCTCATCTTCTGGGAAGTATCTAGAGTCTCAAATTTAGCTGCTTTTTTTCCTTCTGTTCAGATTCTATATCCCCTAATTTGCAGAAGATAGAATGCATAATTGAGGTGCCCAATGGGTGTGCATACATCGCCAACTTCAGCTGGAGAATTTCTATCTGTCCCTAGGTCTCCCATAGCAGTTGGGGATTAAGTAAAATTAGGTTCCCAGATTGTGAATTTGGTGATGCTATCCCACCTTACAGAATAGCATCACTACTTTCACTTTGTGGGGACTTCAGACACATTGAATTCAGGCTTGGCTGTTCCAATATTTTCTTAACAACCACTTATCTATGTGAACTCATTATACCTAATTATGAACAAACAATGGAGGTACATTGCTGTTGTTGGATTGAAACTGTCGGTCTGTCAGAGCGTCCTTCCATCCATTGGTCTGTCCATCCAATCCGTCAACAATTGTTTTCTTCTCGAGATCCATATGAAATCCTTACCTGTAGGCGACTCACATTAAGATTTGTTCAAATAAGTTCATCGAGTCAAATGGGAGGGATGCCAGGGCCGTAACTTTCTCCCTCCATAGTAATTCTAACAACTATTACTTCTCAAGAACCTTCAAGTCTATTTAGCTTATATTTGGTATGCAGGGTCCTTGGGGTGGCATGTTCAGATCTGTTCCAATGGGGTAATTTTTTGGAAAATCAATTAACTTCAACTCTTAAAAGCCACTGTTTAAAATTACTAGATGAATAGATCTCATACATGGGGATTCATGTTTGTTCAACTAGGGGCAGAGGTACCGGTAAGAGTTATAGCTCCCCACCGCACTACCTGTATCTATGTTGTATGCTACTGTTATAATAATATATATATTCCTCTTGAAAATTTCATTTCTGATACAACATTAGTTGTAGATTAGATTTTCACACCAAAAATAAGACATCATTAAACCACACTTAGACTCACGATATGAATAGTTCTCATAATTTGATTTTAATTTCCAACTAGTATGTTTTTAAACCAACAGTCCATATTTGCCGACTTCATGTTAAACTGTTGTAATGGGGCACAAATTTTGACTTTATGGGAGATGTCAGGCTGGAAATTCCCAAAAGTTTGAGAGCTTGAAGCACCCATTCCAGTTATAAAATTTCAACATAAGAGGGGTGTGCAAAATTAATTTTGTGAACTTAGGACTATGGAATGGTTAAGATTATCTTGTTTAAAAGGGGGTTGGAGATTTGACAGTGTGCACTTTCAAATTTCAAGGTGAAGAGCCCGGCTCATCAGCAAATCCCCAGCTAATGTATGTCCCTGTTTAGAACTACTTGTCTTAACTTATTTTGACAAGTACTGACTGTGTTAGTCTTCAAAGTCCCTTTCTTCTCAGTCTTTATAGTAGGTGAGCGTCTCCACAGTCATTGACTGTCTTGTTATTTTTACCCATACCATGGTATGGGACAGTCCAGGGACACATAGTCCTGATTGACCACTTGTCGTACGTCCATCTGTCTGTCCATATACACTTTACGCATGATGCGATAACTCAAACATTGTTTATCCGATCGGAACTAAATTTTGAATATGTGTTTCTCAGCTCAAAATAGAGATCGAGTTCGAATATGGGTTTGATCCGAGTTGTTTTTATGAAGATATGGCCCTTTTCGACTTAGAATTCATGCATGCTGCAATAACTAAAAAAAATTGTCTGTACGTTTGTCCATACACACTTATGCATGATATGATAACTCAAAAAAAAATTATCCGATCAAAACCAAATTTGGTATGTGAGTTACTCAGCCCAAAAGTTTGAATATGGGTTTGTTCCGATTTTTAGCTCAACTTTACTTCAACTTTAAGTTTGAGCTATTGCCATGGCTTGGTATCCGTCGTCCGTGTGAGTGTGTGAGGCACAATACAGGCTACAGGTCGTACTTTTGGTCGGATCATTATGAATGAAATTTGTCATAGCTGTTGACATTGACATTTAGATGGGAACGAGTCATTTTCGGGTCATTCGGGAAAAAAACATGGCCGCCAGTGGCCATCTTGGATTTCAAAATTCAATCCATTAGCACGGGCTACAAGTCGTACTGTTCATCTGATCATCATGAAATTTGTCATGGATGTTAATATTGACATTTAGATGGGAAACGAGTAATTTTGGGGTCGTTCGGCCAAAAAACATGGCCGCCAGCAGCCATCTTGAATTTTACTCTTTACATGACTAAATCCCTTGGCACGGCCATGGGCTACAGGCCATACTATTTGTCTGATCATCATGAAATTTGTCATGGATGTTAATATTGACATGGAGATGGGAACGAGTCATTTCGGGGTCATTCGGCCAAAACAACATGGCCGTCAGCAGCCATCTTGGATTTTACTCTTTGCATGACTAAATCCTTTGGCACGGGCTACAGGTCTTACCTTTGGTCGGATCATTATGAAATTTGTCATGTTGACATTGACATGTAGATGGGAACGAGTCATTTTGGGGTCATTCGGCAAAAAACCTCGGCCACCAGCAGCCATCTTGGATTTCAAAATTCATACACTAGCATGGGCTACAGGCCATACTGTTTGTCTGATCATCGTGAAATTTGTCATGGATGTTAACTACAGTGAGCTACAGTGTCATTGACACTTTCATATTAATGGAGTTATGGCTCTTTTTCGAAAAAAAAATTAATCTTTGAGAATGAACATTGAATTCTATGGATTTTAGCGCCCAAGCTGAAAATAGCTAATCACTATCCCCATGGTATGGGTTAAACAGCTGCCGATCGTAATCGGCCTCTCATTCGACATAGAACCGTACATCCAGGGACGCATAGCATACCGTATTTGGTCCGAGTCTGTATTCCGTCATTTTCCAGTCAATTTGTTTATCTTTGTACAGATGTCAACCAGCATGGGAACCTGCGCACCTGCGATTTTTCGTTTGGTCGGACTCATTTGGCGGAGTTATTGTCCTTTTTCGACACAGAATCGTACATCATGGGACGCACATTCTGTTCGAGTCTGTCATTTTCCAATCAATTTATTTTAAACTTGGCACAGATGTCAACCAGAATGGGAACATGCCACCTGCGATTTTTTAGTTCAGTTGGAGTCATTTCTAGAGGGTCTCCGTTGGGGGGGGGGGGTGTCCACATTGGGAAATTCCAACAGCACCCCCCTCTTGAATCAGAATCGGACCAAACACAAGTTTTGCATATTTCCATTTGGACCGCACCTCGCACCTCAGTGCGCAGGCCTAATATCCAATATATTCATAAACCATGGTTCTGTATTCCTGGTATGAGAACATTCAGATATTTAACCTGAAAAATTACATAAATCCTAACATCTATGGCAAGCCGTTTTCACATTTTCGATTGATTTGAACTTAAGTCCAATTATTTGGACTTAAGTCCAAATAATTGGACTTAAGTCCAAATAGCGAATTGTACTTAAGTCCAAATACCACATAATTGTGAATTCGGCGAGGAATTGTACTTAAGTCCAAATGAATTACACTTAAGTCCAAATACCGATATTTTCATCTATTTGGACTTAAGTCCAATTCCTCGCCGAATTAACAATTATGTGGTATTTGGACTTAAGTACAATTCATTTGGACTTAAGTCCAATTCATCTGTATAAGAAACACCCCCATCAGATATTAAGCAGGTCTGGTTTTGCTCATAGGGCGGAGTTGTGGGAAAATGGCCGTTTACATGTGACACACTTAGTAAATGCAATAAACGAAACTGCGTGTAGCCTACACTACATGCTGTCAAATAACAATTGAATCAAGTCGTGAATTAATTTTACTTCATTCATGCATGCAGTTAGCATTTATTAAGATGCCAATTCGGATTCGAAACATTTTCAATCTCGGCATGCCGAAAACAAGCCACGTGGCAAAGGGGACGTACGGAGTTAGTCTTGGAGTCAGGAATGCCCTGGTTAGTACGGAGTTTGACTGTCAATCAAAACTTGCAGGAATATACCATTACAAAGAAGGGGACTATCGTTTCAAACCAGATGAATTGGACTTAAGTCCAAATGAATTGGACTTAAGTCCAAATCAATTCACTAATTGGACTTAAGTCCAAATAATTGGACTTAAGTCCAATTCATTTTGACTTAAGTCCAAATCAATTCGCTAATTGGACTTAAGTCCAATTCATTTGGACTTAAGTCCAATTCATTACAAAGAAGGGGACTATCGTTTCAAACCAGATGAATTGGACTTAAGTCCAAATGAATTGGACTTAAGTCCAAATCAATTCACTAATTGGACTTAATTCCAAATAATTGGACTTAAGTCCAATTATTTGGACTTAAGTCCAATTCATTTGGACTTAAGTCCAAATCAATTCGCTAATTGGACTTAAGTCCAATTCATTTGGACTTAAGTCCAATTATTTGGACTTAAGTCCAATTATTTGGACTTAAGTCCAAATAATTGGACTTAAGTTCAAATCAATCAAAAATGTGAAAACGGCTTGCCATAAACATCTAGTGGTATAACTCCAGACAAATGCACACGGCTACAGGCAAGAGACCAGGACACACTGGGCTGACCATGGTGGTTCGCGGCCCGGTGTGATAAAATTTTGAAAACTATACAAGAAAATCGCCAATCCTAGCATCTAGACTGGCCTCAACTGAAGCTTTCCTATAGTGTTGGAAATTTCAAACCTCATACTCCCCTCAGGTTGGAAAATTCTCCAACTGATGACCATTTAAGTCCACAAGTTTGACCAAATGTATATGTAGTAAAATATTGTTTTGTTAAACTAATTAGTAGTTTTATATTGGCCACGGGGGAGGGACAATGACACACCGGGCCAACCATGGTTCGGGCCGGTGTGAGAAAATTTTGAAATCTGAACAAGAAAATCGCAAAATCCTAACATCTAGACTAGCCTCAAGCCTTCATAGAGTTGGAAATTTCAAACCTGACACCCCACCTAAGTTGGAAAATTTCCAACTGATGACAATTCCAATGACAATGTTGACCAAATGTATGACAATACTGTTTTCTTAAATTAAGTAACAGTTTTTGACTGGCCACGGGGGAGGGACCAGGACACAAGCTCTCCAAGTGTTGGAAATTTCCAACCTGTCACCCCCCCTCCCTAAGGTTGGAAAATATCCAACTGATGACCATTTCATTAAAAAAAAAATTGGACAAAAAAATAGGAAAATATGCAAATATTGGTACAAAAACAATTAATTCCCCCCAATAAATTGTTTGAAAATCAAACTACAAGAACAGTTTCAACCTATCGTTGGTGTGAAAATTCCAACTAATGTTTTGACAGTTAAGAAATTTCCAACTGATGAAAATTTTGACCAAAGTTGGGGGGGGGGGGGGGGGGTGAGACAAGTTTTGCATATTTCCATTTGGACCGCACCTCGCACCTCAGTGCGCAGGCCTAATATCCAATATATTCATAAACCATGGTTCTGTATTCCTGGTATGAGAACATTCAGATATTTAACCTGAAAAATTACATAAATCCTAACATCTATGGCAAGCCGTTTTCACATTTTCGATTGATTTGAACTTAAGTCCAATTATTTGGACTTAAGTCCAAATAATTGGACTTAAGTCCAAATAATTGGACTTAAGTCCAAATAGCGAATTGTACTTAAGTCCAAATACCACATAATTGTGAATTCGGCGAGGAATTGTACTTAAGTCCAAATGAATTACACTTAAGTCCAAATACCGATATTTTCATCTATTTGGACTTAAGTCCAATTCCTCGCCGAATTAACAATTATGTGGTATTTGGACTTAAGTACAATTCATTTGGACTTAAGTCCAATTCATCTGTATAAGAAACACCCCCATCAGATATTAAGCAGGTCTGGTTTTGCTCATAGGGCGGAGTTGTGGGGAAAATGGCCGTTTACATGTGACACACTTAGTAAATGCAATAAACGAAACTGCGTGTAGCCTACACTACATGCTGTCAAATAACAATTGAATCAAGTCGTGAATTAATTTTACTTCATTCATGCATGCAGTTAGCATTTATTAAGATGCCAATTCGGATTCGAAACATTTTCAATCTCGGCATGCCGAAAACAAGCCACGTGGCAAAGGGGACGTACGGAGTTAGTCTTGGAGTCAGGAATGCCCTGGTTAGTACGGAGTTTGACTGTCAATCAAAACTTGCAGGAATATACCATTACAAAGAAGGGGACTATCGTTTCAAACCAGATGAATTGGACTTAAGTCCAAATGAATTGGACTTAAGTCCAAATCAATTCACTAATTGGACTTAAGTCCAAATAATTGGACTTAAGTCCAATTCATTTTGACTTAAGTCCAAATCAATTCGCTAATTGGACTTAAGTCCAATTCATTTGGACTTAAGTCCAATTCATTACAAAGAAGGGGACTATCGTTTCAAACCAGATGAATTGGACTTAAGTCCAAATGAATTGGACTTAAGTCCAAATCAATTCACTAATTGGACTTAAGTCCAAATAATTGGACTTAAGTCCAATTATTTGGACTTAAGTCCAATTCATTTGGACTTAAGTCCAAATCAATTCGCTAATTGGACTTAAGTCCAATTCATTTGGACTTAAGTCCAATTATTTGGACTTAAGTCCAAATAATTGGACTTAAGTTCAAATCAATCAAAAATGTGAAAACGGCTTGCCATAAACATCTAGTGGTATAACTCCAGACAAATGCACACGGCTACAGGCAAGAGACCAGGACACACTGGGCTGACCATGGTGGTTCGCGGCCCGGTGTGATAAAATTTTGAAAACTATACAAGAAAATCGCCAATCCTAGCATCTAGACTGGCCTCAACTGAAGCTTTCCTATAGTGTTGGAAATTTCAAACCTCATACTCCCCTCAGGTTGGAAAATTCTCCAACTGATGACCATTTAAGTCCACAAGTTTGACCAAATGTATATGTAGTAAAATATTGTTTTGTTAAACTAATTAGTAGTTTTATATTGGCCACGGGGGAGGGACAATGACACACCGGGCCAACCATGGTTCGGGCCGGTGTGAGAAAATTTTGAAATCTGAACAAGAAAATCGCAAAATCCTAACATCTAGACTAGCCTCAAGCCTTCATAGAGTTGGAAATTTCAAACCTGACACCCCACCTAAGTTGGAAAATTTCCAACTGATGACAATTCCAATGACAATGTTGACCAAATGTATGACAATACTGTTTTCTTAAATTAAGTAACAGTTTTTGACTGGCCACGGGGGAGGGACCAGGACACAAGCTCTCCAAGTGTTGGAAATTTCCAACCTGTCACCCCCCCCCCCTCCCTAAGGTTGGAAAATATCCAACTGATGACCATTTCATTAAAAAAAAAATTGGACAAAAAAATAGGAAAATATGCAAATATTGGTACAAAAACAATTAATTCCCCCCAATAAATTGTTTGAAAATCAAACTACAAGAACAGTTTCAACCTATCGTTGGTGTGAAAATTCCAACTAATGTTTTGACAGTTAAGAAATTTCCAACTGATGAAAATTTTGACCAAAGTTGGGGGGGGGGTGAGACACACCCTCCCCCCCCCCCCCAAACCCTCCCCCTGTCGCCACGTCTCTGCCCCCCTCCCCCTCCCAAAAATAGATTTTAGAGTTATTGACAATTTCTCGACACGCTGAAGCTGTGCAACATATTTAGTGAATATGCACTTTGTATTATATTGGTGTAATCAATTCCTCCTACAGATTATAGTGATCTGAAACCCAAAAATCCTTCAAACGTGCCACCTTCGTCGGGGGACATTTTGGTCAGCGACGTTTTATTATTATGTAACATTAATTACAAATACTGGTTCAAGGACAATTAGACTTTCAGAACAGTCTCAACTTTTTTTCCATTCCAAAATTTCCAATTGGAGTGTGGATCAGGCATGAAATTCCAATTTCTTTTGAACCCCCCCCCCCCCCCCCCACGCGGCCCCCATTACACACTGTATGGTTTTGAAAATAGGTCTGATATAACACATCCCTGAGTTATGGTTATATAGCTTGATCACCTGTGGCCGGGAACATTTTATATTATTTTATGTTATCACATGATTAGCACTATTTTCCTATGTAATATTCGAGCGTAATAGACACGTGTAATATCGTCGCGTGCAATGACGTCACGCTGCTCTTAGGGACAAAGTTCTCTGTCTGTTAATTATTGTTGTTTTCGATAAAATTTAAGCGATTATATGACCATGTGATAAAAAGTATCTCAAACTCGTTCTATTTTATACGTAATTTATCAACCTCGTCCACTAAATTCTATTTGAGCCTCGGTAAACCTCGGCTCAAATCGAATTTAGTAAACTCAGTTGATAATTAATTCCGTATAAAATAGAAACTCATGTGAGATCCTCTATATATATATTTTTTTAATATAATATAATTTAAAAAAAATGTTCCTGTGAACCTAACTGATTTAAAATTTCGAAACAATGCTGTATCAGACATGGAATTTCGACAAGTTTTTAGTCTTTTTGAAGTTGTGTTGGGAGCGCCATACCAATAAGCCTGTTCCTGTACTCGTCTGATCACGGATACCACTCACAGCCGATCATGACTCATCTCACAAAATCCGCGTGTGTTGAGAACGAACAAACGCACCCAACATCACACCTCAGTCCAAGCACACAGACACGTGATTTTAGTTGACACACAAATTTGAAATGCCCGCACACAGTCTTTGGAGGCATGCCTTTTGAGAGTAATGCGACGATTTGATTGGTCACTTCAGTGGTGTCATGGTGTAGTACGATTTCTCCATGGGTCGATCATTCAAGACTCGGCATCGATTGTATGCTCACAGAGAAGCTAGACTGGGACTATTTCGTGATTTATAATCGGCAAGGTAAGTTATGCGATCTTATTTCCCCAAATTAAGCTTCTTTTCACCCAATAGTGTGTTAATTGTTATTTTCACTGAAGCGTGCGCGCTGTCGGTTAATGTCGGATAATGTAAACAACAACACGTGTATTTGTTGTCATTGGGTGCATTTGCACCAAGTCTGTTCTGAGTAGGCCAACATTTTGATCCGATTGAGATATTTTCGAGGGTCGTTGCAAAATGATACGATTGTCGCCAGGTCATAATTGCTTACTGCGTAATCACGAGTGCCTGGAAAATAGTTATGCGTGTACATATGCGTGATTGTGCCCACACATATATATATACGTACATGTATAACACAATTAACATTACACTGTATATACGTCATTCATATATAGCCATGAACTGGTCAGAGGGTCTTCATGTGGGGCAGGATTGTCTTATGTTCAAATTCCGATTGTAACGATTGCACCGATTGCATGCACCCCAAGGAGTCTTAGACTACATGTACATCCCCTATCTCCAAGGGTAAGAATTTTCCAAGCGAAAAATCGACGGTTTTTTTTTACCAGAAATGTTCAGGGGGTGGAGTCGATTGAACCGAAATATAGTGAAATCTCTATATGTTCGGTGTAGACACACGTACTTGAGCTGAGCAGGGATGTGGCTAGAGGGTCTCCGTTGGGGGTGGCGCTTCGGGGAATTCCAGCTTCACCCCCCCCCCCCTTAAATCCGACCAAACACAAGTTTTGCATAATTCCATTTGCACCCCCCCCCCCCTTGCACCTTAACCCCCCTTTCACCTGAACCTGAAAATTGCATAAATCTTAACATCTAGTGGTCCAACTCAAGACAAATGCACACGGCTACGGACAAGAGACCAGGACACACCGGGCCGACCATATATTCATTCTAATCTCCATCTTACTTGAGTCACTAATAATATGGTCTAAATTCACCACCATATACTAGAATTGGTTTAACAGAATTGTTTAATAATTTCAAGAGTGGATTAATATTCCGCTTTTCTCCTATACTTTTCTTTTTATACAGAAGATGACTTTAGTAGTTTTTGCATAAATGTTCTACTGCCGACGAAAAAATACCTGATGGTTTTAAAAGAAAGCCGAGATATTTATACGCTTTAGTGAGTTTCACATCGTTTTTTCCATAATAGAAGGTCTGGTTTTTCAACACTTAACCAGATTTGATAAAAATCATTACATGGCTTTTATTAAGATTTACTGTCAAATTCCAAAGTTTGTAGTAAGGTTCAGTGCTTTCTGTAGACCTTCTTTAGATTTAGATATTAAAACAACATCAGCTATAGCATCAGCATAAAGTAGGCATGATCATTTTCCTTTATTCAATTCGACTGGGTCACAAGTTTCATCAAATATATCAGGTAAAGGAATAAGTAAGGTTCCAATGTTGTACAATCTATTCACCCTGGGACCGATATACCCACGTGTCTTCGGGGTGCGTTTGCTCCAGATGACGTACACCGCCATGGACATGCGATCTTGCCCCTTGCTTTTATTTTACTTTCGGCGTATATATCCCCGTCTTTACGGTACGTGCGTTTCTGATGTGCCGAGTGAACTCTTTTTTATTTCGTTATAACGAAATAAGATAATTGTATAGCGAAATACGATTTCGATATATATCGAAATAAGATATCGTCATACCGAAATAAGATATCGTTATAACGAAATAAGATTTGAGGCCAGTTATCGATGCTAGGATTTTGCAATTTTCATGTTTAGATTAAAAAAAAAAATGATCGCCCGGGCCCCGACCGCCCTGCATGGCTGTCAAAAACTGCTAATTAAAGGGGTACTGTACGCCAAATGTTGTTGTTGGTTTTTATAGTCTCCGAGTCGGAGAATAAGGTAACAATTTTTTCATTATTTGAAAGTCTGTTGAGTACGAAATAGTGTTACGGATGACAAATTTACCGGAATGCAAAAATACAAATTGTCGTTGTCGAGTAATTTGTGTACAGTTTTCAACCTAATGAAACAAATAAAAGTTATATTATATGCATAGTAGTCCCATATAATCATTTAAGTTATTGTATCGTCGCTAGTCAGTGAGTGGCTTGAGTGTTCTCCCCGTATCATCATAATATTTTAAGCGATCGTGTGTGCGATCGGTTTAACAAGCCAGTATCCCTCATTTATTTTATTTGATAACGTAAATTCGTAATTTAATTGACGCCATTTTATGGCTCCAGTCATAAATTCAATTTATATCAAATTATTAACTTTTAAATTATTAAATTTTAAGATAGCCTATTAACCTGAGCGTTTACAGAATACATCTTCGACTCAAATTACTTCTGTTTCTCTATATTATCGATATTAGATCGTTGTTGTCACCGGAAATTTAATGAAAATGGCGTACAGTACCCTTTAAGTTAACAAAACAAATCAGTGTGTGGGATTATTTGCAATACGTGGCCACAAGACTATACCAATCCAAAAATCAAAGCCCAAGGAGGGGGCTCCAGTTGTGGAAATGGAGTTACGCATACTTGTGACTTTGGTCTGGTTGAATGCGAGTGGGGGTGTAGTTGGAAATTATAAGGTTAATGGACACACATCAACGGGGAACATCTACCGGTATATCCATCCATTTCAAACTAACAAATTTAATGACTATCATTTTTCATAATCCTATCCAAATTATATACACATACCGGTACATGTACTATATGTTCAAATAGTCTATACCTATTTGTAAATGTATACCTAAATGTTATATCATGCCATGAATCTCTAGTCTGGCTAACGCCCGTAAAGATCATATTCCACCAGTACAAGAACTTGGAACTTTTTGAAGTTTTGACATGCAGGGAACCTAATAAAGTCGAAAAAATAACGCGGGCAATATATTTATTAGTTATTATATATTCCTTAATAATGTAGGCCTACTTCACTGTAAGTCTACTTCACTGTAAGTGAAGGTCCCAACTCGAAATTTTACGATATAAGTGAATTTGTGAGCAAGTTGTCTTTGCGTCGTTTGCAATTATAGAATTTCTCCTGTGTAATTAATTCGATATTTATTGCGATATCGGTTCACAAAAATCATAGAAAAACATGCAATTTTGAGTTGGGACATTCACCCACACTGAAATACATTATTAAGGAACAGTCAATAACTGTAAGAAATATATTTCCCGCGTAATTATTTTTGACTTTATAAGATTCCCTGTCAAAACTTCAGTTCGAAGGCCTCAGGCTTTGTACTGATGGATTGATTGATTGATTGGGGTTTATTGTCGCTTTAGCCACTAAGGCCATATCACGACATTGCCAGTTTTAGTGGTGGAGGAAATCCGCACACTTGCGACTAATCTAACAGTGATTTCAATGGCTGATAAACTCGTCAACCATGTGCGGCAAACCACCGACCATCGGCGAGTAACTGGCAACTCCACCAGATAACGATTTCGAGTTACAAAGTCCACGATGGAAACATGTGGAGTTGAACCCTTATCGCCAGCGCTGGAGGGCGAAACGGCTTGGAGTGGTACCCCTAACCGATTGAGCCACCGATGCCCCTGTACTGATGGAACATGATCTCTACGGGCGTTAGCCAGAGTAGACATTCATGACATGATCTATACCTAAATGTATAGCACGCATGTGTCATGCAATATCCTATTTAGTTTAATTGAATTGTAATCAAGTTTCGTTATCCAATACATTGAATAGCCACGTCCGGGCGTCCCTGCTTAATATTACACGATGGTATGATATCATCCAAGTGCGTGCATTGAGTTTATATTTGCTGCGATCAGCTTAATTTTTATGTTTACCCATACCATAGTATGGTAAACATAGTGTCGTTGCCCGGATTGACCACTCGTCGTTAGTCCGTCCGTCCGTCTGTCTGTCTGTCTGTCTGTCTGTAGACACTTTACGCATGGTGCGATAACTCGAACATTTTATATCTGATCGGAACCAAATTTTGTATATGAATTTGTCAGCACCAAATACAGATCGAGTTCGAATATGGGTTCGATCCGAGTTTTTTTTCACGGAGTTATGGCCCTTTTTCGACTTAGAATTCATGCATGCTACCATAACTCAAAAAAAATTTATCTGATCAGAATCAAATTTGGTATGCAAGTTTCTCGGACCAAAATACAGATCGAGTTCGAATATGGGTTTGATCCGATATTTTTCAATGGAGTTATGGCCCTTTTTCGACTTAGAATTCATGCATGCTGCCATAACTCAATTTTTTTTTTATCTGATCAGAACCAAATTTGGTATGCAAGTTTCTCAACTCAAAATACAGATCGAGTTTGAATATGGGTTATATCCAACATTTTTTACCAGAGTTATGGCCCTTTTTCAACTAAAAATTGAACAGATAACCATAGCAGTCTACAATTAATTACCAGTGGTATCAGTTTAGCTCTGAGAGCAGTAAATCTGTATTATGGGAATTAGAGTTATTTTTTACTCCCATGTTTATGATGACACACTCCTCACCTGTATAGTTTTTGGTATCGATCGGTTGATCGGTTTAGAAATTATTAACACTTTGCATCCGCACATAGGCATGAGCTATCCGATGCTGTAACCAAATTATTTTTTGTCCGATTGTTTTCATATTTGATATGTAGGTTTATAATGACACACCCCTCACCTGTATAGTTTTTGGTATCGATCGGTTGATCGGTTTAGAAAATAATTAACCCTGCACACAAATGCTATCTGATCCATCTAAGTCAAACTGTTTTCTTCTGATATGCCTCATATTTCTTACCAAGGTTTTTCTTAGCACGTTCTTTATCTGTATGGTTTTTGGTATCGTTTAATTAACCCTTTTCAAACTTATGTTTACTTAGAACTCAAAACATTTTTCATCTGATCTACACCAAATTTGGTACATGTGGTCCTCACCCCGAAATACAGATCAAGTTCAAATTTGGGTTTGATCCGATATATTTTAACAGAGATGGCCCTTTATAATTCAAGTAATTTACTACCTATTGTATATGCCCTGTGAGAATTTAAGACAAACAACTTTACACAGTAATCTGCTTTATTGGGATCAGAAAATGACACTGGATACTCTTTGCTAAACCACTGCTGCCCCCAGAGCTGTCAAATTTAAGTGATTGATGATACTTTACTCCAGTTTGTGTGCAATAGTAATTTAACCCAACCTGTTGAAACATGTTCATGGCATTAATACAAATAGTCCATTGTCCATGTGAAGGATTTTCTGGAGCATGGCTGTTTAGAGAATTGTTGTTTACAGAGACACTGTTGTCTTATCTTGAGAAAACAATTTATCCACACATTAGTTCCATCATATGATGTCATTGAAAATGATTAACACTCTCCACACATCATATGTTCATTCTCCTATTGTATGTCCAGTTGATCGTGATCCACTTTTCACTTGCATGTATTTCAGGATTAAAATTAACCTATTCCATAGACACATCATATCTGATACGCAGATTTTAAATTATCTCTTTCGCCTTAGGCCAGGTTCACTAAGAATTTATATTAATTATAAGCCACCAATTGAATATTCATCATTTGAGGATATATCTTATTTTGAAATTCCCTCTATTGCATTTGGGCTGCAGGATAATAATAATGGTTCTGGTATTCTTGAAGCTGACTTTTTGGTCAAATATTTTTCACCCAATCACTTTTATAATCTCATTCAGGTTGATTGTGATACATTCTTCATGTGTATAGATTTTGGTATTGATTGAATGGTTTTGAGAATATTAACCCAATATTTAATAATATTTCTGCTGTTACAGACATTGTATCTTTCCAACGATCAGCTTAGAATAAAATTAACCATAGGTACATGTATACTGTACGCGATCCAATGTTATGACTCTAATATTTTCAATTTGACCCTTCTCATATCTCTCCTTTAATTATCTGATAATTCTGTATTAAAATATTTTATATCCAACCATTATCAATCATATTTAATATCAAGGTCTATACACCCCTCACTTATATAGATGTTCAGGTGTTTGTTGGTCTCTAATCTCAATCATCCCATAACTTTTACTATGCACCTAACACAACAACATAATCTGTTATGACTCAGGTTCTATTGTAAGAATTAAATAAATAGAGTTATTATGATGTTAATATTGTAACAATTATATCTTTAACAGCTATGGTGCATCTGTCTGACTGTGTTTGGGTATAATTATCTTTATCAATCTATCACACATACATGTATCTCTGTTGGAGTGACCGAATAGGTTGAAATCGAATGTCATATCCATCTTCCTATTGTGTTTAAATGAGCAAGTTGCTCAATATGTCTGATTCCACTATGAAACTAATAAATAATAGTACGCTGTGAATTGTTGAAATTCTTGCACTCATAAAAAGATCGCTATCGCCAAGATATGGGTTAAACATCTGCCGATCGTGATCGGCCTCTCGTTTGTTATCTACACGATAACAAATAAAAGGAGATGATAAGATGGGGCCAAAAATACCTTGAACTCCTTGGCTCAATCAACATGAACCTATTTAACCACACTCAACTGCACTCAACGGGAAATTTCAATGTATTTGAAGTATCCGATAAATTATGGTTCCATCACCACGATCTATCCGAATGATGCGCCCCAAATAATAGCATATCGTCTAAGTACCGTGATCGGATGATTTTTGTGTGATTCTGAACAAGGACAAGTATTACTTATCAATCTTTAATCAATTTATAAACTGGATATATAAAGGCATGCCAAGCAGTCGTCATTTATTGTGCACGGTGGTTGTAATTTAATACTGGTAACTTTATTTCTTTCCGCTAACAAGTTCTTTCCAGCTGCACACAGGAGTTGTTTGGCGCTAATCCTTTGCACCAGGTATATATATATATATACAAATGACATAATATCATATCATAATATAATATATATATCCGCCATTCACGACAGCTTTTTGCCTCTTATAAAACTTTGATACCATGCATTTGAAGCGCATTTGGTATCCTGAATTACTATATTGTACACGTTGCATAATTATGCATGCTATATGTGATTTTACTATTGGATTATTGTTTCAGGGACTATTAAAATGGGGGGGGGGGGGCGAATTCCTGCTAAGATAAATTCGTTTTCTCTTGAAAAAAAAAAGTCTGTCAATTTATTTTATTATTAATTGAATTCCTCCAGAGAAAAGACAAATTATTTTTAACAAAAATTATGTCTGTCAATTTATTTTTAATTCCTCATGAGAAGAGATCAATTATTCTTAGTAGAAATTACTTTTATTTCAGAATGAAATTCACTTCTCTTAACAGATATACAATTTTAATTTTTGTCTCACCAGGAATCAAGTTCAATCCCAAGTCCCTTGAAGTTAATTGAATTCTCGTTGGTTGAATAATTCTATTTCTCTTAAACTAAAATTTGAAAGGAAACTTAGAGCTAAATTAAGCACTCCACTTATAGTGTTCTTAATGGGTATAATGTCAAGAGGTGGAAAGTTTAGATGGACCTACACAGAAAACTACTTAATTGTTAAACACCACATGAAGGAATCTATACAATCTGAAGACCACATCAAGCAAATTATATAACAATAAAAATTTAAAAAAGATTACTTTAATCATAGTTTTAGAAGGGAAATTTTGGGAACAGTATTCTCAGCAAGTATACAAATTTTGGTATGTCCTTCATGTAAGAATACACTAACTCCCTAACCCTAACCCTAACCCTAACCCTAGCCCTAACCCTAACACATATGGAGAATGAAGGGTGGTGTGTGTGGTTTCGTGTATTCTTACATGAAGGATATACCCAAATTTCGTGGCAATGAATAACTGCTGTAAAAAAAATACATGATCTGAACTGGTAAAAGGGTCGAATGGCAATTTTAATTGAGCTCAATCTCAACTGACCTGAATACAAACATTGGGCTAGTTCCTTGATGTAACAGTTCATGCTAATGGCTTCTCACAATTTGCTCGCACACACCTAACATGATGTTGAGATTCTTGAAGCAGTATTGAACTCAATTGAAGGAACTAGCCCAATGTTGGTATTCAGGTCAGTCCACTCAAGCTGAGCAATTAACACTAATAGGCCACAATGTTAGAGATAGCTGGTAAGCTGGGAATTTGGCTATGGACTTGTGACCTGAAAGTGAGGCTAAAACTTATCTCAGCCCAAAGATTTATATCAATTCTTGCAAAATGGATGTTCACCATTTATCAGAACACACCTAACATGATGTTGAAATTCTTGACGCAGTATGTCTAATGTGATTTGAATGTTAATCAAACAAAAAGTTGTCTTTCATGTAACAGCTACTCTAGTTCACATTCCGGCCAAACTTGTTATTATATACACTAGAATCTAATTAAAGGCCCACTTAAGTTTGGAATGGCCTGATCACATGATTATATAAAAAATGATATACAATTTGGAAGAGGAACCAAAAAGAAATATATTCTACTGGAATACGGAACAGCTGTGCTAGGAGCGTCCATCAAATGACAGAGATTCTCATATTCATACCAGCACTTCCCCCGTTATTTTTCCAAGAGTGGATCATAATTCACAACTAATATTCCTCTTCCATTAAGAATAATAGACTGGCACTACAAACCAAATGGAAATTAAGCACAAAACACATGTCGGTACCTTGACACACAACATGTTCACTGTTTATTCGACTGGTTATGTTGATAATACAATGTATACGAGCTTCCTCTTTCAATTGGTATATAATATGGAATATGTTGTATATAATGTGATCTGGGGATTTGAAAATTAAGCGGGCCTTTAAAAAGTAAAATAGATTCCATGCAAAATTAGCCTGAATCCCCGAGTACATCTTAACCCTTTGAGTGCCAGGTTGATTTTTGTATCAACCCATATACCCTGTGCCAATGCATTCTCTTATATATGCGAGTCGACCATAGGTCGCCTCGCATATATAAGAGAATACATTGGCCTAACAATTTTTTTTTACAATGTTAATAATTTATTCTTATATTCTTTAACAGACTTATTTTGTAGATTTAGGGCCGATGAGATCGGCCCCTGGCACTCAAAGGGTTAATAAGTGAGCAAAATCATATCATTGCAGATATTATAAGAGTAATAAAATAATATGCCTGCTAGTGTCAATGAGGGTATACCATTGTCTGGAGAACGACACAATGAAGCAACAAATATCAAGCTACCTCCAGTCATGAGTCATGGTGGCCAGGGTCACAAGGATGATGTGGTCATCAGTGGAATATCGTGTCGTCTGCCAGACTCTGACAATATGGAAGAGTTCAAAGATAATTTGTTATCTGGTATTGACATGGTGACAGAGGACGATCGAAGATGGCAGCCAGGTAAGTCTTTATTAACCCTTTCTATTCTAAATGGATTCTCCCAATCAGTTATAAAATTATACATTGGAATGGTCTATTGTACATCTGGAGGGGTTTTTTGGGGGAAAACAAGCCTATGGTCGTTTGTTGAACTTATTATGTGAACATTTTCTAAGTGATAACTACTTGTCAATGAGTATTTAGTATAGAAATGGTTAACCGGATCTTTACAAAATACTCACTGATGAGTACAATATAGTTCCCTCTGGAAATGTTCAGATAATAAGTTCAACAAATGACCATATCGTTTGTTGAACTTATTATCTGAACATATTCCGCCATGGAATAGAAACTTGTATTATATTTTCATTATACTGTCGTCTGCTAATTTATTATGTACACCCCTCCAAATGACTAACAATTTATAACTGAAAGGGTTACTATAGAAAGGGTTAAAGGCCCACTTAATATTCGAGTCACTGATTATTTTTTTTATAGTGCCTTTATATACAGTTTTAATAACAATCTATGCCATAATATACGATTAAAATACTATAATTCATCACCATTTGGAACGGCTGTGTCTCAGAAGGTGCCCATAGAGTAATAGAAGAAGGCTGAAATCATATAAACATTTCCCCTGTTGTGGCTCCCAGAATGCAACAGAATTCAAACTATATATTTATTTTCAATGGAAGGGGAATAACTATGTCTTTAAGATATAGAGTTATTCCCCTTCCATTGAAAATAATACACTTTGCACTACAACCCAGATGAAACTTGAGCACAGAACACATGTCGGATCTCAACAAAAACAACATAATCACAGTTTATAACACCGAATAAGTTGATAATACAATGTTTTGCAGCTTCCTCTTTCAAATGGTGTATACATAATACGTTATATATTTTATATAAAATGATCTGGGGGTCAAAAATTAAGTGGGTCTTTAATTAGCTCACCCTTCTTTAGATTTGATACTGAAAATTTTATATTTTGTATGTTATTGATTCCTATTGAATAGGAATCAAACTGCATGATGTCACATAACTTTGAAACTAATCAAACTATAGGGTCTGTTTGGATACCAAAATGGGAAAATATCGCATTGAAGTCAGTGAAATTCTCAAAAAGAAATAAACTATGTATAAATACGGAAAAATTACGAAACCCTAGTTTGGTGTCCTTATGCAGATTAATCAGATGGTTATAAAGATCAACAGTGAACAACTTCTTCATTCTTATATTTGCAGGATTATATGACCTACCAAAGAGGAATGGTAAACTGAAAGACATATCTAAGTTTGATGCATCATTTTTTGGAGTGAGCCCGAAACAGGCCGATACCATGGACCCACAGCTGAGAATGCTCATGGAGGTTTCATATGAGGCTGTCATTGATGCAGGTAACATACGTACAGTACCAAACCTGAGTTTAGTGTGCCTGTAATTTGCAGAATGAGGTCCCCAGAGGGTTAATTTAGTGACGCTATCCCATATAGTGGGCAGCATCACTAAATTTACCCTCTTGGGGACCTCATTCTGCTTAGGCCTCATCTTCTCTGGAAAGTTTCTTTATTTAATATCAAATTTCTATAGAAATTTCTTCACATAGATTCTAATTCTTTTTAGCTCAACTTTACTTTGTAAAGTTTGACCTATTGCCATGACTTGATATCCGTCGTCCGTGTGTGAGGGTGTGTGTGGGTGTGTGTGTGTGCGTGTGTGATGAGTCAACAATTTCCTTTAGCACGGGCTACAGGTCGTATCTTTAATCGGATCGTTATAAAATTTGTCATAGCTCTTGACATTGACATGTAGATGGGAACGAGTCATTTTGGGGTCATTCGGAAAAAAAACATGGCCGCCATCGGCCATCTTGGATTTCAAAATTCAATCCATTAGCACGGGCTACAGGCCGCACTGTTCGTCTGATCGTCATGAAATTTGTCATGGATGTTAATATTGACATGTAGATGGGAACGAGTTATTTTGGGGTCATTCGGCCAAAAAATATGGCCGCCAGCAGCCATCTTGGATTTTACTCTTTGTATGACTAAATCCTTTAGCACGGGCTACAGGTCGTACCTTTAGTCTGATCATCATAAAATTTGTCAAGGATGTTAAAGGTACTCAACCCGTAAAGAGGGTCCCCATCTCAACAGATTCCAACAACAACAATCCGATCAGAGGGTCCTATATTACTATTTCTTTGGCTTTGGGGGTAAAAAATATTTGATTCGAGTCGAGGAACCCATCAAACAAAGCTCAGAGTTATTAGATATTGATTTTTCAAATTTGTTATGTTCTCGAGATCAGTACTAATAACTGCCGTAATCTGATCTGGATGTGTACTCCAAATCTATTCAAACAGACAAGGATGAATAACTCTAAAATCAAGTGGTAATTTTAACGCAATTTTGATTGAGTTCTGGGCCAGATAGTATTCCCGATAATGAAAAATAATAGATTTCTAAAATCGATATCTAACAAATCTGAGCTTTGATGGGTGACTTCCTCGACTCGAATCAAATATTTTTGACCCCCGAAGCCATTGAAATAGTAATTGAGAGGAGTTTTATCGGGTTGAGTACCTTTAACAATGACATGTAGATTTTTTTTGTTTTCGTTCTTTGAAATATGCCACGAATTTACATATCTCCATTATAGAACCCACGTGGCAGGGTTTTGTACTTCTGAAAGTAAAAGATAATTATTAGTTGAATAGATCTTAAAGTTTTTGTCTTATTATTTTTTTTTTCGATGGTTATTGTGATCTTTGTTGGTTCCGATCTCATGTATTGATGCGGTGCCACTAATGGAATTGATATATCTACATTGTTTGGGATCGTGTTCATTAATCTAGTAAATACTACTTATTGCTGTATAGTTTGTGACATATTTCAAGGAGGGAACAGTGATACATTTTATAGTGGTGTCGTATCGGGGTTCAAAGGGGGTGCAGATGAAAGGAATTATAGTCAGCAGAGTGTGTGGCGTTGGTAGCATGCGATGAGTTTTCTGTTGTGTCAGATCCACATATGTAATTATGGGTGCAGTATAGGTTTCAGTATATCCCATCGATCTGGATACTTAGTTTTATTTTCTACATGTTGGAAAATTGTATAATATTCTTTTGCATAACTGATGAAAGATCTAACAGTAGGTTTATTGGGGTAGTGAAATTTACAACGAAATATGTAATATTTTATGAAAATTAGCGTGAAGTTTAATGCACTTTTATTTGTCGGGAATCCCAATAAGACATTTTGATCTGTTATATTTATATGTATTACATTAAGCAGCTCTTCCCAGAATATCTGTGTTAGGTGACAATCCCAAAAAAGGTGTTTTATAGTTTGTTTCTTTATTGCAGAAATCACATTTTTTTGGTACTATTCTTAACAAACTTTGAAACAAGAGAATTGGTACCTAATATTTTATGAATAATTTTATATTGAAACCATATTAATTTGACCTCTATTGTTCCACATTTAAACGGCACAGTTGTCAATTTAGGCCATATTGTATTTTAGGTACTGATGTCCCTTAAATCCTGCAATAATATGGAAGCTATCAGATATACCAGGTCTATGTGTTTTTGCTATTATTCGACTCGATATATTCATGCATTTCATATACATTGTATTTCATAATACATTTGGTTATAGATATGAAGTGTAGATAATTCGGTTTAATTGAAAATTTCTTACCGAATTGTGAGATTTGAAGTATGTTGCCGTTCGCGTCAAAAAAATATAAAATCGTATGCACTCCTTTCGCTTCCCATTTGTGTATGTATATTGTGTCTCCGTTTATGATAATATCCTTATTGTACCACACTGACTGAAATAACACATTTGGATTGAAATCGTTGACTTTTTTAATTAAATTTTGTCCATGCCGATAAGACTTCGACCCAGAACTTATATTTTTGAATTTTCTTTGAAATCCGACAAATATATTCTTCATTACATAATTTCTCTGATATTCGTGTTTTTGTTATTTTTTGAAAAAAATCTACAGTTATGCTATTTGTAAATAAAATTCTTCGCATCCATGATACTTTCATTGAATCTATGTGTGTTTCTAAATCGATCATTTTAAGCATAAAGAGAATAAACAAGTAGGGAGATAGAGGATTACCCTGCCTGCAGCCCCTTTGTATATTAATTCTATCTGAAAGATGACCATATTGTTTGATTGACGAGTATATATCCGTGTAAGGAGTACGAACCCATCTAATGAATGATGTACCGAAGTTTAATTCTTCTAGAGTCTTTTGTATAAAATCCCACGACAAGGTGTCAAAAGCTTTCTGAAAATCGATTAAAAGCAGACAGCCCGGTTGATTATTTAGCTCTGTAAAATCGATCATATCTGCTACCAGTCTAATGTTTTCTCCAATAAATCTCCCTTTCATAAATCCTGTTTGATCCCTATTAATCACAATTTCCAAAAGAGGTTTAATTCTATTCGAAAGGGCAGTTGTGAGAATTTTATAGGGGACCGAGAGTAATGTTAGTGGTCTCTGGTTCTCTAATACAGCATGATCCTTTCCACTTTTCGGTATACAGTTTATAATACCATGTTTTTGTGTGATTGACAAAGTTCCGCTCATATTATGCCATGTTTAGAGAGTTAAGTAAATACTTTTTAAGTTCATCCCAGAAACATTTAAAAAATTCTACCGTAAAACCACATATTCCAGGAGATTTATTGCATTTCATCTGTAATAACGCTTTAGTTATTTCATACCGTCAATTTTCCATCCGCGGCAAATGATTCTTCCGTACTAAGACGTATTATATTGTTGGTATTTGCGAAATCAGACCAGTCACTTTCAGATATTTTAGAAGTTTGTTTTGAATATAGTTTTTCGTAGTATTTTTGCAACTCTACTAAAATGTCAGATTGATCCGTGACAACAGAATCGTCATTTCTACGGATTTTGAATATCGTGCTTTCCAAAACGCGTTTTTTTTCGAGAGAGCAAAAGTACTTTGAGGGTCTTTCACCTTCCTCTATAATATTTACTCTAGCTCGAATCATCGAACCTCTCAGTTTTTCAAGTTCATACTCGTGTAGTTTAGTCGACAGTTCTTCTATTTTTTGCAATGTGGCAGTATATCGTTTTTATCGTAATTTATTTGTAAATTTTCTAACTCTTTTTCTATTTTGGCCTGTTCGTTCAATTTAGTTTTTTTAATCCTCGAAGCAAACATTATTGTAAACCCTCTTATCTTATTTCAACGAGAAGCATTTCGAACAGGAGTTGATCATTGATACTAAAATGTTCTCGCCCCTTTAAGTTTGAGTTTTTTACTCGGTATTGATCTAAAACATCGCCTATTTTCTTTTTAACTCCGGCTTTATAGATTTCATCTCCCAATAGCATGTTATTCATTTTCCAATAACCTCTGCCCCGTTTAAAATTGCTAAATTTTATGGTTATTTCTACCATGCAATGGTCTGAAATGTTTTCTTTTTTTGGTAAAACAACTATTTGATCAACTAACGGAACGATATGTTCCGAAACTAGAAAATAATCCAAGCGGGAAATTTTTATTTCTGTTCTGCGGCCACCAAGTGAATCGCGTATATTCGTTTTTCAAGCGACGCCAAACGTCACATAAACGTTGGGCCCCCATCAATTCATCAACAGCTTTTCTAGCTTTTGGACAGTTGTCGTGTGAATAAAATTTGGTATCTTTCGTATGGTTCATGACAATGTTCCAGTCTCCGCAAATAATGACAGATGATGATGATTGTTTATTTGTATAATATTTACAAGCTTATGACAATGGTGATAATAAACAAACAAAAATGATATTATACACGAGCGACATGGCCCAGATGGGCCGTCTTCCTGTCGCCCCTACATATACAAACATGAAGTGGCAACTAATGAATTGAAATGATAATGAAAATAATAGAATGTAGTTCATAATAGACAAACAAGGTATCCAAACCACTTACGGGATGCATCTACATGTATGTGTTAATACATATGTATTGGTTGTTTTCTATGGGAGGCCAAATTCACATTTAATAATTAATTGTGCTTAAAGGGGTACTGTACCCAAGATGTTGTTGTTGGTTTCCATAATCCCCGAGTCGGAGAATAAGGTAACAACTTTTCCATTTTTTGAAAGTCTGTTGAGTACGAAGTATTATTACGGATGGCAAATTTACCGGAATGCAAAAATACAAATTGTCGTTGTCGAGTAATTTTTGTACAGTTTTCAACCAAATGAATCAAATAAACAATATATTATATGCTTAGCAGTCCCATATACTCATTTAAGTTAGTGTATGGTCACTAGTCAATGAGTGGCTTGGGTTTTCTCCCCGTATAAGCATAATGTTTCAAACGATCGTGTGTGCAATTGTTTTATTAATCCAGTATCCCTCAATTATAATTTGATTACGTTTTGTACACGGAAATTCCAATTTTAAGAGACGCCATTATGGCTCCACAATTTATATTAAATTATTAACTTTTAAATTATTAAATTTTAAGATAGCCTTATTAACCTGAGCGTTTACAGAATACATCTTCGACTCAAATTACTTATATTTCTATATAGTATCGATAATAGATCGTTGTTATCACCGGGAATTTATTGAAAATGGCGTACAGTACCCCTTTAAGCGCAATCAATTGCGCTTAAGCGCAATTAATTGCGCTTAATTGTGCTTAAGCGCAAATAATTACGCTTAAGCGCAATCAATTGCGCTTAAGCGTAATTATTTGCGCTTAAGCGCAATTCATGGTTATATGTAACAAAACACCCCTGGAGAATAAATAGGTTTCTCCATAACTTAGCATTAACTCCTATTGACATGTCACTTCTTGGTTTCATTGGTTTGGATGGGTAGGGAGCTAGCCCAACTTCTTTATCAAAATGGCTGACTCGCAATAGTATCACCTTCTGTTTTAGTTGGAGCTATTCGTGATATAATATACAGTTATCGCATTGTTTCGAGGTTGACACGAGGAATTGTCAACCCGAGGAAGTCAATATTCACCAAGGCCGTAGGCCGAGGTGAATATTGACTTCCAAGGGCTGACAATTCCTCGTGTCAACCAAGAAACAATGCGATAACTGTTTTATTATATGAAACGCGCTTTGATTGGACAAGACGTTGTGACGTTGAACGTCGCTGGGAAAACCCGACCTGTTTTCAGGTCTGATAATAAGTTATGTTAACCTCTGAAGTATCTGACGTCACTCCGAACTGTTATATTAACCTGTTGTTTCATTAATGAGGTAAACATCGTTAGATATCTCAAGTTTTTCGTTACGTTTTAACATAGGAATTGGGGAAAGAAACTTATGATCATATAATAAAGCATTATATTATCTTCGGTATATATTAGTTGGGGCTACTTGCAATAGCATTACTTTCTGTATTAGTCGGGGCGACATTGATTTTCTTCAATTTTCGAGTATACAGGCACACCATATGAGGGAAGCAAGCCCTCGGTGACACCACATTCACACTATATGATCATGGAAATACTATAGATTTGTGCAACAGCTGCTGATTTAATAAGAAAAACTAGAGCTTCAGGACTGAGACACCAAAGCTCCAGTAATTACACACCATTTTTTGGACAGGGATGCTGATAATATGAAAATAGGGTTTTTTCCCCCTGATTTAAGTCAATAAGTAAACCATACAGTAATGCTCTAATTAATCGACTCCTTAACCACAGCAGAATTATGGATAACTTTTCAGGATTTAGTCGGAAATATGGCTTGTTGCCATTCATCGGAAAGCTCTCAAGAGCTTTTCGATGAATGGCAACAAGCCATATTTCCGACTAAATCCTGAAAAGTTACCCATAATTCTGCTGTGGTTAAGAAGTCGATTAAATAGAGCATTACTGTATGAGGTAAGAAAGCCCTCATGCAGTGACACCGCATGCATGTATAGGATATTACCATAGTAAAGGCTAAAATCTGTGCAAAAATACATTAAAAACATCATACAAAACATTACTAGAGTTCCGGGAAGGCGACATCAAATCTTTGGATAGAGGGATGCTGATAATATGTAATTAGGGGATTCTCCTTGTTGAACACATACTCACAGTTTGAGTGTTGAGTACAGGTCAAAATTAGCCCAATGCTCATCTTGTGTTTCTAGGTGATACACCAGGTCATGCTAATAGTTTATGGGTAGGTTAGATAGTAGTCACAATTACGCTTAAACGCAATTGATTGCGCTTAAGCGCAATTAATTGCGCTTAAGCATAATTAATTAAATGCCCTATTTGCGCTTAAGCACAATATGTGGTATTTGCGCTTAAGTGCAATTGATTGCGCTTAAGCGTAATTATTTGCGCTTAAGCGCAATTCATTATTAAATGTGAATTTGGCCTCCCATAGTTTTCATGGGCTTATAATAAATCTGTCACTAATGATGGGGTATGACCGGGGCTGTTTTAATTCTTCATTGGTTAAGAAAATAATGGCTTCCGTTTATCAAATGCATTGAATGATCGTTGTTGCTGAAATAGGTATTTGTTTCAGGTTATCGAGGAATTCATATATCGATATGTAGGAAGCAGTTTATCGTTTCGTCCTGCCAAAATGTTAAGGTGAACATACCAGACTGCATTACAGTTACTACAATGATGGGGGGATTAGGGGTCAATGCTATATACAGATTCATTTCCAATGTCAGATACTACCTGTTGTATACTTTCGAAGAAGGAAGGATCATCTGAATTTGGCCCACACAGGCCATCTAACGCGAGGCGAGAACCACTAACAGTTATATCCATAACAGTTATATCCATAACAAGCCCCATCCCCTTTCCAACCTTTTCAACTTTGTGCACTATATAATTAAAATCGTTACTTCGTTTAAAGAGAAATGCTACTCCTCGATATCTAGAATTATAACAGTTAAAATATATATCTCCACCCCATTCTACCTGAAGAGAATCTTCTAAGTCCGACGTAAAATGTGTTTCTTGCAAACATACAATGTAGCTTTTTTGTGTTCGAAGATAATTAAAAACCTCGGCACGTTTTCTGCTCTCACCCAAACCTCTAGCATTGAGGGTACTGATTCCTATACTAGCCATAGTCATTTTTTGATTGATACATCATGACAGCAACAAAAGAACCACCACATGCCACCAAACGGAAAGAAAAGAGGAAAATGAAAGGGGTAGATGTTTCATGGGTGTGGGTTATCGGGCGGAATAGAGTTATAGTGCATACCGTATATCAAAGTGTTCCAAAGTTAAAACAGAGTGATAAGGCAAGGTAATATAAAATAGCACATGCCTGTGTCAGATGATGGGAGATCCAGTATATATGGTAGAGCACGTCAAATAGTTTATGAAATTTCATTCACCGAAAATATATTTGGTTATCTCTCTTATTTGGTTCAACGCATTTAGGTTACAGTGAAGTAATTCGATTGGTAGCGCCCTCCAACTAATTTTGGACCAAGATGCAGGAGAGAATTAAAAAAAATCTGCGCTCTGGTTGGTTAATAGTAGTTTCGATATTTAAACATATAAAGTACATACAATCACTCCTCTTGAAATTTCAGACTCCAAACAAAACATTGGCACATTGTAAAGCACGTGGTTCCAAGATTTAATTTTTTTGGTGTGAGGTAAAAAATGTCAATATTTTTTTTCATGCAATTCTGACTCTCGATTATAAATCCCAAATTTAAAGGTACATTCCATGCTCGACGATATTATTTTTTTTCATGCAGAAACTGCGCAGATGCCAATCCTGGTGACCATGTACTCATTTATCACAATTCGTGGATATTCAGGGCTGCAGGCCATTATATGTTAACACTGAGGCCTATGGGAAACAATTACTTCACTATAACCTTAACTAGTCGCACGCCTCACTCCGCCTAACACCACATTATCTAATTTCGCCATTCAAGGGTAACGAAAAGTGGAGATAATGTCAGACGGGATGAAACGCGACGACGCAGTTACACGATAAATTAAACATATTGCACGTGCATATCGAATTTAGCTATGATTTTGTTAACCCAACAAAGCGGACATATTTACACATTACGTAACTATACACGATAAAGCAATTATCAACGTACATCCATATCAAAAGATTCCAAAATAAAACAATATGATAAAGCAACGTAAAATGAAGAACTCGCATGTCCGTGTCAAACAACGAAAGCCCATGTAGGGGAGAGCACTCCAAATTCCTAATAAAATATCATACATCTAATATATATTCAGTTATCTCCCTTATTTAGTTTAACGCTTTAATCAACCCAACGCCTCGTTCCGTCTTACATATTAGCCTCTAATTTCGCCAACCAAGCAAAAAGAAAAGTGGAGATCATGTCAGATGGAAAGAAACACGGCGACAGTTACACGAAAACATATTACATGTGTGCACTAAATTGTGCCAGAAAGTATCTATCTGATTGGAATAAAAAAACCCACATATGCGGTACTTCAGCGTTAAAGATGTACACATAATCCTGTTTGTATGGCGTGTATAGATAAAATGCCAATTTTCTTTATCGAATCATTTCGGACGGAAAGAAACGCGGCGACAGTTACATGATAACATATTACATGTGTGCACTAAATTGTGCCAGAAAGTATCTATCTGATTGGAATAAAAAAACCCACATATGCGGTACTTCAGCGTTAAAGATGTACACATAATCCTGTTTGTATGGCGTGTATAGATAAAATGCCAATTTTCTTTATCGAATCATTTCGGACGGAAAGAAACGCGGCGACAGTTACATGATAACATATTACATGTGTGCACTAAATTGTGCCAGAAAGTATCTATCTGATTGGAATAAAAAAACCCACATATGCGGTACTTCAGTGTTAACGATGTACACATAATCCTGTTTGTATGGCGTGTATAGATAAAATGCCAATTTTCTTTATCGGATTATTTCAGACGGAAAGAAACGCGGCGACAGTTACACGATAACATAAAATTATTACATGTGCGCACTAAATTGTGCCAGAAAGTATCCATCTGATTGGAATAATACACCACATATATATGCGGTATTTCAGCGTTAAAGATGTACACATAATCCTGTTTGTATGGCGTGTATAGATAAAATGCCAATTTTCTTTATCGAATCATTTCGGACGGAAAGAAACGCGGCGACAGTTACATGATAACATATTACATGTGCGCACTAAATTGTGCCAGAAAGTATACATCTGATCAGAATAATAAACCACATATGCGGTACTTCAGTGTAAAAGATGTGCACAGCGTCCTCTGTGTATGGCGTATATAGATAAAATGCCAATTTTCTTTATCGAATATCCATTTAGATCGATACCCATTTGCATCCGACATGCATCAAGATTCTTGCTCATGATGTATTATGTTATATAGTTTAATTTCAAGGATGGTTTTCCACCACCATGCATCCCGTAGCAATGCGATCGCAAATTCTTCCTGTCGTCTACCATTATGTAGCGCTTGCATGCAATACCATTAGCGTAGGGACATTGGTTTTTTTCTGTTTCAACTTGACTATTTTAACCTTTACATCACTCATTAAAATAGATGTCATTAGGTCAATAAGTAGACCACTTTAGTGGAGGGGTGGGTATATAGGTAAGTTCGATCCCATTTATCTTCCATACTTGATTTCCGCGATAGCATTGCTCGGGTATAGGTTAAAATATAGGTCGTTTGTCAATAAGTAGAACACTTTAGTGGAGGGGTGGGTATAGGTAAGTTTGAACCCATTATCTTCCATACGGATCTTCCGCGATAGCATTGCTCAGGTAGTGCCCGGTGATGGTGCATCTTAGATTAGACCATTTATTACCACATTAAACACAACAAAGGGAACATATTTACACAATACATAAATACACAAAGCAATTATCAAAAAGTATCTACATCACATAGATCGGAATGCAGATCCGATCGTTGTTTGCAAAGTCAGCAGTATTATATTATTCATGATTGTCGTGAACATCCATATTGGGTTCTGGTGTGAGAGTTTCCATCAGCTGTTCCTCTGTGCAGAATTTCGCTATTTTGTCATTTTTTAGTTTGAGAAAAAGTTTAGTGTTAACTGACCAAGTATTCTTAACGCTTGGATGGTTAAAAGCAACCGTAAGGTGTCGATGATTGATGGCTGTTAAGTCTTCAGTCACAGAGAATTTTTGCCCTTTTAACTTCTTTTTTTCTTTGATGACATCAGATTTTTACGGAAGCACAGTAGCGCCACAAATAAAATAATAATTACGGCGTTTAAACGCCCTATTACGGCGTTTAAACGCCCTAATTACGGCGTTTAAACGCCCTAATTACGGCGATATAACGCCCTAGTACGGCGTTTAAACGCCCTAATACGGCGTTTAAACGCCCTAATTACGGCGATACAACGCCCTAATACGGCGTTTAAATGCCCTCATTACGGCGTTATAACGCCCTAATACGGCGTTTAAACGCCCTAATATAAGCATACAATCTTAAAATACTGTATGTCCACGACCATCATTAATGTGCATGCTAGCATATGTACGGACGCACATCACGGGTCACGGAAACCTCGTTTTACCCAATATGACATCCCTGACCATAGCTTAAGAGCCTGTGCGCACTTTCCAAAGCACTCTGGGTGCTGACATTTGACAGCATCGTCGGGATATACCCACTCTACAATAATCACGAACCACGCAGTTCGAACTCCTATATTTTGGGTCATCACGGGTCACGGAAACCACGTTTTACCCAATATGACACCCCTGGTCCCACCTTAAGAGACCGTGCGCACTTTCCAAAGCACTCTGGGTGCTGACATTTGACACCATCGTCGTCGGCATTTAACAACTCTACAATAATCACGAGCCACGCAGTTCGAATTAATATATTCTGGATCATCACGGGTCATGGAAACCTAGTTTAACCCAATATGACACCCCTGACCCCATCTTAAGAGCCCATGGGCACTTTCCAAAGCACTCTGGGTGCTGATATTTGACAGCATCGTCGGGATGTACACACTCTACAGTAATCATGAGCCACGCAGTTCGAACTCCTATATTCTGGATCATCACGGGTCACGGAAACCATGTAATTTACCCAATATGAGAGCCCGTGCATCAAACACAATAACAAGAGCACTGCATTATATGAGTAGTGACTCACGATTAATGTTTCTGGCACTATCACCCTATAACCAATGGCATTTATTCGGGTGGGTGAAGTCTATGGGGTGAGGTACATTTTGGAATGGCTCCCTTTGTAAAATGTATTAACGCAGTTTAGTTCAGATAATGACTATTTGCATTGTCGTGAATGTGATTTCGCTGTAGTTGGCTAAAATGTCCATGCTATGACATCATTCACCGAGTAGGGCTATAGCCCACCTAGGCAGATTGAGGAGGGCTGGTCTTAGCCCGCTTGGATTTCTGAGAATGCCAGCCCTGGAAAGCCCATAACTCCGAAGGCCCGATTCTCCTAAAGCCCATAATTCCGAAGGCCCGATTCTCCGAAAGCCCGATTCTCCGAAAGCCCATAACTTCGAATGCCCGATTCTCCGAAGGCCCGATTCTCCGAAAATCCAAAATGAACTAAAATGCACTCAAAACACCCCCATGTTGTCGAACATGCACATAGCGAAGGGTATATGCTTATAGCAGGGGACCATATAGTTCACGGTTGCACCCAAACCAACGCATATACCAGTGGTGGTATCAAGCCGGGAAATAAGGTGCTTGACATTTGCAGAATGAGGTCCCCAGATGGTGAATTTAGAGATATTACCCCGCATAGCGACTAGCATCACCAAATTCACCCTCTGCATGGGGACCTCATTCTGTTCAGACATTGATCGGGTAGGGTTCAGTAGTCCGAAGGTTCACTAGTCGAAGGTCCACTAGCCATTCCACATATGTCGCATTAGGGCGTTTAAACGCCGTAATTAGGGCGTTTAAACGCCGTATTAGGGCGTTATATCGCCGCAATTAGGGCGTATGACTAAATCCTTTAGCACGGGCTACAGGTCGTACCTTTAGTCTGATCATCATGAAATTTGTCATGGCTATTGAAATTGGAATGTAGATGGGAACGAGTCATTTTGGGGTTATTCGGGCAAAAAACATGGCCGCCAGCGGCCATCTTGGATTTTACTCTTTGTATGACTAAATCCTTTAGCACGGGCTACAGGTCGTACCTTTAGTCTGATCTTCATGAAATTTGTCATGGCTATTGAAATTGATATGTAGATGGGAACGAGTTATTTAGGGGTCATTCGGGCAAAAAACATGGCCGCCAGCAGCCATCTTGGATTTTACTCTTTGTATGACTAAATCCTTTAGCATGGGCTACAGGTCGTACCTTTAGTCTGATCTTCATGAAATTTGTAATGGCTGTTGAAATTGGAATATAGATGGGAACGAGTCATTTTGGGGTCATTCGAACAAAAAACATGGCCGCCAGCGGCCATCTTTGTTTTCAAAATTCAATCCATTAGCACGGGCCACAGGTCGCATTGTTCGTCTGATCATCATGAAATTTGTCATGGATGTTAATATTGACATGTAGATGGGAACGAGTCATTTCGGGGTCATTCGGCCAAAAAACATGGCCGCCAGCAGCCATCTTGGATTTTGCTCTTTGTATGACTAAATCCTTTAGCACAGGCTACAGGTCGTACCTTTATTCTGATCATCATGAAATTTGTAATGGCTGTTGAAATTGGAAAATAGATGGGAACGATTCATTTTGGGGTCATTCGAACAAAAAACATGGCCGCCAGCGGCCATCTTTGTTTTCAAAATTCAATCCATTAGCACGGGCCACAGGTCGCTTTGTTCATCTGATCATCATGAAATTTGTCATGGATGTTACCAATGACATGTGGATGGGAACGAGTAATTTTTGGGTCATGCGGGCAAAAAACATGGCCGCCAGCAGCCATCTTGGATTTTACTCTTTGTATGACTAAATCCTTTAGCATGGGCTACATGTTGTACCTTTAGTCTGAATGTCTGATCATCATAAATTTTGTCATGCATGTTAATAATGACATGTAGATGGGAACGAGTCATTTTGGGGTCATTCGGCCAAAAAACATAGCCGCCAGCAGCCATCTTGGATTTTACTTTGTGTATGACTAAATCCTTTACTGCTCATTTTTTACACTCCTAAAAAATTACCTTCTTTACAAAGTGGAGCTACACTTTCATTTTGTTTAGTTTCTCTATATCCCCAAATTGGCAGATGACCCATTGCATAATCGAGGTTCCCAATGGGTGCACATCACAATATTTACCATTTGGGAACTGAGTATATGTCTCCTATAGCAGATGAGGCCATGCAGAATGAGGTCCCCAGAGGGTGAATTTGGTGATGCTAGCCCACTATCTCAACAAAAACAACAAGTTCACAGGTCGCCAGAGGGTGAATTTGGTGACGCTACCCTGCACAGTGGGCTAGTATCATTAAATTTACCCTCTGGGCACTTCATTCTGCTGAGGCCTCATCTTCTCGAGAAAGTATCTTTCTGTAGGGTCCTACTATACGCTCTATTTTTCTTTTGTTGCTATTATACTATTCTCATGTTACTTGTTTGCATTTACCAATAAAACATCTAAAAAAAAATCCAACTCTTAATGTTTTCATTCAATGATTCAGTCCAAATTCCCTTCAATAATCTATCAGTATTACGATCAAATTAACGCCCTGTGATTAAAGCCCTTTGTAATCAGCACCTCCACTGATTAAACATATCGTTGTGTAAACACGCATGGCTAAACCGCTGTAATCCACCCTAGGTGTGAGGGACTTGCTGCATTTACCAGGGACTTGCTGCATTTACCGGGGACTTGCTGCATATCCAGGGACTTGCTGCGTATAGTAGAACCGCTTTCTGTATCCCCAAATTGGCAGATGACAGATTGCATAATTGAGGTGCTCAATGAGCGCACATCACCATCTTCACCGTCTGGAAACTTAAATCTGAGTCTAGGTCTCCCATAGCAGATGAGGCCATGCAGACTTAGTTCCCAGAGAATGAATTTAGTGACACCTGCCTGCTGTGCAGGGTAGCTTGATGTAACGTCACTCTATAATTTCACCCTTTGGGGACTTCATTCTGTAAATGTCCAGCACCATATTTGGAGGCCTGACAGACAATACAACTGGTGTTTAGACTGTTCTTTGACTTCAAGGTGTACACTAGTGCTTGCAAATCATAGCACAGCTTAATTGGAAAAAACCTTAGGCTCAAGACCAAAAAAAAAGTATTAGTAAGTGGCTTGCAATTTTTAGCAAGTTGTCAGAATACTTAGGTCTTTAGATTCCCCCAAATTCGAGTCGGTAATCGCTGTGGCCAAAATACAAAAAATGCTCCCAAAATAGACATGACCATGTACCTTTTGTGAGGAATATCTGTCGGGACGTAAAGGAATTTGAGTTTTTATTTGGCTCTAAATTTCAACATTTTCTTCTACAACCTGTGGGTCCATGGTTCATCCTGATGTGCCCAAATTCCACCAATCTATACAGTAATGCCCAAAGTATATGACCCTTTAACCACAGCAGAATTATGGGGAATTTTTCAGGATTTAGTCTGAAATATGGCTTGTTGCCATTCATCAGAAAGCTCTCACCAAGAGCTTTTTGACGAATGGCAACAAGCCATATTTATGACTAAATCCTGAATAATTTTCCCATAATTCTGCTGTGGTTTAGGGGTCGATTAATTAGGACATTACTGTATAGGCCTGACAAATTAAGTGACAATACTTGACTGAGACTATGCAGTCTTGTAAAGGCTGCATGTTTAATTTTTCACAAACTCACAGAAGTAATAAATTCAAAAAAATGTTTATTCTAATCATGCAGGTATTTAATTTAACCAACTCACTACCATATCAAATAAAAGTAATAACCGATCATCACCAAAACAGTTATTGATGTCACAATATGCTCCCACTACATACATAAGATAGATGTAGCAAATAGTTTTGACTATACTTATATCCCCCAATAACACACACACACACCCTCCCTCACACACACACACACACACACACACACACTTATATTTATATAACTTTTTGATGATTTATTCCCATAAAAAAGCTGAGTGTATTCTTATTTATTTTCACAAAATCTGCCGAGAATTTGAGAGTAGCCCACACAGCACATTAAGTCAGCCCAATATAAGATTTTGAAGCACTTAGCAATGAATAGTGATCAATATAAATAACTGGCTTCAGATATATGCAATTCGATTGAACTTTGAAAAGCACGCCCAGTTATTCTGTTGACCGCTTTTAGTGATTCGGTCAACAATTTGAGACGTCGTGTTCATGTTACGGTCTGTATGTTATTGGGGTATATAAACATTGGCAGTTGACCAATCACCGAACAGTATTTAGTGTAACACATACAGGTGGGCTATGTAAATATATCAACTTACAATGTTCTAGCACTTGCAATGTCAATTTTTAATTTAACCCTTTGAGTGCCAGGTCCGATTGTTGTATCAACCCATATACCCTGTGCCAATGCATTCTCTTATATATGCGAGTCGACCATATATAAGAGAATGCATTGGTCTAACAATTATTATTATTTTTTTTTTTACAATTTTTTACAATTTTAATAATTTATTCTTATATTCTTTAACAGACTTATTTTGTAGGTTTAGGGCCGATGAGATCGGCCCCTGGCACTCAAAGGGTTAACATAATTGTTTGTGTTTGTTCTAGGAATTGATCCACAGACTGTTAAAGGAAGTAGGACTGGAGTGTTTATTGGGGTCAGCACATCTGAGTGCCATGAGGCATGGTCATGTGACCCAGAGAAGGTCGCTGGGTACAGTCTGACAGGATGTACAAAAACCATGTTCGCAAATAGACTCTCATTCTTCTTCGACTTCAAAGGTGTGTGTTCCTAACTAGACATGGAGGGGGCCCACCAATTTACTCAGTTGGTAAAGTGCATGGTACATTAGGACAACAAATTCCACCCAGCATTGATAAAGCTTGTCCAAATCCCGAGCAGGTTTCTGATTTGTGTATCTGGGTTATGGGGGGGGGGTAGATATATGGTATGAAGTGGTTTGAACTCCAAATTATGTTAACGGCCTGCAAAATGTTCCAGATTATTTTTCCCAAACCAACAGTTTATCCACGAACTATGTAAAGAAATATGAGGAAAATATTGTGAAAACCCCAGGATTGGTTACTATAGTGACGACGTATCCGTCCAGAATATTTATTCTGCCACAATAAGCAACATAGGTGTCCACTACAGTAATGCTCTAAGTAATCGACTCTTTAACCACAGCAGAATTATGGGTAAATTTTCAGGATTTAGTCGGAAATATGGCTTGTTGCTATTCATCGGAAAGCTCTCCCCGATGAATGGCATCAAGCCATATTTCCGACTAAATCCTGAAAAGTTACCCATAATTCTGCTGTGGTTAAGGAGTCGATTACTTAGAGTATTACTGTATGTGATGGAAAATAGTTCACTTAAACTTTTATCATATCTTTTGCACATGGAACATTAACAATGTTTCCTTTCATTCTTTTACAATATTGTAACAATAAAGAGCATTTATCTTAGTTCTGTGTGGAAAATTGAAAACAGTTCATACATTTATATGACTTCGTTAATTCTTTTAAAGGACCATAAAGTCTGGTATAAGTAGCATATTTATCGCTAAAGGTACTCAATCCGATCAGAGGGTATCCATATCATCAAGATACAACAACAAAATTTCTTCAAAATAAGCTTTAGTTATCAGAATTGATTAATATTTTCAGCAAAATAATGCTAACCACTGTCACCTATGGTATCAAATTTTTCAAAACGTGTTATTTATCAACATTTTGTTCAAGAAATATCGCCGTATTATCACTTGTTTTTAGAGTTATCCATCTTCATCCACAATTTTGACAGAGACCATCCATTTGATGGCATGTTTCTGGGCCACAAACAATTTAAATAACAAAATTCAAAATTTTAACATCTGATCACCCTGAGCATTGATGGGTAGGTTCCTCAACTCAAATTAAATATTTTTTTACCCCCCCAAGCCAAAGAAATAGTAATTTAGGGGTGTTTAATCAGATTGAGTACCTTGCTCATGAAAGCGATACTAATTTAGTATCGTGTCCTCTCCCCCCATAATTAATAATCTAATAATTCTTGGATTTATAGTTTATTATAACCTAATTACAGGTCCAAGTTACACAATTGACACCGCCTGCTCCTCCAGCCTGCTTGGTTTAGACCACGCATTAGCTAACATTCGTAATGGGCTGTGTGACGCTGCGATTGTGGGTGGCTGTAATCTGTGTGTTAAGCCGACCACCTCTCTTCAGTTCATGAGGATGGGTATGCTGTCACCAGATGGCGCTTGTAAATCCTTCGACTCCTCTGGTAATTAAGTTTCTAATATGATCAACCAGTAGAGCCAACCTACTTTAAATCTTTCAGAAGCATCCATGCTGGCTGCATTCATAGTTATATATACCGATATGCCGATAATATACTTGTGTCTTACTGAAAAATATGAGGCCGGATTTAGGGCCTAATTATGTGATAATTGTATTTATACATTTATACTAATAATTTATGTTATATCAGCTAGTTGTTTAATTATAATTTTCAAGAAACGAACCAATATGTTTCCACAGAAACTTTGCTGTCTGTTTCAGATTTTCAAGTTGTTAAAACCATAGGTCCTAATTATTCAATGGTTCTTATTATAAACCACTCTTATAATGCGAATTATAAATTAAAAATTACCAAAAATATATATGTGGCTTTAATGATGCTTCATCTGATGTGACTGGTAAATGATATTTCAGTTTATCACAATTTCAAAATAAATCAAAAGTGTGTTGCATACATGTATTACAAAATGTTTATCTGATAATATTGATAAGATGTAAGACGGAATTTGAGAATGAAACAATCACCCTGATGTTGTTTCAGCTGATGGATATGTTAGGAGTGAAGCCGTGATAGCCATTTACTTACAGAAATCTACTGATGCTAAAAGAATATATGCAACAGTCATCCATGCAAAAAATAACTCAGATGGCAACAAATCTCAAGGTTTGTATGATAGTATCAATCAACGATGTGACCTTCTCTTGACTGAAGCATTTGACAATCACATGATTAAAAACATTTTCCTAAGGAAAAAAGCTTGGTTTCTTGACTCAAATAATTTATTTTTTTTACCCCCGAATCCAAAGAAATAGTAATTTAGGAGCGTTAATTTGGATAATGCATCTATAATAATATTTTTATATTGAGTTATAGAGAATTGAGTTAACAGAAAATACAAGACCAATGTCAACTCATCGAAAGAGATTTTATGCCAATATTTAGGCTCGGTATGTTCTATATAGAAACTGATAACCATACAGATGTCCATTGTGTGAAACTAGAAGCTCCTTGCTGCTCACAGAATGAAGAAGGCTCAGTGAGTTTCGGATCTGCAGTAATGTCCTAAATATCAACCCCTAAACTACAGCAGAATTATGGGAAATTTTTCAGGATTTAGTCGGAAATATGTCTTGTTGCCATTCATCGGAAATCTCTCACCGAGAGCTTTCCGATTAATGGCAAGTTATGATCCTTGCCTTTTATTTCATTACCTTATTCCAGGAATCACATTTCCGTCTGGAGAATGCCAACAGAATTTGCTTCGTGAAATTTACGATGAAGCCTGCATTGACCCGCTGGGGGTCGCCTATGTTGAGGCTCATGGGACAGGAACAAAGGTTGGAGATCCACAGGAGATGAATAGCCTAACTGGTGTGTTCTGTCAAGGGAGGGACGAACCACTCCTGATTGGTTCAGTAAAGTCAAACATGGGTCATGCAGAACCAGCATCAGGCAAGTTTTTATTTGATCATACTAGGATCATAACATTCAACCAAATCAATGTGTTAAAGTGATGGGAAACACTCCGGTTGGGTGATCAAATAGAAATGGAGAATATTTTTGCTCAAAGTAGCTATTTTTACGAATATTATACAAAGTTACAGCACACACACAGTCATCTCATATATATTTTGAAGACCTCTGTTTGTTTGTCTGTCTGTCTGTCTGTCATTAATACAAATCTACGATTCTCGACCGATCGGGACGAAACTTGGTACGTGTGTGTAGTTTGACCAGGCGGTCGTCGTTGTCGTATTGGCGAGCCCGTGCGGCGCCCGCTTCGCGCATGCGCAGACGAGATCTCGGAAACGGGTGGAGCTATCGACTTGAAATTTGCTATGTGAATGTATCTTGCCCCGGATACAAATTTTATCGGGTCGCCGAGCCCGTGCGACGCCAGCTTCGCGCATGCGCAGACGAGATCTCGGAAACGGGTGGAGCTATCGACTTGAAATTTGGTATGTGAATGTATCTTGCCCCGGATACGAATTTTATCGGGTCGCCGAGCCCGTGCGACGCCAGCTTCGCGCATGCGCAGACCAGATCTCGGAAACGGGTGGAGCTATCGACTTGAAATTTGGTTTTTGAATAGCCCGGACAACGTCGGGCTCATCGGCTAGTTCTTATATATATTGGTTAAATCATAAATTTTTTATTTCAAAGATATTAATAGGAGTGGGATAAAATATAAAGTGTTTTGTCATAGGCTGAAATAAACATGTTCAAATCATTTTATAACAAGTCCATAATATGTCTTTAACCCTTTCGTTTACTAAATACTCATTGATGAATAGTTCCATTAGGAAATGTTCAGATAAGATGTTCAATAAACAACTGCAGGTCATTTGTTGAACCTATTATCTGAACAATTGCCACAAATGAATAGGTATCCTTCTGCACTTAATTAACTGTCAATTGCTTGTATTTCCTGAACAGCCCTCCATATAAATAAAAGACAATTCCAATGTGTATACTTTATAACTGAATGGGAGAATCCATCTAGTTAAGGGTTAATAAGTTTACTTACAATTATGTTGTTTACAATCAAATGTTTTACCCTTTGGGTGTAAAATGGATGTTGTGATAGCTTACGGTTTTTTATTTATGAGATTAACCCTTTCATGACTGTGAGCTTTCTGAAATTTTGCGAAAACCATGTGCCAATGCATTCTCTTATATATACGAGTCTCCCACTTGATAATGAGGTCCCCAGATGGTGAATTTAGTGATACTATCTCGCATTTATCACTAAATTCACCCTCTGGGGACCTCATTCTGCTTAGGCCTCAACTGCTGTGGGAGACCTAGGATCAGGTTGAAATCCCCCAGTTGAAGTTGGTGTTGTTCACCCATTAGTCACCTTGATAATGCAATTGCTCTTCTGCAAATTAGGGGATATAGAAAACTGAAGAGGGAAAAAATAACTAAAACAATGTTAATTCGATGTATATGTATATTTCCTAGAAGCAGAATGATGTGCCTAGAGGGTGAATTTGGTGATGTTAGCCAGCTGTACAGAGTAGCATCACTAAATTCACCCTCTGGGGACCTCATTCTGCAAATGTCAGACACACTAAATTCAGGCTTGGTCATATGGGAGATATAAGAAAGAAAGCATGTTTTTCAGCTCTATAGCAGTGCATAGGATCGGAAATATTCTATGTAGATATGTTTTCATATCACTCCTTCCAAATTACATTTACATAATTTTGAGGTTCAAAGGAGCTAGGTCTGTTTAACCCTTTGAGTGCCAAGACCGATTTTTGTATCCACCTATATACCCTGTGCCAATGCATTCTCTTATATATGCGAGTCGACCATAGGTCGCCTCGCATATATAAGAGAATGCATTGGCCTAACAATTGTTCATCATTTGTTATTATTTTTTACAATTTTAATAATTTTTTCTTATATTCTGTAACTCTTTCAGTATTTTGTAGGTTTAGTGCGAGGGAATCTTACGTTTTTCATGGGAATCAAAATTATTACTATGAATACTTGGTGATAGTTTTGAGTTATAACATGCCCCTAAGGTTTTATCCAGTTTGTTTTTAAATTCGCTATAGCATGCTTAAGCATACCCCAAAAAAATTCAACCAAAAAAAAAAAAAAAAAAAAATCTAAATTTTTTTTTTTAAATTTTTTATAGGGCCGATTTTACAGACCGTAATTAGGGCTGATGAGATCGGCCCCTGGCACTAAAAGGGTTAAAGATAGTGTTTCTCCTGGGCCACAATTACAACAACATAAATTTTATAAAACTCTATTTCAAGACTACAAATATCTTTTTTGGGAATAAAATTCAGATAGAACTAAAATTTGGGTGCACTATTTGTTTATAAAGATATAATAAAATGATTGATTTCTGATATAGCCGAGTGTAATTCGTGGTGAAATCTTATTTGAGATGAAATTTGCCTTGTTTGAGGGTCCTAACAAGAAAGAGTTCTCCCTCTTGATTCTGATCAGGCCTTATATATTTTCTCTGGAAAGTATCTTTGTTATCAAAATAACAAATTGTTTAGTTTCTTTAGAAACTTATTAGAATGTTTCTTTTTTATTTTTTAGTTTAGTTTCTCTATACATGTAATCCGAATTGGCAGACAACACAATGCATAATCTTCACCATCTGTGAACTTAATTCTTGAGTCTTAATCTCGTTGCTGCTAAATGATGTTATGACGTTGTGTGCTGGGCTGTTGACATTATTGTCATTTTCCAGTGGGAAAATATAACAGGAAAATCACAGGAACCATAAAACTTCGTGAAACATCATACACTGTTTGAAACTTCGAGATAGTTATTCCGGTGCACCAATCTTTGAGTTCCAGTTATGTATAATGCCCTACTGCTATTGTGCTGAATTAGGTCCATAGTACCTATGGACCATATAGCACACGGCATGCACTTTTACGTCCGTATTAGTTACGTCACACAGCGAAGAGGTTCAGGTCTCTCAGAGCAGATGACGTAATGCAGAATGAGGTCCCCAGAGGATGAATTTGGTGATGCTAGCCCATTCTGTAAATGTCCAGCACCATATCTGCTGGCCTGTATAATATTGTGTATTCTCTTATTTATAGGTTTAGCTTCCATAGCGAAGGTAATCATAGCAATGGAAACTGGAATCATTCCCAAAAACCTTCACTTTTTGGAACCCAATCCTGACTTGGAAGCATTGTGTGATGGCCGTATGAAGGTGGTTTCAGATAATACACAATGGGATGGCGGAATTGTTGGTGTGAATTCATTTGGATTTGGAGGTTCAAATGTGCATGCTATTTTACAATCAAAACAGCCTACAACCAGCATGAATGTGGGGAAGGAACCAAGACTGTTTCTGTATTCATCCCGGACGGACGAAGGGTTGTCTGCGATCATGGAGGCAATGAGAATGGGAGAGAATAACCTGGAGTTACATGCTTTGCTCAATGAGACCGCGTGTAGCTCTCCAAGCGTCATGCCATACAGAGGATACACTGTACTGAATGCTGTGAAACAGACACAAGAAATACAGGTATAGTACACTATCCCGGAAGGGGTTTCATACGGTGCATAGCTCATAAACCATATAGACATGAAGTTAATTGGTTCATTCTGGATAAGGTTTCAGGTTACATTACTAGTATACCATCATGCAGTCTGTTCATGTTCTGATTCCTGTTCAAGCCTTGAAATAGTGTGTCTGTCATTTGCAGAATGAGGTCCCCAGAGGGTCAGTTTGGTGATGCTAGCCCGCTATGCGGTGTAGCATCACTAAATTCACCCTCTGGGGACCTCATTCTGCAAATGACAGGCTCACTATTTCAAGGCTTGTTCCTGTTTTTAGCTCGGCTATTGCCATGGGATGGCGTCCTTCAACTGTGCATCAGTCCATCAACAATTTCCTTTGGCTCATCCTACTGGCCCACATCCCTAATCCGACCATCACCAAACTTCATATGGCTCTTCGGGTGACCTCTATATGGGAACCATTTTTTTCCCGAAATTCGTTAAAAAACATGGCTGCCAGAAGACCTTGTATTCCAGAATTAAATCCATCGGCACACTCTGCAGCCCACATTTATCGGAGAAATATTCTGAAAATTTACAGTCATGTTTAGAATCACTTTTAGATGGGAGCTATCAAATATTAATGATTTTCGATGAAAAACATGGCCAATCTTGAACTTTACTTACTGTTTGCATAACTAAATCCTTTGACACACCCTACAGGCCACATCCCTCATCCGATCATCACCAAACTGTGTATGGATCTATAGGGTGCTCTCTAGATGGAAGCCATCGATTATTTCCGAAATTCTTTGAAAACATGGCCACCAGCAGCCATCTTTGATTTCAAATTTAAATCCATCGGTACACCCTGCAGCCCGCATTTATCACAGAAATGTTCTGAAAATATACAGGCTATACTATCATAATATTACTGTTACTGGCTCATTAAATTATAAGTGGTCACATATTATTTGTTAGTTAAACATTAAGTCGCTTCGCGAGGTAAAATCAGTTCGTATAAGCCAGATCGCTGAGTATTGGATTTATCCGCAGCCCCGTTCCATGGTTACAGAGATTCATCCAGCCCCGTTTCTGTGGTTTTAGTGCTACAGGTCAAAGTTCTGGAGTAGCATTTTCATATATGTAGCTTTTGAATATTCATGACTTCCATATATGGAAATGCTACTCCAGAACTTTAACCTGTAGAACTAAAATCACAGAACCGGGCCTGCATGGTGGATCCAATATGGCCACGAGTTAGTGACAGGGCATATTGTTTGGAAATTGTGATAACAAATTTTTACATTAAATTACCTCTTTCAATTGACAACTGTTATGGAGTTCAGAACAAATATGTTTTCTACAGAATAAACCAGTTTATTGTCACAATTGTGATATTTCATTACATTTATTGGTCTTTATAGGTGAGCTTAAAGCCTGCCATAGAACACTATATGAATGGGTCTCGGACGTAAACTAAGCATCTGGCTCTACCGATATAGCTGTTTCACATTCGAGGAAACTTGGACTAATGCCATGTTTGAAATTTTCTATTTATTTGTTTTCATTCAATTAAAAATTTATACAAAGAAAACCTACAGTAATGCCCTAAAAAATTGACTCCTTATCCACAGCAGAATTATGGGTAATTTTTCAGGATTTAGTCGGAAATATGGCAACAAGCCATATTTCCGACTAAATCCTGAATAATTACCCATAATTCTACTGTGGTTAAGGAGTCAATTATTTAGAGCTTTACTGTACAGGAACAGATGTGATTCTCGTTTTATATCCTTGCTTTCAGAGGTGCCCAGCGGAGACCAGGCCTGTATGGTTTGCCTTTGCCGGGATGGGAACTCAGTGGCATACAATGGGACGTACAATGATGTCATTTGATGTGTTTAAGAAATCCATTATGGGATCAGATACAGTTCTCAAGCCATATGGAATTTCCTTATATGAACTTCTAATGAACGGAGATGAATCATCAATTGAGAATACAGTGAACTCTTTTGTCGGAATTGCAGCCATTCAGGTATTTTTTGTTAAAGGGACATAATGTCCTTGCAGTAGGTACATGCGCAATTATTATAAAATTTGTAAAATCATCATCGCCAAGAAGAACATGGAGAAATAGATCAAGTTTGATCTTATATTTATTATTGATAACTCTCTCATCTCAAATTTTATCAATAAACATTGCTGATGGCAATATTAATTGTAATACAAAGGTATTGTTTGAAAATATGTTTTGCAGAAATTTTTTCAATCCTTTGAACTTTTCTAATGTATTCCTTCATGACTTGATCAAACTCAGACCTACTGTTAGCAATAAATGACTTGCACTGTAACAGTAATGTATACATAACAGTTGTTTCAAAATATGAAATTTCATTATCCAAAAAAACAAAATGACCATGTTGAACTTATTAACTGAACATTTCCTAAGGGAATTACTCTCCAATGAGTATTTGGTATAGAAAGGGTTGAAGTATCATATACTATGCCAGTTATTTTACAGGTTGCACTGGTAGATATGATGACAATAATGGGAATTCATCCTGATGGAATTGTGGGCCACTCAGTTGGTGAGCTTGGGTGTGGTTATGCTGATGGTTCCCTCACAGCAGAGGAAGCCGTTCTAGCAGCTTACCATAGAGGCCGATGTATACAAGAAGCAAAACTTCCCGAAGGTGCTATGGCTGCCGTCGGTATGTTAAACTCTTCACTGCTGAATAATGTCATGATGTCGTGTGCAGAGACGCTGACGTACTGCCCATTTTGCAGTTATCCATCTTAATCCGCAATCTGGTCAGAAACCATCGGCTTGACAAATATATGGCTGGCCGCCAAAAATTACATACCTCGGGGAAATAACAAATTTCAAAAATCAATATCTAATCACTCTGAGCTTTGATGGGTTGGTTCCTCGACTCAAATCAAATTTTTTACCCCGAAGCCAAAGAAATAGTAATTTGGGAGCATTTATTCGGATTATGCATTTTTCTCTTTAACGAATAAACAACGATATCCACAAAAACCTCATGAAAATTTTGTTTGACGCATATAATAACAGGTGTGGTTAATCAATTGTCCATATAAACACTATCATAACTGGGATCGATGGTATTCATTTTGTCTACATCTCCGTCTTTAAGAAGGTTATGGATAGAAATGTTGCAAATAGAAACAAACATTTGACTGCTACATAGTTAATACAAAAAATAAAACACATAAAAAGTGATAACTTTATATTTAAAATATTGCTTATAGCTTCCTACTAGTTTGACCTACTCAATTTCAGAATGACCTGTCCAATCATAGTTGTGTAGGTCATTCTGACCTAAGCCCTTTGACAAATCATAATCTGATGAATTGGGTGTATTTTTATGATCTAGCTCCCAAATTAAAAAAGATTGGAGATTAATTCAATGATAATTGAACGATTAGAGTGAGAGGTTTCCGATGAATGGCAACAAGCCATATTTCTGACTAAATCCTGAAAAATTACCCATAATTCTGCTGTGGTTAAGGAGTCGATTGTTTAGGGCATTACTGTATATGGTTATTGCTTTTGATTCAGAATGCGGACTTAATGTTGTCTTTTCACCAGGCCTGACATGGGAGGAAGCTAAAGAGCAGTGTCCGCCTGGTGTAGTCCCAGCATGCCACAATGCCACAGACACCGTGACAATATCGGGTCCTGCTGCAGCAGTCAACTCATTTGTTCAAGAACTCAAATCCAAAGGAGTATTTGCCAAAGCGGTGAATAGTGGAGGTGTGGCGTTCCATTCATACTACATGGCTGAGATTGCTGAAGCTCTCAAAGCAGCACTGGCAAAGGTATCATTCTACAGTAATGCCAGAAGTATATGACTCTTTAACCACAGCAGAATTATGGGAAAACTTTTAAGGATTTGGTCAGAAATATGGCTTGTTGCCATTCATCGGAAAGCTCTCACCGACTAAATCCTAAATTTTTTCCCATAATTCTGCTGTGGTTTAGGGGTCGATTATTTTGGACATTAATGTAATTCTCAGTAATATATTGTCATGGTGGGTGATCATGTGGTTTTGAGGCTGATAAGTACCACACATTCAAAATGTACAAACTCACAAATACATAATATATGAAAAATTATAGCATTTGGACTCTTAGGAGCATATGCTAGTTATTTTTAAAACAAGTTGATACCATATATGTTTGGAAATACACAGTAGTTTACTATAACATTCTAACCAAAGTTGCCAGTCGGAGGTTCATGGTATACACAACTCCATACATCTAGTGACAACTTTAGTCTGAATGTTAGAGCAAACAACTGTGAGTTTGGACACAAACAAGCCTTGAAATAGGGTGTCTGTCATTTGCAGAATGAGGTCCCCAGAGGGTGAATTTAGTGATGCTACTGCGCATAGTGGGCTAGCATCACCAAATTCACCCTCTGGAAACCTCATTCTGTTGAGGTGTAAGCAGAATGAGATCCCCAGAGGGTGAATTTGGTGATGCTAGCCCGCTATGCGGGGTAGCATCACTAAATTCACCCTCTGGGGACCTCATTCTGCAAATGACAGACACCCTATTTCAAGGCTTGGACACAAATGAGGTATCACCTTGTTTGAGAAATAGTTTAGCATATGCTCGTAGTTCCCAAATTCTATGTAATAATATCATTATCCTAAGTTATTACCGTTTTCCTCATTTCTTGTGGCGTTTCGATCGCCTCGGTCATTTTGAATGTGATACTCATCAACTCCAATCCATGTGATTCCCCATGGTGATTATAATATGCAAGGCATATAGAACGACCCTGGCATGATGCTGAGGGGAATAACCTTGCGACGGATTGTATAAATAGTCGTGAAACTATCTGCCTATTTAGGTCTAATGCATGGTAATGACTTGAATGCTTGCTTAATCTTGTAAATTGTTTTGCATGTGAGTAGACTTCGATATTTATGCCTATAAATTCATAGACTATGGTTTAGATATCGGCCTTTGATAATAAAGGCCTATCATATAATAATGTATATAGTGAATGTTATACAATGTATGTCTCTACAATTAAGCCGATAATTAAATATTGCACCTTTAGACCTGAAGTGTGTTTGCATTTATAGGTCTAGTCTAGTTAGGCGAAATAAGTTAGTTTTAAGTGCATTCTTGTCTGGATTCTGGCCTGCAAAGATAAATGATGCCATGAAACATGTCATGATGTCGCAACAAGTTTTCATTAAGCTAACAGACGAATTTGATCTAATTATCAGAATAAACAATTTGTTTTGAGAGCGGGACCACCCGACTGTCCGACCCAAGGACAACCGACCCAAATGACCTGGAAAACCTGACCCAGGGACAACCTGATGCAACTAACTTAAGAGTAAATAAGTTTCTTAATTTTATTTTTAAATTAATACTGGGTATATTAATTGCAACAAAAAGAAGACAAGTAATTAATTGGCATTTTCTAAGAAGAATTTTGCAAATGTTTCGAAGAAAATATGAAAACAAATATTGCAAAATGCAGTACAATATTTACATAAAACATGTGATAAACCGAATCTGAAAATGGGGACAACCCAAACCAAAATACCCCGGGTGGTATTGTCCCGGGTTTGGGTGGTAATGTTTCCATTTGTTATCATCTGCTACGAATATGGCCATCATTGAGTAATTTATCATGACTACACAATATGTTACATTTTGCTGATTAGACTGCAAAATTGGATTGATAAAAAATATTAACAGAATTTAAACAGAACAAGACTATGGATCAACCATGCATGAAAATTAAAAAATACAGAGTAAATTGTGGACACGCTATTGTTTATTGGTAATTTTGTGCTGATCCACATGTTTACCATATATGATATATTGGTTATAGCTTATCTCTCTTCTTTTCAACCATGGTAATTGAGTGGATTTTTGTTTACATATTAGAGAAAATCTTGGGAATTTCTCATTGTGGAGAATTTATTTAATCTTTGCAGCTATTTCAAATCAAATCAAATCTTTTATGCTATATCACACAGAATTGAATCTCAAGCTTTCCGATGAATGGCAACAAGCCATATTTCTGGCTAATTCCTGAAAAGTTGCCCATAATTCTTCTGTGGTTAAGGAGTCGATTATTTAGGGCAGTACATCTTGAAATGTGGATTTATTCTGTCTGTCATTTCCCCGTCAAGCCTTTAACCGTTTGATGACTGGAGTTTCCTGAAATTTTGCGAAAACCCTGTGCCAATGCATTCTCTGATATATGCGAGTCTCCCATAGGAAGCCTCGCATTTACAAGAGAATACATTAGCCTAACAATGCCAGTGCATTCTCTTATATATGCAAGGCTCAGGATTTTTACAGAGAATTATAATTTCAGGTTATAAAATCAAAGCCAAGAACATCACGGTGGATCAGTTCCTCCATTCCGGAGTTTGAATGGGGCTCAGAGCTGGCGAAGAATTCATCCGCGGAATACCATGTCAACAATCTTATCAGCCCAGTGTTGTTTCAAGAAGCACTCAACCACATCCCTGACAATGCAATCGTTATTGAGGTGGCGCCACACTGCTTACTCCAGGCCATACTTAGGAGGTCACTGAGCACAGAATGCACAATCGTGGGGCTCATGAAAAGAAATCATCCGGCAAATGCAGAATTCTTCATGTCTAGTCTAGGAAAGTAAGTATTCCATATTCTTTATTTGTGGTATATAGATTACTAGCTGGGGTATCCGGTGTTGCTCGGGTGAAGAATGCGATAATATATGCTCTTTATTACTAATTATTAGTGACTCTTTAAGTCAGTTGAGGTCAACAGCACCTACACCTTTAAGTATTCCGAGGTCAAATTTGCCTATCCCATGACAATCCCTTGGTCAGATGACCCATCTGTACCAACTTTCCATTACAAATGATGGTGATCGTTTGGAATTTTCTCCAAAATTAATACTCGTACAGACGCTATTATTTGGCTCCTGAGAGTAGCGGTTTGCTTTCCCGGTGGCTGCTCTGGTCACCTGCGGTGTTCGGCCATGAGCTCCCGGTGCTTATGGCTGTTAGCCATTTTCTCTGAGGGGCTATATCTCTATATTTAGTGATACATTGGATCATGCTAGGGATCTATGCTCGGGCTCCGCCATTGGATTGATGGACGCAGCTTTGGTAGGGCCTTCTGACATGATCTCATTGCTGACTTATATATCACCTTGATATATATTTTATATCATTTTATATATTTATATACGCGTAAGATTTGTATCACAGGGTTTCTGTCTGATATCTTATGATGCATAGGTACCTCAGAGACATGTGATCAGTAGAAGAAAAACAAGGAAGCTGTTCTAAGAAGAACGACAGGGGGCATGACCACCTTGCAAGATGCGGTGGTGGGGGGCTCCCTCTGTTCAGATGGCTTGACTCCATTATCGTTGTACAACCTGTTTGGCCTAATGGGTTCTCAACTCAATCCCTGTGCCACAAATTTGGCATCAGGTTCTCTGCCTTTTTCTTTGGCGAACAGCAGTTAGTTAACTTTGGTTGTCTCGCCATCGTCTGAGTGGGCCTCCGTCTGTGCAGGTCGTTCTGTCGCTAAGGCGGAGAGTGAGTTAGTCTCCTTCCTTCATGATTCTGCATCATGGGACCTTGACGGGTGGGACCTTAGAACCAACAGCTGAAGAAGACGACACAGAGAAGAACGAAGAGTTTCTTCTTCCGTTATGCTTGCTCGGTTCGCTCGCAACTATGCATTGGATGGCACCTCATGGGATGTTTGTTTCAAAACAAGGGGGACGGTACACATTTGAGCAATATAGCACTCTAACTATATGAGTTATTTCACGTAAATAATCCTAACAGATTCATTAAAGTGTTCATATATGGTACAATCTGTTTTAGAAGAGTACCTTTACTCAAAATTTGGCTATTAACTTTATTGCTCGTGCCTCCTCCTGGGCTTGCATTCTAATCCATATAGTTCAGTGTGAGGGCTTCCTTTAGTGGAAAAATATTATTTTTAAAAGTATAATACATTTTTCCTTAAAGAAAGCCTGAACACTGAACTATCATAGGGCCCTCCCATGGCGGTGCCATTCCCAACCCCGCAACTTGCCAATCTTCTGATTGAGTTGAAAATAAACTGCCGAATTCAATCTGTACAGTGAATTATATTGGGACTGCGCATGCGTGACTGATTCCGAGCAAGCCAATGGTAGGCGACCAAAAAGTTAACCCCTTTCTACTATGGTTTACAAACGCCGGACATATATCCATATAGTTCAGTGTTCAGGCTTTCTTCAAGGAAAAATGTATTATACTTTTAAAAATAATATATTCTGTGCGTAATTTACCATAAAAGTTAGATTATAATACATCATTATAGTACAGTAATGCCCTAAATAATCGACCCCTTAACCACAGCAGAATTATGGGTAACTTTTCAGGATTTAGTCGGAAATATGGCTTGTTGCCATTCATCGGAAAGCTCTCACTTAACCACAGCAGAATTATGGGTAACTTTTCAGGATTTAGTCGGAAATATGGCTTGTTGCCATTCATCGGAAAGATGAATGGCAACAAGCTATATTTCCGACTATATCCTGAAAAGTTACCCATAATTCTGCTGTGGTTAAGGGGTTGATGTGGTTAAGGGGTCGATTACTTATGGCATTACAGTATTCTGTATTTATGTCAAATGAAATGTTAACTTAACATGCATCGCCTATCTATGCTGATAATATTCTGCATGTGTTGTAGATGTTACATGAATGGCTTAAACTGTAACCCTATGAAGCTGTGTCCTCCAGTGAGCTTCCCTGTTCCAAGAGGTACACCCATGATCTCTCCTCTGATCGGCTGGGATCACAGCCAGGAGTGGGCGGTGCCTAAACCAGAAGATTTCTCTGGTTCTGGCTCCAAATCTGGATACACGTTTGAGGTGGACGCATCTCCGCAGTCTGATGATAATTACCTTATGGGCCATGTGATTGATGGGCGTGTCTTGTTCCCAGCGACGGGTTACCTGAGTCTTGTTTGGAAAGCACTGGCCCGGAAGGAAGGCTTCATGTATCATGAAATGCCAGTGGTATTCGAAGATGTGCAAATTCTCAGGGCAACAATGATTCCAAAATCAGGTAAGACCACACAAAGTAAATTTCCGTTTCTCAGTTTCTCAGGCCAAAAATTCAAAAAGCGTGCAAGTGCGGATTTTTAACTAATTTTTTTCAACCTCTGCATCGGCTAGCCTTGGATTTAATTTCATTTGCCCGTTTATTTATTTACCTAACATAACATATCCATAAAAGATCTTTGATAGATTCAATGTGATTTATTTCATCAAAAATCACACAATAAAATATCATTGACACAGACGCAAAACATCGCTTACAATCTACAGTAATTTTTAGAAGCATGCATGTCTTTTTGAGACAATGCACATTTTTTGGATTGGGTGGGATTTGAACCCCGATCCATGATGGCAAGCACACCTTGCGACTCAAAGTCAGATGTCAATACCACACGGCCACCGAAGAGACCCCATATCTAATGGACAGAACTAAATTGGGTCGCTTCAGTGGTCAAGTGGTATTGACGTGGGACTTTGAGTTGTAATCTAGATTTTGGCAATGGACAGAACAAAATTGGGGTCACTTTGGTGGCCGTATGGACGTATTGACTCGATCATTGAGTCACAAGGCGCGCTCGCCATCACCGGCCAGGGTTCGAATCCCACACAATCCAAAACATGTGCATTGACTCAAAAACACATGCAGATACTGCAGTTATTTTGTACCGATTATATGTTTTGGACATGTATATGAAATGCGAATCTCTCTCTCTCTCTCTCTGAAAATTATTTATTAACTTCTCACAAGACTGAATGACCATAGATTTGTATATATGGGAGGCGCCTTTTTCACATTTATTAAAAATTGAACTTAAGCCCAATTGCGCTTAAAATCAAGTGAGGTTCATAATCAGGTTGCATGGGCGGGTTGTTTTATTTTTCCTAAATGAATCTCACCGGATAATCATCATGCAGACTATTCTATAAGGGGTTTTGTTTATGGTGATGAATAATTGCGCTTAAGCGTAATTGAAATTATAATGTTAAATGAATTATGCTTATTAAAATTAAATTAATTGCGCTTCAAGTGAAATTTTGCTCTTGCCTTTATGTCCAATTATTTAATAAATGTGAAAACGGCCTACATACATATACACCATAACTTAGCTTCCAGGTGAGCTTAGTAAAAGAATATTGTCGGAGATAAAATATCTCCCAGGAGTGAATCCCAAAGGTTGAGATATCCCACCGTATAAGTCTTATTGATTTATCTACTAGATGTAGCTTCTTCATGAGCTGTAATCAGTCTTTGAGGAATTAAGCTACATTTATTAGCAGGGATTTTTCTGTCTATTTTGGGAATGGGTCCGGGTCCCTTCGAATTTGGGAAAAATGTGTCTTTTACAGACCAAAATTGGGAATTTTCCATGATTTAGAAAAAGCCATGGACACCAAACTTCGACAAGTATTTACTGTACATGTGTTTTATATAAATCAGCAATTTATTTAGAGTTATCCTCCCTCTTTCATAAATGCGCTGACTGGTAGAGGGGTAGTAATTCGCATGTTAAGCTAATACATGTAGTTAGGTCGCCGCGTGTACATTATACAATGCGGGCTCCCGCTGATTTACTACGGGTTTTCAGCTGTTTATCGATCGACTGAGTGTACAAAACATCGGAAAAAATTGATAATTATTCAATAAGCCTGATGGTATTATATACCTGCCTGCAATTGGGAATATGGTGGTTGAAAATTGGGAATAAAGGACCCTGAGGACACCTAAAAAAAATCCCTGATTAGCGAAATAAAAAGTCTTATACGGTGGGATATCTCGACTCAGGATTCACCCTTGGCAGATATTCTACCTCTGACTATATTCTTTTATTTTTGTAATAAAATATATTTTTTCTATATACAATCTTTGTTCAACATGCCAGAAAATCAGATCGGCTACTGTGAAGCACATAATTGAATTTGGGCTCTGGAAACTCATTTTATTTCTCAACAGGAAGTCTAAAATTTGATGTGACCATTGCCTCTGGATCGGGAGATTTTGAAATTGTTGAGAATGGGACACTCGCTGTCAAGGGACGAGTCTACAAACCAGAAAACATGGTGATTGAATACCAGCCGTCTCTTGAGATGCAATCATTTGTCTCTTCTGATGTGGAGATGTCGTCGAGTGATGTATATAAGGAGCTGAGGCTCCGGGGGTATGATTATACTGGTGATTTCTGTGGAATACTGTCAACAAGTATCTCTGGTAAGATATCTAAGTGAATTTAACCAGGCCTTAACCCTTTGAGTGCCAGGGGCCGATCTTATCGGCCCTAAACCTACAAAATAAGTCTGTTAAAGAATAAATTATTAAAATTGTAAAAAATTGTAAAACAAAAAAAAAATTGTTAGGCCAATGCATTCTCTTATATATGCGAGGCGACCTATGGTCGACTCGCATATATAAGAGAATTCATTGGCACAGGGTATATGGGTTGATACAAAAATCGACCTGGCACTCAAAGGGTTAACACTTTCATGACTGGAGCATTAAAGATCCTGTGTCAGTGCATTCTCTTATATATACGAGTCATAGGATCCTCGCATACATATGGGAGAGTCGCATTTATATAAGAGAATACACTGGCTTACAATGTCAAGGTACATACTAGTATTGTTAGGCCAGTGCATTCTCTTATTATATGCGAGGCTCCCATTTCTAGAAGCTCCAGTCATAGAAGGTCTAAAAATACATAAAATTTTGGGAGAACCAAAGCATAGTAAATTTCTACAACGAATCAGCTGCTTTTGATTTTCGTCAGTTTTTAAGCCATGTCTAACCCTTTCTAACCCTCCCATTCAATTATAAAGGAATGGTCTATTATTCGTCTGGAAGGATGTCGAGGTAATATAAGCAGTCGACATATAACAGAAAGTGCAGAAGGATTAATATTCATAACTATGGTCGTTTGTTGAACTTATTATCTGAACAATTTCATAAGGGATAACTACTCGTCAATGAGTCTTTAGTATCTCTTTCTCCTATTCTGCATTTTGAATCGATGTGGAATTCCCCACTAGTGATGTTGGAAGTTTTTATTTACTGCACACAAAAATTGTATTTTCCTCATTGTTTGTTATATTTTGAAGAAATGATGTCTTTAATTGTCGATCCACCGTTCACAAACAAGATGACAACATGTTCTATTCAATAGATAATTCAGACATACAGATGAAAAACGAAAAGTATATAATTTCGGCGAGCAATATTATGAAATATTCGATTCGATATTCGATTCGTTTTCAATTTTTTTTAGAGCTATTCGGTTCCAAATTTGATTCGATCAAAAATCCACTATTCGCATGGGCGTAACTGTAGCAGGATATCCACAGGAAAACTCAAAATCTAAAGTTTTTGCAATCATCTTGGATTTCAATAATTTTGAGTTACCTGAGAGTGAGAGAGGATCAGCTAATGTATTCTTCCAAAGTAGTCAGGGTGGCATATGAGTATTACGTCTTTGTTTCAGGCACTGATGGGAAGTTAGAATGGAAGAATAACTGGGTGTCTTTCGTTGACACAATGCTACAGATGCAGATTATCTCTCGACGTGGTCATGGTCTCTACTTGCCAACTCGGATCAGATCATTAAAAATTGATCCTAGTCTTCATTCTAGTCAAGTTTTCCAGATTTCTGATGAACAAAAAGGTTATAAATCATTTTATTAATTAGATATCATATTTTTGCCTTGAGTTTCTTATTATGGACCTTAATTTAGTTGATCCAATTAATAACAATGTTATTACTTGGTTAGTTTGATTTCGGCCGATGTGAAGCCAAATAAGTAATAACCAGAGTTCACGCTGATGGTGGCCAATTTTTTGGAAAATGGCCAAAGAGAATTTCATTTGGCCAAACTTTTTGGTCAAAAAGTTTAAATGCTAAAGTCAACGATCACCCATCAAATTATCAGCAGATCTCCATGAAGCCCTTAATTCGTTAACAGGTAATCAGCAGTTGCCTGCCTTTGTACGGAATGAATAACAATTTATCAAAAGTCAGACCTGCTTACTTAATTATTAAAATAATGAGGATTAGCTGGAAGAACTGTATACTATCCTCATCAAGCGACAATACTTAACTGCTTTGTGGTATAAAAACAAGCCTTGAAATAGGGTGTCTGTCATTTGCAGAATGAGGTCCCCAGAGGGTGAATTTAGTGATGCTACCCCGCATAGCGGGCTAGCATCACCAAATTCACCCTCTGGGGACCTCATTCTGCTTACACCTCAGCAGAATGAGGTTCCCAGAGGGTGAATTTGGTGATGCTAGCCCACTATGCGGGGTAGCATCACTAAATTCACCCTCTGGGAACCTCATTCTGCAAATGACAGACACACTATTTCAAGGCTTGTATAAAAATGAAACAATGTAGGCTAATCAGTGTTCATTTTTTATCTTGATATACCTTACATGCTAGACCCGTGTATATTTCCATTATTTCCAATGTATTCTCGTATATATGCAAGGCTCCCTATGGGTTAATTTATTCTCTTATATATGCGAGGCTCCCTATGGGAGACTCACATATATAAGAAAATACATTAATTGGCCTAACAATATTTACCTTGAATTTGTAAGCCAGTGCATTCTCTAATTTATGCAAAGCTACCTATGGGAGACTCGCATATATAAGAGAATGCACTGGCACAGGATCTTTAATGCTGCACCAGTGCAGCTTCCACCATGAGAGGGTTAACCCTTTCTATACTAAATACTCACGGATGAGTAGTTCCCTAAGGAAATTTTCATATATCGAGGATCCCTAATGACAATATATAAGAGAAAACATTGGTCTAACAATATTTACCTTAACCTTGCAAGCCAGTACATTCTCTTATATATCTGACTCTCCCCCTGTGTAAGAGTCGCATATATAAGAGAATGCATGCACTGGCAATTGATCTTTAATGCTGCACCAGTCTCTTAATAAGCCATTCTGTTTGGTAAGGGAAGTTGTCTACCTACAGTAATGCCCTAAATAATTGACTCCTTAACCACAGCAGAATTATGGGTAATTTTTCAGGATTTAGACGGAAATATGGCTTGTTGTCATTCATTGGAAAGCTCAGTGAAATATGGCTTGTTGTAATTCATTGGAAAGCTCTCAGTGAAATATGGCTTGTTGTCATTCATCGGAAAGCTCTCAGTGAGAGCTATCCGATGAATGGCAACAAGACATATTTCCAACTAAATCCTGAAAATTACCCATAAGAAGTCGATTATTTAGGGCATTACTGTATATATTGTGAGTTACAAATCAAGTGGTATACATGTGGTATAAGCTTTATGCCAGACGTAGTAAAATTTTAACGCCCAATTATTTATTTTATCAATACAGCCACAGAAGTTAGAATTCTACCCTACCAGGATAAAGTGATATCTGGCGGTGTGGAAATTCATGGCCTGCATGCGACTGCGGCACCACGGCGACAACAGCAGGCGGAACCAACCCTGGAAAAATTCCAGTTTATACCTTATATAGAAACTATATCATCTGGTCAAAATGCCAAACTAGAAAAATATGCCAAATTTTGTGCTGAATTAGCAAACTACAAATCAAAATCAGAAACCGGGAGTAAGGATGTTGAATCTATCTATAGGAAATTTGATTACAGCAAGGTAGAGGTAGATGCGATGCTTACCGGTCAAAATAACTGCAGTCTTTTGAAAAAGATCCATGCAGAGCTTGAAGGAGTTTCTGGTTTCCATGACAACATGCAGTCTGACAAGCTTCTTTCTCTGATCTCACGGCCTGAATACTTAAAGCCATGTTTAGACGTCGTCACGGAAAACATGAAATCAACTAAGTTGAATGTCCTTGAATTTGGATCAGCACACGGCCTTATGTTCAGGGACGTGGCTAAACACTACAGCTCACAGCCAATGATACACATGGATTATACAGCATGTGACCCTAACATTGAATCAATAGAGGATGAGCTTAATGGATTAGGACTCAGGCCTGTCTCCTGGCGTCATGATCAGTCATTCCCACCAGGACTCTTTAAACAGAATTTAATTTTAAATCAACATGGATTCCAGGACAAATACGACTTAGATGCATTTCTGAAGAACTTGGATAATATGTTGGTGACAGATGGCTTCGTTCTACTTCAAGTTTGTTCAGGGAATTATAATCTTATGGTAGCCGCTGAAGAGCAGCCATTTACCACTGATATCCTCTGTCTTGACGAGAACAAATGGGAAAGTATTTTTGCTGACCATGGATTGGAATTGATCATGAAGAAGTCAGATTCTTTAATGCAGACCATGTATTTATTAAGAAGGGTAGATGTCGATGTATCTGATATCAGCGAGGAACAGATATTACGAGTAAATGAACTGGATTGCCGTTGGGTTGAAGAATTGAAACTAAAGATGGAAGAGAGTGTGCAAACATCCCAGAAATTGTGGCTCGTTTCTGATTCATGCCCTTCCAGTGGAATTATGGGTTTGGTTAACTGTCTAAAGAATGAGGATGGTGGCGAAAACATAAGGTATGGGCTTTTATTCACTACTGAGATATACGTTTTGTTGTGGAATGTTGTGATTGGCTGATACTGATGTAATGCTTCTTGGAAGTAACGAGATTCCCTGCCATTTATTTCATACTATCGAACATAACTAGTTCAATAGTCTGGATTTGAATCAGACTGTGCTTGTTGCAGCTCTTGGTGGGGGGGGGGGGGGGCAGTCTGTATAGGAAAGTCATATTACATACAATACTTTTAAGTGCCATGTACAGTAATGCCCTAAATAATTGACTCCTTAACCACAGAAGAATTATGGGAAATTTTTCAGGATTTAGTCAGATTTAGTCCGAAATATGGCTTTCCGATGAATGGCAACAAGCCACATTTCCGAATAAATCCTTAAAAATTACCCATAATTCTGCTGTGGTTAAGGAGTCGATTATTTAGGGCATCACTGTATATACTTTTATGAATCCATATACATGTCTGTAAATTACTATTATTTGAGCTCTGTTGTACATGCATATCTTATGTTGAACAGTACCATTATATTTACTCATAAACAAATTTGAAAATTAGCACTGCATTGCCTGTTCTAAATCTGTTTGATGCGAATTGCTCTTTGTTTCAGATGCATATTCCACATATCTTCTGACCAATCACGCCCATTCCCTGAGATTTCACACAGCAGTGAGGATTTCAAGAAATTATGCAAAAAGGACCTTTTGATGAACATATATAAAGATGGACAGTGGGGATCATACAAACACATTCCTCTATTAATGGGTAAGAATAATATTCCTTACTTCAAGTTCACTTCTGAACTTACAGTAGTCCACGACACCATCTCTATGGACTTTATGATGGTCACCCCCTAGCACAATTAACCCTTTCTGTTCGAAATGGATTATCCCATTCAGTTATAAAAGTATATATTAGAATGGTCTATTATTTATTTTGAGGGGTGTTCCAGAAAAATTAGCAGAGGACAGACAGCTGAGAAGATAATAGAGCTGAAGGATTCCTATTTATTTGGGGAACTACTCATCGATTAGTATTGAGTGTAGAAACGGTTATGGTTACTATTATGTGCAGCTGACCAACCATGTCTATATATTCATTGTCACCAGTTTGTTGTGTACAAAGCATTATAATAATTAATTTACTGAAAAATGTTCGGAGAACTATAGAACAGAGCAGTGTCTAACTGTCGATCTCTCCATTCGTCCATCCATCCATGTGTGCAGCTGACAACAAAGATATATAAATTCAATATTAGAAAGCCGATATTAGGTGACACTTTCAAGCAGAAAAAAGTATTTCTAAAAAACAAATTAAATCAAACTGCAGTTGGATCATTTTGAAAATCACCAAAAGTTAACCCTTTGAACCCTGACGTCCTGAACATTAAATGGTCCACACCCGAGACTCCTGACGTTATATAGCGTTTCTGATGACGTAACTCGTAATAATGCATATCATTTATATAGCGCTTAATCCCTGGTGTAGCTCTAAGCGCTTACATTATTACCCCAGCTGTTTTTTATGAGTAACGCCGAGTCTTGTGCCTGCTGCCATTTTACAGGCTACAGGCGCTTCACTAGAGCGGCTTACGGATACCCAACAACCAGGTACCTATTTCTCGTCTAGGTACGACGAAGCGAGCACAGTACAAGTGACCTTGCCCAAGGGTCAGAACCTGGCGCGAGATTTGAAACAGCGTGTGGCTATATATAGCACACACACGGCTCAATTCGGCCAAGCCACTGTTGCGGAGACAATAGTCCACCGAGCGAGGCGCGAACTCACGCCGGTGCATTAACACCATTACAAGTCAGACACTCTATCCACTGGGCTACCACATCCACAGTAATGCTCTTAACTGGGACGTATATACATGCATACACGCTCAACTGTACAGCTATCTACTGTGCTAACTGAACTAGTGTTTGGAGAAATATGTCAAGATATTTCAACGGGACCGTCTACTGACGTTTAATATACTACATGTAGATCATATTGCGGCTCCCTTTGGTTGCGCTATATATTTACGAAATTCTTATCCTTTGCCTATGATGATAAAGGCGTTTCTCAAAATGCACGAAGAAACAGCCCCCCTGTCGCCAATTTGGCTGCTAAGTCAGAGGTGTGAACATACGTGAGACTCATTCGTGCAAAGTAGAAGCACAATTCTAGTTAATTTGTGCATGCTTTAATCCCGAAATACTTTCCCTTTTCCGACTATAAAAAGTGATTTTTTTCTCAAAATATGCATCTGCACATGCGCGAAGAAACAGACCCTCTGTCATCAGTTTGTCTGTCAATGTCCCATGGGTAAACATGTGACGCACGTCTGGGAAGTAGAAGTACAACTCTAGTTGATATGTGAGTTTATTGAGCTGTAATTCCGTGTCAAATATCGTATGATTTCCGGACCGGAATACCGGTCTCCCGGGATATAGGAAAATAAGGATTGGACCGGTATTCCAGTCTCTCGGGTTCAAAGGGTTAAAGCTTATAATGTGATCTAGTAAATGCATTGGTTTATTAGTTGGAATAGAAATGTTTTGAGAGGAAATTTTGTTTTTCGTTTGACAAGCAGGATTTAGTCAGAAATACGACTTGTTGCCATTCATCGGAAAGCTCTCACTGAGAGCTTTCCAATGAATGGCAACAAGCCATATTTCCAACTAAATCCTGAAAAATTACCCATAATTCTGCTGTGGTTAAGGAGTCGATTATTTTGGACATTACTGTATGATATATTTCTGCAACAGTATCATTCCCCACTGGCTGCACTAGTTAAGGGGTCTATCATTAAGAATGCTAACAATATAGAGTTCTCCCTCTTGGTGTACTCAGAACATTTCCGTAAGATTTCTGTTCTAAAAATAGCCCCATTTACTGTCTCGGGGGGGATTATATGAGAAAAATCAAAAATATGTGATAAGATATTTCTGAATAAAATTTATATTAATTGGTAGAAGCATTTCTGAAAGGTGTCTATTTATATGCATTATTTTATACTTGGAATCTATAAAACTCTCCAGGATGAGATTACACTATCTTTAACCAGTCAACAAAATATGAAACAGTTCACCCTCAGATCTGTAATCCGGGTAGGTGTTGGACTAATATTTTCTCTTGGCAAATAATTTGTTTTTTAGCCAAATTAGAAAATACTAATTGGGGGGGGGGGGGGGGGGGGGGGGGGAATGGAGGAAAAACTCTAAAACAAAATTATCTTTATTATATGATGACCAATATTATGTCTGAAAATAAAATGTATCCACGTATCATACCCACAAAATAAATTCTTTTGACATTGCTACTCAGTTAAGAAATTTAGAACAAGTATCTGTCATCAAAGCATTAATATTATTTCGGCGACATTCATGTTCAGCTGATTATTAATCTATTGTCTTATACTCGTAGGTCATAAAACACAGACCATCATTAATACATGGAATACAATGCTACAAAACAATTTCATAGTCATATTTTAACCATGGTCATCAACTTTTCACGTATCTTTGCATGTCTGTTTTGTCAATTATGTCAGTAAAAGTGCACATGGCAAGTGGCAGCATGAACCCAGACTATGATATATTTGGATTCTTTTTCAGATCATTCTATAGAGCTCTTAGAGACTCCTCATGCATATGTGAATGTGTTAACAAGAGGCGATCTCTCTAGTCTCCAGTGGATTGAGTCGCCACTGAATCAGAAAGGAAATAGTTGCCAACCCATGCAAGAGATATGTGATATATATCATGCTTCGCTTAACTTCCGGGACGTAATGCTAGCTACTGGGAAACTACCACCAGATGCACTGCCAGGGGACCTAGCCACCCAGGACTGTGTTCTTGGGATGGAATTCTCAGGAAAGACGCAATCAGGGAAGAGAGTGATGGGAATGGTCCCAGCGAAGGTTTGCTTACCATATTTTATAATACGGGAAATTAGAAAGTTTTTTATCAGAATATGTCCCGCTTTTGGTTTACGAACAACAGGACTCATATTCACCAATTGGGTTTATATATACAGCTATGCTCTAATTAATCTACCCTCCTCTATGATGTTGACCACCGATATTACTGGGTTACTCAACCACATTGATGTGATCAGCATTATCACCACCACAGCTCAAAAAAAGCTAATTTTGCAAAAAGCCACCTCGATTCGGGGGATGTGGGGTCTGCAACCTTTTATTTAATTTATGTTTTAATTTTATTGAAGAGTGTTTTTAATGACATGTGGCAAAAAATTCATAAAAAGTTGTTGGCGGGTTTGTAAACCAAATAATTAAAACTGTGTCCCCTTATTCTATAAAAAATATCCATTTTAACTATAATCTCTATCGCATTGCAATCTGATTCCAACATTAATAGTATTCAGTTCTGAGAAGAATGAAAGAATATTCAGAACTTTGAGATCCGTCTGACTGTCAACTAATATTGTTACTAAATGAAATGCTGAAGAAATCTGCAGGGAAAAAGGAGGTGAAAATTGAAATTTTTTGTTATTTCTATGCAACAAAGCCAACAATGGAAAAATGATGATAAAAAATATAATATTATGGGTGAGTTGACCACCTAGGGGAGGAGGGTGACAATTGTAAAGACACTCATCCAAGAATTGATGCCATTGGATTAATAATGACCAATTTCAATAAATACCTCATATAAGGTTCCAGCGAACTTATAGCGCACATGTTTTTCAAGTTTCCCATGAACATGTGGCAAAACTAATTTTTTTTTAAATTCCAAGTTTGCAACACACATGTGGAAAACAGTTTCCAAACCAAGATTCCCACACACATACCACATGCTTGAATTCAATCTAAAGTTTACTGCAAACTTATTGCAAACTTCTTGTATCCAACCTAAGTTTACCGCACTATTCCTGGGAACAGATGTGAGTTGCAGCAAAAATTGGCATACCTCAGTGCATACCTCTGCAAGTATGCGCAACTGACTTTCTGAAAACAAACAATTTGCTGCAAATGTTTTGAAAATGTCCATTTTGGCAAGGGTAACTAGGGTCGAAGATAGCTCTGCAAAACCTACTAAACTGAGTGGTTGAGAATTATTTGGCTATATGTTTACCTAAACCCCCTTGCACAGAAGTAAACAAAAATCATCAAAAGCTTCTCATTTCAGGGTCTTGCCACATCTATAGAAGTTGACCAATCATTTTTGTGGGAAGTTTCTCCATCATGGTCACTTGAAGAAGCAGCTACCATTCCAGTAGTGTATTCCACAGCCTATTATGCGTTAGTTGTGCGTGGGCAGATAAAGAAAGGAGACAAGGTTCTCATTCATTCTGGCAGTGGAGGTGTTGGTCAAGCAGCCATTTCTGTGGCCCACAGTTATGGCTGTGAGGTGTTCACGACCGTGGGGTCTGAGGAAAAGAGGTCTTATCTTATGGAGAGGTTCCCAAAACTGTCACATGATCACATCAGCAATTCGAGAGACACAAGTTTTGAGACAGATATTATGGAGGCGACTAAAGGAAAAGGTAACCATCTTAACCCTTTCATTACTAACAAGATTCTCTCAATCAGCCCTACAAACCATGAGTGGATGCCAAGCACCTCTGTTAACACAATTTTTAGCCAAGTTTTTATTAAAAACTCGACTTATGGTTTGACAAAGGACGGTTGGCAGGTGAGCGTATATCCGGTCAGTCGGGTAGGCTGGCAAGCGGGTGGATGACCCCAAACCAATATAACATAGCCATTTATTGATCGATTCTGACAAATTTTTGAATGTGAGTTTATTTTATGTGTGACAGCTGCCCACAGAAAATCAGGACCACCACGACTTTCTAACCGAGATATGCCACTTGTTTCTATTTATAGCAATTTTATGTCTGTTATCGTCATAACTTGAACAAATTCAACCAATTTCATTCATATTTGGCATATCGATCTTTCACAACAATATCTTTATAGAGTTTGAAAAACAGGTTTGTCCAATTTTTGTCCCTGAGTTACGGTCCTTAAATTAGTTCGTCTTTTGGAAATTTTATGTCTGTTAGCGCGATAAATTGAACAAAGTCAAACAATTTAATTCATATTTGGTATGGATCTTTCACAGTAATATCTCGATCGAGTTCCAAAACCAAGTTTGTCCGATCCATTTTACCTGATTTATGGCCCTTAGTTTGTCTATTATTGGCAATTTTATGACCGTAAGCATGATACATTGAACAAACGTCAACTGATTGCATTCATATTGGGTATATGGATCTTTCACAACAATATCTTGATTGAGTTAAAAAACCAGCTTTGTCCAATTTTTTTTTACCTGAGTTATGGTCCTTAGTAGTTATGGATCTTTAATTTGTCCATTTTTAGTGATTCTCAGTCAGACAGATTCACTCTTATGGGCCAAAAAACTGGACGAAAGCCATCTTTGATCCACAAAAAAATAATGTATAATGATAGCTTGTTTCGTTGTGAGACGATTTATATCAAACTGTGAATTCAAGCTGAAGCCTTCTTATTTTCTCGTCAAATATATAGATTATTATAGTGTGTTAATGCTTGAACTGCAAAATGTGACCTAGTCAATCTAAAAATAGCTACAATTCCCATATGAATATAATAATTTTGATGGTAAAAAGAAGATTTTTAAGCTGCAATGGTCACAATATGGTAACTGATTGCTACACTAGAGATTAGGACTAATTTGTGTACTTTCTCTATTTCAGGTGTTGATGTTATTTTGAACTCATTAGCAGAAGAAAAGTTACAGGCAAGCATTCGATGTTTAGCAAAGCATGGACGTTTTCTTGAAATTGGCAAATTTGATTTGTCCAACAATGCTTCACTAGGTGAGTCTAAAGTTCAGAATTCTGCATCTTTAGTATACATAAAGAAAAATCAATGCTTAACGATAGTTAGTTGGGATGCGGACCGGACTGTCTTGGACCAGTCCAACCTCCTGGTCCGGGACTTTCCGGTCCAGTCCACTTTCACCCTCGGGTAATGGGTATCTTGACAAAATTTGTAACTATATCTTATTTGCGGACATGGTTGCTCGATTTATCACTATTGTCCTGTTACTGTATAGTTAACAAATTGAGAGCTAGATTTGCCAATTAAAGAGAACAATGTCCCCTTTGTGTACATAATTGGACTTTAATTGGCACACGTTACGTATAGGACTAGACGTTTCGAAAACTGTCAACCAGACTGCCAGTATAGTATGTTAGTACCAATATTAGTCTAAGATACATAATAACTTAGAAACATGCTTTTGATGTCAATGTTGTTGCGATGTCTTCAAACCAGTGAAAAAAGACACATACAAAGTTGTAATCATTAAAACACAACACTATCTATATTGTAATACAAAAGGACTGAGTATGTGACTATTTCGACTGATTTTGAAGATAATTTTTCAACAATATTACGCTTTTGTGAAATGAAGGGTACGACTGTTCCAATTAAAATCTGCTTAAATCACATATATAAAGGGAACTATTGCAGTGTGACAATTAGATTTAAGGGGACAGGGTGCTACAGACAATATTAAAGAACCAAATTTCAATGCTGTGGGCTTGATTTTCAAGAGTTATGTTGCACTGTTTGCAACTGCAGGACTCCATGTCAGTAGTGTTAATATCATAACTCACTACTAGTAGCCCCAAGATAAAAAGTGTCTAATTGAAGCGATTAACGTTTAAATGATGTGACATAATTTGGGGAAATCTTAACACTTCCAGGAAGTGACATTATGACAAGACTATGATAGACTCAGTATGACTCCAAGTGTATATTTACACAGACTGGATAGCAGTGTTCTGATAGCTGTGTTGCGTCCTTACATTGTAATGGCATATTCCATTGTCTCTGAATTATGGTTCAGACAGATGTGTTGCGTTATAATGCAGAGCTTAATTCTGATTGTTATTGTGGGAGACAATTAAATGATATGATAATGACAAATCTGTCAAATCCCAAATCTGAATCTTAATTCTCACAAATACATCAACAAATTTCCTACGCTTCATATGCTAAGCCATCATCTTTGAAAACAGTTACCAAGCACTATGGAAGCATCATGATTTCATGACACATGCATGGCTTAAGTCCATGCCTTATGATGTGTTTAAAAAAGAATCTGTCCACTGGGTGCATTAACAGATACAATATACTACCATTACATGATCTGTGAGCTAATATTTCCGAAAGATTGCATGAGCACTTACCATAACTTAATATGTTGGTGAGAAATTACTCATGGCAGTGACTAACGATGTCAGATGATCTGCGACACGAATATGCACTCGTCATTTTGGGGAAAGGTGAGGATTTCGCTTTTTACACCATGATGGCATAAATCACAAACCAAATAATATTTCTGCTCCAGGCATGGCTGTATTCTTGAGAAACATTAGTTTCCATGGTATCCTGCTCGATGCACTGATGGAAGAGGAGTGTGATGACTGGCTTGTTGTCCGAAATCTCGTATCCAAGGGCATTGAATCTGGAGCAGTGAGACCCCTGAGGACGACGGTATTCGACAAAGAAAGAATAGAGGATGCCTTCAGGTTCATGGCTCAGGGGAAACACATAGGAAAAGTTGTTATAAAGGTAGTGTATCTGCATCATCATAACTATATGCAATAAGACTCACATTTCCCACCTATGAGTAGAATTCATGCTGCAATTTTCTATTGTCTGCCAGCTGTTCATATTTCATGAACACCCGGCCCTTCAAATGAATATAGACTGTTCCAATATATACTTTATAACTCAATTGGAGAATCCATTTATTTTAGAAAGGGATATTATATTAATGTAGTTTCCTCTTTTATTCAGGTGCGAGATGAGAAGGAAAAATCAGGAGGACCAGTTTCAGCAAAATTTGATGCAGTGCCACGGTCGTCATGCCGACCAGATGGTGTATACATTATTACCGGTGGGCTTGGTGGATTTGGATTAGAATTGTCTCAATGGCTAATTGAACGGGGAGCTCGCCACCTGGTGCTGACATCCAGGTCAGGGATTCGAACAGGATACCAGTCACGGAAAATACACACCTGGAGAAAGAGTGGTGTGGATGTTATGATTTCCAAACGAGATATCAAGAATGGGGATGAAGCAAGAATGCTTCTAAAAGAAGCTTCCCACCACCATGAAATCATAGGAATATTCCATTTAGCTATGGTAAGGATAGAAAAGCTTGTGATTTAATTGAGTTACTGCCCTTCATTTGGACAATCGTACTTCCAGTTCAGTCCATAATCTGCATTAAAATAGGCTTACAAGCTCATATTCTACTGCATACTGTAGTTTACAATCACGATTGTGGTAATTTAAGCTAAGACTAGTATAATTTTATGCCTATTAATTGCTATGAAAAGTTAAATTCCCCATTGTCAATTTCGAGCATGAGACTAATATTTTAAATTGTAAATTTCAATCGATTTTGTCCATTTTGCCGGCCATTTTGGGAGAGACATTCTACTGATATAGTTTGCAACTAAGCATTGTTTGTGTGTATTTTATTTTATTACTAATTTTGTATTAGTTGGTGCATCTACCACAGAATTATTTTAGATGGCAACTGCCATCATGGATGCCATATCAAGCGGATTTTAGCAGATTTTGGATATGTTATAGAGGATATATTCCTCTTCAAAATAGAATAAAGACCAACTTAGTCCAATTTATTTCTAGATTGAACTTCAGAATGCCGTAGATTTACCTCACATTTTCGTAACTGTTTTTAGAGCCAAATAATATCATATAGCATAACAAAACATCAATATTTAGCACTTAGCAAAAATATAAAGCTCAATTTTCAACCGACAATAAGATCATTTGTTTGTTTGGATTTGCGCTCACAAACCAATTGTTTATTTTGTCCATGCTCACTTTTGAGTAGACTCGTGCCATTTCAGTTGCGGACAAAGGCTCAACTTGGGGATTCATTAACTTCAAATCACAAACATTTGCTCTTTGAAAGGGATTTCTTGCAACATCTTAGCATTAAAAATCCAATATAGAACTGTCTTATTCCACTACATTCTTTCCCAAGCATGTGCCACTGATTATGGCTTATAGTAATGCTCTAAGTAATCGGGGAGAGCTTTCCGATGAATGGCAACAAGCCATATTTCCGACTAAATCCTGAAAAGTTACCCATAATTCTGCTGTGGTTAAGGGGTCAATTACTTAGGGCATTACTGTATTCCAGTTCATTCTGTTATCGCCCAAATGTTTGCTCTCGGGAGACAAAAGAAATGAGCGGTGTCTGTGTGTCCATCTGTGCATCTGCATGTCTGTCCAAAACATCTGTTGTCAGGATGTTAACTTGAATAATATTTGACTGAATTTGATGAAACTTGGTATGTGGCCCACATATGAGATAGAGTTCAAATTTGGGTCAGTTCCTACCATTTCTGACAGAATTATGCTCCTTTTTGACTTAGAATTTGGTGATAATTTAGAATGTGGATTAATCTCATGAAAATATAGGTCAATTTCGAATTTGTGATTTCTCCACCATTTTTTGACTGACCTGATAATGGCCTTTTTTCAACTAAGAAATTTCTGATTATTTAGTTGTCCGGATGATAACCTGAATAGTATTTGACAGAATTTGACAAATCAAGTTTGAATTTGGATCCAATCGGACCTTTTCTGGCAGAGTTATGCCCATTGTCGTCTTAGAATTTGCTGATTATTTTGTTGTCCGGATGATAACTTAAGTTATGGTTATCCGATAGCTTTCAAATTTTAGTATATGTATTAATCACATGAAAATACAGGTCAAGTTTGAATTTGGATTCAGTCCGACCATTTCTGAGTTCCCCGAATAAATTTTTGTCATTTCTAAAAAAGCCACCGCTCAAATAAAGCCACCTTATACGGGTGATATGTGGCCTAAATTCAGGAGACCAAGCCTTGAAATAGTGTGCCTGTCATTTGCAGAATGAGGTCCCCAGAGGGAGAATTTAGTGATGCTACCCCGCATAGCGGGTTAGCATCACCAAATTCCCCCTCTGGGAACCTCATTCTGCTGAGTTGTAAGCAGAATGAGGTCCCCAGACGGTGAATTTGGTGATGCTAGCCCACTACGCGGGGTAGCATCACTAAATTCACCCTCTGGGGACCTCATTCTGCAAATGACAGACACACTATTTCAAGGCTTGCAGGAGACTCCCTCCTAAATCTGGAAAGTTAACATGTATGTGTGTTGTGATACTTTTAGGTGTTAAGGGATGCAGAAATGAAGAACCAGACCCTAGAGGACTTCACAAAAGTCTGCGAGCCAAAAGTATTTGGGACAATAAATGTTGATGTTGCCTCTCGGGAGATTTGTGGAGACACCTTACAATGGTTTGTGGTATTCTCATCTGTCAGTTGTGGACGGGGCAATGCTGGTCAAGCTAATTATGGATTTGCTAACTCAGTGATGGAAAGAATATGTGAGCAGCGGACACGGGATAAACTGCCAGGTAAAATCCTTTGCATTTATGTCATATAGAACTCTCTTTTATATTGCACACCCATTCATTTATTTTTGCGAAATACAGAAATTTCAAAATGTTCAATAATTTTTTTGGTATTCTTGAACAATACAAATATATTACATCAACGTCATTGGCGACTTCAACTTTATCAGAAAATTTCTTCACAAAATAGTGAGGTATAGTCTACATTAAGCACATGTTTGTTCAATTAAATCAAACAATATCAACCTAATTTTCAGTATCTGCAATCTATAAACATAGAACACCACAGTTGTGTGAACATGCTAACGTTATTGTAGGCGTTTGTCATGATGGGAAGTAAAAAATCAAACCTATGGTTCTAGTTTTACCATCTCGTCACAACAAACTCGTGAATTAACCAGTTCACATAATTGTGTCATTCTATCTATATATTGATCATGATGGGATTTTAAAACATACAGCATGTACGTATATATAATACACTTGCATTGATTTAAATTTTAAGCAAAATATATATAAAAATTAATTTTCAAATTCACTTGTAATATTGCATGCTCTTTTATGGGTAGTTGGTTGCTTCTCATCAATTCATTTGTAACATGAATCCTTAAGAGTTTCACTACCTGTCATCTGCTGATATGATCTGAACATCCCTACAAATATAGAATGAACCATTCCATTTGAAAATTATATAACTGAGTGGAAAAATCCATTCAGCAATAAAAGGGTTGATGTGACCCAAAAGATCAAGGTTAACATTTAGCCTATATATTAACCTCTTCGCTGCTAAATGACGTTATGACGTCGTGTGCTGGGCAGTTGATATTATTGGCATTTTCCAATGGGAAAATATAGCGGGAATGTCAAAAGAACCATAAAAGTGACTCGGCTGAAAGGCTGTTATTGTTCACAATCGTGGAACATCATACACTGTTTGAAACGTCGAGATACAGTTATTCCGATGCACTAATATCTGAGTTCCAGTTATGTATAATGGCCTACTTCTAGTGTGCTGAAGTAGGTCCGTAGTACCTACGGACCATATAGCACACGGCGTGCACTTTTACGTCCGTAATAGATACGGACGTCATAGCAGCGAAGAGGTTAAATAGGTTAATATATTCATATTACACTAATATATATATATAGAGATATAATCCACCTGATAAGAGTTATAAACTGATAGAAATTTAATGCATCAAAAATGATTACAAGTGTCCAATTTGTCCCATAGGTCCAGCATTCAACAATAAAGAGCATTTTGATACTGTTTTGGTAAAAACAATAGAGCATTCAGATCAGTTCTGCATAGGACTAAGTTGAAGCAGGTCCCGTGGCAATTTTTCAAAAGGACACCTAAAATCAGATAAGAAATGCTTTATAGGCACTATCAGACCTGAAAATATGGTGACTGACATTGGCAGAATGAGGTTTCCAGAAGGTGCATTTAGTGACAGTACCCCACACAGCGGGTTAGTATCACTATATTCACCCTCTGGGGACCTCATTCTTCTTAGGCCTCATCTTCTCTGGAAAACAGATTTGTTAGCTTCTTTAGTAAGTTTCTTCTTTTTTAGTTTAGTTTCTCTCTATCCACAAATTGGCAGATGACACAATGCATAATCAAGGTGCCCAATGGGTGCACGTCATGATCTTCACCATCCAGGAACTTGAATCTGAGTCTTGGTCTCCCATAGCAGATTAGGCCATACAGAATGAGGTCCCCAGATGATGAATTTGGTGATGTTAGCCCACTGTGCGGGGTAACATCACTAAATTCACCCTCTGGGGACCTCATTATGAAAATGTCAGGCATCATATTTTCAAGCCTGGGTATTGATTTTATTTCAGGTTTAGCTATTCAGTGGGGTGCCATTGGTGATGTTGGAGTTGTATTGGAGTCAATGGGATCAAATGAAACCGTTATCGGTGGAACTCTTCCTCAACGAATGACGTCTTGTCTACACACATTGGACAAGTTTCTCAATCAAGCCCACCCTGTTATGTCGAGCTTTGTACTAGCTTCCAAACACTCGAATGCTGCATCACTGATGAGCTCGGTTAACCTCGTTGATGCCGTCTGTAACATCCTGGGTATGTTATATACCTAAATCTCATTGATGCTGTGACAGAATAGTTGAAGATATATTTTGCGATTTCATTAATTTTTTCCAGTAATAATCCAAAATTAGATTTTACAAAAATTGTTGAAAATAGTGTCACATTTCCATTTGTGGTAAAAATGTTTGGTGATAATATAAAGATAATTGTTTCACGTTTGTATACGGTCAAAATTTACAACAATTATGGAGAATGGTGTTTTGTGGAATTGACCATTAACACAGCTTCTAACATGATTTTCATTTCTGAGATATGATTTACGCCCTACAGTAATGTCCTACATATTCGACCCCTAAACCACAATAGAATTATGGGAAATTTTTCAGGATTTAGTCAGAAATATGGCTTGCTGCCATTCATCGGAAAGCTCTCGGTGAGAGCTTTCCGATGAATGGCAACAAGCCATATTTCTGACTAAATCCTGAAAAATTTCCCATAATTCTGCTGTGGTTAAAGGGTCATATACTTCGGGCATTACTGTATGTATAATATAAAGCTAAATCCTTGTCTGGTTATCCCAGGTGTAAAAGATTCCAGTGCCATAGATGTCAACATGAGCCTGGGAGATTTGGGGCTTGATTCACTGATGGGCGTGGAAGTGAAGCAGACACTGGAAAGAGATTTCAATATTGTCATGACGATGCGGGAAATCAGACTGCAGACGATTAACACTCTGAGATGTATCGGGGATAAGCATGTAGTGGAGTCAGATAAGACGGGACCGCCGAGCATCTCGCTGAATGATAGTGGTATATCAGACAGTCTGCCGGCTCAGATTATGCCACAGTCCACTATCATTACACTGAATAGTGTAGAGAATGAAGAGAAACCCCTGTTTGTAGTTCATTCTATTGAAGGTATTTAACACATTTCAGATCTAGGGGCCCCACCAACTTTATATTGAAAGCAGTATCTGTTTGTTTGATTTCTGGTCCAACTGGTGATTAATTTGAAATTCCAGGACCAAGTTTGAGTTTACGTTTGTTTGAGCCCGAAATATAGACCTTTTTCAACTTAACTTTAACTTATGTTTTTGGTTTCCGGGCTGATAATTTCAGTTATGATCGCTTGATCACCTAAACTTGGTATTTTGCTTGACATATACAGGCCAAGTTCAAATCAGAGTTTGGTTCAATGAACTTTGCCAGAGTAATCTGGAATTATGGACCTTCACCGGAAATTAATTTTTCATGGCTTCCTTTTTGCAAAAAAAAAAAAAACACACACACACACACACACACAGGATGTCTATTTAAAAAACAAATTATAGGCCATTTGTTCTTAAAATGATTTCATTATTTGCTTGCCTAAAAAGAGCAGAAATTACCGAAACATAGATAGTCATATGTATGTCTTAGAAGCCACAGTGAAATACGATTTCATTATTTTGCTGTAGGGTCAACCAGTTGTTTCTTTTTCTGAGTATTGTTCAATTTGTTCTAGCAGTACATGAAGTACTAGTATTAAAAGTGAAAATGCCACATAATTTAGTAACTGAGCATTAACCTTGGACTATATATGAAAAACAACCCATTCCGTGGGTTGTAGGACAAAATTGGGATGTTTAAAATGATCTCTAAACCATGCACTTTACAATATAATTAAACACATATAATTCATTGTTTATATCAATTAGCATGCATTGAATTAGAAAACACTAATATTTATGATATAAACAAATCTATATCCAGTGGTTGAGCTTGCTATTATGTCATGACCACGAACAGTTATCCCTAGTTTCCCTTTGCAAAGGAACAGTGTATTTATTTGACGTCATATGTTTGCGGCAATTATGTCAGATGTTTCAGATGGCATCAGCTGGTTGTTTTTTTTAGTTTTTAATTCAAAATAGGACTATGTATTGTATATAAACAAGGATATAATCCGTAGTTATCCTTGCTATGACATGCCCGATAACAGTTACCACCAAGTTTCCCTATACAATGTAACAGTATATCTATGATTGACATAATTTGTTTGTGACAATTATGTCAGAAGTTTCATATGTCAACAGCTGGTCAGTTTTTCGATTTATAATATAAAGGGTTGCATAAACAACTTCAAGATATACATGTATTCAGTAGATGGCCTTGCTATGCCATGCTTGCCAACAATTATCACAAGGTTTCCTTTTGTAACCATGAGATCGATATGTACCTGTAACAAGTCCATTCCCTTTTTACATGAATGGTTATATCCATTTGTTTGGCCACCTGGTTCAAAGGGTTAATAAGGTGCATATAATAAAAAGAATACCTACAGTTTTTTGTTTGAATACCTGAAACATCTCATTCGTGTCTGGAAATAAATATCAAATTTTCACTAGCAACTTGCAATTGCTCGTGAACATTCGATATATCTTTCCAGTCACTCACGAGATATTTTTGTATTCAAATAAAAACTGTAGGTATTCTCTATATACTAGCATTACATATGGTACCGACGTACCGTACATTAATCAGAATAGATCAACATTAAGCCTCATTTCTTCCAATTGATCAGGATATGCCACTCCACTGGAGGCTGTAGCAAGATTACTCAATGTTCCAGTGTATGGGTTACAGTGTACTGCCGATGTTCCTTTAGGGTCGGTGGAAGAAATGGCTGCTTTCTATATACAGGTAAATTATAGAAGTGAATTAGGAAGAGCTGCACGGATGGTTAATCCAAAGTAAAATTGGTTCTTTCCATACAGGATTATCCAATTGGTCTTCTGATGAGTAGTATCCAATAGGAAATGTTAAAATAATAAATTCAACAAATGACCATTTGTTGAATTTATTATCTGCATATTTCCCACCAATTAATAGAAATCCTTCTGCATTTGCAATATCTGTTAGTCTCTGTCATCTGCTTACATTTCCCAAACACCCTCCAGATGAATAATAGACTATTTTAATGTATACATTTATAACTGGATGGGAGAATTCATTTAGTAAAAAAGGGGACCATGTATACTTAGGATGACAATTTACCAGCTACACCAGCCTACATGTATACTTAGAATGACAATGTACCAGCTACATCAGCCTACATGTATTCTTAGGATGACAATTTACCAGCTACATCAGCCTACATGTATACTTAGAATGACAATTTACCAGCTACATCAGCCTTCATGTATACTTAGAATGACAATTTACCAGCTATTAAAAGAAAGGGTGTTAACTACTAAAAATACACAATGGCTCCACTGCACCCGTGCATGTACATTATACTCTCTATATGTAAGCACACCTGAATACACATCATTGAGAACATAGCTCAGACACGTTAAAAGCAAACAAACGTTGACTACCGGTATAGAACAATGTTTTTGATGGATATAACTTTGATGTTTCTATATAGTGTTCTCTAAATTTCCATTGACATCCAATAAGTAATCTCATATATATAATATAATTGTTTTTTTGTGTGGCTTAAAGACATACTAAGTTCTTATTTCACTACATGAAACTGATATTTTATTCCTAAGCCACTCCACCAAATTGGAGCAGTCATAATTAAACTATTACTTCCATAATATTCCACAACATCGGCTGTGCCATTTCGTCATATTTGAACTTCGCAAAATGTAAACAAAGTTTAACAAACAGTCCTTTGTTCATCACGAACAAATCACAGATAAACAAACGAGAATGATTTCGCTGACAAGAGTTACTTGATTTAATTTATACAGAAGAATGGCATTGTGTGATGACAATTTTGATACAAACTAAATTATTCAAATACCTGTGTTGAGCAAGTTTATTTGCTGTGAGCTGGAACATAGTGTTTCAAATCACTTAAAAATATGGTAAATTCATGGAGCTTTTCTCAGTATTCATATTTTTTCATAGTTTGAATACAAGCCTTGATATAGTGTGTCTGACATTAGCAGAATGAGGTCCCCAGAGGGTGAATTTAGTGACACTACATTCACCCTCTTGGAACCTCATTCTGCTTAGACCTCAACTTCTATGGACCTACGATCAGTAACTAAAAACAATGTATAATTTGAGACTATAGATTCTTCCCCCCAGAAGATGAGGCCTAATCAGCTGGTGAATGTGGTGATGCAGGCCCGCTGTGTCGGTAGCGTCACTAAATTCACCTCTGGTGACCTCATCCTTCAAATGTCAGACACACTATATCCAGGCTTGTTATAAATAACATTTCAGAAATTGAGAGAAGTGCAAAAAGAAGGTTCTTGTAGAATAGCAGGTTATTCATTTGGTGCTTGTATTGCCATGGAGATGAGTATCCAGCTGATGGAAGATGGTAGAGAATCTGTCGAGCACCTCATTCTATTGGACGGATCGCACAAGTTTGTCGCGGCTCATACTGGTGCTTATAAGAAGAAATACACTGACCCATCTGAAGGAGAGTCTGATGCTATGTGTGCATTCGCTCGACAGTTCATAAAGGTTGATTACAATAAGGTGAGAACTGTTAAACTGACGAGTGCATAACAAGCGGGCCTGAGAATATGGTGAGGGACATATGCAGAATGAGGTCCCCAGAGGGTGAATTTAGTGATGCACAGCGTGCTAGCATCACTAAATTTACGCTCTGGGGACCCCATTCTGCTTTGGCCTCATCTTCTCTGGAAAGTGTCTTTATTATCAAATTAACACGTTGTTTAGTTTCTTCATAGATTCTTTTTCTAGTTTAGTTTCTCTATATCTGTAAATTGGCAAACAACTCATTGCATGATTTAGGTGCCCAATGGGTGCACATCACAATTTTCACCTTCTGGGATGGGAACTTAAATCTGAGTATAGTAGGTATCCCATAGCAGAAAAGGCCATGCAGAATGAGGTCCCCAGAGGATGAATTTGGTGACGCCAGACTGCTGTGCGGGTAGAGCGTCACTAAATTCACTCTCTGGGGACCTCATTCTGCAAATGTCCGGCACCATATTCTCAAACCTGTTAACAAGTAATTCCCTAAATAATCAACTCCTTAATCACAGCAGAATTATGGGTAATTTTATAAGGATTTAGTCGGAAATATGGCTTGTTGCCATTCATAGGAAATTTGTTCAAATTTATTGATTATAATAATGTGATACATTGATGGAAAGAGCTCTAACCTTTCTTTACAAAATGGATTCTCCCACTCAGTTATAAATGTATTCATTTGAACGGTCTATTGTTTATGAAGAGATGTTCAGGGAATATAAACAGATGACATATAATACAAGTGCAGACAGATTCCTATTAATTGGGTGGAAAAGTTCAGATAATAAATTCAACAATCTGCATGGCTGTTTGTTTAACCCTTTTCAGCGCCAAGTCCGATTTTTGTATCAACCCATATTTCCTTGATCATTTTTCAAATTTAGCTCTTTCCTTCAATGTATCACATTATTATAATCAATAAATTTGAACAAATTATCAAGGAAATATGGGTTGATACAAAAATCGGACTTGGCACTGAAAGGGTTAAAGAAATATCAATTGAGTTTGTTGATATTCAGTCTATGAGACTTCCTCAATAATATCTTGATAGAGTTGAAAACCGGCGAGGTTCACCTACTTTGAGTGGATTTCAGCCCTTAATTAGTTAATTTTCTTAAATATTGATTGCAATAGCACACTAACTTGAACAAATATCATCTGATTTTGTTGACTTTGGCTATATGAAACTTTCTCAAGTGTTGTATAGGATAGCCAATTATAATCAATACATTTTCAATCCAAGCCCATATTTGGCATAATTACTGCAACTCGAGCCCGCATCTCTGATGCAATTCTTTTGTGATTTTTGGACAGTTGACTCTCCCTATTCAATTGTTGCTCAAGACACTCACCCTACCCAATTCTAATTATAATTCAAAAGTTTTAGTAATTTACAATTTGAATATTTATGTTATTTACATATATGTTTTAATTAGAGTCTTTAATTAGTTGTTGTGGGGGTGCCTATGTTTCAGAGCTTGTGTTTTTATAATGTTTAACCTCAGACTTTTAAATAAAATTTATCTCATCTTATCTTATCTTATCTTATCTTATCTTTATTTTATGGCCTCAATTTTTGTTGTTACAGCTGTACAAGGAACTACTCTCTCAAGCCAGTCTCGATGATAGAATATCCCATCTCGTCCCACTCATCAGCTCTGCACCAAATGCTCCCACCTCTGACGACCTAGCAAATGCTGCAAAATCGTTCTATCAAAAGCTCTGGATTGCTGACAGGTACCACTGCCAGAAACACTACAGAGGGGACGTTACTCTAATCAGAGTAAAGAAGGGCACACAAGAATCATTAGTTCTCGGTTCTGACTATCAACTTTCTGAGGTAATTCCTAGTTTTAAAGAACATTTTCCGTCTCAATTTATATGAGAAATATCTGATTGAAAAGATTCTACAATAAGTCACATGCTGTATACAACTACAGTAATGCCCTAAATAATCGACTCCTTAACTACAGAATAATTATGTGTAATTTTTCATGATTTAGTCGGATATATGGCTTGTTGCCATTCATCGAAAAGCTCTCAGTGACTCATAATTCTGCTGCAGTTAAGGAGCCGATTATTTAGGGCATTACTGTAGCTTTTATTGAGTAAATATCTAAAATCTGTGAAGCTAATGTTATTTGACAGATTTTATATCTTTATATAAAATTGGAATTGAGTTCAAAAATACAGTAACCTGCAGACTGCCATCATGTGCCCAATATCTTGTCAGTATAATTGTGAAGGGCCAAAATGAGGTCTGTTCTGTTCACTGTTGTATTACCGTATGCCCAGTTCTAATTAAAATTAGATGCTCGAACAAGCTACGAGTCTAAAGTAAATAGTGGTGATTTCCATTACTACCCAGAATCATAATATTATGTCAGGGTCAACCAGTCCAAACATTAAACAGGAAAGCGATGAAGCCAATCAGGCGATTGTTGGAATTGCGCGACTCTCCTGTTTCTTGTTACATAGCTAAAAGTAGCGTAAGAAATTTCCTGTCACATTACTAATTTCAGTGTTTACAAATACATGTATGGAGGTTACGACAACTAATTAAACACTAAAACAATTTTTAAGAATTTCAACAGTGAATACCAGATTTTGATATGAAATTCGGAGAAACGAATCATAAAAGAGACTTCATTCGGCAAATCGTAAAATTTTATTATTTGTGCACCGTGACATCATACTGCATGGTTAACCCTTTCAGTGCCAGGTCCGATTTTTGTATCAACCCATATACCCTGTGCCAATGCATTCTCTTATATATGCGAGTCGACCCTAGGTCGCCTCGCATATATAAGAGAATGCATTGGCCTAACAATTATTATTTATTTTTTTTTACAATGTTTTACAATTTTAATATATTTTATTATATTCTTTAACAGACTTATTGTGTAGGTTTAGGGCCAATAATATCGGCCCCTGGCACTCAAAGGGTTAATAGTATGCAAAAGCTATTTATAGTGGCAGTAATATGAATTAGAATGGCCATATGCCTTGCATATCTTTTTTTTTTCATATGTTGCTTCCTTTCTTTCAGGTATGTGACGGCATCATCCATATACACGAAGTTGAAGGAGACCACCAAACGTTTATCCAGAATGAAAATGCAGATAATGTGGCGAATAAAATATCGGAGCATTTACATCTACCGGAGAAATGCTAGAAATTAGCATGAGGTATGACATGTTCTGAGCCGATAGGATCAAGTGCAATGATCAAAGAATAATTGTTTTGACCTGATAAGGCCATGCATACATGATGTATAGTCAATTTCCTGTTTCCCTGGCCAAAAATGTTTTAAAAGCATGTGCGTGCCTGTTAATTCAATTTTTGTTACAGTAATGCCCTAAATAATCGACTCCTTAAGCACAGCAGAATTATGGGTAATTTTTAAGAATTTAGTCGGAAATATGGCTTGTTGCCATTCATAGGAAAGCTCTCACTAAGATATTGCAATCGAAATGTGTAATTGTAGAACAAATGTTACTAATTTCAGTAAAGAATCTGAACTGGTAAATGGTCTGCTAAATCTCAATTATTTTGTACTGATTAAAACTTTCCCCAGACAGATTGAAAGGGAATAAAAAGGCTGCATGCACGGGTCACAGGACCATGCGTGGGTATGAAAAGCAGGAAATTTACTGTGTGTGGCCTAAATGAGGATAAATATAGAATATGTATCTAGTGCCATCGCTTAAACGCTTTATGAAAATGAGGGAGATTTGAGTATCTATTGGGCGAGGCTTTTTGTATCAATAACAGTGATTTATAGATGATTAAAAACGTGCTCAAATTGCAATGACGTCATTTATGCTGGTTGATGTCCCTAGTTACCTGCGCAGTTTGCAAATATAATTATGTCGTGAAAGTAGTACTAACCTAATAAAGCTACGTTGACCTAATAAAGTTACATTGACTGAATAAACGCCAATAAACATTGACTGAATAAACGTAACGTTTATTAGGCAGGCTTTATGTAGTCAATAGAGGTATTGAGCGGTGGATAAATAAGAATATGCTGAAGTATTTGCTGAGTATTGCTGAGTATTAACTTGTTTGTCAGAGAATTCATGTTGATAGCCATGTTTAGGGAAAAAAAGAACTTTTCAACTTCGCATATTAACAAAATTACCAACATACAGTTGTGTTGCATAATAAATTGTGTTGTCTGTCTAAACTAACAGCTCATAAATCATATTATTATTGGTTCAATATGTAATGTCTTAATTGATGGCTTACACAATGGTTCAATGATAATATATGCACACAGTTCAATTTTGAGCTACATAACCTGTTTGGAGTTTGGGGACATGACAGGAAAATGATTATTCATGCCTGCAAATAGTGTCTGTCATTTGCAGAATGAGGTCCCCAGAAGGTGAATTTAGTGACACTATACCGCACGGTGGGCTAGCATCACCAAATTTACCCTCCGTGGAACTAATTCTGCTTAGGCCTCATCTTCTGGGAAGTATATCTAGTCTCAAATTAACATTGTTTTTAGTTACTTTTTCCCTTTTCTTCAGTTTTCTCTAATTTGCAGAAGATAAAATCCATAATCAATGACTAATGGGCAAACATCAACTTCAACTGGGGATTTTCAATAAATTCACCCCATGGGGGACCTCATTCTGCAAATGACAGACACAATATTTGCAATATACTTGTGATTATCAATTTATTATTTAATTGTGTAATTTGTGTTAAGGAACTCATTCGTGATCACCACAGCTTATTTTAGGGAGATTAGATTCTTGAGGAATCCTTCTAAATACAGAAACGCTTATTGTCTATATAGTTGTACGGATAATTTATTGCACTCATTTATTTTTGTTAACTTATTTTTATATTTAATATACACATCATGACACTTTGGAATAAAGCTGAAAATACAAGAGTTTCACTATTTGAGGCTGTAATGGAAGCCGTTATAGTAGAGAGAGTAGTTGGGTGCCCGGGATGGTCGAAAATAACGAGTGGTCTTCTTTACCCCAAGGAATTCGTTATGCTAGTTGAATCCACATTTTACTGTCGTTGTTTATGAAATATGTTACATGGTGTTGTACAGGAGAATGGTGACTCACAATAGTTACTAAATTCCGTAGTTGATTGAAGTGTTTCGACCAGTACAATGTTGAGTCAGGTAACCTTTTTGGTGTTCAGGGTAGAGAGTATTGTGATTATAGAGGATAGTTTAGAGTATTTTTTGATAGTTAATCCTTTCAGTGCCAAGTCCGATTTTTGTATCAACCCATATTTCCTTGATCATTTTTCAAATTTATTGATTATAATAATGTGATACATTGATGGAAAGAGCTCTTAGAGCTCTTTCCATCAATGTATCACATTATTATAATCAATAAATTTGAAAAATGATCAAGGAAATATGGGTTGATACAAAAATCGGACTTGGCACTGAAAGGGTTAATTCATAAGTATGAATAAATTCACTAGAGTAATTCATCATCACACTGCTTGTTTGTTTTAAATGGAGATTAACTTGGAGAGGAATCCTTCCATTTATTCACCCAGTTCTTATTGTTGTATGGATAATTCATCACACTTGTTTATTACTTGTTAATTTATTTTTATGTTACCATGCGCATATCACGACACTCCGGAATAAAGCTGACAATACAGAATTTCATGCCCTAAATAATCAACTCTTTAACCATCGGAGAATTGTGGGTAATTTTTCAGGATTTTAATAGTCGGAAATATGGCTTGTTGCCAAGAAAGCCATATTTCCATATTTGCCATTCATCGGAAAGCTCTGTGAGAGCTTTCCGATGAATGGCAACAAGCCATATTTCCAACTAAATCCTGAAAAATTACCCATAATTCTGCTGTGGTTAAGGAGTCGATTATTTAGGGCATTACTGTACTAGATTGGTCATTAGAGGAAATTCATTGTTTATAATGTGTGTTTTGTGTGAAATTTGAGTTACAGCAAATGATGCTACAAGGGAGCATAAAAACTATATTTATTGGTATCTCAAAGTGCACCAGATTAACCTCTTTGCTGCTATGACGTCTAACTATTACGGACTTAAAAGTGCATGCCGTGCTACTTCAGAACACTAGCATCAGGCCATTGTACATAACTGGACTCGGAGATTGGTGCATTGGAATAACTGTATCTCATATTTTCAAACAGAGTATGATGTTACACGATTGTGAATGATAGCCTTTCAACTGAGTCAAGTTTATGGTTCTTGTGATATTTCCGTTATATTTTCCCACTGGAAAATGGCAATAACATCAACAGCCCAGCACACAACATCATAACTAAATTTAGCAGCGAAGAGGCTAATCTCGTCCTTTTTGTAACAATTTTAAGATTAAATTCAAAGCTAGAGACATTTGGAACGTAATTACAAACTAATGTTCTTATACTGATAGCCATTTACATTTGATCACACATTTGAACATCATTTATGCTCGATTAGTTTAGCAACAGTTCAGGATCAAATTACCAATTAAATAATTTACTCATCTGCATGGCCCTGTGCCAATGCATTCTCTTATATATGCGAGTCGACCATAGGTCGCCTCGCATATATAAGAGAATGCATTGGCTTAACACATTAAAAATTATAAAATTGTTAAAGAATGTAAGAAAAAATGGTAAAAAGTGTTAAAAAAAGATTTTGTTTAGGCCAATGCATTCTCTTATATATGCGAGGCGACCTATGGTCGACTCGCATATATAAGAGAATGCATTGGCACAGGGCATAACTGTAACTATCACAATGTGATCAAGTAGCCAGTTCCAATGATATCCATATTTGTATGGTTCTATTGAGACGGACCGAAGATATTTTAGGCTGTTGAAGCTTTATTTGGCCGGTTTGTTGGGTAAAGGGTTAAATAATTTACTCATCTGCATGGCTGATAATATTTTCACAGCCAGCCTGGCAGGGACTTAGTTCTTCGGTCTGGATATAGGCCAATGTCTAAATGGACATATATCTTCTCAATTCTGAACTACTGACAAATAGATTTTGTGAAAACAATGAAGTTGAGAAACTTGGCCCTCCGTTTCATCCTTGTCAATCATACTGTGCTCAAAGCACAAATATTGTTATTGTCTATTGCTAGATATTTGTTGATCTCAAGAAATAAATGTTTTATCAAACAACCTTTCTACTGTTATATCTGCAACCACTCAGCAGTGGACATGGAGGCTACAATTCTACCCCAAGTTTACATGAGACGTGTTCACTCACAAAATGAATCCACACCTATTGCTGATTGACCCAGTAATTGACCCAGTAACTGGGGCTATTATGCGTCAACTGTGGTCAAACCACAATTAAGAGTTCTTGACTGATGTGGCACCATGTTAAATGCAGCAATTCCACCCTCGCAAAAAACATTTGAATTTCAAAGCATCATTTTAACGAACTGGGTAAGAAAAATTGGTGTATGGTCAAGGCCGCAAGTTGTGTATGGCTCCATTTGTTTTCAAAGATTGTTTAGTGTACATTTGAGTTTGGTGATCCTGCACAATCAAATAGTCAAAGTATAATTTGAAATAAATTACGTTGAAATTATATAAGGATTAACTGTCATGTGGACTGTTTTTATGGAGATGTAACCGTGAGGTAAGTGGACATAACTTGTGTAAAACCCGAAGGGTTTTACATACAAGTTATGACCACTTACCTCACGGTTACATCTCCATAAAAATAGTCCACATGACAGTTAATCCTTATATTTATATACATTTAGCGAAAAAGCCACTTTTGTAAATGTATTTAAATTGAAAAGTGTATCGTGACAAAAACAGCCCAAAATACCCAATAGCACCCTTGGCACAAGTTAATACGAACAATTTCTCTTCATATTGAAACCCGATGATGTATTAAGTCAATCCTGCGCGAGTCCAAATGCGCCCAAAACATTACGCGTTCGTCTTTCCAAACCCAATGACGTATCGATGGTGTTATGAGCATGGTGTTATGAGGCGTTGCGCATTCACCGAGAAATAACTGCAACTAGCCACGTGGGCGCCGACCAATCAGAATGCTGGATTTAGTGATGACAACACTTAGTATGTAAATATATTATGATAACTGCATGTTTGAATTGAGTATCTCATTATCTGAAAACAGATAAATCACTAAGTTGGTGGTCATAATTCACTCACTTGAATAAAAACACAGCGGCAAGGAAACACTTATTATAAATAACAACCTTTTGGTAAGGGACAGTTTGATGAATAGTTGGTTCAAATGGGAGCAAATATCTCCATTTGCAAAATTCCCTGCCAAAAATGAATAAAATAATTGATTTTGGTTCCATTGAAATCTACCCCAGTCAAGGTATATACGGTACTTAGATCGACAAGTGAACGTGTACTATTCCAAAATATTTGACCAAATGTTCACTCATCTATATCCATCACAACTTATGACACTGGAGACAACTATAGACCGAAAAGTTCAGTTTCGATTAATTCGTGGAGATACTAAATATGCGAGATCAGCCATACACAAGCTGATTTCCCTCAACAGCCTAAACCATACAACTGTATCTGCCTGCTTTTGAAAATATGTCATGTTTTTCAGAAAACTTCACCACAAAACACAATTGAGCTATAGTTAAGAGCAGGAATAATTATAATTTATGTAGAACTGAGATACATGCGAAACGATTCTGTAACAGCCATATAGTGACAAAAACATAGTACCGCAAAATAAAAAATAATTTGAGCTTACAAAGAATGTCTGATATACCCCTAATTTCAATGCCAAAATGCGGTCAAATTCTGAGTGGAAAAATGGCCGTAACTCATGTGAAAATAATTGGATGGAACCTATATTCGAACTGTAGCAGGAAAACACACATACAAGCTTTGGTTTAGATAAAATAATTCACTGGAGTTATCAGTCGGAAAACTGAAATGTTATGAAATCAGTCAAATTCTAAGTAGAAAAAAAGGGCCGTAACTCATGTAAAAATAATTGGACGCAACCCATATTCGAACCTGGCCTGTATCTTTAGCTGGGAAATACACATACCAACTTTGGATTATTTGAACCAAACTAGAATTATCGGTCGGAAACCAAACATGTTAACAGACGGTCAAATTCTAAGTCGAAAAAGGGTCATAACTCATGTAAAAATAATTGGACGGAACCCTTATTCGAACTTCGTCTGTATTTTTAGCTGGGAAATACACATACAAACTTTGGTTGAGATCAAATAATCCAAACTTGAGTTATCGTTCGGAAACCAAAAATGTTAATGGACGGATGGACAGACATATGAATGGACAGACTGATTACATAATATGACTTTTTTTCAAAAGGGCGTATAAAAAATCCTTTAATTACGCTCCCTGTTTACCACCATACACCGGAACTGTTCAACCGAAATCATACTCGTCAATTCCACACACTGGTGTACCAAAAAAGATCTGACCATTACTATGACTACAAATTTGAGTGGTTATCTTGAAGTGGATTCATGGTCTTTGATTATAGGTTTACCTTATATTCTGTAAATACTATGTGTTGCAAATTCAACCACACACATAGTATTATAAAACAACTATCGGACGTCACCCAAAAATGTGAATTTCAATCTATTTCGGCTATTTTGATTTTTGATGACTATTGATGAGGGGTTATTTTTGCAATATGGTCTATTGGTATGATTCATGCAAAGTATAGCATCTATTATGAATATTCAATAATTGTTGATACTGACAATCATCTTTGACGCCATATTGAATTGTGGATTTTCCCCAAAAATCGGATTTCAGCAGATTTTGGAGATGATCTGCACAGAATAACACCAAAACCGCCTTGTTACCAATTTATTCCAGCTCACATGCCCCACAGACCAGACTAGTAGTAAGTCAATACTTGTAAGAACAGAACTATGACAAAAAGTGAAACACCAATGACGTTTTAACTTTTTCTTGCAAAACTTGATACTCCAGAATTTCATTACAGGAACAGCTCTATTATTCTGCCTGGAATCATTGTCATTCAGCACTGAATAAGGTGACTAGCTAGCTGACAGCATTACACCTTCCTATGCTGTAAGCACCTCTGCACCATCTTTGGTAACAAGAATAGTATGTTCAAACTGTGCAGTCCGACTACCATCAACAGAAGCTGCCGTCCATCCATCTTCTAAAATCTCAAACTCATGCGATCCTTCAGAGAGAATTGGTTCTGAAAAAATAAGACAATACAGATTGAATGTGCAGTGCTTACAAATAGTCCACATGAAAATATTTCTCATACCATTTAATTTCTAAATCAATGATGAAGAGCATATTTTAGAGGCCTGGATTAGCTAGTTTTACAGATGAAGTTCCCATGTCCCATGAATATACAACATTTTAACCCTTTCTATTCTAAATGGATTCTCCCATTCAGTTATAAAGTGTACATTGAAATGGTCTATTATTGATTTGCAGGGATCTACATGTAATATAAGCAGGGTTGTTGATTTTGTTTTTAAATAAAAAAAAATCAATTTATTTTTAAATCAGATTTTTTTTTATTTATATCATTTATTTTATTGTTTTCAAAAGTTCAAAAGTGAAGCCTAGTAACCTACTTGAAACTGATGTGACCACCCCAGGATTGATAGCCTAGTAACCTACTTGAAACTGATGTGACCACCCCAGGATTGATATTCACTGTAGCTGCTGCAGCTTGTTCATACTGACGTACATTGATCTAGGCAGTTTGCAGTCATCTCCAGTTTATTAGTCACTAGCTGCTGTTTCCTTGACCTGAAGGCAGCCAGGAACTGAGATCCCTACTCCATGGAGTTGGAGGAGGAAAATATGCAAGAAGCATGCTCGGTTATTGTGGCTCCAGCCCAAAACCAGCATGGACAGAGGGCATGTAGGAAGCAACATACAGAGGACAAGGCACACCACGCCCCAGCTGCTCTTGCTGACCCCTGGATACAGACAAGAAGCTACGAACGGTCTGGCTTAATTTCTAGTAGAACACAGTTATTGGGTATGCCAATGGAATGCCCTGAGGGAGCAGATTTGGCATCCCGATCGGGTCGATTGTCCAAGATACCCCTTCTGGGACAGATGGGGTGCCCCTCCTATTGCACATTGTTCTTGACAATCATTGCCCTGAAGTGCTAAACTAGTGGGCGGATCCATATTATCTCTAGTAGGAATAGCACACACTGTCATTAACCTGTTGCCCCATAGGCCTAACATTGTACTGTCAGTCGGGATCTCGGAGATCAGCAATGGACCTTGTTAGAATACGCTGACAGGTTTTGATCCCCGGTCTGCTAGCACAAGAGACCAGTATGCTATCGATCGGCTACCGACTTCACTTGTGTTGTACATGTATATTGGATATGTCAACTATGCGAACCAATCATGATCATGCAAAAGCCTTCGTGCACTGAATGGAAACCGCTTATTACTTATTAGAACCAAAGGCTGATGTCGCAGAACTCTTTCTCAAATGATTCTGAAATCATGTCATTAAACTCAGTGGTTATCCGAACTGGCTGATCAAGGATAAATTCATGATTATGAGGATGCATATTGAATTGCGCAATGTGCATCGTGATGAGAGGAAATCAGTTACTTTCTGAAGATGAGCATGTGTAAATCCTCAAACCTGCAATGGTATCCCAATATTACATGCCTATTATGTTTATTAGACTCTAAAAATATGTGGTTTCACCCTCGTAAAATATATAACAGACAATATATAAAAGATATCTGTAAACATAAATACGGGTGTTTGTCGACCATGTTAGGTGGTATTAACCCTTTCAGTGCCAAGTCCGATTTTTGTATCAACCCATATTTCCTTGATCATTTTTCAAATTTATTGATTATAATAATGTGATACATTGATCTCTAAAATCGGACTTGGCACTTAAAGTAGGTTAAAGGGTTAAAGTAATTCAAGAACATTAATGTTAGTGAATCGTATCATGACAAAGTGTATCATTACAGCCGTCAGTGATTTGACTGACCAATCATCCAAAGATTATTCACAAAAACTATCGACACAGATGATACTCTATGCCATCAATGACTATGACCACTCAGGAACCGGATGACACAACTACCTGAGACTCCCTCGTCATTACTTGTAATGGGTGACCCCCAAAGGAATGTCCAAAGCCTCTTCATCCCAGGGCAGAGCGACAGCTCGACCTGATCCCGATCTCCATCCAACCTAACTGGCGATGGGTTGTTAGGAGGGGCAGGGTCCGAAACATGCGGCCCACTAGAATAGCGTCGGGGGAACAAATTCTTATACATTAGGTTTCAAACCCGAAGAAGGTACTTGCTGCTGTTGATCTGAAGGATGTTCAAGGGGAGTTATGGGGAAGGAGATGTACCTGGACTTACAATGGCATAACAATCCTTGTCCCGAGAAGGATTGAGAGCGATTGCATGTGGCAGCTCCCATCATATCTCCGTCAAAGGTATCTTGCCCACTGAACTATATGGTATATTATCCCAAGTAGGAGGGGTTAACTCTCCGAGTTGAAAAAACGGCACAAAATTCTATGGTACATATCCTCTGTCATGTTCATGACCCGTGTAATCACGTGATTTCCGACACGTAGTGAAGTATTCGCCATATTTTTTCCCTCCTCACCATGGACGGGTGCAAAAAGAATCTTTCCAAGAATACGAAGCTAAGTTGCAGTTTGTATAGCAAAAACAGTTTTGTTTTTGTTTTATACAAAACAATATTATTTCTTTGCTTATAGTTGAAAATTATGTACAATTCACATAAAGATTACGCGGTTTTGTTCCGAATATAGATCGGAATCGGATGACTCGTTTCGTTTTAACGGACTTTGTCTTCCATAATTTTAATCGGTCAATGAAGTAATATCCGTTGTTTATGCCAACAATATCAGAGTTTCTGGCCTATTAACGACAGAACATTCGAGGCACCATTGGATATGACTAAAGACGCTGATCGTTTTCTTTATAACAAATCTATGGCATACAGGTGACGTATAATTTAAGTTACCACATGCGTTGACGGTGGTTAAAGGTATTACGAAATTAGGTGACTTACTTTCGAGTTCATTTTTTCGTTTTACGGCTTTATTTAGACGTTGACAATCATCGTCTGGTGTAAAACTGAAGACAAAAGCACTGTTTTAACGCTTGTGAAATACGCTGATAGGATTGTAAAATCCTGAATGTCAATTTGAACCTTTTTAACCCGGGATGATTAACAATGGAGCTGTTACTGCCTTGGTTGGCACAGGCATGGTAACATAACACAACAGGTGTATTTGTGATTGTTCGTAATCACATTAATTACTTTCACAGGACTGCTAATCGAGGTAAGAACAGGTTCATGAATCGCCTTCCCTGTAGCTCCCCTTGACGTCGCTTCCCTCGTTTCGAGGTCCCAAGAATAGAGAACGAAAGTCGATATATAGGGTTCCTCTAATTGGCGTAATTAGCACTCGGAGCGATAGTCACACCACACAGGACGCGGGTTGGGGCTACCCATAGAACCCGTAGCTCACACGAGTTGCTTCCCCTAGGACATGGACAAACTCGCGGGGAAGGATCCAGAGAATTTTTGTTTGGGGACACCTGTTCTGTATTTGAGTATGTGCCCATATAAATTTGGATGTTAAAATATTCAGTACTGGATACTTGATTGTGCAATACTTGATTGTGCAAATAAAGGCTCCATATTATAGACTATATATCATCTGCGGGCTGATGATTTGCATTACTAGTACATTTTGTTGAATTATAGAAAAATTCCTTGAAAATATGGAAGATCCAACTTGAATAAATACTATCTACATGGAATTTGGGGACATTTGGGTCTCTATAGTTTGGGCACCCAAACCTGTAACAGGTATCAAAACATCCCTGTATCCTTCTCTGACTTGCCGATATATCGTGTTCCTCTAATTGGCGTAATTAGCACTCGGGGCGATAGTCACACCAAACAGGGCGTGGGTTGGGGCTACCCATTGAACCCATTAGTCACATTGGTGCGCTCCCTGGACTATCGAACGGGACGTCAATCTGCTTCCTCGGGTCGACCGTTGGCTGTTGACGTGCCCAGGATGGCTGTGACCACTGAGCTCTACTAACAAGCTCGACACACGCCGTCCATCGCTACAAGTCGTTATCTCGGGGTCAGCGCGGCTGGGGGATACACCCTCAGTGGTCCCTAACCATGCTCTCCGGTGCATTATGATAATAGTGTGTGGGAATTTCGGCTAAAATTACTAGTAGAATGGCCATTTTACTTTGTCTCAATTCAAATTAGACATTTTCTCTAAAAATTATTACGTTTACGCTATTATTTGGCACCTGAAAGTTTATCCTCCATGCCTTCTGCCCCAGCTGGGCTTGGAATGGGATCACAGTTCACAGGCTTGTTTCCTCCTTATTATAAGTCACCACTTCCGGGGGCTTGGCAGACAGGTTACTGGCCGCATTCTGGCCAACAGCTGCCAGTAACTTCGGGTTTGATTTTAAATGAAAACAAAAGATCTTATTCCCTGACGCCATTATAGCAGGAAGCTTGGTTGGGAACTGGTACCTACTAACCTCCCATCGCCAGTTCGGTCGGTTGGATATCGGGATCGGTCGAGCTGCTGTTCCATCCCCAAGATGTACAGGCTCTGGACATTCCTCCGGGGTCCCCAATGACCAGACCTCACATGCAATTAGAATGAAGCTTGTCGTGGTGTATTGTGCTGTTAACACCCCATCAACGGATGGAGATCGGGATCAGATCGAGCAGTCGCTCCAGCACGAGGTGAAAGGGCTTTCGGCATGCCTTTCGGGTCACCTTTACATGCGCTTACGAGGGAGCTCAGTTAGTTGTTCAGTGTTCTCTGATGCAGCCAAGCGCAGGAAGAAAATTAAAGTCGAATTTTGATTAGCAAATAACCTCAGATTGACATGATTTGATAGCATTGTTCTACAATCAGTTACAATTTAACAGAACATCAGAGTGCTTTCCCTTGTTTCGAGGGTTCCAAGGAAGAGATAGAAACCTTTACGACCAGGACACTGTCACTTGTCGATGTATGGTGTTTCCTTCATTGGCGTAATTAGCGCTCAGGATGATAGTCCCACCAAACAGGTCGCGGGTTGGGGCTACCCATCGAACCCATTGGCCGCATTTGGTGGGCTTCCTGGACTATCAACAGGGATTCCAAGTCGGATACTCGGGACGATGGTTGGCGTACCCAGGGACAGTCAAATGAGGAAATAGGATCCAGGTTGCATGGCGTTTGTTCGCATTTGGGTAGCAACATGCCCATGTGATACCGGTCAATTTGTACCCTGCACAAACATCGTCAGAGCTGGTTGGTTATGCCATCGGACTGCACACTTGGCGACCTGGGATCGTACATGCTTTATCTCCGACCTCGCTGTGTTTCAGTAATAGATACGAATGAAATTGGGTGCATTGGAAGTGTGGATTAACTGAGTCGGTTTAATTCTTTGTTTCTGTTTGCTCATCCTACCGGAGTGTTTCATCTCACTTTAATAAGGAAACCACCTACAGGTATGGTTGCCAAATAACCAGATATAGGGTTTATCCTCTCAATATGGTTGTATATTTTAGGTGGGTGCATTTGCTTATCTTTTGTCTGCGGGTTGCTTTCAGTTCTAACGCAACATGGATTTCACTTTTGTTGTCCAGTAATACATAGATGAGTCCATTATCCATTGTTCGACATATGCTCAATTTCACAACGCTGTTGACATGAGGTCTAGTTCAGCCACCCCGCTCGGGGTTAATGGGCAACATGGCGTATTAGCGTGGAAAAGAAGAACGAAATGGCTTCTGTGATATCGGCCTTTGGTTCTAATACGTCATTCTTCTTATGGGCTCGGTTGTCGGTACATAATGGTTTTGTTTTCCCTGATAGTGCTTGATTCGCCTAGTGGTCTCATTTCATATACTAAGCCAGGTCTTTTGCTGACCTCAGGGATGGCCAATGCAGGCTAATGTTGCATCTAAGGGGCAGCATATGACTCGTGATGGGCACACTTCATACCGCCGGAAGAAGATTCTTGCCAGATGCTTCCCCTCGTGCGAGATTCACTAGCATTGGGTTGGGTGTCGGATGCCAGATCATATGATCCGCCCTTCGGGCGATGGTTGTCTCCGGAACAGGGTCCCATTGGAGGGGCACCCCATCCATCCCAGAAGGGATACCTTGCGCCATCGACTCGTCGGGGACCAGTCAGCATAGCTAGAACAGTTGGGGCGCAGTGGCCCTAGGTCTGCTTTTCATTGCCTACCTGCCTTTGGTTTCCGCTGGTTTTGGGCTTGTGCCACAATCCTGATGCATTTTGTTTTTTTGTGGATTTCCATCTTATTGACATTGGAATTTCGGTTCCTGGCTGCCTTTCGGTCATGGATTCAGTAGCCTGTGATTGGTCAGTTAGGTTTAACTGTGTTGGTGGGCATTTCCACATTTGGGAACGTCATCAGGGGTCAAATGCCATGGCTTCTTGCATCTTCGTCAGGGATATCTCGAACTCCAGGCTTCAAACTAAGTTTTGTGCTGTGAAACTCCAATTCTGAGCCCTGTTCTTCATACTTTGCCTGTGCCTTGCAACGTATGTCCGTGTAATACCCATTCGCTTCCCGGTCAGACTGTTGGTCAATGATACCTCCTCCTTATCGACAATGGCATGTCGCCAATTAGTTGGTGTCGGGCCCCTTTTTGGGAGCTTGCAGCTGTTTTTTCATCGGGCTCTCATCGTGTATTGGGACACGGCCCAACCCACTCAAGATTTGGTTCGGGGGTTGGTTCTATTGTTTTTAAGGGGGGTCTTCTTTATAACTTGCGGCTTTTGCTGCCTGGGTTAGCCTGTTAGGTGAGTTATTAGTATTCAGCCATCCCGGGGCTTATAATACCCGGCTGGGGATTTCTTGTCAACAGGGGGGGGGGGGTTGTTACCCGTACCTTTCCTGGCACGTACTCGGCTGATACATTATTAGCCCTAAGTTCCGATGCGAATGTCGTCTCCATGTCTTCTGAAGCTATTTACTTTACTTGCAGGGGTCTTAAACTCTTAAGTGGCCACTTTTTGTTCGTTTGAGCTTATTGACAGGTATTAGTTTTAGGATGTAATATTACATTGGCTTATGGTCCTATTGGGCATGTGTATATGTATATATGTATATACGTATATATCTATATGTCTGTGCATGTATATGTATATATTGTAGGTTATCAGGTCAATCCAGTTCTTTGATTCAGATGCATAGCGGTGTTTTTGTTTCCTCGTGGCCTCCACCTGTTGGAAAATTCTATGCTTTACCATATAGTTCAGTGGGCAAGATACCTTTGACGGAGATACAATATTTTCCTAAATAAGTAAAATATATATCTCCTAGAAGTATCTTGCCCACTGAACGCTGAGCTCCCTCCCAGGGTTTCGCACCCACCCCGCTCACGAGGAATGTCCTACTGGGGATAAAAAATATGGCGAATAATTCACTACGTGTCGGAAATCACGTGATTACACGGGTCATGAACATGACAGAGGATATGTACCATAGAATTTCGTGCCGTTTTTTCAACTCGGAGAGTTAACCCCTCCTACTTGGGATAATATACCATATAGTTCAGTGGGCAAGATACTTCTAGGAGATATATATATTACTTATTTAGGAAAATATTGTTTCTGCGCTAAAAATCTCAGATAGACATGTGACGTTGATTAGACGGTAGACCATTGGCATTGTCTGTGGTCATAAGCTATGCAAGTAAATAACTTTTGCAAATATTATTACCAATTAATAGTTACACAATATTTTATGGAGTTGATCAAGTGTAACAAGTGCAATTTACACTTGTGTATTATGGCACAAAAGAATAAATACAATATTTTTCAAAATAAGTAAATTTATATACCCCGGTATATATCTCCTAGAAGTATCTTGCCCACTGAACTATATGGTATATTCCCAATTTAACTAGGAAGGGTTAACTCCCTTGAGTTGAAAACGGTACAAAAATTCTATGGTACATTTTATCATGTTTCATGACCTCCTGTAACCTCTGACCACGTGATCTTCAAATGTCCATTTAACTCAAAGCCAGATAGCATTCTTACTTTTTTCCCCATTAGGACATTCCTCGTGAGCGGGGTGGGTGTGAAACCCTGGGAGGGAGCTCAGAGTTCAGTGGGCAAGATACTTCTAGGAGATATATATTTTACTTATTTTGAAAAATATTGTATCTCCGTCAAAGTTATCTTGCCCACTGAACTATATGGTAAAATATAGAATTTTCTGGCAGGTGGAGGTCACGAGGAAAAATAAACACCTCTATGCACCTCAATCAAAGAACTGCATTGACCTGATAACCTACAATATATACAATATCACCATAAGCCAATCATTATGCAATTACACCATAAGACTAATACATGTTGGCCGACTACCAGACGGCCCAAACTAAACAAATAGTGGTGACTTGGATTGAAGATCCTGCAAATAAAGTAGATAGTTTCAGAAAGACATGGAGACGGAGATGACCTCCCTTTCGGAGCTTAGAGCTATCACTATTATTAATTTCAGCCTAAATCCCCACACAACACTATTATTATTAGACACCTGAGAGTATGTACAGGGTGAATCCCCAGCCGTGCTGACCCCGAGATGTCGACTTGTAGCGATGGACGGCGTAGTGCGAGTGTTAGTAGCGCAGAACACAGCCGTACCTGGGCACGCCAACCGCCAATGGACGACCCGAGGGTACGAATTGGCGTCCTGTTCGATAGTCCAGGGAGCCCACCAATTGTGGCCGGATGGGTAGCCCCTCCCGCTCCCTGTTTGGTGTGACTATCGCCCCGAGTTGCAAAGCCAATGAGGGGAGCACTATCGACAAGTGTCAATGTCCTGGTCTTAAAGGTGGGACCCTCGAAACGAGGGATGCATCCTCCAGGGGAGCTACAGGGAAGGAGATCTTCTTACCTGGTCTTACATCATGTAGCAGTCGTTGTCCTGAGAAGGTATTTAATGTGATTGCACTGTCAACACCAGTCAAGTCTTTTTTTGACAATTGCTAACAATCAAAATTACACCTGTTTTGTGTTATGTTGATAAGCACCTTGGCTGTGGCAACTAACGGCAATAAGCCAATCGATTGACTGTCGAATAACCTTGGTTTGCACGAAATCAATTTTCTAAAACAATATTATTAAGTTGAAAAATTGTTAACAAGTGCAAATGTATTACTCAGGATAATACAATCCTATTTCACAAGAATGAAATAATGCTTCCGTTAGTTGTACACCAGACGACGATTGTCATAGTCTATATAAATATAATAACTACAAACTTAACAGGGCCGTCCAACAGCCGAAACTCGAAAGTAAGTCACCTAATTTCGTGATACTGTTATTTAGAGTCCGGCCACGTGGCACTCGCCCTTAAACCATAGAATAAACCGCACCTGTATGCAATAGATTCTTTGCTATAAAGAAACGATGAGCGTCTTTTGTCATATCCAAATGTGCATCTATTAATTTGCCTTTTTGTAGGCAAATCTTCGGAGACGCCATTGTTTTATCGACTGTTTGAAATTATGGAAACAAAATCTCGTTAAAACGAAACGAGTCATCCGAACTGATAAAGCCGATATTAAAACGCTATAACAACGCGAGTCCGCCCGCGTAGTCTTTGTGTCAATTGCACACTAATCAATAATAACCAAAGGAAATAATGTTTTTTGTACAATAGCGAGTTTGCGATTTCAAACCGGTACGGGTACGGGTACGCGTACGGGTAGCTACCCGTACTGGTACACGTTTTGAAATCGCAAACTGTTTTACCGGTAGAATTCATCACATCGACTGGTAATGTATGGTGAGCCAACTGCAACAAAAAAGATATTATGATATAGATTGTTATTCGCGTTATTGGCCGATGTTATACTTATCGTTATGGGTTGTTGGAAATTTGTATTTAGATTAGATGAGCCCCAGGATAATCAGTTGCTTTCATCAAGGACGAGCTAGGTGGCAGTTGGAAGAGGACGTTGCTTTTCTTTCACTCATATTGGTAACATTTTCAACAATTGGATTCTACAAGTCATAGACCGATCGAGTGTTGACAATAAATCGGTTGGAATTTTTAAACTTAGAAAATAGATTATGATAGCTCAAATATAAAATTACGTTATATATAGTTAAAATGTCCAACCAATATTCGGTGTAAAATGTATTGTTTTAGACCAAGGGTCTAATATTGTCCTACATGTACTTTCAGTTCGATATAATACCCAATTTGTCCCTAATTTTAGTTGGGGAATATTTAGTCATATTAAAGATGCATAATCCGAATTAATGCTCCCAAGTTACTATTTTTTGGCTTCGGGGGTAAAACATCGAGGAACCCACCATCAAAGCGCAGAGTGATCAGATATCGATTTTTGAAGTTTGTTATTTCTTGAATTGTGTAATTATTTGTTGCCCAGAAAAGACTCATCAAACCGACGGTCTCGGACAAAAGATGCTTGACTCTAAAATCAAGTTTTAATGCGGCCAAAATTTTATACTATAGTTGACAGCAGTTAGCATTATTTTGTTGTCATTAATCGATTCTGATAACAAAAGCGTATTTTGAAGAAATGTTCTTGTTGTAACTTTATGATATGGGGACCGTCTGATCGATTTGAATAGCTTTAAGTAAACCTTTGTTTGGAATCTGTCAACATATCGAAGGGTCGGGGCAAGGGAATATTTATCCAAAGAATTGGGATTGTTGTCGGGATCTAAACCCGTAGGTAGGTTGAAATGTTTAACTTGGTAACATAAAAGGTGTCAAAATGTAGTCTGTTTATTATACGGATTGAATAAAGAGCGTTTGCTTCACTTCTGTGCGAAACACAGAAAACAACTGAAACTCGCTCTGCTTATGCTTAGATTTTGTAGAGTATGTATAGGTATTTCGTGTATTTGGCGACCTATATTATCCCCACTACAGTATACACCAGTATTGTGGTTCAAATGCGCCATGTCCGTTCAGATAGTAAATATATATTAAAATGAGAAATCAGTCCCCACCTACATACGATAAGGTAACTAAACGGTAATTGTATTCAAATGTGCAATGCATAGATAAATCCACGATATATTTATGTCCTTGTACAATGGGTTGAGACAGGGACATGACGACAGGGGTGTCTTAACCCCCCCTCCCCAACTTTGGTCAAATGTTCAACATTTGGAATTTGATATACCTGACACAACATTTGTTGGAAATTTCACACAAACAATAGGTTGAAATTGTTTTCGTAGTTTGATTTTCGAACAATTTATTGGTGGATAATTTGTAGTTTTTAGACCAACATTTGCATATTTCACTATTTTTGGTAACACAATTTGAACTGAAATGGCTGTCAGAAACAGTTGGAAATTGTTCAAGCTTTGGGGGGGTGTCAGGTCTCAAAATTTACAACAATTGGAAAGCTTGATTCCAGCCATGGGGAGCTAGGGGTGGATTTACGCGCAAACTTGTGAATTTGATATGGTTCGAGATGTGTAGTTAAAATTCGAAGGTGGACACCTTTCCTAACGCGCACACCATCTATAGCCATGTCCCTGCAATGGGCCGAGACTGCGTCTATAGCACCATCTACTCACTCTATTAATCACAACCTGCCATTAATGCAGTGAACAAAGTTGTTAGTGAAAAAAATCGGCCTTCCGTATTTATCTAAGTGCTAGAAGCCGCCTCAAGAATTTGAAAAAAAATCCTGGGTTAAAATGACAACTTTATCAATAATATTTGTCCATGAAATCTTTAAGTAAATAGGTTAAAGCATAGCTGACTGGAATTTCATGGAATTCATGGACCTTTGAGTGAGAAAATCGTAGTGAAAGGCTACCGGTCAATGGGACAAATCTACCCATTTCAATTCGCTATCGCTTTATGTGCTGCATTGAAAGTACTCAAGTGACCATGACGATGTTCACAGATTTACCCGTACCCGTTCCCGTTGGACGGGTATCGCAAAAGGCTAATACAAAAACAAAACTGTCTTTTGTATAATACAAAAAACTGTCAACACTTAGCTTCGATTTTGGGAGTTGTCCTCCGGCTAGCCGAACTAGGAAAAAAAGTGAGAGAATGCTATCTGGCTTCGAGTTAAATGGACATTTGGAGATCACGTGGTCAGAGGTTACAGGAGGTCATGAAACATGATAAAATGTACCATAGAATTTTCGTACCGTTTTCAACTCAAGGGAGTTAACCCTTCCTATTTAAATTGGGAATATACCATATAGATCAGTGGGTAAGATAACTTTGATGGAGATATTGCTCTTGTCCACTTTACTTAAGACGAGAACTGTCATAGTTTTGAAATTATTTGAATGGAACGCCGTGAGCAATTTGGAATTAAGTCTCATAATTTCTTGCTAACGTTATTTCATCAGCCCATTAGCAGTAGCACATGGCGTTGTGGACTTACAACAGAAGAAGTTGCACAATTATGCAATAGATTTATCGCCATAAATAAGCGATGTGCATCTTTAATCATATTCGAAATGGCCCTCCAATTTTTCGTGGGAGAAAAATTTCACCATTTGTCGGCAGTTTTAAGATATCGAAGATAACATGAAAGTGTCAATGACACTGTAGCTCAACTTGAAAAGGGAAAAATTTCATGTGTTACAGTCAATGGAGTGATTAGAAATGTGAAAAGTTGAAATTTCTAAGTAATACTAGATTATCAACATGAAGAGATATATATATAAAGTAAAATCCAAGATGGTTGCTGGCGGCTACATGTGTATGTTTTCAAATGAAATTCAAAAACATTTGATAGTTTCCATCTAGTAGATCAATAACAAGATTAATATGAAGTTTGGTGATGATTGGCTGAGGGAAGTGGACTGAAGGGTGTGCCAAAGAATTTTGTCATGTAAAGAGTGAAATCCAAGATGACTGCCAGCGGAAAATTGTTTTATACCCCAAAATGACTCATTCCCATCTATATGTCAATGCTAACAGCCATGACAATTTCATAATGATCGGACCAAAGCTACGACTTGTAGCCCATGCCATAGGATTTAGTCATGCAATGAGTAAAATCCAAGATGACTGCCAGTGGCCATGTTTTATGGCCGAATGACCCCAAAATGACTCGTTCCCATCTACATGTCAATGTTAACAGTAATGACAAATTTCATGATGATCCAACCAGAGGTACGACTTGTAGCCCTTGCCAAATGATTTAGTCATGCAAAGAGTAAAATCCAAGATGGCTGCTGGCAGCCAAGTTTTTAGGCCGAAAGACCCCAAAATGACTCGTTCCCATCTACATTTCAATATTAACATAAATGATAAATGTCATGATGATCAGACAAACAGTACGGCCTGTAGCTAGTGCTAATGGATTGAATTTTGAAATACAAGATGGCCACTGGCAGCCATGTTTTTTTGCCGAATGACCCCAAAATGACTCGTTCCCATTGACATGTCAATGTTAACATACATGACAAATTTCATGATGATCCGACTAAAGATACGACCTGTAGCCTGTGTCAAAGGATTTAGTCATACAAAGAGTAAAATCCAACATGGCTGCAGGTGGCCATGTTTTATGGCCGAATGATCCCAAAATGACTAGTTCCCATCTACATGTCAATACTAACTTCCACGACCAATTTCATGATGATCAGACGAACACTCCAGCCTGTAGCCAGTGCTAATGGATTGAATTTTAAAATTCAAGATGGCCGCTGGCAGCCATGTTTTTTTGCCGAATGACCCCAAAATGACTAGTTTCCCATCTACATGTCAATGTCAACACCCATGACAAATTTCATAATGATCCGACCAAAGGTACGCAAACACACACACACACACATGGATGACGGATACCAAGCCATGGCAATAGCTCAAACTTTACAAAGTAAAGTTGAGCTAATAAGCTGGATACGATAAGATAAAATGCGAGAGTATAAATATGTGAGTTCATTGTGTCAACTTCACGAATAAAAATATAATTTTTAAATGTAAAATAACTTTTTCCTTAAGGGAAGCCCGAAACTGAACTATATGGATTATTATCCTCGGCCTTGTGTTATCAGGAGGGTTAAAATTTATTGTCAGTCTATTGCCTACTCAGATCAATCAGTGCTCAGGATTAGCTACGCATGGATGTGTCTCGTGTAACTCTCGCGTTGTAACAATCCAGCTAGTCAGTTTTTAATTTTCCGACCGAATCATAGGATTTGCGAGTCGCGGGGTTGGGAATGGCACCGCCATGGGAGGGATCTCTGATAGTTCAGTTTCGGGCTTCCCTTAAGGAAAAAGTTATTTTACATTTAAAAATTAAATTTTTCCGCCAAGGAGAAGCCCTCAACTGAACTATATGGATTAGAATGCAAGCCCAGGAGGAGGCAACGAGCAATAAATTTAATATCCCAGTTTGACGGGAATGTACTCTTCCGAAAACAGATTTCATGTAAATGTGATTTAGTCATGAATCAGCCTTGATATGTTATGTGAAAGAGCTCATAAATTCAGATTCCAGTATTGCTCAAGCTTGTACCTGCCCCCCCCTGGTTTTAGGAAGAAACGTCCCAGGCAGTGCCACACCATACGCGCCAGCTAGAAACCGAGCAAGTAGAGACTTCTTCTTCAAAGCCATCAGACGCCATGATAAGTATAGGAAGCATGTCAGTATCGACCACAGCAACAGAACACCCTGCATCAGGTTGAGATAAGGTACTATATGGAAGCCCACTCGGGGAATGGCTCGAACGAGGTATAAATGCTCTCGCAGTTGAAGTTAAGGTGCTTTGGCCCACCCCAATGCCAGAAGGTCAGCAAAAGATAAAATTAGAAGGATCCATTTGACCAGAGAAAACCCCCCCACCGAATCTCCCGAATGCAGGTGGTCCAGACAAGCTGGAATAAACGTCGATGACATACCACTAGGATCCCATGACGGCAGAGCAGGCCTGGATGTATCACGTGGGATGACGTTTCCAGGGGGACAAGACCGACCCTCGTAATGGGGTGGGCTACAGCGCCGTGGGGAAGCGTCAGAAGGCCTTTTGGCTGGAGCGCATTGAACGGCACCGGACATCGAGACTTCCCCACCCAGAACAGCCTCCAAATGCGAGTGTGCGGGTGTTCTGGAGGATTGGTTGCTCGAATCTCCGAGAACTGCACGCTGCCACCCAAAGTCTGCTGATGCAGGACCAGGGGGGGCCGAACTGGTCCTGCCCGAGGTAAGACTGGTACGTTTGCTCAAATTGTTTAACCATGGACCAACAGGCCCTCATCCAACAATGACAATACCGCATATTGCCGCGTTTATTTCTTGAGCAACCCGCACAGTGTGTGGCCATCAAAGTCGAATCTCGTCGACTATAAGCAAGACAAGACATTCTGTTAGTTATTAGCAAGCGTAATACACAAAACATTTTGTTAGTTAATGCAAAATAATGTTAATAAGGTAAATTCCGTTCATTATGTGGCCACGTGGTCTTACCTGCTAGAAATTAAACTGCAGGTAAGATATTGTCACTTCTCGGCGAAGAGAACGATGAGAACCGATTTCTCCTGTGCAAGAACAGTTTTCGCGGTGCCCTTGCTTACGGTGAGGAGAATGTTTTATACGCGTACGGAAAGTCCTCCGAAGGTATAGCAGGCCTGGACATATCCCGAGGGAGAATGATTCCAGGGGGACAAAACCCACTCTCGTAATGGAGTGGGCCATGGACCGTGGGGAAGAGTCAGAAGTCTCAGTCCTTCCCAGATGACAGGAGCAATTGTACTCGCACCCATATGCAATTGTAAGTCTCTAATTCACGAGCATTAAACTTTGCCATCTCCCTCTTGACAAAATGTGCATGGTTACAGTAACCGTTGATTCAATATTAAACTATTGGAGGTATATTTAAAAACCGGTCCCATCGCAGGTAAAGTATGGGAATGTGAAAGTGCAACTAAACATGCATGTATCGAGGTCTATCCCACAAAGACATTTAATTTGAGAGAAACACAACGAACGATTATATTACGGATGCAATTACATCCGTCTTCTGAATTGTGAGAGAAAATGAGAGCTTGAGCTGCATTTTCATCTGGGAAGAACTGAAGGCTGGTTGGCTGGTGCGCTGTCAGCGGCACATGATGAGTCTTCCCCACCCTAAGGCTCAGGTGCTGAGGCGTGCGCCCATGAAGATTGGTTTTCCGAATCAACGATAGTAGCACCCCGCCAGTCACTGGTACTGGGCAGTGGTCATACACGATATAGAGGCTTCTTGCGGAACGGCGCTGTATATGTGTGATGATACAAAAGCTGTCATTTGTGTTAGTCATTTAGGTATTCTATTCACCAGATAATCATATGGATATTTAGTAATAGAAGGAGAAGAGATATGTTTTGGACTCTTCTGAAATTGGCACTGGCAGGTCTGCGGAATGCAAAATATGCGCAAGCCGTAACATACTAGTATGTGTCGGCTTTCTGGTTGTCCTTAGGTACCCATAAGTTACACAAACAGTTATAATCAGTATCGCGAGAGCCTCACACAACCTTGGCGCAACCTAGATTTCGCAACCGTCATGTGAACCGAACCGTCGTGTGCCTCCAATACGCAGGCTATTTCACTTTTAATCTGTTCGATATGTGGAAATAGAAGGTTGAGAGCCAAGTGATGGGCTCAGTGGGAAAGGCTATTGGCAATGCATCTGGAGCACGTGACAATATATATGCATAGTAGTTCGCCGTTACTATTCACGGATTGAAAGTGCAGAAGTATGTCGGTATCGGTGAAAAATTGTCGCCATATTGATACAGTCAGTTCTTATGTCATTGAGCATGTAAGGCACTGATACCATTGGTATGGAACTATTACGGCTGGCCATACATGTGTCATGCTCACCATTTGACCGGTTTGTGGCGATGAGGCACTGATACCATATTGGTCCTGATTAATGGACCAATGAATGTTGAATGTATCGATACACTAATGTCTGAGGATAACAGTTCATGCCAGGTCACATCGGATAAGGCGACTTGCCACAAGTAGGCCAGTAGGCTCGCAACAAGGATCTCATCCAAAATGTCACCAAAGAGTTCTGACCACGGACGGAATTAACATTGTATAGGTAAGCAAACTATAGCTGAAGGTTCAGGCTACTGCGCTTGCATGGCTGTGCAGTCTTGGAACAGGGGAACCCATTCAGCAAAATACAGTAAGTAATTGCAAAGAAACGGACACAATTGTCGCCAAGAGAAAGTCAGATTATGATTTGATGGAGATCGCCATTCGATAATGTAAACTAGAAACGAAAATCCTTGTTGTCAAATCGTGTGTCTGATAATCCTATTCCCCAATCAAACCAGTTGCACGAGTTGTAGCAACCGGACACTGTCAACTCATACTATACATGTACGTAAAGAAAGAGACTATTATAGTATTACAGCATTATTTGACACAGGTCATATAATACTAGATGTATAACAAACAGAATCGCCTTGTTGCTAACGATTATTCCATTGATACAATGATGGAAAGTGAATGGAATCGCAAGAACAGAGTCAGGATTGTCAAATAAATATTGTGAAGTCACTAACATCCGCGCCAACGTTCCAAGTATCCAAATACAAGCCCTCATGTTAAGACATTACAGGCTAGCTAAGATTTGCAAATATTAATTGCTTAAGCACAATTAATGATAAGGACATAATGTATAGGTACAATGATGTTCTTCGATAATCATTTCCCAAACGTCGATGAAGTTCCAGTTGCTCAACGTCAACTTACAAAATACAATTAGTTGAGGCAAAGGAAATTACATCCGGTAACAAGTTCTATCTTAGTTATTTATTCATGTAAATTAGTGCCAAAGGAGATATTTCTGTCCTGGACAACGTTCTGCGCACTAACATAGCTGTTGCATATATGATATGGCAGTATACATAACCTGAACGAGGCGAAGAGACGACGTCAGTAAATAAGATGTGTAGCGCGAAATTAGGCTACTCCGCATACCGCACCACGTGGATTCCGAAATTCGACAAGTCATGCCATCGTATATGTTGCACAATAATGCAATATAGGTTGGCCATAAGTAAACGATGTGCATCTGAGTCAAAATGGCCATCAATGGCGAATATGTCAACGTGATTCCAACGATGTTTTTGTCAAACTCAATCACAAATTCGTAGACGAAATGTGTCGATAGAAAACACGGAATTCGCGCATACAATGAAACGAAGAGTTTCTGCGAGTTCGTAAATTTTTTATTAAAAGACTGGGTAAGCAACGGATAAATTGTAAGTTGTTATCAACAATAAATATTGAGTTGATAACGCGCAATACAGAATAATACTTCCTTAAAATTAACCACGTCCGATAGCTGGAGGAGGAATTAAGAAGTCTCTACTTGCTCGGTTTCTAGCTGGTGCGTATGGTGTGGCACTGCCTGGGACGTTTCTTCCTAAAACCAGGGGGGGGGGCAGGTACAAGCTTGAGCAATACTGGAATCTGAATTTATGAGCTCTTTCACATAACATATCAAGGCTGATTCATGACTAAATCACATTTACATGAAATCTGTTTTCGGAAGAGTACATTCCCGTCAAACTGGGATATTAAATTTATTGCTCGTTGCCTCCTCCTGGGCTTGCATTCTAATCCATATAGTTCAGTTGAGGGCTTCTCCTTGGCGGAAAAATATAATTTTTAAATGTAAAATTACTTTTTCCTTAAGGGAAGCCCGAAACTGAACTATCAGAGATCCCTCCCATGGCGGTGCCATTCCCAACCCCGCGACTCGCAAATCCTATGATTCGGTCGGAAAATTAAAAACTGACTAGCTGGATTGTTACAACGCGAGAATCACGCGAGAGTTACACGAGACGCATCCATGCGTAGCTAATCCCGAGCACTGATTGATCTGAGTAGGCAATAGACTGACAATAAATTTTATCCCTCCTGATAACACAAGGCCGAGGATAATAATCCATATAGTTCAGTTGAGGGCTTCTCCTTGGCGGAAAAACAGTAATAATCAAATGGAATAATGTTGTGGAAATAAAATTTTGTCAACTTACCTCTAGGTAGAAAAGGAAGAATGCCTGGCCTACCGGGAATGTTCAAATACTAAGTTCAACAAACAGCTATTTGTTGAACTTATTATCTGAATATTTCCCACCAATGAATATGAATCTTTCTGCACATGTATTACCTGTTTGCTGTCTGGCATCTGTTTATATTTCTGAAACATCCCTCCACATGAATAATAAATAATTCCAATATATTCTTTTGTAACTGATGGGAGAATCCATTATGTGAAGAAAGGTTAACTCACCAATAGTGAAGGTCATGCCTGCTTCTGCCTCTATATTGTCATCATGAGCTGCAAAGAGAGATTGTTCATGAGAAAAAGTAAAAGTTGTCTGTCGTCTGCTTATATTTCCTGAATAATAAATCAAAACATTCCAATGTATACTTTTATAACTGATGGGAGAATACAATTGGGTTTATCAATGGCTTAGCCATTAATGGTAAGTGGGTGACAGTTGATCAGACAGGGTATACATGGACCCCAGTACATTTCACGCCTGTGGTAATAAAACTCCATCCGACTATCCAACGCTTTGCTCACTAATCTTCTTGTTCCATTAAATTAGTGTGGACACAAAGAAACCACATGGTTTTACTGACCACAGCTTCAGAATTATTCACCTGGCAAGAAACAGAAGCATTATTTTTACCCAAAGTTATAAAAAGAAATGATGATTCTCATGCAATAACAGAATGAACAAAAGGTCACCAAACCAAGTGTCCCCAAAAAAGGTGGCTTTTTCGTACGGAATTTTTTTTTTTTTTTAACTCTGTCAAAATTCATCGGACCGTGACCAAATTCAAACTTGGCCTTTGTCTTCTGAAATTGGAACCACATACCAAATATCAAGAAATTCTGTTGAATATGCGGACAGCACGATAAAAACACTTTCTAAGTTGAATAAGGGGCACAACTCCATCAAAAATCATCAAACCGTGACCACATTCGAACTTGGCCTGCGTCTTCTCAAATATGAAGAGATTCAGTTGAATTTAAAAACAATCAGATAACTAAAAGTAAAGTTATCATCTGGAAACCAAAATAATCGGCAAGGACCATAGCTCCGGCATAAATGGGCAGTGCGACATCATATTCGAACTTGACCTATATTTGGAGCTGATAACCTCACATACCAAATTCGGTTCAGATCCGATCAAACAAACTAATGTTATCATCCGGAAACCCCAAAACGACAAAATTCTAAGTCGAAAAGGAGCCATAACTCCGGCAAAAATGTGTGGACCGAACCCATATTCGAACATGACCTGTGTTTTGAGCTGGTAAACTCACATACCAAATTTGGTATTGATCCTATAGCCCAAAAATAGAATTCCCATCCTGAAACTTTACGGACGGACGGACAGATTCTAAGACGAAAAGGCACATAACTCTGGCAAAAATGGGTGGACTGAACTGAACCCATATTAGAACTTGACCTGTGTTTTCAGCTGGAGAACTCACATACCAAATTTGGTTTCGATACAATAGCCCAAAATAAAGTTCTGATCCAGACGGACGGAAACCGGCTATTTTATTAATAGTCCCCCATTTTTTTTTTTGGGGGACAACAAGCTGGATGATGACATCATCACAACACAAGCTTTTGTCAGGAATGTGGTGGTGGTTTCAAAGACAATTTCTTCATTGAAGTATGGCAGTTATTTTATTGTTTAAGTGAAACTGATATATATGTTAAAGTTTTACTATGCTGTTACCCAGATAATGTTACATATGTATTTGGTAAATTTTTTAGTAAAACTAGAAAGTGTTTTATCCCAAAATGTGAGCCAGATTTCCCGAAATAGGAATATCAATCTCCCAAAATGCATGTAGTTGTTGACATGTATCGACTGAAATGTAATAAACAGTGCATATTAATATCAATACTCTATAGACAATGTATTTTTATATCTGGATCTTATTGAAAAAATAATTGCGATAAGACTGGTGTAAGCATGATTCTCACATTACGTGACGGGCTAATGTTGCATGTATTAAACTTATTATTGTACACATATTTTCTTCAATTTAAAAGAATCTTGTGAAAAATTATGTTTTAACAGCATCAAAATCTTTGCGAGAAGGAGGCAATGATGGGGGGAGGGTATGAAGTATACTACATAACTGATTTGGTTAAGATTTGCTTCTCACATTATGAATAAAGACTTACCAAAATGCATTATATCTGGAGGTCCATGGAAGTAACTGCCTATGCCATGTCCAACGAAATCTGGGACTATGCTATAACCAGATTCAGCTGCTACATCTCTGTCAGACGGAGAAAATATAAGTCATAACATTACTGGTATAGAACTGGTTTAACAGCCAGAGTTGTAGTTTCTTCAATAACATTGAAAGCTCTCAATGTTTTTGCAAATTGAATAAAAAATTATTGAAATTTCGCCGATCAAATAACAACTTGCACAAAGGTGACCATATCAGCATATATCACCTAATGAGAGGCCAATCACAATCAGCACATGTTTAACTCATCCCTTGGCAATAGTAAATTGCTATGGTTGGAATCATAATCTAGAGTTTTGATGTTGAATTATAGAGTATCCTGTTATGTACTATAATAGTATAGATAAATGTACATAATAACACAAATTATTGGAATGTATGGGTCAAAAGAGGAGGGCTAATATAACATCTAAACTATAGAGTCTGTCACCACTGCCATAGTGTAAGCAGTTCTATTTATATTGCTGCAAATTGCCATGTGAGATATAAAAATAATATAGTTGTTTAATGATGGAAAATGTTAAAAGACATGGAATTGGTAAAGGGAGTAAATCTCCTATCTCTGGCCCTGTTTGATCCAATGTAAGTCCAAGCACCCAAGGACCTACAGTAGAACTCCATTGTTCTAGTTAATTAAATTCACCTGGCTAAATGGTGGTTAACAAAACACCAGTAGACATAAATAGTATCCATGCTCTGTGGAATTTGTTTATTCAAATGGTCGGATAAGATCAAATCTGACATAGCATGTGGTCAAGTAATTAACTGTGCTTACTAAGCTCAAAGCAAGAAAGAGAGAAAGTATAACTTTGACAAGAATTTGGGGGGGGGGTAGGAGGAGAGAGAAGGGTAGAGAGTGTAGGGGAGGGGATAGAAGGTGGGAGGGTCACTATGAAAGTGTGATACCAGCTCTGGTTCTTTTTGACAGGTCGATCACATTTTAGCAATCTGAATACCTACCATCCAAGGCCCCTTCACGCCATGTCAGATTTATAAGCTTTGTGGTTCCCGAGAAGATGTTTAAATGAGTCTCAGTATTAAATTTTATTGAAGAATTTTGTTTTTTTAATATATGGTAATTGTTTTTTTTTTAAATTAAAGTTAAAAAAAAAGATTGAAAACAAATTTGTTAGTGTGTTAAATTGAGCAAGGAGTTCAATCTAAAAAAAATCTCATCAAACCCATATTTCGAACTCGATCTGTATTTCGGGCTGAGAAACTCACATACCAAATTTGGTTACGATCAGATAAAAAATATTTGAGATATTGCAGCATGAGTGAAAAAGGGCCATAACTGCGTAAAATAAACTGGAATGTGTATTTTGGTCTGAGAAACTCATTTGAAAATGTTTTAGTTATTGCGCCATGTGTAAAGTGTCTATGCTCGGGCGGACGAATGACGAGTGGTCAATCTGAACGTCAACACTATGTGTACCATAATATGGTATGAGTCATTACAGTCTTTGCCATAACATTCATGCAAAGTGGTACAAGTAATGTTTTCTTCTTTTTCAATACCAAGAAAATAATATAAAGTGACTTCAGTAGTGCCATTGCTGTTGTAAATAATTTAATGAGGAAATATGCAGCGCTCTGCAACTGACCATATTCAGAGCTGTCTGTATTTTAAAGTTATTGCTCATTGCTGGAAATGTACACATTGGCTGCTGTAGATTGGCTGGTGTAGTTTGTTTACCAACATTGATTTCAAGATGCGAAATCTCGTCATAAGCAAAATTATCGATAATGAAAATAAGAAAGTTTCACTGTTGGGCCACATCGTCATTGGCACATTAATTGTACTTACTCTATTGCATTTCCAATTTCACAGAGAAGTTCTCCATCAACCACTGCACCTATTCCTGCCTGCAGACATTGCTTTGTGGTTTCAACAAGTCGCCGCCCTTCCTCGTCTACATCTCCAATCAAAAATGTCTCTGCGACATCTCCATGGAAGCCACCATTATACACCTGTAATTGTTTATTTATAAAGAGTTCAGAAATGACTTGCTTGTGTATAAGGAATTATAGTTAATAAGGAATTGTTGAGGGGGGCAAAAATACCATGAGAGATAATGAACAAACATTTAACAAATGACCTGCATTCATTGAACAGTAGTCATTTGGAGACAACAAGCAAGTCAACACAATGAATAGAAGTAAATTGACTTATGGTAGCATATATAAAGCCAGTCTAGTCAGGTGGTCTATAAGGCTATGTGTATTCTTATCAGTAAGTAATAATCAGGGCTGCGGTTGTGAATAGAAGGTCTCTGATAGGGGGCTGGTGTCCACTTTGAAATTTCCAACTGCACCCCCCCACCCCCTGAACCAGACCAAACTCCCATGTATTTGAGATACCATTGATGACTACCATACTCTTTATTCCATAAAGATAGTAAATTGTTGTTTGTTCTTACCGGTAATGATTTTGAAGAAATATTTCAGAATACCTGAATTTCCGAAAATAGACTTAAGGCTCAAAGTTGTTTATTTGAACTGAATCCACTTGAATACCAAATTTTCAAACTCAGGTTGAACTGGGCCTCATACAAAAGGGTGTTGCCATCTTAAAAACACTGACTTCCGATGTAAATAATGCAGATTGATACTGTGTTACTGTGGCCAGCGATCTATAACAGCAATATTTGTTTGGGTTTGTGCACTTATTAATCTAGTATATAAAATTAGAAGGGGCAGAGGTGAGAGGTCTGTATTTGGGCATGTGGGTTACCAGAAACATCACTATTTTTTGCCATATTAACATATTTGTTTTTCGGAAAAAAAACAATCACAATCATTTCGAAAAAGGGGTAAAACTTCAATAAAAATAATTGCAGGTGCACAGGTTCCCATACAGTGAAACCTCTCGAAACCGGACCCTCTACAATTCGAACCCCTCTCCATTTCGAAAGAATTGTTCGGTCCCGAATTTACCCAAGAGCATTGTCACTAATTATTACCTCTGTAATCCGAAACCTCTGTACTCCGAATATTAGTCCGTAAGTGAACAAATACACTAATGTTTACCTCCAAAATCCGAATGCTTAAAGCGATGGAAGAGACCGAACGCAATCAGGTAAAAGGTAATGCTGTGAACGTTTCCGCATTTGAGTTGACCTGTGTTTTACCTCAATCACCGTTAGTGACAACAGTTAGTTACAAACAGACAAAGTGTTCCTGGTACTTTAATCAAAATATTTACAAATTAAAACTAATATAATGCCTGAGAATAAAAAGATACTACCGTATTTATATTTTATCTTATTCTAAATAAATTCCGAAAGCGATACCAGACGAACACGCGTGCACACAGGTAATGTATTCCATACTATTGAATAAGCGTACCAATTTAATTAGCGGTCTTTTGTATCGGCAAAGCTTTGAAACGGATTAAAGCAACAGGTGTCTAATTAGATGCGCCTAAACCAGAATTGGTTACTGCACTGCAACACCTTCAGATACATACAGATACAGATAGATACATGTTTGCTTATATCACAAACTGATTGAACAATGGTGACTTCACAGGTAATTAGAGCAGTGACACGTTGTTTTTACATCAGCTATTGTGCTGGAATGGACTCTTTGTTTTTACAACAATTGTCCAAACTAAGCACTAATTCACTAAAAGTACAGGACGGTGGTTTATTGTTACCATCACAGTTTTATTAACTCTTTCGCTGCCAAACGCGCATAAATGCAAACTTCGGAGACGCTGCCAATCGCGCATTTTTGTGAATTTGGTATGTAGTCTAATGTATGGGATATAACTCTATTCTTTCCGGCATGTTTGACATTGTACAATGTATTTATCTGTAGTACTGTTGCGCCCGAACAATTTAAAGCGACAATGTCCTCAAGGTCATGCTATTTCTGACGTTATGGAGGTACAGTCAGAGCCGGAATATTGTGTCATTGTTATTAGCACGTGGTTATCAGTCGAAAATGGCTGCTCGCAAAAGAATCAGGACTGAAGAAGTTATTGTTATTACCTCTATACTATAATGATCGAGGGGCGCCTGTGGCGCATAAGTTACTTATACCTATTATTTGTGTGGGCAGTAGCCTCTATTATAGGGGTGCCTGCGGCGCATAAGATACTATGGGTGGCGGGATGGGGTGGTGGGTGGGTAACTAACCTCTATACTCTAATGATCGAGGGGCGCCTGCGGCGCATAAGATACTTTTAACCTATTATTTATGTGGGCAGTAGCCTCTATAGGGGCGCCTGCGGCGCATAAGATACTATGCATGGGTGGCGATTGGGGTGGTGGGTGGGTAACTAACCTCTATACTCTAATGATCGAGGGGCGCCTGCGGCACATAAGATACTTATACCTATTATTTATAATACACCTTTACTGGTTTTGAACAACCCTTGTCTATTGTGTCGTTTTCCAGTGGTGATAACAGGCAACTAAATTAATTATGCTGGTGAGTTGACCATGCGTACGCCCGCATGACCCATATAATTCACATAAATCATCGTAAAACCCAATTTTCCTGAAATTCAAGATGGCCGTCAAGATCACGTGACTTATAAGGGGCGGAGCAGGGTTATATGTCCCCCTTCAGGTATATATACATATGGGTATGGTTATATTATATATATCTATATTTGGAATTGTACCTATCAGGGAATATTCAAGCAACAAAAGCACGAACTCAACAAAGTGCACCATTGTATCCAATTTTGCTACAAATAGGTGGCAACTTGCATAAATCCAAGATGGACGCCAAGGTCACGTGACCTATTTTATGTCCAAAGTGGGTTCATATAGGCTACTCCCATGTACCTTACTGTTGAACATCGTATAATTGGGTTGAAAATTAGAAAACAAACAACACACCCATTCATACCCACACAAACTGTACATATACAGGCAAATAGCCACTAATCCAAGATGGCCGCCAATGTCACGTGACCTTGGTGGGCGTGTCCACGGCGGTATTAGACAGGGTATACCTATGTCTATATACATGTGAAGTTTCAACTAATTATATTGGAAACTGCTTGAGATATAATGTATTACCCATATATACCTGAAATACATGGATATATGTACAGGTAGTCCAAGTCTTCTCGTACTAAAACCGGCTAAGATATTGGGATGGAGGTGCCGGTCTTTAGTCCGAGTTCCAGGCCCATGCATTCTTATGACACGACTTAAGCGTTAGTGACCCGCTCAAATAAAACCACAATTATATGAAATAAAATATCACAATTGCGACAATAAACGGATATTTTCCGCAGAAGACATGCTATTTTATCTGAAACCCACATCAGTTGTGAATTTAAAACGGTAATTTAATGCGAAAAGAGACATTTACCTCAATGTTTACAATTTTTTTAAAGTATGCGAACTCGGTTGACCTCGCGAACTTTGTTCGGCATTTTCCGTTGAAAATATTCTGTAGATTTTGGACAACAGCGCAAATTACGATGAATTCTCCATTGTAATCGTAATTATGTATGTCAATAAATAAAATAATAAATAGATTAATTAAACATTGGAGATATAAATGTAATACACTAAATAAATTACGGGAATTAGAACCCTCTCAACGTTTAAAACAGTGTAAACACAAGTTACGAGCATTAGATATAATATGCCTTATATGGTGCTACATTTCACCCATATTTGGTGGACTTCCGCGAAATTAAGATATATACTAAGCGAACAGGGCAATATACTGCTCTTGTTAAGCACACAAAAAATCAAATCAAATTTGTATAAATTTTTAACCTTAAGTTTGAAAAGTCCCACTAAAACGGAAGAACTATATTTCGTAACTGTGTGATTCGGTTCTCCGATTATTTTATCAACACAGATGTCAAAATGCACATCACACGCATGTCAAGTCAGACACAAGAGTTCTAATTTGCTCCAATTTTGACAAGTTGCTTGCGAAAATTGTCAACAAAACTACCGTTCTGATCCTCCATTATGTCATTAAGTTTTTAGTGCGGGAATTGTTCTGAAAGCACATAGAAAACTGGACTTTCGGGCGATCGGTTTTCGCCATTTTTGTTCGGAAAACCCGCGCTATATATAGAAACGGAAAGTAGAATTCCCAGAACAAACAGCGGATTATGCCGAACTTATTCGGACCACTTCGGCTTTCGGTTAAAACGTAAACAAACAGAGAAACAAATCGATGTTTGTGGCAATCAACCGGAATATTCTATGTGTAATTTAACATTAAAGTTAGATTATTATACACCATTATGACCATAAGATGTAAGCCTTTCCGATGTATATAGCATCATGTATTGATTTGCTAGGTAAATCGAGTAAAATACACCACAAATTCCCGCCACAGATCGTGGGCGTAACTCGTGTGATAGGAATGCGTGGCACTGGGGGGTACATGAAGTGGCGAGTGGCAGCGAAAGAGTTAAATAAAATTATCACCATTAATGAACCGCCGGGAAAACCATAGCTCAGAGTTGAAATCTACCGTCAACATTTTCAAAAACCGTGAATCACTGTAAAAGTGTATCGTTTCCGTGTTTACTGGTTTATCTATACATATATTTATTTCTTATTATAGCATGTTTATCTATTGCAATTTATGTTTATTTTGTAGTTTATTGAATAAAGTTTAAGTAATCAGTAATGAGGTGTTCGGGTCTCGATAACTCTTACTGACGGCGGCAATATATTCCGATGGTTTTGCGATTTTCTGTAAACCGAATACCTCTATAAACCGAACAGAAGGGCTGGTCCGAAGGGTGTTCGGTTTAGAAATGTTTTACTGTACTACTAAATATCTGTGGCAAGTTTAAAAAAAAATTGGACTGAAAAAGGAATAAAAGCTCGGACAAAGTTGCATCCATGAACGGACAGATGGACAGAAGGATCGACATACCGACGGACAAGCTAATTCCTATATACCCCAATAACTTTGTTACAGGGGGTGTAACGACTACGAATATACTCACAGTGATATCAATACTGATGATGTCACCATCTGCCAGCTTCCTACTATCTGGAATACCATGACACAGCACATTATTTACAGATGTACACACAGACTTCGGAAACCCTTTGTACAGAAGTGGTGAAGGATATACCTTGTTCTGGATACATAGTTCATGCACGATTTCATCAATTTTGTCTGTATCCATGCCGACCTGGGCACAAGTGTAGAATATATAATATTAGAATTAGAAATTATAGCATCAAACATTCCTACTGACAATACATGATCTAAAATAAACACCCAGTTCTAAAAGAGCTGATTGAAATAGTCTCATACATTCTTCACAATAATACCATGTTATGAGGATTAGAACTTGAGAGTTTATTCGCATGATATATATAGGTTATCACCACCTTGTGGGTTTTCGAGATCAAGTCAAATTACCTTCTCCAGGCAGTCTATCGTATGGTAGGCCAAATTCACATTTAATAATGAATTGCGCTTAAGCATAATGAATTGCTTTTAAACACAATTAATTGCGCTTGAGCAATTAATTGTGTTTAAATTGTAAACTTCAGCCAGTGTTACTTCTCCCTGTTAACAGTCCACTTCTCCCTAATAAATAAACATGGAGAAGTGACTTCTCCCAATTAGAGACCTCTAGGCTGGTCCCTGGGTTTTCATTATTGGAGAGTTATTAATGATGAAAATAATAACAATGTCAATCCATTTGTACATGTACTTGTTAATAACAGTTGTTTTATAGACTTTTATAAAATGTATGTCATTTCGCATCAACCCACTTTGAAGACCTTGAGTCCCTATAAGAATAACAAGTGCAATGAAAAGCGTGGCATACAGTAATGCCCTAAATAATCAACTCCTTAACCACAGCAAAATTATGGGTGATTTTTAAGGATTTAGTCAGAAATATGGCTTCTTGCCATTCATTACGGATGCTCGCGCAACAGTATGGCGATCAGTCAGATTCGTAGGTACGTACATTGGTGTCACCCTACCGATTTCACTCCATGACGTCACCCTTACGCAGTACATGCCGCGATGTTACGGAGTAGATTATAGAGTTGATGCCCTTGGCACTGACTTCCGTTACTAGCTCGTTGCTATATAAACAAACCAGCGATGTGGCTTTTGTCGAAAATTGACAGTCAGTACATTCGCCCTGTATACATGTACTTTCAGAAAATACAAAACACCACAACGTTATACCCTGGCCACCAATGTCAGTGTCTCGATATCATTTGACCAAATTTCTTGACATGAAACCGCGACAGACATGGCGTGAAATACATCGCATTGAGTAAACAATTTCCCATTGTTTCAATTCAACTTCAAGATCGCGGTAAAATCAAAACCGCAATTTGTAAGTGGTAAACATCTGAAAAAGACATCAGGTACATGCAGAAACTAATTGTTGTGCATATTTATTTCTATTTGAGGTGGCAATTTTTCATGTTTATCAGTATTTTTAACGATAAGAGCGATGGTAATTGGGGGACTATATTTTATCTAGCACATTAAATTTAAAATAAAAAGTCGTGAATTGGCTGAGTGTTTTCTATGGCCACACATTTCGTTGATAATTACGAGCCATTTGTTTGTCTAAATAACATTTTTAAGTTCGAAGAGCATTAGAATGGGGATAACAGTGTGGTGTTTTGTGATTTCGGAAAGGTACATTGCGAATATACTGTGGCAAATACCCGTTAATGGGCGACGGCGGAGTATCCCCTAAATAAAATTATTGAAGATTGTAATTGTCTTTTTTTGCTAACATTAAATTAAATTAAATTAAATAAATTAAGTAAAATACAGTGAAATTATTTTTTTAATTATTTTTTATTACATTTTTGCGCACGTTGGCATCTCTCTGAGTGCATTCTAGTTGGAATGGCACTCAGTGAGAGTTTATCTCTTATGGGATACAAGGAGTCGATTACTTAGGGCATTACTGTATGCCCCCCCCCCCCGATGCTCAGTTTAGAGAGTGGGCAATACTAAATATTTATATGGATGGAAAATTGTGTTGTTATCTAAATCCAAAAAGGACCGTCACTCTGAGGAAATCAATGGATAAAACCCAGTGTATCTTTTCACTCATATATCACTATTCCAAAGATACTCAAATCCATCTGTTAGTACTTGAATAACAATCCAAGATGTGACGCAAAGATGGATAATCTTTTGCTATTTGCAACAAGGGCAAATATACATTGAGAAACTTGTCAGTATCCTTCAATCAATCCTGGTCCATTAGCATTCCAAATAACATTCAAGTCTGACCATTGCTATTTGAGTTACAAAGCAAAATGTGTGTAGAGAGAGAAAATTCAATATAATTCAAAGTCCAAAAAGTACCATAACTCTGGTAACAATAATCATCGACCTATATTTAATATAAAATATATGTCGATGCAATAATAAATAAGAATAATAAATACACACAAACCTTTAACTCATTAGAAGTTGCATCCATGATTTTCCTTGCCATTCTACAAGCCTTCCTCATTCCTTGAATCTGTATTTCTGTTTTTATCTCTGGTTTAAATAGTCTTTTGAAGATATGTTTCTCATGTGTGTACTCTGGTTTGGGAATGTCATCAGGGAATCCCCGCCGAGGCAGGACATACTGAGGTACAACCAATCCGGACGGAATGTTCCCGCTCTCAATGATCCCACTGTAGTCGATCTTGGAAACTCTGAGTTTAGACAGCGCAGATCTCAATGTTTTCAAAACACTGAATGCCATACCTTTGAAAACAAGTAAATTTATATACAGCAATGCCCTAAATAATCGACTCCTTAACCACAGCAGAATTATGGGTATTTTTTCAGAATTTAGTCGGAAATATGGCTTGTTGCCATTCATCGGAAAGTTCTCAGTGAGAGCTTTCCGATGAATGGCAACAAGCCATATTTCCGACTAAATCCTGAAAAATTGCCCATAATTATGCAGTGGTTAAGGAGTCGATTATTTAGGGCATTACTGTTTACTAAACAAATGAATTAAAGATAGGTTATCTCTTATGGGCTACAGTTACAACAACAACATAAACTTTATAAAACGTGACTTCCAAGACTACAGCTTTTTTGCGAATAAAATACTGATAAAACTGGAGATCGGGTATAGTACATACATATATTTGTCAACAAAGCAGCCCTCTTAATTCAGATTGTTTGGCTTCGGCAATCCGCTACGGCAACAGAATGCCGTGCCCCAGTTTGCTTCAGCAAATTGCTTCGGCAATGCTGATTGCCGTAGCCAATTATGAAGGCTGATAAAGGCATAATAAAGTGGTTTGTTTGTGATGTAGCTGAGTGTAATTCATGGTGAAATCTGTTAGTTGAAATGAAATTTGCCTTGATTGAGGGTATTAAAAACATAGAGTTCTCCATTGGTTCGCTCCAGATTTGCTCCAAACTTTTTCATGAGATTTGTTCTAAAAAATAGCTCATAAAAAAGTCTGAGTAAGTGATCAGAAATTCTAAATAAAATTCATATATTAGTGGATAGAAGCATTTCCGGATATGTGTCCTCAATTAATATCTATTATTTCAAAACATTCCTCCAACAAATGTTAGCTGCAGGGTGTGCCGATGGATTTAAATGTAAGATTCAAGATGGCTGCTGGAAGCCATGTTTTTAAAATAAATTTTGGAGGAAAAATTCCATATGAAGTTCAGTGATGATTGGATGAGGGATACAGCCTGCAGGGTGGAGGGTTGAAGAATTTAGTCATGCATAGTAAGATCCATTTTCACACTAAGTCCCATTAGACAATAAGGGTCGTAATTCTGGAAAAAATCAATGGACAAAACCTGCTGTTTGTATAGGCTCTTTCCCCCCCATGTTGGTTCATCAACATACTGAAAATCATTAAATTCTGACTGACGATGACCAATATATAGAGCTTCAAGTGTGTGCCGAAGGATTTAGTCATGCAAAGAGTAAAATCAATTTTCACACCAAGTCACATTGCACAATAAAGGCTGTAACTCTGGAAAAAATCAATGGACGAAACCTGCTGTTTGTAAATACTCTTTCCCCTATGTTACTTGATCAACGTAATGAAGATCATAAAAACCAGACTGACTATGACCAAGATATCGAGCTTCAAAAGTTGTTACAGACAGGCTCATGGACGGACAGATCCCATTTCTTTACCCACCCGACCAAACTTCGTTTGCGGGAGATTGTAAGAATTAATTTGCATCAGCGATGCGGGGTCAAGTTGTGGTAGACATATGAAATATGGAGTTGGATTGAAAATGCATAACCATAGCTGGCTGTCATACACAACACTGTTGAGGAAGTTAGACATTCACATAAAACTAATTAAGGACCATAATTCTGCCGAAAATACGCGGATCTGGCCGGTTTTCAAACTCGATCCAAGATTTTCAAGGTCAGTGTTAATGATGGATTCCTTGTTATGTTCAAGAGATATATCCAATTGATTGAGAGGAAGATATATTTTTACAATTGGTACATTTTTTATGCAAATCAGTCACAAATGGATATTCAATTAGCTGAATTCAGCTTAAAAGTAACTATGGGAAAAGTCATCAACTTGGAAGACTTCAAGAGCGATATTTGCATCTCAACTGCGCCATCTCTGCTGCCAAAAATCATTGTCTACTATTTAAAATTTAATTAATTTAACATTAATTTGGCGATTGTCACTAATTTGATAAATTTTGTGACCAAGAGATCCAGACCTCTTGAGCAGAGAAGTCATGGGCCTTCTATATTTACAACGCGACTGCTACACTATTCCCCCATTCTTTTTGAGATTCACCGAATCTCACCGGAGTCCTCCCCCAGAGCGGTCGCGTCATGACACAGACTCCGAGGAGCGGACGAGCCCCCAGTGTAACAGAATGAGAGAGAGAGAGAAGTGCGGGAGTCGCACCGAAAGTTGGCAGCACCCGGAATCCCAAGCCGGTCACCCGTCAAAGACTGAATGGTAATTAAGTATGCCTTTCGATATTAGATAGGTTTGTATATGTGTTTATGTCCAAAAGCGGGTTTGTTTTGATGAGATTTTGAGCGCAAAAAAGAAGGGTGGTAGGATACCTCGAATATGTTGTTTCCAAACTTTCTTTTACTAGTGTATATATTCTAGGGCTGATATTATTTATAATGGCAACTGTGGCATGCAGACACATAATACATTGTCACTGATTGGTAATCCATAATATTATAAAACAGTGTTGAGTGTGTTTTTACTTATTTATTGTAAGCTGCATACCGGTACTCTCACCTGCCGAATAATAGTGCATGCATGATTATTTAATTTCAGTCAAAAATACAACCCTGCATGCACTATTATTAGGCAATGAGACATATAGTGATATTGCCTGCACTATTATTAATTTCAGCCAAAAATAGAGCCCTGCACTATTATTTGGCCTGCACTGTTATTTGGCAGGTGAGAGTAGGTATTTTATTTCGGATCTGTGACAACTCGGGCCGGAGACAACTCGGCCCAATGGTAATTTTGGGCTGACTTGTCTTACATGTCAGGGCCAACTTGTCTCAGGTGGATGACCATAAAATAATTCATTTTTTTTGGTTTCTATGAGGTTTTTTTTATTTGTATTTATAACAAATTATCTAAAAAAAATTCTAACGTTCATTATCAATTCAATTTAATCCAGGTGTCACATTGAGTGCAGGAATACAAAGACTTCCTTGACCATGATATGGATATGATGAGACATTGTTTTTACAGCAAAATGTTGTATAAACACAATAAAATGTCTTAATCTGACAGTGTTTTTGTGGCAAATGTTATATAAAAACAATTAATTGTTTTTATATGAGTTTTACTACGGCTAGGCCTATGTCTTAAAATTAGCAGGACCATATATTAAAGGTGAATTTGAAATCGGATTCACCTGTCAGACTATCATGTAATAATCTTATTAAGTCCCTTTAATAGTGCATCACAATTCCCCCATACTAAATTAGCGCCTTAATTATAGCAAGGTTATTTTGCCAATCACTCTAATCTGATGAAACTAATTAAGTTTCACACCTGATACAACTAATTACAAGTCGCCCTGGAAATATGGCCAGGGCGAGTAAAACTGTTGTCTTCAGCTTGAGTTGTCTCGGGCATTCTATCTATCTCTATCTACTTGATACTCCATCGCCCTCAATGTGCTGAGGATTATGTGGAGGTCCAGGTGCTACCACGGCCAGGTAACTTTATAACCATGTGGTGACTCCAGTAGTCACATGCACACATCGAGGTGTGTACACGGGTCAGCCATTAATGTCCGCGCCCGATCGGACAGCGTACTGCACACACGACAACATACCTGGACAAGTGTTGTAATGGGGGGGAAGTCGGCATTTTGCATTCGGATCCTTATTCAGTGATCTCGATTGAGACTTTTCAGCCTGACAAACTTGGTATCTGACTGAGTTCTGATTTTTGTCAGAATACCCTGACCAGGTTGCGATCCACAGTCCAATAGCACGAGAGAGACCAGTACGCTACCTCTCGATTACCGACTTCCCAGGCCCGAGTTGTCTCTGCCCTGAGTCATCCCGTTCCCTTTGATTTCGTCCAGAGAAACAGTTGACTTGTGCACCAAACAATCACTTATTTCACTACCGGTACTCAACAGGGATTTTAAATTTATAAATTTCAGGGAATATTTGAAATAATCGGTAAAACGGTACCCGCGTAACCTGGGTATACACTAAATTGTGACTAATACATTACAGGTAGTATACTGTGGTGTGATTTTAGGATTACCACGGTATTTTTTATGCTTAAGGTTTAACCAAACCAGTCCAATATGGCCTCCAAGGATATGTTTATCAAATTTTAAAATTGGTAGAAAAGTATCATAAACGTCACAAAATTCAAAGAAAACAACAATCAATGTACTATAATTAGTTAACAACACTAAACTGGTAGCAGATTAAAAAATATATAGCACATAATTACCAACCACATACTCGACTTTGTGCGCATGTAGAGACAAAACAGTCAGCTAATTTCATTAAAAGAAAGTACATCAGGATTCAGGAGAACTCCATAAGAAACGCTTTGTTGAGAAATCCACATTTTATAGTAACAAAACGTATCTAATTTAAATTTTCCATAGTCAGGGTATGTGTTGTGGCTCAACTTCACCGGAAAGCAAACAGCAGGATTTGACTGTGACTGTAATTGTGCCAGGTCAGATTCGGGAGGTGAGTGATTTGGGGGCTAACCCCAGGATTGTCGAAAGGGCCGAGAGGGCCCTTCCTTAACCCCTCATTTTTTTGCTTTAATTCAGAAAACATGAAAAAATAAGAAAAGCAATTTTTTCATTTTTCTTTGACGCCGGTGGTGGTGCAGACGAAGAGGCATCCGAGGGAGAGGAGTTGCTCACGCTGCTGATGTTGTTTCCTTAAATGTTGTTGTCTGCCGCAAGTTCTGCTCGTACTGCCCTGGTGTGTTCGATCTTGTCTCTTCTTCGGTCACGTTCAGGCCCTATAGTATAAAATTTCAGGGACTGTTCCATCGTTCTGATTAGGTCGTCTGTGTAGAACGGTTCTTCTTCCTCGGTGGGCGACGCTGGCCTCTCAAGATATCTCGGCATCGGAGGGGCGGAGGTGTTCGATTCCGACCCTGGTGGAGACTGGCAAGGTGGTGACTCCAGCTCCACAGCGAAGCTGGCGGCAGGCACGTCCCTGGTGGTGTCGGCGTCCCTGTCTCCGCCTGCCTCCGTGACGACAGCAGGGACCTCCGGCAGATCAACGGAGTCCCTGCTAGCTGGTCTGATGTCGCTTGTCTCCAGGCAGGTCTGGGCGTCTCTCAGACAACTCCGACCCACCGGCTGTGACAATGGATGTCGGCTGGACCACACGGGGAAGGGTGACCGGCAGATCAACAGTCACCCCCACCTTCTTCCATTTCACCCGTCTGGCGGCGTCCCTTCTTCTTTTAGATGGCGTCTTTCTCTTTGGAGGCCCCTTCTTCAAACCACGGCTGGTTGCAGAGTTCCTGTCCCGGGCAGAAGACCTCTGGATACCAGCATCCTCTGTCCGGAATTCTACGCAGAGAACCAGAAAGCCCCTGTCAGGCTGGAGTGACCAGCTGGCAGTGTCCACAATCCGACTTCTCTGCATAGCAGCTAACGCGGCGCCGGGGATTAATTCCATAATCCGTCCTGAGCCTAATTCAAAACCATCTCACTCGCCGGCGTTAGCACGAGGGTGGCTGCTCCCCAAAGGTAACAATTCACACAACTCACTCGTGCTAACGTCTGATGATCGGAACAGCAAGCACACAACAAAGCAAAATATCGTGTGCTCCGCTCGACGATCACCAGGTCAGATTCCCTCAGCAAGCTAGCTTATATTTTAACATGGCCAGCCTGGTCTAAATCACAATCAGGATTAATCAAGAGATTACTCAATGAATTCCCACCAGCAAGTTGACAATGGATACAGTCATTGCCAAATACTGCTGTGTGATATCTGGTTGTGTCATTTAAAAATTTGATCACTCGCTTCAAAAACATGAGAATTAAATCCTGTTTTGTGCTGTAATAGATGGATTTCTCAACAAAGCATTCTTAACAGAGAACTCCCCAACCAGGATGGGTACTACAAAACAACGAACACAAACGAACATAAACGAACACAGGTCTAAAAAGCGGAATAGAAGGGTGAAATTTTGGTTTGTGGGTGCGTGTGGGTCCATTCTATGTGTGTGTGGTGTTATTTCCAACTTTGGTGACTTATTTTTCGAGTTATTAGCATTATTTGAATGCATGATGATGTACCCGACCAGATATGTTCAGATATGTTCAAAATTAGAGCTGGTCAGTATTTAACTTTAAGGCTTAAACAAAGCACTCCAAAATTGGACTCCGGTTCAAATTTGGGTAATTTTTTAAATAGAGAAAAAAATGGCACAAACTTCACATGAGAAGCTAAACACAACTATACGTATATTATATAGTAAATAACACTTAACCTGTGGCAGAAATTTGAAATATGTGATACTTTCTTCAGAACTGAAATCTGACTTGAGAAATTTCCACAAACAAAACTGAATCCTGGTCGGTCCTACTAAACAACGAACACAAACGAACATAAACGAACACAGGTCTAAAAAGCGGAATAGAAGGGTGAAATTTGGTTTGTGGGTACGTGTGGGTCCATTCTATGTGTATGTGGTGTTATTTCCAACTTTGATGACTCATTTTTCGAGTTATTAGCATTATTTGAATGCAAAGCTACTAAACAACGAACACAAACAAACACTAGATTAGCCGTATTGCAAAGGTGTTAATAAAGGTGTTAATTAACTACCGCCTTCTCTATGGCTTGTACTCTGTCTCTTTGTCACTGAGTTGTTTTGACTTATTTATTTTTTCTAATTATGACTTCGTTTAACTCCCCTCATCCTTTATCTTGGCTTGGGACCAGCAGACTTCAGAGAAGTCAGGCGGATTAAAAAATATTTTTTATATACACACACACAATATATATATATACGGCTGCTTTCAACCTTAGGCAGACATGACCCTAGTACCATCTATATATACGGATGAGGGGATTATGTCTATTAAGACCAAATTTTCAAATTATTACCGGTGACATCGCATACACATCGAGTGGGTGCACCTTACTTGGTCATTGCAAACAGGTTTGTGGTTTTAAGAACACTACTGATACAAAATTACAGGTCTGAAATTTTCGAATTATGACCTCCAAATTTCCGAAAGTTGAACATTTTGGCAAAAATTGGGGGGGGGGGGGGGGGGGGTGACATCCCACACCCCCCTGTAGCAACGTCCCTGCGTATGTTGGTCGTAGGGACAATGGAGAGGTCATACGTTGTAAATGTTTTATGTCCACCTAAAACTGGATTTATGCATAAAATATATCGGGTCTACCAAATACTGCTACTACATGTATATACAAATACATATGATGTCTTCTGAATGATCACAACATATAGCGAAAAAATTAGGCAGACCTGAGAATTTGTATATTTCATATTACTTAAGGAATCACAAATTCCCATTGATCATAGCTTGATGGTCACATTTAGAAAAAAACTAGAGAAAGAGTGTTTAAAATTGAGCAGTTTTAAAGTTTTTTGTATATGTCTGCCTATAGATGGTACTAGGGTCATGTCTGCCTAAGGTTGAAAGCAGCCGTATATATATATATTGTGTGTGTGTATATAATTTTTTTTTTTAATCCGCCTGACTTAATTCTCTGAAGTCTGCTGGTCCCAAGCCAAGATAAAGGATGAGGGGAGTTAAACGAAGTCATACTTAGACAAAATAAATAAGTAAAAACAACTCAGTGACAAAGAGACAGAGTACAAGCCATAGAGAAGGCGGTAGTTAATTAATACCTTTATTAACACCTTTACAATACGGCTAATCTAGTGTTCATTTGTGTTCGTTGTTTAGGCCAAAACGAAGAATACCTGTGTTTAGGGTAACCCGCCCGCCCCTACTCAAAACCTGCCGCCAAATTCCATTTTATCGTTTTTCAAAACTTTCCTCCGACTTCATTTAATTTTTTTGTAATTAGGAATTTGCGACTACGGAATTAGTTTAACAAGTAAACCATTTCCTTGCAAATATCGTCAATTGACGGAAGTGCCGCCATTGTTGTTGTAGTATATTCGTATTCCCTCGTCATTGTTCGGCAAACCTCGCTGATTTCTCGAAAGCAGAAACCAGAAAACACGCGATACTTGTGCCGGAATATGTATTAACTAGTAAATCGAAAGTAACCGGATATTTTGCCGATTGCACATGGCGATTGAATATGGCGGAAACATTTCCGTGTGCGGATAGATCCTGAGTTTTAGCTATTAAACTTCACAAATGCGTTCATATGAATCAGAATAGAAACACCATGGCGCCTGTCAACTATAGCACAGACATGTTGTCGTGCGTGAACCGGTATACCACACGGATTCTGAACTGACGAAAAGGACATAGTAATAAAATGTCGGATTAAAAATAATTCTGACACTTTTTAAATCGACCCAAAGCTCAAAATTCCATTATTATAGTTTATCCACCTCTCACCGCATCCACCCTGAAAATTATAAGCCTGACGTAACATGAGTCTGTATGTACCCATGCAGTAGGAGTGCATGGTATATGCCTGGTAGAACTTAATTTTTTCCTAGTAGAACTATTTCTCATTAAATATTCATTAGTTCTACAGAAAGCCGGACCCAATGAATCAACATCTTCTGTGTCGCAATGATCTGAATGCAACAGTCATAGGGTAATCAACGCACATCTATTGTTCTTGGTGCTTACTTTGTTTTACAGGTGTTAATGCCACCACCGCTTTACATATTGGTTATGTTATGTACGTCACGTTGGGGTTGCCGCATGTATGTGCCATTTCCAATGGAGGAACTCTTGTTAAATTCACCTTCTGAGTTGAATATTTCGCAAAATTTCTTAGTATTCGAGTCGGTGGATAAACAAAATATCATAAGTGTCTTGTGTGGGAAATTGAAAAGTAATATGTCCACTCGTAGGATTTGGCCGGTAATATCCGAGCTTCAGCGTGAACATAAACCGTTTAATTTTCAACACTAGACACTTATTCTATATATAATATCATTTAATATAATGCTGTATACATGTCATTGAATTTCTGCAACACCATTAAACTGATTAAAGCTACCATGACATTGATTAGTGTGACAATGACTTGCCCAGGCTATATACGAGTGACACTGGCAGACGAGCTTAAGGCACGAATACTTAAATACTATTCCCCGTGAAAAATAAAATGAAAAAATAAAATAAAATGAAGTACCGCCCGCCCGCCCCTGTTTTTTTCCCTCATGTTACCCTAAACTCAGGTATTCTTACTTTTGGCCTTAGTAGCTTTGCATTCAAATAATGCTAATAACTCGAAAAATAAGTCATCAAAGTTGGAAATAACACCACATACACATAGAATGGACCCACACACACCCACAAACCAAATTTCACCCTTCTATTCCGCTTTTTAGACCTGTGTTCGTTTCGGTGCGTATAAAAGCCGAACACAACCGAACACAAGTCCAAATAATGGGAAATATAACGATTAAAGTTCATAGGCATGTGTATTCATGTTCACACTATTACTATACGAGGTTTGTTGGAGTTTGGGCCAATAATAAGTGTTTTATTCAATATTTTGTAAAACGCGTTTGTGTTCGGCATAGAAAATAATTCGTGGTAACGAAATAACTAATTGTGATATACGATCGTCAGTCACTGTTGTAACGGAAGCGGATAGAGATTATCTGGTTGCAGTTGTCCACCATCTTGGCATGAGCCACGGCGATTTGAGATAAAGCGTGTTGCGTGGTGGCCCGTAAAACAAATTAAGTAATCACCCCTTTCACCAACCCGATCCAAAGTTGCCGCCGTCCTGGGGGTGGGTTACATGGGCACCGACGACATTCAGTATATCTTGGGGGCCACACTACAGCACCAATTATACCACATCAAACGGTTAAGGGGTCGAGAAATTGTATAGATGTCATATTTGAACCCATCTGGGGTGGCCATTTTGGATCGGGGATGGTGAAAGCGGGTGAACATTTAGTTTGTCTCAGGGGTCACCCTACAACACACTGTATTCGACCTAAAATAGGGGGGGGGGATTCCATGGTACCATATATGGACCCCTCTGATCAGTTATCATTTTCGCTCGAGTGGGCTGAGGGTGTGAAAATTTAGCTTTCTTTGTGAACCACGGTACAACACTCTTTAGTTGATCTATATCGGTCAAGTGACCGAGAAATAATGTGTACCCCATTTGACCCCTTCTGAGCGGCGACCATTTTGGATCGGGTTTGGTTGAAAGGGGTGAATATTTATAAGCTTGTTTTGGGCCCACCCTAAAAAAAAACCTATTTTACTTAAATCGGCCAATATGCCGAGAGAAATGAGAGTGGCTAAAATGCAAGCTTGGCGCCAAGCTTGGCAGTTTTTAAGGCAGGTGACTAAAAGACAAGCTTGGCGTTTTCAAATTTAAAAAAAGCCTTTTAAACGCTGTTTTCGGGTGAATTATGCGGGAATAGCACCAGTTAATTACTTATATGGCCCATTTTCGTAAATTAATCGACAATAGTGGCAGTAATGTCCCCGATTGGTTGGTTAATAGGGGGCGTGGTCACAAAATCAAAACATCGTCTTTTTACGCAGTTTTCTTGTCGGTTTTTGGTCGATTTCTCTTTTTAAACATCAGTTGGACTAATGGGCCATATAAGTAATTAACTGGTGCTATTCCCGCATAATTCTCCCGAAAACACCGTTTAAAAGGCTTTTTAAAAATTTGAAAACGCCAAGCTTGTCTTTTAGTCACCTGCCTTAAAAACTGCCAAGCTTGCATTTTAGCCACTCTCTCGTAATTCAACGTTTGCGTTTCCGATACAGTTACTAGTAATACCCAAATGTGAAATTTGAGATATACCTGGTCGTCAAAGTGAACCAGATGTTTTATTTAAGGTTAGCAACGGTTGCTAATCAAATACCACAATTGTGTACTAATCAATTATTGGTATTGCCTTAATTTAGTCAGTGTCTAATCACATGGTGCTGGCTTTATTCCAAGTTGGGCACATGCATGTCTAAAACTATATATGCAGCCATGTTCTGCATAGGCCACTGATCATTATAAGATCGGGAGACTTTGCCACCGGACCCGATAGCTCATTAGTAGTGGTTACTAAGCACCTACTCGGAATGCAGGAACATGCATCTATGGTTGATACATATTTTACTCATTAAGCTCTACTCTAGTGGAAATTCGAATTTACTTGATTTTCACAGCTATTCACGAAGCGTGGAGATTAACTGTGGTCAGAATATTGATGGTGAATGTTGGGTTTCAGTCGCTGCACTGAAGTTGGTCAAATGTAACTGGCGTGGGAAGCGTGAAAGTACGCGCATATCATCATACGCGAAATGGCGCCATCTATCCAAAGTACTAGAATCTCCATAGGTCTCAGTGTTAAATTTTGATCACAACTGTAGCCAACAAGAATGAACCGATCACATAAAAAATTTCAAAAATACATGTAATGGTCATATCTAGTAGTTTGGAGAAGTTTCAAATCGCACCGATCACCATACGCCAGATGGCACCATATACCGTTTTCTGTAAATACGAAACGCTCTCTAAATGATGTTGACCCCGATTTAGGCCGACCCGCCAAAATTCAAGAATGGAAACAAGTCAATCTCGAAAACACACCTACTAGGCATACATAATCCGTTTTCAGATCGCTTTTAACAAACCAAAAATGCAAAATGACAAAAGGAATCCGACTATTACTACATTTGAGTCTTAATATTTGAGTTTCGCGATTAAAACGATAATCAAAATGTTGGACTTTCAATGAATTTCTACGTTTTTCTATGTCCAGTCGAGACTTGAATATCTCTAAAGACTTTGCGCTTTTAGTTTCGGTGGTAAATCATTCCATAGACGAGTAGCAGATGGGAGGAAGGTGTTCATATATGCCGAGTAGTCAGCTTGCGGAGGTCTTAAATCTTTTCTCCTGAAATTATATCTCTGGGAACCCGGGGTATCGGTGTTAATCATGTTGTATAAATAGGATGGTGATGATCTAACAAACATTTTGTAAAACTGATGTAGTTTAAATTTTTTTCTCCTTTCTGCTAATGTTTCCCACCCAAGTTCAGATAGAAGTTCGCTATTGTTAGTGCTACGCGTGGCTCCTGACACAATCCTTGCTGCTTCAAATTGATTTTTTTCAAGTCGTGTGCTCATTTCAATTCAATAACCAATTCAATCGGTATTCGATGCATGTGTTTCTAGGATAAGTTAAATACTGGCTTTATATCGGCTTCCACTATGCAGCATGATATATACACAAAAGTTAGGCACGCATCAGAGCCATTTCCATCCACTGACTTCAAGGAGAACAAGCTCTGCCCAAATCCTTTCCGCCGAGGGCAGAGTTTGCCTACCTCTAATGTCGGGTATTCTTGAATGTCAGTGGGTGGAATTAGCTCTGATGCGTGCCTAAATTTTGTGGTAATCACAAGATGTGCTTCATATTTTTGCTTTATATTTTGTGCTTTTATATTGTGCTTTATATGTTGTGCTTCACATTTTTATGTTTTAAGCTACGTGTGTATATAGAGTTATATATCTCAAACGCCAGCTAACGCCACATCTATATGTGTTAATTAATTACCGGTGACTGAGTGTCGAACAAAAGCTTGTGTTCGGCTTTTCTATGCCGAACACTAAACGCGTTTTACAAAATATCGAATAAAACACTCATTATTGGCCCAAAGTTGCCAAACTCCACCAAACTTCGTATAGTAATAGTGTGAATATGAATACATATGCCTATGAACTTTATTCGTGAAATTTCCCATTATTTGGACTTGTGTTCGGTTATGTTCGGCTTTTATGAGCTCCCGTTCGTTTATGTTCGTTTGTGTTAGTTGTTTAGTAGGACCGACCAGGATTCAGTTTTGTTTGTGGAAATTTCTCAACAACACTCAACAGACCCTGTAACTGTAAGTGTGCACAAAGTCAGATTTCAGTTCTGAAGAAAGTATCCCATATTTCAAATTTCTGCCACAGGTAAAGTGTTATTTACTATATATAATATATGTATAGTTGTTTTTAGCTTCTCATGTGAGGTTTGTGCCATTTTTTCTCTATTTAAAAAATTACCCAAATTTGAACACGAGTCCAATTTTGGAGTGCTTTGTTTAAGCCTTAAAGTTAAATACTGACCAGCTCTAATTTTGAACATATCTGGTCGGGTAAATCATCAATATTATAAATGTGATTGTGAATCTGTCCAAATTGACAGTGAAAGTCAAAAGTGAGACGTGCTAATTCAGTAACTAATTCACTAATTGCTATCTGACTTGGGTCGGGACGATTCGGTCTGTCTTATAAGTTATATAACCCCTACTACTACTACTTAGTGATTTTTGTCAGAAATTCGAGAGCCGCAAGTTGATTAGCCGGCAAAGACAGTGCATGGTCAATGTTCTAAAAATTAACCTTTAATATCAGTTTGACAGTGTTACAGTCGAGACGCGAAGTTTGGCAACTTTGACAGTGTGATTCCTGTCTGCGTAAATGATAGAAGTAGGGATTTGAGCACACCGGAAACAAAATATTGGGACACACTAATAGTTGTAGTCCGAGTCCGAGGTCGAGCCCAGTAAAATGTGTAGTTGGGATTTTCAATTTCGTTTATTGTCGTTAATATAATTCCAATAGTGATGAATTTTGGATTGTGAAAAGTTATGCCAATTACAAATAAAAAACAATTAAAAGATAATTTTTGAGTCTTATATTTCAACTTTTATCGACATTTTTCGTTCTCCAGCACACTAAAAGTTGTAGTTGGAATCAGCCGAGCCAGCCGCCGAGTCGCTAATTAGCTGTTAATTGCTATTGTTAGGCATATGTTGGCGGCTCATATCAATGGATTTATGAGTGAAGACAAGAGTGTTTGCAACTTATAGTGAAATATAATCAAAGTACTGCATGTTTATACAGTTACTTGTTGTTACAAGTGTGATCATATCACCCAAGAACATGAAGCAAGTTGAGAACGTCAGGTACCGAGTCGAGGAAGATTAGCCATATAATTCTACTGATGCCTAACTCACATTGAGGCCAGGCAGCATTATAGTGACGCACGCTGAACGTGTAGCTCCTTGTAGTTGGGGAGCCCGCATATGTTCTATTTACACTTTTGCGTACAAAAGGTTTGACCCCCTAAAGTTGGTACCAATAATGGAACATTCTGAAAAACCGATTTCTTAAGTTGCGCATTCCTGGGGTTTAGGGGCCGCTGAACCCCAAAAAGTGCCAAAAATCACTTCTATTTACACTTCCGCGTACATCGATGAATTTTGATTTGATGATACTCCTAAGTGTACTGATTAAGAAAACACAACTTAAGAAAGGGATTTTCCTGGGGTTTTCAGATAAGAAAGGGGGTCCCATGCTGAACCCCAAAACGTGATTTTTCACTTTTTTTACACTTTCGCGTACATCCATAATTTTTGGTCTCAACGTACTTTGATATATACTAATTATAAAAACACAACTTAAGAAGCAACTTTTCCTGGGGTTTTAAGATAAGAAGGGGGTCATCGGGTCACCCCTCAAAACGTTAAAAATCACTTTTATTTACATGATTGCATACGTCCAACGTGTGTGTATGTGCGTACACCCCTGCAACGTTGCACTATTACAAGCAATACATCCCTAAATCGATACGATCAACTTACGGAATATATATTCATGTCGTTTTCTGATAAGAACGAGACTTGTTACCCCCCCCCCCCCCCCCCCCCACAACACGATCCATTTTCTAGAACTATAAGTGAGCAAGTTTTATGAAAATTATAGCGGGAAAATCTAGTAAAATGTATACAAATGTATATATTTTCGTGAAGCTAAGACATAATGACACTTTTTTGGGCCAAAATTGAAACTCACCATCCAAGATGGCCGCCAAAATGGCTGCCGGAAGTTGAAAATATGACATTTTTCACAAATATCTTCTAGATCAATTCATGCTGTTTGGAACTGGTTGAGTAATGCAACTTTATTTTGTGTTTAGTATATTAACTGATCATTGGAGCAATTAAATATGCAATTATTGGGCTCCTAACCCCTTCCGATCCCTCAAAAATTCGATTTTACAGAATGCAGTAAATTTTTTTACAAAAAATAACAATTGGGATTCTAGTCATATTTCAACAAGAAATGAAAAGAACATTGTAATGTAAGTGAGGCATATCATTACTTATGAATATTCCAAATCTCTGGAACCATAAATCTTACCTTGGCTCAAAATGGCTGCGAAAATGGCCGCCAAAATATGGAAAATGGTAAATATTGCCACAGGGTGTCCTGCAATCGCTTACAAGTTGTGGTTGATGTACACAATTGGCTAATCTGTTTTCTATACATTGCATACTAACATGTCTGATGCACCATGGATTATTTTTACTATTGTCACCACTGACATCACCAGAAATATTGGATTTTTCTCTCACAAACTTGACCTAAGTATCGGCAAAAATTCACTTTTCAGGGTTCGACCATTTGTTCAAGTAAAATGTAACTATCTTTGGATTGAAAGGTGTTTATTGTTTTGGTATATCTTAAATGGTCACACTACGGTATTTATAGACTAAATTGCTCAAGATGGCTTCCAAAATGGCAACCAAATTTGTAAAAAGTTAAAAGTTAACATATCCCGAACATTATTCTCTGCGTTATCCGAAAAAAGTGGCAAATTGTGACTCACTTGGTTATTGTACGTGTTAGTTACAATGTAATTAATTGACAACTACGTTCTATTATGTTTGTCCCAGTTCCGTATGGGGCATGACAAATTCATTTTCAAGTTGCAGTATGGAATTTTGCGGAGAACCATATTATTGAAAGGAAATGGGCAGAACTTTGAGACGGAACTGAGATGAACCATGATATGTGGGTATTCTGGCCCATTATGATACACATTTATCAACTGGATACAGGATGGAAGCCAATATGGCAGCCAGGGAGTTACTCTATGATCATAGATGGGGATAATAGGTATACATGGAGTTATTGTATGGTCATGAATGATGTGTGGGTATATAGGGAGTGTCCTGTTGGTAACGGTGGGACGTATATTTATATATGCTGTGGATGTGTTATCATTGGTGGTGTATGGGGTGTAGATTTATTATCATGGATGGCGTGTATGAATATGGCAAGTATGGAACTTATGAGTGGTCGTAGGTGCGGATATTGGTATATCTGGAAGGGCTCACCATTGTTGATGTGCATATGTATACCTGGATTGACTCCATGGTCATGGTTGATTGATTGGGGTTTTATGTCGCTTTAGCCACTAAGGCCATATCACGACATTGCCAGTTTTAATGGTGGAGGAAATCCGCACACTTACGGCTAATCTAACAGTGATTTCAATGGCTGATAAACTCGTCGACCATGTGCGGCAAACCACCGGCCATCGGCAAGTAACTGGCAACTTTCCCAGATAACGATTTCGAGTTACAAAGTCCACGATGGAAACATGTGGATTTGAACCCTTATCGCCAGCGCTGGAAGGCGAAACGGCTTGGAGTTGTACCCCTAACCGATTGAGCCACCGAGGCCCCTCCATGGTCATGGATATGGCGAATATGTATACATGTAGTGGCTGTATGGTCCATGGTGATGTGAATATGTATACAATGAGTGACTGTATGATCGTGAATGTAGTGAATATGTATACATAGAGTGACTATATGATCGGCTGTAGGTGTATACCTGGTGTTCATGCATGATGACTCGTGGCTGTATCGTCATTTGTGGTATGTACGGGTATAACCAAGTACGGCTGTATGATCAGGTGTACTAGTACATGTACGTGTATAACATGGGTGACTATGTTGTCATTTGTGTGGTGTTTATGTACATATGGAGTGACTGGGGTAGTGGGTGGGTTGTACATGTGTACCTTGGGTGGCTATCGCTTTCCACAATAACTCAAGGATATGTTAATCAATAGAGAGGTCATGTCATATCGTGGAAAGCGATAGCCACCCATTATCACACAGTCATTACATATATACATAAACACCACAGACATAACAATATAGTGACCCACTGTATACATGTACACCTGACACATGCCCACGGATGACCATACAGCCACGCGTCACAATGCAGGCACACCGGGTATACTCCTAAACATGACCCATAACCATATAGTCACTCATTGTATACCCATTCATCTCACCACTGGCCATAAGGTCATCCCCTGTATACCTATTCTCCAAACGCATGGTCAAATAGACAATAAATATATACATCAACACCACAACAATGACCATAAAGTCACTCCGGTATACATATGCACATCACCAATGGCCATATATCCACTCGCTTCACACACATACCCTCACCCATGTTACATGGTATACTCCTTCACCTGACCTATGGCCATATAGTCACCCCGTGTGTACCTATTCAAAACATTCATACACGATCATGGTCAATCCTTGTATTCATATGCACCTCAACATTGGCCATGTCAACCCCTGTATCCCTATGTGTCACACCATAGCCGAATAGCCACTCAAGATATACTAATACACCCCAGCCATGTCAGTATAGTCACTCCATGTATGCATATGCACCTCATCCATGGCCATATAGCCACTCGCTATATACACATATCCCTCGCCCATGACAATAAAGCAACACGCGTGTGTACTGGTATAACCTACACATGACGATACCGACACGAGTCACCAAACAGGAACACCAGGTACATGTATACTCATACGCCTGTCACCCCTGTATAGATGTTCAATACAGTTATGATCATACAGTCACTACTTGTATACCTACATGTACTCATCTCACCATTAACCATACAGTCACTACCTGTATACCTATTCGACACACATAGTCATATAACCACTCGATATACATATGCAGCCCACCCTAGACCATAGATTCACTCCATGTATACATGTAACCCTCCCTAATGGCCATTCAGCCCTTCCAGATATACAAAAAACCCGCACATACGACCACTCAAACAATCCATACTTGCATATACACCTCACACATGACAATTCAGCAATTCACTGTATAATCATACACGCCATCCATGATAATACAGCTAAGCCCTATACACCCACCACGAGATATATAAATATACATTCCACCCGTTACCACAAGGACACTCCCTATGTACCCACACGCTCGATAATGTCCACCCAGCTTACTCCAGGTATTCATATTTGATCATGGCCGTACAGTCATTCCATGTATACCCATACACATTACCCGTAACCATAAAATCACTACCTATTTATCCACACACCCCATCCATGATCACACAGACAACACATGTATACATCCAACCCATGACCTTACAGTCACTCCATATATACATAATCAACACATATATGACCATGTAGCTATATCCATACACCACATCAATGACCATACAGGCACACCGGGTGCACCCGTACTGGATATACACAATCATACACCATACAGTCACTCCATGCATACCGATTCACCTCACACCTGACCATGACCTCTCCCTGTATACCTAGATGCATCTTACCATGGACAACCCACTCATAACCATATAGTCACTCATTGTATACCTACTCACATCAGTCATGACATACAATAACTCCCTGTATACATATTCACCTCACATATGATCACAGAGTAACTCCCTGACTACGATCTTGGCATCCACACTGTATCCTGTTGACATTTTTTTTATCATAATGGACCAGAATAGCCAAAGATTATGGTCCAGCTCAGTTCTGTCTCAAAGTTCTGCCCATTTCCTTTCAATAAATATGGCCAAAATCACAAAAGAGGTTCTCGGCAAAATTACATACTTTAAAATGAATTTGTCATGCCCCATACGGAACTGGGACTAGAACATGTAGTTGTCAGTTAATTAACTAACACGTATAATAACCAAGTGAGTCACAATTTGCTACCTTTTCGGATAATGCAGAGAATGTTCGGGATATATGTAAAAAATTAGCATTTTACAAATTTGGTTGCCATTTTGGAAGCAATTTGGTCTATAAACACCGTAGTGTGTCACATTTAAGATAGACCGAAACAATAATCACCTTTCAATCCAAAGATAGTTATATTTTACCTGAAAAAATGGTTCAAACCTGAAAAATGAACTTTTGCCAATATTTATGTCAAGTTGTTTAGAGAAAAGTCCAATATTTTTGACGATGTCAGTGGTGAAAATAGTAACAATTAACCATGGTGCATCAGACATGTTAGTATCCAATGTATAGAACGCAGAATAGCCAATTTTATACATCAACACAACTTGTAAGCGATTGCAGGACACGCTGGTGTAATATTTACCATTTTCCATATTTTGGCGGCCATATTGGCAGCCATTTTGAGCCAAAGTAAGAATTTTGGTTTCAGTTATTTGGAATATGCATAGGTAATGATATGCCTCACTCACATTACAAAGTTCTGTTGATTTCTTGTTGAAATATGACTAGAATCCCAATTGTGATTTTTTGGTGAAATTTTATACCACATTCTGTACAATCGAATTTTTGAGGGATCGAAAGGGGTTAGGACCCCAATAATTGCATATTTAATTGCTCCAATGATCAGTTAATATACAAAACACAAAATAAAGTTGCATTACTCAACCAGTTCCAAACAGCATGAATTGATCTAGAAGATATTTGTGAAAAATGTCATATTTTCAACTTCCGGCAGTCATTTTGGCGGCCATCTTGGATGGTGAGTTTCAATTTTGGCCCAAAAAAGTGTCATTATGTCTTAGCTTCACGAAAATATATACATTTGTATACATTTTACTAGATTTTCCCGCTATAATTTTCATAAAACTGGCTCACTTATAGTTCTAGAAAATGGATCGGGTTGGGGTGGGGGAACAAGTCTCGTTCTTATCAGAAAACGACATGAATATATATTTCTTAAGTTGATCGTATCGATTTAGGGATGTACAGGTTGTAATAGTGCAATGTTCCAGGGGTGTCCGCACATGCACACACGTTGGACGAATGCAATCATATAAATAAAAGTAATTTTTTACGTTTTGATGGGTGACCCGATGACCCCCTTCTTATCTTAAAACCCCAGGAAAAGTTGCTTCTTAAGTTGTGTTTTTATAATTAGTATATATCAAAGTACTTTGAGACCAAAAATTATGGATGTACGCGAAAGTGTAAAAAAAGTGAAAAATCACGTTTTGGGGTTCAGCATGGGACCCCCTTTCTTATCTGAAAACCCCAGGAAAATCCCTTTCTTAAGTTGTGTTTTCTTAATCAGTACACTTAGGAGTATCATCAAACCAAAATTCATCGATGTACGCGGAAGTGTAAATAGAAGTGATTTTTTGCACTTTTTGGGGTTCAGCGGCCCCTAAACCCCAGGAATGCGCAACTTAAGAAATCGGTTTTTCAGAATGTTCCATTATTGGTACCAACTTTAGGGGTCAAACCTTTTGTACGCAAAAGTGTAAATAGAACATATGCGGGCTCCCTAACTATTGGTAAACGTATCGGAAAACGAGGTAGGCATCAGTCGGATTATTATAGTGTCATTAAGTAAATAATATATTAATAATGTAGGCCTACTAATATCACGTTTTATTTCAGGTGTTATTAATGTTTTTCAAGTTTATAATTTCAGGTGCAGTTCATGGCGAAGAAGATGGAAGTCAAGATAAAAAACGGCCCTTTTCAGGGCCACACACTTTCTCCTGAAGAGTAATCTTTAAAATTGCTAAACCTTCATATATCAAGTTGCTTAATAAACAAAAGTCATTGTTTGTTTTTATTCCCACTATACTTGCCCTTTGATCTTCATGTGATCCACCACTGACGTAATCCAATTAGCCGCCTAACAATAGCGGTGTAACTAAACACCGCCCGGACCAGCCCGGACCCCCCATATGGACTATATGAGTGATTTTAAGGGCAATATTTGTAATTCTGGATGAATCTGGGAAGTTTAGGGGTTAATAAGCGGCACTTCCGTTTGACCTTGACCACTCTCCGTGCGTATTTGGGTTTCATTAACACCCTCGCACAGATATGGATACTAAAATCATACCTGGACGCAGCAGGGGCGGTCCGGGCTGTTAGCTTACTTATATTGCCCTTAAAATCACTCATATAGTCCATATGGGGGGGGGGGGGGGTCCGGGCTGGTCCGGGCGGTGTTTAGTCACACCCAACAATAGCAATTGACAGCTAATTAGCGACTCGGCGGCTGGCTCGGCTGATTCCAACTACAACTTTTAGTGTGCTGGAGAACGAAAAATGTCGATAAAAGTTGAAATATAAGACTTACAAATTATCTTTTTAATTGTTTTTATTTGTAATTGGCATAACTTTCCACAATCCAAAATTCATCACTATTGGAATTATATTAACGACAATAAACGAAATTGAAAATCCCAACTACACATTTTACTGGGCTCGGTCTCGGAATCGGACTACAACTATTAGTGTGTCCCAAAATATTGACGGACGAAACCGACACCGGAATACTAGGGATAGACTCATTCGGCACACGCTCGCCGAAACCCATATAAAAATCCCCCTTGGTGTCACCTTGGTGAAACCATGGTTTCACCAAGGTACCACCTTGGTTCACCATGGTGACATCTTGGTTCACCATGGTGGTAGCACAGTAAAGTGGCATCACGGTGAAAACACCACGGTGGTACCAAGGTGGTATCACGGTGGTAGCACGTAAAGTTTTTGTACCAAGGTGAAACCATGGTGGCACCAAGGTGGTACCACGGTGGTAGCACACTAAAGTCTTTGTACCAAGGTAAAACCATGGTGGCACCAAACCCGACCAAGGTATCACCATGGTGGTAGCACAGAATGGTTTTTCTACCAAGGTGACACCAAGGTATCACCACGGTGGTATATAGAGGAGCGGCCAAATCAAAAAGGGCCTTAGTTTTCGAGATACCCCTACCCTCGGTAGAACAAGTTGAAACCAACTTTTTCTGGAAGGTAAACATATATAATTGATGAAAATGATTCTTGGCCTTGCCGGAATTGGTGGCAGCTATGTATGGTAAGACTATTTGTGAAGGTACCCTACCGAAAAATTAGCCTGTTTTCAGCGGTTGACCAGCTATACACCATTGGTTAAAAGTTAATCACATCACCAAAAACAGAACGTTCTATTTGTTATTATGGGGTACATAGTGATACTAGATTGGAACGTTGTTATTTGATTCTGGTTTGTTTGAGATTTCACGACGTCATGGTGGAGAATGTAACGTTCTGCGTCAAAAAATCATGACGATTCAGATAAACTGTCGCCCGTCAACTCTATACAAAACTAGCACGCTGGATTGAGCTTATCTTGTCATATATTTTTCGAAAGACTGGAATATGTTCTACCGGAAGGTATTAAATTTATTTTCCTGATCCTACAAATATTGCAATAATAGGCAAAAACTTAACCATCCCCAATGTCATAAAATGCTGAGTATAGCCATCGCCGGGGATTAGATACCATAATGATAGAATAGTGCGTAGTATTTCCTTTTATTTAGTGTAAACACACATAAGAAGTGTAAAATGCGAATTTCCAACCATATGCACTATTAGAAGAGTATCTAAATCCAAGATGGCGTCCAATATGGCATTCAGTTTTTATTTTAAGACTAAGTGAAGCGACATGCGAAAAATCCAGAAAAGGAACGTCCCCAGTGGTAAAATGTATATTATTTTAATGACCATATAGAATAGCATTTCATATGAAACATTAGTTTACCAATAATTCATCTTATCAATTGGTAAAATAATAGTCAAAAATTTATTCCGCCAGTCAATGTCATAAAATTCGAACTAAAGTTGTCGCCTGGGATTGGAACCACGAATGATCGCATAATGCGCAGTGTTTTGTTTTATTTAATGTAGAATACACATGCAAATTGACCAGAGAACATTGCCATCCATATTTGTTATTAGAAGAGTATCATAATCCAAGATGGCGTTCAATATGGCGGACAATTTTAATTTTAAAACTTAGTGAACGGCATACGACAAATACGGAAAAGGAACGTCCCCAGTGGTATATTATATATCATTTTACTGACTACATAGAATATTTCATATCAAACATTAGATTCAGCATTAATCCATATTATCACTTGGTGAAATAATTAGACAAAAAACTTAACCACCCCTACAGTCACAAACATCCACACAAATGGGCCACTGGGGATTGTAGTACAGGCCAAAAAGAAATGAGCATACATTTTTGATTTCATTTGTGCTGAATACAATAAAGAAACAAAAGTTGGAAGTCACGCCCACTATTGTGCCATAATGGCGGCCAACATGGCAGTTAAGTTTAATGTCAACACTTTGTGAACAACTAATACGATATGCGGACAAAGAACGTCTCATATGGTATTACTTATGCGATGTATTAGATAGAATGTGTGTTTCCATTATTAAATGGCAATCAACATATATGTTATCTTCATAAATATGAGCAACAGTTGCTTTTATCAATCATAAAAATACATGGCTCTGATAGCCAACCATTCAATTAACGTTCAGTGACTAAAAGTCAAACATGACTCCAGTGACGACATGTTCATAGAAACATAGAGACAGATGGATATGAGAAATACAGTTATAATTCCCACATTTTCATTGAATATGAGTCATACAATGTGAACCTATGCATTTACAGCAATGGACACTTGAGCATGGCATGTCCAGTTGTTCTTGAGTAACGCAAAGGACCCTACTGGGTGAACAAGAACACAACACTATATGCCAGTGATTTTGAGTTGATTACATCACTCTGATTTACACTCATTTACTTGTATCCCCCTAAAACACTAGATCAACGACGAAGGTGTTATGAATCCCGATCAGCAACACTGATATGAGGACCATGTTAAGTGAAAATAACTTTCGAATATCTGTGCCAATTTGGGGGTAGGTGGTTTATGTGTGGACTGAGTATATTGATTCCGCGGTAAGATCGGCGCTGTCTTTCCGCCACCCATAAGAATACAATGTATGTCGTGATATGGCCTAGTCGCCATAGACCAAACCATAAACACAATTTGAATATCTATATATCAAGACTAATGACTAGTGTTTATTGTGAATTGCCTTATGCCTGTCACCATTTCAATTGTGTTTATATTTGCTACTAGCCTACAGTTTTTCATTACTTACCATTTTATCCATTTCAAATGCCACCTGACTCAAAAGAACCGTGGACAAAACAACTATTTGGTGACATTCTGGTTTGCTAGTGAGTTGCGTGATTATGAATATAATCTAACGGCAATCATAAATGGAACACTAACGTGCATGTTCAGTGAGATTATCGCACTACCACCTATGTATCAATAAAATGTATTAGCATGAGAGATATTACTACACATGTAGTCCGGACCCACGTCCCTAAGAACTAATACAGATATGATATCCACCAGAGATATAGAAGATTCAATTTCATTAGTCTAGCCAGGGAACTCAATATCTTCTGTTTGTAACATATATGAATCCGATTGACATTCACAACAATTTAACTAACATATTAGTCGAGACTAAAATATCAATGAACGGAAAAACCTGCACATCAAGCAACATATGGCGAGAACAACTTATATGATAGGTATGCAGTGTTATTCTCTTATTTCACGCTGAGCCGAAACTCGGACGATTATACAAACCAGCAACCTAGATCACTATAACGCATATTTATAACCTATTTTTACGCTGATTGCATTATATGGACATTGTGTTATGCCATTAAAGAGCATTTTGTGTGTGTGTGCGATGATGACTTCCATGTTACGTTAATATGTAGTTACTATGATGTGTGAACTTTGATTGCTCGTGGACTCATATCCCACTTTCCCAAAACCAGAGATCGATTAGATATCTTATTTGCTGTATTTCAAAATGTATGCCATTTTTGTCTTTTGTGTTACTGCATATAACAACAGTTAGTGATTCTGTTATTTAATGTTTCATTTGGCCAAAACTATTGCAAGGCTTTCTGAAAATGTTGGTGGAAATTCAAAAGTACATGGTAAGGAGGACTGCTCATTCAAGACTATCACAATATATTAATAGTGATATGATAGTCATATGGTAGTATTGAACATTACAACATCACTTCGTATCGCATCGAGTGCATGATTATTTGTAACGGTTAATGACCATCCTCTATTATTACCAGTTGTCTACATATTGTGAGTGCTTACTTACCTAACGTCTCAAAATGACATAAAATTGTCAAACAATAGTCAAAATGCGCACTGGAGATCGATACACGATACACGATTCAGCAAATTAAACTATTTAAGTCATTCTCGGAATTTCGCTAAGTGTTTTTTATTTTGGTTGGTTTGTCTTTCTCCAAATATTTGATATAAAGTTCCTTATAATTGCTAAACAATACAACCTAAACATTCAACAAATGCAAATTTTCATCCAGTATTAATCCTTGCGTCATAGCTAAGGGTGTGATATTTGGAACGTGATGTAGGATACTACCAAACCAATGGCAACATGAAAGACACGGTTTACCCGCCCGTAGGGAGCTGGTCGACAGTTTATTAAGTTTATTTGAGACAGTCAAGTCAAAGGTGTATCTGAAAAAAATGTTGTCTTACCACCATCACCCAAACACAACATTTCGACGTCTAATATAAACACACACTCGAAACAATATATCGCTTCAAACTGCCGATTGATACATTTTGACCGGCTTTCGCATTCATTGTTCGCAACGTGTTGACATTATAATTAGACGTCATGTTGGATTTTGGTTGTCTACTAAGACCAGATGTGGATGCAAATTTGACATTTTATGTTTCTTCGTTGTATTCAACGCAAAGTCATTCCTAACGATTTGCTTAATTCTTTGCATTCTGGACTATAGTCACAAGTGCCGCCATTATGTGGACGTTTGTGACTGGGTGGTGGTTAAGTTTTTGTTTACTAATTCTCCAACTGATAAGATGGACTAATGATGAAACTACTGTTCCATATGAAATATCGTCTATGTAGTCACTTCAATGATATACAATGCCACAGGGAATTTCCCCTTTATAGTTCGTCCGTATATCCGTTCGCTAAGTGGTACAATTAAAATTGGACGCCATATTGGACGCCATCTTGTAGTTTCATTCTCTTCTAATAGTGAATATTGATGGAAATTCATACCTGTCACTTCGTATGTGTGTTCTACATTAAATAAAACAAAATACTGCGCATCATGCTATCATTCGTGGTTCCAATCCCAGGCGATAACTTTATTTCAAATTTTATGACATTGGATGGAGGGATAAATTTTTACCTATTATTTTTCCAATTGAAAAGATGTATTAATGGTCAAATTAATGTTTGATATGAAATGTTATTCTATGTAGTCATTACAATAATAGAGATTTTACCACTGGGGATGTTCCTTTTCTGGGTTTTTCGTATGTCACTTCACAAAGTCTTAAAATAAAAACTGACCGCCATATTGGACGCCATCTTGGATTTTGATACTCTTCTAATAGTGAATATTGTTGGAAATTCGCATTTTACACTTGTTATGTGTGTTCTACACTAATTAAAATCAAATACTACGCACTATTCTATCATTCTGGGATCCAATCCACGGCGATGGCTATACTCAGCATTTTATGACATTGGGGGGGGGGGTTAAGTTTTTGCCTATTATTGCAAAATTGGTAGGGACAGGATAATAAAGTTCATACCTCCTGGTAGAAAATACTCCAGTCTTTCCAATCATATATGATGTGATAAGCTAGGTCGAGCGTGCAAGTTTTGTACAGAGTTAACGGGCGACAGTTTATCTGAATCGTCATGATTTTTTGATGCAGAACGTTACATTCTCTACCATGACGTCGTGAAATCTCAAACAAACCAGAAAAAATAAGAACGTTCCAATCTAGTATCACCATGTACCCAATAATAACAAATAGAATGTTCTGTTTTTGGTGATGTGTTTACCTTTTAACCAATTGTGTATAGCTGGTCAACCGCTGAAAACAGGCTAATTTTTCGGTAGGGTACCTTCACAAATAGTCTTACCATACATAGCTGCCACCTATTCCGGCAAGGCCAAGAATCATTTTCATAAATGATATGGATTTACCTTCCAGAAAAAGTTGGTTTCAACTTGTTCTACCGAGGGTAGGGGTATCCGACCACTTTTGGCATTTGGCCGCTCCTCTAATAGCACAGTAAAGTTTTTCTACCAAGGTGAACCATGGTATCACCAAGTATAACCACGGTGGTATCACAGCACCAGTGAAGTTTTCAATCAAGGTACCACTATTACATTTCACTTTGACCTTCAACCACAATGCTATTTACCATGTTGTGGGTCTCGTGCATGCGCATCTACAATGGTATTTACATACTTCGATTAATTTATTATTTACAATATATACAATGGTATATTGTTTATAATATGCTGCCATATTGTACCAATGTACGTAGCTTGTCATATTATACATGTAGCAGGTTTACATACTACAGCACATTCCTATTCTACTGCAGTGTCAATAGTTGTATATGTAATGCTGTATCTCATAATATAAGAATGTTTAGATCGAGGAAGATATTATTAATTATAATTATAAATGATATCTCAGTTATAACTTTTAACGAACAAACGTATATAATGTAATAATTAATATGAATATGTTTTATTATGGAATAAATATACAAACTGAATGGAGTTGTTTGGAAGACTTTGTTTACCTTTAATACATCTTTTATAATGTTATAATTTAGTACTGTTTGCTTCCAACACAACAGGCAATATTTATCAATATGTACAATTTACATCTCACAATTACGTATTTTAGATATTTCCACAATTATGACTCTTTTCGGAGAAAAACAGCTCTGGTTTGAAAATCTAAGATACGGTACACAAATACGTTATTAATTTCCCGGAAGGTTTACATGGGCTCGCATTGTCCTCCTGGAGTCCATATCTGATCTGGTACTTCGTGGAATACCTGTTTCAATAGTGATGATATAATATGCTCACTTTTAGTAAAATTCAACTTCGGTCAAACTGGCCGAAATATATTTTAACAGTGTTTATTGGCGGTGCGTATGTCCTTACATGCAATAGAGTCATATTCATTCATCATATTCATTCCGTCATATTCATGCCGTCATATTCGTTCGTCATATTCATTCATCATATTCATTCCGTCACTCCGTTCGTCACATATAGTCATCGTAATTTCTCATATTCATTCAAGTTCATGTTAATGTTCTTATGTTTTTATTCTTGTTATCAACGAAATAAATAATTATTACTACTACCCAACTATCCAATCTCTATCATGGCCACCCTTAGAGAGATAGAGAGAAAGGGGGAGATAAAGAGGGAGAGAGAACGCAAGCAAAAAACACACCAAAGAAAACAACTTAAATAAGGCATTATGGTACGAGGTTAATAGTACGAAATTGTGGGATCCCGAAATTGTGCTTCCGGTTTACGACCCATGTGCGTTTTGTTGTTCAAGGAAACTTTTCTTGTTTTAGATTGTTTTAGCTAATAATTGGACCTAACTGGCTTTTCAATAACCTGGAACATTGCCAGCACTGTGTGGATTATGGTTGTGCATGGACGGGACAAGATGATATATAACCTCCGAAAAAATAACGGGCGATAACATTATTGAAAGCAGCAATTTTCGGTGAACTGAGAAGACCAAGTTCAAAAGTCATTGAGTGCAGTGTGGTTACATGTTGCATGCACAACAGTATTGTGAATTACAAAAGACAGATACTTAAATTTCACATCATTATAAACCGCCCAATTAATTCACAACAGTCCAACACTGGTGACTTTGATTACGAGACATCCAATTCTGTAGAAATTAGTCAGAGTTATGACGTCACAGATCAGTCATGAGTCAGTAACAAGTTTTATGGCTACAACGTACAAGTACCTGTGGATAGGACGATTGATCATATTCTTCAATTTTCATCGAAACGTGATTTGAGAACCATGTCGCCCAGTTACGGAGTCTGCTATTCTTTTGATCGAAACGCCTGCGATGCTGTGATTTTGTTCTGATATATTTATGGAATGGTGGATAATCTCGGAGATACGGATCCAATTCTGGGATACATGTTATAACTGAATCAATCGCAAGCTTTTAGTAACGTACTACAGCTACGCTCTAATTAATCATCCCCCTTTAACAAGGTTGTAGGGCGTTAATGACACCGGTTATACCATACCGCCGTTCAACCATGGTCAAGTGGTTGATATGTGGCAACCGCAGAGGCGCAGATAATCTTTATACAGTTTTATTTAAATAATAATATTTTGCGACCACTGTACTCTGCACTAATTTTTCACATGGACACCTTGTTATAAATTGGTCAAAGGATACCAGCTCCCTAATGAGGGAAATTCTTGTCAAGACCAAAAAATCTACTGTCTTTACTACCACGAATCAAGCTGACACTCAGTCAAGATCTCCAACATTCAGTAATATGCTGGCGAATACCGCAGGTGTTGGCAATTCGATTGCCTCTTCGAAAGCGCAATCTGACAATGTCGCATCGGGACAACATTCCTCGCATTCTAATTCAAACTATAACGAAACTTTAAATAGCATTCCTGTCATTTCAACAACCGAGCAGAATGAGGAGAGACAACGAACGTCCAACACAGACCGCACGCGCGACGACATGAGAATGGCCCACAACTCGTCAGTTCGTAATAAATATGACAACAACTCGAAAATGCAAGTATTCAATTCATACCACCAACAAACTTCAGCATCAGAAACCGATTCGACGCACATATTCCATGATGTCCCACCACGCGATTACCACGATGAAGAATATCGTCACGACGATACATGCGGCTTTAAAGGCGTGTTACCTAAAAGAGGTCGGAGAAACCGTAAAATCTTTATAGGAAGGATTGCTACAACTGCCAAAGAACGCGATCTTTGGACATTCTTCGAAAATAGAGGCATATTGCCCACATTCGTTCGACTCATGGCCAGTACAAGGAATGGCACACAATCAGCCCGAGTTAATTTATACGCAGATGATATAAAATTGCTGTACCAAGAAGATTTCTGGCCCAAAGGCATCATTGCCAGACCATGGCGTTCTGATCCACCTCAGCGTGACTATCATGGAGATACAGCCAAATAAGCTTAATATATTGACGTGGAACGCCACAGGCTTCATGTCATCCCAGCTATACATTTGTGATATTCTGAAAACATTAAAATACAGCTTCGTCGGAATATCTGAGCACTGGCTTAGTGAACAAAATGTTATTTTACTTGAAACACTACATCATTCTTATTCCGCCGTGGTAAAGCCGGGGCGAACAATAAAAACTAAAACTAACGCCACGTTCACAAGAGACGGAGTAGCCATTATGATACGAAAAGACTTGCTCAACAGATGTACAGTGATCGATCTACCACACGAATGGTGCGCAGGCATCAACTTCAACGTTTCCCCCAGCATGTCACTGGCATTCATTCAAGTATATATGCCAAACACAAACCATGGAGATGACGAATTTCAGAAGTGTTTAGCATCTCTGTTGGACATTTATTCCATGCTATCACAAGAAAGTTCTGTTATTTTAATGGGTGATTTCAACGTACACCTAGGAGATGCCAGAGGTGAAAATCTTCCCACGCGTCACTCGTTCCGTTCTATGGTTATGAATACATTCTCCAAAGACACATGCATGTGGTCTACTGTTTGTTCGCCTTCGTGCAAGGGACCACGATTCACATTCTTTCCTTTCGCTGCAGTGGCCAGTCCAACCACTATTGATCATATCTTCATACCAGAATGTATGGTACATTTGGTATCGTCATGTCGCGTCTTGGATGATGTACCATCGAATGTGTCAAACCATCTGCCTGTGACATGTGCCATTACCGTGGACATGTATGACCACCAAACCACAGCCACCCGCAAACACATCCGCACTGTGTATAAATGGAAAGGTGGTGACACTCAGGGATACCGTATAATCCTGAATACGGCGTGCTCCGAGATGTTAAAGCGACATATCGTTGACAATTCTGACGTTGATAAATTGTACGCGGATGTTGTATCCTCACTCCATGAGGCTGCCCTGTCAGCTATTGGTGAACGAAAGTTCCAGACACACACGAAGCCCTACTGGAATTCTGACCTATCTTCGCTACAACAAAATGTGAAAGCAAACCGTTCAAAGTGGTTATTGTCTGGGAAAAAACATTCTACAGAATCAAGTGATTATCTGAACTACAAGGACTCAAAACGTCGATTTCGGCGGGCTCTAAGGATAGCCGTGCGCAATCACGAGCAAAAATTCCTGTTAGATGTTGAAACTGCAGCAAACGAAAATCCCACTCGTTTCTGGAAAATGACGAAGTCTAAAACTAACTCCCATGCAGTTACGAGTGGTATGGATTTCGGAAATGGTATGTGTAAAGAGCCTAGTGCGATCTTATCAGGCTGGAAATGCTATTTTGAGAACTTATACACTCCCACAGTACACGCTGATCCCGAGTTCAACAAATTCATTACCAACAGCCTCTCGTCGGAATTCGATCCCTCCTGCATAAATTATGACTCGACAGTATTTTGCAATGAAATTATGTCAGAAGATGTCAATGCTCAAATAAAAAACATGAAGAAAAACAAATCATCGGGTCCGGATGGTATTGCTAACGAGCACCTGATATTTTCTTCTAAACTCATGGTGTCAGTGATTTGTAAACTCTTCAATGGTATTCTTTCACGGGAATGGATTCCCACGGTTATGAAATCTGGTATCATTATTCCTCTGCACAAAGGCGACCCGAAGCCGCGGACTAAGCCAGACAGTTATCGTGCAATCACACTTCTCTCCTCATTGTATAAACTATTCGAGTCGGTCATCTTACACAGATTTCTGAAAAGTCCATCCCTTAATAAATTTCCACATGCTCTGCAATTCGGATTCCAGAAGGGAGTCAGCTGCACTATGACGTCATTCGTTGTGCAAGAAGCTATACACTATGCACGCGACAACCACTCCAAAGCTTATGTTTGCTACCTTGACTCTGCAAAGGCATTTGACTGCGTTTGGCACGAGGGCCTCCTGTACAAACTGAACAACCTCGGATTCAATGGGAAAATACTTCGGATAATCCGCAACATGTACTCAAATTGCGCTAGCCGTGTGCTCCATAATGGTGATTTGTCAGAGTCATTTGAAATTCGTCAAGGAACAAGACAAGGGGCCGTAACATCGCCTTTTTTCTACTTGACATTCATTGACGATCTCTTGTCTACTCTGGAAGTTTCAGATCAAGGTGCATCTATTGGCAATATCAACACTACCTCACCAACAACTGCAGATGATATTACTATAGTTTCCCTCACAAAAGCTGGTTTGGACAACTTGATGAAAATCTGCTTCAACTACAGCAAGAAATGGCGCTTCTGTTTTTCAAAATCTAAGAGTTCCGTTGTCGTATACAACGAAACGAAACAACAACACACAAACCAACAAAGATCGTGGATTCTTGGGAATGACACGATCGATGAAAGCACCGAATGTCGCCATCTGGGAATTTCTCAAGGAAAATTCGGCAACACTGTTAACCGTGCTACAAATATATCTGAAGTGTTGAGAAAAACATACTTCTCTATCGCTGGTAGGAAATCCTTAAGTATGTGCACCCCTCTCACAATGAATAATCTCCTACACACAGTTGTGCTTCCAAAGGCTCTTTATGGCGCTGAACTCCTATATTCAACAGATGACAACGCTCTCTGCACAATTGAAAAGGGTCTACGTACATGTATAAAGCACATACAGAATCTTCCAACAAGGGCGAGCACAAACCTCTCACTCAGTCTCCTGGGTGTTTTACCGATGAGTCGCCAACTACATTTGAGAAAACGTCTCTTCCTCGGCGAACTTATCCACTTGCCTGCGACTCGAGACTTTCCTTTACGAATTTTCATGAAAAACCTCTATATGCACAATTTATTCAATGTGAATACCACCGGTTATGTAAAAGACATCATCGATGTTCTAGAAGTGTACAATCTGTCTTCTTATCTTCAAGAATTCTTATCTTCTGGATCCTTCCCAAAGAAGATCATTTGGAAGCAACTCGTTAAGTCGACCATAAGAGCTCACTATTGTGATGCATGGACTTCAGCAGTGGGTGCCAATGGTCGCTCTTCTAATCTTCTCCTCATTCATAACCAGCCTCTCGCAGTCTGGAGTGTGTGGCGTCTTCTTGCTGCCCATCCTAACAGGAGTTTGGAACTGAAAAATCTTGCTAGACTTCTAAATAGATTGTTGTTCGAAAACAATGCCCGATGCATGCTGTGTGGCCACACATATAACAATGAAATTGGACATATCACTGACTCGTGCAGATCTGCCACCATGTACAGACTCCGATATAATTACTGGTGTATGCTTATCGATAGCTTCGACATCCAACTATTTAGTTACCTGGATGCTCTCACAAACGACCATTTAAATGCGCTGTTACTTGGCAGTACCCAGCTTGGTTGTCATATCCCGACTGAGTCATGGGAGCAGCTCATCATCGCATCTGCTGCATTTCTGTATGTTGGTTGTCAACTAATTCGCCCCGGAAGTTAAAAGATGACATTCACATGACATTTGATGCAATATGCCTCTCATGTGGACAATTTTCAACTATGATCTGGCCTCCTTGCCACCCGCATCTACAATGTTTTATCATATACTCGTTTTTACCTTGCTATTCGTACAATGTACACACCTTTCCAATGTATGTATACAATGTCCTTCCTTGTAAATAGATGCTGGTGTATAGTCCACTTACAATGGTCTCGTTACCACATATTTTCTGTAACTGATATGTATATATGCTCTTCATACTTGGAGGTCAATAAACAATAACTCCATATGCTTCATGTTCTTATCAAAACATGTCTGGCTACATGTGTGGTTATCATTCTGAGCAATTCGGCCATTTCCGCTTTGCTAGGAAATAACCTCATCCATAACTGGAAACCATATTAGCGAAATTCTACATTAAAATGGGTCTGGTGATCAGGCAATGCCATTGACTTGTTGACGCATAGATGCGAATGGAGAATAATTTATTAACTATGGCTTTACCAAACTTTATCATATATTAAATACATTAAACTCTCTTTGTGTTACATGTATCTTAGTAATTGTTAATTTACTGATACAGCGCATTGGAAGTGTACGATAAGCAAAACACTGAACACCGTGGCAATTTTTTTGGGAGAGTGATAATAATTCTGGTAACCTATTCAACATCTTGTAGCGAGGACTAGTGAGCGCTATAGCGGTATTTTTCAAACAACAGTTTTAATTAACCAAAGTTAATGATCTCCCCATTTTTTAGTATTTTTCTTATCACACACTAATACAAAGGTTTGGGAGTTATCGCAAAGATTTGCTCCCCTGGCTGTGAATGACCGATCGGTCTATTTTAGCATGTCCGGGCAATTATAGATTGATAGGTTGTTCACTCAGACCTGTTTAAGATGTCTGATTTATAATGTTCACAGAAGCCCATTATCGGCGAAAAGCCTTTGCGACAAATCTCAAACATCTTTGCGATAAATCGCAAAATATAATCACCCAGTACGTAGTCTGAGAGTTATTGTAAAGATGTTTGAGATTTATCGTTAAGGTTTGTGTGTTATCGCAAAGGTGTTTGTGATTTATCGCAAAGGTTTGCTCCCTCATCACTCATGCATCTGGCTGTGAATGACTGATCGGTCTATTTTAGTCCGACCGGGCATAGATTGAAAGGTTGTTCACTCAGACCTGTTTAAGATGTCTGATTTATAATATTCACAGAAGCCCATTAGTGCCAAAAAACCTTTGCGACAAATCTCAAACATCTTTGCGATAAATCAAAAAAATTATTCACACAGTACGTACATGTAGTCTGAGATTTATCGTAAAGATGTTTGAGATTTATCGTAATGGTTTGCGTGTTATCGCGAAGGTGTTTGTGATTTTTCGCAAAGTTTTGCTCCTCTCACCATTCTTGCATCTGGCTGTGAATGACTGATCGGTCTATTTTAGCCCGACCGTTCAATTATAAATTGATAGGTTGTTCACGGAGACCTGTTTAAGATGGCTGATTTATAATGTTTACACACAAATTAAGAAATTTTTGGCAGAAATTTCAAAAATGTTTGCGATAAATCGCAAAATATAATCACCCAGTATGCAGTCTGAGAGTCATCGTAAAGATGTTTGAGATTTATCGTAAAGGTTTGCGAGTTATCGCAAAGGTGTTTGTAATTTTTCGCAAAGTTGTTTTGTGATTTATCGCGAAGGTTTGCTCGCCTTATCCACATGCATGCTGGCTGTCAAAGAACGATCGGTCTATTTTAGCCCAACCATGCTATTATAGATCGATTGGTGGTTTACCCAGACCTGTTGAAGATGTCGGATTATATTTATATTTATAAGGTCCAAGCCAATGCATGAAAATATATCTGCGATAAATCACAAACCATTGCGATTAGAGGTACTCAACCCGATAAAACTCCTCTCAATTACTATTTCAATGGCTTCGGGGGTCAAAAATATTTGATTCGAGTCGAGGAAGTCACCCATCAAAGCTCAGATTTGTTAGATATCGATTTTAGAAATCTATTATTTTTCATTATCGGGAATACTATCTGGCCCAGAACTCAGTCAAAATTGCCACTTGATTTTAGAGTTATCCATCCTTGTCTGTTTGAATAGATTTGGAGAACACACCCAGAGCAGATTACGGCAGTTAGCAGTACTCATCTCGAGTTTATAACAAATTTCAAAAATCAATATGTAATAACTCTGAGCTTTGTTTGATGGGTTCCTCGACTCGAATCAAATATTTTTTACCCCCAAAGCCAAAGAAATAGTAATATAGGACCCTCTGATCGGATTGTTGTTGTTGGATTCTGTTGAGATGGGGACCCTCTTTACGGGTTGATTACCTTTTGTAATCAATCGAAAACCTTTACACTAAATCGCATATACCGGTACTTATTGCAAAGTTGTTTGCTATTCGCAAAGGTTTGCGATTTATCGCAAGGTAGTTTTTTTTATTTATCGGGTTATTCTAGATCGATTGGTGTTTCATCCGGACCAGTTTCAAGATGTTTGATTTATGTTTACCTACTATTATTGCACACAAATTAAGAAATTATTTTTGGACATTCAGACCAATTTTACTGCACATGCAGGGTACAGGAAATCCCGAAATTGAAAACTTAAACTTTGATTTAAGTACAAAATCACGATCAAGGTTCTATACTAATAAAAGTAATGCATGTATAATTCGGATTATTTCATTATCACTATGCAATGGAGTGGTTTTGTACTTTATTCAATGTTTAAACACCATAGCAACATTGGAATCTAACGTGCCACTTTGTTATATTTGCCGTCGGTCATGTTTCGCAATTTCGAGTGCTTGGTATCTGGGCAGGTTCTCCGCTAAGTACATGTACCTATATGCTTGGTTCTCTACAATATTGCAGTAAACTGCCATGGTTAACCACATTAAATTACCATGGTTAACAAGTGTAAACCACCACGTTAAACCAAAGTATAGCACCATGGTAAACCACAGTATACCACCATGGTAACACCACGGTAAACCACAGTATACCATCATGGTAACACCACGGTAAACCAAAGTATACCACCATGGTAACACCACAGTATACCACCATGGTAACACCACAGTAAACCTCAGTAAACCATCATGGTAACACCACGGTAAACCACAGTATACCACAATGGTAACACCACGGTAAACCATAGTAACACCACGGTAAACCACAGTACACCACCATGGTAACACCACGGTAAACCAAAGTATACCACCATGGTGACACCATGGTAAACCATGGTAAAAAAAAACCGAGATATTTTGGCCACCTATCGTGGTGTCACCATGGTGGTGTCACCAAGGTGGTTTACCATGGTGGTTTACCACCATGGTAACACCTCGGTAAACCACCACGGTATTACCACCACGGTAAAACCATGGTAAACCATCATGGTGACACCACGATGGGTGGCCAAAATATCTCGTTTTTTTACCATGGTGTTTTACCATGGTGGCACCAAGGGGGATTTTTATATGGGAATCGAGGGAATTAGCGGACACATTCGGGCGAAGTGAGTTCCGATTGGGATAGACTGGTATAGCGCCGCCGTGTCATGTATCGTTTAGCGTATACAAATATATGAGAGTGGCGTAGCCATGGGGAGTAGGCGGCACGTGCCCCCCCCCCCATTTCAATCTACCCCCCCCCCCATTCTTCTTGTAAACTGCCAGTCACTGTAACCTTCAAACATTTATAAGATGAATATCCCAGGGATCCTTTACCACTTCCATGACTGGACCTTCCTGAAATTTTGCGAAAACGTCTGCCAATACCTTCTTTTAATTATATAGGCGAGTCTCCCATAGGGAGCCTCGATTAGATAACACATTACACGGCCTAACAACATTTACCTTGGCCTTGTAAGCCAGTGCGTGCTCTTATGTATGCAGGCTACCTATGGGAGACTCGCATATATACGAGAATGCACTGGCACATAATGTTTAATGCTGCACCAACGCGTCCCCGCCATGAAATTCAAATTGTCGCCGTTACAATTTACAAAATTCGGGGTACACCGTACAAGTATTTTCGGTATACATGCAACGGTGAAATTATCATAACGTTCTCCACTCAGAACGCAATAGGCCTGTGCATGCAATCGTACCAAGATTGAGATACTTTTAAAACTTATTCAAATCTTCTTATAAAAGGTAACCGAATTATGACGCCGATGTTATGAACCTAAGACACATTATCCTTTACAGAATTATAATCCGAAAAAGGGCACCCACAATGAAGAATATAGAAATGTGCGTGTCTCCCAGCACAGGCAATACGCCCAAGCTTGACTACCAAGAGATATCTTATCGGGGTCCACGATATGATGGCTCTTGGTATACAATCGCGACCACGGGAGGCACGTGATGTTCGATTGAATATCAGAATGTTGGGTATCATATAATACCATATCCCATAATATGTCAAATATAGCGAAATATAGAAATATAAAATAAAACGAAAAAGCGAAATAGGAAAATACATCGAAAATCGAAATAGGAAAATACAGCGAAATAGCGAAATAGCGAAATAGAACGAAAACTCGAAATAGGAACATACAGCGAAATAGCGAAATAGGGAGAAATATAGAACGAAATATATAAATATGAAATTATTTTTATAAACGAAATAACGGAGATATTTGAAAAGGTGTCTTTGACGAAATAACGGACATATTTGGAGTAGTGTTTTAAAGAGCGTACCCCAAACCTCCCCCAAACCCACCCACCCAAGGGAAGAATTTGACTTATATTTCTCCAAAGTTGATCTATTGTGGTGTTGCAATTTCTCATACAAATCGCCGTCATTTCGTCAAACAAATTCTTTATAGAGTTAATACCCTTCAGATTAAATATGATATTCAATCGAAAGCACGCGTGCCTCTCGTGGTCGCGATTGTATACCAAGAGCCATCATATCGTGGACCCCGATAAGATATCTCTTGGTAGTCAAGCTTGTGCGTATTAGGTGCCCAGCAATAACGATGAGATGTGTGGGTAACTATACAATACCATACAATATGCTGTAACGACATACATGCATTTGGCGACCATATATACTGTTTTTCTGTGTTCATGTTGTAAATACCGACTGTCACTGATCCACTCTTGATCAACGATATATTCGCCTTCTATAGGGAATGATCACCCACCTGTGGCGGATATGGGGTGGGGTATTATGCCTCCCTCTGAATTTTTATATTATGGACCGAATATTGGACCGAATATTGGACCGTTGACATCCGGCCTAAGTACGCTCCAGAAACGCTCTTAGAGCTTCACAATTTAAAAAAAATTCCCGGGGGTGGTCCGGACCCTCTATACCCCATATATAAGGGGGCTAATGTCATGCTGCGGCTCATTAGCCCCCTACTTATATTTGTGCCCCTATATACTTGATTCCTAATTTCCTGGCTACACGCCTGAGATGCCATAACTCTTAGAACTCGGCATTACTTCAACAAAGCAACAACAAAATGCGAAATAGTGTTTTAAAGGAATTATTGCATAATTATAAATCCTTAGCTTAACCTTTTCAGTGCCAAGTTCTATTTTTGTATCAACCCATATTTCCTTGATCATTTTTAAAATTTATTGATTATAATAATGTGATTCATTGATGGAAAGAGCTCTAAGAGCTCTTTCCATCAATGAATCACATTATTATAATCAATACATTTGAAAAATTATCAAGGAAATATGGGTTGATACAAAAATCGGACTTGGCACTGAAAGGGTTAATAGTGCCTTTACACGCTTCGGTTTATCGCATGGTTCTTCCTCCAAGTTAAGAACAGACCATGTAAACACATGACATTTGTTAAATTTGAAACTGATTTACCACCGATCTGTCTGTCGAATGAAAATGTGTAGGGACCCATTTGCCTTATCAGACAGATGTATTTTAATGACGTGAAGCTATGTGGAGGCAACAAATATCAAATAAACTATATGTATAGTGATATTTTTCGAGCGTTTTCTAGTATTAGCGCGAACAAATTGTATTAACAGTCCGTGACATAATGAGTATGAGAGTAGTTAATTAAGCAGTAGCCAATGAGAAGAGTGAGTCAGCGGTAGGAGATTAATTAACTAGGAGTGTCAAGTCACTCTAGCTTATTCTTTCGTCGGGTAAACTTACGAAATTTTCAATACGCATATATATTTAACTAGCAGGTGACCCGACTTGGTCCGGGCTTTGACCTTGAATTGACCATTTTGAAGGTCAAGGTCAGGTCGGGGTCACGATTTGACTCGTCGAAAACACTCCCCCGACAAAAGTATCCCTAGGTATCAAATTTCGTCGAAATCCGTTAATTTTTTAATTTAATTTGAGTTAATTCTGCCTTTTTAATCAAGAGAAATGATGGTACCCGTCCCGTGATAGTTTCCGTCCCTACAATAGGTACGTTTGTGGGTACCCGTTTCAAGGTGAAGATCACCTCGGGCGGAAAAACTTACCCGATGAAAATCTCCCCCGTTCCTTGGAACCCCTAAGTACGAAGACAGACATAAGAATCACACCACACGCTCATGTCTGGATACAGATCCGACACACTCACGTCTGGCCCCAGACATAAGAATCACACTACACGCATACGCTCTTTATCAACGACACTGCTGATACGAACGCTCTTTAACTATCAACGCGATTAACTCCACAGTGTCAAGGACGGTCATTTTGGTGACTGAGAGTGGAGAAGGGGTGATCGGAGATTCTCCAAAACGGCGGGAAACACTGCCCGTGGTTTTTAACCTTAGATTGGAAGATTGAGCTCAATCGGTCCAGCAGTTTTCCCGGCCATAGCTAAAACACAGACAGACAGAAGTCCCAAAATATATATTAGACTAGCTGGTGGACCCGACTTCGTCCAGACTGTTTCCCCTCTGCTTTTCGGCGAATTGTGCGATTTGACCTTGAATTGACAATTTTGAAGGTCAAGGCCAGGTCGGGGTCACGATTTTACCCGCCCAAAACACTCACTGGACAAAAGTACCCGACAAAAGTACTCGTCGAAATCCGTCCGGTTTTACCAGATTTGACGTTGAGTTGACCATTTTGAAGGTCAAGGTCTGGTTGGGGTCTCGATTTGACCCATCCAAAACACTCCTAGGACAAAAGTAACCCTATAGGTATCAAATATCGTCGAAATGGCGTCAAAATTCGCGATTTGACCTTGAATTGACAATTTTGAAGGTCGATATCAGGTCGGGGTCACGATTTGACCCGTCCAAAACACTCCCGGACAAAAGTACCTCTAGGTATCAAATTTCGTCGAAATCCGTCCGTTTTACCCGATTTGACATTGAATTGACCTTTTTGAAGGTTAAGGTCGGGTCGGGGTAACGATTTGACCCGTCCAAAAGACTCTCCGGACAAAAGTACCTCTAGGTATCAAAATTCGTCGAAATCCGTCCCATTTTACCCGATTTGACCTTGAATTGACCTTTTGGAAGGTCAAGGTCAGGTCGGGGTCACGGGACGACCCGTCCAAAACACTCCCTGGAATTCGCCAAAATCCGTCTGGCAGTTTTTCCGGCCATAGCTATAACACACACACAGACAGACAGACATAAGTCCCAAAATATATATTAGATGTCAAGAAGACAGATCGATACATAAAATTATTGTACAACAAAAATACATGGGTAATCAGATTTTTTTTGTCAGTATAGATACACTGAAATAATGTGTTTCAGATATCATAATTATGGAAGTTAAGATGCATGCATGTTTTGTTGCTGTACTGCTATATTACCCAATGAGAGTGAATTTCCGACATTGAAACTGAGCAGAATGGTTTTCGGAAAACAGGTTTCCATCCTTTTTTTCCCTAAGAAAACAGGGGTTTGGTGGTTTTTCCTGTACGACTGCGCAGTATGGATAGCATTATATTTATGTATCATAAATGTTAACATATGTTATTGTAAAACATCACTACTGCTCCAAAATAAACGCCGACGCTAGATAGACCCGGCTCATGCAGTTGCAATGATAGTTGTGTTATCATTATGGTAGAATTGGGAATACGAGGTATTATCTGTTCAATAATTTGGAATTATTTCTGTTCGGGCCACAATATACCAACAGGATGGCCAAGAAGAATGCTAATATTAAGCTAATCACCGATGGTGACCAAACTACATGTTTAATCGAATTGTACCAATGGGAAATTGACCTGTGGAATACAAGTGGTAGAAATTCCACACAAAAGAATTCAGACAGGCTGCCTTGGATAGAGAGTATCTGCCACATATTATGACATATATATAATTACATGTATTTACATTTACCGACTGGCGAGGAATCTTAGTGTTAATGGTAGTCTCTCTGCTCGTGGTATTGCATATCTCTAATATTGATCAATTGATCAATTTGCATCTTGTTTTATCATTTGTCAATGTCACTCCAGTCGTCACTCAGTGGTCCGAAGTTAAACGGCAAATTATGCAAATTGATCAATTGGTCAATATTGGTGGTGATTCCCCTGACCAATAGTCATGCATGATCCGTGCAGGACATTTGAACGAGATAAAACATACCTTGCTAACATGTATAGTGCAGTGCAGTGGTCGACACCTGTGGGGTGTTGGAATTATTTTTATTGGGGATGGGACCCGGGATGATTTGGAAGGGAAGTATGCCCTCGGCTACAACCCACTTTGGAATATTGGATGGAACATGTAATGTTTATGCATTAAACATGAAATGGTGAAGGTGAAGTGACAATGTTCTGGGCATATTATTGCTTCTTTGTGTGTGCCTTCCTTTTCTTTCTTTGCGCTGTTGATGATGTTGTGGTTGTGGTGGTTGATATGTCGGCTGGGAATTGACGGCAGCTGGGAGTACTTCTGATCTTATTTGTAGTTTCTCATACTTTGATGCAATTTCCCTAGCTCTTGTGTCATAATTAAATGCACTGTTATAAGTTTATGATGATTGTGTAACATTGGACGATATAGTCAATATGTGTTTGGTGAATATGACTTAGTGGATTGCCCAGAACTATGAGATATCGCTGGCATATCCATACCGACAGTTCCTGTCCGTAGAGCTCCTTTTTGGTACCTGTAAATTCAAAGTCTGTCAGGGGTTGTATCTATTAATGTTCATAATAATCGTGAGTTAATGGTTGTAACTGTCAGAATGCTCTTAGTTACAACATATTAATCAATAATGTCTTATATTATGCAAGAATCTGCAAGAATTGGAAATAGTTTACCTGCCTCATTGCCAGCGCCTCCTATATTTTCTTTTTTTAAATAACCCGGGGCTTTTGCGGACCACTCTTGTCGGCTGGGACATCCTATATCTCAAAGATGATTTCCCCACCCTTACGAGATGGTCAAAGTGCCCCTCGGGGTCAGTCCCCACTAGAAGCGGACAGTCAGTCAGTCAGGACCACTCATCCTCATCCTCAGGCTGCGAACCCATACTGTGGAAGTCCCGTCAAGAGTCCCTATAGGGTGACCATCGGGGACGTATCTCACAGTATGGGCTCGATCAAAGCATAGCGACCCCGTCCAACCAACAGCTGGGGACGGATACTACACTTTGATCTTAGCCAAAAGGCCGAGAAGCGCCTCCCATAGCGATGGTCGATGTGGTGCGGATGCCATATATATATCCTCGACAAAACAAAAGTCGGGAGCTCTGAGCGTGTCTATATAAAGTACCGTGCATGCCTTGCTGAGGTGTAGGCGGTAATCTTCTCCCGTCCGGTGTTGATCACGCCGTCCCATCGGGTGGGGACGTTAACGGCTGTCCGGTGTACAACCATGTATGCACATTAAAGAACCCTACTGTGGGCAACGATCCACAGGTTAATGGCAAAATTCATGTCTAAATTCCTCCATTCGGGGCGTAAGCCTCTATATAGCACGTTGTAGATGGAGTTGGATACATACTCTGGGAGGGTATGTATAAGTCAAGACATAAAAGTTCAGGCCTGTCGAGTTGAGTCCCAGTATGGTTCGCAAGCGTGGTAAAATACTCCTCCAGGTATGTATATAATTATGTAAAAGTACTAACAAGTCTTACTAAAAACAAATACTCCTCCCAAGAATAACAATACTAACACAAAGTCCATACATCTGTTGTGTAGGTGTGTATACTAACGTCGGTTCTCCTGACATAGGGGGTATTTACAATATAAGATATGATAAGAATGGAATAGCTTTCTAAGAAATAGTTGGTTCTACCATGTTCTTGACCCTATTTGGCAGCCAACTTGTGTTGATTATTATCCCCGAGCAACATTGCCTTGGGGCTTTCTCTTGTGAGCTGTGTTGAGCGTAACATCTAGCTCTCATGCCATCCACCAAAAATCTAGTTCACCAGACACTGATAGGAAATGACATGAATAAACTTTTACCTAAAATACAACCAGACGATCTCCAATCATTGTATTCCAACACAACGTGAAAAGTAGCTACGGCCAGAGACTTCAAGTTCATACTCTGTCCAAGTGTGTTGTTTCCGTCAGCTATCTGCACTGAAAGCTCTATTGTCGCAAGGACCGACTTGATTATATCAGCAGTGGAGTCGCTGCTGGTGTTGTTGCTGCTGGTGGAGATGGAGGACACCGGGCTGTGATGGTACTCCGGTGTCCTTGTTGGTAGCGTATCCATCCATCTCCACCACGAAGTCGGTGACATGGACGTCGGGGTGACATCGGCGTACCTGTCTCAACTGGCCTCAATGACTGCTGCAGTGTGGCAGGGTGGCATCGGTATCTCTGTCGTTTCCGCTGGTGCTTGGTGCAGCGACGGCGAGCTGCTGGTACTGCTCGGGACCAAGTGAGGGAAGCTGGCCGTCTCTCAGCTTTACGCTGTCTCCACTTGGCCTCCTGTCTGCGTCCCTGTGTCTTCTCGAGGGTGGCTTTGACTTCTTCCTCATCATCTTGTTGGTGGTTGTTGTACTCCTGCAGGTGCCAGACTTGTGGACTCCAGTCTGTCCCAAGCCAATGCCGATAGAGAATTCTACCGGAGTGACTGGGTACTGCATCTACTTCCAGCTGACCCCCAAATCTAATAAAAATCAAAAAATCGAGCAATACCTTTCTAAATTCTTTAAATCCACCTTTCTTCAGATACTGGTGCTAAAATATCTGAAAATATTCGGAGAATCAGGGTTTGATCTTCGGAGAATCAGTGGTGTATTCGGAGAATCATATAGGCCTAAACGATTCTACAATGTGAACACTGAAAATCTAGAAACAAGCGTGTAATATCTTAAAAGTTACGTGGTCATGGTTGTGTTGGTCATGTTGATAACTATACTATATGTTATTAATTGGTTGTTTCAATATTGACCGAGTTATGATGCCGAGGTCTGTCGTATTGGCCCGAGGCCGCAGGCCGAAGGCTAATACGACAGATCGAGGCCTCATAACTCGGTCAATGTGGAAACAACCAATTAATAAGTATTTTATTAATTAGCAACAATGTAATAATTGTTTCACAGGATGAATATATTAACATAGATATACCATTGTGTGTTTTATTAAATTAACAATTATTCCAGCAATTTTTATTCTTGTAAACTTTGTGAAGAACTTGCAGCGATTTCACAGTACTGTCAGTTTCCACTGGGAATGGTATTGATACGGATACATGTAGTTCATCCAGGTACATGTATATTTACTCAGTTACGTTACCTTGACTTATTGGCCGCGTTTTCTACTTATTGGCCGACTTTTTGTTACTTATGACGCGGGCAGCGTTCTACTTATTGCGGCCGATAACATATATAGCTAATTAATAAAACATGGTAAAATTGAGGACGGCATAACCATGGTTTATAGCATTTATTTCGGCTATCAAGAAATAGCATGTCCCAACCAAGAGCCATAAATATTCCCCGAATTCCCCTGATCGCCGGCGAACTTGTATCCTCGATATATATCCACATCCAGGTGTGGAATTTTGCACGGTATGCAATACAAATTGAATTTTGTGACGAAAATTAACATAATATTAGTGAAGAGCTCGCACATCCTTCCAAATAACATGTCCCGTTCTCAAGAATCATTACCCAAACGCATGTTAAAGACGGCTTGTACTTTCCCAAAACACAAAATTTGCATTTCTTTAGAGCTGCAGAATGAGGCGTGTGTTACGTTTTGTCGAAAAAAATATAACCGAGTGTCATATCGTCTTGGAATTTTCTATCTTTCCGATTTTGAGAGTCGAAATCGATATCGTAGGTTTATTCGCCGTCATTACCCAAACGCGTACAATTTGAATTTTAAATAAACCCAAGGCGAAGGACTGAGTGTTTTTTTAACGCACGTAGTGTCGATTCGCACATAAACTAGTTGTTTTACGTGGGTGGAAGATATTTGAAATATTAGCACATGACAAAGTGAAAATCGTCATTACCCAAACGCGTCATTACCCAAACGCTATTCAGCGTTTGTGTAATGACGCAGCTTTTATATTGAAAGCAGATAATTCTAATTGTATATGCTGGAGGTGAATGATAAAACTGTGTTTTGACGCACATAAGGTAAATGTGTCCATAAATTAGTTTATTCCAGTGTTGGGGAAATATTCGAAATATATTGGCACCACAAAGTAAAAATAGTCATTATACACAAACGCGTCATTACCACAACGCGCCATTGCAGAATCGCTGAACGCGTTTGGGTAATGACGATGTTTATTTTCACTATATCGTTATTTATACGCAGTTTAACATACAAGTGGATATAAAATTCGAATATTTACGCCAATACGATTGTTTTACCTGGAATTCGTTGAATCCATGTTGAAAACAAGACCGACCAGCGCCATTATACAAAGGATGCGTCATTACCCAAACAAAATCGTCATTACCCAAACGCAAAAATCATCGGTTTGCAGAATTGTTATTAAACGACTCAACAGTTTTTACGATTACACCGTCGATTAGTGTTCGGTCCGAATATTCGAATATTCGAATATTCGCTTGTAAAAATAAATATTCGAATATTCGAATATTTATTTGACTATTCGAATATTCGAGAATAATTTCCGGGTAATTGTTTACTGGTTTGTTATTAGCTGAGGGTCTGTTAAAAGTATAGTCTATTTTCCACTGACCATAAACGAATTAATAGGACGTAACTGTAACTTTCTGATTTGATTGGCGTCATGACGTCGAAATAATTTTATTGGCTAGGTGTAGTCATAGGAAGCGGGCCTATGAGGCATCGTTTTGTTTTGTTTGCGCGTTGTCACTTTACCCCGAAGTCGCCAAATTAGCTAAGTTCTATCTCGGTTTACCGGCCACCAGTGTATCGTCTGAACGCGCGTTCTCTACCGCAGGGCTGATCTCTACTGATAAACGCAACCGGTTGAAGCAGCAGACTCTCCGAATGTTACACTTCTTGAACAAGAACCTTTTAGCCATGCATGGAACATTGACTACTTGAACTTCATAAACAGATAAACTCTTGCTATTAAGCCAAAAGACTTTTTTCTTCTCTCTTTTTTGCGTATAGCATGTGCATGGATAAATATGCTTTTTCATTAAATAATAAATTGGTTCCAAAATATGTTATCTATATAATTTTATAATTTATCTAAATATTCGAATACTATTCGAATATTCGCTCGTTATTCGAACCGAATATTCGAATACCGAAATCCGTCCAATACCGAACACTACCGTCGATATATAAGTAAATTTGGCATGCGTTTGCGCACCGAAGTTGCTCATCTTTTTTTCTTTTCCGCGAAATATCAGTAATAATTATCACTAATTTCTATCTAAATAGGGCTCAATGTCTTTGTTAAATATGCGAAATGACACCATATACACCAAGAAGTTATTTGAAACGAGCTATTTTATCAAATAGTATCCAAAATATGGAATAAAATAGCATAGTTTGGTCTATTTGACCGATTTCTCGAATAAGGCGCATTTATACTACTGCAAAAGGGCGTTTGGGTAATGACGTTTAATTTTTATCCAAACGCGATAAAATCGAAATATCGAGAAAACCGTTAGAACATAATTTTTGCCAGCTCTATTTTCTCGTTATTTAGACGCTACTTAGTCATAATTCAGTCACATCTGACAATGGAGTCAATTTTCAATTTCGGGTAAACTCAGGAGTGAAATTGTTCATTTACCATAGAATCACCCATAAGCACATTAGACCCCACCATGCCTCTAAAAACGATGCAAAGGCACAAATTATTAAACTAAAAGTTAGATAAATATTTCTAGTACACATTTTATTACTCACATTTGCATGGGAAGCACCAATTTCTGAACACCATTACTCCCCGTCGACCTACCCAATCCGTCGCATTATGCCCCATACACGGGGTACAATGAGACATTTGACATTACAACATCAGCATGTATACCGAACTTAATAAATGGAAGACAGTCTGCAGTTTCTTTTCTTTTGTGGATTTAAAGAATGTATAAGCGTTATTTAAAGTCATAGCAGCAGACCAATGGGACATTTTATTGATTTATATGGAAAATAGCCGGGGAAGGGTTAACAATAATTATTTATCTATATCATGTTTTAATGTTTGGGAATGATCGAATGTGTTTTTTTATTTCTTTTCTTTTGAACTAAGGTTACCATAAGATTTATTTTTCCAGGTTTGATTTGCGATATATGCCTATCATAATTTGTTCTTGTACTGGTTGTATACCCGAGTGTCGCATTATGCCCCACAACCAGACAACCTGTCTCTCCCCCAATATGAGTGAATGTGAATAACCGGTGTACATATAACTGATCAAATTACTATATAACTCGTCTTACTTTACCAAAATACGCATTTGTAGATTTGGTGGTAGTGGTAAGATGTTCTTGTTTTTACATGTACAAGACCTACCGAAAGTTATAAACCATTCAAAAATGGGGTCACCAAATGTATGTACCCCTACTCCGGCGTTTCGCATGTGAGATTAAACAGTCATAATGATATCGGTCCAATTGGGATGTCCACTTCTATGATTAGTCTTACTAAAAATAATAAATATGCGATTCAATTTCAGTCATGGAAAATCATATGGCCTGTTAACGACCGTCTGTCGCATTATGCCCCGCGTAGCATTGTGCCCCCACATTACCCTACCGCTGTGTTGACGTTGTTCGCGAACCGTCTGAGTTTCCGATCTTCCAATTAACCAACGAATATTTTTCATAGACGGATGGAGAAATGACAATATCCATTTCCTGATATGTAATACAGCTGCTGTGTGTTATACAGGATAAACCCTATTAAGAAATCAATTTTTCGTCACGCTGAGTCATGCTGGCTCGATTTTCATATTAAATAATTGTCCATTAGCAGGAAGTTGTGTATCTATGCGTTGTCAATGAGTTACCACGTGATCGATCATGTTCTATGCTTCTGTTTACATGTGACAATCATGTGATCGGACCGACGATCATTTGACTTCGTCTATAACACAAAATCTTCGGCTAACTTCGGAATTTTTTGTTATCCCAATTAGGTCACCAAAGCTGACAATACGCATATAGATAGGTCTTTCTGAAAGCTAGTATACGCATCGACCGAATACCTTTCAAGTGTATCGCACAAGATGACGCCCATACCCCATATGTAGCATCTGAATGATAGCATAAGCTATACCACGATTGAAACTCGCCAAGAATAAGGATAATAATTCCAAGCTTTCGAAACAAACACGTGAGCTGGACACCGCGGCATATGTATTGTTTGAAACATTCCGATTAGTGGGACCCTTCTACAAAGTAGTGTAGAAAACTGTTGTTGTGAGCGAGATAGATAAATCTGACGAAGAGACGGAAACTGGTCTAGATAGTGCTGAATGTGGCAAATCAGAATAAGCTCAAGTACTGTTGTTTTGATTCTTGCATGGAAGTCATAATATGACTATTCGGCGCACCTATATACGGTTACGGCCAGTATGGGCCCTTAGTGGAGAATGGATTTTTGAAATGTCACATCGCGATTGTGGGTTTTCATCCTTCCAAACGGCTACGACTTACGTTGGAACTAATAGATGGCTTATATTATGTACCGTTTCGTCTATACAGATCGATATTATGACAAAAAGTTGAAATTAGTATGTGATAATATCGGCTTCTTTTCAATTTCTGGCCGCCAGTTTGGCCGCTATATTGACTGTGAGTATCAATTGCCAAACCCTAACTAGAATGCACTCAGAGAGATGCCAACGTGCGCAAAAATGTAATAAACAATAATTTAACAAATAATTTCACTGTATTTTACTTAATTTATTTAATTTAATTTAATGTTAGCAAAAAAAGACAATTACCATTTCTCATTTCATCACAGATAAAAGGCAAATTACTATATTAATCATTTAAGTAATTAAAACCAATTCCATGTTGCCGAAAGGATGAGACTTTAATATCGATTACATTTTTTTCAGCGGCATATTTTCATTTTCATTTTCCGATAGTCAAAGTTGACCAAAGGAGCAATTATAAGAAATAATTAATACCATTGGTATAAATATTGATAGCAGCCAATATGCAACAATAAATATCAATAATTAATCAATAATTAATCAATAACGATCATTTTATGTAATAATAAACTCTTCAAACGGTGTTTGTGTTAACAAATGCGTTTTGTTTTGTGTTACGTCATTCGTCGTATTTGACCCGGAACTCGGCTGAAGGTTAGGCTATTCAGCCTATTGCGTCGAATTACGAAATCGCGTTTTGAATGTCTCTCTTTTCCCGCACGATAAAAAGAGGTCTTCGCACGAACCAAAAAATTATAAAACTTCTCAATTATAAGTAAAAATACCCAAATGAAGGAGTCTATGTAGGTCCCGAAGGAGTCTATAGACTCTTTGATGTAGAGTTCTGATGGAGAAAATGTAGGTCGATCTATTTTTGTCACAACTCTGACGTATTTTGACCTGGGAGAAAAAATCGAAATCGAGGCTCACTATACGAGCATGCCAGTTTTAAATATAGAAACAGTGAGTCCCGACAAATGGCGATATCGGCGACAAACAAATAATCGAAAACAACACATAAAATAAACATAGAAAAAACGCGGCACAGTAAAAATGTCAGAACGCCACGAGGTTTTACGTCGTTTTTGGTGACGTCATGGAGTGAAACGGAGTAGGGTGACACCAAGCTACGTACGAATCTGTCTGATCGCCATAATGTTGCGCGAGCGCACGTAATGAATACTTCATGTCTATATTATATATCAACATTTGATGGTGGGTAGAAATCGCGAAACAATAACGCCCATCGTAAGAAAGTAAAGGAATGTAGGCGTGTTTTAAATTTTGGTCGCCATTTTGGCTGCCATCTTTGATTTGGAAAACCATTTCTTGCATGAGACGTAAGGTAATTACTTCAACTCAACTGTAAGCATGGGTAGAGTTGTATCGACCATAATGCCCAATGGTGTGAATATGTGGGAATTTCGGTGATTTTTCAAAATCTGTCCGCCATTGTGGGCGCCGTTTTGGATTTGGGGGACTTTTATTTGGATATGGTACAAGGAAAGTTCTTCGCCTAGGTGTTCCCAACTCACAATAGTAAGCAGGTGTGGAGTTGTCATGACAATAATGCTCACTGATGTTAAAATCGGCGATTTTTCTATTTCTGGTGGCCATTTTGGCCGCCATCTTGGATTTGGGTGAATATTCCTCAACTCAGGTATAAGAGGAATCCTAGCCCGAGTATCTCCTCACATATATATGCATGGGTGTTGTTCTGATAGCAATAACATTCATTGATTCGAAACATTACATCGCGTTATTAACGTAGATTCGAGATTCGGCTTTGACCTATTATACCGGCATTCGGGAAAACGTGATATCGGACAAAAATATCCCACAATGAATGTATATTATGGTCCACATATGTTCGCCAATGACTCTTCTATACGATAAATGTATAAGATCACGCCAAGATGCCAATATTTTCACACAGAGACAAACGAAAGGTGGTGAAACGTCAGAAAAATAGCATATTTTCACATTTCGGCGGCCATATTGGCCGCCATATTGGATTCTGGTGTCGGATTTTTGGCTAATTTGTAAGGGTTGAATATTAGCATAACGAATCGAACAGAAAACAAGACCGCATGTGATAGCATATTTACTATAACGGCGATTAAAGAGACATGGTGCATATAAATAAAACGGCCGCGGGGGGGGGGGGGGGGGGTGGTGGTGCAGAAGTCGACCAATATCTCCTGACTATATGTGATGCTGCCGATGAAGAGGAATGCAGCTCCGATATTGTTGACAATACTCCGAATAAGTTTGTTAATGAATGGCAGGTGAATGATGATGTGGTTCCGGTTCATTTGATACTAGGAGATTCGGTGATCAGAGGGATGATACCAGAAAGGATGTCTGTCGGGAATGAGGAAGTTAAATGTGATGTAAGACCAGGACAAAGACTTAAGTGTCTTAGGGGATGGTTCGAAGATTACACAATGCTTGTAAATATGGAAATGTACACCAAGTTACTGGCTGCATATTCATAGACAATACTCCTTCATTCGTCAACTCGCGAGACAATGAGGCCAGATACAATGTGTATCGTGATAATTGGCACCCAAATTTTATTGGAACGAAAGTACTGGCTATGGGCTATATAAGAGCATAAAATATGCACGTCGTGACATTATGTTTGGAGGAGATTGGAAAAGAATGAGCGTAGTGTGTCCGAGAGATAATAGATTGAGAGGATATTCTAACAGACAGCAGTCTTCATGTAGCCATGGATATGGACATCGTCTAAGTTCATAGAGTTACCAGGATAGGCCAAATGTTGCTGGTAGTCTGGTCGTTGAAGCATTGGACCTAGAACAAATTGTTTACAAGCTGGTATTGGTGTCATATTGTCGGGCAGAATGTAGGGAACAACATATCCAAAATCCGCTAAAATCCGCTTTGGGGAAAATTCTCTATTGAAGATGGCGTCCATAATGTCTGTTGTTATCGGAAATACTGTATTCTGCGGCAGGTGCTCCAATTAATGCCAAATTCGTAATAAATTGAAATATACACAAACATTGCTTAGTCGTAAACCATATATGTAGAATATTTTTCCCAAAATGGCCACCAAAATGGACAAAGTCGAATGAAATTTAGTTAAAATTTACATTTAGTGCAAAATTGAATAGCTAGTCCTATACGAGTGAAAAACGCTCGAATATTGCCAGGAAGAATGACTACAAGTATAAGAGAAACTTTCGATTAGAGATGTACGAATTCTCTCTGATGTACTCATGAGAGAGCATGCGAAATCAGGGTCTTGTGGAACGGTTAAATGTGGACTTTTGGGTGTCCAGAAACGAAAAAATGACGCAGTTTTATCTGTACCGCTAATCTTGAATCGTGTGATATATGTGTAATTAAACAGCTAAACGGGATTTAGTAGGGAAACTAGGGATGTATTGACTATGCGGCCTTTCTCTAGAAGCAGAAATATATGTATTCAGAGCAGTCTCACGAATGAGACCGATCACCATTTATTTTGATATCTACGGTATAAAACCTTAAAAAATTAATTGCTATAAAACGGTATGAATTATGTTCATATTGTACTGGGGAGAATGCGTAGATCCTATTGTACGTTTCTCAAAATAGTAGTTATAGTTGCCTCAGATCAAGTGATAAAACACGAATATTTCGCTTTTATCACAAGAATGCGTGATGGTGTACCATGAACTAAATTTATCAAATCACAAATGAGTACCATAGACTGTCTTCAATAAATTCAAAACTTGACCAAAATTACCTACATAATCTGTGACAGAGACTGTGTTTATACCTGGAAATTATATTTGGTTGAATTCACCAAGGCCACATCTACGAGAAACTTACTACGTTGTCTTCAACCGCATCACCGCGTTTACCCATTTTCCATAATGTTACAAATGTCTGTTGCACACAGAACCACAACTAACAATATTGGGTGAATGTTCAACGTTGGAATAACATCTTAAACGATGATCACCTGATATTTAGCACGATTACGTGGGTGGTAATGGTAATATATTTTCAAACAAAAATATACTGAAAACTAATAGTGTGCATTGCGCTGTAGCTTATTCTAGTTGTAAAGTGGCCACTGAAGTAATTTTAACAAAATTGTCTACTAAGAAACCGGGTTGGTAGCAGAATAAAAATTAGTCTTACATACAATGTACTATGTACAGTCTCTTTGACCTGGTGAGATTCGGTGCTAATCCATTGAAGATATGAGTGTTTCTTTACAGTATAATAACCATTGCGACATACGTGTATCGTTTATTATCACCTGGAGTGTTGACAATTCCGGAAATATAACTAGTATTCATACCTCTAGGGTATGCACTTAAATTTCGGCGTTGCATTCAATATTTAATCACCATGCCGAATGAAACTACCATGCACTGTGAGAAGACGTAAATCATTGGGGGTTGACTTGCTGTGCAGTGACCGATGATCCTTCAGATTGATCTGTTTTAATGATGCGTGTACCTTTAAAGATATTTAACAACCGACTTGTATATTGCCAATACGTATTTCACTCTTATGTAGTTACCCAATATATAGCTTTATACGTGGTATGGTTTGGAGTTGCGGCCATTTTGACAGCCATTTCATGGCCACGATTGTATAATTTTCTGTCCGTGTCACTCTACTCTCTCCCGCATTCTAATTTAACACGAACTGATATAACGGCATAATTCTGATGCCACTATATATCGTATAATGACTTATATCGAGAACTAATGTAGTATAGACAACCATGTTGGACGCCATCGTGGATAACAAAGTTTCCCCAATGCGGATTTTTGCGTCGAATGACACCGAAAACAGCTTGTAAACAATTTGTTCTAGGTTCACCTCAAAATCGAGTCTCAACGACCAGACTAATAGAAATGAACCATGTGTTTGTTTCCAAATGACTAGTGAACGGGTAATCTCGGTTGGGAAATTTCTGTTGCCAACGAAGAAGTTGAGAGATATACAAGCAATCTGTCGGTTAAACCGAAACGCACAGTCAAATACTAACTGACTGTTCACCCAATGCGTTGACTCATTGGATGTGCCGATAATGTTCACCACAACATATCAACTTTGGATGGCAGGGGGGCCTTCCATGGAATGGGTATGATTGAAATTTCTACACTCATGAATCTACCGCCACTGACCATGATAGGTGATCATGAGACAAAGGCGATTGAGGGTGGATGAGCTCGTGATTGATAAAGGAGTGTCCATCTCTAAATATGTTGATGTTATTTGCAAATGAATTTTCAATATCAAACTGAAAACTTCTTCGTTTGGCTACACCCTACACCCTCCCATCTTATCAAAGCACGGATCACATGTGGCCCTCAGCATGTTTGTTCAGTAAGAGTGAAACACCTAGCTCGAACTGATCAGGTTTCATGCAAAGTGCTTGCTCGCTGGACGACACTGACCGCTGAGAAATCAGATGTTCTGTTCCTTCCCATCATCTACTCTACACTCATGTCTGTTGAGGAACGTAGATTGAACACCCAAACCCCCATGTATCCCTTTCGACCAGATTTTGTGGTTCAAGGCGGTAGCACAATAACCTCTAAGTCGATGAACATAATGTGTTGGCTCGGAGGATTTCATACTGTAGTGAGCTTCATGGGGGGTATCGCCTCGATGATGAAGGTGTTGGTAAAGTCACCCATGATATACTGAAAGGCAGTGTCGATGGTCTTGCTTGATCTCTAACTAGTTGTTAATGCGCTTTTCAATAAGTTGATAGCTGAAGTTGTCCTAGTCGCGAAGGACTTCAGTTCTGCGGACAATGAATCGATAAGGGAACAAGATGGCACATCAGCATCACAAGTAAAATAGGCTGATGTCCACGTTAAGGTTGGCGAGAACACGAATTGGCAAAGGCTATGATTGATTTTGTTCTAGAAGTCGAATATTCACAGAAGGGAATTGAGACCATTCTTGGTACCGAAGCTCTTCTCCATAAATAAAAGTGAAGTGGATCAAAAACTCAACATACAAGGAAGTAGCCATGCATTATCTGACGTAAGTCCGAACAAAGTATGGCTCGAGTTGCATCGTGTTCGATGGTTCGGTCGTAGCTCGTCTATTAAAGATCACGAGCACAGCCGGCGATCTGCAAAACGTGCCGACGTTCGGGTCACTGAAAAAACAGTGAGCCACAATAACCAGCAAATTTTCCTCCCAAATGAGAGAAACAAAAGTCAGTTCATCAAATTGAGGGGCGCCTCTTATCGGATAATGGGCTCGCAGTTCACTGTAGTGGTGACGTTGATACTATGATAGTTTCTCGTGTTCTGGAGTTTGAATCGCATGGAAGACATAGCATGGTTATCGCGGACGATACAGATCTGATTTTCTTTTGAATCGTCACTGGAAATAGAACATGGCCGACAATCTGATGCTCGGAAGTCTGACAAAGGTGGTGCTGCCATATAGCGAGTCGGCGACACCGTGTGCAAGGCTGGAATGTTCACAACTTCCCAAATCCTGTTTGCACATGTATGGGGATGCTGCATGTGATACCACTTCTGTATTATTCGGACATGGGGACACGAGTATGCTCAGAAAGATAAACAAGTCTGCTGAAGTTCGCAAAATATTACTCATGCAGGAGTCTAGTGCAAATCAGAAACCATTGGCTAGGCCGACATGCGGCTTTACCTTGTGTGTGGTGATATGAAAGAAGACTAACTAAATACACTTCGCCATGCGAAGTTTATGGACATGGTATCTTATAGCAAGACTGCGTTAGAGCCCAAAAAGCCTACCAACAGAAATAGCGGTATACTATCACAGTCTCAGAGTTCATCTGCCGGTCATAAATCGGAGAACACTGAATAACGACGCATTGAATCATGAGCGATGGGGTTGGGGACTTCGTGTCGCGGAACTTGCCCAAGACTGACCAGAATGAAGCCCAAGACGTATTGCTCAAGTCGGTACAGTGCAAGTGTAAGATGACACAAACAAAACATGTGATATTTGTGCACATGTCGCAAACATGGTCTCAAATGTGTCATCGCGTGTAGAGAGAGCTGCATTAATTCAAAAGAAATACTGGTAGGAGATGACGATGTTGAGGTTTGAGTATATTGATATATCTGATACACAAGTGCTGAATCATGACTCATTTCCATATTCTGGTCATAACTGGCCGATTTCTATCAACAAAATAAAAAATATATAATTGTCATTTTGGTGGCCATCTTTGTGGCCATATTTCTGGCTCCCTGGGACCGATATTTGGTCAATGTGACTCCTGTGGAATATTCTGTCAAACGTGATGACATTTCTTCGAAAGCAATCTCATTATCTCTACCTGAAAAAGTACTAATGCTGTTTTGGGAATATTTTTCATTTTTGGCTGCCATCTTGGACGCCATCTTGAATCCTGAATTTTCCCCAAGGCGGATTTTGGATATGTTATTCCAGATACCTTTCCACAAAAAATGACACCAAAACCAGCTTTATAACAATTTTTTCTAGGTTCAACGTCCCGACGACCACACTATAATGGCGAGAGGAAGCACCATAGTCTCCTGACAACGTTTCGTCTGTTTAAAATTTGCTGTGAAACAGATGGTTATCATTGCGACAAATAATGGTAAAACACATAAACATGTCATTCCTTATACATTCAAAACATTCATGTTTCTAAATAAATTGTTTGTCGGAATATTCGCGTCCGCGGTTAATCAATGTGAGTTCTGAAGCCGTCCAACGTTACATGATAACGGGTCCTCGTTACTCGTTGATAATGCTAACTATTCGAATTGCTGGAAACTGGTTGCTTGGCGGTGGTCGTGTTGCTTATATTTCAATGACAGGGATCCCGGCGGTACCTCAACGTCATGAATTGTTCAGATTTGCACGTGATAACATTATTTGTTGGGTCAATTTCCGTGCAATTTCAGGGTTTTGCAACAACTTTCCTCTTTATACATTAATTGTGGACACGTTGACATCAATTTAGCACCCACCGATTTAGACTAATATTGTCCCAAAACACTACGCACACTAAAACATAGGTAGATTAATTTTAAAGGCCTTTACTCAACGTTTTTCTTGACCAGCCCGAGACAATTTCTTCACACGGAAGTCGCGTCCGTCGTTACTTACCAGGGTCCTCGTTACACGGATGACCAGCGTGATAATCCTATATATTCAACGCGGCGTTGTCTTCCCATCGATGTCCACCGATAGCTTAGCATTGAGCGTCGCCTCGTATGAACTACCTGGACTATATATAAACCCAGCCGGTGAATACCACCCCTGGTCTCCAGTGGGGAATGTCGTTACTTAAAGGTACTTAATCCGATTCGAGGGTCCCCAGATCATCAGCTTCAAACAACAATATTAAAAAAAAAAATGCCGCTTCAGTTATCAGAATCGATTAATTACCCCAAAAAATGCTAACCACAGTCAACTATAGTATAACACTGCCCATAACCTGTTATTTACGAACATTATGTTCAACGAAATTTTGCCGGTTTGTCAAATATCTGACACAACAAAATCCACTTCAGTTTAGAGTTATCCATCTTCATCCGCAATTTGGTCCGAGACGAGGTCTCGTCGACTTTTCTCTGGGCCACTGAACAGTATCGATGGTGAAAAATAATAGATTTCAAAAATCGATATCTGATCACTCTGAGCTTTGATGTGTGGGTTCCTCGATTCGAATCAAATATTTTACCCCCGAACCCAAGGAAACAAATATGTACGTCACGAAGAAGCTGACGAGTATAGTATGAGTATGCCGGACTCCCATAAAGAAGACCATGTTTATTCGGATTATACATCTTTAAGTAATACTCTCCGTGTCCAAATATAATTACACAAACATGTCGATAAATCTAAAACTTCCGCTTTGTGTGTTCTGCAATCAGTGAACATCACCTCTGTGAGAATAAGCGTTGGAATCCACTATCATTTACGGCTTATGCCCACAACTTGCATAATTACCAAGTCGTTTAGCCCGTATGAATCATGTACTTATATTATCGACCACATAATGGTTTCGTCGTCTGGGGAATTATGTCTTGATGTATCTGCCGAGTTCGTCTTGAAGAGACGGAACATATATGTACGTCACGAAGACGCTGTGAGTAGTATGAATATGCCGGACTCCGATACAGAACACCATTTTATATCCAAGTTCTTGTGTTCCCAGTCATCATGTCTTACTCCAACAATCCAAGAATTTGGTTCATACCAGATCATCGTCTACTTGATAAACTTTATCACTGATTTTCCCACGTGTCCTTTTGAGACTAGCGAATCGAGGAGGAACTGGTGACCCAACACAAGGTGGCGGCTGAGAACTTGCGTCCTGGAAGGATAGTAAAATTGAAACTTATTTTATATGAAGACGATTTACATATTCTCTATCTCACCACAGAAACAATAATCTATCTATATATAACAAGAGATGGACTGTCGTCCGGCGCATACCCCATCGTGGCATACCGCCTAGTGTGGGCACATCAATAACTTATGATGGCTAAACTCAGACATATGGCCCCAGAAATCAGCATTTTCATATAAACAAAGATAACTATAGAACAAAAAACCAAAACAAACTTTTAAATGTGCCATTACATATCCTCATAGTGGTGAACATCCATACAAAATGTCATTGAGTTCCGAACATTACTGTTCAAGTTATGAGCTGAACAGACATCTGATGGACCAAACAACCAACATTTACAGATAAACAACAACTCTAGAATGGAAAAGCGGAACAGAAAAATGGAACCCCCTATTGAATGTCCTCATAGCAGTGATCATCCATACCAATTGCATTGAGATCCCAGCACAATTGTTGAAGTTACAACATGAACAGACACCAGACGGACCAAAAAGCCAACATTTCCAGATCAACAAAGATGAATAACTCTAGAAAGGAAGAGTGGTGCAAAACAATGGAGCCCCTATTGAATATCCTCATAGCAGTGAACATCCATACCAAATTCCATTGAGATCCCAGCACAATTGTTGAAGTTACAACATGAACAGACACCAGACAGACAAAAAAGCCAACATTTCCAGATGAACAAAGATGAATAACTCTAGAAAGGAAGAGCGGTGCAAAACGATGGAACCCTCATTTTAATGTCCTTATAGTAGTGAACATCCATACCAAATTCCATTGAGATCCCAGCACAACTGTTGAAGTTACGACATGAACAGACATCAGACAGACCAAAAAGCCAACATTTCCAGATGAACAAAGATGGATAACTCTAGAATGGAAAATCCAAACAAAACGATGGGACCCTCTTTTTGATGTCCTCATAGTAGTGAACATCCATACCAAATTTCATTGAGATCCCAGCACAACTGTTGAAATTATGACATGAACAGACACCAGACAGACCAAAAAGCCAACATTTCCAGATAAACAAAGATGAATAACTCTAGAATGAAAAATCCAAACAAAACGATAGAACCCTCTATTGAATGCCCTCATAGTAGTCAACATCCGTACCAAACTTCATTGCGATACGAGCACTACTTTTCAAGTTATGACATGAACAGAAACCAGACGGACCAAAAATCCAACATTTCAAGATAAACAAAGATGAATAACTCTAGAATGGAAAATCCGAACAAAACGATGGAACCCTCTATTTAATGTCCTCATAGTTGTAAACATCCGCACCAAATTTGGTTGAGATCCCAGCCCAACTGTTGAAGTTACGACATGAACAGACACCAAACGGACCAAATTAAAAGCCACTATTTCCAGATAAACAAAGATGAATAACTCTAGAATGGACAATCCGAACAAAACGATGGAAACCTCTATGTAATGTCCTCATAGTAGTGAACATCCATACCTAATTTCATTGAGATCCGAGCACTACTGTTCAAGATATGACATGAACAGACATCGGACGGACGGACGCACGGACGGACAGGTGCAAAACAGTATACCCCCCCCTTTTTTTTTTATTTAAATGGGGTATAATTACAAAAGTAAGAGTTGTCTGTCTGTCCGGATTTTTCACCCGGACCGCTGGACCGATTTCAATCAAATTTGGTGTGGTGACTAGGGGTACCCCCGACGGAGGTTATAACGGCATTAGTTTCAAACTTTTGATTAAAAAAAAGTAATTAAATAAAAAAAACAAGACAGTCAAAGACTGTGGGGTAGCTCACTAGACTGCAAAGACTGATAAGACTGGGACTCTGGAGACAATAACAGTCATAACTTTTCATAATCACTTTAAAAGAAGTAGATATAAACAGGATATGTGGATAGAGAGGCTTCATGTATGTAGATCGGGGAATACCTACTTTTAAATTACCAACTGTACACTACTGATCATGCCCTCCCTCCTCTAGCCCATGTCCCTTCCTGACTGGGCTCCAGACTCTCATGTCTTAGGTTGGAATTTCACAACCGACATCTCACAAACTTTCTCAATTGTTGGAAATTTCCAATCTCACAAGCGCCTTGTTATAAAACTATTTAGACATGTTTGAAGCCCAATTATCCATGGACCCAAAAACACTATATGTATGTCAGATTAATTAGTCAGGTAGTTCCAAGGTAGATGTTAGAATGCATTTTGTATTTTAATGATTTTATTAGACACAAAAGTGTTAAGTCCCCATAGCCCCGTCATTTCTTAACAGGTTGAATCATGTTAACAAAGATGAATCTCAGTCACTAAGGATCCTCCATACTATATGTAAGCTAAATAGTCCAACCTCTCTTGAGAAGACATTTTAAATATTAGCATAGAGACATAGTTATGTCCCTGGTCCCACCCTATTTAATCTGGTGACCCCATCTGAATAAATTTGAAACCCCATTTAAAACAAGTGACCCATTTGAACAAATCTGAACTCCAGTCACCCAAAGACCCTTCATACCAAATATAAACCCATTCAACCTGATGGTACATGAGAAGAAGTCGTTTTTAAGAATTACTATGGAGGGCAAGAGTTATGGCCCTGGCTTCACAACCATTTGACAGTGACCTCATTTGAACAAAACTGAATGTGAGTCACCAAGGGAACATCCACACCAAATATGAACCCATTCAGTCTTATGATCTAGAGAAGATGTTCAAAGAATTGTTGACAGATGGATGGATGGACAGACAGATGAACGGGAGACAGATGAGAAGTGGTGACAAAAGCTTCGTCTCAGGCGAGCTTAAAAATTACATTTCATTGAACAAATCTGTAAATCCCCCCCAACACTGTGGGGACATCCCTGCAAGAATATGACATTATCTTATTATACCAGTAGCGTACATCATAGATACAGGTTATGTGGGTGGGGCAGAGCTAATTCTCTTATACCTCTGCCCCTATTTGAACAAACATGAACCCCCATCTCTGATATCTGTCCATCTAATAATTTTAAACATTCACTTTTAAGAGTTGAAGTTAATTGATTTTCCAAAAAGGACCCAATTGGAACAGCTCTAAACATGCCACCAAGGAAAATAATATTGGAACAGCCAATCGTGAATTAAGTGTGTATGAGGTCCCAAAAGGGGAATGTAGTGATGCTATTCTGTAAGGTGGGCTAGCATCACCAAATTCACCATCTGGGAACCCAAACTTACTTAATCATCAACTGCTATGGGATACCTGGGGACAGACAGAAGTTCTCCAGCTGAAGTTGGTGGCATATGACAGTATGCACACACATTTCACACCTCAATTACGCATTTTAGAATCTCAACAGAAGAAAAAAAGCTGCTAAAATGTCAATTTGAGACTCACTTCCCAGAAGATGAGGCCTAAGTAGAATGAGGCCCTCAAAGGGTGTATTTAGCAATGATAGCCTGCTGTGCAGGGTACAAATGCTAGACACAAATGCTAGACACACTTCATTACAGCTTTGTGAAAAGGAATTTAAATTGATATTAATGACCAGGATATTGTAAACAATCATGGTGCTAAATTGACAGCTTGAGAAAACAAATGCCAAACACTATTAATCTCATTTAAATTATCAATGACATGAATACACTCCCAGGGTACTCTGCCTATAGCCACAGAAGTTCTGTTATCTATAAATCTGGCACTGATTTATACACAACATGCCTCTATCATGCAAACATCTCAATTGATGACTATGTGTGTGTATTTATATTAACTCTCTCTCTGTCTGTAGCTAATACAATTGTCTTAATCTGCTGATGGGAGAGATCCTGTGAGTTAGGAGATGAGATAGGGTGGAATGCTGTTGGTTGGGGGCAGGGTGAGGTTCTGGGTCATGTGGGGGGGGGGTGATATTTTTTTTGTATGTTAAATTGATCAAGGAGTTCCTGAATTTTTTATTATTTTTTTTTGAATTATGACCCTGGCTCCACCCCTATTTGACCCAGTGACCCCATTTGAACAAATCTGAACCACAGTCATTCAATGACCCCCCATACCAAATATAAACTAAATCGGCAATGGTTCTAGACAAGAAGTCGTTATAAGAATTACCAAGGAGGAATATAGTTATGGCCCTGGTTTCGCAACTATTTGACACAGTGACCTCATTTGAACAAATCTGAATGACAGTCACCTAGGGAACATCCACACCAAATATGATCAAAATGCAAAAATGTTATTTTTTTGTTTTTAGAGTTATGTCCCTGGCTTGAACAAATCTGATTCCCAGTCACCCAAGGTCCCCCAGTACCAAATATAAGCTAAATCGGCCAAATATTTTTTTTAGAAGAAGTCATTGTAAGAATTACTATGAGTTATGGCCCTGGTTTCTCAACTAATTGACCGGGTGACCTCATTTGAACAAATCTGAACACCAGTCACCCAAAGACCCTCCATACCAAATATTAGCTAAATCGGCACAATGGTTATGGACAAGAAGTTGTTGTAAGAATTACTATGGAGGAATAGAGTTATGGCCCTGGTTTCGCAACTATTTGACCCAGTGACCTCATTTGGACAAATCTGAATGAGAGTCACCTAGGGAACATCCACACCAAATATGAACCAATTCGGTATGATGGTTTCAGAGGAGAAGATGTTTAAAACAAAAGTTGACAGACGGACGCACGGACGGACGACGGACGAGGAGTGATGACTATAGCTCCATCGGAGACTTCGTCTCAGGTGAGCAAAAAAAAATTAATATAAGCTCAAATGGACCTAATTCAGAATAAAATGAGTCCAATATATATGAGACTCGTCTCAGCAAAATATGCACGGGAATAACAATTTTAGTAAGGAGAATATCACATGTTCACAACGAGCGTGACACTGTCTTGGTCACAGATACACTGTTAAAAAAATTATGTTCTCAAAGACTCAAACGGTACAAAGATCCGGAAAACAGCTGTCGGCACTATGCACCGTAAGGGTACCATTTCATTGCGGTCACATGTTCTATACGGCTATGGAACAAGTTCCATATTGATACGGGACACAGGACCATATAGCCACCTGTAAATGTTCCTTAACTTTACGGTACTATGTGACGGCAGCAAATTTCCGGAACTTTGTACCGTTTGAAAATGGACATCTCGCAACACTGTAAGTGTTGCATCCTATACTCACGTGATTCGTCCTAACCTCTCGTTTGGCGAGAATAAGCACTGGTCCCGACTTAGTGTTTTTCAGCAGATGGTAAGCATCGAGGTAGCTCATGTCGTTAATCCGACGACCGTTAATCTCTAAAAGCATGTCACCCTTCCTATAACAAATCAAAGCCGCATTGTTCAATGACATCAAGCCTATAAATAGTGTCTCTGTCATTTGCAAAATGAGACCCATAGAGGGTGAATTTAGTGACGCTATCACGCACGGCGGCTATAATGTCACCGTATTCACCCTCTGTGAACCTCATTCTGCTTTGGCCTCAACTGCTATGGGAAACCTAGCATCAGGTTGGAGATCCCCAGTTGAAGTTGGCGATGCCCACCCATTCGTTAGTCACCTCGATTATGCATTAATTTATCTTCTGCAAATTAGGGGATATAGAAACTTCCCAGAAGGGAAACAGTAACTAAAACAATGTTAATTTGAGACTATAGATACTTCCCAGAAGATGATGCTAAGCGGAGTGAGCTCCACGGAGGGTGAATTTGGTGATGTTAGCCCGATGTGCGGGATGGCATCACTAAATTCACACTCTGTGGATCTCATTCTGCAAATTACAAACAAACTATTTGCAGGCTTCAATGACCCGGCATGTCACAGTCCCTGTAACTTCAGACCTGACGCAGAGGTTCTATTTCCGAACCCCGGAATTCCGAGTAATTACTACCAATCACAACTTACTCTACTATGAAAGCGTCCAATCGAAACGACTAACAGACCGTGTGATGTGTGATGTAATTTGGGGGACGCACACAAGCCTTCCGATAAATGACAAGTGGACAACACTGCGATAAGCTCAGTATAAATAATGACTCTGTGTGCATATCTTCACAAACGTGGTGGAGATGGACACTTTACCAGCAAAGACACCGGAATATCATCACAGCCCGGTGTCTTCCATCTCCACCTCCAGCACGTGCACCAACACCAACAGCAGCAATAACACCAGCATCATTGCATATCATACACAGTGCTCCTACAATCGCTCCTTACTTATGTTCTTTATTTTCTAACATGCTCGAGATATATTCCTAGTGCAGCAAAGGGAGGAATGATGGTTTCCCTCCACAAAGGTGGCTCCAAACCCAAAGCACGACTTCAACAGTTATCGCCCAATAACAATTATGCCCGTTCTCTATAAAATTTGTTTGAGAAGATCATACAGCTTCGCATCGAGTCATATGCACCGAGCTTAATTACTGTTAACCCATTACAACACGGGTTTCAAAAAGGCGTTAGCTGCATGACAACTTCTTACCTCCTACAGGAATGCATCTCGTATACCAGAGATAATAAAAGCAAACTCTTTTCTTGTCTACTTGACGTGCATAAAGCATTCGATTCCGTTTGGATCGATGGTCTCCTCTTTAAGTTACACCAGCGTGGTTTCAATAATAAATCTGGTCTACGTTAGATGCACTCCTGTCTGGCATAAAATGTTTTGTACGCCATAATGACTCATACTCCAATTGGTTCGATATATTAAAATATTTTACATGATTTTCATTGATGAATTAATATCGGATCCAAAACTCCAACAAAGGCTTGGTCTTAGAGAACACCAACTGCGCCTCGCCAGTACAGGCGGACGACATGATATTACTTTCCCTTTCCGGCACCGGCTTGTCCAGCCTCGTTGATATATGTCTAAATTACAGCCACAAATGGAGGTACATTTACAACTCTACAAAGTCTTGTATTATCGTATTCAACGAGACGAAAAGAGATTATGAGAACAGTTCTAGGGCATGGCATCTTGGAAACTGCCCTATCGATGAGGTTACATCGACAACTCATTTAGGTATTCGCCTCGATAAATATGACTAAAATTCTTCAATCTCACTAGACATATGTCAAAAACTGAAAGGCACATACTCCTCCTTAACGAAGGCCGGCATGTACGCTGGTGCACGGGATAACGCCTCTGAGTTGTCATAAAATATAGAATTCAGTAGTGCTCACAGGAGCTCTGTATGCTAGCGAACTACTTTGGGGCGCCTCAAAAGCTATTAATCTTCAGTTAGAAAAGGCTCACCGCTTTTGCCTTAAAAATATGCGAGGCTTGCCTACCCAAACTAGAACAGCTATCGCACAGGGTCTACTTGGAAGCAGCTGTCTGAATTCTTATATTGATAGGCGAAAACTTATCTTTTTGCCACACTATGTATATTGAGTCACATCAAAACTGGCAAACAAATCTTTCTTCTAAGATTATACCGTTATATGCTGGACGCAGATCCTAATCCAAATTCTTTCATCTATGAGATATTTGACATTCTTATTAAATACAACATGATAGATCATCTTAAGAATTTTGTCGAGGAGAGCATATTCCCATCAAAGCACTCTTGTGAGAAATATCGTCCGTTTATCTGTAAGAGTGTATGATGAAACAAAATGGCTCTCCACTATTAACTATGAACTGTCATTATGGCTCTCCACTATTAACTCTGAACTGTCATTATCCAAATATGGTTCAATACAGTATAACCTAGCTCCATCCAAGCTATGGAGAACATGTCAACTTTATCCCGAGGAGAAATTTTTCTACCTCATGTTAGCAAGGATAATTGCACATACAGCTTACGAGGACGCCGGTGTCTGTCACCTTTGTGTGTACATCTGTTTTTGTTTCATTGAGCATATAATAATACATTGCAATTCTCTGTCAGCTCTCAGGAATGAAATATGGTATGGTATTATAAACGTATATGGAATTGAGGCCTTCATAATACTTGATTCGTTGCCACAAGCCATACAGCTTGCCTCATTTCTGGGTCACTTTCCTTCTGAACTGAATGTATTTTCTCTTAGCCCAACTCAAGACTTTAGATTCTTCATGAAAGCTACACTTAATCTATGGTCCTTGTTTCATTGCTTAGAATAGATTATCTTCGACTCGAAAAACTTATGTGACAACACAGAGTATTAATATCTTGGGTTTGTTATTTTACACATGATATAGTACATTGGCATAATGTGTATATTATAACGAGTACGATTGATGTGCTCGGTGAGAGAGAGAGAGAGAGAGAGAGAGAGAGAGAGCAAGCGAGCGAGAACGAGAGAGATAGATAGAGTATAGACAGACAGAGGGAGAGACATTCAGAGATAGACGAGGATTGTTAGGAGTGAGCGTGTGCGTACAAGGGTGTGGCTAGGACTGAGTATCAGTTTGTTTATTACATGTTTGTGATGTAATTTGTTCTTGTAATGTATACCATCTTGTAAATATGTTGACCTTCCTGGGTCTATGTTTCCTTTGTGTATTTGTTTGTGTTAAATAACTCTTCATTTGTGGAGGACAATTAAAGATATATATATATATTACAAATCAAAAGATCAGATGAACTCCTTGCTGCCGCCAGTTCTACGTCGTCATCTCAACAAACAACCTGGATCATCCTTATTCACGTTTCATCCACTTCATGTTATTGTACACCCATAGCATGATAATCATTAAAATTCAAAAGTGGGTTGTTGGGAGGGGGTTCCGCCCCTTCCAAATCCTTCCGGGTTAAATCCCAAATCCGAATAAAAAAAAAATATATATCTTCACAAACTATGAAAAACTCGTGGCCCAATGACTAAATCGGGCTTTTAAATATCAACGACTCAGGGTACGTTCATGCATTGGCAGGTATTTTCTCATTCAGAAAATACTGTTGTGCCAGAATATGAAAGGCAACAAATGGCTATTACGACATGAGAAGTAAAATTTTAGTAGTTCAACATCATGTAACGGTGCTTCTGGCACATCGCCTTAAAATACGAGTATTATTTATTCTTGCGAGGTATAATTACATGCTATTTACAGGCAAATTTCAATAGCATCTCTACCAATGGAACTACATAGTTCATACTATTGATATAGTTAGCTGTGCATTTTTGCACTCGGTTCTGGCACATTATAGCTTTCTAATTTGAGAGTGTATGAACGTACCCTAGGGTTGAGTTCAATGTCATGGGGGGTAGCGACAGGGGTGGTGTTGGTGAGTGTACGTCTCACACCGAACTCATATCAAAGGTTTTCAACAGTTGGAAATTTCATGACTGGAAAATTTACATATTGTTCAGGAATATCGCAGATGTAGAGAGCTCAATGTAATAATAAACTTATGAGCTCTTATTATAGTTACTATCAATTTTTATGGAAAACATATTATGTATATAAAAGAAGTATTCAGGATAATCTTATACCAAACCTATTTTACTTTTTTAGATTCTAGTGTGTAAAACAGCATGTTTCAAACGAGAAGTCTACACAAACGACGCTATTTTGTTTGATACTGGATTTGCTATACATTTAGGCAAAACAAAGAAAAGGATTTTGGTTCTCAGGCCCCGCCACATTGAATAAAAAGGGCCACTTTAGGCCTAAATTCACCCTCTGTGGATCTCATTCTGCAAATGACAGGACCGCGTTATGGCTTTTTATTGCGATGCCTCCATACAATTGAAAGGCACAGAATGAAATTCAGGATCACATATTACAATGGAGAGGTATCAGTTTTAGACAACAATATGCATAACAGTTCCCTCTACATTTCTGGTTTTTACTAGACAGAGGAAGGTTTCGTTGTCCATGCTTACTATGTGCCGAAAAACATAAATATTAAATTTAAAACCCTCCCCCCTCATTGATTTGAACAAAAATTGCCCGAGAACCAAAACCCTTTTTTGTTTGGCCTTATATCATACTATTTCAATCTTTTAGAGGGAAATCAATAACGATTTTGTTGATTTTTCAATAACTAAACCATATATTTGGTATTAGAGATCTTTTCGCAAAATCAATATTACGATTACGGATAGGATATATTGGCCTAATAAGGTGGACTCCATCAGACTTGAACTATGGTGGTTATTTGATGTAACGGCAGATGCCCCACAATATTCAGTTACAGATATATTTGATGGAAAAAATAATGTGTGTCTGTTTCAGATCCCATGTTCTTATCCGTGTTTTAGGCATCACACGGGTAATGTTAGAGCGCCCACAAGCAGGACCGGTGACACATCTGCACATAATTAAACTGAGTGAGGTATATTTCGTCTCACATAAGAACCCCCGTGCGTAAAGATCTAATTTTTGACCGTATACTGGCAGGATATTTCCATATCCGCGTAATCGTAATTGTGATTTTGCGAACGGTCTCTATTAACACGTCAGTAGTATACGTGCACGTTATATGTGGGCTTCAACATTTCAACATCAACAGAACAAAGCAGAACATTATGTAACATTGAATTTCTGTTGTTGTTGTTGTTGTTGTTGAGGTACATGCATGGAACCCTGAATGCATCATCAAGAAATCAGCGATTATACACGTACTGGAGTCGGCCGTCTTTCTGCGCAGACGATCCTTCAGCCAAATCCTGTATACATATGTTACTGACTCCACAAGCAGTCTTCCGTATTATTGATATACCCAAACCGGATTCAGCGTCTGTGGATGAGACCATCATTAAGTGAGATTGCATGAAGGCGTGGATGCACGTTTCACGGTGGGTGTTCTGGCTATGGAATGTTTCCCGATAATTTGCTGTTATGTAAAACATTTTATTATCCGTCCCTTAACTAAAACTATTTCTGATTGGGCAAAAGCCGTCACATGATAATCCGGGAATAAGACTTTTATTAAAAATATCGCGACACCGGTGACGTCATTTGGATAAACATACAGAAGGATAATAAAAATGTCATTATAAAATGTTGTCTACAGTATGTGTTTTCTTGTACTCGTCCAGATTGTGGAGAAAAGTCATATTGGACTTTTCACCACAACCTGGGCGAGTACACATGCACTGTACACAACAATGTAAAATAACTTTATAATATTGAACAATTATGCAATAAGCCTTGTCACTGAGTCGCGGCCATATATATTTGATCCACCCAGCCCCGTTCTGTTGTTTTAGTGCAACAGGTCAAAGTTCTGGAGTAGCATTCCATATATGGAATCATCAATATTCAAAAGCTCCATATATGGAATGATACTCCAGAACTTTGACCTGTAGCACTAAAACAACGGAACGGAGCTGGATGAATCCAATATGGCCGCGACTCAGTGACAATGCTTATCGACAATTTGGGATAGAAACATCATGACCGCGTTGGTTCAATGGCAGAGATTGTTTTATGCCTGATCTGCCAATTCAAATTGGTTCATGACTCATATTTTTTGTTTCAATAAATTGAAAATACATGTTTCAAGTAAAGCAACGAGAGCCGACAGCGCAATCATTGAACTCATCAGTCTTGCCACTATAACTCAGTATAAATCGGAAGTAGTGTTTGCAACTCTGAATTTATAGGATAATCCAAATGCAATCTGGGGTGCATTTAAATATGTAATTTGATTAGATATGTGTAAATGGAGCAATGAAAGGCACATGGCCGGCAATGCATAAAGAAAGTATAAGTAACAAAACGTATTATAAACTAACAATAGATCCGATATATTATATCAGGAATTGCACGTGACAATACAATATTTCCTATAGTGATAAAACGTTTAGAGAAGAGAGCTCCATCTTCAAATTGCCCACATACATGTAAAATCAGTAAATAAATAGAGAGTAATAAATTGGTTTCGAGAATTATATACGTTAAATAATTCACGAGAGACGTCGGTAAGAAACGAGTGCGCGTACGAGTTTCTTACCTAAACGTCTCTCGCCTCGAGTGACTTATTTAACATAATTCTCAGAACTAATTGACTACTCTATTTATTACACTTCTGCATCAATTTGGTTCGCCAAATATGATTAAAACACCCAGAATTAATGCGTGAAAGTCTCGACGTGGAGAAAGATCATCCATCGAAAATTCAGTCTAGACCAGTAAGGGACGTAACGTCAATGAAGTCACGAGAAATGACATAATTCACTAGTGACACTACCATTTTTAATTAACGGCGTTTTCAATGGAAATCGCACAGGAGTGTAATACCATGTTTCACGATAGTAAATAGCCAATACGAATGCCAGTAAAGACCCATAATTAACGAACATTCTGTCGCGCATGGCTTTCAGATATTGAAACAATCGTTACCAAATACCGAATGTGGGTTTCATACGGAAACGCATCGGGTTGCCATTTGGCCAACTTGGGAGTGAGTACCATACTACACATCAATGATGAGCCTGGCATAGGGCAAATCGAACATCTTTTATTTTCCACAGAAATGGTAGATGCAAAAAAATGTTTGTACATTGGTGTTTTCGTACTCTTTTTCTATGAGTTATGCCCCTTGGTTTGCACACACAAACCGTCCGATTTTACCTATTTTATATAACTAAACTTGACAATTTTCAACCATAAGTAGTTATCGTAGCAATTTCAAAATATTGTCATGCAAGCGCAGATGACGAAATTCAGGGGAGAGAAATCGGGCTATTTTCCTATAACCAACCAAGGTTGGTCTGAACTGAATACAGAACTCAATTTACGCAACAAAAGTTTTACAGTTAAGTAAACTAATTAAACCACTGAATCAGTATTGTCACATTCAACACAGGCTACACTGGCAGTATGTCACACCCCAGATACTTATTAATCTATTTTTCATCACTCCAACAACCCGCAAAATCGTAAACTGCTCCCACGGTTTTTGGATAAAAAAATCACACAGGCTACTAAAACTGGCAAAAGGACAGAGGTTCGCTAACATATGTAAAAAGAAAAATAATACACCCAGTTTGAATCAAGGCTCGCCTGGTTGATGGGATTCGGATGTTATCAATTTGAAGTAATCGTGGTTGATATAAGATATTGCAATTTAATGATCTTCATGCATTGGTGACTGTCTTGTGTGGTCAATATCATGGAGGCCGTCATATTGTCTAATATCTAGAATACCGCCTGAATTATTAACGAGACTTGACACAACTTGGATGTTTTTTTTACCAGTTTCTGCGAAAATTTGCGTCTTTTGTACCAGTTTCTGGTATCTGTGTGACCTTTTTACCAGTTTCTGCGAAAATTTACGTCTTTTGTACCAGTTTCTGGTATCTGTGTGACCTTTCACACAGAATAATGGGATAGCAACAAATTCAGCACCATGCAGTTGAATGAAGTAGAAATGTTACAAAGGGACAATGCCAATCATACATGTACCTTTGGTCAACAGAATGTCGAGAATTCTGGTTTTTGTTGCGGAACCATTCTGTATATTGTTGTTGTTGCTGGTCGGACTGCCGGGTGTTGATCCATTTGAGTTTGACGTCATCCCATACGTATGTCTTGACAGTTCCATGGGTGGAGGGAGATAACTCTCGTTTGAATCTCCCGGTTGACACAGAGAATTGTCGCTGATACTCGACCCAGAAGTGTTGAGCAGATGATGAGCATTAAAGCCATTGCCGACAAGTTCATTTATGTTGGTATCCACACTGTGTCGCGGAGAGTGTCCCGGTGTCGAAACTGGGCTTCCGTCCTGGCTCTCGCTGTAGTAAGGAGTCAACATTGGGCTGAAATTTCGTGAGGTGGTTGTGATATAAGTAACATGTTCCCTAGCCTATACAGTTAGATTCGAATTTGACAAAAACATTTTTTAAAAATATTTATTACCTAAAGATATACATATATAATTTCTTATATCTAACTATAGTGCGTTATCGCCGAGTGCTTCCCGGGAAACTTGGCATCGCGCCAAGTAAATTACCGCGCGAATTAATACTATTTAGCAAAGCAGCACTTGACACCAATACCAGACATTGAAAAATGATTGCTTTGTCCATTAAAGTGCAATTATTGTCCAACGTAGTGGCACTAGCGAAAATAGGCACAATGACAAAGCGGCAAATTGGGGGACTTTATGTTTCGTCGCAAGGCAGAGCGCGAAATACTGTCGTATACGGGTTGCGAATCGTCTCAGCCAACGCCGTGCATGTATGCATTTTACATGAATTTTTCAGCTTCTTTTAAAGATTTTGGTTTGTTAAAAAGGCATAAAGCTATAGTTTTATTCATGTGATATACAAGATTTTCAACTCCTTATGTAGGGATATAAGATTTTATGAAACTCGTTTCATAAATTTGATTCACAACTCGTCTACGACTCGTTGCGAATCAAATTTATCAAACTCGTTTCATAAAATCTTATATCCCACATAAGGAGTTGGATATCCTCTATATATGCTTTATACATAAAGATGAGCATTCAAATATTGATCAATGGGTGGGTGGGTGAGGGGCGGTAATCTACATTTATGACACCATATAAATTTCTGCGCCAATGTGCCACAGCTTCTATTTTTTTGGCACCAAATATGGAGCGTTCAACAGGAAACTGCGACATCTGCTCCATAAGGCATATATATAGAATACACCGATAGCATAGTAACCGAGAATACCAAATTTTCACCACGAGTGGAATTGTGGTTTTAACCACGAGCCTTTTGGCGAGTGCATGGTTACCACGAGTGGTGAAAATTGTGTACTCTCGGCTACTATATATGCGTGTATTTTATTTATGTCATAATTATTATTTGTATTTGTTCTACGAATTCAACTGCTCCGCTGTTTACTTTGAATGTACGTGTATCCACACCGAGAGACACAAACCCGATGTGCGTCATGCGTAGTGATGCATTACGTCATGACGTCAGCCTGTTTATGAGCGATCAGTCACTTGGAATTACCATTCATATGTTTCCTATTTCAAACTACATTTGATTGAAATGCAGGCAATTTTCCTCATATCTAATTGATATCATGACAACTTCCAATCTTAAATGAATGTGACATAGGAACTATTTTGCTAACTACGATCAGGTTCTACTATGAGTATACACGTTTAACACATGAAATTGCGTTTGAACCTTTACACCCACAGTAGAAATGTATACCCACAATAGGAATCTGTTTACCAACAGTAGTGTGTAAAGATGAAGTTTACAAAAAATATTTGTTATACTCACAATAGAATTGGCAATTATGGTATAAAAAGATACAATTACAGCATTGCAATTAATAAACCCGAAGTAGACCGTAGATAACAGGAAAAACCATTATAAAGGCAGTTTCGCATAAGGTACCAGTCAAAAGAAGTGGTATATTAAGCGCGCTATTTTCGCGCCCAATATCGCAATAATATTGCAAGTGGAAATCTTATAAGCGCGCCGCTTGCGATATTACTGCAATATTTTGCGCTTAATATCGCAATCTTTCGCGCTTATTATTGCGACATCTTGCGCTCAAAATTGTGACATTTAAAGCAACTTAATGCTTCTTCTATATTGTTTATTGAATAAATAGAGACAATGTTTTAGATTTGTGTATAATTATAGTTGTAAATGCAATATGTACACTATATGTACACTATATGCACAGTATTTATCTAATATAAATATAACACTATCGGTTCTGTATGAAATTTTGCGCGCTTAATATAGCAATATTTTGCGCTCAATATCGCAATAATAAGCACGACATATTTTTGGTATTGCGCTATAATCGCGCCATTTTCGAAATTAAGCGCGCTCAATATCGCAATATAGGCCCGCCTCAATATACCACTTCTTCTGACTGGTACTATACCACTACCGTAAATATAGAGTTTTTGCATAGTTTTCAGCTCAAGTTTTCCTTTTTGTGACCTTCGACATGGAGCGATTAGCTCGAAATTCTGGTAACATACCTTCCACCGGGCGACTTCACTCTGCTCCTGTATACCATGGTGACTGGACCTTTCTTCAGCCGCCGAAAAGTATTAATCACCTCCTTATGGGTCAGACCATGAAGACTCTCCCCACTAAGGGCGATAATCTCGTCTCCTGCAAATCCCACAATTCTTATCAGCTCTTTCAAGGTGCATGCACGAGGTTACAAATAACAAATTATTTTCCATACGCGACAGTGTTAACTTTTTGTCCCACCGGCCATGGGTTAAGCCTATTTGAACTTCAAGTGGTCAATTTTCCCTTAGAACGTCATCCGATACACCAGTCTGTGACAACAAACGCGCCTTTTTCGGTAATTTTTTCAAACGATAATCTTGCATTTCCACAACTACCCCATTTACTGCACACAAATCAGCAGCTTAAAAATACCCAGACCCCTTCCGTAACTTAGCAACCCACCCGACTCTTCATGGCCACCTAAACAAAAATGATCGCCATATTTACGTGGGCTATGATTTTCTGTTCCCGCTTAGGGAAATTTCCCTCAATGATAATCAACCAATCAGCTGCCAGAATTTTTTGTAATTTTTTTATGCTGACTCGAGTTTATTCCCTGCACAAATTCAAGAAGCGTAACTCTATATAATTAGTTGCTTGTAACCACGGATGCCATTCTGTTGCAACAAGTTGGCCTAGAGTGATCTTTCTTTGAATACAAAATCTGCGTCAGCTTCAAGACGTACGACAAGGTAAGGTCTCGAGCCATGGAACATACTTGTTTGTTGCGAGGGTTCTGCGCAAAACGTAAACAGGCGAGTGCAATATATGACCTATATATGACCAAGAATGTTCTCAAGTTTAAAATAATCTAGAATGTCTTGATTTACGTATACAATTTGCAAAAATCCTTTTGTTATTGTGTTACTTATTGTGTTAAACATTTTAAGCATATAATCGTGAATGCAAGTGAAAAATAATTTCACATTTCCGAAAAATATTTGTTTTACTGCCGAACTATTATTTATTTATTGACCTCCACGTGTGGAGAGTGGTTTACAATATTTACAAATAAGACAAAGTTCAAATATGACAATATGCAAGGGTTACATTTAATAACACAAATACATGCATCAACAATTGGAGAAAAAAAACCCAAACAAATACAAAAAACAAAACATAAAATAAATAAATAAAATAACGCTATATCATCTACTATATATTTTGAGAACTACGTATATCTATTATATATTTTGGGAGATCTGTGTGTGTGAGGGTGTGAGTGTGTGAGGGTGAGGGTGTGTGTGTGTGTGTGTGTCTGTCTGTCTGTCTGTGTGTTCGCGATGGACTCGAAAACGGCCGAGTCGATTTCGATGAAACTTGGTATGTGGGGAAACTTTCGGCCGTGGAGTGGCATGGGCCTGTTAATTTGCCCGTGCGATGTGACTTTGACCTTGAATCGGGTCATTTCAAGGTCAAACGCCCGAGTATCACGGGATTTCGATGACAATTAGTGTCTACGGATACTTTCGTATGGGGAGTGTCGTAAGCCTATTAATTTGCCTTTGGGTTACTTTTGTCCACTGAGAGTTTTGGACGGGTCAAATCGTGACCCCGACCTGACCTTGACCATCAAAATGATCAATTCGAGGTCAAATCGGGTAAAACCGGATGGATTTCGACGGGTACTTTTGTCGGGTACTTTTGTCCGGGCAGTGTTTTGGACGGGTCAAATCGTGATCCCCACCTGACCTTGACCTTCAAAATGGACAATTCAAGGTCAAATCGCGCAATTCGCCGAAAAGCAGAGGGGAAACAGCCCGGACCAATTCAAGGTCAAATCGTGTAAAACCGGATGGATTTCGACGGGTACTTTTGTCGGGTACTTTTGTCCGGGCAGTGTTTTGGACGGGTCAAATCATGACCCCACCTTACCTTGACCTTCAAAATGGACAATTCAAGGTCAAATCGCGCAATTCGCCGAAAAGCAGAGGGGAAACAGCCCGGACGAAGTCGGGTCCACCTGCTAGTAAATATATATATTTGTACTTTATAGAGTCGAAAACGGCTCACCGATCGAGACCAAACTTCCCATCTAAGGGTAAAAACCCACGGGAATAGTCGTCGCGCCGTTTTGGAGAAGCTCCGAGCACCCGTTCTCCACACCCAGTCACAAAAAACGGCACTGTGGGTTTAATCGCGTTGATAGTTAAAGAGCGTACTTAGGGCTTCCTAGGAACGGGGGAGATTTTCATAGGGTCAGTTTTTCCTCCCGAGGTGACCTTCACCTTGAAACGGGTACCCACAAATGATATATATGTGTGTGTCCTTTATAGACTCGAACCGATTGAGCTCAAACTTGCTACCTACGGCAAGTATCATGGACGGGTTAAATTGTGACCCCGACCCGACCTTGACCTTGAAAATGATCAATTCAAGGTCAAATCGGGTAAAACTGACGGATTTCGACGAAATTTTACACCTAGGTGCAGCATATATGTCTCGGAAGTGGCGGGCTAACCTGCTAGTAGTATATACAGCAGTGTTACTGGGACTAAAATTTAACTGTTAATATTTTAATCCAATCACTATCATTTTCAGTAAATTCCCATCTCATGCAACGATTTACTTGTTTCAATATTCTAAAAAAATCCTTGTCTGGGAAAACTGAGATCACATTGGGGAGTCACACGCCACACCCAACGTCACTATGCATCTGCAATTTGTAAGCAGCTTTAACCCTTTCGTGTCGGCAGCTACGCTGGTGCAGCATTAAGTATGTGCCAGTGCATTATCTTATATATACGAGTCTCCCATAGGGAGCCTCGCATATATAAGATAATGCACTGGCTTACAAAGTCAATGTAAATTTTGTTAGGCCAATGTATTCTCTTATATATATGCGAGGCTCCCTATGGTAGACTCGCATATATAAGAGAATACATTGGAACAGGAGATTCTCGTGCAAATCTTCAGGAAGCTACAGTCATGAAAGGGTTAAACTCACCTTCTTTGAGTCGCCCGTCTTCGGCTATAAGTCCGTTATTGAAGATTCTCCGGACGTATATTCCTATTCTCCCTCTCTTGCAGTCGCACCCTCCGACAATACTGAAGCCGAGGCCCTTCCCTCTCACTCCTTTGATAACTGTGAGATCCTGTGGAGGGCCAAATTTCCAGCCTTTTAGTGGAGACGACGAGCTCTTGTCAGATTTCTGAAAGTGAGCCTATATATTGGTTGAACAAATTGATCGTGACACACAAACTACACAGATAATACACATCAACTGATTGGTAGCAAGGCTCATGACGGCCGGAAAATTCATTGGCCATTTTATTTACTATTTCTAATGTTTTTTGCCAAATTTTCAAACATTTTGGCCAAATTGAAAAACCAAAATATGTTATCATCGAGAAAACCAAAACTAACATTTTGTCGTATAAGTCTATAAGCGCAACACAAAAGTCTGTATATTAACACTCTTTATTTTTTATGGTATAAAGGGCAAGTTACAATAAACAATATGTATTGTCCTGTGCTGACTGACCAACGAACGGGGAACGATAATTTCTGTTAATTTTAAAGACATAGATGTCGTCTATTAGTACAATATATGAATTTATCAGCCGAATGCGATACCAACAAATTGACAAAACGAACACATTGTAGAAAAACCGATGGCCATATATCATATTAAAAAAAGGATTTTTTTTTTAACTTTGGTGAAAAAAAGGACACATTTTACAAGTTAATTATTTGTTGGAAAATTAAAACATCAAAACAAATTCAATCTATTTTCGGTCAGAAATTTCTGTCTGTTAACTATAACATAAAACTTCCAATTGTTGAACATTTTGATGAAAATTGGGGGGGGGGGACCAGAACCCCATTATATCCCATCCCTATAACGTCATAAAGACAAAGACAACCATATCATCGTCACCAACTGTGGGGGGGGGGGCACAAGAACCCCATTATCTCTCATCCCTATAACGTCATAAAGACAAAGACAACCATATCATCGTCACCAACTGGTGACAGACGTGACAACAAGTTGACTCACCGAGAACATATTCTCCCACGGCACGAGACTTCCCGTTGGCGTCTGCGCAGTAACTTCCGGAATGTTTGATGTAGGTGTTCCCTGTTTTCGCGGTACGTTGTCTAGAGAGGTGCACGACGAGTTCATGATTGACATGTTCTGCATTGATGACGTAGCCGAGGATATCGACGGAGTTCTCTTTACCTGTAAAACACAATCATGAAATTGTTGCGATTAACCACACGTTAAACTATGAAACACTCCGGTTGGGTGGTTAAACAGAAATTGAGATTAATCTTGCTCAAAGTAGTTATTTTTATGAATATTAACCCTTTACCCAACAAACCGGCCAAAACCGGCCAAATGAAGCTTCAACAGCCTAAAATATATTCGGTCTGTCTCAATAGAACCATACAAATATGGATATCATTGGAACCGGCTCCTTGACCACATTGTGATAGTTACAGTTATGCCCTGTGCCAATGCATTCTCTTATATATGCGAGTCGACCATAGGTCGCCTCGCATATATAAGAGAATGCATTGGCCTAAATAAAATCTTTTTTTAACACTTTTTACCATTTTTTCTTACATTCTTTAACAATTTTATAATTTTTAATGTGTTAAGCCATTGCATTCTCTTATATATGCGAGGCGACCTATGGTCGACTCGCATGTATAAGAGAATGCATTGGCACAGGGCCGTTCTGTTGGGTAAAGGGTTAATCCATTTTTTTTTACACACACCGCCAGTCGTATATATTTATTAACTGCAATGAGTATCGATATGCGAAATCATTTGCGTTAGTTTATCGCCGATTGTTGCGTCCCGAATGAAGATATAAATATTTACAATTTAGCGTAGTTCAGACGGTGTTTTCTATGGAGTTGTATGGTCGATTTCTTTGAGTTTTTGGGCGATGTTAGTAGAATGCTACATTCTCCCAGTTGGCATAGCGCCTGAGTACTAATGTATCCGTTTCGCGCACACGAACAAGTCCATACTATGTCTTTCATATTGATTTCCATCTGTTTATTTGTGTTTTAATATTATATGATTGAACCCTATCTGACAAAATTATTGTGATTATTCGGATAGGGGGATCAGTATTTATTGGGTGTACATTCACAACATGATATGAAATAGCACAACAACCATTTGCCTTAATACTCATTGCTCGCATTCACCAGCTGGGTTTAGTTTATAAACCTATTAATTTATTTTGGTATTGGCTTAACTCACAATGTACATTCGCTAGCGCTTAAGGCACGCACTGTATTCGATATGATTGCCCAACTCTATCAGATTTGCTACGTGTCCATAGACAATGCGTCACAACTGAATTGCGAACACTCAGAGGATAAAGTACGCAATTAGCGTTATATATCGAGACTGAATCTTTCTGAATATATAATTTGGCTTTTGGATACTTCCCGTCTTTTTGTTTTCAAGAATATGGACGTTACTACGTATACACAAAAACGTTGCTCATAATTAAAACAAGAAAACCTTAGTCAGAAATGGTAACGCCACCAAGATCATATTATTAGCCATAAATATAAATTATAATATAAAATATATTGGTTACATGAATGCACCGCCTCAGAATTCCGTTAAAACAACTAATCCTTCAAATTATTACAAAAAACTACGGCTTATTACTGCAGGTTTCTCATTCACCACACCAGAAAGCTTCTAAATGCGGATAACAAAATCGGAGGTATTGTGTTCCCGCCAAGAGTGCATGGCCCAGCCATTGTTCATACCTAAACGTCGAAAGCAGTTAACGCGGTCATAATGGTTACATACTGCAACTATAAGACATCCAGCGAATACACACCCCACGAAAACCCAAAATGTGTTGTCCTGCGAGGTATCCCATCGCTATAGCTCAATTTGACACGGCCAGATTAGCCTTTCCACAATATCCTAAAACAATAAAGCTTCTCAAATCATCGGCATAGTCAATAGAACTTTCACGAACTTGGACATTCCATCTACAGCTTTTACCAGACTCGGGGTCGCATTACAACTTTAACGCGCCCCAAAATAACCGCATTCGGGGTAGCACTACAGCTTTTAAAGCGACCCAATCTATTTATAAAACCTACATCGGCCCACGTCTTTCTAATATTTGGCCAACAGTATACACCGGTGGCGTTAATGAACCAACCATATACTGCTATGCGAATGTGATCAACAGTAGTGATCAATCTATGATCGCCGTCAAATCCCCTTGATTGGATAATCTTTTAAAGGGGTACCGTACGCTAAATCCGGCCATTTATGGGACCATCTCCTTTTATACTCAACGGAATATATGAAACAAATGAATGAATTTGAGCCATGTATTAGTGCAAAATGCACCCATTAGCTCTATGAATGATGCAAACAACATGGGAATTATAATGAAAATGAATTAATGACTGGAGTAAATTCATTTTAATTATAATTACCATGTTGTTTGTACCATTCATACAGTAAATAAGTGTATTTTGCACTCATCCATGGCTCAAATTCATTCATTTGGTGCATATATTCTGTTGAGTATTAAAGTAGATGGCCCCAAAATGCCGCGTATTTAGTGTACAGTACCCTTTAACGCGGCACTATCTATCCGATCGACGGATAGCTTCGAGTTGAGCCTTGGTGAATACTGGCTCTTGTGTGTCAAATCAATTTCTATGAGATTCTTTTCAACTCTGAACGAAGTTATTGGGATCTGTTATAACTGTTTTGTATCAAAAACGTTAACTCTGTATTTATTACACATTCATGCTACTAACTTTCATTGCCACGACCAGTTGAACCAGTTTCGGCGCATTCCGTAGAACATCGACAGCTTCCGCATGACTAAGACCGATGAGACTTTTGCCGTTGATCATGAGAAGCTCGTCGCCCCGTCGAAGACGTCCATCCCTGAAAACAAAGTTGTGGTGGTAAGCCTCGTCTCATTCGAATACTAAATTAAGCACAACATACTACATACACATTCAAAGCTATTCAATTGGAAAATGTCTGAAACAGAAATTTGCACTTCTGACAGTCTGGAAGAGAAACATTTTTGTTGCACGTATTTTATTACTGCAGTGATATTACACTGGACATCTCATCAGAAGAAAGTAATCTATGAAAGACTTAACCCCTCCTATATACGACGACAAGGATACCGTGAACAACATGTACTTGCTGTTATTCAAAAGATATATATATAGAGAGAGAGAGAGAGAGAATAGCCCCAATTAAAACCACATTGTCAGAAAAGGATAAAATGCTCCAAGACAGATGAAATGTAATGTACAATTTATTTGAAAAAGAGTCTGGTTATATATAACAAACTTTCACTCTATTCTGCATAAGTATTTTTGATGACAATTTGCCGAGAGTCCGCAGTACGTGGCTTATTCTACATATTGCCAATGTCTCAACTAATACAAATTATAGTATAACATTGGAATACACTTTGTTATTCTACTGTATTGTGTATACACGTGATCTGATCCGAAATAGAAACACATATAAACAAAACAGTTGAGGTGTTAATAGTATATCAAAGTGGGCATCACGTTGTTTATTCAGTTATCAGCGAATGAACTACTTATATTGGAACACTGCAATGTGTGATTATATATTGAACACTCCACAAATGTTGATAATAGCTTACGGTACCAGATATCTTACTATAACATACGTGTATGTGATCGGAGGGAACATACTTGTACCTCGATAAATTGAGTCTGATACAGACTGTTAAAGTATAACATGAGTATACGCTGGATCAAATTCGTTGAATACATGTATCATTCAATATCCACAATGATCATACTGCCTGTGCTGATCCCAGCCGTCCAAACATTCTGACATGATATAGTTGAAATAATGAAATCGAGTTGTGCCAGACCGTGTGTTACTGCAATAATGAATGTCGAAGCGGTCCCACATCAAGGCTGATTCACCACAGCGCCCTCGTCCAAACGTCGTTAATCTCCTTATCATATGCTTACTAAACACATCATTTTTTCCCCGCGAAAAATATGTGTACTACACTATTATTTCCTACACCATTATGACCAGAATATACAGAGAAATTAAGCCGGATATACCGTATCAAAATGTGATGCCGCGCATTTTTAGCAAGACGTGCGTGTTCGAGAACCCAGTAATTATAATGTTCATCTGCGTGAGTGCTAACGCGTATGTATACACCGTTTTGATGAGTACGTTTTAAGTGCGACTGTACGAAGACTACGTTTGTATGTAGATATAATTCAAACGAACTGTTACACTAAACTATACCTCCATCACTTGCCATTTTATCGAAGTTTGTTTCCACGAGTGAGTGGGTTATTCAGACATTTCTAAGTGCTCACATTTGGCTTCAACATTCGACCTACATTACTCGAATTACATGTATATCTATGTTCCTATCAATGCATTCAAACAAGTTTGGTGTTCGACACTGGATTCTTTCCAGATATGTACGCCAATTAGTTCTTTGAATGGCTGTGATCCAAATTCGAATTCACATATCAGTATAGACCCTTGTACTCCCGAGGGTTTGAGCGCTCTGCTTAACCCCTTCTCTTCTGTTGTTTGTTTGTATATTTGTTTGTTTTAGTGTATATACGTCGTTTTAACAGGAAGTCATATCACGACGAGTTTCTCTACTGAATGCCATTAAGATATAGAGAATACCTACAGTTTTTGTTTGAATACCGAAATATCTCATTCGTGTCTGGAAAGAAATACTAAATGTTCATGAGCGGCTGCTGGCTAGCCGAGATTGAAAATTATTCGATAATTCTTTCCAGACACAAATGAGATATTTCAGGTATTCAAACAACAAGACAGTCAAAGACTGTGGGGTCGCTCACCAGACTGCAAAGACTGATGAGACTGGGACTCTGGAGACCACAATAGTCAGAACTTTTCATAAGCACTTTGAAAAAAGTAGATCTAAACACGATATGTGGTTAGAGAGGCTTCAGTAGTGTACAGTGGGTAATTTCAAGGTGAATATCCACCATGAAATTGCCCACTGTTCACTACTGATCACCCCCCTCCTCCAGCTCAACAAGTCCCCTCCCGACCGGGCTCCAGACTCCCAAGTCTTGGGTTGGAATTTCACAACAGACATCTCAAACTTTCTCAATTTTTGGAAATTTCCAATCTCACAAGCACCTTTTTATAAAACCATTTAGACATGTTTGAAGCCCATTTATCCATGGACCCAAAACACCATACATGTATGTCAGATTAATCAGTTAGGTAGTTCCAAGGAAGATGTTTTAATGAATTTGGTATTTCAATGATTTTTTAAACACAAAATTGTTAACTCCCCCGTCATTTCTTAACAGGTTGACCTGATGTTAACAAATCTGAATATCAGTCACTAAATGATCATCCATACTATATGTAAGCTAAATAGTCCAACCTCTCTTGAGAAGACAATTTAAGAATGACTATAGAGACATACAGTTATGTCCCTGGTCCCACCCTATTTAACCTGGTGACCACATCTGAATAAATTTCAATACCAGACACCCAAGAACCCTTCATACTAAATATCAGCAAAATAGACCTGTTAACATTTGTGGCGATTTCGGTCGAACAGTTTAACCCGAAGTAGGAAAATGTGGACTGTTACTGGTTGAAAAATCAAATCTACAGCCTCATTGCCTCCACCCAGGCAGCTTAGAAATCAATAGGAATCTATATATTATTATACCAGTATCAAACAGCATACATACAGGTAGGGTGGGTGGTTGAGAGTTAAATCTCTTATCTCTGCCCTTATTTGAACAAATGTGAATCCCCATCTATGAGATCTATTCATCTAGAAATTTCAAACGGTAGATTTTAAGAGTTGAAGAAAACTGATTTTCCTCAAAAGTTTCCTAAAAATGACCTCACGTGTACAAATCTGAACCCCACTCACCAAAGGACCCTCCATACCAAAAGCTAAATAGGCCTGATGGTTTCTGAAGAATTACTATGGAGGGAAAGAGTTATGGCCCTGGCTTCTCACCTATATGACCTGATGAACTCATTTGAACAAATCTGAATGTGAGTCAAAATATATAAACCATTTCGGTCTTTAATATGTATGTGGAAAAGAACAAAATTGATGGACGGATGGAAACATCCCAACAGAGGGATGGACGGGAGGACATACTGACAGACAAATTCAATCCAATATACCCCCCCCCCAAGTTTTCTTTGCAAATCAGGGTATAATGAGTACAACTGGATAGGTGGTGGTTAAGAATATAATAGTGGAACAGCCAAGCCTGAATATAGTGTCTGACTTTTGCAGAATGAGGTCACTAAAGGGTGAATTTAGTGCTGCAATCATGTAAGGGGGGCTAGCATCACCAAATTCACCCTCTGTGGACCTCATTATGCTTAGGCCTCAACTGCCATGGGAGACATAGGAACAGATTGAAGTTGTCCAGTTAATTGGTGATGTGTACCCATTGGGCACTTCAATTATCAATTTTATCTTCTGACAGCAAATTAGGGAATATAGAAACTGAACAGAAGGGAAAAAGTAAGTAGAAATGTCAATTTAAGACCTGTATACTTCCCTGAAGATGAGGCCTAAGCAGAATGAGGTCCCTGGAGAGTGTATTTGGTGATGCTAGCCTACTGTGCAGAGTAGTATCACTAAATTCACCCTCTGGGGACCTCATTCTGCAAATGTCAGACATACAGCATTTTGTTTTGATATGATATGTTAATGATACACACAGAGCATGACTATTTACACCTAGCTGCCAGCCAGCTAGATAACATCTGAATTGATGACTGTTATTAACTCTTTCTGTCTGGGGCTAATACCATACTTTATGGATGTTACAAGGTGTCAGTTTTTCTAATTAATTTGTTCTTGACTGCAGTGGGTGCAGGGCGGCGCAGATTGGGGGGGGGGGGGTGGTAGTGGGGACAGGGGTGTAGAGGGGTGAGGAGGGAAAGGGGTGGAATGGGGTGTTTTGTGTCTAAAAAAATACAAAAAATCAGGGGTTAAAATGAAAAAAATATTTTTGTATTGGTTCATTTTGAATTGTGATTTGTTTTTTGAATTGAGCAAGTATTTAAATTTAACAATATTTAAAAAAAAAATTAAAAAACTTTTTTTTTAATGTTATGTTCCTGACACGGCCCCTATTTGACACACTGAACCCATTTGAACAAATCTGAACCCCAGTCACACAAGGACCCACCATACAAAATATTAGCTAAATCGGCCTGTTGATTCTGGAGAAGAAGTCATTCTAATAATTACTATGGCGGGAAAGAGTTATGTCCCTGATTCTGCCCCTATTTGACCCAGTGACCCCATTTGAACAAATCTGACCCCCAGTCACTCAAGGACCTTCCATACCAAATATAAGCTAAATAGGCCTGATTGTTCTTGAAAAGAAGTTGTTTTAAGAATTACTATGGCGGGAAAGAGTTATGGCCCTAGCTTCGCAACTATTTGACTCAGTGACCTTATTTTAACAAATCTGAGTCTGAGTCAAGCAGGGAACATCCACACCAAATATGAACTCATTTGGCCTTATGATACTGGAGAAGAAGATGATTGTTGACGGACGGACGGACAGACGGACGGACGGACAGACGGACGGTCAGACGGACGGACGGACGGACGACGGACGAGGAGTGATGACTATAGCTCCACCGGAGACTTCGTCTCAGGTGAGCTAAAAACTGTATGGTGTTCTTTTTATTATAAGCGCCTTATTAATGCTTATTAATGCACAGTTGCTAAATTATGCGGCATTTTCAATTTTAATATAAATTATAATTAGATACATACGAAAATTTATCGCTGTTATATTATTATTAATACTATTATTGTTAACATTTGCATAGCGCCTATTACACAACCTAGTTGTGTTCATTGTCGCTGTTACATGACATATCTGATTAAATATATATATACATCGATAGGACCACATTACTAGCATAAAAGAAAACACGTGGATAAGATTAGTCCAAGAGAGAACAAATTCTAAATACACAGTTATAAATTAATAGTTAAAAGTCATTCGAAGAGAAATTAGAATCTAAAAAACTCCAGAGCAGTCAGTAAAAGTTTCAATTGAATCCATAAGCGATTTTAAAAGAGTTATATTTTACAGTTTAAAAAATTCCAAACGATCATGAGTTAGCGACTGTTAGCCTCAGATCGTCTTGGCGTTTGTTCCAGTTGGAGCTGTGATAGAAAATGCTCTGTCTCCTAACGTATATAGGATGGTTTGAGTTAGGAAGTGCTAAGGATATCTTCCAGTCTGATGTTCGTTGCATCGTACCGGAAGTCATTAAAAATATTAGCTCTTTGATGCAGTCGGGAACCGTTCCTTCAAGAGCCCCAAATGTGTTCAATATGATCCTAAAGTTGATCATGTATTGGATATATAGGCAGCCAGTAAAGATGTTTCAAGACTGGACTCAGCTCTGTCCTTCTCAGTACTCTTGCAACAATGCTATAAGGTGGCAACTTATTGAACTCGCTCCAATTTTATGATGAGTGAGCCAGTGTTGCCAAAAAACATGCAACCGTTCATATAACAAAACTTGCTGCTCACCAGTGACTGGACAATTGATTCCGTTGCAGAAACAGTTAATGTCAGCAACGTAATTATTATATATGATAGGGAAGCATATAATAAAGAAGGATTCCTATTAATTGGTGGGAAATATTCAGATAATAAGTTCAACAAACGGCATCTATATATAGGCATTCCAAAGGTAACTACACCCAATGGGTATTTAGTATACGTGTAGAAAGGGTCAATGCAAGCCACACTAATGCGATCGTATTTCATAGCATAGCGTACACTGGGTGCACCATTCGTGTATGAGTTTCAATTATATACGATTCTTCAAACGCACGGCCAGCAAATTTTCATTGTGCAACTGCGCATCCTTCATTATATAGTACAGTACATGCACTTCCTCCCCACCACCACCACACCATAAATACCCAGTGAATGTACATGTCGAGAGGTGATCATTTGAATTACCTATTTTTCTCCCAAATTCTCGCCAACCAACCGATTCACGGCCTCTCCGTAGAATTGGATGTATCTCAGTTGATCATACCTATACGAATCTCTGGGAGCGGAATCCTTAAGAACATGCACATTCAAATAGCACTTTCTCGTTCATAAGTTATGTGTATTTTCAGATTAGTTTATCTTAATTGCACATATAGGGTTTCATGTCAAGTTTCTCACCTGTTAGCTGCGCCTGCTTCCGTGACACCAGCGACAAATATCCCGATATCGCCGCGTTTCGAACCTTTACCACCGGCGATGTGAATCCCAAGCCCATTCTCGTCCTTCAACAGGTGCATCTTCGTCACGATCCGCTTCTGAAACACAATCAAAGTAGCTATACCAGAGCAGCTACTCAGTTTGGTCACCTGGTTGGATCATGTGATTTACAGACGTGGATCGCCAGGATCTTGCACCTCCGAATATCAAGCTGCACCCAGACGGAACCAATATCCAAATGTGGCCAATGTTCGGACATGTACGGTGCATAATCGTATATCAAGTTTTCTGATTTTAGATCACTATACGCACTTATTCCCACACAACCCCCCATGAAAAATTGCACTGTCTCAAAGACATTCGTTTCTAAATTTCGGTGCCTTGTGTTATATAGTCCCAGGCATGTCCAAAGGGCAACGCACGGCATGTCTCGGAGACGTATAAATAACATGCTACAATTGCTACTGTGCCATATATCTACTATATATCTGTTTATATAGCTGGGCGGGAAAATCCATTTAGTAAATAAAGAGTTAAGCGAAGGAAAATAGAACAATGAAACAATGAATGTACAACAAACCAATTTTTAAACGAAAAATCTGACCCGAAAATAGCGCAATTATGTCAGCGAACAGCGATAAAACTTTGGCCGAAATTGTTTTCATCTTGAATGATTTATTGCGGTAACGTTGTGGTAAGCATCCTTTGCCCCCTCCGGCATATTGTTCCAATTCCGCGTCAATTAAATCTCAATCACTAACTCGAGTGCATCCCATTCAGCGCGGTTGTTTGTGGAATGGTTATAAGCTATAATCCCTCTATTAGCACATGCGCATACAAACTAAATTAATGGCATCTGTCAGAAATCCCGGATCATAGTAATGGCATTAAAATAGAGGTGGTATGAACCACAAGCTGTGGGAATCTCGCTGGTGTATGCACATCGCGCGGCAAATGCTCAGTATGCAATCCCTGGAGTTACAACAACGCCGCGTCTTGTTGCGGTGCAAGACATTTGGAGCATGGGACGTTGTAATAAAATTCCAACAACATGCCAGAGATATTTGCATTTCCTTGTATACTATACAAAATACACGGGCCCAGGGAACTGCGTCATAGCTATAACCACCTGAAAGAATCTCGTTTAAAAGTGGATCTTTTATAGACATCATCACACGGATTTGGTACATGTACAAACCATGATATCTTTCGGGGTATTAGCACACGAATCTCTTATAGAAGGAGACATTATTGTTTTGATTTTAAAAAAGAGAACGGTATTCCTATAGAGAAGCACTCACGTTCATCCAATCGTACGGTATAGCTTTGCTACTTGTCGTTTATGAGCTCATGTGAATTCACTCAATAGTTTTATACATATGTACCTTGTCTACTATGTATATAATTATGTATATATGTATAGACGCTATAGAATCGAAAACGGCTGGACCGATTGAGCCCAAACTCCCTAAATAAGGGTTTTACTCACGGACAGTGTCGTCGGACCGCTTCTGAGAATGTCCGAGCACTCCTTCTCCATTCCCACTGCCGTCGTCCTGGGAATTGTGGGGTTAATCGCGTGATAGTTAAAGAGCGTTCGTATCCGCAGTGTCGTTGATAAAGAGCGTTTATATACACACACACATATATATGTATAGACGCTATAGACTCGAAAACGGCTGGACCGATTGAGCCCAAACTCCCTATCTAAGGGTAGAAACTCACGGACAGTGTCATCGGACAGCGTCTGAGAATGTCCGAGCACTCCTTCTCCATCCCCACTGCCGCCGTCCTTGGAATTGTGGGGTTAATCGCGTGATAGTTAAAGAGCGTTCGTATCCACAGTGTCGTTGATAAAGAGCGTTTATATACACGACGAGTATAAATACGGCTCAATCGACCGTCTCGAGACGAAATTTCTTACTTAATTTCGTACTTAGGGGTTCCAATGAACGGGGGAGATTTTCATCGGGTAAGTTTTTCCGCACGAGGTGACCTTGACCCTCAAACGACTACCCACAAATGAAATATATGTGTGTCAAATCGGGTAAAACTGACGGATTTCGACGAAATTTTATACCTAGGGGTACTTTTGTCCGGGGGGTGTTTTGGACGGGTCAAATCTTGACCACGACATGACCTTGACCTTCAAAATTGTCAATTCAAGGTCAAATCGGGTAAAAATGGCGGATTTCGACGAAATTTGATACCTAGGTGCAACACACGTGTCTCGGAAGCTATTGCAATTGCTTTTTCAAACAAAGCCATGGGACGAACCACGCCAGGTGTACTTTTGTCCGGGGAGTGTATTGGACGGGTCAAATCGTGACCAGGATCGACCTGACCTTGACCTTCAAAATGGTGAATTCAAGGTCAAATCGGGTCCAATTTTGCATGCGCCCGTGTCCTTATATACGCTCATATAGTCATGTTTCTGACAAAGCCGCCAGTGGCGGGCTAATCTGCTAGTAATATATAACTCCACATGCCGCCCAATATCGCCACTCATATTGTACCCCAATTTGACTGATGCATTCCCTATATATTAATCTTACTAACCGGACCACATCACTAATTACTATTTCACACCCCTCTATATGGTTATGTCCCCATCCAAATATTCCATGTACACTAATGCTCTAAATAATCGACTCCTTGACCACAGCAGAATTATGGGTAACTTTTCAGGAAATATGGCTTGTTGCCATGGCAATAAGCCATATTTCCGACTAAATCCTCTTAAGTTACCCATAATTATGTTGTGGTTAAGGAGTCGATTATTTAAAGCATTACTGTATATGTATAGACCCCCTTCCCATTGTACTCGTAGTTCGTTCGTGAACATTACACAGGATGTAGTACTATGTCGTTTTTGTAGTCGGACGAGTTGGCGATGACATAAGTCCCACTTCTGATAATATAGATGTGAGTAACGACACAGTGAAGTAAACAAACATCGCACCGTTTCAGAAACGTTAAACAGAAGTATCGGATGGCAGACGTAGAGTGTTGGTCATCTTTAAATTTGAAAAAGTAATAATGGACGCAATCACGAAGAGTCGTCTGAATCAATTGAGTCATATAGACAACTATGGCAACGTACATAGCATACAAATCGAGATAAAGTAATACGGTCACGTGGGTACAATATCAAGATTTCTAAGTTGCAAAAAGGTTATAAAACGTAAAGTATATAGCTATAATATGTCGGTAGTTATACCTTTCCGTTGGAGTTGAGTGATAATACAGGACTGCCACACTCCGACACGGATCCAGCTAGACTGCTAGTTTCGGGATTTTGCGGCTCGTTCAGAACTTTATTGTTCTTCCGGAATGGAACCTTCCTCTCCACACTTCCTTGCCTCTGATAACGAGGCTCGTCGCTGAAAAAGTTGCTTCTTAAAGATGCCAGTCTTTTCCTGTACATGGAGGGTGAGTACGTCAGATAACGCACGCCATTGTCGCCTATGTAACCGTTCACGTAATCATGCCTGCGGGGTAGGCTTCCAGTGTTATCAGACAAGTGAATGGCCTCCTCGACCGCCGAAGCACTGTGAGTTCGGCTCTTTTCGGAAATGTTCGCTCCTATTGCGCCCGGAGCCGAGCTGCCACTGTCACGACGGCCTTGTCCGTTCTCACATCTAGCTAACTGATTGTGGAGCGACAGTTTCGGCGTTCCCATTGGAGGCTTAGCTGAGACATAATGAGGCGGCGTAGGTCCCGAATACGAAACCGTGTCTGAAAATACGTCATCACATGATCCGACGTCAGAAGTCGAACAAGAAAGCTGATTTGACGAAGAATTTAGACTTCCGTTGAGGTTCGCGTACACTATATCACAGTCGTCTGGGAGGCATGTTGCTGACTGAGACATGCCCTGCAGATAGGCGCCATCGTGTGCGATTGTTCGGCCTCCTGACTGTAGCGTGGAAGCATGTCGCGGAGGAACAGGCGGGGGAGCATTTCTTTTCCTCCGCCGTCGTATTGTCATCACAAGTCTTCCAGCCTTTTTCGCATTTTCCAGCAGTAACCTATAACACAAATGGAACATAATCAGCTATCTTGAAATATTTACATTGTATATACTGCTATTTATAAAAGTTTGTTTTTGATGAATTCGCCAAACAGTCCTAAAGTATAGTTACATGCAGTGAAACACCGTGTACGGGCAGCCCGTTATTGGGGTGTTTTATAACGGCACCTGATACAGTTTGAGTTATATATTCTGTTAAAGGTACTCAATCCGATCAGGCGGTCCCCATACCATCAAGATACAAAAAACAACATTTCTTCAAAATACGCTTTAGTTATCAGAATCGATTTATTGCAACAAAATAATGCTAAACGCTGTCAACTATGGTATCAAATTTCCCAAAACTTGTAATTTATCAACATTTTGGTTACAGGTGGTGTTGATTGATTGATGTATTTGTGTGACACATTTAGGGGATAAACGTACTCGGTTGAGTTGGAGATTCTACCATGATACGAGTTGGTGAACTCGTCTGCAAGCCGGCGTCGGTAAACGTCCCGAATATCCATCTGAACAGAGTACGTTTATCTCTTCACATTAATGTAATTCAGTACACCAAAAAACAAAAAAAATAACATGAGTATGTAATGAGATATTCTTTTTCCGGTTATCAAATATCTGTGTACTTTCCATTGGGTTAAATAAAACTTCCGGTTAATCGTAGCTATAGTAAACAACTTTCTGGTTGAACTCGATTACGCGAATCCTGGCAGCGCGCTGATGTATTTGACGTACGTTGTCAATGGCAGCGTGCTTTTTTTTTAAATGTGCATGCTTCAGCGGACAATTCTAGTGAACCTGAAGAGAAAACTAACTATTAACTTATTATCTGAAGAAAAAGAATTCCTATGCATATATATGAACAAATTAAATAAAAAATAACAATCTTAAGTTATTTTCCATTATGACAATCCTTACACTTGCACGATAATTCTAGCTGTTTGTTCGGTTGTCTCGGATTGTTGATGGGTGGGGACACACTAACTCCCTTTCACCAGCTGTTTGCAAAACACTGTTGGTATAGAAACAATATCCATAGAAACCAGGAACAAAACATTGTGCAAAAGAACATGGAAGTTGTCTGGAACAAGTGGTTGATCCCCGGAGAGTTGTTGCAATTATTCATAATTGCTAGTTCCTGAGTACTGGGAATGTATCGCCCGAACATTGAGATCGATCTTTTAGATTGTTTGGGAGACACAGACACCGCGATGGTTGTGAGTGGGCACCGGGCCAGTCACGTCATAGTTAATTCCAGATAAAATCAGAAATGAGCACCATCCGTCTGGAAATTACGATGTTGGATCATTGGATGTGGAATTTGAAATCTCCTGCAGTTGTTCTTGTTCAGTATAAGTCAAAAAGCCGTTTATAGAAGCAAGTCTGCTGGTGTATAATTGATGCAATGTTCAGTATGAGTCAAAAGGCAGTTTATAGAAGCAAGTCTGCTGGTGTATAATTGATGCAACATTTGGTGGCTATTAAGGGCGTATATAGCCCATGGTGAAGTGGACGTGCACTAGCTGGCTAGATGGAACACCTATTGGTATACAAACATGAAATCTTTGTTTTGTTTTGTTTGATTATTTATAGGTATTCATGAGAGTTGTAGCCATGCGATTTGTGTTGGTTGGTTATCCCGTGGCTGTACGTCGCTATAATCAACTATATATATGGTCATGACTCATATGGCAGTCATATTTAGTGGAGGAGGAAAGACCGCACAGTGAGTTAAATCAACACAACCCAAATCCAAGCTCGACTCGACAAGAAAGTTATTCGCCGGTTGCACTACATTAAAGACCATATGCCAATGCATTCTCTTACACATGCTAGTTGGCTAGTTAATGCATTGGCCTAACAATTTTGTGTCAATTTTTCTTACATTCTTTAACAATTTTTATCATTTTTTTCTTACATTCTTTAACAATTTTATAATTTTTTATATTTTTTCTTACATTCTTTATCAAGTTCTATCATTTTGTTCTGTTAAGGGTGTCCAACTTATAACTTACAACTTCCGTGCCTTGAACCAGACCATAATACCAAGATAAGGAATTCCATTAGTACCCCGTTGGGTTGGAACTGTTACCTCAACATGTCTGAATATTTGAAACTTCCAACCTATATATGGTTGGACGGTCATTCGGTTCAAAATATGTTGATTGAAAGTGGAGAAAAATTCGACTTTTGGTCATAACAAATGGTCATAACCAATTTGAAGCCAAATCAGCCTCTTCTCCTAAAAATAAGTTCATATTAAAACTTATTTCAAAACCACAAATAAGCCAATATCGGCATTATTTGCATATGAATAACTCTCTATATGAACATAAACCGACTAACCAGGTGTACGCTCCTTTTAACGTGTTTTCACTGTGGCCTGCGCAATGAAACGGAACAACGGGTATAAGTCCAATATGAACCTATCTGAATATGTAGGTCAGAGAAATCGAACGAGGGTATGTTGGCTAAATATAAACTGGATATAAAAATATTTCGGTATGAAATTTCCAACTGATGCTGAGTCAGGAATGGCACTTCCAACTGTATAACATTTTAATCAAAATGTGGGGAGACACCCCAGTCGCCACGTCACTGCCTGCGTCGGTCGGATGTGCGAAGCAAATTCACGGTCCCCTTCCATTGAGTGCCACCATGTAGCTGATAATTCCACAACATTGTTAACCTCTTGGATGCTACTGAGTACGGACGTAAAATGTAAACTGTGTGCTGTACGTCCGTACTGAGTACGGACCTAATTCAACACATTAGCATCGGCCATGATTCATAACTGGAACTCAGAGATTATTACATCGGAACAACTGTATCTCGAAGTTTCAAACAGTGTATGATGTCCACGATTGTGAATTATAATAGCCATTCAACTGAGTCAGGTTTATGGTTTTCGTGATATTCCCGTTATGTTTTTCCACTGGGAAATGGCAATAACACCAACGCCCCAGCACACGTCGTTATAACGTCATTAGCAGTGAGGAGATTAAGAATTTAAAGATGGTCTATCTCTTCTTAAACATGTTTTATATAATTATAGTTTCCGGGGTATCAAATAATAAATGAGTCGAAGACACCTGTTCGGGAACGCTTCTGTTAATTAATATTGATTTTATATCGACCTATTCTAATATAATGCGACATAATGTGGGACATTTTTTCGTTACTATATTTAGAAAGTTTAGATAGAGTTATGCCGCAATCTACCATCCGAACGAACACGAACCGTGAAAAATTCCAAATTAATTGTATGTACATTATTTAAGAAAATTCGAAATAAAATTAAAATTAATTGATATATGCATTTCCGGACACGGGTCTTCGATTCATATTTATTATTTTATACCCATATGTACTATATGTCCTATATATACTTATTATAGGGAGAGATAGATAATCTTTAACGGAAGACAATAGATGGTGTACTAGCAGTTTACGTGTCGCTTATGCAATACTTCATATACTCTTATAATTTTGGTTGGCAAAACTTTGGTTATCCACATCAACAAGTCTTTTTCTAAGATATCTCCCACTATGCAACACGCGAAACAAAGAGCGCGGGAACTCACGCTAATCGAATCAGAGAGTGTAAAACGTAACAACAAGCCTGCGCAGACGAAATACAATTACACGCAGACAGAAAACAGTTTGACTTCCACGGCACACAGCTGGCTAATATCACGATAGGTCCTGTTCGTGCAATCGCTATACAACGTGGAGTCCTGGTGTACAGTGCTGTCAGTACACGGAACATTTCTGAATCATACCCGCTGTATATTCACAGACACGAGCATGCTTTAGAATGTCAAGGCAATGATGGTATAGTCCAGACACAATGAACGAATACGAGGAGAAATCAGTTGACAAAGAATATTAAGATGAGATACGATGTATGGGTAACTACCACCTCCTATGTACGGTGTCTGATGTACACCATCGGAGGTGGCGTCCTGGTTCTGTGTAATAATGCGTAATTAGAAATGAGAACTATTTTTTTGCAATTAAATGGTGCGTATGTGAAGGAGAGATATCACTTTACAATGTTGACAACGAAATTCAGAACAAAAACATCCTAATATATCAATAAATAGACATTTGTCACTCAATATCATCAAATGTTTATAAAATGGCTTCTCAACCTTGGATTTTCCATTTTCTATTTTGAAAGTACGTGAGTGACCTTTGACCAACAGTTTCGGGTCAGACTAAGCCACAACAATTAATTACCGTGCGAATATTGGCTGCGGACACACGTACCACAGTAGCGATGGCATAGTAGGTGTGACAATTAATTATGGTAGAGTTTGGTGACAATTGGTCAACATAATTTATATGCCATAGGGAGTCGTGTCGCGCGCCGCATATTCGCACAGTGAGTCGACTGACCAATTAACCCATTGAGTTTCACCAAGGTTGATCTCTACTCATTACGTTTAGCCACATTGTATTCTCTACGATACATAAAATTGCACAACCGATCGTCCAGAATTGTCTTGTGTGTTAGCATTAAAAATATAACATTGCGACAAGACATGCGGTTTGATAAATCATTGAGATGTCGATCTCGACGCTGACAGAGCTTGGAAAAGACTCATTGTGTGAATGTGCGGCGGGCGACATGTCTCGCTATGGCACAGGAATATGACGACCAATTGTCACCAAAATTGCACCATAATTAATTGTCACACCTACTATGCCATCGCTACTGTGATACGTGTGTCCGCAGCCATTGTCAATTTCACTGTGGCGCAATTTTAGACATATGTTCAGTGATACATAATGAGGAAGTTTTTTTTTTGTTTGTTAAAGAATGTCTTCATTGGACCGCAATTTCTACATCACACATATTTTTTTAAAGAACCCGATTAAAAAAATATATTTAACATTCAAAGAACATGACAATTGTATGTGTTACTATTCATTGGGGAAATCCCATGATTATGATTGTACATCATAGTTTATTTCGCTTTGTTACCATTACAACTCGCATATCACATTATGCATCAGAACAGTAGTATGTAAAAGAACAATTTTGGGGTGGTCCACTCAAATAGAGGGCAATCAACTGGAATTGGGCCACAGTGTTAAGAGGATGTGGTGGTCAGCTTTAACTTGGTCACGTTTTGTGAACCCATGACCCATAACTCAACAGCCCAATTTTTCATTGATCAACAGGTATGACATGAAAATTCTCAAATAAAGAAAATTATGTATGGGTAGTTGATTTCTAAATGAAAATACTAACTAAATTTCACGAATCAAGAATAATTAAGTATCCTCTCATGATCTTCAGATATAATATCATGGATATATGAACTGCACTTTTGAAAAGAATCTATTTTACAGAAGTTATTGGTATCTGAAAATAGTGAAATATTAAATATTTTTCATGCTATAAAAGTGAATTAAATGAGGTTATAAAATAGAATGGTTGTTTCTTAAATATAGTGCCACAATAGTCATTTGTACAAAATTTCACGAAGAAATTCCTGACAGATTTTGAGAATATCCATTTTGAAATTCCAGGAAAATTTGGCAAAATGTGCGTCTGACCCTTAAATCGGTTATTATGGAATGTAACACGAACTATGATGCTTGCATCTTTGTATTTGTAATTTGGCACAACTTTCGGTCGCTGAAAGACGTGAGTCCTCAGAGTCGTTATTTCGTGGGACAATCTGGATTCAGAATTCGAAACCGATTACGGGGCTACATCGAGATTACGGGGCTAAATCGAGATTACACGGATTCTAGGTCAGATTTTGAAATCCACGTGGTCGCCGGTGCTAGGTTTAATGTTCTTCCAGCGTCAAACATGGCTCATGTATTTGGCAGAAGTATAATTTGTATCTTAACTTTATAATGTTCATATTTGTTGTGAAAGTTATGCTATGTGTATATACATGGCACCTACTTAGCTACCAATCCGACTTAATCGCATCTTTATTTCAAGTTAAAGTGTGTTTATTGATGAGGGCAAGCATTTCCGATGTGTACTTCTCCCATGCAGTCAGTCCTTAACACATAATGTGTATAACGCTAAACAGCCTGGATTATATGTTGTAATCTTGCTGAAACTTCTTGTTTTAATTTCGTCAATGTCCGTGAGATAATGGAAACGCTGGGAGAGCGTGTGTATTCACATCAACATGTCCATATGAATGTCACCAGTAACATGTACACCACCGTCGCTAGCGGAGATATTGGATTTCAGGAATCATTGTCTGACGGATATAATACCCCTGACTGTACGGCGTTTGATTACGAAGGCCCCGACTGTGATATATGAAAGTTTGATATGAACGAGGTATGTGAGTATCGATCTAGATCCGGCTATTGCAATCGTCCGGAAATTATACCAACAGCAGGTATCACAGGAATTAATCGCTATGTCGAAAAGACGAAACCTCACACGCCATGATAGATTTAACATGTTGCCAATTCATGCAATTGGTCAGCGAGCAATGATTCAAATGAAGCATCAACCATCTTGACTGCTCTCACCAGGCAGATATCATTGCGGTGATGATTTTGGTAACGATGGTTAACCCTTTACCCAACAGAAGGGCCCTGTGCCAATGCATTCTCTTATATATGCGAGTCGACCATAGGTCGCCTCGCATATATAAGAGAATGCATTGGCTTAACACATTAAAAATTATAAAATTGTTAAAGAATGTAAGAAATTTTTTTAAAAGTGTTAAAAAAAAGATTTTTCTTAGGCCAATGCATTCTCTTATATATGCGAGGCGACCTATGGTCGACTCGCATATATAAGAGAATGCATTGGCACAGGGCTAACTGTAACTATCACAATGTGGTCAAGGAGCCGGTTCCAATGATATCCATATTTGTATGGTTCTATTGAGACAGACCGAAGATATTTTAGGCTGTTGAAGCTTTATTTGGCCGGTTTTGGCCGGTTTGTTGGGCAAAGGGTTAAATGGTATACTCTCGGGTTCCAGTACTGGTATATATATAGTACTTTCCAACTGGATAACATGCAGAGTAGCGTATAGGTCTGTTTGGGTAAGTGGGTAGTAATATGTCTGTTAAATTTGCTCCAAAACAAAGCGTACGTGTATGAGACCACGTTGTTCAATATACACCAAATAAGTTCATCGAGATAGCCATGAATATGTTCATATCTTAAGACAGATTATTCAGAGCTTTACGTTTTTCATCATGTCAACTGAATCTCGTGGACAGTACTGCATGAATCGGAACAAATTAAATGATAATACATGTATGTGGCCGTACAAGTCTGATCTGATATATATATATCAAAATATTTTAGATAAACCATTAAGAAATGAATGTAGTGTGTGTGTGAGGGTGTGTGTGTGTGTGTGAGAGAGATGGTGTGTGTGCATGTGTGTGTGAGGGTGAGAGAGGGTGTGTGTGTGAGGGTGAGGGTGAGTGTGTGTGTGAGGGTGAGGGTGTGTGTGTGTATGTGTGTGCTACTGAGGGTTATTGGTCCCCCCCCCCCAACGACCACAGCACCGTATCCCGCAATGGCACACAAACACTCAACATTATTAGTTACGCTGTCTGTTCACGTAGTACGGGTTTTTATCTGCCCAAAGCCAGCCGTATCCCATGAGGCCGAAGGGTTTTTACCTACCCGAAGCCAGCCGTATTCGGCCGAATGGGATACGGCTGGCTTCGGGTATGTAAAAACGCGTACTACGTGAAAAGACACGGGGTGACGATTTTATCTATTGACCTTAACATTAGAATCAAATCAAGATATCCCTTCTTTTCCCCATATAGAAATAAATAACGAAATTTGAACCTAATATTTCAGTATTTGTTCATATTGAACTACATAAAGAACAAATTCATGTACAGTTTGATATTTTTACCATAACAACATATTTCACCATAAATAACTGAACACAAATTGAATTGTCACAAATATTAACAAATATTAATATCACACTCCTGACTCATATTGAAACTGAAACCTTGTGTGGTCAACATCGAACCCCGTGATATTTATGTGTGGTTCCCAGAAATATCATGGGGTTCGATGTTGACCACACATTATCTTGTGTAGCTATCGACCAATCAAATGGAAGAGAGCATATAGTCAATAGATAAATTCATTTCTTATATTTATATAGCTTGTTGATGATTTATTCCTGTAAAAAGCTGAGGGTATTCTTATTTATTTTCACAAAATCTGCCAATAATTTGAGGCTATAGCCCACACAGCACATCAACTCAGCCCAATATAAGATTTAAAAGCACTTAGCAACAATACCGTGATCGATATAAATAACAGGCTTCAGATGCAATTCGTTGAACTTTGAAAAGCACGTCCAATTATTCTGCTGACCGATTTTTATAAATTAGGTCAGTATAGGTCAACAACTTGTGATGTCGTGTTCGTGTTATACGGTCTGTGTTATTGGGGTATGGAACGAGTGACCCATTTGGCAGTTGACCAATCACCGAACAGTGACCTTCATCAAGTGAAACACAATATCATGTGTATCGGACCAAACAAACACGAACAGCAAATCTCGTCTGGAGCCGAAATAAAACAAGCATACAGTAATGCCCTAAATAATCGACTCCTTAACCACAGCAGAATTATTGGTAATTTTTCAGAATTTAGTCGGAAATATGGCTTGTTGCCATTCATAGGAAAGCTCTCGATGAGAGCTTTCCGATGAATGGAAACAAGCCATATTTCCGACTTAATCCTGAAAAGTTACCCATAAGTCTGCTGTGGTTAAGAAGTCGATTATTCGGGGCGTTACTGGAGCAAGTGTGAAGTATACCTATTGGATATCTATACACATCCAAGAAGTATACCAAATAACCATCAGTATATAGGTCATCCGTTCGCTGGTAACATGCTGTGATTTGACCAGTCTCATTCGGACTACTATAGTGCAAATAGCACAATAATGGTGGTAAATCTCTATTATGGGAGAGCGCCTGTGCAACTCTTAGAACACATCTAACATCAAAGATCTCATTAAGATTCGACACGTGTTATGATTGCGATCAAAGTTCGGAAGCTGGATTGCGCTGGCGGCGTCGGTTCGTTTTTGTGTGGGTTGATTTGATTTTTTTGTAATAAGTCATTCGACTCAAACTGAACACAAGAGGAAACATCTGGTGTTGGTTATAAACTATAAAATGTTTGTGTTTAGTGTGCCGATGAGTTTACAATTCCGACAAGTTGTTGACCCAGAATGAAGAATGTACCGAGAGTATATGTGTTATTGGCAGAATGTACCGATGTTTTGGTGATGACTTCGGCTTATGGTATGTTATAACAGCAACTACTCCAAGGATTATATATATTTATAAAACAATATCTAATCGGGGTTCACGATTTGGTATATAATGGTATTCAATCTACATAACACGTGCCACGCGATGTTCGATTGTTTATCAGAATATAGTTAAAATATCATCTAACCGGAAAGGGGATAAACGGAGCCAACTAGCCACTACTAAATATAGTTATTTCAGAAATATTCCTTCCTGATTATATTGACTAAATACGGAGATATTCAGAAATAATTTTTTTTTTTTTAATTTTGTGGTTAATTTTCTCAATATTCATTTGCAATTATGAGAACAAAGCATCAACCAATCAATCGCCCCTCACACCGGAGACGGTTTTTTTAAAAGATACGGGCGGCGTTGGTGGTGGGTATGCTGTTAAAATATTCAGCTCCGTCAAAAACCGCCATAAACAGAAAGAATAGTACAATATAGACAGACTTTGTTGTTATACCAATCAGAAATATGGCATAAACCGTATGTTATATATGTTGTCAAATGTTTTTTCCTTTGTTATGTAAACAAAAGCATAAAACATTACAGAATCTGGCTTTTGTTTAGCTCCGGATATGGTAAACATAAAGAGCGTTATTTGTTACTGTTTTCCTGATATGGAAACAATAAATAGCGTTTATATCATTTGTGTGTGATTAACCAATAGAATTGCGATATGTTATGTAAACAGAAGCAAAACTTCTGTAACAGAAGCAAAACTTCTGTTAACAGAAGCAAAACTTCTGTAACACGAGAAGGCTCTTGTTTACGTGCACCATCGTACGTCTTGACGACAATATACTATTTACGCACTGATTATAGTCCAGGAGATCGACCCCAAGAAATAACAAATGTTGCTCATTTTGACGGACAAGTGCTATCCGGTCTAATTTTGTAGTAAAATATATGTAGATTACGAAAATCCATGATAGCAGTGGTGAATTTGTAGCTTAATTGGCGAAAAACGTGTTTTTATTGACCTACCCGACGACCGAAAATGAAAGAATTTTCCGGCGACATCATAGTGCTACTAGTAGTCCGGGAGCTAATATGGGTACCCTTGCACCCCCTGGGACTTAACTTCTCCCCACTCATTTTGTTCCTTATTATGTCCTTCAACTTTTAAGCAATGTTAACAACAAAAAAAAGTGCCCGTATAGACTCCAGACAAAATGGCGTCCATCATGGCCGCCGTTTTTCAGACCAGACCCTAAGTCAGTTTTATGCAAATTATAGCGGTGAAAATCTTGTAAAATGTATACAAATGTACATATTTTCGTGAAGCAAAGACATAATGTCACTTTTTTTGGGCAAAATTGAAACTCCTATTATACTCAACATAGTCCAGGAGATCGGGAGGTAGTGCTGCTCATATTGACGGACAAGCTGCGACCATGTTATTTTTAATGTTTTAGGTATGGTAATGAAGAAAAATCATGATAGCAAGAACAAATTTGTAGCCTTCTTTGTTTTTTTTTCGATTTTTTGGGCATTTTTCGACATTTTAAGCCCAAATTTTCATTTTTTTTTTCAATGTGTAAAGATTTCTTTTTAGTATGATTTTGGTGATTAAGTTGAATAGTAATTGTGTTTAATGTTAAATAACTAATTTTGCTAAAAAAATTGAAGAATTTCAATGTTTTTTTCTTCCAATTTTTTACCATTTTTTTTTACTTTTTTACGCAAAATCGTCCAAATTGCAACCATTTCATCTTAGTATGATTTTAAGGTTAAATTCACCATCATCATTTTAATATTGTTAAATAATTTACAACTTGGCTTCTACAATGTTTTTAAATGGATTTAAGAAGGTTTCTACTTGTTTTCTAAGTTGAGGGGGGGGGGGGGGGTCTAATTCAAATCCAATTAAACATTGTACTGTTCAAAATTAGATAAATTCCCTACGGCGTATGGTAGATATACGTAACTAGTTTTCAAAACGTATACATATGCATTTCTATCCTGTGCGTTATGCACGCGAGTCGGGATTTTACAAATTAAATTATGATGAAAAACCCTGAATTTTGGGTGTGGTCACATTTGTGGTCATAATATTCCGATTAGAGAGTGGATGGACATGGGGCATGCGACATTGTGCAGTATATATGTATATAACAAGCATGACATGAGACATTAGTATCTTTCTACTAAACTGTGCTTCCAGAGTTATCAGGAATCGAGTATCGGTGTTATTTCTTACCCCCAAAAAATTGTCAATTTTAAAACGCGGTATGTGGGTCAAAGGACCACTGGGAGATAATAGGATGTCCAATAACTCCTATATTTCTATCGTATCACAGTAAAGCTTTTTTTTGTAAAATTGGCGCGGTTTACACGATCAAAGTTCAATTTTCTTTACAATTATATGTTACAAGCAACTAATTATATAGAGTTACGCTTCTTGAAACTCGAGTCAGCATAACAAAAAAATCTGGCTGCTGATTGGTTGATTATCATTGAGGGAAATATCCCTAATCGGGAACAGAAAATCATAGCCTACATAAATATGGCGATCGTGTATGTTTAGATGTCAAGGAAGAGTCTGGTGGTGTCCAGATGTTACGGAAGGGGTCTGGATATGTTTATGCTGCTGATTTTTGTGCAGTAAATGGGGTAGTTGTGGAAATGCAAGATTATCGTTTGAAAAACAATTCCGAAAAGGGCGCGTTTGTTGTAACACACTTGTGCAGCGGGATGACGTTCTAAGGGAAAATTGACCACTTGAAGTTCAAATAGGCTTAACACATAGCCGGCGAGACTTTTAGTTAACACTGTCGCCTACAGCTGTCGCCTATGGAAAATAATTAGGTGTTTGTAACCTATAGATACGAAGCTTCGGTACATTAATTATTATTCATATATTACTATATTTAAGTCATATTTATGCATACAGTCGGCGTCGAAACAAAAACATGAATGTACCGATTATTCGTGACATTCAAGTTAAATGTTCAATAATAGAAAATTATACTGTGACTGGTTCATTCAACATGAAGTTAATCAAGGTGTATCTTTATTAATAACAGTATACAGTACTATCAAAATCAGAAGAAACATGTGGCCCTGTGTACTTATCTCCCAGCGCTGTGGCAAAACAATAATTGACAATGCATTCTTAAACCCAAACCTGTGGAGGTTTTTCATCCAATGCACCGAATCTTCGTGCTATGTACCGAAGCTTCATGACGTGTCAGAACTCCAGGAATATACCACCGTAGGACATCATATGGTACCGGTAAGAAACATTGAATGGTCACCAGAAACCCGGATATTAATAATTTCAGATCATAATTAGCATCGCATTATATATTAACCCATCGAGGAATATGTCATTATGACACACTATATTACACCTACTATATAACTGCTCCCTCCCTGACACAGGGCTACATATAAGAAGTTTATCGGTGTCTACTTAATGAGAGTATACAGTTCCGTCAAAATCAGGCGAAAAATGTGACCTCGCATCGTTAACCCCAAATCTGTGGCGATTTTTCATCCAATTTACCGAAGCTTCGTGACACGTACCGTCAAATGGCATCAAACGTTGAATGGTCACCATAAACTTCGATATCATTCATTTCAGATCGTAACTATCATGGAATTATATATTAACCCATGGTGTAATTATGTCAAAATGACACACTATATTACATCCAACCCTATATAACTGCTTCCTCCCTGACACAGTGCTACATACAAGAAGTTTATCCATATCTACTTAATGAGAGCATATAGTTCTGTGGAAATATGGCGAAAAATGTGACCTTGCATCATTAACCCCAAATCTGTGGCGGTTTTTCATCCTATGTACCGAAGCTTCGTGACATGTACCGAAGCTTGGTGACGTGTCAGAACTTCTAAAATATACCCCATCGGGACATCAAATGGTATCAAACGTTGAATGGTCACAAGAAATCTCGATATTAGTCATTTCAGACCATAATTAGCATAGCATTATATATTAACCCATCGAGAAATATGTCAAAATGACACACTATATTACACCCACCCCTATATAAATCCCGATATTTAAGTCAAGTTTTTGAGAGAAAAGTCCAATATTTTTGGTGATGTCAGTGGTGACAATAGTAACAATTAACCATGGTACATCAGACATGTTAGTATTCAATGTATAGAAGGCAGAATAGCCAATTTTGAGCATCATCCACAACTTGTAATCGGTTGCAGGACACGCTGGGGTAATATTTACCATTTTCCATATTTTGGCAGCCATTTTGGCACCCATTTTGAGCCAAAGTAAGAATTTTAGTTCCAGTGAGATGGAATATTCATAGGTATAATCATATGAATTGCTTACATTACAAAGTTCTGTTCATTTCTTGTTAAAGGTACGGTTGGCCTTGGCGGTGGGTATGCTGTGAAAATATTTCCACCCGTCAAAAACCGCCACAAACAGAAAGAACAACAAAATGTAGACAGACTTTGTCCGTATACAAATAAGAAATATCGCATAAACAGTATGTTATTGTCATATTTTTGACCATTGTTATGTAAACAAAAGCATAAAAAGTTACTTTTCTGGTGTTTGTTTATATTATGATGGTAAACATAAAGAGCGTTCTTTGTGGGTGAATTCCTAATATGGAACGATTAAAGAGCGTTTATGCCATTTGTGTGTGATTAGCCAGCAGCATTGTGTTGTCTTCTGTAACACAATCAGGCTCTTGCTTAGGTAAAATATAGTAAATCTTTATGATAACATGCTGTTTACGCGATGGTCATGGTATATATGAACGAAACTGTATGCGTTTTAATGTTTTTCTGTTTACGGTGATTGGAACAAATATGAATATTTTCGACAACTAAGGCCTCACGTGCCTTTAAAATATGACTATAATCCCAATTGCGATTTTTTGTGTGAAATTTTATACCGCGTTCTGTAAATTCGAATTTTTGAGGGAACGGAAGGGGCTAGGACCCCAAAAAGTGCATATTTAATTGCCCCAATGATCAGTTAATATACAAAATACAAAATAAAGTCGCACTACTCAACCAGTTCCAAACAGCATGAATCGATCCAGAAGATATTTGTAAAAAAAAGTAATATTTTCAACTTCCGGCGGCCATTTTGGTGGCCATCTTGGATGGTGAGTTTCAATTTTGCCCAAAAAAGTGACATTATGTCTTTGCTTCACGAAAATATGTACATTTGTATACATTTTACAAGATTTTCACCGCTATAATTTGCATAAAACTGACTTAGGGTCTGGTCTGAAAACGGCGGCCATGATGGAAAATTCTTTCATTTTCGGTCGTCGGGTAGGTCAATAAAAACACGTTTTTCGCCAATTAAGCTATAAATTCACCACTGCTATCATGGATTTTCGTAATCCACATATATTTTACTACAAAATTAGACCGGATAGCACTTGTCCGTCAAAATGAGCAACATTTGTTATTTCTTGGGGTCGATCTCCTGGACTAACATACTATATGCAACAAATTAATGAATTTGAGCCATGGATTAGTGCAAAATACTCCCATGTGCTCTGTGAACGATGTAATCAACATTTGATTAAAACATATTTTATTATCGTGATATGATTGCAGAGACTGTGGGATTGGTCCCGATTGGAGAACAAGTTCTTAAAACTTAGACGAATCTTCGCTCTCCACAAACATAATTTATATAACAACGGTTTACAACAATAGTAATGATATACAATAAATTTGGCATGACGGGTGGATGCATGCATACTATGAATGCTATGATTACCATAGTATCTGCATGGTGTTAATAGTATACATGTGATTGTTTTTTGGAATAGGGTAGGGTTGTGTGTATGATGCGAGATGAAGGGATGGTGGCTCGAGCCATAAACTCATTGTCATTAGAATTACCATGTTGTTTACATCGTTCATAGAGCACATGGATGTAGTTTGCACTCATCCCTGGCTCAAATTCATTCATTTGTTGCATACATTCTGTTGAGCATAACAGGAGATGCCCCCATAAATGACTGGTTTTAGTGTATGCTTTAACACTGAACAATTTCCACATGTTCAATGTGGAAGTTTGCCTCTTGGGTTTGTTTTATTGTTCTTGCTAGTTCTTTGCGAAGTATGTGCTTGCTTGTCAAATGTTGCTTGTTAAAGTAGATTTATTGTTGCTTGGAATTTCAAATTTCTTGCTGTTGTATTTGATAATTTTAACCTTCCGATATTAGTTACTAAGCGAACAGAGCCACGTGTTGCCCTTTATCTCAAGCTCACAAGCTATTGGTTAACAATTGTGTAATTTCGTACCTTAAGTTTGGAAAGTCCCACTTAAACCAAAGAACTGTATCTCGAAACGGTGTGATTTGGTTCCCCGATTATTTTATCAACACAAATGTATAAACGCACATGAAAGACAACATGCATGGCAAACATTAGTCAAGTCAAACACAATTGTTCTAATTTTTTGCCAATTTGCTGAGAAGCGTGCGAAAATCAAGAAAAACTACCACTCTAAATTCTCCATTTCTAATGGTGGCGGATTTGTTCTCAAGGCACATATGAAATTTGACTTTGGGGCGATCAGGAAGTATGACTGGTGCGTATACTGGTATACGTATAGAGATTGATGTTCTGCGATAACGAGCACAGATTGCGTCATATATTAGACACGTGGATTCAGCATTACCGATGAACATCTATGATACATGACGTAATGATGCGGGGAATGTAATAACTATAAAACACTCAATAAAGAAATCTGGTCCACAGTCGGATCATTGCAATATATCCAGTCAAAGTTTTAGAAGGACAAAGAGGAAATATTGTAAAGAAATTAATCAAGACAACAATTTCTGGGTTGAGTGAATAAGCTATATAAATTAGTAAACAAAGTACATAACTGCTATCTAGGATAAACTATTATAAGTGTGGTACGTACTGGGGGTGGGACGTGCACATGCTTCATAAGACCAGACCAGACAGATGCGAGACGGAAAGAAGTCGAGAAGGCTCCAATGGATATATGCATGGAATGGTAATCTCGAACTTATCCCTGTGTTCAACAACACAGGAAATGCGGTTTATATGATAAGCTTTTTTAAAAATTGAATTAGGTCCCTACAGTATCTGTGCACCCCAGTTCACAAGCTCGAATTGTCGGTTAGAACTCGCGTTATTTCATAGCCGAACTGACATGATGAGAGGCGATGGTGTTAAGAAAGATAGACCAACCCATGTAGACATCACAATCAACGTTCCCTGTATACGCAAGGGATCGACGAAACAAGCAACAAGAGAGAATAACGTAAACACCACAGGGTTGCACAGTGGTTGGCCTGGAGGGTCACGTGATATATATGGGCATCGCCGATTCGTCATTAATTCCATTTAGTACATGTATATACTGCATGGGGACAATAATACGTTTGTCTCAGGTATATATACATAATATTAGGAAGATTCAGACTTGAGCGTCACGGAGTAGAATTCAGAGGAAGATAGAAAGAACAGAGGGTGATAAATGAAATAAAGCTACATTAGGGTATATATGAATGGATGAAAAGAACATATTGGCTTCTTTCCGTCGATCCCCCTTTTTAACAATCAGGAACACAAGAGCGCTGTGTTATTCCGCCAATTAATGATAGGTCGGTGGTTATATATACCGATCCCTGTCTTTGCACATGGATATGCCCACCCCCTGAATGCCGTTCCCACGGCTCTCGGTGGCAATTCTAGCAGTCCTGCCAACAACGGAAACTATTATGTTGGCCGTGATTCAGGATTGACATGAATAACTACACCAAGGGGAATTGTTCGGAACGATATTACAGAAACTACAGAAAACCAGATGATTAATGATACTCACATAAATCGGTTAGACTTATGGTCCATTTCAACGAATAACATCCAATCCCAGTTCCGTTTTAAAGAAAACACGTCTGCATTATATCAGGGATCTGCGAGATGTGGCACCTTCCCGGAGAGATTTCCGTGCTTTATCTATCACCCCCACACGAGTGGTTTGAAAAATAAATTAAACAGTAACCACACATACGATATATCCCTCTATCTGATCACCTATAAGCCGGAACCTTTTGATATCAAAGTTCGTATACCTGGTTGGCTAATCTCGGAGCTATCTTATGATATCAAAAACAGTCTACAGACGTCCCACGGCGATTTATATATAAAAAGCTTACAACTCGAGTTATACATTCGTATTTCGATATTTAACTGAGAAAAACTCCAACCCAGCATATCGGCGATTACTCACATGCGAGATAAACCCGGGGCGGATCAAATGCGCCTTATAATTCATATTAAACATTTAAAATACGATTTGTAAATATAAATCAAACAGGTATAACTTAGGTAAGTTTGTTAGCGATGAAGCGCCAGCTACTGAAGCAGCCAAGTGTCAGTAAACACAAGATCGGTTTGATTGCGAACATCCGCTGAGCTGATTACTTCGTTAATTTAAAAAAGTACTTCATCCTGTTCCGCAGGTGTTTAAAATCTGCGGGGTGCGACACTGGCATTAACTATTGACTCCGGATCCTCACATTTATCGTGTTATTTGTGGTTCACCAGGTTTACTCTTTACATAAGAAATGAACGGCGGTTTCAATGTGGTCATGGGATTTTGACCACGAGAAAAATTCAGCAAACTGCATGAACCCCGCGGTGTTTGCTGAATTTTTATCGCGGTCAAAACCAATGACTACGTTGAATCCGCCGTTTATTATTTATATTTATATACTTAAATTCATTATCAACTAGGATTGTCTGTCTTTCCCACTATTTATTCAACTTTAAGTGACGAATGGAGTTCAGTTCGGACAGTTCGAATCCTCGCTTTTTTAGAAAACCAAACATTGTGAGAATCCGTTGACGGAGACCTGAAAAACGCAATTTCACAGTAAAGTATACACCTATGAAGAAATGTCTTGTTGATTTAAAAACTGATAATATCTGAAACTAACAATTAAGTTTCGGTTGTGGATGATAAGAAATTTGACAACACGCCGTTCTACCATAATGATATATTTGTGAGGTCATGGGTTGTGTAATCAGAGAGATGAGTTTTAGGTGCAGGGTAACAAAACTGATTATAAACCAAAACAAATTGCTTGCCAAATCCGGACGTGCTGAATAGTCAAGCAGTCGTTCATGTCCGACAATCCCCGGTGATTTCCGGGATCAATGTGTTCATAAACCTATGAACGACATTGAAAGTGACGTCACGTTATGTTCATATGTTTATGAACACATTGAATCAGGGGGCGTGTCTACCGTAACGCTATGGGGAAATCGGAAGCGACATTAGGTGTATGTAAATATAGAATGGTGAACAGTTGTATAGTATGATATACATGTATAGGGAGCATATTGTGGCTGATTCTGTAAGGTGAATAGTGCTTTAGGCTCTTATAAGGTGTCGAGCGATCGCGAAGCTCACGTTTATATCGTGTTATTTGTGGTTCACCAGGTTTACTCTATACAAAATGGTGAACAGTTGTGGTATGGTCCACATGTAGGGAGCATATTGTGGCTCATTCGGTAAGGTGAATTGTACATTAGATTCTTATAAGGTGTCGGATGCATCGGTGGCTCAGTTGGTTAGGGGTACAACTCCAAGCCGTCTCCCCCTCGGGCGCTGGCGATGAAGGTTCAAATCCACATGATTCCATGATGGACTTTGAAACTCGAAATCGTTATCTGGTGGAGTTGCCAATTACTCGCCGATGGCCGTTCACAAAATGGCTCACGTTTATCATGTTATTCGTAGTTCACTAGTTCTACTCTACAGTGATGGATGGCAACAGAATTTCCCCGATGCAGGGTGCTATGATCCCAGACAGTGGGATATAGGATCCGGGAAGCTATCGGGCTGACCATTGCAGAAATACCTCGACCGGGGGGGGGGGGGATAACCCTCCCCAACAGACTGTAGTCCCTTCGACCCCTCTCATTGTGTCACACCTGCTACTCCATTTGACACAATGTACCATTGTAGTACGATCTACATTTAGGGGGCCATAAATGGTAGATAGGTCGTCAAGGTGTATATATATGGTTCACCAGGCTTCATCAGTCGACCAGTGATGGCGACACCGATTTGAATCACAAAATGGTGCGGACTTGCAACGCAAGGAAGGGTAGCATGATTCGTGTATCTGGACAACTTTCCAGGGGCTATTATACGGGGAGGTTAATCAGTGATTTCAACGTGCAGTGTAGTGCTTTCCAATGGTAATTAGCCACATGTTGGATCTTAGAAGAGAGAGAGAGGGTACATAGAGAGAGAGGACATCGAGTGTGTTTAGTAGTGAGGGACATAGAGAGGGAGGGAGGGAGAGAGAGAGAGAGAGAGAGAGAGAGAGGGAGAGAGAAAGAGAAAAGAGTGAATAAATGTGCATTAATAAAATAGTCAGGGCTCCCAATGGCATTAATCAAATAGTCAGGGTTCCCAATAGCAAAGTTAGTAATGTGGATAGCACAACATGGTATACCAGGATATTGCGAAACTGGTGAGATTTCTGATGGTGGCGGATTTGTGATCCATGTAATTGGAGGATTAACTAATTCGTGTATCTGGCCGAGTGTGTCAGTTGCATGGTTACCATATATCGGTCATGTATCTGTATGTATATATGTGGAGTGAATTGATTTCCCAAAAAATAAAATGCTGCGTAGTCTTTCCTCCACAAATATAACTGACATTGTGACAGGGCTATATATAAATGGCGACTGAATCGGCGATAATCCCTTATCAAATAAGAAAACCACAAAAAGTCAGATATTGTATGTATGCATACATATATTTCCAAACCGTACGCGGTCATGTGTCATCAGTTGTCAATTCGTCGAGCTGGTGTTTATCCTAACTATACGGTATTCATGATATTCCCCAGGATATAATGTAGAGCCTATAACTGACAATTCAAGGGATGAATTCGTTGATAGTGATGCGTTTACGTGACTGGTGTTATATTGATCTCAATCGATATTCAAATAATATTGTGGTTATACGTGACGCGATATAGATGTTCCAGATAATGTGACGTGTAATATAAACCCCATATCAATTGATGAGGTGATGGCGAAACGCTTCAGATAGCCAACCATTAGGGATGTGGAGACAGGGGTGGGGTGATTCATGTCTGATTTATAACCATTACTTAGTGTGTTTTTTTATTTTTATAAAAGTCGAAAGTTTTCGTTTTGACGGTCAAATATTTTGATATGAGATGGCTACCGCTTGGACAATTTCCATCCATGGGCGGATGTCAGGGAAGCTTGAGTTTACCGGTTGGAAAATTCGAACGCAATGAGGGTGCAACTGGAATTTCCCATATTTGGGAATAAGAGTCTCGGTCCAGGACGGACATTCCAAAACTGACGCACTGTATATAGCCGCTTACTTGGCAACGATGTGGCGACAGGGATGGAGGTCTTATTATAAACAAATCCAGACTCTTAGCTCTTTCGTGGCGAGAGCTGCGCTGGCGCACCATTAAACATCATGTGCCAATGCATTCTGTTATATATGCGAGTCTCCCATAGGGAGCCTAGAATATATAAGAGAACGCACTGGCTCACAATTAAGGTCAAGGTAAATATTGTTAGGCCAATGCATTCTCTTATATATATGCGAGGCTCCCTATGGGTTTCCGCAAACATTTAGGAGGTTCCAGTCATGGAAGGACCCGGTAAGATGCAAAGCGCAGCAGGCGACGATTATCTATCCACCAATGGCCCGTGCTAGTCCCAATATAGGCACATATGTGTGAACTGCGCAAAGGGAGGCAAACACTATTCGTGTATCTGATCATATTTGCCAGTTGATTATACCCTGAATCGGTGGTATCCACATACAAATTCATGATTTAGCAGTACGCCCATGCATGCAGTCTTTGCACAACCAGTACCACTGGAAGCGTTGTGGTATATGGTCTAAATTTAAGAAATTGATGGTGATTTGCTTGCGTTCCGTTGATTATGGATTCAAGTTGGTCTGCATACATAAATGTGACACCAACTTGGATCCATATTCCATCGAACGCAACAAAATCGACATCCATTCCTCATAGTTACACCCAATTCAGCTCAACCTGTTGATTAAAAGAACACACATTTAGCACCCATTTCAACGACATCCTGGTAGGGAGTATGTAATGAATACGGAAACATGTCTTGGCGCGGTCACATGGCGTGATATCAACCAACCAGAATCCTGCATTCAAGTTTCACAGAGCGATTCATGTGAGTGTAAATATCAAAGCGCCGATCACTATATATATATATATGTAGCGGTTAGTGTGGGTCAATGTTGTATAAACATGCTACATGAATCCTTTCATGGCGGGAGCTGCGCTGGTGCAGCATTAAATACCATGTGCCAGTGTATTCTCTTATACATGCTAGTCTCCCATGGGGAGCTTCGCATATATAAGAGAATACACTGGCTTACAAGGGCAAGGTAAATATTGTTAGGCCAATGTATTCTCTTATATATGCGAGGCTCCCTATCATTAGATATTCGCATATATATATAAGAGAATGCATTGGCATACGGTTTTCGAATAACTTCAGGAATCTCCAGTCATGGAAAGGTTAATAATTGTATATATGGCAGATTACATCCACTGGTTGAGTTTCTGATCATTGCGTGACTCGCCTGATATTGAGGTCTATTTTATGGAAATGAACTATGTGAGCAGTATAATAAGTGTAAACCCCGTATTAAGCGATGCGATAAAACACAAACCATATGAATCTAAGGCTCATAAACTCGCACCGGAAGCTATAAAGCATGCTTTATACCATGGATTCCTCACGATATGACCGTGAACCGAGTGCTCCCATGAGCCCACAGGATCGCATCATGTGTTGGCTCACGGAAATTATTTAGAACGGGCCATCGTCTGAAGAAACAGTTCAAGTGTATTTATACTGTTTTTTGCTGCACCATTTTCATGGCTGCAGACTTGGACAATAATATATCGAAAAAAGATGCCAATATTATATTGCTGTACATGTATTGTACTACAAGTTGGACTCAAGTCTGAACAGGACTGGAAACTAGTTCTGGATTTACGGAGTTGAATATGCCTATCACATTGATAGAGGTTATCGAACCAGAAAAAACTAGATTTTTTGTATACAACAAACAACATTAAAGAGCGTTCCTTTGTAGATGTATTATCATATGGTAGTAATAAGAGCGTTTGTGGAGAAATTTTACCATCAATTTCTGCAAATGAATTTCTGTCACGTCGGTACTTTATATAGAGCTCATATATAAGTACATCACGTATTCATCTATCTAGTTTCACAATACGTACATAAAGACATATTGTGTACTTATTCCAGTTAATATAACTGGCAAGTACGTATGATAGTATCCATGTACGTTGCCACTGAAACACATGCAGCATGCAACTAATACTACCAAAAGTCCCAGCCACACCGATCGTACCGTTTGAGAAAAAAACAACGTTGAACAAATCAGAATTGTAAATATTTACTTCTTAATTCGGGACGAATTATCGTTTGTAAACAAACGGGAATAGCTCTATTTAATTCATACATAATGTATGCAGCAATGACTTTGTGTATCTGCTGGATGTAACATTTATGAAAATAACTATATATATATACTACATTCTCTATTACCATCCGATGACCCAATCATGCAGATTCCACCTCACTTTAAACGAGCTAGTAAAATTTTACGCTGTAGCAATTCCATGTATCACTTTAAACGGGCGTGGCTCATTCGAACTTCCAAATTATGTCTACGCAATTTGGAAGGAAGGAGGTATAATTAAGACAGGTTGACAAATACACGATATATTGATATACCCGCTTCATATGCTCTGAAAAATACTTTCCGTGGTCACAGCCATATAGTCCAGCTGTGTTCATTTTTCACACATAAGTGAAAGAAACGCTCTTTATTTCTACCATATCAGGAATATCCTAACACGGAAAGCTCTTTTGTGTGCCATGTCGTGCACGAGAGAGAGAGAGAGAGAGAGAGAGAGAGAGATAGAGAGAGAGAGAGAGAGAGAGTGAAATTTTAATAATATTCAAATGTCATATTTTCAATAAACTTTAGGTTGCTTGGAAACTCAAACTACCGTAACAACCTCAATCTATTTTCAATCTGACATCTCTAGATTCAGTCTGACTTTCTACCAATATCTCTAGCTTCGGTCTGACATTCTACCAATATCTCTAGATTCAGTCTGACATTCCATCAACTTCTCTGGATTCGGTCTGACATTCTACCAATATATCCCTAGATTCAGTCTGACATTCTACTAACTTCTCTAGATTGGGTCTGACATTCTACTAACTTCTCTAGATTCAGTCTGACATTCTACTAACTTCTCTAGATTCAGTCTGACATTCTACTAACTTCTCTAGATTCAGTCTGACATTCTAATAACTTCTCTAGATTCAGTCTGACATTCTACTAACTTCTCTAGATTCAGTCTGACATTCTACTAACTTATCTAGATTGGGTCTGACATTCTACCAATATATCTCGATTCAGACTGACTTTCAACCAACTTCTCTATAGATTCTGATATGACAGTGACAAAAGTTGATGGTTGAGACACACCATCCATGTATCACGCCCCTTATCATTTGGTATCATTTGCGGAACCATTAGTGTCTGTTCCAACATACCATCGCTACTTATTCTCAGATCGCACACAGACTGTAATATAAGTGGGAGAGCTCATCAACCGCTGGGCCGTTATCGCATTGATATGTTGCAGCATTTTTTTTTATCAACCGAGTAACTGCTTTATCAACTGATTAGAGAATCACTACACCGTTGATGGTAATGAACCGGTTCGGATTGTGTGTATCAAGAAGACACAGTCTCAATAGACAAATTAACGCCCGAGAATTGCGTTAAAATGGCGAGGATATTTATTGAGCATTGCCAATCATTTTAAAGACATACACATGATCCCAAAACCAGTCTGATTATAACAACCAAAGCATCAGATATTTATGCACGTAACTCAATTTAGCACAACAAATGGCTTATGCGTCCTCATAGTTGCCAACCAGCATCAATTTATCTCCCAGTATGCAATTCTCAATATAGTCGTGTAGCCGAGCCCACGTATTTTGAGAATGTGTAAAGTTGGGTACCAACACGATTTTATCACTTATATTTTTGTGTGATACCTGAATTTGAAAAAAATGACCAATGCCACTCTCAATATCTTGAGGAATTTTTTCTACGGCTTGTTTCCATGGCAACCGGCAAAATTTGCAGAAATGTGAAAAAACATACAAATATTCTATTAAATACTATTAAATACTATTAAATTTGTATATTTTAATACAAGACAAGTATAAATAACCGAAGGTAAATGTTCCTGTGCTGTCTGGAGATAAAATAGACTGTTTAGCATCTCAAGGTCATACACAACAGTTGAAGGTCAAACAGTTAATTCACTATTAATCGGATATTTGTTAACTGAATTGGAAATTAAGATGTTACGACCGCAATGAATTAGAGATGATATCGGGATTCGAACCCCAACCCCATAACTAACGATAAGCTGACATCGGGGCCTCATGTAAAGCAATTATTATTTAAGTAAATTTGATTCGGAATTATATGATAAAAGTTCAGAAAGTAACATAAAAATCACCCTATATATTCACGACTCTTGATCAGAATCCACGTCAAGATCTGAATCTGAGTCAGAATAAGATGATATTGATGTTGACTTTGTGAATTCATTTCTACAGACGGCATCATCTCCGCAGCATTTGCAATATGTTGTACATGACAACTTTGCAGCTTTGCAACTGCATATGTTCTTGCTGCATGGATTCTCTGATTTGCAGCCACATGCGACAACTTTTAGAATCTCATCTGGAGCAATGGCGCTGTACCGGAAACTGGAAGAAGAGAACTATCGGTGATTCTCCATCCGAAATCTGACACGCAAAGCATTGGCGGAGATTCATTTTCTGCTGCGCACCAGATACTTGTTTGTAACCATGCCCTTTTGATATGCTCACGAATGGAATCATCAGTCGGAGGCAGGGATTTTAACTTTGGTGAAGATTTCTTGCTGGAAAATATTCGAAATCTCAGTTCTGAGAGTGATATTTTCGTTCTACAGCCATACATCGCTCGCATGAATTGGCAGCCAGCTTCATACACGGAATCACCCGAACTTTCTAAATAATTGATTTTGAGTTTTGAGGTTCGAACTTTGGAAATTGATGCCGGATTTGGAGGGTGTATAGTCCCTACCCCCGGATTATTCCTACCCAGTTGTGGTGTCTTTATGTATGCAGTCAGTTCTTTGGAAATAGTTTAAATAACATGCACCGAAATTCCGCACAATCTTGTATTACTTGCATATATACTATACGGGGTAGATTACATATTTCTGGGTGCGCTTCTTCTGTTGCTGTGTTTTTATCGTATTTGCACGGCGGTAGGATTACCAAATCATCCCACAAAATAGATCGGAGCAAGAGCAGCGATATTTTCACACCAGGTGCAGCAGAAGATACATAATACTCCAACCGTCTATTATCGAACGATGATCCATCTAAAACAACAAAGTAATCCCAATGAAAATGCCTATTAAATGTACCAGTTGGTAGTAGCATATACATAAAACATCGGTCATCAAGTGCTTTGAGACTCGAGACAGGCCCGAAGGAATATACCGAGGATACTATCAGAGAACTCTATTTTTACGACAAAGTATTACATTTATATCGCCTTTATAATATTAATCTGTTTAAAATATGCCCCATCCGATTTGACATCAAATTAGTTAAAGTGGTGTGAAACACTCAGGCTGAGGTGTTCAAACCTGAATAACAATTAATCATGCCAAAATAAGTTATTTTCTTCCAAAAACAAAGGTACGAGGAACCAGCCGACTCGACTCGGGTATGCGTGTGGTGGTCGTTGGACTATTGATATTTTCGTAAATTTGATATCCAAATAGCCAGAAAACAGTGTCATTGTTACAAACGAATTACACGCGTTCACTAGTATCTGTGCAATCATTGTAGTGTTTATGCCCAATAATGCGTCCTGAATAAAGTAGAAAATATTTACATTTGGGTGTAGTTCAACCGTTGTGATCTCTGAAATGGTACAGTCGATGTGGTTGGAATTTTAGATAATCTGAGTTGATTGATACATTCTTCCAGTGTAGACAGTGTTTGGATACTAACTTATCGATTTTATTCACCGAAGTAAGTCCATGATATGTCTTTAAAGTTTCCCGTAAGCTAACTATCCGCTTACCAAGCGAATTAAAGCCGCACAATCCGATGCGATGGTCCCCGTGTCATCCAGTAACAACAACAACAACAACAACACCAACAACAATAACAACTTTATTATTACCAATATATACTCACAACAATACCAAGCACGATATCATCATATTTGCCGAAACAGTCTTATAATAAGGTTTTTTCTTGGAAGTTTAGACGGTGAGCGAGTGTGGTTTATACAGCTTCCATATATGGCGATTCCTGGATCAAGTTGAAATTCCCAACACGTGTGATCACAAATGTAAATAAACATCTATTTCCACGTTTAACCAGCATGGTGCTATAGGAATCAGGGAGCTAAATGTGTTCTAGAGTAGGGGAGCGAGTACACCGTGGAACCCTAAAGGTGAAGGTAACTGAAGAATGACCTTCACCTGATACATGCGACACGTTGTTAAAGGATGACATCGCGTTTATTTGATTTGTACATAATATCTAAATAATTTAAACTGGTGAATGAATGGGGGAATGGATTTTTGTGAGCGGGAAATTTATTTAACTAGCTGCTGTAGTTCGGGATTTTTCCAGATCAAATTTGGCTGTGTGATAGCCCCGTCGTACACTTGGGGATTTATTTTTAAAAGTAAACACATGACCTATGATTTTTCTTGCATTTTCGTGATCAACTGGTGTCAATCTAGCTGGGTAAACATCACTGGTATGGCCTGCAAGCTTCAATTCAGTGAATTTGGCGGAAACGTTAACACTGTCGCCTATGGGAAACCATTTAGTTCAGTGATTCCTATAGGAAAAATATGAATTTTACGAAATTTCACGTCTCGCCATGATAAGTTGTTAATTCCATATTTTCTTATTTTCAAATGATAATGACCACATTTTGGACAGATTTAAAGAAGAAACGCATGGATTCGCCTGTAGATAGTAAAGAAAGTGATAAATCTGGGAATTTTGCATGGACATCAGGTACCATTAGGGGGTCAGGGGGGCTAAAGCCCCCCTCCCCAAACATTTGAGTAGTGTTAGCCCCCCCCCCCCCATTGGGAAAAGGTGGCAGTTAACCCAATTAAGATTTCCCGGCACCCAGTATCCTTATCGGGGACCGTAGTCCCACCCCAAGTCGGGGGGGGGGGGGGGTGATGGCATCGCCAGTAGTGTTAATGTCGTGCAAAACTGTCATGGCAGGTTTGTTAAACAGACATTATGCCCTGCCATCTGGTCAAATTTCATGCCTGAGATTGTGGCTGATGTTGTATGATTATGTTTAGATATTTAAATTGACTTATAGTTGCTTTATTATGCTATTAAAGTATTTTTTATTTAAATTTTCTGTTAATTTTTGTAAATGTTTATTATAAATTGACAAATTTTGCATGAAAAGGGTTTAAAATTGGACAAGTTATCCCACTCAAAATGTATATTAACATATCCTCTTCAATTTAGTAACAGTATGGTATATAAGGGCATTCTTCAGTTATACGAGATGCATCAGCTAGTAAAATTGAAAAAAAAATCTAAATTTTTTGGCTTTATTTTGAGGATTGACACTAATTTTCAGGATGCCTCATATTGGAAAAATAAACAACTACTGCTCAATATAATCCATTTTTTATTTCAGTAAGGTCTATATTTTGATAAAATACTATAAGAAACGCTGTGTTTCACACATATACATATATATAGGAATCAGGGAGCTAAATGTGTTCTAGAGTAGGGGAGCGAGTACACCGTGGAACCCTAAAGGTGAAGGTAACTGAAGAATGACCTTCACCTGATACATGCGACACGTTGTTAAAGGATGACATCGCGTTTATTTGATTTGTACATAATATCTAAATAATTTAAACTGGTGAATGAATGGGGGAATGGATTTTTGTGAGCGGGAAATTTATTTAACTAGCTGCTGTAGTTCGGGATTTTTCCAGATCAAATTTGGCTGTGTGATAGCCCCGTCGTACACTTGGGGATTTATTTTTAAAAGTAAACACATGACCTATGATTTTTCTTGCATTTTCGTGATCAACTGGTGTCAATCTAGCTGGGTAAACATCACTGGTATGGCCTGCAGGCTTCAATTCAGTGAATTTGGCGGAAACGTTAACACTGTCGCCTATGGGAAACCATTTAGTTCAGTGATTCCTATATACATGTCTATTTGCATGAATAAAAAATGATTACCGATTCGTAAATAAGCATGTATCTGAACGCCAACTACCACAAGATACTTTATTTTTTGTTGCTGGCAACACTTTTCATCGTTTCATAGTCCGAAAATAATTTGAGATCGCCATTGATCTCCACCATGAGAAATACATTTAAAAAAAATCGAAATCTGATCACTCTGAGCTTTTAGGGGTGGTTCTTCGTACATGTATCAAATCAGATATTTTATACCACCGAAGCCGAAGAAATAGTAATTTAGGGATGTTAAATTGGATTATGAATCTTTAAACATGAAATTTGCAATCAACGTCATTCGTTATAATTCGTAATAAGACCTTCACATAAACGGAATCATATGTTCGACCTCTTAATATACCACACGACTTGACCAAAATGAATACCCAAATAGTATATATTCACTATATAGTCAATACAGCGTAGAGCAGTCTCGTTGAAAAGCCGACGATATATAGTTTTATCAGATTTACGTCTCTGTAACTCTAATACATATTTCATTTATGTATAATATTGATGGGAAATCCCTCCATTCCATTGGTGATGGGTCAGAATGGGCGTGGCACGGTTGCAGCTCATTGCAAGGCGGAATCCAATCTCATCTATAAACGAGAGGCCGATCACGATCGGCAGATGTTAACCCATCCTTTGGCGATAGTAAATTACTATGATCGGAATCATAAATGAGAGTGTTGGTGCTGAATTATAAAGTATACTGTTATGTACTATTATAGACAAATGTACATGACACAAATTATTGGAATTTATGGGTCACTCGCATTTATATAAGAGAATGCACTGGTACAGGATCTGTAATGCTGCACCACCACAGCCTTGGGTTAAATGTGAAAGGTGACCTGGACATGGAATACTTGGGTTAAGAGAGTCCAATTTAAGTTTACAATGATAATGTATCAACTTCTACCAACAATATAGATCAAGATAAGCCACCTCACTGCTGACTCATTAATATCAAGTATATAGCAGAGCTGTCAACAAATCACAGGAATTGTTTATGTTGAAAGCTGGAATCTCTATTAAACCAATAACATTTATAATGACCTCAGACCATCTATAGAGTGATAGCTTCAGCTATGCAAGGTAGCACCGATGTTCAAGTTTACTGTTAATATCATATGATGTGTATTGTTGAATCTTTATTTTAAATTAGATACCATAGCTTTCTTTATCAGATTATCTGCACATTGGCATAAGAGACGTCAGAAAATAATATAGCCTTATCAATAGCTAAGTAGTCCAAAGGCATGGGATGAAATTGGTGAATTGGATTTAATGTTGCTCCAAACAAATTTACCAGTACATAACACAAGATTTTGGACTGATTTAAACAAATTTGGTGTGGTTACTCGGGGTACCCTTGGCAGAGTTGTAATGGTGTTAGTTTTTCAAATTTTGTTAACTTTAAAAAAAAAATTGTTTTTAATTATTTAAAAAAACAATTTTTTATTATATAATTTTTTTTATTTATTTAATTATTATTATTTTTTTGTTAAATTGAGCAAGTCATTAAATTTAATTTTTTTTTTTAAAGTGAATATGTTTTAGAAAAAGGGTCATAACTCAGTTTAAAAGAGTTGGATCAAACCCATATTCGAACTCGATCTGTATTTTGGGCTGAGATACTCACATACCAAATTTGGTTACGATCGGATAGATAATGTTTCAGTTATCGCATTATGCGTAAATTGTCCACGGACAGACAGACAGACGGACGGACAGACGGACAGACAGACAGACAGATGGACGGACGGGCGAACGACGAGTGGTCAATCCGGACATCGACACTATGTTTACCATACTATGGTATGGGTTAACATAACGAGAGGCCGATCACGATCGGCAGATGTTTAACCCATACCTTGGCGATAGCGATCTTTTTATGAGTGCAAGAATTTCAACAATTCACAGCGTACTATTATTTATTAGTTTCATAGTGGAATCAGACATATTGAGCAACTTGCTCATTTAAACACAATAGGAAGATGGATATGACATTCGATTTCAACCTATTCGGTCACTCCAACAGAGATACATGTATGTGTGATAGATTGATAAAGATAATTATACCCAAACACAGTCAGACAGATGCACCATAGCTGTTAAAGATATAATTGTTACAATATTAACATCATAATAACTCTATTTATTTAATTCTTACAAAGGAACCTGAGTCATAACAGATTATGTTGTTGTGTTAGCTGCATAGTAAAAGTTATGGGATGATTGAGATTAGAGACCAACAAACACCTGAACATCTATATAAGTGAGGGGTGTATAGACCTTGATATTAAATATGATTGATAATGGTTGGATATAAAATATTTTAATACAGAATGATCAGATAACTAAAGGAGAGATATGAGAAGGGTCAAATTGAAAATATTAGAGTCATAACATTGGATCGCGTACAGTATACCGTACTGACCCGCGTTTAGGCCCAGGGGGCCTTTGTTTTATTTGAGCTCAAAAATCCAAGTGGGCTTAAACTCGGATATGGCCCTTTGCAAAAATGCAAACCAAAAATCCTAAGAAATCGGGACAGTAAAACTAATGAAAGTCGATCTGACGCCGATTATTTGGGAATTTTTTCAATTAAATGTGAATATTAAAATATTATAATAACACTTTAAGTCTTGTAGTTTTATTGGACAACATTCCCATGTTAAAATGACACTATTATGTAAGTACATGTAGTCTTGACTGACAGCCGTCTTGTTCCCAAAGTGTATGCTTGGAGTCATGTACCTATGGTTAATTTTATTCTAAGCTGATCATTGGAAAGATACAATGTCTGTAACAGCAGTAATATTATTAAATATTGGGTTAATATTCTCAAAACCATTCAATCAATACCAAAATCTATACGCATGAAGAATGTATCACAATCAACCTGAATGAGATTATAAAAGTGATTGGGTGAAAAATATTTGACCAAAAAGTCAGCTTCAAGAATACCAGAACCATTATTATTATCCTGCAGCCCAAATGCAATAGAGGGAATTTCAAAATAAGATATATCCTCAAATGATGAATATTCAATTGGTGGCTTATAATTAATAGAAATTCTTAGTGAACCTGGCCTAAGGCGAAAGAGATAATTTAAAATCTGCGTATCAGATATTATGTGTCTATGGAATAGGTTAATTTTAATCCTGAAATACATGCAAGTGAAAAGTGGATCACGATCAACCTGGACATAGAATAGGAGAATGAACATATGATGTGTGGAGAGTGTTAATCATTTTCAATGACATCATATGATGGAACTAATGTGTGGATAAATTGTTTTCTCAAGATAAGACAACAGTGTCTCTGTAAACAACAATTCTCTAAACAGCCATGCTCCAGAACATCCTTCACATGGACAATGGACTATTTGTATTAATGCCATGAACATGTTTCAACAGGTTGGGTAAATTACTATTGCACACAAACTGGAGTAAAGTATCATCAATCACTTAAATTTGACAGCTCTGGGAGCAGCAGAGGTTTAGCAAAGAGTATCCAGTGTCATTTTCTGATCCCAATAAAGCAGATTACAGTGTAAAGTTGTTTGTCTTAAATTCTCACAGGGCATATACAATAGGTAGTAAATTACTTGAATTATAAAGGGCCATAACTCTGTTAAAATATATCGGATCAAACCCAAATTTGAACTTGATCTGTATTTCGGGGTGAGGACCACATGTACCAAATTTGGTGTAGATCAGATGAAAAATGTTTTGAGTTATAAGTAAAAATAAGTTTGAAAAGGGTTAATTAAACGATACCAAAAACCATACAGATAAAGAACGTGCTAAGAAAAACCTTGGTAAGAAATATGAGGCATATCAGAAGAAAACAGTTTGACTTAGATGGATCAGATAGCATTTGTGTGCAGGGTTAATTATTTTCTAAACCAATCAACCGATCGATACCAAAAACTATACAGGTGAGGGGTGTGTCATTATAAATCTACATATCAAATATGAAAACAATCGGACAAAAAATAATTTGGTTACAGCATCGGATAGCTCATGCCTATGTGCGGATGCAAAGTGTTAATAATTTCTAAACCGATCAACCGATCGATACCAAAAACTATACAGGTGAGGAGTGTGTCATCATAAACATGGGAGTAAAAAATAACTCTAATTCCCATAATACAGATTTACTGCTCTCAGAGCTAAACTGATACCACTGGTAATTAATTGTAGACTGCTATGGTTATCTGTTCAATTCTTAGTTGAAAAATGGCCATATCTCTGGTATAAAATGTTGGATATAACCCATATTCAAACTCGATCTGTATTTTGAGTTGAGAAACTCGCATACCAAATTTGGTTCCGATCAGATATAAAAAAATTTGAGTTATGGCAGCATGCATGAATTCTAAGTCGAAAAAGGGCCATAACTCCATTGAAAAATATCGGATCAAACCCATATTCGAACTCGATCTGTATTTTGGTCCGAGAAACGTGCATACCAAATTTGATTCTGATCAGATAATTTTTTTTTGAGTTATGGTAGCATGCATGAATTCTAAGTCGAAAAAGGGCCATAACTCCGTGAAAAAACCCATATTCGAACTCGATCTGTATTTGGTGCTGACAAATTCATATACAAAATTTGGTTCCGATCAGATATAAAATGTTCGAGTTATCGCACCATGCGTAAAGTGTCTACAGACAGACAGACATACAGACAGACAGACAGACAGACGGACGGACGGACGGACTAACGACGAGTGGTCAATCCGGGCAACGACACTATGTTTACCATACTATGGTATGGGTAAACATAACAAGACAGTCAATGACTGTGGGGTCGCTCACCAGACTGCAAAGACTGATAAGACTGGGACTCTGGAGACCACAACAGTCAGAACTTTTCATAATCACTTTAAAAGAAGTAGATATCTAAAGAGTTAAATCTAAAACAAAAAATTTGGAGTTATGTCCCTGGCCCCGCCCACATTTGACCCAGTGACCTGATTTGAACAAATCTGAACCCCAGTCACCCAAGGATCCTTCATACCAAATATGAACCCATATAGCCTGATGGTATTTGAGAAGAAGTCACTTTAAGAATACTATGGAGGGAAAGAGTTATGGCCCTGGCTTCGCAACTATTTCAAGTGAACTCATTTGAACAAATCTGAATGTGAGTCACCTAGGGAACATCCACACCAAATATGAAACCATTCGGTCTTATTGTTCTGAAGATGTTTAAAAGAATTACTATGGTGGGAAAGAGTTATGGCCCTGGCTTCGCAACTATTTGACCCAGTGACCGCATTTGAAAAAATCTGAATGAGAATCACCTAGGGAACATCCACACCAAATATGAACCCATTTGGTCTTATGGTTCCAGAGGAGAAGATGTTCAAATAATTGTTGTCGGACGGATGGACGGACAGACGATGGACGGACGAGGAGTGACGACTATAGCTCCACCGGAGCACGTGTAGGGTGGCTGGTTGGTAATTAAATCTCTTATCTCCGCCCCTATTTGAACAAACGTGAATCCCCATCTATGAGATCCATTCATTTGGTAATTTCAGACATTAGATTTTAAGAGTTGAACTGAACTGATTTTCCTAAAATGACCCCAAATCTGAAAAAATCTAAACCCCAGTCACCGAAGGACCATCCATACCAAACATAATCTAAATAGTCCAGATGGTTCTGGAGAAGAAATTGTTTTAAGAATTACTATGGAAGGAAAGAGTTATGGCCCTGACTTCTCACCTATTTGACCTGATGAACTCATTTGAACAAATCTGAATGTGAGTCACCTGGGGGACATCCACACCTAAATATATAAACCCATTTGGTCTTTAATATGTATCTGGAGAAGAAAACAATTGATGGACGGATAGAGACATAATGACAGATGGATGGATGGGAGAACAGTCTGACATAGAGACTGACAAATTCAATCCAATATACCCCCCCCCAAGTTTTCTTTGCAAAATCAGGGTATAATGAGTTCAACTGGATACTGGTGGTTAAGAACATAATATTCGAACAGACAAGCCTGAACAAATTGGCTGACATTTGCAGAATGAGGTCCCCAAAGGGTGAATTTAATGACACAATCCTGCAATGCGGGCTAGCATCACCAAATTCACCCTCTGGGGACCTCATTCTGTGTAGGCCTCAACTGCTATGGGAGACATAGCATTAGATTGAAGTTCTCCAGTTAAAGTTGGTGATGTGCACCCATTGGGCACCTCAATTATGCATTTTATATTCACAAATTAGGGGATATAGAAACTAAACAGAAGGGCTAAAGTAATTAAAAATGTCAATTTAAGTGCCTATATACTTCCCAGAAGATGAGGCCTAAGCAGAATGAGGACCCTGGCTAGTGTATTTGGTGATGCTAGACTGCTGTGCAGGGTAGCATAACTAAATTCACCCTCTGGGGACCTCATTCTGCAAATGCCAGATAGAAGACAAATTTAATCCAATATATACCCCCCCCCCATTTTTCTTTGAATATTAGTCGTATGATTTCATCTGGATAATTGGTGATTAAAACAATAATATGAAATGGCCAAACCTGAATTTAGTATGTCTGACATTTGCAGAATTAGGTCCCAAAAATGTGGATTTAATGACAATATTCTGTAAGGCAGGCTAGCATCACCAAATTCATCCTCAATCTGATTAGGCCTCAATGGCCAATAAAACCAAGGAACAGATTGAAGTCCTACAGTTGAAGTTGGTGATACACACCCATTGAGCACCTCAATTATGCATTTTATCTTCTGCAAATTAGGGGGACATTGAAACTGAACAGGTGGAAAAAAGTTACTAAATCAATGAAGTCCTACAGTTGAAGTTGGTGATACACACCCATTGAGCACCTCAATTATGCATTTTATCTTCTGCAAATTAGGGGGACATTGAAACTGAACAGGTGGAAAAAGTGACTAAATCAAACTGTCAATTTGATACTTAGGATACTTCCCAGAAGATGAGGACTAAGCAGAATTAGGTCCCTGGCGGGTGTATTTGGTGATGCTAGCATGCTGTATGGGGTAGCAACACTAAATTCACCATCTGGGGACCTCACTATGTAAATGTCAGACACACTATTTCCAGACTTGAAGAAATCAAAGCCATTCACAGTATCATTGAATGTCAGTCATCACCTAACATTGAATGGAAGCACCAGTTTGTTGTTAAATTGCTACAGATATGTTTAGATTAGAATAATACATGTCATCTGGCCAGTTTATATAATTAATGACCTGTACCTTTACAGATATATATGTCTTGTAATGACAGATGATAAACTGGTCTGAAGCAAGCAGTATTCAGCAAGAGGATCGGGTGACCACACTATGATAACTTGTTTTTTTCAATAATACAGGCTTGAGTGTCCTCTTAAAAATTAATAGTGCATAGCAAAGGGGTGTGAATTATAAAGGGCCATAACTCTGTTAAAATATATCGGATCAAACCCATATTTTAACTTGATCTGTATATAAGTGTCAAAAATTCATATACCAAATTTGGTGTTGATCAGATGAAAAATGTTTGAGTAATCCTGTCTTGGATGAATTCTATATCAAAACAAGAGTGGAAGGGGTTAAATAAACAATACCAAAATCCATACAGATGAAGCACATGCTAAGACAAATCTAGGTAAGAAATATGAGGCTGTGATGTGTCCTAAACAAAAATTAAAGGTAAAAATGCAAAAATTAATTTTTTTGTTTTTAAAGTTATGTCCCTGGCTCTGCCCCTATTTGACCCAGTGACCCCATTTGAACAAATCTGAACCCCAGTCACCCAAGGTATCTCTGTACCAAATATAAGCTAAATCGGCCAAATATTGTTTTAGAAGAAGTCATTGTAAGAATCACTATGAGTTATGGCCCTGGTTTCTCAACTAATTGACCGGGTGACCTCATTTGAACAAATCTAAACACCAGTCACCCAAGGACTCTCCATACCAAATATTAGCTAAATTGGCCCAATGGTTATGGACAAGAAGTTGTTGTAAGAATTACTATGGAGGAATAGAGTTATGGCCCTTGTTTCGCAACTATTTGACCCAGTGACCTCATTTGAACAAATCTGAATGAGAGTCACATAGGGAACATACACACCAAATATGAACCAATTCGGTATGATGGTTTAAGAGGAGAAGATGTTTTAAAAAAAGTTGACGGACAGATGGACAGACGGACAGACGTACTGGTCAGAGTATAGTTGTGGGGTGACCGCACTGGTCAGATAATACTTGTGGGTTGCGATCTTTTGTTTGAGTAATTTGTGGGGTGCAACCCACAACTGACGATTTTTTAAAGAGCGTATTTTTAAAGTGCGGTCCCAAACCTCACCCAAGCCCACCCACCCTAGTGTAGAATTCGACTTATAGGGGACGAAATTGATCATTTGTGGTGTTATAAACTGTTTCTAAACAATCTCCGTTATTTAGTTAATATATCCTCTTTTTTGAATATCTTTTTTTTCTAAATGTTTATTTCAGATATATTACATATTCTGAGAAATATTATATTAACGAAATAACGGAGATGGTTTGTAAATAAAACAATTAGAAGAAAAGCATGTTAAATTCATGTTAAATTCATCGCACCCCACAAGTACTCTCTGGTTAGTGCGGACTGACGGACGGACGGACGGACGGACGGACGGACGACGGACGAGGAGTGATGACTATAGCTCCACCGGAGACTTTGTCTCAGGTGAGCTAAAAACCGATTACAATTATAAACACTGCTTCGTGATTGGTTATACTTAAATTGAGAGATTGGACGCCAATGACGTGTTGACAAGTTCCCCTCGCATAAATAACAAGTTTTGGTCAATTTTATACTACAGTTGACTTTGGTTAGTATTATTTTCTGGTAATTCTGATAACTGAAGCGGCATTCCAAGAAATGTTTCTGTTGTTGGAATCTGATTATATGGGGACCATCGGATTGTGTACCTTTAAGCCAAACACATCAGTGGTGCTACGAACCTGATTCATGGATGAGAAACAGCTACGATTCTACATAGATAAGGATGAGTTCAAGCTGTACTCTTTAAGGTAAGGCGGGTAAGGATTCCACCACTTTCATGTTTTCAGTGTACATGTATGTACCCCTTATATCAGCAACCTGTGTGTTCTGTCTCTTATTCTTACTTAAACCGTTTATTCCACAAACCTCAACATCGGCCCACCTACCGAATGAGCCCACTACATGAGTTGATGCGACAACAATAAATAAACGCTAACTGTCAACCTCAAATTATCTGAAACAGATCGCATTTAAATTAAGAGCACTCACATTGTGGGCTTGGACACACCATAACCGGAGACGACACATATAAGCTACTAGCTAGCTAATGTGCCCGACTACGTCCGGGCTATTTAGGGATTTCTTTGTGATCGCCTCCGTCTGGGCAGAATATACTAATTCAAAGTGACAACGTTGAGCAATACTGAGCGAACATACAACATTGAAAAGTATTAGGAGAAAGAAAAAACTATAGTTCGATCGGTGAGCGAGGTCAAGGTCAAGGACACGGTCGCACGTGAAATTGGACCCGCCCATATTGTTCCCGGGATCAAAGTAGGCCTATACATGCCAAATTTGAGTCTATAACATACATACACATATATACATATATACATACGTACGTACATACATACATACAGACAGACAGAAGTTCCAAAATATATAATAGATTAGCTTGTTGTCGAATCCCATCCATACAGTAACTGTTTATTATATTCTAATTACTGTATGAAGTATAAATAAGGATTATGTCATATGGACTGTTTCTATGGAGATGTAACCGTGAGATAAGTGGACATAACTTGTGTAAATTACATACAAGTTATGACCACTTACCTCACGGTTACATCTCCATAAAAATAGTCCACATGACAGTTAATCCTTATATTTATATACATTTAGCGAAAAAGCCACTTTTGTAAATGTACTTAAATCGAAAAGTGTATGGTGACAAAAACAGCCCAAAATACCCAATAGCACCCTTGGCAAAAGTTAATAGGATCAATTTCTCTTCATATTGAAACCCGATGATGTATTAAGTCAATCCTGCGCGAGTCCAAATGCGCCCAAAACATTACGCGTTCGTCTTTCCAAACCCAATGACGTATCGATGGTGTTATGAGCTTGGTGTTATGAGCCGTTGCGCATTCACCGAGAAATAACTGCAACTAGCCACGTGGGCGCCGACCAATCAGAATGCTGGATTTAGTGATGACAACACTTAGTATGTAAATATTATGGATTAAATACTATTCACACTAACTGTATGTTCACAACACACGATGACCTTGACTAAATAGAAAAGAGGACTCATTATTTGGTTGTAAAACGCCATGGAAGAAGCCAACATTAAATGGGTAGATGCTTGGTGTGGATATCGTAGACATCGATGATGTATAATGTGATATCCGTTTGTTCTGATTAGAACTTAGAAGGCTCGTGCATCTTCCTTCCGGTTCCCGTTCCACGGTTCCACTAACTAACAGTCTTGGGATGAAATTCCGTCGCTAAGGAAAGCAGGAAGTGACGTCTTCCATTTCGTTACGCTCGTGAGATGAAAAGAACTGACGGAGCGTATGACTCGCGCAGCCTTGCGATGAGTCTAGACTGACCTTTGCCGGCGTTTTCCGGGTTTAATTCATGAGTAATGGCCACCTCGCGTGTTTCACCACGAGTGCATGATAAATCTCACAGACGATTCCCATTCAATGGTAAAGCCCAGCTTCCCTCGCCCATGATATACACCGGGACACTATCGGAGGGCACAGATACCGTGACATATCCGGTTAGAGTGCGTTCTAAGTGTATATAGGTTCATACACTGGCAAGTTTACTCGGCATTCTTTTGCAGTATTTACAGTAATGCCCTAAGTAATCGACTCCTTAAACACAGTAGAATTATGGGTAACTTTTCAGGATTTAGTCGGAAACATGGCTTGTTGCCATTCATCGGAAAGCTCACGGCATTACTGTAGGTATATAGAAAGCTATAATGTGCCAGAAACCGAATTCAAAAATGCTTATAAATTGCATCTGTACCACAACTATATATATAACTACATGGACATGATAGTTAAAACTATGCAGTTCTACAAGTAGAATCGTAGTAAATTGCGCGCAAATATTCTAAACAAAGATATGACGCAACAGTATGCCATCTCAATAACATTACGAAGAACATATATAGCTTGCTTATCATTAGGTTACCATTTCCTTCTTGTTTATTGTACATGTTTTTCACTACCTCGCTATTGCCTTTTGAGTTTATGATAAATTCTGTGAAGAAGGAATCGTGTAGCGCAGTTTTCTCCCATGCATTTGCTCCGACAGAACTGGGTTAACGGAGATTTAAGCGAATTGTCATTGTCATAAACCCATGTGGGCATTGTCGCTCGTCAATAAAATTAGTAAACAGTGCTTTATTTTAGAAACATGAGTATTAATGAGCTGCGCGGACTTAGAGATTCCCCATTTATATGTGAAGTAAAGTTGAGTGAGTACCAGTGTCCCCAGACCCAGTCGATTATAATGAGATCTTGTCTGTGTTTCAGCCAGACTGGTTAATTAGTCTCACACGGAGAAATAAATTCTAATTGCCGGTGACAGTCACGCTAATAAAAGTCGCTAATATAGAACAAACCAGAAAGTCAATATATAGGTATATGGGCATGTCCCTTTAGCATGTCTATTCCCACGCCATCAGATTCGGACCCTTATAGTGCACACACACCTTGAACGTTCCCCTACACCCTTAAATACAAAACAGCGAATGTTCTGCATATGTAGGTGGGGGGGGGGGCGTCCGATATATGACATGTGTTATGGTTGGTGCACAGTTCCATGCCCATGTACACGTTTATAACTGAGTGGGGGTCCATGTTGTGTTGACAGGGTTAAGCTTCCCCAGTACAGACGCCCAGAACTCCATGGGAATTACTAGACTGTCATTGAAACGAGTGTACAAAGCACCATTTCGAATAAATTTGCATTCTATGTTGGGTCTTTTATAAGGATTCAGCTTCTACAAAGTCTCGCGTGGTCTACACCGTGTGACAGTTTCCACCTAATGGGTCGTGGTGGGATTCGTATATATGGATTTTTACTGTCTAATATCAAATAAATGGCGTCTTTAGCTAGTAATATGTTTGTGTAGTGAATATGGATTAGGCGTGCACAATCCCATACGGTTAAACATTAAACCGACTGACTCATTAGAGCTTCCAAATTATGTCTACGTAATATTGGAAGCATGTATAAGATAGGTTGCCAAATACACGAAATATTCATGTGCTCCGAACAAATATTTTCCATGGTCAACATCATCATGGTCATAATCATGATTATTAAAAATATCATCATCATCGTCGTCGCATCTAATTGTGATCGTCATCGTTATAATCGTCATAATCTTAATCCTCACCATTGACGTTGTCAGTATAATCACGTCATTCAATCAATTCAATTCAATTTATTTTGGTCATCATATAGTGATATTACAGATTATAGAATTACAGAATCAGATACATAGTATATATGTATATATGCACATGCGTTATAATATATAGAGTACATATATACGAAAATATAGTAATGTTTATGCTTGTTGCCTTTAGATGGTAATAATAATAATAATAGTACATGTATTAGATTTGTTCTATGTTGTCCAGTTAGTGGGGTTTATGTTATGAATGCTACTTATAGCCTCAAGATGACTTAAACAAGTCATCGACATTTTCTTCCACCTCCTCGTCATCATCGTTATCATCATTAATTTATTAATTATCACCAGTATCGTCAACATTAATTTATTATATAGCACCAGTATCGTCATTATCGTCATCACCATCGTTATCATCATTAATTTATTAATTATCACCAGCATCGTCATCATTAATTTAGTATATAGCACCAGTATCGTCATATTGCCATCGCCATCACCGACCATCTTCATATGATCACGGTTGCAACAACAATAACAACGGCAACAACATTATCTTTATTATCATATTGTGCTAAAGTAACTGTTTATTATCCCAACGAACGCACATAATCGTCGAAGGGAAGCTACATCAGTCATATTAAATACTTCAAGGATGTCAATGGTTACGTTTTTCTGTCTGGTATATTTACTGGGGAGAAATCAGCTTCTGGAATCTTAAATTAGCTCCATTCGAAAAAATAATGCAATACATCGCAATACAAGTTTTTTTTATTATTATATATTATTATATAGAGGGCATGTTAGCTGCATTTACGCAGTGTCGTCCAATATTCCTTTCTCTATTGGTAGTATGTGGTTACAAGTTCGAAATTGATTTTTCTATTTATGCTATTGATTGTCCAAATAAATTCAAATCAAATGTTGTGTTTGAATATTTTGTGTATGGTACCTCTGCTCGAATTATCTATATTTTATACCCAAATAGATCTGTAGAAGGCTGAATTTAATATAAGATATTATAACTTCGGGGCAAACGTATGTCGATGCATAAAAGATGAGCCTGGCCGCAATACGTTAGTAAGGTTTTCACATTTTCAATCCATCTTATTTGTGTGGATGCGTTCTCAGTGAGCTATAATGCTGGCCAGTTTAGAATCTTACAATATCTATCATCTTTCATATTCCTCACTTTAAACCAATATTTGATGATTCTTAACTCGATAGTGATACTTATGGGAAATCTACCACTTTCTCCATATATCATGTAATCTTGGGTGGATAATTTTATATCGAGTACAAGTTTTCCGTGTTCGCACTTCACAGCAGTATGACAATATAGGAATAACCTGAGCGTCAAACAACTCAAACTGAGAGACTGTATAATACATTGCTCTCGTAGCTTTATCTGCTGAGGTTTTTTTATAATGAAAATGACGTTGATTTAGTATGTACAATTCCAATATAATTAAACAACTTCAATTTCAACCCAATCATAGAAGAATGTCCTGCCCTTCGGCAAACTCCGATTCGAAATCAACAAAACTTTAGTGTTCTCGACAATAACTGTCAGTTTCCACATTTGTCAATCTATATCTATATTTGCGAATGTCTGCCTGTCTGTCTGTCTGTCTGTCTGTCTGTGTTCTATAGAAATTAACAGGGGACCATCAAGATGATACCAAAGGGGTCTACTAGGAGTAACTTTTTACGAGAAAGATAATGGTCGGGGTTAAAATTTTCTAAAGTGACGCCGTTGTTGTCAGGGGCAGAAAAGGGGGAGGGGCAGGAAAACAATTTGTCGGCGATTGCCACGAAACTTATATATAATCATCCCCATAATATGAGGAATCTAATGGTGTGTTTTAAATATGGCAAAAGTCGCGCCGTTCGCGTCAGGGGTGCCCGGAAGGGAGAGGGGCAGATTTTTTTTCTGTCGCCGATTGCCACGAAACTTACATATAATCATCCCCATGATATGAATAATCCAACGGTGTGGTTTAAATATGTCAAAAGTGGCGTCGTTCGAGTCAGATTTGCACGAAAGGGGAGAGGGGCACCAAAATTGATAAAACTAATTTCAGCGCCGATTTCCACCAAATTGATATATATTCTTCTTCATGATACAAGGAATCTAATTGTGCGATTTAACAACGCCAAATTGTTGTCGTTTGGATGAGAGATTGGGAGGGGGTGGGCACTAAATTTGATAATAATTGGTTTAGTCGCCGATTGCCACCACACTTATACAAAAGCATCCCCATGGTATGAGGAGTCTAATGACGTGGCGTATGTCAAGTGTGGCCTCATTCGAGTCAGGGGTGTATTGAAAGGGACAGGGGCACCAAAATTGATGCACATTTTTTTTGGCGCCAATTTCCACCAAATTGATACTCTTTCTTATCCGAGGAATCTGATCGTGTGATTTAAAGACGCCATAGTGGTGCTGTTTATGTGAGAGATGGGGAGGGATGGATTGGCACCAAATTTGATAAAAAAAAAAACATTGTTTAGTCGCCGATTATCACCAAACTTATAAACAATCATCTCCATGATATCAGGAGTTTAATTGTGTGGTTTAAGGATGTCACAAGTGGGGCCATTCGAGTCAGTGGTGTATAGATATGTGAGGGACATTATATCTATATGTTTAGTGCCGATTTCCACCAGATTGATATATATTTTTCTCCGTGATACGAGGAATCTTATCGTGTGGTTTAGACACAACAAATTGGTGCCCTATGGGTGAGAGATATGGGGACCTTCAATTTGATACGAATTTGTATACTCGCCAATTTTCACCAATTTCATATATATGCATCTCTAATCTCTAATGAGTCTTAGTGTGTGCAGCTTGAGTCCGAAATAGGGACGGGAGGGTCACCAAAAATTGATACAAAATATTGTTAGTACCAATTACCATCAAATTCAGACACGTTCTTCTCAAATGATACAAGAAATCAAAGTGTGCTGTCTGTCTGTCTCTGTCTGTCTGTGTGTTCTATATATAACTTCACGCGGTACAATCGAAGAGGCAAAAGCTGATACAAATATATTTGGCACTAATTTCCAACAAATTCATACATGTTTTTATCTAATGATATACCATGTATTAAATCACATTTGGTGTCGTTTGCGTCACGGATGGCGAGCGGATATGCACTATCATAGATAAGATTGCTATTCGCTGATATCCACATATAAGTTATATATAGTCACCCAGGCCATCTCCATATCATTTTAAGGAGATTTGAGCGTTCACGTTTCACAATCCCGACAAATGGTAACCCACTTATAAGTCACTTGAACAACTATATCTTCTTAATTGTCATATTTATATGGGGATGGCAATTAGGACATTCACACATTGAGCTAGCAAAAAGAGATACATAGATTATTTGAGAGATGGGGAGGGAGGGATTGGCACCAAATTTGACAAAAAAACATTGTTTAGTCGCCGATTATCACCAAACTTATAAACAATCATCTCCATGATATCAGGAGTGTAATTGTGTGGTTTAAGGATGTCATAAGTGGGGCCATTCGAGTCAGTGGTGTATAGAGATGAGAGGGACATTATATCTATATGTTTAGTGCCGATTTCCACCAGATTGATACATATTCTTCTCCGTGATGCGAGGAATCTTATCGTGTGGTACTGTGGTTTAGACACAACAAATTGGTGCCCTATGGGTGAGAGATATGGGGAACTTCAATTTGATACGAATTTGTATACTCGCCAATTTTCACCAATTTCATATATATGCATCTCTAATCTCTAACGAGTCTTAGTGTGTGCAGCTTGAGTCCGAAATAGGGACGGGAGGGTCACCAAACACTGATACAAAATATTTTATCTAATTATATACCATGAATTAAATCACATTTGGTGTCGTTTGCGTCACGGATGGCGAGCGGATATGCACTATCATAGATAAGATTGCTATTCGCCGATATCCATATATAAGTTATATATAGTCACACAGGCCATCTCCATATCATTTTATGGAGATTTGGGCGTTCACATTTCACAATCCGGACAAATGGTAACCCACTTATAAGTCACTTGAACAATTATATCTTCTTAATTGTCATATTTATATGGAGATGGCAATCAGGACATTCACACAATGAGCTAACAAAAACAGATACATAGAAGAAGCATTAAACGTATATTTATCATTTTATTGAAGAGATTCATATATTCGTGCAAACTGAGAGACCTCGAACCGTCAGAGGATTGCATATATATTATAACAAAATTGAGTCTGTTCCATTCAATACAGTTTCCACAAAAAAAGTTACAATTTGTCAGGATATATGGAAGGCCTGTTCAAAAATAGTGGTCACAGTGTGCAGTCATATATAGTTTCTTCTGATATACAATACAATGCAGTTAGTAGCACATGACTTTTCAGGATCCTCCCAATACTGACATCTGACAGGGGGTTTAGAACAGACTCATCGACTGACATAAACAATTCAAAATCTCGCTCTGTGTCTGGCAAATGTAGCTGATATGCCCGCGCAGCAACATTTCGTTGAAACTGAGAATATTTAGCCAATATATAGCACCATGAAGGCATGAACAGACGAGCACCTGGGCATTTATTTGAAACATCTGTATCTTCATGGAGATACGATAGCCAGGTATCCTCGAGATCTTAGTCCAACCCACTAGATTGATTGATACATCTCAATATGTAAAACCCAAATTGTCATCTTTTATTTATGCGAACTAATGTCTTTATGATGTCCATGTATCATAGTATAACGTCTGACGTATACGCAGTTGTAAATAAATAAATACTTCATTATTGGTGGAACGGATTAATCGCGATAAACAGAATGACAATTGACAAGGTGGGCCACTACTTATATTCCATGCCTGTAATAATCATGTTTTGTGATGCTATTTGAATATACAATTTATGAGAAAACGTATAACACTTTGAACAAGAGTGTTCTCTATTCCCAACAAATATCCACAGCATACAGATGTTTTCACATCGCATTAACCTGGGCAACGCCGGGTAACCCTGCTAGTATTTACTAAAAACGTTAAGAGCCTTCTGAAGTTTTCCAGGCGTTTGAGATAAAAGAACCGTGCCATCGGTATACAATATAATAAATAATTTTACATATAGACAATTGTGTGCTCTTCTATGTCATCTGATATCTTCGATATACCATTTGCTCCTTCAGCTTTTATGCAATCTTCCAAATCGTTTAGATACAAGGCGAATAAGAGAGGTGGAAAAATGCACCTTGACTAACCCCCGACTAGCAGTGGGAGGAGTTTGGCATGTTATTACCAACTGTAATGTTTGACCTAATGTCGGAGTATAAGTTCCCTATATAATCCTGAAGATTTTCCCATTTATATCGGTGGCTAACAATATATGCCATAGTCCATATCTTGTCAAAAGCTTTTTAAAAATCAATGAAAGCACAATACAAATTTCGTTACAGGCACCACGTCATTGTGGTCAAAACGTGAAAGTGAATATATTATCAGTAGTTGAATAGGCTTTTCTGAAAACAGACTTATAGAACATACAGTCTATAACATAAACCTGATTGACAGATATTTTCAAACATAATATGAAAATGTATATGAATTGTTTTGTGAATTTAAATATTTTCGGAAAATGTTTAGATAAAAAAAAAGGTAAATATGCTCTGGGATCTCTATTCCCCAGTAGCTCGCTCCAATGTTTTGATGCACGAAGCGAATACCCATCAGGAAATACCAGTCGGAATTTATCCCAACTTCGCTGGCACATACCTCCGCCACAGCCTGGTCGACAAGTATTTATCGACCTATTTCGATACCGGGAAAAATACAAAAGCGAATATCATTATAGGTGTATTTTTGGAGCGCAAACCTCCAAGTGGCTTTAAGTTAGAAACAAGTACGCTATATTTTGCCCAATGGAATAGTTACAAGGAAAATATAAATAATAATATATAAATACCTATGGTTTTTGAGTGAATATACCATAATTATTTCATGAGTGACTATCATGCAGTGGATATATCAATTTTAAACGAGCGACCGTAGGCCGCGAGTTGAACATTGATATTTCCACTGTAATAGTCACGAATGAAATAATATGTGACCCGCCATATCGAAATCCAGTCGTAAGTCGGGATTGTTTTTACCCTGTGCCAATGCATTCTCTTATATATGCGAGTCGACCATAGGTCGCCTCGCATATATAAGAGAATGCATTGGCCTAAATATTTTTTACAATTTTAATAATTTTTTCTTGTATTCTATAACAATTTTATAATTTCACCGATACAGAGCCCCAGACAAACATGAGCAGACGACACTCTTCTATATGCTTCTATATATGTGTGGGGCTCCCTGCAGGGTATTAATGGATGTTTTTTATTTTATGTCCTAAAAATTGTAAGAAACATTTATTTAAAAAAAAATGATAAAAATTTGACCCGGAACTCGGCTGAAGGTTAGGCTATTCAGCCTATTGCGTCGAATTACGAAATCGCGTTTTGAATGTCTCTCTTTCCCCGCACGATAAAAAGAGGTCTTCGCACGAACCAAAAATGATAAAACTTCCCAATTATTTTGGCACAGGGTAAAACAAAATCCCGACTTACGACTGGATTTAATATGGCGGGTCACATATGGGATTCAATCAAAACACCATAGGTGAATGTTCTATTTATTATATGCTTTAACCATGTCGGTATTTATTTTTAATGTATTAATATTCATTAATTAATGCCAAATAACTTCTCACAAAGCGTAGGCAAAATTTCAGTTGGAAATTGGTTGTTCGCCAGCTGATCTATAGTCAACGAACCACTTTCAAATGGCAAGAAATTAGTCGGCCGCTAAAGAAAAAGTTCCCACAAATTATCACTAAAAGCGATAGACACTATAGACGGATAGCAATTTAATATTCCAAATAACAATAAAATGACCCGAATCACGAAATAATAACATTATTTCAGTTTAAACAGGTAGTTCCGTCGCGCAGTGATATTCGTTCACTATTATTCGGTGATTTACCGGAAGCAAGCGACAGTGAAGATATCATTTTTGAATAACAAAATGATATCTTTACCGTCGGTCTATATATACAATAAATAGATAGAACGACACAAGTGTGTGAACTGGTTAACGTTATTGCACGAGTTTGTTGTGACGCGATGGTAAAACGAGAACCGGAGGTTCGAGTTTTACCTCGCGGCACGACAAATGAGTGCAATAACGTTAACATGTTCACACAACTGTGTTGTTCTATATGTTTATTGCACACTCTGAAGATTGCAGCTTGTAACATACTAACATTGAGGTCGATATTGTTGTATTTAATTGAACAAACATGTGCTTAATGTAGATTATACCCCATAATTTAGCGAAGACATTTTCTGTTAAAGTTGACGTCGCCAGTGACGTTGTTGACGTAATAGGTTTGTATTGTTCAAGAACAATACACGATTTTTTATTGAACGTTTCAATTATTCTGTATTTTGCTGTATTTCGCACAAATAAGCCATTGTGTGTGCAATAAATACGATATTAGTGTTGCGGCAATTTCCCACTATTGTATGGGGAAGCATATAATAAAGCTGAATAATTATGTCAGTTGTCGGGGACATTTCTAATGGAAAATTGGATATGATAAGATACGATCAACTGGTTCCACTCTTTTGTGGAGTTTTTTTTATACGAATAATCTTACAACAAAAAATCATATCGGGCGTGTCGGACAAATTTGACGTGTATGTGTATACATAACTGTGACGCCAATTAGGACTCGTCCAATCAGACACATTAACTTCTCACGGGGAATGACTCTATTTTTTATGTTATAAAGTGTATAGGACTTGTCAAAGTTTTGTTGTCGTAAACACACCGACAGGCTGGCACGCTGATTGTGTCCATTTGAATCAATTACAGGAAGTGAGTATATCATAAATTCATAATCATATAGTGAACATTAGGTTGCCCTTTAAAGGCCCACTTAATTTCCGAACCCCCCAGATCACATATATAAAATATATGCCATATTATATACCATTTGAAAGAGGAAGCTCTAAAACATTGTATTATCAACTTATCCGGTGTAATAAACTGAACATTTTATTTTGTTTGTTTGAGGTACCGACGTGTTTTTGTGTGCTTCGGTTTCATCTGGACTACTGCAAAGTCTATTATTTTGAATGGAATGGGAATAACTCTATATCTTAGTTTGAATTGTTGCATTCTGGGAGCGAGACGGGGTGAAATGTTTCTATGATTATAGCTATTTTCTGTTACTCTATGGGCACCTTCTGAGACACAGACGTTCCAAATAGTGATGAATAATAGTATTTTAATCATATTTTATGTCATAGAGTGTTATTAAACCGTATATCAAGGCATTATACAAACCAATAATTGGTGACTCGAAAATTAAATGGGCCTTTAACGCAATATCATATTTTTCCGGTATGATCCAGAGCATATAGCGGCTAATATCGACCTCATATCGCCATCTGTGCTTTGATTACGAGCATTGGTGTATACTTGATACACCATCTGACGCGTCACGCTGCGGGGGAAACTGGCAACGTGACAGGGATTCGTGTTACAAAGCCGGGCATCGAGAGATAACCAGCCTAGCGATTGTGTGCTTGCCATAGAGGGTGAAAGAGAATCGAACATTCGACCAACCCCGGTAATTGAGGCAATTTGGATAACGGTCTATTAGATAATAATCACAGACATGGAAATTCGTGTAAGCTCTGAACGAAACATGAATTCATATTATAGAGCACCGCGTGTAATAATCCCACATGCAATGAAGTGGGACACGCAGTACACAGCAAATGCCGTCAACATATATAATGGATGTGGCTTGCATCCGTATTCATGTTTGCTTGGGTCTGGACCAATTACGACGAAAGCAATAGTGTGAATTACAGATGGTGTATCGCTTCGAACTCCCTGATTTACAATATATATTCATCAGTTTAAAATAATATTTTTGAGCTAGGTAGTCCAGTCAACACTAAACATAGAGCGTCTGCATGTAATTTTTAAATTTTACTACCCCCCCCCCCCAGAAATTAGTTGGATACGAAATGTTACTATTTTTAGACCATTACAACATGTTCTAATAGAAAATCTATCTTTTAGAACTATTCTAAGTTAGATGTGCAACTGGGTTTATATACGGTCCAGGTAGTTTATATCCGGCGAGGCGCAACGCGAATCTATCTGTGGTCGTTGATCGGATAGACATCGCCGCGGCACGGGTCCCCTGTTGCGACAACCCCACTGTGAGTATATATAGAGAGTAAACAACTGGTTCCGAGAATTACGTTAAATAGTTCTAGAATGGCGAGAGACGTCGGTAAGAAACGAGTACGCGTTAGCGCACGAGTTTCTTACCCAAACGTCTCTCGCCTCGAGTGAATTATTAAACGTAATTCTCGGAACTAATTGATTACTCTATTTATTACACTTCTGCGTCAATTTGGTTCGCCAAATATGATTAAAACACTCAGAACTAATGCATGGAAGTCCCGATGTGGAGAAAGATCAACCGTGGAAAATTCAGTCTAGATCAGTAAGCGACGTAACGTCAATGACGTCACGAGAAATGACATAATTCACTAGTGACATTACCATTTTTAATACATAATTTGGCCATAAAAGCAGTTTCATAATTATCGGTAATAGACACGTTTAATATCAGCGCGTGCGATGACGCCACGGCGTTCTTCAAATAACTTGCGATCGCTTTAGTTTATGATTGTTGTTTTCGATGAATATTTCGCGTTGCTTCGGGTTTATTTGATCATGTGATAAAAGGTATCTCACACTCGTCCTATTTTATACGTAATTTATCAACCTCGTCCTCTAAATTCTATTTGAACCTCGGTAAACCTCGGCTCAAATCGAATTTAGTGAACTCGGTTGATAAATTCCGTATAAAATAGAAACTCATGTGAGATCCTCTATTTAATTAACAGCGTTTTCAATGGAAATCGTGCATATAGTGTAATAAACCTTAATCATTAAGGTATATATTCGTGGTGGGGTTGTCGCACCAGGGGACCTGTGCGCCGCGACATATAGGATTGTTAGATCATGCCACGAATCTCTATACTCTATATATAGCTACGCCAGTAGATCATATTCCACCAGTACAAAACCTGTAAACTGCTTGGTGATGTGACAGGGAAGTGTATATAACATTGAAACAACAGTGCAGGTAATATATATCGTATATAGTTACTACCTGTTCGTTAATAATGTACTTCGCTGTAAATGAAGTTCCCAACTCGAAATTTTACGGTTTAAGTGATTTTGAGAGCGATTTGCTTCGTGTCGCTTGTGGAATTTCTCCCTGGTATAATAAATCTATATATATAGCCCTGCATGGGGTTTCTCTTGCGTTTTTTTTGTGTGGATACTAATAGTGCAATCGTGTCTTCAAGCAGACAGATTAAAAAAAAAAAAATCCGCATGAGGGGTTAACGCTAATAGTTCATCAGCCAAACACATGCAATTGTGAATTTGAAGGATTGACTGGTTGTTATATGTACATGTTGTAAGTTAGTTTACGCGTGGTCATCATATTCATCAACTACAATGTGGACCCATCAATAATTTAGTAGGCGTATTGCCTATTGGGCAAGCCAAGCCAGCAACATTGAAAGTTATCGACTAACTTACAAACCCGCATATTTTGGCGGAAATCGCCATTCAACCTATTGTTTTTCGGGACATTCACTTTTTAAACATGTATTTTATCTGTAACCCTTTCTATACTAAATACTCATTGAGGAGCATTTCCCAATAGAAAGGTTCAGATAATAAGTTCAACAATCGACCAGTAGAACTTATAGTATCTGAACATTTCCCACCAATGATAATCCTTCAGCATGCACGTGTATTATCTTTTCGACTGACTGTTGTCTGCTAATTTACACTGAACACCCCTCAACATGACTATAGCATACCATTCCAACATCAACCTAAATATTATATATATATATATATATATATATTATATATATATATAACTGAGTGGGAGAATCCATTTAGTTATAATAATAGCAAAGGTTAAAATAGCTGTGGGAGAGATATCGCGAGGAAGATGTTTGTCACATTGGGTGGAATGTTGGGAGCAGGCAATGCCACATAAGCATGGACACTGACATGCGCATTATATATAGGTTGTTATCATGGTAGCATTTTGGGACTATTACTTTTAACTGGGTGCGTATATTCGCATGGCGCTTTGGTTTTGTACATGTACCTACTATACACATTCACTTACCTAGCACTATGGGTTGTCTCGTGGAGGGTTGATTGTCCGTTTATGTCGATAATCTCATCATCAACTTTCAACCGTCCATCGAAATGAGCAATACTGTCTTCTTCTATAGCTGTAATTTTAAGGGGGAGACAACCCTCTGTAGTCATCCTTCTGGAGTCGTCTGCAATGACATCTGCGGCGCTGCTGTCACTTTGGTTACGAGACGCCGGTGCGTTCGTTCCAATTTCGATGCCCAGATTCCGCGAAGGATGCAAATAATTGTATTCCACAGTAAAAATGCGGTCTTTTCGTGGTGGCTTAGCTGGTGGTGGTGTTTTCGTGATATCCCGAACTCGGCTCTCGTCACACGATCGCGATAAATATCCAGACATCGGCGAACACGGCGGTGTCAAGCTGAGGTCAGTGGTCATTTCCGCTGTTGCACTTAGTGACCTTGACGGCGGCGCACGTCTGGTCTTAGCCTTATCTCTTGAGAACATGTTAAGGCTTCCCTTTCTTCCCAATTTGTTAGAGGATCCCGGACTAAGAATTTTATGCACGTATGACTTAAGTGCATCCATACTGAGTCGGTGCATATATCCTTTAACAAGATGATTTAATCTAACACACACCCAATCGACACGGCGAATCTAATTCGAACAGTCGATTTGTTAAATCCCGGCTTATTGGTTGACAGATTCCACTGGATCTGTCGCGAAGCACTCCATCAAATTCCTATTCACCAGAAGCCGTCGAGTTTGAGACGCGCGGCACATGTTGGCTTTTGAGCAGCCTTTTTATTTAAAATCAATGAATTATTTGATACACATTTCCCATTTGCGCGGAAGCAGTCGGCAATGATGTCATAATATTACCATCACTCCACGAACATCCTATAGACGTCTGATTGTATTCCATAAATCCGCACTCACACATGCACCATTCGATGCGTGCCCCATACAGGTCAAAAGTGACGGTGTATATCAATGGGCAATGAGATAGGTCCGAAACGTATACTCCTCATACGCCGGCCGATTTCACACGCGTTATCAATGAATAATGTGTATTGCCGAGCGATGCATTTGCGCCAATGGTATGAACATGCACGAAAGACCTTCTTGGGTATATAATTAAGTTCCCAGTGGTATTCTGCGCTGAATTGGTACTCCGGAATGCAAGGTCATTCCCCGCTAATTATCTCAGAGAGAGTTGTTTTCGAATGAGAAATATATAAATTAAATGCCGCAAGATAGGCTATACTCTCCTCCGATCGACGACATATGGTGTGGGTGTACTCGATTTCCGTGCCCGACATATATACGGTGTGAGAATCCTGCGGCGCGCAGTACGGGTAATTGCCCCCGCCGCTATCTGTATTTACAGCTCTGCTTCACAGTGTTTTATTGCTGTTTTGGTCACACGTGTAACGGAATCTGAAAAAATAAAATCGTCAGACAATTGAAGTCCGTTACATGTATTATAATATGTCTCTGGTGTAGTCGATTAAACTTTTTTGTTATTACCGCAAGGGGATTATAGACCATGCCACGCATCTCTACTCTGGCTACGTCTGCAGACTCTACCAGTTTAAAAATCTGGGAACTTTTTGATGTTCTGCTTATTAACTTTATAACATTGAAACAATAACGCAGAAAATATATATCTTAGTTAATTTAATACCTGTTCCTTAATAATGTATTTCACAGTATAGGCGAAAGTCCCAGCTCGATATTGCATGATTCATGTGAGCCAATAGTTCTTTGCGTCGCTTACAATAATGGAATCGGGTAATCAATGCATATGCTTATTGTGTTGTTTTTACATACTTTTATATTTGTTGCACTTTTAGCAACTGCGCCATTGACCCCTGTAATACTCCATGTATATATGCACTTTTGATAGTGGCAAATAGAGTACATTATTACGTTTGTGTGTATGTTGTATTACATGGAAATTCCTTCTGACTACTCGCTATGTCTTGATCCATAGTTGATGAATTAATCAGCGATTTATTGACTCATTGAGATCTCATTAGTGCAGAACCCCGAGGTATATCGCTCCAAAATATAATTGCGTGTGTATTCGAGGATATATCACCATTATATACGATGTGATAGTTAACGTCGACCTGACGAACTAATGTCATATAACATCACACACTGCGTGCGCTATATGTATACTGCTGATATACTATGCATTTGCTATATAAATGTGTCTTGAGAAGAATTCTGAAACCGAATTCACATGCCACAATCTAAAAAAAAACCTACGGCTAACGCTCTCTGCGTGTGATTATAAGAAAGGTACGGAATTTACACTGCAGCAACGCGAGGTAGAATTTAAATTTGTGTGCATGTTTTTGTCAAAACTTTATGAACGAAAAAGCTGAAAAGTTAAAACTTCAAGTATCTGCCGGAACTTTATTGCTCAATGGGGTGCGTATATATATATACAATTCTAAATTAAACAGCCTCAGTTGAAAAGAGTAATTAGTAAAGAAAGTGCATGTTAACTACCTCTATTGTATATATCATTTATAAAGTTATCCTGTACTAGATTTAATTGTTACAGCTGCATGTATAGTGACAACAGAGAAACTTCAGCAATGAAACGAACATGACAGCTGGGATTATAAAATAACATGCACAAAATATAATCCAGCGCGTACTATACTAAGTATAGTGGACAACCACATTGCTGTCATTTGCTGACATGCGACTCAGATTTATAGTATCCAAGATTTTATCAAACTAAAAGGCAGAGTTCAGCCCCCCCCCCCCCCCGCTACCATGAACTGACCACTGGCGGCAAATATACAGAATGTAAGGAAACCTTAGACTTTTGTCGGAAATTTCACTTCAATTATAGGTTGATATTGTTCTCATATTTTGATTTCCGAACCCGATTTTTTGTTTCAATTTGTTGTTTTTAGACCAGACGCAGGGTCCTCGCTGAACAGAAATTTATTTTTGCCAAATGAAAATATTTTTTCCAAAATTCTTTTAGAATTTGCCAAATTCTATCTATCCCTGATAGTACCATTTTTTTGCAACATTAATGTCTTATGTTTCGACACTCGCGGTTTGAATGACTTTTGATATCGATAGAAGCAGTTAGTTAATAATTATACTCGCATCTCTATTGTGGTTTATCGTACAACGATAAACCAATCACCGAACTATACAATTATAGCAGGGTTGCGTCATCAGAAGGGCATATCCAAAAGAGGATTAGCTATGTAAACACCACCACACTATAATAGGCCTATACGGGTAATCCCTCCACCCATCGATACTAATAGCTATCAGATTAACTACATCTTAATAGTGGTATTCGTCAACTGTCTTGAGGAATTAAAAAGTGACTTGCCCAAACTTTTGCCAAATGAAAATATTGTTTGCCAAATGTGAATTATTTTTGCCATTGGTAAATTTGACAAGTGGCAGCGCGAACTCTGACCAGACGTCGATATTTTCTTACGTTCTGTCATACTTTTGGACTGAACTGTCTATTCTTTGGGGAATTTAACCTTAAACGTGGTGTTAGGTCGGCAATTTCCGAAGTTGGAAATTCTGAGGAGATGGCCAGGATAAGCATTATCCGCCTAATGACAAATCCGTTTTCTCATTGACATTTATATGTATAATTATTAGCTATTGAATGCATTATTGATAAATAAAATATGTTTACACTAAATTATGAGGTACAAGTTGGAAAATTCAAACCCAAGGGCTGTCAATGGACATTATGGGACTGGTTAAAGGTGGTGCATGCAGTTGGAAATTGTAAGGCGGACATCCACCCCCCCCCCCGCCGCTACGGAAACCCTCCAGCCACGTCCCTTGTTTCAATAAGTACTAGCACTCGCATGTGGAAAATCTAAAGGCTGGATACCGTTAATTATGTCTAAATTCCCATACCGAACAGTTAACTCATAAAACCCATACATATTTTATTAGTTACACAAATAAGCATCGACTATAGTGCCAATGGAGATTGTATCCGGAACGCAAACAACGTTCCGACTCGTGCCAACGAGATAGCATTCCCTCCGCTGCGTCGTGTATATATGCATGGTATAACAAGAAGTGGAAATAGATGCAAATTCAAGACGCTATCTTCCAATAGATTAATTTTAACTAGCATAACTAGCACAACCGAATTCCAGACACGCAACAAAATGAGTGCCCTTTCAGGACAATCACATATACACTTGGATTTCCATGTGCCATGCAGTCAGGCCGGGTTGGGTTGGGGTGTAACCAAAAGGTTTTTTTTTTACAGGCACGTATATATGCAGGAGGAGGTGAGAGATCCAGCAAATGCGAAACAAGTTTCTTTTTTTTTAAATAACTCGGCTAATATAATTTGTTATACTCAAGCCTTTTTAAATAGAAATAAGTTATCAAATGTGCCATATATAAAGCAATATATATATATAGGGTCGTGTAGTAGTTTGGTTTTAAAATTCAAGATGTGACCCTTCAAACGCGGTTATATAATGCACCGCCATTTGTTTTTGCGACAAGCCAAAATCTAATCGACGTCAACAATTTCACCAATGACTTCTCAATAATAGGAGATTGTAACGCACCATGCCCTGATGTTGGAATTGTTTTATGCCACAACCATGGCCCAGTCGGCACATTGCATATAGCCCATCAGGCCGTTATAAACAGCCCAGCGACGACGAAGATGGTTCTGTACCCGATATACGCCGATTTGTGCTTCAATGGTAAACTGGTTGTGATATCTGGTCAATATTGTCCCCAATGTCTACATCTATGCAGTGGCGTGATTTCGTGGTGAATTAACCGTCTGCATGTGTCGTCTCCCCAGGTATACCAATTCCTGCATGGTAATCGTTTATAAAACGTTATATATATGTGAAGGTTTTCACATACGTATAGTGATAATCGTAATTTTTCGGAACATTGCATGGCGACAGGGGAGTGTGTTTGGAGACGTTTATCGCCCCCAACCTTGGTCAAAATGTTGAACAGTTGGAAATTTTACTCCTGACACAACATATCATGCTGACTCATCATTCGGAAATATCAGACCAAAAACACACGTTGTAATTATTTTGATAGTTTTATTTTCCTACCAGCATTCAGTATTTTGTTGAATGTAGACCAACATATAGAAAACTTTCATACTACATGGTGTTTGACTCCACCCCCCCCCCCAACTGTGGCCGACATTTTCAAAAGTTGGAAATTTCATGCCCGACACATGCTTGATTGTTGATTATTTATCGCGTTTCAGTCATTTTGGGGGCTGAAATGGCCATCAGTTGGTAAGTGTCGGTGTTAGGTTTGCAGTTTCCAACAGTTGGAAAGCTTGAGCAACCATTTGGAAAATACCAAGGTAAGGGAACCAGCAATGGAATTTCTCCGATTTGGAAATTTCTGTTTTGTTCAAGAGGTTCAGATGGAAATTCCAAGTTGAACACCATTCAACTGAGACCCTCTAGTCACGTCTCTGCAATTATAACTGGATACGACTGAACCATTTGATAACCGAATACTCACCGAGAGCTTTCCGATGAATGGCAACAAGCCATATTTCCGACTAAATCCTGAAAAGTTACCCATAATTCTGTTGTGGTTAAGGAGTCGATAATTTAGAGAATTACTATATAATACATGAATATTCCTACAACTGCGATATGAAAACCAATGTATACTGCTTGCAATGAACAGAAGTCACATTCGCGCAATCGCGAGGTTCACAATATAGAACACATGCACATATCCCGAAGCTAATCAAATACATACCGATGGTATTCAACATGAATTTTTGATTTATATACATCCACATATAGGTACACATCCGTAACAATATCAATACTGACACATAAACAAAAGAGGGCAAAAATAATATTCAAACACGCACTAAGCGATAAGAGAGAAGCGATGGCCTGCGCCGCGCTGAGTCGGAGCGTATGGTGCAGTGGTCCTGCTGAACGAGCTTGTAACCAGAGACGCGCGGCGAGTACACACCACAGCACGTGCAATATGGCGCACACATGTGCTACCAAAATACCATAAACAATTGATTTCTTCTCATGATGGCATTTGCAGTGGAGGAAGTGGTATTTAAATGTCAATCATTGCCTAGTTCTTTTCCCATCCGGCTTCAGAATTTCTCTTCATTTCCGCAAAGTTGCAGTGGCTGTGCACAATTGTGACGATTTTCTCACCGCAAGGTGGCGCTGGTGTGAATTTATCCGACTTCGAAGATATCTCAGTTCTTCACACAACTGGAAATTCAGAAGATTCGACACAATCGAGTTGCATTAACCTTTTTTTTACGGAGCTTCCAGGGGGGGGGGGGGGGGTCGGAATTTGTTTTCAGGCACGTATGGCATTTTTTCCCTTTCGATCATTTTTTGTACCCACCCACCCCCACCGCCAAATTTGTTTCCGTTTTCGGCAGTTTTTTCGACCATTTTTTGACACCCACCCCCCCCCCCCCCCCATTTTAACACTAAAACAGAGATTTGCGGGGGAAAATTCACTGTAAACAGCTGTATATGAATTTCTGTGCATACTATTTATCATGGATGTTAACATGGACATGTAAATGAGTCATTTTGAGGTCATTCGGCCAAAAAAACATGGCTGCCAGCGGCCATCTTGGATTTCAAAATTTGCAACAAAATACAACACGATAACTGCCTGCAGTCAGTTTACCAGTTAGAATTACATTATTTCTCTCATTCAAACTGATTCAAAGTGGTTTTGAAGCCCAACTTATTGCCAAAACACTAAAAAAACAAGCAGGAATTTTTTTTTTAGTTGCGGAAAAAATTGCTTGTTGGTGGCTTTGACCACCCACCCACCCCGGCATATGTGCCAGAAGAAATGTTTTCACCCCCCCCCCCCCTGGAGCTTCCTGAAATTTTGCGAAAATTCTGTACCAATGCATTAATTCTCTTATAATTATATGCGAGTCTCCCACAGTTTAAGAATGTCGAGTCGCGAGCCGACTTAAAACACAGAAAATATAAAACGTTTACAAAACTCCAGATTTGAGGATGTTTGCAGACATACCATCGATTTCAGTGGCCTTTTTTTTAGTTGAGTTTGCATATCTCGCGAGAGAAGAACTCCCCCGATACAGGTTTAAGGTATGTTAACAATCTCAGAAGGCATAAAATTAAAATTGTATTTAATTTTCACAATTCTTGGATGTTCCTCACTTACAGGATGTTTCATAGATATTTGAGGCGACATCCACAAAGAATGAGTTAATATCTTCGCATACAGTTTGCTGATTAGTATTAAGTTCTCCATCTTCCAAATTGTACTTGTGTTTGTTTTGAATCCTTTATTTATGAGAAAAGGTTTGAACATTTTTCATTAAAATATGCCTGGATGCTTTCCCTCTTTAACTATGTAACTATATTGATCTGTTTACGATAAAATTCCCAGTTTTTATTTGTTCTATATATAAAGGTACTCAATCCGATTTAACGCTTCTATATTACTATTTCTTTGGCTTTGGGGTTAAAAATATTTGATTCGAGTCGAGGAACCAACCCACCAAAGCTTAGAGTAATCAGATTTTTGAAGTTTGTTATTTCAATTATTTGTGGCACAGAAACACGCCGTCAAATGGATGGTCTCGGTCAAAATTGCGGACGCAGATGCATGGATAACTATAAAAACAAGTAGTAATACGGCCAAATTTCGTGAATACTCAAGTGATAATACGGCCATATTTTGTTAAACACAATGTTGATAAATAGCACGCTTTGGGAAATTTGATAACATATATAGCTGACAGTGGGTTTTTTTATTTAGAAATCTCTTTATTGTAGATAGCTTTCCTTTAAAACTTATGAAAGAAAGGAATCGGGTTCTTATGCGGCCGCCTAGTCTTAACGTGAATGTGCTCATCAACAACACCAAGAAGGAGCTTCTCGTGCATCGAGTATATGTCATTTATATCTTCTCGTCCATATGCTGAATGAAAAGGTTTCCCTTGATATCATTAAAGGTACTCAACCCGATAAAACTCCTCTCAATTACTATTTCAATGGCTTCGGGGGTCAAAAATATTTGATTCGAGTCGAGGAAGTCACCCATCAAAGCTCAGATTTGTTAGATATCGATTTTAGAAATCTATTATTTTTCATTATCGGGAATTGTTTCTGGCCCAGAAGACAGTAAAAAATTCGTTGTTATTACCCACTTGATCATAGAGTTATCCATCCTTGTCTGTTTGAATATAATTTTGGCGTAAAATCTCGAGCATGTTACCAAATTGACGGCAGTTATTGGTACTCATCTCGAGAACATAAGAATTTTCAAAAATCAATATCTAATAACTCTGAGCTTTGTTTGATGGGTTCCTCGACTCGAATCAAATATTTTTTACCCCCAAAGCCAAAGAAATAGTAATATAGGACCCTCTGATCGGATTGTTGTTGTTGGAATCTGTTGAGATGGGGACCCTCTTTACGGGTTGAGTACCTTTAATGAACGCATCCGTGTTAAGTTTCTTGAAGCTGCGAACATAAACCAATTGTTGCACTTTGTAAGTGTCATAGCTCCCTGGCATTGGATACACTTAACAGTGCTTCCGGAATTTCAATTTGTTATGTGGCCAGTTATCCTACAAATTGATCAACCTCCCCCACATACATGCCCGTTCTTATTAATTATTCGTTCACTCTTCCAGCGCTACAAAAAACCTACAAAACATGACTGTCTACTATTATTTTTTTAAACCTCCGGACAAACACTAATAGATTAAATATTAGCACTCGCCACATTGTTTTAAACACAAATTTCCACAACCTCTGGAAGGCAATACAAATTATATATCTGAAATCCTGTAAATACGTTTATCACATAATTTGCCCATAAAAGCAGTTTCATAATTATCGATAAGAGACACGTTTAATATCAGCGCGTGCGATGACGTCACATCGTTCTTCAAATGACTTGCGATCGCTGCGGTTTTTATCGTTGTTTTCGATGGATATTTCGCATTGCTTCGCGTTTATTTGATCATGTGATAAAAAGTATCTCACACTCGTCCTATTTTATACGTAATTTATCAACCTCGTCCACTAAATTCTATTTGAGCCTCGGTAAACCTCGGCTCAAATCGAATTTAGTGAACTCGGTTGATAAATTCCGTATAAAATAGAAACTCATGTGAGATCCTCTATTTATTATATACCGTCATCTGGATTACACGTGTGTTATTATATTGTATCGGGAGATGGGCTTCATAAGTTGGAAAAACTTGTGCCCCAATCCCTTTTGTATATATTATGCAAATAAATTATGTTTCAAGTCACAGCTCTCTGGTAAATAACTCAGTTAATTTGAAAATGTAGCTACACTCCTTGAACATTACGGTTTTGGAAGAATTGACATGGTCGTCTGCTAATTCGTTGACACCTGGTGTCTACCACTGAGAGTCGGACCATGTGATGGTTTGTGTCCCCTTATTCTCCTATTCAGTCTCTGTGAAAAGCCGACATAAATCCTAACAAATCTGTTAAATCTGTTAGGGATTTCCGTCGGCTTTTCAAAGAGACTGGCTCCTATAGCCTCCTATAGTGAGAGGTCCTAGCAGATATCAAACCATAATCGCGCAGCATTACAAGAGTTGTGCTCTGTTTACACTGGTGTAAATAGGGTTCGGAGTGACATCTAGCGGATAGGAGAGAATAAAATAGACACTGGGCCCTGATTGGTCAATAGCCTTGTATGGTTTTTGCATAAAACAATCATCACACCTCTTCCTTATGATTTCCCATAGGTAAAATAGCCATTGGCACAGGAATTAACCGTTTGTAGTGAAGTTTGAATTTTTTGGTGTGGTCTAAAATATGACAGTATTTTTTTTATGCGGTTCTGACACTAGTTACGAAAACACAAGATTTAAAGGCGAATTCCCTGCTAGACGGACATGATTTTTTTTGCGTAAAAGTTTCCTCAAATGTCAATTTTTCAGATTTAAAGAAAAATTTGGACCCAAAATTTATATTGCCAACAGTATACTCTAAAATGTTAGCACTGAGGCCTATGGAAAACGTTTACACCAGTGTAACCTAAATGGTGAGCTCAGATCTGTGAATGTGCAATTAATACTATTTGAATGTTGATGATGGAATACAAATTATAATGTGTCCAACTTCTGCTGAATTTCCTGCATGAGTAATATTCTATTCTGCTACTTTACTATATATCGTCCGCATACAATGCTGTAGGTAATGTTAAAATGGGGAATGAAATGTTCCCACAAAGACGTTCCCTAAATATACGAGTGTCACATTCTAACGTATAAAAATTGGTTATCTAACCCACCGGAAGAAGCACTTAACAGAATGCGAACACATGAGCTCAATTATCGCGAACGAAGGCATTTGTCAGAGTTTATTTGCTTAAGCTTTCGCCACATTTGTGACAATTTCATGATATTTGTAACATATTACATATGAAAGTTGGCATTAAAATAACACTACTGTTTGGTTATATGCACGCTATTTTCTATTTTGATCTAACCACTTGATGAGCACCACAGTTGGTGACGGCACATTAAAATAGAATACTATACCAGCGGGTGTGCTCTGAACACGGAATAGGGTTATATCTGACAACCGTTATATAAACACCTCAAAATAAGTAAGTTTCCTGAATATATTGTACTTTATCTCTTGAATCACGTGGCCCGATTACATAGCAAATTTATTGAGAGTAAACACTTAATTGATAAATGATGACGTGAAATAATTCATGAGAGTCTGCAGGGTCGTTGTACAAACACGAGAGCGCATTGCGATCGAGCGTTTTTACAAAATAGTTATTCAATTCTTTAATCTCAATAAATCAATAATCATGATATATGAGATATACAAGATTCAAATACAAATATATGACAAAAGCACATTTAACAGGTACATAAATATATTTTATAGTATATGTAATATTAATGTTAATGCATACATTGAAGGCACATCCACCCAAAAACAGGGTGGATGTGCCCGATAATATATATAAGACTATCTATTTATTTGATACTTTGATACTCGCGTTTTTACAAAATAGTCACTGCATGCATGCGTCGAATGAATTATTTCGCGTCACCAGTTCAATTAAGTGATTATTCTGTTTCTTATATTCCACTATAACCATCTGATTTATCAGAAATCCGAATAATACCGCCATTATAACCATGACACATACATTTCGATAGCGCGTATGAATACATAACGCGCTAGTTAAAGTGACATAATTCACTAGTGAAATTATCGTTTATAATCACTCGAGAAATAAGGATTAACTGTCATGTGGACTGTTTTTATGGAGATGTAACCGTGAGGTAAGTGGTCATAACGGGTTTTACATACGAAGGGTTTTACATACAAGTTATGACCACTTACCTCACGGTTACATCTCCATAAAAACATTTAGCGAAAAAGCCACTTTTGTAAATGTATTTAAATCGAAAAGTGTATCGTGACAAAACCAGCCCAAAATATCCCACAGCACCCTTGGCAAAAGTTAACAGGAACAATTGAAATCCGATGATTTATTAAGTCAATCATGCGCGAATCTAAATGCGCCCAAAACATTACGCGTTCGTCTTTCCAAACCCAAATGACGTATCGATGTTGTTATGAGCTTGCAGTTATTAGGTGTTGCGCATTCACCGAGAAATAATTGCAACTGGCCACGTGGGCGCCGACCAATCAGAATGCTGGATTTAGTGATGACAACACTTAGTATGTAAATATATCAAGGTAAATCACACATAGGCGTGTAATAAAGACTTATAATCAGTATCATAAGATACTACGTCACGTAATGACAAAATGCAGAGTGGTTACCGCATTGAGTAAGTTCTTTTTGAGTGGAAGTGGTGTCAAAATAAACAAAAGGGTTAGCACATGAAAGATGGCTCTGGTCAAGTTTAAATGCCCATAAGAGTGAATCTGTTCAACCGAGAATCACTAAAATTGGACGAACTATAAAGAATCATATTTCAGAACTAAGGGGCATAACGCAGATATAAATAACACAAATTGGAAAAAAATGGTTTTTAAACTCAATCAAGATATTGTTGTGAAAAATCCATATACCCAACATGAATGGAATCGGTTGACGTTTGTTCAAGTTTTTGCATTAATGGTCATCAAATTGCTAAAAATAGACAAACTGAGGGCCGTAACTCAGGTAAAACAAATCGGCAAAACTGGTTTTCGAAATCGATCGAGATATTGTTGTGAAAGTTCCATATACCCAATATGAACGGAATCGGTTGAAGTTTGATTAAGTTATCACGCTAACGGTCATACAATTGCAAAAAAAGAGCTGGTTTTCGAACTCGATCGAGATTTTGTTGTGAAAGGTCAATAGTATCATATATGAATGTAATCGGTTGACGTTTGCTCATGTTTGTTTACTCGCTAACCGCTAACGGTCATAAAATTGCTAGAAAAAATAGTCAAACGAATGGACGTGAATCAGGTAGAAAGGATAGGACAAATCTGGTTTTCGAACATGTTAAAGATCTTGTTGTGAAAAATTCATATACCAAATATGAATGAAATTGGTTGACGTTTGTTCAAGTTATCGCGCTAACAGACATCACGTTTCTATAAATATAAATAAACGGCATAACTCTGGTTAGAAAGTCGGGGCGGACCCGTTTTTCCCTGTACAGATAAGAGCTCTGCTGTCGCACATGACATTTAATTCACGCACCAAAATTTGTCAGAATCTATTTGTTGTCGCCCGCCTGGGCGTCCGCCCGCCCCCGACTACTGTCCCTCACCAAACCATAAGTCGAGTTTTAAACGCGACTAAAAACCTTATTGGTGGTGTAACAATAATTAAAAGAATTATTTTAAGAACAACGTTGTTTGCATATAAACATCATGTCACGTCAAGATTTGGGTGTCAGTGCATTGAAGAGCCAAACATGTTACAGAACCTGGCTTTTGTTTACATAACACAGCATAAGAACTTGACACTAATAAACTATTTATGCGATATTTATGACTGGTGTAAAACCAAAGCATATCTACTTTTGAATATTCTTTCTGTGTATGACAGCTTTAACGGGTGTGCATATTTTAACATCATACCCACCGCGAAGGCCATCAGTGCTTTCAACAAATTCCGTAGACATATTTGTACGTTCAAATGATCCATGTCATACCAAATAGTGTACTAATTAGTGTGTATATATGCTAGGAAAAGATAGCGTTTGTGCTATATTGCATACTTCTTCGAAAACGACACTTCCTGGTGTTCAAGACAAGCTTCTTTTTTCTACAAACATAATACACAGACGAATGGACATGACAATTGATCACCTCAGCGCCCCCATCACATTTGGTACGTTACATTCGATGTACAGTACCAGTCAGAAGAAGTTGTATATTGAGTCGCGCCTTTATTTCGAAAAAGGCGCGGTTATAGCACGATGTCAAAATCTGTCGCGCTTATTATCGCGATATTGAGCACAGAATATTGCGATATTAAGCGCGCATTGTCGTAATATTGAGCGCGACATAATTTCATACAGACCCGATAGTGTTATATGTATATTAGATAAATACTGTGCATATAGCGTACATATATCGCATTTACAACTATATTTATATAGAAATCTAAAACATTGTCTCTATATATGCCAAACAATATAGAAGAAGCAACAATTTTCTATAAATATCACAATTTTGAGCGCAAGATGTCGCAATATTAAGCCCGCGATATCGCAATATTAAGCGCGAAATATTGCGATATTAAGCGCAAAATATTGCAATAATATCGCAAGCGGCGCGCCTATAAGCGTTTCCACTTGCAATATTATTGCGATATTTAGCGCGAAAATAGTGCGCTTAATATACCACTTCTTTTGACTGGTGCTATATCACTTAAGTAGCCCGTGAATCCGGCTTCGTATTTTTTAGTAAGACACGCGTGGAATATCGGCACTCGCAGTGAAGTGAAATGGTATCGATGTCAATGCCGGAATTGTTATTATGATGTTAACTAGAATATAATATACTAGCAGGGTTACCCGGCGTTGCCCAGGTTAATGCGATGTGTAACCATCTGTATGCTGTGGATATTTGTTGGGAATAGAGAACACTCTTGTTCAAAGTGTTATACGTTTTCTCATAAATTGTATATTCAAATAGCATCACAAAACATGATTATTACAGTAATGGAATATAAGTAGTGGCCCACCTTGTCAATTGTCATTCTGTTTATCGCGATTAATCCGTTCCACCAATAATGAAGTATTTATTTATTTACAACTGCGTATACGTTATAATATGATACATGGACATCATAGCGACATTAGTTCGCATAAATAAAAGATGACAATTGGGTTTTACATATTGAGATGTATCAATCAATCTAGTGGGTTGGACTAAGATCTCGAGGATACCTGGCTATCATATCTCCATGACGATACAGATGTTTCAAAGAAATTTCCAGGTGCTCCTCTGTTCATGGTGCTATATATTGCCTAAATATTCTCAGTTTCAACGAAATGTTGCTGCGCGTGCATATCAGCTACATTTGCCAGACACAGAGCGAGATTTTGAGTTGTTTATGTCAGTCGATGAGTCTGTTCTAAACCCCTTGTCAGATGTCAGTATTGGGAGGATCCTGAAAAGTCATGTGCTACTAACTGCATTTTATTGTATATCAGAAGAAACTATATATGACTGCACACTGTGCCCACTATTTTTGAACAGGCCTTCCATATATCCTGACAAATTGTAACTTTTTGTGTGGAAACTGTATTGAATGGAACAGTGAAGTGAGTGGTTCGGGGGGCTAACCCGGGATTGTCGGAAGCACCGAATGGTAACTCCCCTTAATCCCTCATGTTGTTGCCTTTATTGATGAATCATAAAATAAAAATAAAATAAAAAAGGTAAGCATTTTGTGATGGTGATTATTTTTTCTTTTTTCTTTTCTTTTTTGGGTGTGCTTTCTCTGTTGATGATTTTGGTGACGGAGGAGATTTCTGTTGATGTTGTCGCATGAGGAGTTCTAATTGTTCTTGTTGGTCTTTCATGTTTCGCTCCGCTCTTTCCCGATTTCTTTCGGAGTCAGTAATAATTTCTTCTACATATCTGGTGGTGTCTGTACTGGTATTGTTGTTGCTGGTGGTAGAGCTGGGGGACACCGGGATGTGTTGGTAATCCGGTGTCCGTGGTGGCATGCAATCCAGTTCCACCTCGAAGCTGGCGGCAGGAACAGCAGGGGTGGTTTCCTGCTCCCTTTCTCCGCTCCCATCGACGACGACAGCAGGGACCCCCGGCAGATCCACGGAGTCCCTGCTAGCTGGTACGATGTCGCCTGTCTCCATGCAGGTCGGGTCGTCTGGGCGTCTCTCAGACAACTCCGACCTACCGGCTGTGACACTGGACGTCGGCTGAACCACACGGGGAGGGGTGACTGGCAGATCAACAGTCACCCCTTCTTCTTCCATTTCGCCCGTCTGGCGGCGTCCCTTCTTCTCCTTGATGGCGTCTTCTTCTTAGGCGGCCCCTTCTTCTTCTTCCCACTCAGATGACAGGAGGCAGTCTTGGAGTTGGTGTCCCGGGCTTGCGATCTCTGGATGCCAGCATCTTCAGTCCGGAACTCCAGGCAAAGGGTCAGGTAGCCCCTGCTAGACTGGAGACTCCAGTTAGCAATGTCAACTACCGAACACCTTTGCACTGCGGCCAACACGGCGTCTGGGATTAAATCCATAAGCCTAATCTAAAACCGTCTCATGCACTGGCGTTAAGCACGGGGGCAGCTGCACCCGGAGGCGCGGCCACACGACTCACCCGTGCTCAACGCTCTGACAAAAGAGGAACTAGTCAGATCGAAGCAATCACGACCTTTTCGCTCCACTCTCCTGCCAGAGTTGAATGGAACAGACTCAATTTTGTTATAATATATATGCAATCCTCTGACGGTTCGAGGTCTCTCAGTTTGCACGAATATATGTATCTTTTCAATAGAATGATAAATATACGTTTAATGCTTCTTCTATGTATCTCTTTTTGCTAGCTCATTGTGTGAATGTCCTGATTGCCATCCCCATATAAATATGACAATTAAGAAGATATAATTGTTCAAGTGACTTATAAGTGGGTTACCATTTGTCGGGATTGTGAAATGTGAACGCCCAAATCTCCTTAAAATGATATGGAGATGGCCTGTGTGACTATACAAATTCGTATCAAATTGAACATCCCCATATCTCTCACCCATAGGGCACCAATTTGTTGTGTCTAAACCACACGATAAGATTCCTCGCATCACGGAGAAGAATATGTAGCAATCTGGTGGAAATCGGCACTAAACAAATAGATATAATGTCTCTCTCATCTCTATACACCACTGACTCGAATGGCCACACTTGTGACATCCCTTAAACCACACAATTACACTCATGATATCATGGAGATGATTGTTTATAAGTTTGGTGATAATCGGCGACTAAACAATGTTTTTTTTAAATCAAATTTGGTGCCAATCCCTCCCTCCCCATCTCTCACCTAAACAGCACCACTATGGCGTCTTTAAATCACACAATCAGATTCCTCGTATCATGGACAAGAACGTGTATCAATTTGGTGGAAATTGGCGCCAAAAAAAATGTGCATCAATTTTGATGCCCCCGTCCCTTTCAATACACCCCTGACTCGAATGAGGCCACACTTGACAGATATAAGCCACACCATTAGACTCCTCATACCATGGAGATGCTTTCGTATAAGTGTGGTGGCAATCAGCGACTAAACCAATTATTATCAAATTTAGTGCCCACCCCTCCCAATCTCTCATCCAAACGACAACAATTTGGCGTTGTTAAATCGCACAATTAGATTCCCTGTATCACGAAGAAGAATATATATCAATTTGGTGGAAATCGGCGCTAAAATTAGTTTTATCAATTTTGGTGCCCCTCTCCCCTTTCGTGCAAATCTGACTCGAACGACGCCACTTTTGACATATTTAAACCACACCGTTGGATTCTTCATATCATGGGGATGATTATATTTAAGTTTCGTGGCAATCGGCGACAGAAACAAAATTCTGCCCCTCCCCCTTCCGGGCACCCCTGACGCGAACGGCGCGACTTTTGCCATATTTAAAGCACACCATTAGATTCCTCATATTATGGGGATGATTATATATATTAAGTTTCGTGGCAATCGCCGACAAATTTTTTTTCTGCCCCTCCCCCTTTTCTGCCCCTGACAACAACGGCGTCACTTTAGAAAATTTTAACCCCGACCATTATCTTTCTCGTAAAAAGTTACTCCTAGTAGACCCCTTTGGCATTATCTAGATGGTCCCCTGTGAATTTCTATAGAACACAGACAGACAGTCGCAAATATAGATATAGATATTTTTATGTTCAATTTATGTTGGGTTGTTTTGTGTTGACTGTGAGATAAACCAGGTTGAAAAGGGCGGTTGAACAATTTTGTCAACATGAAAACACATTTAAAATGGAACTATTTATTTCTTGAATGTGTCTTTACTTCCTCATTGGTTGTGATAAGGAAATCAATATTAATTTGGTTTAACCACGGTCGTTTCGAGACAGTTTTTCCTTGCTAAAATGTGATTATGTCATAAAATGTATCTCGAATTTGCCGAAATTCTATACGAAATTGATTAACCCCGTCCACTAAATTCGATTCGAGCCTTGCTAAACCTCGGCTCGAATTTAGTGCACCCAGTTAATACATTTCGTATAGAATTGCGACTCGTTACATATCCTCTATTATATGTTATACCCATCACCACTGACATTAATTCCACTACACGAACTCATACGGAAGGGCTATATTTATTCTTCGCATGTGTTTTATCGTTAGTATTGACTATACTCTGGGAATACAACAACATTCAAAAAGAACATCATGGCCCTGGTGGTGCCCTGGGGTCATTCAGGATCCGACATAATACACCATTGGGCATGAGGTCGAGTAAGTACATGTCAGATATATAAGCAAGTGTGATTTGACAGACTGTCTTATCGACTTAATACAAAACAGCACCCGGGGAACGGTTTGAGTATAATTGAGTAAGTAGTCAGGTTGAGTCACTTATATTCAGTTCACATCCTGGTTAAGTGGTCATGTTAATTTGCTGGTGGGTCCTGCTTAAATGATATGATGCTGGTAGGGCAAACTGATGCTGTTAAGAAAATGTACCGTTATATTTTATCAACTGCGAGCGATTTGGAAAAATATTATTGTCTGCATGAATAGTTTATGAACATATGTGGTTTAAAATATGTTGATCATGAATGCTCGGGTGTTTGCAATAAGTGTTTGATAAGGGTCGTTTTGCAACAGAAAACACTGTCACTGTTGCTGCATTCGTTCAGATCAGCCAAAGGTCGTGAAAATGACAACTCTAGAAACAACTTTTGGTATATTTTCAGCCCCACCAGCATCATAGCAGTTCAGCAGGACACACCAGCATCGTAACAAATTAGCAGGACCACTTAACCATGTATGTTTCCGTGAGTATCCACACAGCGACCATGTGTACAGACCGTGTATCATTAAAGCACAAGAAAACTAAGATGCACGCATCAGGTCACCCATAAACTATTTAGCATAGAATAATTCAGCTCTGTGAATTGTCCTGCAAATTATTGATTTCAATAATCTATTGTAGATATGCAAATATTCCATAGAGTAATTGGCACAAAGGACAAACGAAGGGGAGATATTGGTAAATAAGGGCAACGTTTCTTTTTGTTGCATGTAATGTCCAAACAGGATATCCAGATGTGGTAAGAAAACAGATTGGCACTGTTTTCACTAACTCGAGGAAGTTTCCCTTAAGGAAAGTAGAGGCATGGATGGTAATCATGACATGTTAAGTAATGCCCAAAGTAATTGACCACTTAACCACAGCAGAATTATGGGTAATTTTTCAGGATTTAATGGGAAATATGGCTTGTTGTCATTCATCTTAAAGCTCTCGGTAAGAGCTTTCCGATGAATGGCAACAAGCGATATTTTCCCACTAAATCGTGAAAAATTACCGATAATTCTGTTCTTTTTTGGCTGGTCTCGATATAGCAAAGTTACAAAGTTGTCAACAATACTCAAATGTGAAGAGTACAACAAAAAGATATGATATTCTGTTTGTTTATGAGTCATTTAAAGGATATAAAAAAATCTGAATAGTAATGCTCTCGATGAAGGCGATCAGTGTATTTAAGAAAGATATAAGATATTTCCAAGTACATGTAAGTCCTGAAAAAAATACTTGGTCAATTACTTTGGGCATTACTGTAGACAATGACTTGTTGATGCGGGGAAAAATACAAATATGTTTGAAAGGTTTTATTATGTAAATATAGAAACTTGAACAATATATTTGTACATATGTACATGTAAACCAGTGGAAAGTTAAAAAAGTTAACATAAAATATATATGATCAGATTTGTAGCTACATTTGTATCACGGTAAATGTAGAATATCACAGCAGCACATGGGTGATATTGAATACAGTAATATGAAAAGGAAGTAAATAGTTATGATATCCGTGTCAGGTTGGCATGAGTAAGCAATTAGCCCTTAATATTTATTTGAGACAGGATGAATGTGGAATGATGGTACAGAAGTAAGTTGGAGGTACATATACTGTAAGTCACGACAGGGAACGACATGGTTTCGTGGTTGGTGAGTACCATGTATTCAAAATGTGGAAAGCTACAAACACGTAATATATTATTAGGTATATACTAGGTACATTTGATGTTGAAAGGTATATTTATAAGCAAAAGTGACTTAGTGACCAAAAAAAACTGTTGTTTTCTTTTTTTGCAGATATCAAAGGTGCACTTAATTTCAGAACCGCCAAATAATAAAGGAAAGTGTTTGTCTGAATGACATAATGTGTCACTGTGCTTACACTGCTAGGAGACAGCTGCTCTGTATCCTAGCGATATATACATGTAAATAGATTTGTTTTTTATTTCATGTCAAACAGACAATATAACACGGAATATCTAGAAATAACTTGCAGCTTAAAAAGTGAGTGTCTGAGACTATAATCAAATGTAAACAGGTCACATGGTACAAATAAACAAAAATGGATGGAACTGAGATAATAATGCTTGTTAAAATAGGACTAGATTGATGAAATTGAGAAAAGCAGAATGAGTGGTAATGGTGTAAATACAAATGATTAAAAAATGTGGGTGTCAGTTTTGAAGCGTGCATATGAAATATGATTATCAGCAATGAAATATTCTGGTAGTTGGTATTGACTGGATCAATGTTACAAGACAATGCAAATTAATTGGTATCTTCTAGTGACAATTTTTTTGTAAAACAGTTACACTGTTGTACAAATTGTACGTTAATAACCTCCTGTTCCGATGTTACACGTAGGTATTTGCTGAGGTAAGGCGACACAAATGTCTAAGTCTGGTTTACGAACACGTAAAAAAAAAAATCCATTTCATGAAAAAAATTAAAACATTTTATCCCAAAATATTCTACACACGTACTAATTTTCATGTGCTGTCGTATCTGGTTCTGCTTATGATAATTTACAGATCCATATTTTCATGTATAAATCTCTTGTTTGGTTCAGAATTTCATTAAAAAAACATTTATTTTATAATTTTTGTAAAATTTATGTAAAATTCCATGATTTACTTGATATAAATTGGTGGGACAATTTTTTTTATTTTTATTTCCCCCCCTCCTGCACTTACTTTTTTTCTCCCCACATGTTCGTAAACCAGACTTGGTGTCGCCTAACAATGATTTTAACATTGTCCGCAAGTCGTGTGATTATTTAAGAGTTGACAACATCATAAATATAAAGTTGAGTGAGTAATGTTATCGAGAGAAATGTTGTTGTTCTCATTGTAAAAATATGCAGCAGGTAAGCTGTGAATATTTTCAGTATTGATCACTTTTCACAATGATCATCACATAATGGCGACGTCTTCATGGAATTCTATCAATTCTGCGCATGCGCAAGAAACTTCCAAATAAGGAGTTGCCATACAAGGAAACTGCAATCTCAATAATAACCAAGCAATTAAAGTCTTAACATACAAGTCAGAAATATTGTTTCATGATCGAACTGCGGACCTGATAATTATCGAAATATGTAGGCGAAATAATTTTTAATTTAGTTAATCACATCATTTAGACATCAACACACTCTTAAAGACACAATACACCGCCATCCAATGTCGTTATTTAACTGGGTCGGTGTTTCTTGTTATCAATCGTTTATTGCTTTGTTTTTAGTAAGACTCTTGTATCTGTGCTGCGCATGCGCAAGTCAATTTCCATATTTGGAATTTCCATATATGGGATTTGTGTTAACCGCAATACCGATCAAGCCATAACAAATAACCACGCAATTATCTTAGCATAAAAATAAGATATATTGTAATTTATGCAACTACGACCCTGATAACCATGATAACTAATAACATATACCGGCCAATTCATTTTAAGATCGTTATTTCGCCTTGCTTTAGGCATCAATACACTCTTAAACGCACATAAACGACCCATTGGCGTTAAATTAAATATACTCCGTATTTATTATATTACTTTTTTATTGCTCAGTATAGAGTTAGACCCTCGACACCTGTCAATAAATTTGGGCTGAATTCATCTGATGCGGTATTATTCCTCGAAATAAACAACAAAGCCGTCGTTACTTCGAAATGTAGTTTGGGCTAACATTTACACAAATCCTGCATCTGTTTTCTGTCGACACACACATCATTTCAGAAACCACTGTGAAATAAACACCCAAGGTTGGGTGAAATAACACAGTACGATGAGTGACTATCTGAGACGCATTATAGGGCCATCCGAAACACCACCGCACCCCCAAATATACAAACACACAACTCGTTATAACGACTTGCAAATCGTTATAACGACTTTCAACATTGATAGAACTCGTTATATCGTAGAAATTCGCCAGCCTTGCAATATTGCAAAGATCGCGTCTTATAAAGAGCGTCCATGCCTCCGCTCACCGAAAGCGGTAGATAATAAAGAGCGTTATCCCAATTATGATCGTATGTACTCGTGTTAATCATAAAACTGATGGACGAGTTTGTGTATTTTCGCGATAGTTGTGCCGTACGATGGTTCGATGATCGCGAGTATTTGAAATTTTTATTAGTCCTGGTGAGCTGAACATTTTGAGTGAATCCGGTTTCACACAATGTCATGTCCGTTTTGCGGATGTGTTATGCGCACCGTTTAATGCGAGCTAATATCGCTGGGTCTTTCAGACATGTCCGGAAAACGCTTTCGGCATGTTCAGTTATTTATTCCGTATGAATTATTCCGTCTGATTCTGTCGGCGAAAATATACAGTATATATTGTGCAGACAACATATTATAGCGCAAATACGCACATAATCGGCATATAATATGAAGTAGGTACATAATGTGATTATTTGATTCTAAAATGAGCAGATCATGCTGGATCATGGATCATATCCGTTTTAGTTTTATGGTGCGGACCACGTGAAAACACATGTTAAAGAGCCTACATCTAGAAAATCGTGAGTTAGCTTGTTTGTGTCATTGTCCGCACATAATCTGCTTAGAATCGCCTCATTATGAGTCGATAATGTAACTAAAACGCTCTAATTTTCAGCACATTATCAACTCAAATGAGGCGAGGCAATTCTAAGCAGATTAAACCTAAATACCAAAAACAAGCTCTATTATAAGCAGATAATGTGCGGGTTTTTCGAGAGAACAGGCTGGTACAGACGATGCAGACTGTAAGTTGTGGAACGTGGTCGATAATTCTGGTAAATACTGTTTTGTGAGGGAGGAATGCATGCACCTGGGGTACAGATAAATTAGAACGACAGGTATGCCCTCGGTTGTCTAATTAGGAGAACTCTTCGGGTAAAAACCAAAGGTATGCACTTAGCCTTTCAACGAGAGAACTCACTCAAAGAACTCGGTTGTCCTGCGTAATGCGGTTTTGATGGTTGATAAAGCGGTGCTTCACATTCAAGTGCGTGTAAGATCATTCGTGGTATATCTGGAATTTGGGAACATTCTTGGTTTATCTGGAATTCGGGATAATTCTGGGTGTATCCGGAATTTGGGATCATTCTGGGTGTATCTGGAATTCGGGATCATTCTGGGTGTATCTGGAATTAGGATAATTCTGGGTGTATCCGGAATTTGGGATAATTTTGGGTGTATCCGGAATTTGGGATCATTCTGGGTGTATCTGGAATTCGGGATCATTCTGGGTGTATCTGGAATTCGGGATAATTCTGGGTGTATTCGAAATTTGGGAGCATTCTGTTTGTATCTGGAATTTGGGATCTTTCTGGGTGTATCTAGAATTTTGGATAATTTTCCCTGTATCTGGAATTTGGGATAATTTTGGGTGTATCTGGAATTCGATTTCATTCTGGGTGTATCTGGAATTTGGGATAATTTTCGGTGTATCTGGAATTTGGGATCATTCTGGGTGTATCTGGAATTTGGGATCATTCTGGGTGTATCTGGAATTCGAGATAATTCTGGTTTTATCTGGAATTCACGATTGTTCTGGGTGTATCTGGAATTTGGGATAATTAATAAATAAATACACTGTGCATCGGCGTGTATAGTAGAATTTGACCACAAAGAAACTGATTGTAGGACGACGCGAAGCCGATGCACAGTGTATTTATTTCTTTTGTAATTCCACTGTATGCTTTGGTCGAAATTATAGTGACATTCGTTCAACCTGCTATATAATATCTCAGTTTCTAGCTCTGCGTGGTGTGATTTTCCACCAAACAGTACTTAGAACTGTAACGTCAAACATGACGTCACTATTGAACGGCGACCCCTTTTCTTTATCTTTTGACAAACAAAAATTCAGTTAAGACTATTTTTGTTCTATCTTAAATAAAAGTCAGTATAGTACAGTATACGTAGTCATTATATGTCTCTTTCATCAGTCTATAGCAACGTTAACCAATGCCCGTGTGGTTTGACTTCTGAAAGTTTGAGGCGTTGGCACCTTTTCACTGATTGTACCACATTTTTTGGAATTGTACCACAAAACGACGGTCGTGTCTCCATGGAAATACGGGCAACGGGATACTGACCAATCAGGACGAGCCTTGTATGTAGGGTTAGGTAAGGTGGTATTACAATTCTGGATGTATCTATAATTAGGGATCACTCTGTATACCTGTATCTGGAATTCGGGATCACTCTGGGTGTATCTGGAAATCGGGATTATTCTGGGTGTATCTAGAATAATTCGGGATCGTTCTGAATGTATCTGGAGTTCGCCACTCTAGTTGAAGCGACTCAATGTTCAAGCCTAAATTAAAACAGAGTATATGTTTGCTTTTGCCACGTTCCGGTGATCAAATATGTCGACAAACTCACGAGATATGCATAGGCATGTATGCCTCAAGAAAACTTATTGAAGTCATAGAGATAATTGACTCAGATTGACAGAATAACCATTTGTTTTCTATGGCATGTAACAGTAAAGAGCGTGTGTTGATTAGTCTATCCTGATATGGTGATAATAAAGAGCGTTATTCCAGACAGTTGAAATTGCTAATAAACTTTTGCAACCTTGATACGTTTTATGAGTTCAACGTGGCTGCGTATAAGTATTCCAAGTACTAATACATACATATTGTCATCCTAAGAATGGTACAAGGAAATAAATTGTTCTCAAATTTATTCCTTAAACTGAGATATAAAATGTGGCTAATTAAAACATTTCACTATTCAGTTGTTGCGTGTGTATGATTTCAATTGAACATCAGTTTTTGAAAGAAAAAAAAAACACTAACTAAACCACCAATTAATTATTTGTAATATGAGATGTCCTTGTCTTTCTATTGGAATATTACTGAATAAGTGCCTTCTGCAGAAAGGCTAATAATGAAAAAAGTGCCTTTGCCACGACCATGCAGTCATTGCCATATCATACACAAGTGGGCGTCACTGTGCTGCCATTTTACAACTCTGTTCAATGCATGCGGCACGAAGACCAGACAACAATGAATAGATCTGTTCTGACTCTTAAATAAGGTGAACATCGTAAATATGAACCCTATGGCTGAGATACTCAGACAGGAGAACAGAACTATCTCCAGAAGGACAACAATAGACTGGAAACCGCGTCATTATATATGAACTCTTTTCCATGCACTCAGGATGGAGTACCCCTGTAGCAGAATTTATTCAAAATCCGATAAACCATAGCTGATATCTCTGCTTGGAAGGACAGCAAAGCATCATCACTTTCAGTTGTTTGGCATAATTAGCGAAATAGAAACTAAAATTTGACTTTGTATATACCGACTTTTTTAGCATTATTTGGGATATAACATCAACTTTTCTTTCCGCTATTGAGTCCAACAACTGTGGTCTCCAGATAAGCGACGAAGGATACGTCTATACGGAAACGTCATTGGGTCCTCTTTTGAAAGCACTCCTAATAGCGAGCATTCATATACCAAATCCCAAATAACACATGTATGATTGAGATTATATTGATATTTTTGATATTATTTATTTTAAATTTACACATGTGCACTATAGGGGCAGACACCATACATACAATACGTAGTTTTAGTGCTATACGGGTCAAAGTTCTGGAATGGCATTTCCATATATGGAACTTTCGAATATTATATGGAAATGCTACTCCAGAACTTTGACCTATAGCACTGAAACCACCGAACCGGGCCTGGTGGATCCAATATGGCCGCGAGTTAGTGACAGGGCGTATAACAGCAACATCAATTCATATAATATTATAACACTAGAAGGCATATGACAATCAATACATTATGTAATCGTTTTAAACTTTCTTTCTCGTCAAAGAATTTCCGGACCATTTTACAGAATATACTGCACACATCTTTGTTTTCAATTTTCATAAGATATATAAATTTTCTTCCTCACTCGTACATTGAAATTCTGGTATTTATGCTAAAATGTCAATGGAAAATCTATAGCGCGTTCCACTATACTTCAATTTGCACACCGACATTTACCCCAAAAAGGTAGAACATTGGAAATATTTTAGATTTTGTTAAAGATACACCGTCCGATTATCAATTGTTCCATTGTAGGGCTGTTAAGGTGATAACAGCAGACGACTTATAAATAAACGTGCAGAAGAGCCTTATTTATTGAGATGGTTATGGAGATTGACATGTTTAGATAATAAGTTCAACAAACGACCTGATGTCTGTTGAACTTATTATCTGCATGGATATTTCCTATGGGTTAACTACTCATCAACAGGGTTGGTGATTTTTTTGATTTTTTTTAAATAAATAAAAAAAATCGATTTATTTGATTTAAATCGATTTTTTTGATTTTTTTTCTAATTGTTATGAAAATATTCAATTGTGCAATGTCTTTGATAAATGAAGGTTCTAGAAGGTGTTGCTTATTATATCCAAGGCTGGATTAATCAAAATTCTATTATTATTTATAATTTTTGTATTACATGTATCAAGCACAAATATCATGGCTGAACAGATTTAGCGACCATGTACTTTAATTATGCATACACTTAGGTCCATGTGAGTTCCAATGTTGTGATATCTGGATAGGTAAACCTGTGCTTAAATATTTACTAATAAATTTAGTAAATTTTAGCTGAGAACTGAATATATTATCAATCACCTTTGCTCCTCGTGACTTGAGGACATACATGTAATCACACCATATATCAAGTATGGACATTAGACAACTACATGTAGAGTAGTTTAGATGGCAGAGTATATTGTAGAATTACTTGGTTGGCATTTACATGTATGGCAATCAGAAAAGGAAAGGAAATTTAATAGTCTAATGAGGAATCTTAGTTACAAATAAGCGGAACAGGCCGTTGCTGGAGCAGTAATCACAGAACCATGCAGTATGCCTGTTTCTATAGGGTTGACAATTACTGCACAATTTCATATCTATTATCCAATTTTGTATATTGTTTAATCATAATCATGTTATAGTTTACAAAAAACCTTGTTAGATATTGCAAATTCTTGACATATGCAATCATTTCAAAATTTTTGCTTTAAATCAATGATTTAAAAAAAAAATCATTGATTTAAATCGCTTGATTTAAATCAGCCAGCCCTGCTCATCAATGATGCTTTTGTATATAAAAGGGTTAAAGAAATACCATCTCAGTCTATCCACGGGAATGCAACCATTTTAAATATCGTGCAATCGTATATAATTATCATTAACAATATAAGAGACAGCCAGGTCATAAGGTCATACGCGCACATAATAAGGTGTCTTTATTTAACTTGTGGCTTTTTTAGAAATCAAAATTTTGCTGCCAACTGTTTATGTTGTTATCACACCTAGTTTTGTTTGACACCAGAATAATAAGTAAATTATAAATATATGACGTTATCATCCGGAAACCAAAATAATTGAGCAATTCTAAACCACAAGGGTCATAACTCTGGTTGAATGAGTGGACCGAACCCAAATTCGACCTTGACCTGTATTTTAATGTAAGTAATCCATATATCAAATTGAAAACAAACTGATAACTAAAACTAAAGTCATCATCCAGAAACCAAAATACTTGGCAAATTTAAAGTCGACAAGGGCCATAACACCGGTAAAATGGGCGGATCGAACTTGATCTGTATTTTAATATGAGCATCCAGATACCAAATTTGACTGCATTTCCTTATTATCTTTTACTGCCATTGTATAATCCATGTGTGTATTGTAAATAAATTATCCTTTCCTATCCTATCCTATTTGAAAACAATCTGAAACTTATATCATCTGGGACGGACGCACGGACAATTTCGGGGACAAAATATATTTAATTAACTCATCCCGCTCTGATAATGGATTCAATTTTTTAATAAGTGAAGGGTAAGACTGACAGCATATATCACACCACACTTGGAATTTAGCATTGTATGTAAGTTTTCCCGTCATCTTGTATACTTGTATTGTCAATAAGGTATAGCCGTATAGGGGAGAGAGGTGGCTGTGTAATTTAACATAACGTGTGCTCCGATCCCTTTATAATGTTCTTAATTATACAATAAAATATGATTTAACTAAAACAAAAATGTCAGACCATGACATTCATGGCTCCAATAAGCTGATCGATGTAGAGTTATGTCTCTTTCTTTGCTGGATACGAGTTTCGATTTTCCTTCTTATCTCTGTTGTCTTTGGGATCTTGCTTGACGCATTGCCAACTTCACACATCAACTTCTCGTAATTTCAAAATAAACGCTTCAGGTCCAGGAAATTACTCTTTTAGAGCAATAATGTTCTTCATTTTAAACCTAGTAATTGTTTTGGGGTTTTATTCACGTCCGGTGGGGAGGAGGAGTCACACATGCAGAGTTATATACCCTAGCTGCGCTGGTCTGACAACTGCTATACAGCGTTTTGTGTCTGTTTTTGGAAATAGGAAAATCAACAACAAGGGCTGTCACAATCGTGTAACAGGTGTGCATGGTTTCTAATCATATTTACTTGCCTATAGCGTCTGAAAATATAATGGATCAAAGCTTACTCAACGTAAGTGCACAAAAGAAAACATTTCCTTCAAGTTCATGTTGATAAGGGAATTTAGCAGAAGTTATACAGAAAGCTCGTTTCAGAAACATGTGTTTATTTACTTCTGGCTAACCGGCGTAGGAGTTGTCGGACGGACTATTTTTGCGTTACTATACCGGACAATGGCTGAGGACACACAGACCACAGTAGCTATGGCATAGGCGGTGTGACAATTTATTATGGTGGAGTTTGGAGACAATTGGTCGTCATATATGCCATAGCCACCCATGTCGCCGCTGCAAATTCGCACAATGATTCTTCCAAAGTTCGTTATAATCAACCTTTTTCTTAAAAATTGTTTTGGTCCTTGTATATAAAGTTCGCTTTGATTATTCCATATACTTTCTCTCAGCTGTATTTCCTCCAACAGGTCCGATGCAGCTTCATCTGCCCACATGATCATGTTAGCGGAATTATGCTTGGAACTAAACGTCGCAAAATAAAATTCGCAATTGGGGAACTGTCTTAATACGCATGAAATTTATATAAGTAAATAAACATTCATTGAGATCATATCAATAAAACGTAATACGTGCATGATATGTCAAAGTTCAAACACAATTCTGGACGATCGATCGTGCAATTATACATATCGTAGAGAATACAATGTAGCAATACGTAATGAGTAGATATCAACCTTGGTGAAACGCAATGGGTTAATTGGTCCAGTCGACTCATTGTGCGGAAACTCAGCGGGCAACATGGCTAGCTATGGCACATAATTATGACGGCCAATTGTTACCAAACTCCACCATAATAAATTGTCACACCTACTATGCCATAGCTACTGTGGTACTTGTGTCCGCAGCCAATTTCCGCATAATTTGATCTCATCCGGCCAATTTCCAATTGAATAGTGATAGTCTGGTTCCTCAAAATAATACAGAATGAATTGTAACCGACAAAACTATTTAATGGAAAATGTAAGATTTCCTTACAGCATAACTGTGCGAAATGGCAATGGACAGAAGCCCACCTTGCATTCCACTCTCAAGTTTGGATGTGAAACGTGTTATGCTGGATAATTCCGACGTTTCAACGAAGATCACATATAGAGTGATCCTTCTTTGTCTGCACCAACGATGTGTCACCTGACGGTGAGATGCACGAAGCTGGTGTATTGTATACTTCAACGAGAAAAACTCATGCAATACACAGAAGTGACATCGCTTGTGTATGTTCCATAGTGCGTGTACCCATGGTTGGCGGTGATCTACAGGGCGTGATCGTTTGAGAGGCCAATAATTTTCTAACATGAGGTATTTGATTTGCCCTGATATTAGCGGTTTGCATTGTTCGATGTTGCCATTGATTACACATGTTATGGTCAATGGCTGAAATAGACATCCTTTTCATTTGAGATTTTGCACATTTATTTTTTGATGATCGTTTTAACAGAATTAATGCATGGTCAGACGCACGTTTTGTCAAAATTTACTGGTATTTCAAAATGACACTTAATGACACGGACGACGGACAGCCCAAAACCGCGATAAGAGGATACACCGGCAATGTCTTGTCTTTGCAAAAGAACGAGCTTTACTTGTGTATATCCCTTGGATACATGTGTTCAATGCACAAGCTTCGTACATCTCGCCGTAAACCTTTTATAACCAAAGCTCATAGTGTAATGATAGATTGATTTTTGTTCTGAGAAAAAGATATACCATTTGGCGCACTTCGTCCAAAAAGATTATTCTTGGTTTTAGAGACAAAACTATTTGAACTAATACCCCAATCGGTCCACATGTGTTATCAGGTTTTAATTTTTGTTGATTGTCTTAAAGGTACTCAATCCTATCAGAGAGTCCCCATATCATCAAGATGCAACATTTACATTTCTTCAAAATACGCTTTAGTTATCAGAATCGATTAATTGTCAACTATGGTATCAAATTTCCCAAAACGTGTTATTTATCAACATTTTGTTCAACGAAATATGGCCGTATTATCACTCGAGTATTCACGAAATTTGGCCGTATTACCACTTGTTTTAGAGTTATCCGTCTTCGTCCGCAATTTTGACCGAGACCATCCTTTTGACGGCGTGTTTCTGGGCCACAAACAATTGAAACAACAAACTTCAAAAATCGATATCTGATCACTTTGAGTTTTGATGTGTAGGTTCATCGACTCGAATCAAATATTTTTTACCCCCGAAGCAAAAGAAATAGTAGTTTAGGGGTGTTTAATCGGATTGAGTACATTTAAATGATACATTACAACTCCGTATATTTTGGCTTTTAGAGAATATTTTTTATGACCAAAGACGTCGTGTCACATAATTCTGTCCCATGTATTATCTCCCTTTGTATCTATTGTTAAGAAAATATGTTCAGTTTAATATAAATGCAAATCAATTGCATTTCCAATTGTGATATTTGATATTTTTAGGTGTCGACAGGGTAATGTGGGTAATTAGCGGGAAATTTGTTGTTTTAGACCAAGCATTAGCATATTGTTCTACTTTTGGTCGATATTTTGATCTGAAATGATTATCAGTTGGAAAGTTCCAGAAATTTCAGGGTGGACACACACCCACCAAAAACGGAGACCCCATAACCACGTCCCTGGATATTGATGGGGAAGTTGCGGTAGACATTGGTAAACATTGGTCACTCCAGCAGCATCCGACAGAAAATGCCATATATACTGTGGTGTGCAATTCGCCCCGTTTCCTCAATCAGAATCGGACATGTATCTGTGGTTGGGGTAGCGATACACGATATCTTACCATTTATACCTCATCTTGCGTCATGGCATTTGGTAAACAGCACATGGGTGCTTTGTTATAAGGTGGAAGTATTTATTTATCTGACATTTGACTGGATTGTTGCATCACAAGTTGAATTATAAATAATAATAAATTTAGTTTAAAGCCGTAAATCCTCATAGACCTCTTAGGCTTTACATCAATACATATACAATGATGATCAGAACATAGTAAGAAATATCAATTATGTAAAATGAGCTGCTCATCTGGCTACCATCAGTGGGTCGGATGATACACACGTTGAAACAGATGCGTTTTAAGTTTAGATGTGAACATTTTAAGCGACTGGGGTGCCCTCAAGTGACCAGGCAATTTATTCCAGAGAAATGGTGAAGCGACGGAAAAGGCCCGGTCACCAGCTGTTACGAGGTCACCCAGTACAAACACAAGGCTGTGAGAACTTTCAGATCGCAGAGGCCGCGGAGGAACATATCGAGAAATCAAGTCTGCCAAGTATGATGGGGCCTCGCTATTCAGACACTTGTGCGTTAATTTCAAAATTTTGAATTCAATCCGTTCCCTCGGAGGTAACCAGTGGAGCTCGCACAATAATGACGTGACATGATCATATTTACGGCTCATAAAAATAACTCGTGATTTCGGCACAGTTTCGATTTTGTCCAAGAAGGACTGGTTGCAGCCGTACAACAGAGAATTGCAGTAGTCCAGACGACTGGTAACGAAGGCATGTACTAGCTGTTTTGTGGTCTCGACGTCGATAACATTCCGCACCCTGCTGATATTTCTAAGATGGTAATATGAGGACCTGCACACTTGCTCGATGTGTTTTTCAGCAGACAGGTTCTCGTCCAAGAAATATCCGAGGTTGCGGACTGTGCTGGATGGCGAGACAACACTGCCTTCAATGTTGAGACTATGTTTAGAACATTTTGAAAGTTGCTGTCGCAAACCAATATATATTATTTCAGTTTTATCTGCATTCAATTTTAAGAAGTTGATAGTCATCCATGATCGAATATCGGCGACACATCGTTCAAGCTTATATTTGGTAGAACTTGTAGAATCAAAATCCGGCTTAAAATGAATATACAGTTGTGTGTCATCCGCATAGAAGTGAAAAGATAATTCATGTCGTCTAATGATGTCGCCAAGGGGTAGTACATATATAGTGTAGAGCAACGGCCCCAGCACTGATCCCTGTGGAACGCCGAATTTAAGAGAAGCTGCTTTCGATGTGGAACCGGAAACGGCAACTCTCTGCGTACGGTCGTGTAGGTAGGATCGAAACCAGTCCAATGCGGTCCCGACAATCCCAAGACGATCGGAAAGTCTGTTTAAAAGGACAGGGTGGTCGATCGTGTCGAACGCTGCGCTTAAGTCGAGTATAACGAGGCACGATACCTGTTGTTTGCCCATGGCTTGCAGTATGTCATTCTGCACTCGCAAAAGCGCAGTTTCAGTACTGCAAAATGACATATACGCGGACTGGAAGACTTCTGCTGAACCACCCCTTCAAGGTGGTCACGGACTTGCTTGGTAAACTCACGTTCAATAACCTTTGACAAGAAGGAAAGATTAGAGACCGGTCGGTAGTTTTTCAGCGTCTCCGGATCCAGCCCCGGCTTCTTGAAGAGTGGTGTTACAAGAGCCTGCTTCATCGACGTTGGGAAAACGCCGGTAGAAAGTGATGTGTTAACTATATCAAGAATCCATGGCATCAGCGCAGGGAGACAGGATTTTAGTAACACAGTTGGGATGACATCAAGTTTGCATTGCTTGGATGATGCATGCTGGATGGTCTTAGTAAGCTCCTCAGATGAAATCGACCGAAAACTATCAAGAATGGTCGGCACTGAAACGAGTGAGTCCGAAATCGTACCACTAGCAGATACACTGTCCAGAATGGACCGTATTGTATCAATTTTATTGACGAAGAAGTCAGAAAAATTATCTCCCTTGAACTATGCAAAACCCTCTTTTTTCAAACAATTTTGACCGAAATTGGCAGTTTTCGGACAGCGAATGTAAGTCTATAGACAGCATATGAGTTATTGAAACTAGATAGACGTAAGATGTATTAGACAATAAAAAGTTATCATAGCAATTTTGATAGTTTGTCTTGGAATAGCAGACTTTGCAGTCACGTGATAAGCAGTATTTATGCCTTGAACTATTACAAATATGCAGTCACGTGATAAGCAGGGAAAACACTCATGTGCATACTTTAGTTTTAGTTCAAGCAGTATTTATGCCTTGAATTATTACAATTTGGGAGATATAACAAATTTAAAAAATGATATCATGGAAAATCAGTTTATTTTCCGGCCCTGAGCATCCAATTTTGTAAACCTTGGTACCTATATAAAATACTAGCTGATGTGCCCGACTCAGTCTGCGCTATTTAGGGATTTCTTTGTGATCGCCTCCGTCTGGGTAGAATATACAGCGTCTGAAAAGTATTAGGAGAAAGAAAAAAACTAATGTTCGATCGGTCCAGATACATGCCTATATGAGATTATATGAGCGAGGTCAAGGTCACGGTCAAGGTTACGATCGCACGTTAAATTTGACACGCCCATATTGTTCCCTGTATCAAAGTAGGCCTACATACTAAATTTGAGCCGGATCGGTCGAGCAGTTTTCGAGTCTATAACACATATACATACATACATACAAACAGGGACATGTCTAGGGGGTCTCCGTTGGGGGTGTCCACCTTGGAGAATTCCAACTGCACCCCCACCTTGAATCAGACCAAATACAGGTTTTGCATAATTCAATTTGCACCTCAGTGCTCATGCCTAATATCCTATATATTAATAAACCATGGTTCTATATACCCGGGTATGAGAACATTCAGATATTTGAACCTGAAAATTGCATAAATCCTAACATAGCGGTCTAACTCCAGACAAATGAAATGCACGAGGATACGGACAAGAGACCAGGACACACCGGACCGACCATGATTGTTCGGCCTGGTGTCAGAAAATTTTGAAAACTAAACGAGAAAATCCCAAAATCCTAGCATCTTGACTGGTCTCAAGCTTTCATAGTGTTGGAAATTTCAAATCTCATACTCTCCCTTAGGTTGGAAATTCTCCAACTGATGACCATTTCAGTCCACAATTTTGACCAAATGTATTAAAATATTGTTTTCTTAAACTAATTAGCAGTTTTTTATTGGCCACGGGGTAGGGACCATGACAAACCGGGTTACCATGGTTCGGCCCGGAGTGCGAAAAATCTAAACGAGAAAATCGCAAAATCCTAACATCTAGACTAGCCTCAAGCCTTCCTAGAGTTGGAAATTTCAAACCTGACAGCCCCCACTTAGGTTGGAAAATGTCCAACTGATGACAATTCGAATGACAATGTTGACCAAATGTAGGACAATATTGTTTTCTTAAATTAACTAACAGTTTTGGACTGGCCTTGGGGGAGCGACCAGGAAACAAGCTTTCCAAGTGTTGGAAATTTCCAAACTGACACCCCCCTAAGGTTGGAAAATTTCCAGCTGATTGCCATTTCAATCCAAAAGTTTGACCAAAAGTAGGAAAATATGCAAATATTGGTCCAAAAACAATAAATTCCCCCAATAAATTGTTTGAAAAAAATCAAACTACAAGAACAATTTCAACCTATTGTTGGAAATTTTGAACAAAGTTGGGGGTGAGACACTCCCCGCCAAACCCCCCTGTCGCCACGTTTCTGCAGACAAAAGTTCCAACATATATAATAGACTAGCCGATGAGCCCGACGTTGTCCGGGCTATTCAAAAACCAAATTTCATGTCGATAGCTCTACCCGTTTCCTAGATCTGGTCTGCGCATGCGCGAAGCTGGCGTCGCACGGGCTCGGCGACCCGATAAAATTCGTATCCGGGGAAAGATACATTCACATACCAAATTTCAAGTCGATAGCTCCACCCGTTTCCGATATCTGGTCTGCGCATGCGCGAAGCTTGCGTCGCACGGGCTCGGCGACCCGATAAAATTCGTATCCGGGGCAAGATACATTCACATAGCAAATTCCAAGTCGATAGCTCCCCCCGTTTCCGAGATCTCGTCTGCGCATGCGCTACACGGGCGTCGCACGGGCTCGCCAATACGACGTTGACGACCGCCTGGTCAAACTACAAACACGTACCAAGTTTCGTCCCGATCGGTCGAGTATCGTAGATTTGTATTAATGACATACATACAGACAGACAGACAGAGGTCTTCCAAATATATATGAGACTAGCCGATGAGCCCGACGTTGTCCGGGCTATTCAAAAACCAAATTTCAAGTCGATAGCTCCATCCGTTTCCGAGATCTGGTCTGCGCATGCGCGAAGCTGGCGTCGCACGGGTTCGGCGACCCGATAAAATTCGTATCCGGGGCAAGATACATTCACATATCAAATTTCAAGTCGATAGCTCCACCCGTTTCCGAGATCTCGTCCGCGCATGCGCGAAGCGGGCGCCACACGGGCTCGCCAATACGACGACGTCGACCGCCTGGTCAAACTACACACACGTACCAAGTTTCGTCCCGATCGGTCGAGAATCGTAGATTTGTATAAATGACATACAGACAGACAGACATACAGTCAGACAGACATACAAACAGAGGTCTTAAAAATATATATGAGACTAGCCGATGAGCCCGACGTTGTCCGGGCTATTCAAAAACCAAATTTCAAGTCGATAGCTCCACCCTTTTCCGAGATCTGGTCTGCGCATGCGCGAAGATGGCGTCGTACGGGCTCGGCGACCCGATAAAATTCGTATCCGGGGCAAGATACATTTACATAGCAAATTTCAAGTCGATAGCTCCACCCGTTTCCGAGAACCCGATGAAAAATTCCCCTGTTCCTAGGACACATAAGACACAACAACCCATTCTGCCTTTTAATCGAGATAATTGCATTCCGCGTTTCGTTTTGCATCCGTATTTTACGCATGGGTAGCCGTTTAGCAGCTTCGATTGTAATAAAGAGCGTTAATCCTTAACACCTCCGAATATGGTCAATATAAAGATCGTTAATGCCTTAACCCCCCGAAGTGGCGTTTGCGGTGATTTTGATGATTGGGAGTGGAGAATCGGTGCTCAGAGCTTGTCCAAACGCCGACGATCCCCGTGGGTTTTTACACTTATATACGAAATTTGGTCTCGATCGGTCAACCCGTTTTCGATTCTATAAAGGACATACAGACAGAAAGAGGTCTTCAAAATATATATGATATAAAACCACCAATACAGCATTGATACAATACACGATAACATTTCATCGTCTTGACTTCTAAGTAAACTCGAACCAAAACAGATAGCATTCACTATATGCGATATCTGCACATACAATGCAGCGATACCTGACCTATAGGCAAAAACTATTTTTGTAAAGAGAAACAAGGTCACGTGTATGTTTACACATGACTGCTCAAATAAGAGGATGGTCGGGTTACGCCAATGACTTATTACAGACAGCACAGTTATTCTGATCCACGAACAACGTGGCTGTATTCAAGAGAGATTAACTATGGATTCCGAAGAACAAACGAGTCGGTGGGTGGTGCCTTTTGTTATTATTGAACGCGATAATCTCCATCAAACCAGTTAATTTGAGAGGTTTCGTAACCTCATGCGTGGTTGGCAGTTACGACCGCTTATATACGACTTTATTTGACCATGCCATGAATCTCTACTCTTTGCTACGTACGAGATCATATATTCCACCAGCACACAACCTGGAGACTGTTGGATGTTGTGAGTGAAGGCAGCGGCGGCGGAGCCGGGGCACAGGGGGCACATGCCCCCCCCCCAATTATGGGTACATAATCTTCCAATACTAAATACATTGGAGAAAATAATTTTTGATTCCCAAGAAAACATTCCATTAGTAGACAAAATTGTGTTTAATCTTATCAGTTATGCCACTATGGCTAGCAAGATAGATAGTTAATCCCTTGGTCAGTATTGACACTGTGTCTGAGTAATTGCCCTCTGGGAATTTAACTACAGGCTTTGAGTTCTTTGTAGAGCTCATGTCTTCTGGGGGCACCATCATAGCCATGTCTTGGATGCAGCAGCTTATCTAATTAAAATCACATTCATCATACCAATCAAAGGTTTAAATTTGAGTGTCTTCGATAAAAGTGCGAACCTGGGGCTTGGCAGGTATACAATTTCATGCCAAGGTGGTCAAACTCCTGATATGAGATCACTTGCTATATACAATATCAGTTGATGCTGAATATTCATTGAAATAACTTGACTATCATTTTATCAACTCAGCTAATTCGTTATTACCGAGAAATAAGAAGAGTTAGAATAGTTATTTTCTACATGAAGTTTACTGTGTACATGCAAGTGTTTGTGTACATATATATTATAGTGTTATTTAATATTCAAAGTTACTTGTGATTATTGTTTCTTCGATACCAACGGTTGTCGTATGTGGAGTGAATTGGATTATACAGTATAGTGTATACTAATTTCATCATAACATTTATGACAAAGGATGCAGGTTTTAGAAGTTGTATCAACGTCATATGTCATCTTTCACACATTGGCTGCAAAAATAAGTGAGTAGCATCATTTAAACACTTTCTTATTTTCTACCTCCATAATGGTACATGCTGTAGCCACGAATAACATCATACTAAACAATCTTTGCGCTGGCGCATATTGGAACAGTTTTCAATTCATTCATGTAGTATTTAAAAAAAATTGTGCCCCCCACTTTTTTGTCGCTTCCGCCGCCCCTGGCAGCGGCTATTCGCTATCGGATGGCAAATAGCGATTATACCGATATGCGCTGTTTGCCATCCGATGGTATTTTCAAGAAAACATATCATATCATCACAACACGCTATTATAATGATGATTCCTAACGCCTTCGTGATAATTAGGCCCAGTTGACCGTCGGTTGACCACCTACAGATATCCTGGGGGTGGCAAATAAGAAATCGACCAATTTTGAAGGAAATTTCGTATAGTTTGAACATTTAGTGGCACAAGCTGTCGCTATATGACCACATACTCACCATTTTTACCCGCCTTACCGAAAACCCGGACCAGTTGACCGTCGGTTGACCACCCACAGATATCCTGGGGGGATGCGCATGGCAAATAAGAAATCGACCAATTTTGAAGGAAATTTCGTATAGTTTGAACATTTAGTGGCACAAGCTGTCGCTATATGGCCACATAATCACCATTTCTACCCGCCTTACGGAAAACCCGGACCGACGGTTGACCACCTACAGATATCCTATCCTATAAACTATACGAAATTTCCTTCAAAATTGGTCGATTTCTTATTTGCCATCCCCTCAGGATATCTATGGGTGGTCAGCCGACGATCAACTAGTCCGGGTTTTCGGTAAGGCGGGTAGAAATGGTGATTATGTGGCCATATAGCGACAGCTTGTGCCACTAAATGTTAAAACTATACGAAATTTCCTTCAAAATTGGTCGATTTCTTATTTGCCATCTCCCCAGGATATCTGTAGGTGGTCAACCGACGGTCAACTGGTCCGGATTTTCGGTAAGGCGGGTAGAAATGGTGATTATGTGGCCATATAGCGACAGCTTGTGCCAATAAATGTTCAAACTATACGAAATTTCCTTCAAAATTGGTCGATTTCTTATTTGCCATCCCCCAGGATATCTGTAGGTGGTCAACCGACGGTCAACTGGGCCTAATTATCACGTAGGCGGTAGGAATCATAATTATAATAGCGTATTGTGATGATATGATATGTTTTCTTTTCTTTAAAATACCATCGGATGGCAAATAGCGCATATCGGTAGAATCGCTATTTGCCATCCGATGGCGAATAGACACTTCCGTGATGAGGGCAGGGTAGTTTATATCTTTGAAAAAGCAGTGCAGGTAGTATATTTCTTAGTTATAACCGGTTGCTTAATAATGTATTTCACTGTAGGTGAAGGTCCCAACTTAAAATTGTAATATACGATTTAAGTGAATTTGTGATCAATTTTGCTTTGCGTCGCTCATATAATCATATAATTTCTCCCTGATAATTAACTCAGTGTTTATTGCTTGCACACTGGTCTTTAAACACATTCGTTCTTTACAGAGCTGAGATATGCAGGGCATTGGACGAGAAAGGATATGCGGTAATACCGAATATAATTCCAATCAAGGATTGTGATAAGTACATCAAAGGGTACAATAATTGGCTGTCGATGTTCGGAAATAGTGAACCCGAGAACAAGAATTCACTGGTACTTAAGTACGGCATCGGACACCAAGAAACGACATGGAAGATTGAGCAGTTGTGATTGTGTGGCAATCGGGCCACCACCCGAAGTTACTAACGGAAAGTTCCGAGGCAACTCTAATTGGTTTCACGTCGATCATTGTCGATACAGGAAGGGATTACATTGTTACCAAGGAGCCGTGTATCTTGAAACGCTGATATGTGGCGTTTTGTTGCGTTAGTTTGTATGTGTCCAGCCAAATGGGCGACTCCAAAGGACATACAGCGTAAGGTTGATTTATATAACAGCATCAGAATGACGTCACATTGGCCATGCACTGGCGTGAAAGCGTGCATGGAAAATTCTGTTCCCGACATACATAAATATATCGGTGTAGTGTTAACGGAGCTCCCTGACATAGCCCAGAGCAAGGAAGCTCGGCAACTCGCAGGTATCGACACATACGACTTCAGTGATGGTAATCCGGATGGATCGGACTGGATACCTACGTGGGAAACTTGAAATCAGTTCATGTATTATATGTGACAATTGGCACCTTTCGCATAATGAACTACTGCTGATAAGAATTGCAAATAGATTATTACGTCACCAGAATTTCATGTTTTCGAAAAGCTAAGTATGCCCTCGCGATTTGTGCATGCAATTATCGAGCCTATACAATGACTATGACCCGTTAACAACACAATTAGTACGAAACAATCAGACAAACAGAACCATGTCACATTACTGCGAGTGGCAAGAAGATTGAACGGCACTATTTTCTCACAAAGGACTCGTATTCGTCAATTATGCGAAAAGGTTTCTGGGCCGTCGAAAAATGTACCGCTACTACGAGTTACATGTGTTCGTAATTGTTATCAGTAGTAGTTCATTGTGGGGTTCCAATTTTATCACTCACTTACGAAGCAATTAACACAAACATATAGATAGATAGATAGTTTAATGACATAAAACGTCCACACGAGACCGATGTCAAAATAACAGATATATATAACAATGTCAACAATGATTCAACATAATACATATACTGTAGTAACTATTTCATTAATATATCAGTAGAAATTTGTTGAATTTGACCTTTCTTTGAAAAATGTCCGGACTAGTTGCAGATTATGTTGCATGCATGAGGCTCGTTGTTTTGCATTATGTATTTGAATTTTTGGCCATCATTCAATCCAATAAATTTATCACTCATCATCCATATCTCACAAAAGAAGTGTTTACGCATCTTATCATATGCCTTGCAACACATAAGGAAATGTTCTTCATTCTCAACCTCCATGTTACATTTCCTACAAATTCTTTCATCAAGTGACACTTTTGGCTGTTTATGGCGACCCTCTTCAATTTCCAAGTATATGTTGCCTCTACCCTCACTACATCTACTCTGATATTTTGGAGTAACATTTTTTCACACACATTTCCGTTCAGAAATATGCAGTCACGTGATAAGCAGGGAAAAAATTTCATGTGCATACTTTTGTTTTAGTTCAAGCAGTATGTATGCCTTGAACTATTACAATTTGGGAGATATAACAAATACAAAAATGATACATGGAACTGATTCGACATCAAGCATTGTGCTTACAGTACCTATGTTTGTTTTGATTGGAACTAGTTCAGCTTGGTAAGGCTGAAGGAGTCACGCGCAGCAAAACGTTGGAATGGGAATAGATGCTTTCAGAATGTGGCGGAAGGAACACAACCTTTGGCAAAAATGGGGATCCCACGTATATTCTGGGTAAATCGGTCGATTTGGACATTTATGTATATAAATGGAAAATGAACTGGTAATACAGGCATTTATTCGTATATAGACAAAACCAAACAACGTGGGAATGTGGTGAACGTTATCGCATTTGTTGTGGCGCAAAGTTACGACAGTCGTTCACCTCCTTAATACGTCTCTGTGGTTATGTATGTATTACGCACCAACAGTCAATATTATTTTGTACCAAAAAGTTCTTTCTGTTTTGGTTTCCAAACAAGTTAGTCAGCTACTCGACACAATACGATGTTTAATCATTATTGTAGAACCGGCTTGGTGTTTCATGCTTGATGTCAGTTACGTCACGCAAGCTATCGGGTACGCTCTAGTGCATCTGGATGAAATTACAACAAAGGCTGAAGTAACGAAATATAGGAATAATTGTGCAATACAAAAAGTAAATACCCGGATTGTAAACAGTTCATATATTAAAATTGTGGGAATCTATTAATAGATACATATAATAGACAATGTCAGATTACTAGCACACGACACCTTTGAAATCCTGATAGTGCGTGTACACATCCCAATTTTAACCTGACCTCAGAAATCGAACATTTAGTTGTCACATAATTAACAAACATCATTAATAAAGAAGTGAGTCATAGGTTATCTTTTAGTAACATAAGATAACTTCGAGATTTATGCGAAAAATAGACCACCTGGTGGCCATTTTTAAGCCATCTTGGTCATTTGGTCCAGACAGTTCAGTAACAACGAACACATGTGATACCAGCTATATTTCCATTTTACTTGTCCAACCCTGAAAAGATAATATTTGCCAAATTTGATGTTAAGTGTCTGAGAGAAAAATCTTATATTTCTGTAAATTTAAGGATTACACAAGTCGTAATTAACCATGGTGCATCATAAATGTTAGGATCCGATTTATACAGTGTAGGTTAGTCAATATTATTCATCAACTACAGCCTGTACGTGGTTGCATGGCACGCAGTTGGCAATATCTACCATTTTTATATTTTGGTTGCCAATTTGGGCCAAAGTGATATTTTTGAATGATGGTATGCATCACTTATATCAACAAGTTCTGCTCATTTCTTGTTGAATTATGACTAGAATCCCAATGGCAATGTTTTGTGAAATTTATACCGCGTTCTGTGAAATCGAACTTTTGAGGGATCGGAAGGGGCTGGATTCAAACGAAGGCACATTTCATTGCTCCAATGACCAGTTAACAAGAGAAATGAAAACTAATGCCACAATTATCAAGAAGTTCCGAACAACAACTGATCTAGAAGATAATCGCGGGGAATAGTGAACAATTCCCGTTCCAGTTACCATTTTGACGGCCAATTTGGACAGGTAGTTCCAATTTTGCTCTAATAAGGTGGGATTATGTCTTCGCTTCAAACAACAATTTATATATTTGTATACAATTAACAAGATATTCTGTCTTTAATTTGGATCAAACTAAGTTAGTGCATCGTCTGAACACGGCTGCAATGTTTGACGACATCTTGTCTGGTGTCAACGTGGCCGATTTATTTTCTCGTTAATATTGTTTAAACGTTGAGTGACATAATAAGGAAGAACACGAGCGGGGTGAAGTTAAGTCCTTGTTGCAGTGGATATCATAAATGGTTTTTACTGGAATCCTTCGGATTAGCCAAAGACCGCTAAAATAATAACTTAAGAGAAATAACTGTACTTTTTCTCAACATCATCACTTTGCTGCACCAACATCAAAGCGAATTAATAGGCACCGCCGACATCATAGCTAAATCAGCAGCACCCACCAATATCATAGCTAAATCAGTAGTCTCCACCAACATCATAACAAAATCAGCAGAACCCTTCGACATCATAGCAAGATCAGCAGATCGATCCAACAACATCAAAGCTAAATCAGCAGCACCTACCAACACCATAGGTCCAACCAACATCATAGCTAAATCAGCAGGTATCATCCACATTAGTGTGAGTTAGCAAGTTCCGCCAGCATCATGGCTAAATCAGCTAAATCATTATAGCAAAATCAGCAGCTCTCACCAATATCATATAATAGCTAAATCAGCCGACGCATGATAGCGAATTAGTAGGACGGCTCGGTCAGCTGTATATACACATAATGGTATATATATGTTATGTATGATATTATTATTATTATTATAGTATTATTATAAAATTCATTTCAAACGCATTCCACAAACAATTAGTTCCAATGCACGTACATATAATACAATAAGTAATGCCTATGATTGTCATCACCCACATACAGCTAGCTAGTTGTACATCTCAAAACATAATTTGAAGAGATGAATCTTCACAGCCGTATGGAAGTCCTTGGTATCGTCCAATCGTCGTATACAGGGTTCGCGCTGCCACTTGCAAAATGGCAAAAATGGCAGAAATAATTCACATTTGGCAAAAAATATTTTCATTTGGCAAAAGTTTTGGTAACTCACTTTTTAATTCCTCAAGCAATTTGCAAAATATTGGTCAATCATTACCATTCATTTCAGGAAACTCTTAAAACATAATTAAATTAGTGGTATTTTATAAGGTTTACGGAAAGTTAACACCTCTATTAAGATGTAGTTAATCTCATAGCATTAGTACTGATGGTTGGAGTGATTACTAATCCTCGTGTGGTCTGCCCTTCTGCTGAAGCAACCCTTCTACCATTGTATTGTTCGGTGATTGGCTTTATTGTTGTAAGATAAACCACAATAGAAATTCCAGTATAATTAATTATTAACTAACTGCTTTTCTATCGATATCAAAAGTCGTTCAAACCGCGAGTAGCGAAACATATTATAAGACTTAAGGTTGCAGAAAATAATACTATCAGGGATAGCATTTGGCAAATTCAAAAATTATTTGACAAAAATTATTTTCATTTGGCAAATTATTTTCATTTGGCAAATTATTTGGCAAAAGTTAATTTCGGTCCAGCGCGGACCCTGGTCGTATAGCATATGGCAAGCAGTTCCGCACATCAATACATGTGTTTTTTTATATTTAGATATCTTTATTAATTCCTTAGATATATAAGCCACGTTTTACATAGCCCATACACACCCACGTGGCAGGGATAAGGGCGTTCTTTTTGTCTGAAATAAAAGGATTAATTATATATTATTCAGATGTTGTTTCATAACGCCCTTATTGGTAATAGGGCAGTGTGTTCTACTTCATTGTGAGAAAATTAATACAAGTTACAATACACAGAGGCTCCATACACACGGCAAACAATCCCTATATTATTCTAGGACATATATAGCAGTATATGCCGTATGTATTGGAACCTATGTGTATGGCATTGCCCCCACTTTCTGTATAGGCGTGGTATTTTTAAATACTAAATTAGTGACTAAGGAGTTAATAAAGAAGAAAACAAATATCGGATGCTTTGGTGTATCGGGAAGGATGGTGGGCTGCTACGTACGTATAGATAGATAGTTTAGTCGAAGAGGTTGAAGGCGGTGGATGACAAAACCATCTCCATATATAATCAACACATTAACTGTTCATAAGTCCAGTACAGGATCCAATATTGCCCATCTATTAGAATATATATCATTATCCAGAAAAAAACAATCAGATTTTCGGTAGTTTGTTGCAAATCTTATGAAGGTTGTCAATGTCGGCTTCTTGGGTATTTTAAATTTGCATCTAAATATGAAATATCTTATAAGCATGAAGGTGAAATTGGCGGCATTTCTGGAGGGAGTAATACCAAATATTGCTGTTTGTTCAGTGATCTTAAAACTCAGCTTTTCTGAAACTTCACTCCAAAAAGAATTTGTAACGTTGCATCTCCAAAATAAATGTGTTATAGTTTCATTCTCGCTGTCACAAAAATCACAGAGTTTGGGGGTATAAAATTTTGATACTAATGAATTTGTACCTAATATTTTGTGTATTATTTTAAATTGAAACCATATGAGTTTTACCTCAATTTTGCCACAATTGAATGGTGCAGACGCCACCTTATTCCAATTGATGTCACTGTAAGCAAACTCAGGCCATTTGTTCGCGAGATAGCTTAAACTAGTGGTAGGTTTGTTACTGTGTCGTAAAAACTGGTGACCCTTATTGTTCATAATTATCCTGAATTCTTCAGGCATTGTCGGTCTATGTGTTTTGACTATCATTCGTCTTGAGATGTCCAAAGTAGAAAAGTAAGCTTGTATGCGTTTTGTTATTCCAATATAATAAATATAATCTGGATTAAAAGAGAATCTTTTACTAAAATTCGCAAAACTTAAAATATTCCCGTTTTGGTCCAAAAAATCCAAGAATGTTTGAACCCCCTGTTCTTCCCACGTTTTGATATATATAGTGCAATGGTCTATGGTTATTGATTTATGATACCAGATCGATTTACATAGAACATCTTCTTTACCAAAAGTTGTAGCTACTTTAGCAGTAAAGGCCATCAAGACTATAATAACTTCTGACCAAAAAGTATATTTTGATATTTTCCTGACTACTCTAGAGATGAAGTCTGCATTACAAAACTTCAGAGGGATATTTTTTATTTGTGTGATGTGACTAAAAAAGCGTGCCGAGAATGAATTCGCGAGCATAATCCTTCTTACCCAAGAAACCTTCATTGATGCTATGTGTGTTTGAATGTCAACCATTTTCAGTCCCCCCTCCGAGTAGTCCATTGTTATTTGTTGTCTCTTAATTTTGTCGGGTTTTCCATCCCATATATATTTGTACAGAAAAGAGTTCAATTTTTTAATATAATTTTTACTGGGGTTATATATTGACAACAGAAAATGATTCAATTGAGGTATAATAAAGGTCTTTATGACAGTTATTTTTCCGATCGGCGTCAATATGCGTCTTTTCCACTTTGCAACTATGTCTTCTATACGCTTATATACTGTCGCATAGTTTTTATGAAAAATATCGTTTGACGCTAAATCAAAATTGACCCCGAGTAAATTAAAATCGTGGACAACTTCTAAGTTTGGACAACCGGAGGGTGCTGTTACACTTCCCTTCTTGGTTCCAATCCATACAAGCTTTGTTTTACTGTAATTAATTTTTAAACCGGATATAACAGAAAAATTGTTAAGCGATTTAATGCATTGCGTTAGACTATTATATGAGCCATCTAATAGAAAACGTGTATCGTCTGCGTACTGCGTGAGTTTTATTTCTTCGGTGCCTACTTTTATACCTCTAATATAAGGGTTTTGTCTCACGTGGGATGATAAAATTTCTGCACATAAAATAAATAGGTAAGGCGAGAGGGGTCACATTGTCTGCATCCCCTACCGATTCCGAATTTGCTTGACATACACCCAAATTGCTTGACCGTAGAGAATATATCATGGTATAGGATATTCACCCAATTTCTGAATGAAGGTTTTTTGGATAAAATTCCAAGAAATTGTATCAAAAGCTTTTTGAAAATCAATAAGTAGAAGGCATCCTGGTATATTGTTCATTGAAGTATAGTCTATTACATCTGACACAATTCTAATATTTTCAGCAATGAACCTCCCTCTAATAAAACCTGTTTGATCTCGTTCTATAATTTTATTTAATAGCGGTTTTAGTCTGTTTGCAAGGGCTGTTGTCAATATTTTATATGGTATGGTCAGCAATGTGAGCGGTCTTTGATTAGCAAGCAATGACTGATCCTTCCCTCCTTTTGGTATGCAATTCAGGATGCCATGCCGTTGTGTAATAGATAGAGTGCCTGACTTATAGGCCATATTGAGGGAGTTCAATAAATACACTTTCAGATCATCCCATAATTCTCTGAAGAATTCTACAGTAAATCCACATATCCCGGGAGCTTTATTATTTTTCATTTCAAAAAGGGCTACTGTTACTTCAGATATTGTTAATTTCCCCTCAGCATTCATTGCATCCACGTCGCTAAGCGATTTTATTGACTTTGCAGCGATAAAAGTGTCGACTTCAGTGTCATTTATTGAATTGTTTTGAATAGAGTATAATGTTTCATAATATGTTCGAATTTCTTCCAAAATTTCAGATTGATCTGTAATTATTGTATCATCTACTTTCCTTATTTTAAATATTGTATTCTTAAATTTAACATTGGTCTTGACTATGTTCTACGCTGAATCTTAGATTTTGTCATAAATTGATTCTGCGCCCCTAATAACCTGAATACAAGTTACCAGACATGTTGGCCCGATTCGTCATCTCAGGTTTAAACCTGGTCTACGTAAACCTCTAGGTTTAAACCGCCGTGAGTCAGCAAAATCCGTGGTTTAAACCCGCGACCGCAGGTCTAAGTGACGCATTCGTCATCTCTGGTTTAAACCTGGTCTAGCCAGACCAGTGGTTTAGCAGTAATGTCTCTGTATCGCCGAGATAAATAATCGTACTTTCCTAATGCGGACCGCCTAATTTTATTGATTGCGAAAATCAATAATTACGACAGCAACCATATTTTCATTGGAAATTTATAAGCGAGAAGCACTCACACCTATAAAGCATATGGGGATAAGTTTTTGTCCATTTCGAAAATTTGTTTGCGTTTTATAAGCTTAAACCGGCAACTAAACCATCTAATTCGGTGGTCCAGCTAAACCAGCTTTACCGAGGCTAAACTTGAGATGACGAATCCGTCTTTTCTTCATCGCGGTTTAGAATTGTCAACAATCAATCAAAGGGTGGAGCTGTAAATTATCTCGAGTGGGGGCGTGTATAAGTGGCGGCTGCCGACTGGTGTTATCATGTCACAGTTGATTCATTCGCCCGCTAGCTTTGCTCAGATATGGACATGTTCCTTCAATAAGATTTTTACAACTACCTTGCAATTGTGTGTGTTTTTTTTTTGTTGGCTTGTGGCAATCACAAATACTGGTGTTTTCTACGAATTCATTTGAATGGTTCAACGTTTTAATTTGGCACCAAAACCATGCTACTCCATGCGAAGATATGCTATACACATAGTTTGCAATCCTAATACGAGTCAAATTTGATAACATATTTTGATGTAGATCATATCACAAAGCTCTACTCTGGCTCCGCCCATAAATTCCTATAATATTCCACCGTTCAAACCCTGGGAACTTTTTGATATTCTGCACGACGGAAAATTTATTATATTGAAAAAAAGCAACGCATGCAATATGGTTGCCCACTTCAAACAGTTCAGATGCCGCTTCTGGTGTGCACTCATAGGAAAATTGCTTTTACTTGCCTGACCTCTTGGTCCAGTATTGACCCGATTATGGAGACTTTATTCAGCGTCAGAGTGGCCTGTGGCCCTTCGTGCGAAGGGAGCCGGCGTCAAATTTACGCAATTTTGATCATTTGAACATTTTAATTATTTAATTAATATTTAATTCAATTTAAAACAAAAAGTTATTAATATATATTTTAAATATTGTTTCTTGTTAGATACAACACCTTACTCTTATTTTCAAATCAGTTCAAGTGTAGACCAGTTGCGAACAGACAAACGGACATACAGATATACAGCTCCTATACCCTTTAATATATACAGATATAAATGCAAATACACCAAAGTTTGTCTTTGCGGGTAAAGCATCGTGTAGAAAATCTATCACAAACAAAGTGATAAACAGCGCGCGAAACTCGTGCTGATAGACATGCCCTTTGTCAGATGATTTAAACCCACAAAGAGATCGGATTAATGGTCCAGGAGCGATACTCATTTCTCAATGAATAAATCCATTGAGCGTGCACGTGTTCGCGATCATTTATGACATGCCAATAACCATTATATCGGCTTGTCTTTTTGTCCGATTGGTAAGAGGGTAGTTGACTGCTTGCTCATATCACCGACTCGAGTTGTCAATTAGCTGGAAACTGAACGACAAAAACGCCCACTTAGACCCGGTTTGGCTGGACCGCCAATGTAGGTTTAAACCAGGTTTAAACTCGGAGGTTTAAACCTGAGATGACGAATCCGGCCGTTGTGTGCGCGCGTAGAGCATGCATCGCGCTTTCAACCTTTAAATGTTGGGGGTGCAATGTCCCAATCCATATATCACCTCGCGTCGGAACCTCCGAGTCGATGTTATAGCTGACAGTTCCCAAAGTGCTGGACATCAATAATGTTGTTCCCAGGGGAGCTAACTCGTGAATGTTATACGGTCGAGTCGTCTCCCCAGGGTTATCATGGTGGGAAGCAAATTCGCGAAAAGCTTTCCACGGAACAATTCCGTGATGTGATTGATGCCTGGGACCTCTTTGCTTCTGTTTAATAAAATCGCGGTGGGACATAATTGGTTACAATCGCTTTGTTTGGTCTGCTGTGATCGATCCCAGACGGCCAAGAGATTTTCAAATTTGCGCCTTTATACTGCTCATATCGCCTGCACTCTGGAAAAGGTATCATAACTGTTCGAACCCAAACCCGAAGTGACGACATACGTTACAATATGTGCACTAAAGCCACGTGGTGGTTTGGGGCCTCGAGTTTTACCCAGATACATGTAGCTTGATCTGAGTTGAGGGATATATATCTCGGTGCGCCATTCAGATCGATACCATGCCATTTCGATAAGAAATGTGAATTTGTTCACACTCACTGAAGATTTGAAGCAATGAACACACACAATGAGTCCGTGCCTCCATAAATCTGATATATATAAATGCTGAGGACGGCTTGGAAATTAAAGAACGATATAGGAACACTGTTCTTGAAATGGTATGAACAAAGAGCTTCTGTTTCACGCGCCGATTCGAAAACTTAAATTGCTAAAGTTTTCGAGAGTATAAGGTCTATAATTATATACATGTATATTTAATGAATATATAGAGATATACTGTAATTACTACCGACTTGCTAGGTGTACATCATTTTTATGTTAAACGAGCCCTGCAATTTAAACGTAGAAAGTTATGTATACTTAAATTGCCTTATGGTTGGGAAAATATAGGTAAATCCAGAAACGACAAACAAATACGTATAGTGACACCACATCCACTTCTGATAGTAACAAATAATTATGAGTGCCTTTTAAATCATATGAGGTCGACAACACCTATATCATGACGTCATGACTATGTACCAATCTTCAGCCTCCCCAGATAACAATATTTTTGTCTCTCTGATTAAATAATAAATACAAACCGACACCTATCTCATGGTTACGTAGCGTTTTTCCGAAGACCCATAACTCCGAAGGTCCGATTCTCCGAAGGTCAGATTCTCCGACGCCCCGATTCTCCGAAAGTCCATAACTCCGAAGTCCCGATTCTCCGAAATCCCATAACTCCGAAGACCCATAACTCCGAAAGCCCATTACTCCGAAGGCCTATAACTCCGAACGCCCATAACTCCGAAGGTCTATAACTCCGAAGGGCCGATTCTCCGCAGGTCCGATTCTCCGAAGGTCCGATTCTCCGAAGATCATGTTTTATCGCTTATTAAATAGTGTACAGTCCAGTGGCGGGGTCAATGGGGCCCTAGGGAAGACCGCCCCCAAAAAACATGTCAAATGTCATGTAAACGTCCGGAAATCCCTCCTAGGCATTCAAATATTCACAGTGTTCCTGCCCAGGGGAGCCCCCGGACCAACGATTGGGGGCGACCCCTCCCATGTATGCGCTCCCCAAATCAGGCCTTTGTGATATGCTTTCGGCATATCATATGCATGATATATCCCCCACATATCCCCCACATATGCTAATTAATGTGCACCCCTAAATGGGAACCCTGGCACCGCCACTGGTGTGCACCGGGTATATTATAACGAAACGCTGCAAGAATGTCAGAGTAGCCTATAACATGCACAGGGGCGACAAGTTCTTCCCCGTTCACCCATGTACATTTTACTCTGGCATCTCATGGGCCAACGTAACGTTATAGTATCTGGTGTATAGTCAGTGGCGGGCCAGGATTCCCATTTAGGTGGGGGCAGTAGGAAAAGTTTGAATATTTTGATGCCCCATGAACGATTTCCGGGCGTTTACATGACATTGGACATGTTTTGGTAGGGGCCCATATTGTCTGAAATAGCAAGTATAGGTTTAATGGGGGCAGTGGGAATTTTGGGACCCCTTGGCTTCGCCACTGGACTGTACACTCTTTAGTAAACGATAATACCCCGATAAAACAAAATCTTCGGAGAATCGGACCTTCGGAGAATCGGAACTTCGGAGTTATGGGCCGTCGGAGAATCAGGCCTTCGAAGTTATAGGTCTTCGGAGAATCGGCCCTTCGGAGTTATAGGTCTTCGGAGTTATAGGTCTTCGGAGAATCGGATCTTCGGAGTTATGGGCCGTCGGAGAATCGGGTCTTCGGAGTTATGGGCCGTCGGAGAATCGGGTCTTCGGAGTTGTGGGCCGTCGGAGAATCGGGTCTTCGGAGTTGTGGGCCTTCGTAGTAATAGGTCTTCGGAAAACCGGTCTGACACCTATCTCATGCTGCGCCTCGTGTCAAGATAGCCAATTTTCTAAAAAAGAAAAAAGAAAAAAAGAGTTAGTTAATGGGTCGAAATACGCCAAACTATAGGGATCGAGTTACGTATACAAGTTGTTTAAACAAGTTACACAAGTCATCTAACTTATTCAAATGACTTATCTAACTTGGTTAAACAAGTTACTAACTGTATTAAACAAGTTATACTAACTTGATTAAACAAATTAACTAAGGCGTTTATATAAGTTAGCTTATCTGTTTCAATAAGTTAGCTAACGTGTATTTCGGCTGAAGTGCATTGTGCTGATGATGGCAGATCAAGAATATCGAGGGTATGGGTTCGAACCCATGTTCAGACTGAAACGCTTCCTAACTCTCAACTTTACAACGTTCGTCATCAATTTCCTTCGACACGCCCTACAGGCCGCATCTCTCATCCGATTTTCTTCATAAGTTGCAGAGTGACCTATAAATGGGAGCTATCGATTTTTTTCGAATTTCAATGAAAAACATGGCCACCAGCAGCCATCTTGGATTTAAATTTTCAATCCATCGGCACACCCTACAGCTCGTATTTATGACCGGATCATTTTTTAATTTTGCAGGTACGATTGTGATCACATGTAGCTGGGAGCTATCGAATTTGACCCATTTTCGATGAAAAACATGGCCGCCGGCAGCCATCTTGGATTTTACTCTTTGTTTGACTAAATCATACAGACCACATCCCTCATCCGATCATCACCAAACTTCATTTTGATCTTCGGTGTAAGCTCTAGATGGGAGCCTCCTATTTTGACCGAAATTTATTAAAAACATGGCCGCCAGCAGCCATCTTGGATTTCAAATTTGAATCAATCGGAACACCCCGCAGTACGCATTTATTGGATAATTGAATTGACAAATTACAGGCTTGTTTAAAATCAACTGTAGATGGGAGCTGTCAAATTTTAACAATTTTCGATGAAAAACATGGCCATCTTGTTAAGGATGTCCTCGTAGCCGAGATGATTAGGTCGTGGATATGATCATCATCACAGTCTGGGCTAGACGAGGTTGGCGCGGGTTCTGACGCTTAACCCTTTACCCAACAGAAGGGCCCTGTGCCAATGCATTCTCTTATATATGCGAGTCGACCATAGGTCGCCTCGCATATATAAGAGAATGCATTGGCTTAACACATTAAAAATTATAAAATTGTTAAAGAATGTAAGAAAAAATGGTAAAAAGTGTTAAAAACAGATTTTTTTAGGCCAATGCATTCTCTTATATATGCGAGGCGACCTATGGTCGACTCGCATATATAAGAGAATGCATTGGCACAGGGCATAACTGTAACTATCACAATGTGGTCAAGGAGCCGGTTCCAATGATATCCATATTTGTATGGTTCTATTGAGACAGACCGAAGATATTTTAGGCTGTTGAAGCTTTATTTGGCCGGTTTTGGCCGGTTTGTTGGGTAAAGGGTTAATTCGGTTTGAGGAACATCTCAATGTACCATTCCGATCAATAAGAAATGGGAATGTGAGTTAAAGAGGATATGAAATGAGTGTTTCTCTCATATGATATTTATGAAACGAGTCTAAGAATTTTCAGTTTTCTCGAGCCTGACGAGTTTCATAAATATCATATGAGAGAAACACGAATTAAATATTCTATTTATCATATGACACATATAAATTGATTATGATGTCCAAAACGCACACAAATCAGTAAATAGCTATATGACATCGCAGCAAAAGGTTAATGTGACGTCACTTCATTGCGCTGGAAGCCCAATTACACCTGGTGAACTAGCAGAAATAATATATGCACGCGAAGATATAGTGCGCTATTCTGTTCTCAGTGTGTGACATTATATCGTATGTTTATTAGATAAATACGAATTACATATTCTATTTATCGTATAACAATGTCCAAAACTATATATTTCAAGATTATAATTGCGAGAATTTCGGCATCGCGTTGATTGACGCGCACGAATTTGACCTGCATTTAGTTAGAGATGCGACTCGGCCCAGGCTGCCATTCAGCCAATCAGAACACACTTTTTGTCAACAAACCAATCAAATTATCGGAAGGTGATATGAACTAGTAATTGATATGAAATTGATTTATGACATACTTTCGAACGTAAATAATGATTGAGTCACATGATAAAAGCAAATATGAAACAATGAACACTCATACTGAGTCCGTGCCATAATTCTGACATATATAGTTTCGTCCTGCCCATATTTCAATCTGGCCCATTTCGGCTGTGTCGGCATCGATGTCACAAGTCTATAAACCACCATGTGCCTTTGACGAATGTTTTTGGCGTTTTTATCGCGAATTGAAATTGGTCCTGAGATCATAAATATTGCGACATATCATCAAACCACGGCAATTATTCTGTGTTCTTTGCCACCATCGTAATATATTTGTAACATGCATGTATTTATACCTAATTATATACCACAAATCTGCAGTGTATATCTATAATAATACCGAATTATTGCATGTAAATACTTGAACTATAATGCACATATACTCTCCTACACGATGGAGATCTATAAACTATTCCTGCCATTGTTGATGACCAGTGATAGCGTGGGTGGGTTCCACTTCATATCTGTATAATGAGAGACGTTGGTTTTATACGGGCGGAGTAATACTAAATACCGAGCAGATGGTTAACTAAATTACGACACTGCACATAGGATCCATGTAACAACCACCGATGACCAGCACACAAGCGTGTCCACATATACGAATCATGTAACCCACAATTTGCATAGAACACCAAATCGGGCCAGCTTTACAATCTTGAAATATATTTTATTTACATAATAAACAAAAGAGATTGGGGTACAATTTGTGCTATTTATATATGAAGCCCCTATCCCGATAAAATATGTGTGTACACTGTGATGAGTTTTGAGATATAATTTGTAGTACCTTCCAGAGGTTATCAGTCGGGGTGGTTGTTTCTCGGGTTATCAATCAAGAGGTTGTTTCTCGGATCAGTAGAACGGATTGGGTCGAGAAAAGTATGACCCGACCCCGCGTTGTATCAGAACAAGTTAGGACCTATAATCAGTATCACATTAGGCATCTAAAAATAGCGCTGTAAATAAATCTTCGATATGGCAACATTTTGAGAGACATTTTTCGCCGAAAAAAACTGGTTGAATATACGTTATCGTGAAAGTTAAAAATGATCACCCAGTAAATCTGCCTGACACTGTCTCGTTTGAGCTCAATTTGTCAACTATTGCCCAAACATAATATGATGAATGAAATAATTTATATTGGGTGCTCCATTGAAAACCAGCTAAGAATTTTTGTAGATTCACACGAAGTTTTCCACTCAACCACAGTTTATTGGATTGGCATTGTAATGACCAAGGCCATCATTCAGTACATGCGTATACATGTAACATCGAAAATGTCCTCATGCAAGAACTTACCTTTATCTTGATGTTCGGCACTGCTGGGTGTGTGTTCCATTTGAAACTGAAACAAATGTTTTGTTACAATGTGTGTTATATGTATGTCGATAATTTTCTTAAATGAATTTACCATATACATTAAAAAACTGGTATTTAATCGATAAACACCCCGAAAACATCCTTTTTTAATTTTCCGTATAACAACAAAAAGATTAACTGTAGTCTGTTCAATCCATTTCTAATTAGTTATTGTATATTGACCAAATTTTGTATTCGTACCAACGTTTTATATTGGCAGTTGAACATGTGAATTGTTTTAGTGTTTTGCGTTAGAGAGTGTCACTCATTTTATGATAGTTATGACATTGCACTCACTCTGGATATATCTTATATTTTAATACAATCCTGATAGTTTAATATGGACTCCTGTTATGATGATTGAGTATTATTGGGGATATTATGGGGTTAAGTGCGCCAGCCCATTATGAGTAAATCACTGTCTCACATTACATACTATCGCTGAAAATCCGACAAAATAGCACACAATTCGCAGACAACAGATCGTTTATATTGTCAGGCAGTCCATTTTATATTGATTCAATGAGAAATGAACATATTATGCAGTGATGATAAACTCATTTTCTCTTTGATAGCCATGATGGCATCCAATACGGCAATCAGAAGAATGTTTAATTTGGTGCCTTGACTGCCGGGATTTATCATCTTGCTAGCCATAAGGCGAAGTCATTTCGCGCTCCGCGTGCATACTAATGTAGAGGTTATTGTATCCTATGGGCGCTGGGGGTTTTATTTATAGAATTTATTTTTTGGGACGCATTAAAAGTTGTAGTGCGACCCCGAGTCCGAGTCCGGTAAAAGGTGTAGTTGTTATGTCAATAATGTTGTTACGACCTATTGGTGTTTACTGCTTCGATGATCTGGCCGATGGGGATATTTGGCAGGACAACACGTTTCAGGTATCACGCGATGCGAGTTATTTCAGGACATTTGTAGTAAGGCTTATCTGGCCGTGTCGAATTGAGCTTTCGCAATGGGATGTCTGGCAGGACAACACATTTCGGATTTTTCGCGGATGTGTATTCGCGGATATCTCATTGCTGCATGTAACTTTTATAACCGCGTTAATTGCTTTCGAAGTTTATAAGTGTGAACAATGGCTGGGCCACATTTGAATATTTTATGGCTGGAACACAATGCGTAATATAACAGCTAACTTTGCTGATAAAGTATGAGACATATCTCAGTTTTAATGTAGACTAAATGTTTTGCGGAGTATATATCGGGTGTAATCCGATTAGTAGATTTTTGATCACATTAGAGGCTTCCGGTGTGGTGAATGAGAAACCTGCAGTAATTAGCCGTAAGGTTTGTAATAATTTGAAGGATTAGTTGTATTCATGAAACCAATATATTTTATATTATAATTTATATTTAAGCCTAATTATATGATTGTGAGGGCGTTACCATTTCTGATTATGGTTTTTTTTTGTTTTTCTCTCAGTATTAACTGAGGATATAGGCAAGCTGTAGTTATATCCAGAAATACACCATTTATATGGATGTGTTCATTCCAGAAATCGTGGGACACTTTGCTAAAAGCGGCTGGAAAATAGAAAAGGCGATGTTCAGTGTATTGGGGACATCATACCTAATTTGAAGTCTTAAAGGCACGTGAGGCCTTAGTTGTCGAAAATATTCATATTTGTTCCAATCACCGTAAACAGAAAAACATTAAAACGCATATAGTTTCGTTCATATATACCATGACCATCGCGTGAACAGCATGTTATCATAACGATTTACTATATGTTACATAAGCAAGAGCCTGACCGTGTTACAGAAGACAGCACAATGCTGCTGGCTAATCACACACAAATGGCATAAACGCTCTTTATTCGTTCCATATCAGGAATTCACCAACAAAGAACGCTCTTTATGTTTACCATCATAATATAAACAAACACCAGAAAAGTTACTTTTTATGCTTTTGTTTACATAACAATGGTCAAAGATATGACAATAACATACTGTTTATGCGATATTTCTTATTTGTATACGGACAAAGTCTGTCTACATTTTGTTGTTCTTTCTGTTTGTGGCGGTTTTTGACGGGTGGAAATATTTTCACAGGATACCCACCGCCAAGGCCAACCGTACCTTTAAGCACAGCACGAACTGAAATGAACAGTAAATATTAATTTAGGGAGTCGAAAAAATGAAGTTCGATAAGGAAATATACAACAATTTATATTGTGAGTTGATTCCAGAAAGCCTGGAGTAAAAATTTATAAACATATGCTGGCAATAAGAAAAGCGAATTGTCCCTGTTTGGGGGGGGGGGGTGAAAAGCGAATTGTCCCTGTTTGGGGGGGGGGGGGGGGGTGTCGCCGTACCATATTTTCATACAACGAAATGAAGGGATATGCTCTTAATATTACCCGAATGTGTGGGTAAAAGGCAGTTCTATCAAGAAATACACACTTTGTATCGGTAGGTTGTCTTCGCAAAAAGTGGCTGGGAAATAAGAAAGGCGAATGTTCTATGTTTTTAGGACCCCTTACCAATTTAAAGCCTTGAACACATCACCGACTGAATGGATATGCACTACATCTCAACGGAGGCTGTGGACAAAAGAGTATTTTATCAAGAAACATACACTTTATTTCGATGGGATGTTTCCCGACAGCCTGGGACACTTACACACTCTGGGGAAATATGCACTCAATATATGGATGCATTGCTTGTCGAAAGCTTGGGTCCTTTACAAACTGCGGCTTGTAAATAAGAAAGGCGAATTTTCTATATTTTGGCACCCCCCCCCTTATATAACATTACGTAGTTTCAAGAAGGCTTGTGGGCATTGCATGAAATGTAATTCACATGGTCATGGGCAATGTAGAATAGGACTCGGAACATTTAGACGCACATGTGCATATCTCTACTATAGGAGTTATTCATATCTCTAAGAATTGTACCTAAGAAGTAAACGCACTGTGCATCGGCGTATATAGTATACTTGTACCACAAAGAAACTGGTTGTAGTGCGACGGGAAGCGGAGTCCTACACTCAGTTTTGTGGTCAAATTCGAATATACACGCCGATGCGCAATGTATTCATTTCATTTGTATAATTCGACTTTATGTTTTCATCGAAAAGGTAGTGGAAGATATGCTGATTTTGGTTTCCGAAATCCGCTATATAATAGTCGGTATTTAATCGTTGGCTTCGTTGTTTTGATTGTACCATACACTGTGTGTGGTACAAAGCAGAATTTATATCTAGATTTGTACCATAAAATGACGTTCATATATCCATGGGAACACAGACTACAGACCAATCAGGTCCAGTCGTGTATGTATGTTTGTGCAAGGTTGTATTACAAATATATTTATTTAAAAGTGCCTATATATGTAGTTCAACGAAGGTTGACTACTGCAGTGCACGACTGTATCGTTAAGCGGTCAACGGATATCAAAATGGAAGTTATGTTTGGAGCTAATCTACTCTGGTGAGTTGTTTTCAACAATTTTTATAACTAAACCCAATGTTATAGGTCACTGTGGAACAAAATGGAATTGAAATACATTTCGGTTGGATTAGTTTTCAGAATCGAAAAATGCAGCGCTGTGCTGTTCAGTTGTTGATTTGACTGAAAGTCTAATTAAAAAGATTCCAAATTATATATTTATTTCTAAATTGTCTAATTCGTATGAAATAGTGTGGATTCTTAGTCGTTCAATGTCCTCATGTCAGGTTCATTGGAATCTGAAATCACAAATCACATGTTATTATTGGGCACCATTAAGATGGAAGGTACAATCACGTTCATACAACCAACTGAGTCACCTTATTAATGAAACGGGGTGTTAGTTTGTAAGGTCATTAAAACTTATGCGAATTGACAATAGCTATGGGTGTTGTGCTAAAAGAGGAACAAGTCCATATCAGAATGTCATTAAATTTGGTGTCCATTAATTTTGTGACTCCATCATGGGCGACATCTTGCTATCATTTCAATGTCAAGGTCCTACAAAGATGTATCTATCGTAGCTTGATTTTAGAATAGTTAGTGTCAGAATCTGCCCAACGAAATTTTAGAAAATACCTCACTAATATGCGCGACAATCACTCAAGATTGGTTATCGGTTGCCACATATCGGTGGGGATGGGGTTAATAAAATGACATTGTTATCAAAAGAGGTTGAGGAAAGTTTGATGTTTTTGATCTTTTTAAAACGACAATTGAACATGGCCAAATTTGATACATACAGTTGTAAACATCGTGCTCGTGTATTTTTTGCCATGCTCCAATAGAATTTAGCCTTACAACTATCCATTGTTTTTCTGAAATTAGCGAATGTTTACAGTTTTCGCATCCAAATTTCCGATTTTTAATCTTGGCACGGCATTCCGATACCGTTGAGTTTTATTTTCCTGTGGCACTTGGTACACTTGGTACACTTGGTACACTTGATTGACATGGGAAGTTTCAACCTGTTTACTGCCTGGCCTTCGATCAAAGCAACTCTATTATGGGAGGACATTTGTGTTTCAAGAATGTCAGTGTATAATGCATGTTTGGTATGTTTGGTACGATTGGCAAATGCTAATCTATAATCTATATATTATTATATTTAGGTAAAATATAATGAAACACATATACTAGATTTGGTAAAGATCAAAATGGAGTTTTGCAATCGCTGGACACCTGGTGTGCTATGCACCTTCATGTTTAGCTCAACTTGCCAAAGTCAACAATGAGCTATTGCCATGGGTTGGCGTCAGTCGTCCGCCCGTCTGTGTGTCCGTGCGTGCGTCCGTCAATAATTTCCTTTGGCACACCATATATACAGGCCATATATACCTCATCCGATCATCACCAAACTTCATATATGGATCTTCGTAGTATGGTCGTTAGGCAGGTAGACCCGGAAGAAATTGGTAACAAATCCGTTTTGGTCTCAAAATGTGTAAACTGATTTATAGAACAACATACACAAAATCCGATAAAATCACATTTGGGGAATAATCCCAATTTAACATCTGTATACTGTTTATCTTGAATCGTGTGATATATGTTAAATGAAACTGATAAATGGGATTTAATAGGGATGTATTAATTCTGTGACCTTTTCTAGAAGCAGAAATATATGTACTCAGAGAAGACTCACGAATGTGAAAGATTATCATTCATTTTGATATCTACAACATCAAACCTTTCCAAATTCACTGCTATAGAACAACATGAGAGATATTCATATATAGTACTTGGTAAAATGGGTAAATCCTATTGTCGGTGTCTCAAAAAGTATTCGTAGTTGGCTCCGTCCAAGTGATGAAACATGAATATTTCGCATGTATATCACAAGAATGCATGATGACATATATACTATGCAATTTATCACAATATAAAAATCAGTGAGACATGAACATACCATATATACTAAAGTAAGCAATGCATAAGGCCGATATTTGTCCTTAATAGTGCAGACTTGGTACTATGCGGAATTTATCAACAGACTACAATTGTTCTACCACTGGCCACGATTTCCCGCCACACCACGAGGCATATGCAGTACATTATGATATAGCTTGACGGGCGAAGATAGAATGCTCAATCCAACCCTCCTCGTACTATATATATAGCTTTAGATTTAGGCCTACAACTGGATGTTCGGTGACTTAGAGAGAAGAACAATTACCTCGCATCTTGATCCATTGATACATAGAGTGAAATTGAATATAGTTCCCGTGGCAATGAATTTTATTCTTCGTACCGGTCCCTACAGTTAATTTCCCATCTGCGTGTTGCGATATCGATAAAATGACATTAGAATTGGGCTATGCGATATGTCTACTATTCCTGTATGTTTCTAGTTGAAATACTTTATCATGAACCCAATATCTCGTTTCCAATATACCGGCTCGGATCTTCTGGAGCCATCAGCTGAGAATCTTTTCACTAACTAAGTTTTTAGGGAATTCCAAAGGACATAGCATCACTACGGAAGCCTATTAGGGCCATTTAATTTTTGTCATATATTCATTAAAATATTTCCTTTTTTATTAAATTTTTTATATATATTCATTAAAATATTTCCTTTTTACTTTCTTTTTTTACTTTCCACCTGGGAGATAACTTTTCTCCCTGGAATTAACTTATCTCCCGGGAATTAACTTTTCTCCCAGGGAGATAACCTATCTCCCAGGGAGAAAACTTTTCTCCCGGGAATTAACTTATCTCCCAGGGAGAAAACTTTTCTCCCGAGAATTAACTTATCTCCCAGGGAGATAACTTTTCTCCCGGGAATTAACTTATCTCCCAGGGAGAAAACTTATCTCCCAGGGAGAAAACTTTTCTCCCGGGAACTAACTTTTCTCCCAGGGAGAAAACTTTTCTCCCGGGAATTAACTTATCTCCCAGGGAGAAAACTTTTCTCCCGGGAATTAACTTTTCTCCCAGGGAGATAACTTATCTCCCAGGGAGAAAACTTTTCTCCCGGGAATTAACTTTTCTCCCAGGGAGAAAACTTTTCTCCCGGGAATTAACTTTTCTCCCAGGGAGATAACTTATCTCCCGGGAATTAAGTTTTCTCCCATGGTGGAAAATCACGTGATGTGATAGGTTTCACGTAACCGATAACATTCAAACATATCCTGCTACTGTTATAATACACGTGTCATTGCCTGATGTCCTGGCGCGAAAAAACATTTTGACAGTCAATATATAACGCGCCAATGTTTAGCGCCTGGTGTCACAGGTCCCTGGTGCGACAACACTACCATAAGTATATACCTGAATACAAGGTTTATATCTATCAGACCTATATTGAGCATAGACTCACTTGCAATCTAAATTCATCAATATCCTTTGTACATAAGATAATGTCGCATCCCCTGGTCTTTAGACCATATTCACACCTTTAATTTGGTGTATCTCTTGCATCGATACGCGTACGATCACCAAGATATATATGAATGTGTGCACACTTTCAAATCCAGACAAACCCTTGAACAGATTCCCATCAAATATAACATAGTACTACTGCAGAATTCCACTTGTCACAATGATTCACCATGGATGGTCCTGTCTGTGTGACCTCAGCAGAGTAAATTCTGCAGTGCTACTGTGCTATATTTGATGGGAATCTGTTCAGGGGTTTGTCTGATTTTGAAAGTGTTTGTCTGATTTTGAAAGTGTGCACATATTCATATATATCTTTGGCGATCTTGCACGAATCGGTGTGCACCAAATTAAAGGTGCGAATATGGTCTAAAGATCTTGGTATGCGGCATTATATTATACACAGGGGATATTGATGAATTTTTATCGCAAGCGAATCTATGCTCAATATAGGTCGGATAGATATAAACCTTGTATTGCGGTATATACTCATGGTAGTGTTGTCACACCAGGGGACCTGTGCCTGTTGTAGCATTCTGTAGTCGAAGCAGACACCAGACCTGTGCCTGGTCGTAGAAGACATTCGGGAACGGAGGATATGGCTGGAATTGGGAAGAGTCGGAGTGTTTGACTGTTTATAGTATTGGACCATGTTATGTTGTTATGAAATCATGATATTTCGCCATTAACTATAAAGTTACCTTCGTATCAAATGCTGCCTATTCCGATTGATTATTTTATATTTTTTGTGAATATGTGCCATGGCTGTCGCGCACCATGGACTCTAGTCTAAAATATACTGACCATCGCTAGTATAGTGGTGTGTCCATTTTGGACTACCGGTGGTCGTGAAATGCACCAAATCGCTCTAAATTGGATCTATAGCACGTGTGTGTGGCGAAACAATGGGTATATATCATTAAACGCTCTTTATAATGACATGGCGAAACTATTCTATTGAATGCATAAAGTATCCACGGCATCCTTAAGCACTCTTTATGACGTGACGCAACATTAAATTGAAATAAATAGGCGGACTCCCAGATAAAATCGAGGTGGTAAAATAATAATCTAGCGTGCATTGCCCTATACCCGAGATCACTGCTTGTGTTATTTAACTCAGATTATATAGCCGATAGCACATCCATAATGTCATCCTTGAATTTTCTCCGTGTCAGGCCCATCGATTTCAGAATTCTCTTCAAATGTCGCAAACTCATTGTTATGCCATGGTACAAATGAAGAAAACATAATATTTCGATGTATTCAAATCCAAGGATAAAATATCTTTCTATTATCCATTCTCTACTATGGTTCACTGTGTCCAAAGGTATGTATTGTGGTGGGTATGCTTCACATATCACTATAAATAACATCAGGAGAACTTTAAAGGTACGGTTGGCCTTGGCGGTGGGTATCCTGTGAAAATATTTCCACCCGTCAAAAACCGCCACAAACAGAAAGAACATCAAAATGTAGACAGACTTTGTCCGTATACAAATAAGAAATATCGCATAAACAGTATGTTATTGTCATATATTTGACCATTGTTATGTAAACAAAAGCATAAAAAGTTACTTTCCTAATGTTTGTTTATATTATGATGGTAAACATAAAGAGCATTATTTGTTGGTGAATTCCTGATATGGAACTAATAAAGAGCGTTTATGTCATTTGTGTGTGATTAGCCAGTAGCATTGTGCTGTCTTCTGTAACACAATCAGGCTCTAGCTTAGGTAAACTATAGTAGGTCTTTATGATAACATGCTGTTTACGCGGTGGTCAAGGTATATATGAACGAAACTGAATGCGTTTTAATGTTTTTCAGTTTACGGTGTTTGGAACAAATATGAATATTTTCGACAATTAAGGCCTCCCGTGCCTTTAACACTGGTCATATTTTTAGAGTACCGACACATACATCCATGATACGAAAGACTTGCGATGATAATAACAATGAAAACAGCTGGAATGTCGAGTGTAATCCACACTACACGTGTTACGTGCTGCATGTAAAATCACGTGATTTTCCACCGGTGGAGAAAAGTTTTCTCCCTGGGAGATAAGTTAATTCCCGGGAGAAAAGTTTTCTCCCTGGGAGATAAGTTATCTCCCTGAGAGAAAAGTTATCTCCCTGAGAGAAAAGTTAATTCCCGGGAGAAAAGTTTTCTCCCTGGGAGATAAGTTATCTCCCTGGGAGAAAAGTTAATTCCCGGGAGAAAAGTTTTCTCCATGGGAGAAAAGTTATCTCCCTGGGAGAAAATTTAATTCCCGGGAGAAAAGTTTTCTCCCTTGGAGAAAAGTTATCTCCCTGGGAGAAAAGTTAATTCCCGGGAGAAAAGTTTTCTCCCTGGGAGATAAGTTTTCTCCCTGGGAGATAAGTTATGTCCCTGGGAGAAAAGTTAATTCCCGGGAGAAAAGTTATCTCCCAGGTGGAAAGTAAAAACAGAAAGTAAAAAGGAAATATTTTAATGAATATATATAAAAATTAAATAAAAAAGGAAATATTTTAATGAATATATAACAAAAATTAAATGGCCCTAATAGGCTTCCGTACATCACCGATAATGCTGTATTAGTTTAAACATATTTATTTTTCTAATTTGATAACACATATAGCAAATGGTACAAACAATTTTATGCAGGCAATGAGATTGGAGGATAAGTGCTTCTCACTTGTGAGCACCTCCTATCCCGGATGGTGTATTTGCCCCCACTTGAATCAAGCGGCAAGTTGCATGGTGATGCGAAAAATTGGAATTTTACTGAGATACCGGGTAGGGGAGATAGATGTCATACTATGTACCATGAAATGTCCGAAGTGGCAGAACAACATAAACAGTTTTCATCTTGCAGAGCAAACGCTCTTTATTGCGATATATCCTCATGATATGTCTAATAACAGCCGCTCTTTATTGTGATATATCCTCATGATATGTCTAATAACAGCCGCTCTTTATTGTGATATATCCTCATGATATGTATAATAACAAACGCTCTTTATTGTGATATATCATAATGATATGTCTAATAACAGCCGCTCTTTATTGTGATATATCCTCATGATATGTCTAATAACAAACGCTCTTTATTGTGATATATCCTAATGATATGTCTAATAACAAACGCTCTTTAGTGTGATATATCTTCATGATATGTCTAATAACAGACACTCCTTACTGTGATATATCCTCATGATATGTCTAATAACAGAAGCTCCTTACTGTGGGATATCCTCATGATATGTCTAATAACAGCCGCTCTTTATTGTGATATATACTCATGATATGTCTAATAACAGCCGCTCTTTATTGTGATATATCATCATGATATGTCTAATAACAGACGCGCCTTACTGTGGGATATCCTCATGTTATATCTAATAACAGCCGCTCTTTATTGTGATATATCCTCATGATATGTCTAATAATAAGCGCTCTTTATTGTTACATGCTGTTGAAAAGGGGACATTTTCAGTGGGAATGAACTCTAACTCTGAACATAACATTATCCACTTATGTCGGTTACTTGTGTGCTCTTCTCAAACTAAGAATGCGTCAATATGTAAAACAGCGACATTTCAGTTCTAAAACTAGAATGAAGATGATTGATGGGATTGCTAAATAACAAAATGTGCATTTACACATTATAGATCATATTATTACCATTATATTGTATAATAACTAGATGGTGTCCCTTTAACGAGCGTAATGTATGTCTCGTCTCGCGGAGACGTTCCTGTCGACATAGGATATCGTGGCGCTGTATAGTATACTAATCAGTGAATATATTGAGTCGCATGGGATAAATTGCCTCTGGCATCAATTTCTATTTAACGTGCAGGGTCGTACAGTTAATTTCCCATCTATGTGAAGTTGATATCTATATTGAATGACGATACTTCACCCGTGTTTGGCGATAAGTCTAATTTCCGTCTCGCTCGGAAGTAACTCTGATTAGACGACGGTATAGCGAGTTTAAGTATCTCTGGATCCAGACATTGTCTTGAATTCGTTATCCCGAAATAATTTCTGGCTTAGTCAGGAACTGCACGAGGACACAGACGACTAATAAACTCGTTATATATTAAGTGAATGCATGGGTTGGCACACGAATGTATTGAAAAAAATGCCCCGGGCCTTCGTCAGATGACACTCCACAGTTTCGATTGATCAGTATAGGGGTAAATTTCTTAGAGTACCAGTGTTTCTGACACCATGAATGTGGCATGTTTATTGAGAGAAGGTTAGTTATGAATTTGTGGATTTTTAGAGGATGTCTTTGAGTTTTGAAAAATATTGTTTTAGGTGACCTTGACCCCACCAGTATGAAGTAGTAGCGATTTCTGCGAAACAGTGGCTCCAGACACCAGCGTGACTTTTTAGCTCCTAAAATTTGTCATCAGCTTGAAAAATATTTTTTTGGAAATCACAGCGGTGAGAAGTTTGAACTGTTTCGATAATATTGTGAGGAAACAGTGTTCTTCCAGACAACATAGGCGACTATGCTCCGAAAAATCTTGTTTTTGTGTCACACGGGCCCGAATATCGCTTATTTTGGGCATTTTTGCATCAAAAGTTCATATTTCATGCACACAATCAAGGGGCATAACTCTTGCTTCCCCCATTAACATGATAATTTTGTATCAAAAGCGTAAAGCCTAGTATGTGCTCAACCCAGGCATATATACATTGTATATGTGTTGTGGGTTCACATTTCAGTTATTTTTTCAATGAATTGATGCCCCCCTTATTTCTGCACCAATCCCTGCAGAAACTGTGGAGTGTCACCTTCAACACCAGCAAATAGAATTACTATCATCTGTCAACTTGACTATATTGTCACTGAAAATCATTTTTTGGCAAATCTGCTCAGTTACAAGGAACATTTTATGTTAAATACAAGATTCTCCAATGGATATTCCAATACAGGTGGCCTTTAGTCACATAAATTGGTGGGGATATGGAGTCTTGGGGCTGGGGAGTTGTTGGTGGTGGTTCATGTATGTGGTTATTGGTGATTTTTCAGATGATAGGTACTTCTTTATGACATCATGCTCCTTGAATCTCAACTGAAAAGGCTGACATTAACATTACACAGTCCAATACAACATTAGATATTCAATATTTCTCATTCACACGTGTGAAATTAAATAATTCATGCTTCCCTGGTCATATTTCACTTGGCAACATATTGTTCATGTGATGTCATAACCTTGTATAGCTTTCCCTTAATGCTAAATAAGACTTGGATATTTTTTAACCCATTGTTTTAGGAGAGCATTAAAGTTAGTAGTTGCATGAAATATTATGTTTTCTTTTGATATCTGATGAACATAATTATGCATTTCAAAATATATTTTATTCAACATTATAGCATTTTAGACCCTTTTCAAGCTATAGATGATGATCGGACATGTCCAGTTTGTCGTTACGTCAAGCATAACGTCATTGGGTTCTGAAAGACCCAAAAGGTGTAAAATCATGGGGGTGCATGTAAAACCGCACCCAATCTTACTGCCTGTGTTTGCAATAATGCATGGGGTGTAATATATCATTATAAGCGGTATAATGCAGAGAATAGGAATTTGTGGTCCCTATCAAAGACCAATGAAATTACATTTCCTTTTAGGTGACACCCCACAGTTTCGAATGATCAGTAGGGGTAAATTTCTTAGAATAGAGTACCAGTGTTTTCTGAATGTGGTATGTTTATTGAGAGAAGGTTAGTTATGAATTTGCGGATTTTTAGAGGATGTCTTTGAATTTTGAAAAATATTGTTTTATGTGACCTTGACCCCACCAGTATCAAGTAGTAGCGATTTCTGCGAAACAGTGGCTCCAGACACCAGCGTGACTTTTTAGCTCCTAAAATTTGCCATCTGCATGAACACTATTTTTTTGGAAATCACAGTGATGGGAAGTTTGAACGTTTTTGATATTATTGCGAGGAAACAGTGTTCTTCCAGACAACATAGGCGACTATGCATAACTCTTGCTACCCCCATTAACATGATAATTTTGTATCAAAAACTTAAAGCCTGGTATGTGCTCAACCCATGCATATATACATTGTATATGTGTTGTGGGTTCACATTTATTTTTCAATGAATTGATGCCCCCCTTATGTCTGCACCAATCCCTGCAGAAACTGTGGAGTGTCACCTCAGCGACATCTAGATGTAGCGTAAAGCGCCACACGGTGTTCGATCCCATGCACTTGCGACCTAGAAATAACTTAGTCCCGTTATGGATATCTCAATAGGTCGATAAATACACACATACTTATATATATACAAAATCTATATTCTCTGAAACTGTACTTACCAAGAACATGACAAAACTGAGTAGCTGCATGCATGTTTTAAATTTTCCACTTAGACTGGTCCTTAGTGTTACCAGATATCAACGATAGCTCTTTATCGCGACTTGCTACAGCTGCGGGACCCCTTTTCTTTCTTGGACGACAACAACACACTCTGTAACAAGAAAACCATAGTCAGAAATGGTAACGCCATCATGGTGGCAAGATCATATTATTAGGCATATACAATATATTCGAACATTAATGTTGCGATTGTGAAAAACGTGTATATAGGTAACGCCTATGCACTTTATTATGTGTGATATTTTTGCGTATGTGCGTATATTGTACACTTGGTGAGAAAGGATGTGAAAACAATTTAAAGTTTATTTTGAAATATTTACACACCACATGGTATGCGCTTATATATATATATATATATATACGTTTTGAAATGTTCATCGCCAAACATGCAACGGCCATTGCATTGATACACCAATATCCACACACCCATTGCCAAGGAAGTGACGAACGCCTTGACGATTGACACGTTATGTCGACGCGCTGCCAGCTCGCGGCAAATGCACTAAACTGTTGGTTTCTCGGTTCTCTTCTATATGACATTTGAATTGTTTTCGACTGGGATTATCTTTTCTTTGTTACGTGTTCTAATTTCTATTGAAGTAGAGGTATGAATAGTGCATGATATAGCATGCAGAATAATAATCATACAAAACAGCTCTCGATCTTCGTTACATGGTTCAAGTACGCAAATACCGAGTACGTTTCTAATCACACTTAGTCCATCCGAGTACGCAAATACCTGTTCTAATTTCTATCGAAATAGAGGTATGAAAAGTGCATGAAATTACATGCAGGATAATAATGCGGCCAGAATTGTCGATCATAGTTACATGGTTCATGTACGCAAATACCGAGTACGTTTCTGATCACATTTAGTTCATCCAAGTGTGCAATTACCGAGTGCGTTTTAATCACATTTAGTCAATCAACTCCTACGACAGGCACAGTTATACCTGCCAATATACATCACAAGAGGACGTTGTGGTGATATAAGAATGGCATCAGGTAATGCACTCCTGATATCAACTTAATATATTATGAGGATTAATTAAAGTACATGTATGGTCCCATGAGGGTTAATTGAAATATGGTCACACACAGAGAGGGTTAATTAAAATATGATCACATGAGGGTAAATTAAAATATGGTCACATGAGGGTTAAATAAAAGTCAAATGAGGGTTAATACCAATATGGTCCCATGATGGTTAACTAAAATGATACCATGATTGTTAACTAAAATATGGTCCCATAACAGATCAGAGTTAATTAGAAAATGGTCACATGAGGGTTTATACAAATATGGACCCATGGGGGTTAATTGAAATATGGTCCAATGAATGTCAATTAAAATATGGTAACATGGGGGTTAATTAAAGTTAAAATTTGATCCAATTACGAGGGTTAATTAAAATAAAAATATGGTGTCATCAGTGTTGATTAACTACGGTCCCATATGGGGTTAAATAAAATATAGTCCCATTAGGGTCAATTAAAATACTGTCCAGTGAGGACTGATTAAAATATGCCCTCCCCCATGAGGATCAATTAAATGATGGTCACAGGAGGGTTAATTTCTGAACATTGTTCAATTCATATGGCAATCCGATATATGCTGCGTATACAGACATTAAGTGATATTTCGAATAAGGCCACATTGTATGTTAAACAACCAATGTGATGGGTTGGTGTTGGAACTTTTCCGAAGCTTAATAACAACTCTATTCATAGCTCATATATATTCCGCATACAAAGAAATGAAAAAAACACAACTTGAGAGACCGAGACTACAGTTCACTAAACGTCAATATGTACAAACAGCCCGAAGGAGTAACGTGTGGATTGGTTAATAATTACAATCCCAATACATTTAGAATATAACATACCGATATTTATCGCGTATACATAAATGAAAAAGTTCACTAAACGATATTAAATAACATGTTAAACACCGAAATCAACAAACAGCTGGAAGAATTCAAGTGTGAACTAAATTTCTTATACCATCCTCAAATCCCTCAAACTTGTAGACAGCATTCCGATTTATGTCACCTAAAAATAACAAAGCAGGTTAAACAACAATAGAAACAAAGCGCGCAATTCACTAAGGGTTAACGCGGGAATTCCGGTTCCAAGTCGGCGCCCACTTTTCATCGTGGCTGACAAGCCATGGTCCAATAAAGCATGTCGACATACACGCCATGGTCCAATAAAGCATGTCGACATACACGCCGAGTCGCCGATCTAACCGCAAAGGCTTTAAGCGATACGTGAACATACATCGCGATGAGATGCTGCCTCTATTAGAACACAACAATAATTATTGTCAAACTTCGTAACATGGTTCGAGTACGAAGTACGAACACACCTAATTACCTTTCTAATCGTTCCGGTAGGAAAATATCCAAGTACATTTTGTTTATATTTCACATATTCGCCCATACCCCCATTGACAAGTGAGAAACACGACCACAGAAAACACCATAGATGCCGTAATAACTCAAATCCGGTTCGGTCCCGACATCCGAGTCTCGGTAGTTATACGCCTGCTCTCGGTGCGCATTTTTAGCTCAATTTGACAAAGTCAAGTTTGAGCTATTGTGGTAGGTTGGCGTCCGTCTTGTCGTGTGTCTGTGTGTACGTCCATCCGTTCGTCGTCAACAGTTTCCTTTATAGCACACCTCTAATTCGATCGTCACAAATTTCATATAGATCTTTGAGGTGACCTCATTTTTCCGAATTCTGTTAAAAAATTACTGCCAGCGGCCATCTTGGATTTTACTCTTTATATGACTAAATCCGCTGGGTGTTTAGTATTACATAGATATACAAAAAATGAATTCCGTATCGGTCCATTAACTGCAACATTTGACTATAGTCCCTCTCCATGTTGAGCTTCGGTGTCGAATGACGGTTGACGTTGCATAAATTATTCTGATGAGTACCAATCGGGTGTTGTGATGCCAGCCCTGTGGATATCAGTTGTGTGCGTGTCGCGATTATGGGATACTTTCTATGATTCTATATGACACATGTTCATTGTCGACTCAGTACCCATGCTTAGTCACACTTGTATAACGTGTAACGTTTGTTACCATTTCATACGAATGCCACCTGACTCGTGTGACCATTCGCCTACACGTATGAACACTGCGTGTCATTCCCTTTAGAAGTTGTGTGTCACACTGTCAAGAGCTTGTGTAATCGCCATCGACTAATGTTTTTGCTATACACGCTTGGCCAAGACTTTGTGTATTTCTACGGCATTATCACCGTAACACACGTTACGCGTACGTGTGGTTGAACCTGTCACAAATATCGCCTTTGATTTATCGGTTCGCCACTATTACCATATTGTGATGCTGTTCGTATTGTTCTGTACATTCTAAGTAGTGCGCGGTCGGGTCTTCGAGTACCATTATAGGATATTATCTATGACGTAATACAATGCGACCACTTTCTTGTAATTCTCAGTGCTAAGTCAAGTGATCAGTCAACTAATATCTACAAGCGATTTTATCGCTCCTCACATATGCGATACGGCGCAAACATAAATATTGATGAAGACGTGTGTTAGAATCGCGATTGAGGATGGTAAAATATTCATCCGCCATCAATCACGCGTTTGATCTCATTAAATCTGGATTCGTCTAATAAGTCAGTATACACACAATAACCACATAACACATATGTGACTACACTCGCACGCACGAATTCACATTCACGTCTTAATTGTGGTTCGGAGTTCAGGAGACAAAGATAGGGAGATAGACGGGAGTGTGACAGGGAGAGAGAAGAACGAGAGCGGGAACACGAGAGACAGGGGCGAGTGAGAAGGTGTGGGTAGGATATAATGCATATATCACATTCATTGAGGTTTTAAAGCGAACCTGACCGAAAGCGATCTGCACTATAGCCCGTGCATGCATGGACGATTTTAGGCAGCTGTTACACGTATATGCACGAGTGTCATGTGTTCCAATGATATTGCTCTAGCAATGCATCAGACGGGAGCAAGCCCCATGACACCATATAAGTTAGCACATTTACGTGTCTACAGGTATGGACGTATATAATGGCAGCGTATTGTGTAAAGGCGATTGCCATAACGCTATGGTGTCAACCCTTTATTCCGAAGGTCCGATACTCCGAAGGTCCAATACTCCGAATGTCCCAAATTACGATGGTCCAATACTGCGAATGTCCACTATTACGAAAGTCCAATACTCCGAAGGTCCTATATTCCGATGCACAATACTCCGAAGATCCGAAACTCCGAAGGTCAGATTATTATAAGGGCTGTCAATTGATATGCGCATGCAAATTTAATTATTTTAAAGCCTCTACTATTATATGCAACGATGTAATCATTCATATCAGTGACGTCGCGGGGTGGGGCAGTTGAAGGATCCACAGTCCCAACTAACCAAGGAACGTGGCCATGGGGCAAAACAGTAGAATACTAATAAATGAATATACTCATTCATTAAATGCTTATATATAAGACAGACGACCCCTTCCCATGGCGCCTGATACAGTAAGCAGTCTCACAACTATGTCGCTTCCCTCTCTTCTCTCATGCTCTATATCCCGCTGTCTCCTCTCCCTCTCTCCGCCTCTCGCGACAGTATTACTGCCAATATAATATTTCGCACCTGCATGGTTCATGATTATTAACTATTATCCCTTCCATACCTCTCTTCCCCATATCACCCTCCCTCTCCACCTGTCCCTCTTGACACGAGTCACGTGTCGAGTTTGAAAAAGTGGGTCAAAAAGTAGTCCAAACGCTGCTCGGGTCGAAACATTGGGATTTGGAGGAAATGACTCTGTGAACGTCATCAGTGAAACCGTCGATATCGGCACTATCACGCTGGTCATCCTATAATACCCGATGCGGGCACATATTGAGTGAACCCCGTTGCGGGCACGAGTGAAGATAATCTTTATTACCTCCTTCTTGGGAGAGAATATTTATAAATTATTACACCATTATTTACAAGTTTTGTGAACAATGAGGAGCAAGAGATTAACATCACAAGCATAAGGACACGTACATACACACACACTCTCTCCCTCTCTCTCTCGCTCTCCCTTTCTCTCTCTCTCTCGATATACATATAACATGTATATAGATATAATTTGTGAAAATATTATACTCTAGAAAAATATAAATATATAAAAGTGAGAAAAAAGAAAAGAAATCGCAATAACATGTGACACGCGAGGTTAGGAAGGGAAGCTAGGATTATTAACGAAATAACGGAGATGTTTGAAGAAGTGCTTTTAAATATCAATCGCTATCTAATCGTGAACCCAGATTAAGATTTCGCTATCTAATCGTGTGCGTGTGAGGTGCATCCAACGAACATTAAGTCATCAGCACTTATATTATCTTTTTGCATGGCTATCGTCTGCTAATTTTTCCTAATTACCAAACCCTCCAAATGGATAATAGACATTCCAATATATAATTATTGTATAATTACATATATGTGCATGGGAGAAAGGGTTAATACTTAGGTTATTAACAACGGTTAATTTATCCTGTTTGTTCAACACATTTGGCAGTTACACGCTCCTCGTATTCGGTGTTCTGCAACATGTGATGCACGGTTATTATATTTTCTTTCACCCATTGTTGATTTTGTGATGGAATAAGTACATACAATTAATTTTCCAATACTTTCGCTCGTCAGATTTGACGGGCAATCCAGTGGTATAAAGTAATCGTGGACATTTGTCAAATTCACTGATAATCTATATGCACTGTTCAGAGTACCGAACAGCACAACACACCGTTATGTTGTTATGATTCTCGAGGGCTTTGATTCATGATTCAGACTGATGATTCTATAAAAACAACAATATCAGCTGCTGTCGCCGCCGCCGCCACCGCCACCGCTGCCACTACCACTACCACCACCACCACCACCACCACCACCACCACCACCACTACTACTACTACTACTACTACTACTACTACTACTACTATTATTACTACTACTACTACTACTACTACTACTACTACTACTACTACACTACTACTACTACCACCACAACTACTACTACTACTACTACTACTACTACTACTACTACTACTACTACTACTACTACTACTACTACTACTACCACTACCACTACCACCATTACAACCACCACCACCAGCACCACTACCAGCACCACCACCACTACCAATACATTTCAAAAATTGAAAAGCTTGAGGCCAGTCAAGATGCTAGGATTTTACAATTTTCAAAATCTTGTCACACCGGGCTGAACCATGGTCGGCCCAGTTTGTCCTTGTCCCTCCCCAGTCCAGTTCGAAAAGCTAATTAATTTAAGAAAAACTAATCGGAGTGTGAATTTGCCTAGCGTTAGACAAGTAGATGTTAGGATTTTACTATTTTCAGTTTCAGATATCAAAATTGTTCTGTACCTCCCTTGGCTATAGTGGCCACAAGACTACTGATCTATTTAAAATATGCCACCAACCAGGTATGCGAAGGAACGGTTGGGGAAAATAATTTGAAGCCTAAGGGGGCACAGGGGTGCATATGAAATTACGCAAACTTGTGAGATGACGTTGTTCAAGGAGGTGTTGTTGGAAATTCCAAGGTGGTCACCCGCCCCCAACGGAGACCCTCTAGCCACGTCCCTATGTGCCTTGTCAAGATGAACGCATGCGTAGTGGCGTTCCACTGCGATATTCAGATATGGTAACATGTGGTCAGTCATACGTTGTTTATTACGCCACACCGTGGTGTTGCTTGGTACGCAGAATTTTCATATTCTGTGGTCGATCGATAATCCACTGGGCGACTGTATTATTATGGTTATTTCGTACTGAGTATAAATCGTACCGATAGAGTCACGATAGTACAACACAGATTAGCACATGTGTTTACGTCACCGGTGTACTTGTGGGGGCATGTTTCTATTATGAAGGTTCGCTATCCCGAAGATCCGCTATTCCGAAGGTTCTCTATTCCGAAGGTTTTTGTTATTTTTAGGTTAATTCTATATTCTAAAGTATTGAGACAAATTTGAGAGGGTTCATTATCACAAAGATTCTTTTTACGGAGTGTGCGCTCACATCCGAACTGATCCTGCGCGCATACCGATACAGATACAGGAGGAAATAACTTAACTTAGAACATTAAATGTGATTTTGTTTTGTTTTCGCGGGTTTTCTTGAGATTTAATATCATTACGTGGGCCCATACTTTTGAATTCTTGGCATATAATATGAATGTTGTGGTATACTGTGGACCCTCCCGCATTGGGACATGACACAGGTACAGTTGACTTAAGTGATGTTCTGTGTGGGCTCCAATTTGGAGTTCAATATTTTAAGGGCCAAATTTAGGATTTTATGGGCCCATACCTTTGAACTCTGGGCATATAATATGAATATTGGGGGCATGTCTCTATTCCGAAGGTTCACTATCCAGAATGTCCACTATTCCGAAATTTCTCTGAATGTTCGCTATTCCGAAGGTTCACCAATCAGAAGGTTCGTTATTCCGAAGGTTCTGTATTCCGAAGGTTTTTGTTATTTTAAGGTTAATTCTATATTCTAAAGTATTGGGAGGGTTCATTATCACGAAGATTCTTTTTATGAAGGAAATAACTTAAAACATTAAATGTGATTTTGTTTTGTTTTCGCGGGTTTTCTTGAGTTTAATGTCATTATGTATGACTTTATTTCTCATTAAATATTCACGCCAAGCAGCCCACACAATTGCTATGTTTCCATGCGATTTAATGTCATTACGTGTGACCTAATATCTCAATAATCTGAGGCAAGAGTACGCCTGCTAAAGGCGAATTATAACAGTGGGGCTATAACGCTCAATGAATACTGGGAACTATAACAAACTGCGCAGCAGAATATCGCTGATTAAACGAGTATGAGATGAGCCTAACTGCAATTGTGACTTTGTTTAAAGGCCCACTTAATTTTCGAGTCATTAAGTTTTGTTATAGTATATACGGTTTTAATAACAATTTATGCCATAAAATTTGAATAAATTACTATAATTCATCACCATTTGAAACGCAGAATCCTTCTATCTCCTAGTTTGAAACACCTTTAAAATACCGCGACAAGTCGTGCGTCGTATATCTAGCAATTAGCAACTAACATGTCCTCTTCGGCTTTCCATAGATTTCAACGTAATTTGATACTTATGGGTATTTGTGTCCGGGAAGTGTTTTGGACGGGTCAAATCGTGAGCCCGACCTGACCTTGACCTTTAAAACTGTCAATGCAAGGTCAATTTGGGTAAAACGGACAAATTTCGGCGAAATTTGATACCTAGGGATACTTTTGTCCGGGGAGTGTTTTGAACGGGTCAAATCGTGACATCGGCGTGACCTTGACCTTCAATGTGGTCAATCAAAGGTCAAATCGGGTAAAACGGATGGATTTCGACGAAATTTGATACCTATGGGTACTTTTGTCGGGGGAGTGTTTTGGACGGGTCAAATCATGACTCCGACCTTACCTTGACCTTCAAAATTGTTAATTAAAGGTCAAGTGGGGTAAAACGGACGGATTTCGACGAAATTTGATACCTAGTGGTACTTTTCTCCTGGTGGGGGTGTTTTGGGCGGGTCAAATCATGACCCTGACCTGACCTTGACTTTCGAAATAGTCAATTGAAGGTCAAATCGCGCCTTTCGCCTGAAATCAGATGGGAAACATCCCGGACGAAGTCGGGCCCATCAGCTTGTGTAATAAAGAAGACAGTTTGAAGAAAGTAATGTATAACACGAGAAACGGGAAAACTTGAAATATAGAAGTATGCAAATTTCCCACATAAAATTTGAAAGCTAGTTTATAGAATAATTGTATTATAATTTATATTTATGGCTAATAATATGATCTTGGTGGCGTTACCATTTCTGACTATGGTTTTCTTGTCTTATATCAGCTCAATCCTGTTGAAATCAATCTGATATTAGATCAATCCCACCGAAGTCACCTGCTAACCGGAAGTCGTTTCTGTTCGCTCATCTTGATGTTTTAAGCAAGCACTGTAGTCGTAACTGAACACATATATGGACTGCTGTGCTTCGCTATATCCTCTAACTACACAGCCATTTGATATATATATATATATTAATTTTACTCGTTCGCGATTTAGTATTTACAAAATTACATTTATTTACAAGGACAACACAAAGCATGCCATACAATAGTCATGCAGACACACAATGTATATATATATATATATCATAATGACATAATAACATTACGCTCATGGAAATCAGGACAAATAACTAAAATAGAGAACCTACATCCCAAATAGTAAGGGTAAAGAATATTTCTTTTAATATATAGCAGTGCGGGCGGGTGGGTTTTAAAACTTAAAACCCGCCGACGTGTTCAGATAATTAATCAGTACGAATGACTTGCCAACGTAAAGAATTTACTTCGAGAAATAAAAATAGATTTGCGAGCGAAAATAAAGACACTTTGTTTGGACGAAACTTTGTAAACGACGCGTGAATAAAAGTAAAGGTACTAGATAATATTTTATCGATGCGGCAGAGGGAAAAGGCACAAGTAGTTCTGTTGCCGAATAATTACTCAATTTTAAACAAGTGTAAAATTTCACGACCCGGATGCCTCACTATATGCCAAAGATGCTGGCGGACCAGGGTAGTGCCAATACAAAGGACAGTGATCAGAGCTCACGCTGTCGATGACCAAATTGGACAATGGCCATATTTTGTGGAAAATAGCCAACGAAAATATAATTTGGCCAAATTTTGTTGAACAAAAAGTTTCAAGTCGACAGTCAGCAATCTCTTCTCTGATTATCATGAGATCTCCACGAAACCCTCAATTCGTTAACATGTAATCAGCCGTTGCTGGCCTGTGTACGAATAACAATCAATCAAAAGACACACTTGCTTACTTATCAAACAATGATGATATAAAGCTGGGGCGGTGTACTCCCTTAATCAATTAACAATACATTACTGATATGTGCTTTCAAATTATGACAACGTAGGCGAATCAGTGCCCATTTAAACTTTACCGACTTGACCTATTTCATTGTACGCGGTTTACATGCAGTCCCATTGTCGCTTCCAACCCGCAGTTGTTATGCGTGTTTCTTTCTATTTTTGTTCTGGGTTCGGTTTTTCTCGATGATCCCATATTTTGGTTTTTCAATTTGGCTAAAGTTTCTGAAAAAATAAATTCAGAAATGGCCAAAAACATGGCCAAAATAATTTTCCGGCCAGGGTGAACATTGCCAGTGATTCTGACATGTCACGGGAGATCGAAATTGTTCGACGACGAAGTATCACGACCATCGAATGTTCCATCTGCAATGAATACATGAAGAGGAACATCCCGAGTCCCAGAGGCCATATCTGTTCACAATCATGTTCCAGAAACTATGGCGTATTTGTATGAGGATATCTGACAGGCATGTCCACATGTCTCGGATTTCATCTTGATAAGATATGTGCCTTATCAAGATGAACTCATGCATCGTGGAATCCTACTGTGATATGCAGAAACGACAACACGGAGCCATACATTATGCATTTGATATCAGCACAATTCAGCCACAACCACCTGGTATAGCAGGATGTCATACAAATGGCTTATTTGTATCAGGATATATCAGTGACATGTCCGAATATATCCGAGGTCATCTTGGTGAGAGATGTATTATCAAGAGGAACTCGTGACTGGCTACATGTTATATGTGGGTGTTGTACTACAGAAATTGTAACAAGAAACCATACATTACATTGGTCATTTTACATCAGCATAGTCGGCTGGCAACCGGGCGTCCTTTCATGTTATTCTCTTCTGGTATCCTGGTGTCGTATATGGACAGATCGTGTAGGATATCTGGTTTACCTACAATAAAACTTTACGTGGCACAAGGTAGTATACATATATAAATACTATATTATAAGACAATCTCGGTTCAACGATGATGGATCATTACGTTAAAACAATAGAGGACAACGGCAGTTTAGTATGTCCGGTTATCCTGAGAAATGACGGGGATCGGAATTGTTCTACCACCAAGAAGCATGGCCATGGAACATTCCATTGGAAAGTAATCCATGAAAATGAACATCCTGATTGCACATTTATCACAATCGTGTTCCAGTAACTATTGTGTGTATCAGGGTATCTGACTGTCATATCCGAAAATCTCTGAGTTATCTTGATGAGATACATGTGCCTTGTCAAGATGAACTCATGGTTGCATGCAGATAATATGTGGGCGTTCTGTGCAGAAATTGTAACATGCAGTCAAGCATACATTAGTCACTTGGTATCAGCGCAATCGCCTGGTAACCGGACGTCGTTTCACGCGAGTCTGTTCGGACATCCCGATGTTGTATAGGCATTCCGTGTAGTCGTAACTAAACAAATATGCGGACTGCTTCACTAGTCGCGCTACGCTCTCACCACACCAGCAGGGGAAGTAATCAAACCCAGCTTTGTTCGGACAAAGCAATATTACTTCCGGAGTCAGCTCTCGAGCGGACAGGACAAGCGATGTCGTGTTAAACCAAACCCAATCATTTCCCGAGTTCCCACTCAAGCGAAGGCAGCGACTTAATAATATCTCGAGCACCATCAAGAAGCAGGATCTCAAGTCACTTGCTTCGCGTGAACAAACTCAACCCATTCAAGAATGTTTGCTTCCAATAAACGTCAAATATGGCTCGCCACAGGAGGGCTCTATGTATCGACTTTGGACGTCCCGTAGAATACCGGGGAACAACACAGAATAATTAGACAATCATCGACACGCTGCCTATAGTTTTCAATATCACTACCAGCTCCATTTCGAATTGTGGGTGAACGATATTGGGCGTGCACAGGAACGACGTCATTTGGGAAGCGGCATCATTCGTTTGAATTCATTGTTGCGGTTCCGTTTCGGGTTTTCATTCAATCAAAACAAAACTTACATACCACGCGATTTGGTTTATTGAGCTTTAGATTTAAAAAAAAAATTGCGATAATTCTGTCTCTCTTAAACTTTTTATCGGCAATTGAGAGATTAATGATATTTGATCTCAGTAACCAGAGAGGGTTCTTTTTTTCCAAAATGCGTTGGTTTGTGAAAAAAATAAGTAAGTGTATGCAATTGCTCACGAGTGACATTCCTTGAACAGGTATGCATCTAAATTCGTGATCTATCTGATCTTTATCTTCGTTTTATTTTCAGGGTTTTTTGTTGAACCAGTGACTCGTTATATCTGCTCAGATGGTTCCCTTTTGGCTATTCAAAATTGATATATATTTCTCAATGCTAGTTTTTCACTGGACAAGTTCAGCAAAAAATGACAGGCGCCAGTCACAGCCATAATAAGAGACATGACTCATATCCCCATTGAAAACAGATGAATTGACAATTTTATTGTAAAAATCTTGAATTTCTGTATTTTTTTGGCAAAAAACTGGCACCTGTATAATTTTGTAAGACAAATATGAACGACTGTATATTTTGATCTGAATAACAAATCTTCATCTTCGATTCCATTCATACGTTCATAATCGGACACAATCGAACACGAACTGTCTATTTGCGAAACTTCTCAACACGATTTGACTTCAATTATTGGAAAATGACTTAATCGATCCTAGTTTTGAAATCGATGAGGGATAATGAGCCATTGCGATAGATAAGAATCATATTATGATAAGCGCACATATGTAATTATAAGTTGATTAACTTGGATGAGTATTAGTTGAGTTCCGTGTGGATTAACCCTTTATCCAACATAACGGCCCTGTGCCAATGCATTCTCTTATATATGCGAGTCAACCATAGGTCGCCTCGCATACATAAGAGAATGCATTGGCTTAACACATATTAAAAATGATAAAATTGTCAAAGAATGTAGAAAAATATTATAAAAAATGTTTAAAAATGTAAGAAAAAATTCTAAAATTGTTAAAGAATGTAAGAAAAAATGGTAAAAAGTGTTAAAAAAGATAAAGCATATAGAAGAGTGTCGTCTGCTCATGTTTGTCTGGGGCTCTGTATGGGTGAAATTATAAAATTGTTAAAGAATACAAGAACAAATTATTAAAATTGTAAAAAATTGTTAGGCCAATGCATTCTCTTATATATGCGAGGCGACCTACGGTCGACTCGCATATATAAGAGAATGCGTTGGCACATGGCATAACTGTAACCATCACAATGTGGTCAATGAACCGGTTCCAATGATATCCATATTTGTATGGTGTTATTGAGACAGACCCAAGATATTTTATGCTGTTGAAGCTTTATATGGGCGTTTTTGGCCGGTTTGTTGGGTAAATGATTAATAACTATTTACATTAGTTTCTATCCAGTTTAACAGTCGCGTATTTCATATTGTACACGTATCCAATTGATGAATTTGTACATGTGCATTTGTGATTGCTCACGAGTGCATGACGTTCCGCGAAAAATGGTGTCTGAATCCGTGATATATCTATCGGGTCCATTCATAATAACATAATCCAACACGGACTGTCTATTTGAAGAACATCTCAATACGATTTGACTTCAAACATTGGGACATGACTTAATCGATTCGAGTTGAAATCGACCAAGGATAATGAGCCAGTGCGATAGTTAAGAATCCAATTCGGATGTTACTAAAGCGTGTGTAATTACTATGGAGGTGTATTTGTCACGCTGGCTGGGAATCCGACCCACATAAGACATCTGTAAGTGTACTTGTAACTCGAAAAATCGATTTTACCCCGGTTATTAACGCCCTCGGCGGTACTCTTGGAGTGACTTTGATTTAAACGGGAGACTTCTAAAATAAATCACCGGGGAAAATTTGTCTCCTCGCTGTGCAAAAATGTAGATTGACAGGACCGGGGAAATCTAATATGGCAGTAACGGCACAGGGGATTGTTCCTTGTTCCACGTGGTGTTTCATAAACGTCGCAGAGTGTGATTGTTTGTGGGGGGTGTCGAAGATTATGCAATGCAATTTTGTTTAACCCTTTACCGAACAAAAGGGCCCTGTGCCAATGCATTCTCTTATATATGCGAGTCGACCATAGGTCGCCTCGCATATATAAGAGAATGCATTGGCTTAACACATTAAAAATTATAAAATTGTTAAAGAATGTAAGAAAAAATGGTAAAAAGTGTTTAAAAAAGATTTTTTTAGGCCAATGCATTCTCTTATATATGCGAGGCGACCTATGGTCGACTCGCATATATAAGAGAATGCATTGGCACAGGGCATAACTGTAACTATCACAATGTGGTCAAGGAGCCGGTTCCAATGATATCCATATTTGTATGGTTTTATTGAGACAGACCCAAGATAATTTAGGCTGTTGAAGCTTTATTTGGCCGGTTTTGGCCGGTTTTGGCCGGTTTGTTGGGTAAAGGGTTAATATAGTCTGAAGTTTGATCTCACGTTATCTTCTATTTTAGTTTATCCACATGCGGGTGACAGGTATTATTGTGCTATCTCAAAACCAAAACGGAGAAGAGAGCTCTTGCGTTGAGATGAATTATTGTACCACACACAGAGACAGTCTGACCAATATCCAGACTCCATCTCATAACTTTCATCTACGTCTGACGGCACCGGATTTCTAACTGATTTCAGAGATGAAGGGGATCCGTAAGTTGATTGAAATGAAACGCGTTCGTAGTTACATTTCTCGGACGCTTCGAATATGCTGAAAGAACAATTGGTCGGTCGACAGATTTATTTCAGAAACCTTTTGTTTCGATATTGAACATCGGGGTGGCAAGAAACAAGGAAAATGAAATGTTAACGCTATAGCTTATTTTGCCATTAGTTGGGAGTTGTGACACTCAGAATTATCATAACAAGGTTTTTTAACCACACGTTGATTTTAGACCAGCTTTGGTATTAACCTGATAAACAACGTCATGACGTTGTGTGCTGAGCTGTTGACGTTATTGCCATTTTCCAGTGGAAAAATATAACGGGAATATCACAATAACCATAAAACTGACTCAGTTGAAAGGATACACGTATTATCGTTCAGAATCGTGGAACTTCATACACTGTTTGAAACCCTAGATACAGTTATTCCGATGCACCAATATCTGAGTTCAAGCTATGAATAATGGCATATACTGCTAGTGTGAAGTAGGTTAAATCGTAGGTACCGCGGACCATGTACATGCGACGTGCACGGTTACGTCCGTAATAGTTACGGACGTCATATATAGCAGACGTCATATATAGCAGCACCTTTGACATCGTGTCGGCAAGACTTGCCTAGTAGTTTGATTACAACCCAGTTTTAGTTTAAACATTGTTTATTTAACCACCAGGTACTGTCATGTTACATAAAATATATTTAACATGAGTATGCATGTATGTCATGTTACATAACATACATTGAACATGGGTATGCATAGATATTATTGTGATATATGCATAGGTATAGGAGGTTCAAACATTGTTTATTTATCCACCAGGTATAAAATACATTGAGCATGAGTATGCGTAAATATATTATTGTGATATATGTATAGATATAGAAGGTTTAAACATTGTTTATTTATCCACCAGGTACTTTCGTGTTACATAACATACATTGAACATTATTATGCATAAATATATTATTGTGATATATGTATCGATATAGAAGGTTTAAACATTATTTATTTATCCACCAGGTAGTCACGTTACATAAATACATTGAACATTATTATGCATAAAGATATTATTGTGATATATGTATCGATATAAAAGGTTTAAACATTGTTTATTTATCCACCATGTACTGTCATGTTACATAAAATACATTGAACATGAGTATGCATAAGTATATTATTGTGATATATGTATAGATATAGAAGGTTTAAACATTGTTTATTTCTCCACCAGGTACTGTCATGTTACATAAAATACATTGAACATGGGTATGCATAGATATTATTGTGATATATGCATAGATATAGGAGGTTCAAACATTGTTTATTTATCCACCAGGTACTGTCATGTTACATAAAATACATTGAACATGAGTATGCATAAGTATATTATTGTGATATATGTATAGATATAGAAGGTTTAAACATTGTTTATCTATCCACCAGGTAGTCATGTTACATAACATACATTGAACATTATTATGCATAAAGATATTATTGTGATATATGTATCGATATAAAAGGTTTAAACATTGTTTATTTATCCATCAGGTACTGTCATGTTACATAAAATACATTGAACATGAGTATGCATAAATATATTATTGTGATATATGTATAGATATAGAATATTTAAACATTGTTTATTTATCCACCAAGTACTGTCATGTTACATGAGTATGCATAAATATATTATTGTGATATATGTATAGATATAGGAGGTTTAAACATTGTTTATCTATCCACCAGGTAGTCATGTTACATAAAATACATTGAACATTATTATGCATAAAGATATTATTGTGATATATGTATCGATATAAAAGGTTTAAACAGTGTTTATTTATCCACAGGTACTGTCATGTTACATAAAATACATTGAACATGAGTATGCATAAATATATTATTGTGATATATGTATATATATAGAAGGTTTAAGCATTGTTTATTTATCCACCAGGTACTGTCATGTTACATAAAATACATTGAACAAGAGTATGCATAAATATATTATTGTGATATATGTATAGATATAGAAGGTTTAAACATTGTTTATTTATCCACCATGTACTGTCATGTTACATAAAATACATTGAACATGAGTATGCATAAATATATTATTGTGATATATGTATAGATATTGAAGGTTTAAACATAGTTTATTTATCCACCAGGTACTGTCATGTTACATAAAATACATTGAACATGAGCATGCATAAAGATATTATTGTGATATATGTATAGATATAGAAGGTTTAAACATTGTTTACTTATCCACCAGGTACCGTCATGTTACATAAAAACGTTGAACATAAGTATGCATAAAGATATTATTGTGATATGTATATAGCTATAGAAGGTTTAAACATTATTTATTTATCCAGAAGTTACTGTCATGTTACATAACATACATTGAACATGAGTATGCATACATATATTATTGTGATATGTATATATATAGAAGGTTTAAACATTGTTTATTTATCCACCAGGTACTGTAATGTTACATAAAATACATTGAACATGAGTATGCATAAAGATATTATTGTGATATGTATATAGATATATAGAACGATACAGGTGTGCGAACTGGTTAACGTTATTGTGCGAGTTTGTGATGACGCGATGGTAAAACGAGAACCGGAGGTTACAGTTATAAATTGCGGTACGACAAAGGAGTGCAATAACGTTAATATGTTCACACAACTATGTCGGTCCGTGTTTATTGCACAATCTGAAGATTGTAACTTGTAATATACCGAAAATTAGGTCCGTTTTGTTTTATATAATTGAACGATCGTGTGTTTTATGTAGACTATGCCTAATAATTTAGTGAAGACATTTTCTGCTAACGTTGACGTCGGAAATGACGTTGCTAATGTGGTCGGGTTGTATTCAAGGACAATACAAATATGCTTATTGACCAATTTTATATTTTCTCCATTCTGCTGTATTTCGTGTAAAAAGAAATATATTAATGGGTGTGCAATAAAGAGGTGTATTATATATATTTGGTAGAAAGGGAGAATGGCAGTAAGCACATGGGTTTTCATGTGTCATTCTCCCTCTGTGTCATGAAGGAGCCCTATAAAATGTGTAATTCATTCGTCCTGGGATTTTGTGTTAAAGGGGTATACCGTACAGTTCCCCTTTACTATCAGGGCATAACAGTTTTTCCAGAGATTAATAAATATGACAAAGGAGTAAATAATGAGAAGACGTCATGCTGGTGGATAGTGTTCTTAATTGAGTCTTTAATATTAATGAGTAACAGGAGGATATAGCGTTCATTGTCCCAATATTGCTTTGAATGAATAGGTTTCTCGGGCGGTGGATATTGACGAGTTGGTTTGAAACCTTACTCCCGATGCACAAGTACAAACAAATGTGGTGTGATCTCATTGTGAATCCCATGCAGGATGTACAACTTGCTTTCATGTTCCATGATGGTGACGGTGTGACCAATTACTCCCTCCCAATCTTATAAAGGATGGTTGCTTGAACACTCCCGTTGCAATGCGTTATATATGTGGCCCCTTCATCTGGTTCATTCTTAATTGGGAGACAATTAGAAGGTGGATTTATAGACCATAAATGTCGGACGGGGTGGCATGTGGTCATTGTGTTGTGTGTGTGCGTCCGTCCGCCCGTGTGTGCGCGCGTGCGGGTGCGTGTGCAAATGTGTGTGGGAAAGACGGGGTTCACCCGGCATCTATTTTTTCAGATAGATGTTGCGGCGGCAGATGTCATCATCCTCAACACCACAAAGCTGTCGACTATAGTTTTTATCCCAATTGTCACTGAGAATTGGTGGTGATGTCGAATTTCGCGGGGCGATGATGTCCGATTTTTTTTTTAGCTCAACTGAAGTCCGGGCATATGTGCGTCCGTGCGTCAACTATTTCCGTTAGCTCACCCTACAGGCCATATCTCTCATCCGATCGTCACCACACGTCATATGGACCATCGGGGTGACCTCTAGATGGGAGACATCATTTTTTTCCGAAATTCGTTTTAAAAAAACTGTTGGAACTTACTTTTTCGTTGGTAGTTGAGGGATCCCTCATAGATAACGAACAGCTGTTTAATGGAGAAGTCTTCAACCAGAGTTAAACATAGTGACTCGCTGAAAGGTGTGTTAGTCAAAGTGACCCTCGATTTTTTTTCTCAGTGTATAGAAAGGGTTAACGGTCCATTGGAATGAATGTGTGTGTTCGTCGCATGCCTCAGTTGATTATCTTATCTCAGACGGACTCATTCGGAAAAAACGACATAACGATGTCCTTAATTATGATTGATGGGATCCCGGGATCGGCCGATTGCGTGATGGGAGGCCTCCTGCCGACGAATCCCTCCTCCAACGACCAAAACGATGTTTCTAGTTGTCATATTGTCGCCGTGTTAAGATATGGTTGTCAAACTAATAACTGAAATCTCTTCAATTATATTCTCCGTGGCGATAATATGTTACCATCTTAACTATAACTTAATCATTAGTCTGTCACATGAACGCGACTGGGCGGACTACGCGTACATGACCTCTGTGTTTTTGTTTTCTGAAAAGATTACCTTGGTCGAATTCCATGTGCAATGTTTCTTGAGGGGTATCCACACATGAGCTATGTCAGGAGGTGGAAGTTTAGACCTAATTGTTAAGCTAGATGGATGCCTACAAGATTCCAGCACAAACTAACACTCTGTTGACTGTCTTGACTCAGTATTGCTCTCTGTTAAATACTCATTCGAGCCTTGCACACGTTCAGATTATGTACTTTTGATGGCAGTTAATTTGTTCATACTTGCTGAGAAATCTGTTCCCAAAATTTCCTTTCTAAAAATATGATTAAAGTCACCTTATTGACATGTTTATTGTTATATATTATATTTGGCGTGGTCTTCAGATAGCATAGATTCCTTCATGTGCTGCACTTGCTTAAGAATTAAGAAGTTTTGTGTATATTCATTTAAACTTTCCACCTCCTGACATAGCTCAGGCGTGCGCGGAAACCCCTTCGTCTGAAGGAATATCTGCATTTGTCTGTGTCTTGGTTGGGTCACCACGTTGGATATCTATATATATAAAGTTCTGCTTTGTCTTCGAAATTGTAAAATGTGTTATATGAAAGAAGTTTATAAACGGGATATGACACCCTATCAGTGATATCAGCACTTTTCCCCCAATCCCAGTGTCTCGATACTTACACGTCACACAAAACCAGTCCTGGAAAGTGGCGACTCATGCACAGTATACTACAATATGAGACTATGGGTATCCAATATCCATCCCTATGCACATTTTAGTAAAAGTAATAAAAAAGTAATAAAAATATAATCATGATTACATGTACTTTTGAAAGTAATCGATTGTAATACAAAAATGTCATGATTACAGGCGATTACTCCAAATTATGTAATCGATTACTCTGATTACGATTACCCCAACCCTGAATACCACAATGTCACCTATATATGTAGTCAAATAAATATGTTCAAACTAAAACTATGACACCCCTGTCTAAAACAATAGATGTTGTATGAACAGTAATAATGCATTGTAGCTGATAAAGTATCACTCGGCTCAAAAATAATTGATTTCACTACAGATAAAATCTCGAAGAACCCATAACTTGAATGAATGGAAATGAAACTACCCGCCTTATCAAAATGTTACACAACAGAATCTATATTGTGAGCATTCGGCGAAACTGCAATGTCCATCTGCAACTATATATATATATATATATATATATATATATATATATATATATACTAGAAGGTGACCCGACTTCGTCCGGGCTTTGACCTTGAATTGTCCGTTTTGAAGGTCAAGGTCAAGTGGGGTCACGATTTGACCAGTCCAAAACACTGCCCGGACAAAAGTACCCGACAAACGTGCCCGTCGAATTCCATCCGGTTTTACCCGATTTGACCTTCAATTGATCATTTTGAAGGTCGAGGTCAGGTCGGGTTCCAAAACACTCAGTGGACAAAAGTAACCCTATGTATCATCTTTCGTGGAAATCCCATCAAAATTCGAGATTTGACCTTGAATTGACCCGATTTCAAGGTCAAGGTCACACGGGCAAATGAATATGCTTATGAGACTCCCCATACGAAAGTATACCCACATACCAAGTTTCATCAAAATCCCGTGATATTCGGGCGTTTAACCTTGAAATGACCCGATTTCAAGGTCAAGGTCACGTCGCACGGGCAAATTAATAGGCCTATGGCACTGCCCGGCCGAAAATACCCCCACATAGCAAGTTTCATCGAAATCGGCTCGGCCGTTTTCGAGTCCATTGGAAACAGACAGACACACACACAGACACACAGATCTTCCAAAATATATAATAGACTAGAAGGTGACCCGACTTCGTCCGGGCTTTGACCTTGAATTGTCCGTTTTGAAGGTCAAGGTCAAGTGGGGTCACGATTTGACCAGTCCAAAACACTGCCCGGACAAAAGTACCCGACAAACGTGCCCGTCGAAATCCATCCGGTTTTACCCGATTTGACCTTCAATAGATCATTTTGAAGGTCGAGGTCAGGTCGGGGTCCCGACTCTACCCGTCCAAAACACTCAGTGGACAAAAGTAACCCTATGTATCAACTTTCGTGGAAATCCCATCAAAATTCGTAATTTGACCTTGAATTGACCCGATTTCAAGGTCAAGGTCACATCGCACGGGCAAATTAATATGCTTATGAGACTCCCCATACGAAAGTACCCCCACATACCAAGTTTCATCAAAATCCCGTGATATTCGGGCGTTTGACCTTGAAATGACCCGATTTCAAGGTCAATGTCACGTCGCACGGGCAAATTAATAGGCCTATGGCACTGCCCGGCCGAAAATACCCCCACATACCAAGTTTCATCGAAATCCCGTGATATTTGTGCGTTTGACCTTGAAATGAACCGATTTCAAGGTCAAGTTCACGTCGCACGGGCACATTAATAGGCCTATGTCACTCCCCGGCCGAAAACACCCCCACGTACCAAGTTTCATCGAAATCGGCTCGGCCGTTTTCGAGTCCATTGGAAACAGACAGACACACACACACAGACACACAGACAGATCTTCCAAAATATATAATAGAATATGCAAATTGTGTGCAATAATATGTTGATCGTTCTCATAAATTGGAACCATAAAGCGACTCAAATTTGTCAGGTCTAAATTACCCCTTAGTATGAAGAAGAATTTATATTCATTGGTGGAAAATGTTCAGATAATAAGTTCAACAAACGGCCTCATTAATGACTATTTGGTAATTAAAGGATTAAACATTGTAATGCATTAAGTGGAAGGGAACCTTCATATGCTGGCAAGTTTGCACGGTATGTTTTGCAGGCATTTCGTAATAGAAAACAACATGGTGCCAGAATATGAACGGAGACATGCATCATATCGTATAGCATGAATATTTACCAAAGCGAACGATATGAGAAGTAAAATTTCGGTAGTTCCTATTGTAATAGTGCTACTGTCATTTGACTTCAAATATCTGTATGATTGATTCTTGCGAGATAATTGCATTCTATTTACTGGCAAATTCCAGTATCATCGCTATAGGTGGGACTATACAGAGATTTTACTTCTCACGTTGTTATAGCTTTGGTACAGATGCATTTTATAAGCATGTTTCCGTTCATATTCTGGCATCATATGGTTTTCTACGACGAAATGCCTGCAAACCATACCGTGCAAACTTGCCAGTTCATATATGAACGTACCCTAACCCCGGGAACTCGTTGAAGTTCTCGCTCGGAACTTTATAACATCGAAACAACATCACAACTATTTATTTATTGCTTCATGTCGGTTTATTAATAATATATTTCGCAGGAAATAAATGTCCCATCTCGGGATTACATGATTTTGGAGAATTTCGTGCGCCGTTTTCGCTTTACGTTGCTTGCGATCATAAAATTCCCCACTGGTAGTCAATTCACGTTTATCACGAAATCGGCTCCCATCATTAGCCTAAATTGTGAAATCTCAAGCTGGGACCTTCACCTACAGTGAAATTCATTATTAAGGAACGGTTATTAAACGTGCACAATCCGATTCGATGGCCCCTGTATCAGCAGATTCCAATAACAACAATATTTCTTCAAAAGACGCGTTAGTTATCAGAATCGTCTAATTACCAAAAAAATAATGGCAGCCACTGTCAACTCTATAATAAAATTTCGCAAAACGTGTTATATATCAACATTTTGTTCAACGTAATTTGGTATGATAGTATGTCGGTCGGCTAGGTCGCCAAATAGGTGGCGAAAAATAACAGATTTCAAAAATCGATATATGATAATTCTTGGCTTTGTTGAGTGGGTTCCTCGACTCGAAATAAATATTTTTTTTAACCTCCCCCGAAGCCAAAGAAATAGTAATTTAGAAGCTTTAACTTATACATATAGTACATGAGTTATTTATTCGACGTTATAAATATCCCAGCCAGAACTTAAAAAAGTTCCCGGGTTTGCATGGACTTGTGAAATACAGTGTATGATATCTACGGACGTATCCAGAGTAGATATTACTGGCATGATCTACCAGTACATACATACACGACACAGATGGGCGTGGCAGTTTGATCGGTGCACATTGGCTCCAATGTTTGTTTATGAAGCCGTGAAATGGATCGCAATACCGGATGTGTCGTCAAAGAAATAATGCTAATCCAAACGCGGAAATATGCACAGCCAATCAGCCATATCTGTGCAACTAATTAAAAACTCTTTTCTTCATGCCTACTATGGTAGCCATGACCAGGGCTACTATTATTGTACTTGAACAGCTCATTGTCCTTCTATAACAATACTTCCTGTTCGAAAACATCGACCCTTGTGACCATCCCTTAAGCCTATCCAAAGCATATTGTCGGGTATATACCCGTGATAAGCGGAATATTATAGTTAACGAGCATGGGGTCGATAGGCCCGATACTGCTGATTCCTCAGATTCATGTAACAAACAAACCCACCCGTATTGATCCGGGTACATTTACCCGGATAATTGGCTCGCATATCACAGGTCGCCGGATGCAACAGCTCCTATATTGTGTACTCTCCAGATCCTTGTCTCGTCTGACTTTGAACTCGAAAGAATAAGTTTCAGTTAATGCCTATGAGACATATTGATAATATCCAACACGCCCAGAAACGGCTAAAATGGGTAAAGAAACTACAATGGGCAATGAATGGAATGACTGGGCCAAAATACGCTCGCTACACCTATAGGTGGCGTAACTGCGAGCGTATTGTAATGTGACGTCACTTTCCACGCGAAGATTGGTTGTCAACTGAGAAAGCACATGGAAAATATTTATGTAATGGATTAAATGAATTTTATTTTTAATAATTTGTCTTAAATATATAATATATAATTCAGAAATATATAATTCAATTGAATAGCAGTTAAAATTATTTATCCAAAGTTTTAGATACTTAGTGTCAAAGTTCTAATATTAGGTATATTTGCTTGTTCGATAAAAGTCAAACTTCCCGTTAGTTTCATTGTGAATATCATATATTTGTGCTCATTTACTTAGGTCTTCGTCTGTTCGACACGCCTAATGTGAGTTTTGTCAAATTTCCTCAATAAAAAATAGGTTTTGTTTGCAGTTATAACCATGCTGTTTTTAGATTACTCTGGTCACCAAAAATCATTCACTTCTGCTCAGGGTAATTTACCCATTGTAGCCCATCGTAATGATTAGAATCGCCCCACTGACCATATGTTCCCAATCTGATAATTTAAACGGACGTGGTTCAGGGGTGGCATACACAAAGAGGGATGTTAAGGGTCCGCGTCGGGAAGGGTTGTCTGCAAAATCCTGGAGCACCCCCGACTAATATTGCAGCTGTAGCGCTGCTCCCCGACGGATTAGTTACGTATATCTTCATTCCGAAGACACAGTACTCCGAAAGTCCGATATTCCAAAGACCCAATGCTACGACGGTCAGATATTCCGAAGGTTCAATACCAGGTAGGTCCGATATTCAGAAGACTAGATACTTCGAATGTCCGAGAGTCCGAAGTTTAATATACTCATACCGTCCGATAGTCCGAAGGTCTAATACTCCAAAATCCGAATACTCCGAAGTTGTAATACTCCGATGATCGTATATACTCCAAAAACCGATTTCTCCGAAGGACCGATACCCCGAAGGTCCGATACTCCGATATTCCGATGGACCGATATACTCCTATATAAGGACCGATACTCCTATATAAGGACCGATACTCCTATAAGGACAGATACTCATATGAGGACCGATACTCATATGAGGACCGATACTCATGTAAGGACCGATACTCCTATAAGGACCGATACTCATATATAAGGACCGATACTCCTATAAGGACCGATACTCATATATAAGGACCGATACTCCTATAAGGACCGATACTCCTATAAGGACCGATACTCATATATAAGGACCGATACTCCTATAAGGACCGATACTCATATATAAGGACCGATACTCCTATAAGGACCGATACTCCTATAAGGACCGATACTCCTATATAAGGACCGATACTCATATATAAGGACCGATACTCCTATAAGGACCGATACTCATATAAGGACCGATACTCCTATAAGGACCGATACTCCTATATAAGGACCGATACTCCTATATAAGGACCGATACTCTTATAGGGACCGATACTCATATATAAGGACCGATACTCCTATATAAGGACCGATACACCTATATAAGGACCAATACTCCGATACTCTGATACTCCAAATGTCCGATCGACGGTGTTCTTGTGTAACGATGAGTTTCACTGCATACCTTATGCATTATGCTGTTAGTGGACGCTGACTAGTGCCACTATGTCCACGTTTTATTCACCGAATTCCTCACCTATATATATCTTATTATATCCAACGCCCGACTTGTCTGTGAGTTTGTCATTCCCAATTTAGCTGTATAGTTTATTTTTACCCCTTGTTCGGACCAAAAATCATCAAGTATAGGTTTTTAAATTGGTTTAGGTCTTCGGCTTTGACTATTTCTTCTGCCTGATGGTTCCATGGCTCCACAACTCTTTGATTAAAAGTGTGTTTCCTATTATCTTTTGTCCCTCCTTGTAGATATGGTTTGAAGTTGTGTCCTCTTGTGATGGAATTGGTGTTTTTTGTCAAAATATTTGGGGTCGTAATTGTTAAACATCTTATAACATTCAATCGTGTCCCGCTGCGTCTTCTGTACTGCAATGTTTGGATCTTTAATTTTACCAGTCGTTATTCGTATGTTAAATCTTTCAATGATGCATGGAATCAGTTTTGTTGCTCTCCGTTGTACTTTATTTTAGTTGCGTTGTGTGTTTTATCAGATATGGTAAGAATATATGCATGCAGACCTTTGATTGTCGTTTTCGATCGGTCGCCATTGTGCGTTGTCAGAAACATCAAAGTGGGTTGTTCGGGGTTCTAAGATTTCGCATCGTCCCATTGCGCATCATACCAGCATAACCCACTTTCTTGCATGTTTGCCCGCTGGCTCGAACATACTAACACAAACTATTCGGTAATTTATCTGGGGGGAGGGCGCACTATATTACTAAATATAAATCTGCAAGACAGAGTTCGGCCCATCGTTACGGTCGTCTGAACACTACCGTCATGTACACAGAATGTAGGGAAATCTTACATTATTAGCTAGTCAAGTTGAAGTTACGGCCATGGGTTGGCGTCCGTCGTCTGTCCGTCCGCCCGTCAACAATTTCCTTTGGCGCAACCTACAGGCTACATCCCTCATCCGATCGTCTCCAAACTGTATATGGATTTTCGGGATGACCTCTAGATGGGAGCCATCGATATTTGTCGAAATTCGTTAAAACATGGCCTATTTTGGATTTCACATTTGAATCCATGCATCGGCACCACCATGCATGCAGCCCACATTTATTGGAGCAATGTTTTAAATGAAAGTAATTTCATCTACAAAATGCAATCCCGTCACTAAAACTGTTTTTGACTTTAGCATGCTATTGACTGTTCAGTGTAAAGTTATTGCCCCCCCCCCCCCCATGTTGAGCTACAGTGTCATTGACACTTCATTTATTTAAGAATTGTGTTCGTTACAATTCATTCTGATTTGATCCTTCCAATTTCCAAATTGATATAAACAGTTTAGTTTTCTCAGAATAATGCAGAATGAATTGTAACTGACAACAACATTGAATACGATGTAAGATTCACTTACACTATATATACATGAGATGGCTGACTTCAGACCAGTCTATCGATGGGATTGAACTATGTACGTGGTGGTAGTGTTCGGACCAGCCTAGCGATGTGATTGAACTTTGCCTTGCAGTTAGACTACATAAATCGTTTTTCGGCACAACCTCAACCTATATTTTTCCAGTCATAAATTTCAAATACATGCATATACCGGCCTTGTGAGCCTTGTCCCTCGTATGATATACACATTTATTCCTTCAGGGGGCGTGCGGCTAAGTGTGGGACTGGGACGTAAATCGTTTGCATATGAAGGGAGACTCTTTAAAACAATTAAATTAAATGAAACATCTCATAATGAAGCGATCTTCTGTCGCTATACCTCTATACCACATTTTTGCAAGTTCTCACATGCGTAAGTGTATGTACATTTACAATAGGTTTTTATGTCGGCCTTAAGCTTTCTCAATATTCATAAACCATGGTTGCTAATTAGAAACTTAGTGAAAGCTAATATATGGCAGCGAAATTTCATAAGAATGTTCAACGTTGACTCTATGTTGTATTTTACTTTTCTGTAAGTTCGCAGTATGATGTTATCTGATGGGTTTTCGTTGTTGAATAATATTATGTCTCTTAAGAAACGGCATGAATGGTGATTTTTAAGTTACCGCAAATTCTTCGAACTGTTTTCAAGCCATATCCCCACTGTGTACAATTTCTTTATATTTAGGGACTGCCGAGTCAAACGAACCATTGTCATCCCCGGAGCATGACATAATCAAGAGGTTAATATGAATAATTTGATGATTTAAATAGCAGCTTTGAACGATTTACATGCAGATATACATTTAATTCCAGCCTAGTCAATGATACATACATGTAATCCGAATTATCCCTCCTAAATTACTAAAAACAAATTTCGGGGGTAAAAAATAATTGATTCGAGTCGAGGAATCCACCCATCAAAGCTCAGAGTTATCATATATTTATTTTTCAAATCTGTTATTATTGAACACTAAATATTTGACGGCCTAGCATATATTCGACGAGCCCACCGACATACTTACGGTACAAAATTGCGTTAAATAAAATGTTGATATTATAAAACTTTTTGAGAATTTTAAACTAGTGTTAACGGCGGTTAGCATTATGTTTTGGTAATTAATCGATTCTGATAACTATAAAAAGTCTTTTGAAGAAATGTTGTTGTTGTTGGAATCTGATGATAGGGGGACCATAGCATCGGCTTGTGTACCTTTAATGTCTGCCCAATGTCGGACGAATTAGTGCCAGCGATATAAAGCAACAATATTGGACTGACTTCGAAATAGCCAGACAATGAAAGCAACATTGTGGAAGAAAATTATGGACCCCATGGGACAGAGATAACACAAGTTGAATTCGCACACAATTCACATGGACTCTTATTGTAATTCCCACATGTCGCCTAATTCGATGTTTCCACTTCGTGGATCATTTTGCATATATCGACCGCTAACGCTTGTCTATTGTAATCTGGATATGCACTTCTATATAAGCGGCTAATTGCCGTACAATACAATGCCCAGCTCCCCGGGAACATGCTGCTTGTGGAGATATTTAACTGTCCGAAGGTTATCATCCCTCGATGCATGGCTGCTGTCAGGTTATGTAGATTGTTAGTTCAAATCGACAGCCCATGTACCGCGGGTATCTATTGTACTGATCGAATCGGGCAATCGCCTGAGGCATTCCATATATATATAACTACAACCATCCCAGGCACATACTCTATGTAACACTCCGATGTTTTCTCTCAAACATCTATTGCAGACATAGTTATCTGGGACCGGACGAATTATATGAAAACTAGCTGAAATAGGCACCGAAAAGCCTTTATTCATCATCGGAGGGGGCTGTGTAGACCCCGAAGCCACGACAACTAGTTTTCACGGCTGGCTGAACCAATTTTCGTGGCTGGTTATCTAGCTAAGCCGGCTCAGTCGCGACGTTCGTGGCTGACGAAATATGGCGGCTCAGCCGGCTGAGACGTTATAATTCAGGCTTTATTCAGCGTATTTTGTTTCCGAAATTTTCCTAATCCCCGGTCATAGACACCCGCTTGTTTTAATTGGCGTTTGTATTGAACCCGTATAATTCCAGACCACGCGTATTCTTTTGGTGTTGGGCTTTTCTATTATGGCGAAATACACGAATTAAGGACTCAGTAAATGACTGGCAGGGATGTACTATGTAGTTTCCCATCTATAAAATCGGTATAAGTTACATTGGGACTTCTGTCGACTACAGACGGCTATCATCACTGGCATCTTGCGATATACATGTATACATCATTGAATGCTGAATCCGATAGTATTGATATATAATATTTAAAACTATTTTCTATTCTCTTCTATATGCAGGTATTATGCATATATTGACAAATGTCAGCGATGTCTGAGACTGAGTCGTGTCGAAATAAACAATTTATACTTTAAACCCTGTCAATACTGAATGGATGCTCCCACTCCGTTATATGAAAGCATGCATTGGAATAGTCTATTCCACAATGAGAGGCCCCGGGTGTTCTGATAGTGTAACAACCATGCCGTGTCCATACGAGTATATGCCAATATTAGGCAATGCGGTTTAGTTATTTGCGATTCGCAGTGCAGTTGTCCTTAAGTTAACATATAAGTCCATGCACACGGCTCAGCCATTTTACAATTCCGGCGGCGGAGATTTGTTCATGCGGCTGGCGTCAGAGATAATATGGCTGGCGGCGCTTGTGGCCAATATGGCTGGCGGCGGCGGCGTGCGACGGCGGCTTCGGGCTCTAGGGCTGTGGCCCCTGTGTACATGCGCTTCACGCACATGACAGACAGTTCCTACTCTTTTATGTATATTGATCATATTATTATGCTACTTCAATATATCCCCGGACAAATAGGTTAATATTGGACCTAAATATTGACATTGGTTCATATTGGACTTATTTTGTTCTGATAAAAGACCATAGTGGACTTATACCCGTTATTATATTCGGTGGCGCGGGCCACAGCGAAAACACATATATAAAGAGCGTACACATGTGGTGAAATAGTCCCATATTGAGCGTATTTTTTTAATTTTTTTTTATTATTTATTTTATTAAAAAAATTTAAATCAAAATTTTGAAGAAAAAAACTAACGCCGTTATAACCCCCGCCAGCACGTGTTACCACCCCCTCCATCCCACCCCTGACGAAATAAAAAAAATCATAGTACATGTATATACTAGTGTTTACACACATGTCTGCCAATGTACCCAAACCTTGCTTATTAATACACACATATCCCGTTATTCCCAATATATTCATACATATAAGAAATGAACGGCGGTTTCAATGTGGTCATGGGGTTTTGACCGCGAGAAAAAATCAGCAAACTGCATGAACCCCGAAGGGGTTCATGCGGAGTTTGCTGATTTTTTTAACGCTGTCAAAACCCATGACCACGTTGAATCCGCCGTTTATTATTTATATTTATATACTTAAATTCATTATGAACTAGGATTGTATGTCTTTCCCACTATTTATTCATCTATTTAAACGAACGCATGGAGTTCAGTTCAGACAGTTCGAATCCTTGTTTTTTGGAAAACCAAACATTTTGAGAATCCGTTCATGGAGAACGGAAGAAACGCAATTTCACAGTAAAGTATACACATATGACAAAATGTCTTGTTTAGCTAGTAACTAACGTAGACGTGTTGATTTCAAGAATGATTAATATCTTAAACTAACAATTAAGTTTCGGCTGCGGATAAGAAATCGACAACACGCCGTTCTACCATAATGATATATTTATGAGGTTCGGTGGAATATTTGTAGCGGCAAGGAAAATGATAAAACTCTATTGAGTAGCGCGTTTTTTTTAACATCAACGCTCAGTAACACCGAGCAACAACACTGATTATAGACCGAAACAAATTTCTTGCCAAATCCGGACGTACTAGATAGCAGTCGGTAATGTCCGACAATCCCCGGTGATTTCCGGGACCAATGTGTTCATAAACCTATGAACGACATTGGAAGTGACGTCACGTTACGTTCATAGGGTTATGAACGCATTGAATAAGGGGGCATGTCTACCGTAACGCTATGGGTAAATCGGAAGAGATATCAGGTGTATGTAAATATATCATTGTGAATTGCACCAACACCTTTCTTCTCAATATATGTAATGGTTATACGACGAGAGTATCTACTAAATTAAATTGAACTGACGTGGGTTTTACTAGTGCCAACACGGGGTTTATGACATCTCCCACAAAGCTGCTTGCATTTGGTGTGAGGCGTTCTTGTATGACAGTGGTTCGGCTTTGTTTGTCAGCCGCTGGTCTACCAATTATAGGGCCGGGTCACCAGGGGGGGGGGGGGGGTCGCGCACAAAAATTCCATATATAGGGCGGGGGTGGTGGGTCATTTGGACCCGGAAAAAATGCGTAAATGACAAAAAATGCTAATTTTTTCCTCCACTTAAAATCACTGTTTTTGTGCTCATGTAATCTGTTAATATCAACCATATGACACACTAGGCTATTTAAAACATACTAACCAGAACTAACTACCATTTAGGGGTGTATGTATGCTGATGTATGTCAACATTAATGTACCAGATTTCGACGGATGAAAGATATATTATATATATATAAACAAATCATATAACAAACATTAAAACACAAGAACAAACATTTATAATATGCATATCCAAGATAGCCTTTCAATTGGATGTCAAAGTGTATGTTATAGCTATATATATACACATGTGTATCCCTTGAAGGGTTTGAACAAAATATAGAGCTGAGTTTATATTGATGAATTATGTGATGAATTTTGCAATTACTTTTGACAAATTTGTTTACTGTTATAACATAATTATATGCTCAGACACGATCAGTCGACAATGCTTGCATATAAGCATAATTATGAAATGATTACCATCTTCTGTTCTTAATCCACATAATGGATATTATTTGTTATCAAGATAAACTTGATGATACAAACAAAAATAACAATTCCACTATATTCCACTGGTTTAAAACTATCAAACAAAATTCATACTATTTGGATAACAATATGAAAAGCTTAGCCTTTTGTGATATTAATTCAACCACAGTTATTATTCACAAGTCTAAGCAGTTACGTATGTACTGTACAAGTAGTAAGGTAGTATATCTGGAGTTCCAGTTATTTGACTGCCAATACATATGGTATTGTAATTATTAGTTGCTTGTTCATTATTGGTTGCTTTGATATTCAATTTAGGATATATCAGGATAGAGCAATGTAACTATAAAAGTAGTTTTTGGTATTAAAGTCTCAACTTATTCCATATGCAACATAAAGCTAGAATATAAACATGACTAATATGAACTTTGTTCTTGAAACTAATTATAAATCATACTAACCTGGATCAAACTGCACAGGTAATCTATGAAACTCTCTTCATGCGAACTTTCTCAGAGTCACATATCTCAACTGGACAGTCTGATCCAGGATGCTTGTTCTTATAATGGGTTTCCATGTGATACGTCAAGTAAACCACATTGCACAGGGGGCACCCACGTGTATACGGACGGTTTGTACAAGGTGACCGTGGCTTGGATATCTCCGCTGGCTTATTTAAACTAAACGTTATACTCTGATAATAAGTTAATAATACTACCAATTCTTCACTAATATTGGTATATGTCAATCTCCACACCAACATGACATGTACATACATGTATTTAGACTGTGAGCTGCTGTGAGTGTGACTTTCCTTGGGTCCCATCATACCCATGTGCAGATATATATCACAGAAATAGGTGAGATGCAATTTGTTCTACCCCTATTACTACAGTATTACTATTGGGCCTTGGCTCAAAAACATCTTATACTATTGTTATATAAAAGAATATGGAGTTATTGAGGATATCAGGACATGTATTACCTCATAATTATTATGTTTTATGGCATAATGCCCAATGTTTTTAAGTGCATGCATTCAGCATTTCCACATTTGATACTAATATAATTATCTCCCTTTGGAGCAGTTTAGAGGTTTATTAAAATGCTGGGAATAGTATTAAATAATAAGAAACGGAACAATTCTTTGCTAGGCTATGATTTGGTTTATATTTTATGTTTTTTGTAAGATTTTGGGGGTGGGTCCCAAAAATTGGGCGGAAAAAAAGAAAAAAATGCAGGTAGAGGGGTGGTGGGTCCCCGAGTGGGGCCCAATTTTTTTTTTGCCCTATATATGTAAAAAAAATCGCGACCCCCCCCCCCCTGGGGTCACCGAGAGATAACTCTAGTAATATATAATTTATTGTTATAATGTTATAACACTTTAGCTAACAGTTTAATATAATAAATCAAGTGGGCGCTAATACCTAATACGCAACCACACTGTATAACAGATTTCCAAGTGCCACCGCATGCACGCTGCGATTAAAATCGTAAGTGGGGAAAATCGCAGGTGGAGCATCCAATGCGCATGCCCACGACAATATCGTAGCAAATCGTAGAGATCAAGCACTGTTTTATTTTTACCAGGAAATCGTGGCGTGACCTTGGCAACGCGCGCGATCGTAGCTGTCACATGGCCATTGTCGCACTGGTCATGTTGTAAATACCAAGAAAAGAAAAAATTCAAAAATGGCACAAAGTTCACAAACTTCTTGGACTTACGAAAACGACGCCACATTGGTGGAGATGTGGAACTGCAGGGAGTGCAGGCCTATACCACTCACAAATTGGGGCAGCTGTGGAGTTGACAGGTACACAAATAAAAAAATATTCAATTTCACTTTAACTTTCAAGTTCAACTTGTTAGTTTAGAAAATTGAGATACATGCCATGTATATGTATATAATTGCATAATGCGGAGAATGTGATGTAACATTTTGCTATCATGTGATCGACCACGTGGATAAAATCGTAGCTGCATACATCGCAGCACCTTAGCGTCTGCGGGCAAGTCACTTTTCTCCACCTGCGATTTTCCCCACTTACGATTTTAATCTCAGCGTGTGCGGTGGCACTAAAACTTGCCAAAGTCACAACAATGATTATTTTCCAGCTGGTTCCAATTTGTCGCGCAGAAGTGAGATTATAACGCTCTTTATTTACACCGTATCTAGGAACGCTCTTTATTGGTGGCGGGTTACATGTATGCGGAAGAGTCCCAAGTTATAAAACAAGAATATATAATATGGGTGTGTGCGCTGTACGCGCTGGCTTCTATAATCAGCTAATTGTCGTACAATATACAATGCCCGATAAAAAAAAAATGCACGAGTGCTCAATGGACACGCTTCTTGTGAGAAAGTTAAATGTCCGAATGTTATCATCTTTCGATGTATGGCTACTCACGTTATGCAGATTGTCAGTGGAAATCGACATCTCGTGTACCGTTGGTATCTTGAACTCAACGACAGCTGATACCGATGGATATGGTGATGCATCATATATATATAAGTTATAGAACCATACTATATGCTTGAGCGCTTGTGCTTCCAAATGTTGTCTATATGTAATTTGGTAGGAGGCCGGTATACGATCAGTTCACAAATTTAATAGGCCTACACAAACTATTGGTACAAACCGGCCCCATATGCTCTGCAAAATAGGTGCTATGGTCACAACCATTATCCAGCTGTTTTCATTTTTTCGCACAGAAGTGAAACAAACGCTCTTTATTGCTACCATATCAGGAATGGAAAGCTCTTTTCTGTTCCACGCCGTGCACATGGCTCTTTTTTGTCGTAACATCGTATTCAAAATTGTATTTTTTTTATGAATTCCATGCGTCTTTATGTGACGTATATAATTCTTGTAAAAAGGTAGTTCAAGTATTTATCGACCTATTATGATACCGGAAAAAATTCAAAAGCCAATAGAGTATTAGGTGTATTTTGGAGCGCAAACCGACATGTGGCTTTAAATATTTAAGGTCCGATTTAGCACCAGAAGTTGATTTTTAGGACGGAGAACAATAGCATGCACATCACAAGTATTTTTGTGGGTATATGTCCGTCCGTCCGTCCGTGATATATACCGTCCGTCTGTCCGCCCCAGGCGGTTTCCGGATGATAACGTTAGTTTTAGATATCCGATTTTTTTTCTTCAAATTTTGTATGTGTATTAACATGAAAATACATATAAAATTCTAATTTGGGTTCAGTCCGCCCATTTTTACCGGAGTTATGGTCCTTGCCAACATAGAATTTGCCGATTATTTTGCTGTCCGATGATAACTTTAGCTATAGTTATCTGATTGTGTTCAAATATGGTATATGGATTCTGGATGATAACTTTAGTTTTAGTTATCCGATTGTTTTCCAATTTTGTTAATGCATCATCCACATGAAAATACAGGTCAAGTTAGAATTTCGCTTTGGTCCACTCGTTATTACCTGAGTTATGACCCTTGTTGACTTAGAATTTGTCGATTGTTTTGCTTTCCGGGAGATAACTTCAGTTTATATTTATCTTGATTGTTTCAACATTTGGTATATGGTTTACTGACAAGAAAATACAGGTCAAGTTCGAATTTGGGATGGTTCCACTCCTTTTTACTTGAGTGATGGCCCTTGTTGACTTTCCTGACTGTCTTTGTTTCCGAATGATCCATAACTTCATAGACATATAATTTACGTATTATTCTATGTCTTGGGGAATATTCAGGCAATTCCCTCCAAGTGAGGGAATAGGATTACTACGCATTCTGCACTAAGTCTTGTGTTACTAAAACACTCCTGCAAACGAATTGTGGAACACTCTGGAATTGGAAATATCTGGAAATTTATGAAATTTCCTATATTGTATTAGATGATTTGGGTTCAATCCGCCCATTTTAAAGATGTTAAATTATTCTGTGATATAATTTGATTCATATGGTTCGTATGTCTGGATTTTTGTGGTGTCCATGGAATTAGAACATCGGCTTCCAAATGTGTACTCTTTAATGGGGTGATGAACTTATGAAGTTCTGACATACGTATCGGCCATCTCCTCCAATCTCAATTTGCATTTATGGATCCAAACACAATGTTGAAACGTATAGATTAAACATCTCGAAATGACTACCATTATAGATGCGCAGTACATGTATTCAATTGAGTTAGTGTTCCTATATCTTTTAATTAACCTGTCTACTAAATCCGAAACAGATATCCCGATTTGTTATTGTTGAGTACTCGTCATTTAACCACTGAATACAAACCGCTCATTATCACTAATTATCACTCATTGTCACTTATAGTGTTGAGTAGACATTTTAGTCATCAATATTTTCAGTGCGAGCATATGCTATACTATTTTTCAAACAAGCTGATACCTCACGAGTGTCCACACTCAAAGTTGTTTGCTCTAACATTCTGACCAAAGTTGTCAGTCGAATGATTCTCCTATAGATGTATGTCCTGCATGGTGTATTCCACGAACCTCCGACTGGCAACTTTGGTCAGAATTTTATTGAGAACAACTGGGTATTTCCGAACAAATAAGGTATCAACTTGTGTCGGTTCCTCATATATTATGTCTTTGTTGGTTTGCACTCGCCTCGGCCATTTTGAATGCGTGGTACTCATCAACCTCGAAACCACTCGAAAAGATTGACACACAACCACACATGCAGTCACTTCATCCGATCGTGCGACAGTGCAATGGCGTGCATTTCATTGGGGACAAATTACCACAACTGCGGCGAAACTGTGTCTCCTCTATTACAAATTACCACGTTATTGCTGCAGATATTGGGAAACCCATGCCAATAACGATTATCACTTCCACACATTAATAACCTCCCTTTCAAAAGAAATCGAAAAGTGTCAATCACGCAATCGCAACACGCACAAGGTCATATAACGAGTTTTGTGTTAACCATTCCATGATGACTGGAGCTTCCTGAAATGTTTCGAACACCCCATAGGGAACATTGCATATTTACGTGCGCTCGCGCAACAGTATCGCGATCAGACAGATTCGTACGTAGCTTGGTGTCACCCTACTCCGTTTCACTCCATGACGTCACCAAAAACGACGTAAAACCTCGTGGCGTTCTGACATTTTTACTGTGCCGCGTTTCTGCTATGTTTATTTTATGTGTTGTTTTCGATTATTTGTTTGTCGCCGATATCGCCATTTGTCGGGATTCACTGTTTCTATATTTAAAACTGGCATGCTCGTATAGTGAGCCTCGATTTCGATTTTTTCTCCCAGGTCAAAATACGTCAGAGTTATGACAAAAATAGATCGACCTACATTTTCTCCATCAGAACTCTACATCAAAAAGTCTATAGACTCCTTCGGAACCTACATAGACTCCTTCATTTTGGGTATTTTTACTTATAATTGGGAAGTTTTTATAATTTTTTGGTTCGTGCGAAGACCTCTTTTTATCGTGCGGGAAAAGAGAGACATTCAAAACGCGATTTCGTAATTCGACGCAATAGGCTGAATAGCCTAACCTTCAGCCGAGTTCAGGGTCAAATACGACGAATGACGTAACACAAAACAAAACGCATTTGTTGACACAAACACCGTTTGAAGAGTTTATTATTACATAAAATGATCGTTATTGATTAATTATTGATTAATTATTGATATTTATTGTTGCATATTGGCTGCTATCAATATTTACACAAATGGTATTAATTATTTCTTATAATTGCTCCTTTGGTCAACTTTGACTATCGGAAAATGAAAATGAAAATATGCCGCTGAAAAAAATGTAATCGATATTAAAGTCTCATCCTTTCGGCAACATGGAATTGGTTTTAATTACTTAAATGATTAATATAGTAATTTGCCTTTTATCTGTGATGAAATGAGAAATGGTAATTGTCATTTCTTTGCTAACATTAAATAAAATAAAATAAATTAAGTAAAATACAGTGAAATTATTTTTTTAATTATTGTTTATTACATTTTTGCGCACGTTGGCATCTCTCTGAGTGCATTCTAGTTAAGAGAATGCATTGGCTAACAGTATTTGCAGTGACCTTGTAAGCCATTGCATTATCTTATTTATGCGAAGCTCCCTATATGGGAGACTCGCATATATAAGAGAATGCACTGGCACAAAATATTTTATGCTACCACAGCGCAACTCCCATCACGAACCCCGCCATGAAAGAGTTAACTAGATACTGGAATAAAGTGGGTCAGGTTTCTACATTCAGATTTTCGCCGTTTTGGACTAGGAACCAGTCAATTCAACACGAAGCTTTGAATGCGCGGGTCAATAAACGGACATAAGAGTCACAGCGAAAATGGCAGACCGTAGCTTAGCAAGCCTGATTATAGTGTGCTTGTCATTTGCAGAATGAGGTCCCATGAGGGTGAATTTGGTGATGCTAGCCCGCTACACGGCCTTATCTGCTATGACAGACATAGACTCAGATCTGAAGTTCCCAAATGGTGAATATTTTGATGTACACCCATTGGGAACCTCGATTATGCAATGTGTCGTCTGCCAAATTGGACATATAGAGAAGCTAAATTAAAAAGATAACATAATCTATGTGAAGAAGTTTCTATAGAAATTTGATAGTAAAGAAAATTTCCAGTGAAGATGAGGCCTAAGCAGAATGAGGTCCCCAGAGGGTGAATTTAGTGAATCTAGCCCGCTATGCGGGATAGCGTCACTAAATCCCCCCTCTGGGACCTCATTCTGCAAATGACAGGCACAATAATCCCAGGCTTGGCTTAAATTGCAATGTTCATTCTAAAGCATTTATATCTTTTATTGAGAAAATCTATTAATAAAATGCACTTTTATACTGTCGTAAAGTATAGATTGAATCTGGAATCCGGCATCAAAATGGCATGGAATCCAAGATCAAGCTTAACCCTGTATATACATGTAGTTTCATTAGGACATGTTCAGACAATAAGTTAAAACAAACTATTGTCGCTTGTTGAACTTAATATCTGACCATTTTCCACTAAATAATATGAATAAGTCTGCACCTGTATTAGCTTCTCGTCTATCTGTCGTTTGCTTTTGTAACCTGAACATCCCTACAAATGGACTATTCCAATATATACTTTTGTAATTGAACGGGAGAATCCATTACATGTAGTATAGAAAGTGTTAAAGATGCACTATCCGATTTTACATTCCTAAATTATATACTATCGGCTTCGAAGGTAAAATAATTTAAATAATATTAATTTTGAGTTGCTACTACATTTATACGTGGAGCCCTGGCATTCACACGAACCCCTGAATATGATTAATCATCTGACAGATCCGAGATTAATCCTTTACCCAACAGAATGGCCCTGTGCCAATGCATTCTCTTATATATGCGAGTCGACCATAGGTCGCCTCGCATATATAAGAGAATGCATTGGCTTAACACATTAAAAATTATAAAATTGTTAAAGAATGTAAGAAAAAATGGTAAAAAGTGTTAAAAAAAAGATTTTTTTAGGCCAATGCATTCTCTTATATATGCGAGGCGACCTATGGTCGACTCGCATATATAAGAGAATGCATTGGCACAGGGTTAACTGTAACTATCACAATGTGGTCAAGGAGCCGGTTCCAATGATATCCATATTTGTATGGTTCTATTGAGACAGACCGAAGATATTTTAGGCTGTTGAAGCTTTATTTGGCCGGTTTGGCCGGTTTGTTGGGTAAAGGGTTAATCTGTCCTCGAGATGATATATCATTTACCGTGATCGAAAACGGTAAAGTTAGGAAAATCGTTTAGTATAGTATACATACATTTTCTGATAGCGCGACAAATCGAATTCTCTGGAAAAAAGACTTTGTTTACTTATAAATCTCGTTTCTTTGACATTCAGCGAACTCTGATATACGCATGTTTGATTCCATAATGCTTGGAATAGGCTATACCTCTATGTCCATATACGCAAATCGTCCATTTGACCTAATCCGAAGACATAAAAGCAAGATAACTCCCGTCCGCGATTATAGGCATAAAGTATGTTATATAATTATAGAAGAGTAACGTAACGGGACTCGGTCCAAAACAGCATCAACCCAACCGATATCCCAAGTTGTTGTTGACCGAGAAGACTTGGTATAGGTATTGATGTGAGTATTTGTTAGTCATACACTAATTATTATCACTAAAGCGGTTTTGATGAACTACCGTTGTTGTTGTTGTTATAACTGGATGATACGGGGACCCTAGAATCGGACATTGAATCTTTAAGGATAATTAGGAGTGTACTGACTGGGACTATCAGCTTTGCGTGATCCAAATGCAGGTATCATTACCTCTGGTGGATCTTGCTGAATTGATCTCATGAGACAAATGATGTTGAAAATTGATAAAAAAAAGTACCTTTATATTTTCTGAAGTTATTTTCCACAGCCTTTGCTTAATCTGAACGAATCGAGGAAATGTCATTATGTCTTTAACTCTTTCATGACGGGAGCTGCGCTGGTGCAGCGCTAAAACCCCTGTGTCAGTGCATTCTCTTATACATAGGGAGCCTCGAATATATAAGAAAATTCACTGGCTCACAAGGTCGAGGTAAATATTGTTAGGCCACATCATCATAACAATTCAACAGACCGACCAGCACCATACAGTAATGCCCAAAGTAATTGACCACTTAACCACAGCAGAATTAACCCATTTTTCGGCGAGAGCTTTCCGATGAATGGCAACAAGCCATATTTCCGACTAAATCCTGAAAAATCACCCATAATTCTGCTGTGGTTAAGTGGCCAATTACTTTGAGCATTACTGTAGCAAATAAACAGGACCACTTAACCCTTTCTTTGCTAAATACTCATTGACGAGTAATTCCCTCAGGAAATGTTCAGACAATAACTTCAACAAACTGCCATATCGTTTGTTGAACTTATTTTCTGAACATTATTTTCCCACCATGCAATGAATAAGAGTACTTCTGCATTTATATTATCGTTTTGCCATATGTCGTCTGTTTATATTTCCCGAACAACCCTCCAGATTAATAATAGACCATTCAAAGACATCTCTTTATAACTGGTAGGATAATCCATTTAGCAAATAAAGTGTTCACACACCTTTCACTCTAATATAATAATTTTCACGCATTTGTTGAACTATAATGTCCATAACTTCAACACATCGAGACGTATATATGAGACTGAATTACCTCAAATTTTGCCACTTTGACTGAGAAATAATCAAAATTTGAACAATTGGATGCTATACATATATATAAAAGCGGCATACCAACTTTGTTGCTGAATCCTGAATACCGGTTAAACGAGTACCAGTTAACAGAGGGGTACGAATTCTGCACACCACTTCAAAATATCCCGAATCCCGCGTACCAGACTATGGTGGTGTACACCCCATACAGCTGGGTCAGATCATCGATAAAGGGTGCAATATTGAACACCTCGATCCATACGATCGACTTATACTCAATCAAATAAATCATGCCAAGAATCCTATAATTCGATATAATTTGATGGTTCTTGTTGGTTTACTTATTAGCTCAAGTTCTACTCTTTAACCATTTCATGACGGGAGCTGCGCTAGTGGAGCATTACCAATCATGTACCAATGCAGTCTCTTATATATGCGAGTCTCCCACAGGGAGCCTCGTACATATCAGAGAATGCACTAGCTTACAAGGTCAAGGCACATAGTGTTAGGCAAATGTATTATCTTATATAAGAGAATGCATTGGCAAAGGGTTTTCGAAAAAAATTCAGGAAGCTCTAGTCATGAAGGGTTATCCCTTTTCTTTACAAAATACTCATCACTGACTCATTAGGAAATGCTCAGATAATAAGTTCAATAAACAACCGTCGTTTGTTTAACTTATTATCTAATCATTCAGTTTCCCACCAAAGAATATGAATTATTCTGCAATTGTATTATTATTTCGTCATACTGTCGTCTGCTAATTTATGATGAACACCCCTCCAGACGAATGCTAGATCATTCCAGTGTATACTTTTATAACAGAGTTGAACAATCCATTTAGTAAAGAAAGGGTTAAAATTGAAATTCTTACACTTTCTTTTTTCAGTGTTATATCATAAATTACTTGGCCGGATTCTTTATCTCGGGTTTAAACTCAGCGTTTGACGCTGGTTGTCAAATCCTCTTCCTCCCATACTCACACATGTTGTTTTCATATTGTTCCATCGAATATATACCTAACTCATGAGGCCATATACATAAAAAGGTTTTAATATCTGAATTTGGTAAAACGAAAGACATCAAGGGCGCTCCAATATATATAGTCATAGTTACATATATCGAAGGCACGTCGTCATGTTGTCATCACGAGAATTATCGCCATGACAACAAACCCTGCGAATGTCGATGATATTTGCCGAATATAAAGCGGGCGCTGTAGATCCTTGAAGAGTATCTCAAAGAAGACGATATATAGTATCGTTCCCGTGGCAACACTTTGGAGGATAGCATGAGTCACATTGACATCACTGTGGAGTGTCGCGCCGGAGGATATAACAGTACCAGTCACAACACCAACAACGAGAATTCCCGAGAACGTAACAACGCATAGCAATAGGGTGCTCGACTTCTCGTGTTGCGCCGTGAGTTGCAAACCTAGTCCAAATGCGAGAACACATCGGTGCAAACAAACAGCGAAACACAGATTCCACACATTGTTAACGGTTCCTTGCAACCCAACTGCCATTCCTTCGAAAACACCGTGAAATGACAGGGCCACAATGTAAATAGTTGACCGTATCTGTTCTTGTCCGCTTTCATTTGTTCGACCTAATTCTTTCACCACAGTTCTGACATCTACTTCTGTATCTGACGATTCGTCGGATTCATGCATAATCGAAGGCGGCGGGTCCTCTTCGGGATCCGGGCCCGGATCTTGTTGCATTAGATGATCGACTTCCGTTTCCGGTTCATTATCAAGCACGATAGGCTCCGGTTGAATTTCCGGTTCTGTCATATCAATCCTCTGTTCGGGAGAATTCGGCGGATATCTGCATTCCATATCGAATCCTTCGTCTTCGAGAATAGAGCTTTCCTCTGCGCACATGTCAGCATTACAGTCTTTGACACATCCCATTTTCTGTGATTTTATGTACATGTACTGGATAACTTGCTCAACAAGAACTATGGCGAAGAATCCAGCGAGCACCAACAACTCTGCGAGAGGATAGTTTGATGTGGATGATATCCGATGCAGCAACTGTGTGATCTGGCTACGGGTCTCGGGCAGCAGTAGTAGGAAAGACGTTCCAAGAAATATCCCACCTGGCAAAATAGACAAGGCTTTGGTTAACCATTTCTATACTAAAAACTATACTCATTGACGAGTAGTTTCCTAAGCAAATGTTCAGATAATAATTACCACGTTTGTCAAGGGGAGTGCCAGGGGAAAAAATTGTAGACACAGGGTTGATTATTTTGTGCGCAACACTCCAGGTACACACCCACCAACCTCTTCATGCAAAAAAAAACAAAAACAAAAACTGTTCTTGTAGAGTATACTGTTCCGTTCCCTCACTGACATTTACATGTAGTTCATATCCACAATCAACTCTGATTCTACCTAGATACATTAGGAAGTTCAAAGTTCAAAGTAAATGAAAAAAGCACATGTCCAAACAGCTAGTCAACAATTAATTGTATCCTCCTAATTCAGACTGATTGAATATATTTAAGCTTCTCACATGTTTATGCATATGCACACATGCATATACAGTACCTGTCTAATATAACTGAATATACGAATATGTCTGAATATACCTGACTATATAACATCGATAGATGTGAATGGTTTGCAGAGATGTCATAGCCACATATTAGTGCTGTTGAAGGATGTTGTTCGTTAGGTTCCGCACTTCTATGGATGGGCTGAATGTCTCAAAACGTGATAAATGTGCCCGAGCGACATAATGAAACATAAAAAAACCCCGCATATATGTAAGATATACATGTATGTAAGAGCTAACGACAAAAACATATGACTCCGAAATTGGGTGGCATAAATTGCACAGCCATTAATCCTCTTGCTACTAATTAAAAAGTATATGACGTTGCTCACCGCTGTATTTCCCATGTTACGACGTCGGAAGTACCTATATAGGTCGTTTAAGGACAAAGTGACCCGCGTTTAACCCTCTCTATATTAACTGGATTCTCCCATTCAGTTACAGCAGTTATTTGGAAGGTTCTGTTATTCGTTTGGAGGGGTGTTCAGTTTTTTAATAAAAGCAGACGACACAGAAAAACAGATAATACAAGAGTAGAATGATTCATATTCATTGGTGCTAAATGTTCAGATACTAAGTTCAACAAAGGACCTTAGGACTTATTAAATAAACATTTCCAAAGGGAACTACTCGTCAGTGAGTATTTAGTATAGAAAGGGTTAAGTATACATTAGCGTGCACCAACTCAGGAGTGGATCATTGCCAGGGCATTTTATTAGCAAGTATATCGGATTTTGTCACAAGTGCACATTTTACATAGATTTGACTTTTTTCCAAGACTGGCAGGGACTGGTGCTCAAATATGTACAGTAATTGGGTCAGCTTCTGGAAGTCTGACTCAATATTGTGGCAACGTGGTAAAATATATGTATCTAGATCTACATATTTGCGAATGACTGTCTCTGTGTTCTTTAGAATTTAATGGGGGACCAGCTAGATGGTTCCAAAGGTGTCTAACATGTGTATCTTTTTACGAGAAAGGTAATGGTGCAGGTTAAAATGTTCTTAAGTGACGCTGTTGATGCCAGGGACAGAAATGGGGTAGGGGCAACACAATCGATGACATGATACGAGGAATTTACTGTGTGGTTTGAAGATGCCAATATGGCACCCTCAGAGTTACAGCGGGTCGCGACAACTAATTTGATAAAAACAAAATTGCCATCCAATAGATAATTTAACCATATAAATGTTTGGTTACTGTTTTTACCCTTTCAGTGCCAAGTCCGATTTTTGTATCAACCCATATTTCCTTGATCATTTTTCAAATTTATTGATTATAATAATGTGATACATTGATGGAAAGAGCTCTAAGCTCTTTCCATCAATGTATCACATTATTATAATCAATAAATTTGAAAAATGATCAAGGAAATATGGGTCGATACAAAAATCGGACTTGGTACTGAAAGGGTTAAAGGCAGAATGTGTATCAATTTAGTGAATCCTCACCACGTAATCAGTGAGTACCGCAGGCATTATCCAATCTGGAAGGATGTGACAATCATCTACTATTGCCGAGAATTCCAACCACGTCGATTGTACAGTTTAAATACAGATAACGTCTGAAGTACGCGCAGTTGTAAATAGATACTTCTTTACTAGCGGACGAATTAATCGCGATAAAAAATGGCAATAGCACCGGCAAGGTGAGCCACTGCTTATAATCCATTGTCAGAAAGACGTTTTGTGATGCCCATGTGGGTATACAATTTACGAGAATATAAATTTGAGCAATATTATTCTCTATTCCCACAAACAAACTATCCACAGCGGAAGGTTCCAGATCATTTTTTAAAACCTGGATATATGTGAAACCCCTATTATATCATTAAAAAGCCATTATATATTTTCTTGTCTCTCACTAGTGAATAATAAGGGCGGGCTTCCCGCCACCTTGGCAGCGCACCAACAGATGACTTTACATTGAATCAGGCTGATTAATACTCTTTCGTAAAGCCGACAATGCAAAATGATTGCTTTGTTCATTAGGGTTAAACTAACTAACCAAATTAGACACAAAAACAAAGAGGCAAATTGGGGGACTATATTCTCCGTCTGCAGCTCGAGCGCGCAGTACTGTCGTATACGGTTGTGAAGTGTCTCAGCCAACAAATGAGATGTGTTAAGGATTTTGATTTGTTAAAAAGCCATAAAGCTCTAGTTTGTTCATGGGATATAAGATTTTTTGAAACTCGTTTGATAAATTTGATTCACAACTCGTCTACGAATCATTGTGAATCAAATTGATCAAACTCGTTTCATGACATCTTATATCCCAACTTAGCTCTTTGGAGATCCTCTATATCATGTTGTTGTCAGCAAGATTATACAGCAACCTCACTGTTCGAGCCCCTTAATTATTTCTTCTTCGTCGAGACTTCAATATACAATGTTATGCATCAACTCGATTCAAATGTGTCATATACGTACGAGTAAAATATGTATTTCATCAAGATAAACGAACCATCTGCATGTGTCCTGGATGTTTCCAAATAAACGATCGGAAATCGAAGATCATATCGTGCCAGAATTATCATATTACAAACCCCAACATGGTTGTGCATGTGCTAATTTAGCTCTGCGTGAACAATACGGCAACTTATGTATGCTAGAATTTACATAAGAATTATAGATACACCACAAAGTGTAATGTGTGTCAATTTTTGACATTTGCAAAATGAGCACAGCGAGCTAGCATCACTAAATTCACCACCCGGTGATCTTATTCTGCATGGTCTCATCTGCTATGGGAGACATAGACTCACATTTAAGTTTCCCAAATGGTGAAGATGGTGATGTGCACCGATTGGTCACCTGGATTGTGCATCGTGCCGTCTGCCAATTTGGGGATATAGAAAAAAAATCTAAACAAGTTAAAGTAACTGTCTAAAGAAGTTTCTAAAGAAACTAAAACAAAATGGTTAACTTGATAATAAATATACTTTTCATGCAGAGAAGTCCAAGCCTAAGCAGAATAAGGCCCACGGATGATGAATTTAGTGAGGTTAGCCCGCTGTGCGGGGTAGTGTCACTAAATTAACCATCTGGGAATCTCATTCTGCAAATGTGCGGCACCATATTGTGAGGGCTATAGTGTCAATTCTTCCGATTAGGAGCCTTAACTTTACTGGCTTGTGTTCTATTCCTGTCCGAGTCCAGGGATGGAAGTATGTGCATAAATAAATGGATGAAATACCTTATGCAGATTTAATTTATACGGGAAAGACCTATGTATTGAAGTCATCAACATTTCCCTCAATAAATAGGGCTCCTCTGCACTTTTAGATATCTGGCTTTATCACCTTAACATCCCTCCAAATAAACAATAGATCATTCCGATGTACACTGTTTAACTGACTGTGATAATCCATTTAGTATTGAAAGGGTTAAGATAGCAAATTATGAGAAAGATAGCACTATTTTATAAGACTATTTCCGTCGTAACTGTTCGGTGTTGGCATGATTTCTCATCCTATACAGTGTCTCACTCCTGCTCCTGTCGCATGTGTTATACATATTTGTTATTTGAAGGTTCAAACGTTCGTCGTCCAAAAACTTTTAACCTTTTCAGAACGGGAGCTGCGCTGGTGCAGCATTAAAGATCCAGTGCATGCTCTTATATTATGCGAGTCTCCCATAGGGAGCCTCACATATATAAGAGAATGCACTGCATGGCTTTCAAGTTCGAGCTACATATTGTTAGGCCAAAATATTCTCTTATATATGCGATGCTCCCTATACGGGATACTCGCATATATAAGATAATGCATTGGCACAGGGTTTTTGCCAAGTTTAAGGAAGCTCCAGTCATAGACGGGCTAAACTTAAGAGATGCTGATGATGATGATGGTGATTAAGATGATGACGACGGTGGTAGTGGTAATGTCGATGAGGATGATGGTGCGCGGTATTATATGATGATGCTGTTGTTGATGAATATGATGGTGATTTTGATATGTCACTATACTTATCTGTACTATTGCAGATGGATCTACCAAGCTTAAAGATACGGGCGGCGTTGGCGGTGGGTATCCTGTTAAAATATTCAGCTCCGTCAAAAACCGCCATAAACAGAAAGAATAGTAAAATATAGACAGACCTTGTTCTTATACCAATCAGAAATATGGCATAAACAGTATGTTATTGAAAAATGTTTTTCCTTTGTTATGTAAACAAAAGCAAAAATGTTACAGAACCTGGCTTTGTTTAGATCCTGATATGGTAAACATAAAGAGCGTTATTTGTTACTGTTTTCCTGATATGGATATAATAAAGAACGTTTTACCATTTGTGTGTGATTAACCAATAGAATTGCGCTGTGTTATATGTAAACAGAAGCAAAACTTCTGTAACACGAGAAGGTTCTTGTTTATGTACACCATCGTACGTCTTGACGACAATATACTATGTACGCGCTGATTATGTTTGGCATATGAACAAAACTATATATAATTTAATAATCCTCTGTTGATGGCGATTTGAACAAATATGAATATTTCTGCAACGAACGCCGCCCGTGCATTTAATGTCAACCTGAGCGTCGATGTATATTATGTACATACATGCATATACGATATTTTCCTCTATCTATCTAGCTTGTGTATACTATTTCCATTATATTTCTCAATATCCATTTATCTACATTGGACCAGAGAATAAAGCATATTAGAGTTTTGTATCTGAATGGTATATATTGTTGTCTATTATAGCACAAAGCAAGAAGTGCCACATGCATTTGCATAGATACAAAGGAATATCGCGGCGAAGATGTCAATGGTGGTGTCATGGTGGCGTCACAGTCTATAGACAAGCAATCACATCCATGCCATGCAATTACGCTAGAATAGTATCGGACCAGGCATTATACCAGGTGACAGAAACTGTTGTCTGATCATCAGCATTAAAATCAAATATGTATTCGAAAAGTGGGTGAGATGCGGAAGATTATTTTTTATGAGGCATTAATATCCGAGTGAAAATAATCCTCGCATTGCACGAGAGGAAAACAACTGTTCTCACTCAGAACAGTTAACTATTGTGTTTATTATATTGTCTATTCCATTTCGTTTGTTGCGACACAGACCACAATGAAACGCATGGATCGCTACACCTAACACGTTCTTAAAGCTACAACACCCCCCCCCCCCCCCAGCCATCTAAGTTAAATTAACGCACAAGGATACCGATACCGATAGCGCCTCGACCTCGTACATGTAGAATAACCTCCCGCCTCGCACTCGAGGATAAAACCATATACTCTGCTCAGAAAAGTTAACTATTGTCTATCAGTCTTCTGGGAATGTGGATACGATATATATTTTTACGTAAAAAGTTGGTGAAAATATGATATTTCAGAGCCTCGTATCACACCAAAGGTGCTCACAGGCTTTATGGTGTGCATTAAACATGAATACACAGGAATTAATCAATATTGGCCGCATTATTTACATTTGCATTTACAACTGCATTTGTAGTCTTGGAAAGCTCTATCGAAAAAATATAGCCATTTAACCCCAGATTTGAATTCTTCAACTGGTAGAGGGAATCTCAAATTATCCGGGAGACGGTTCCATAAGATAGAACGTATACAGACAGAAAAGGCACGATCGTCATTTATGTAGTTTACCGTGCTGATCTGAGACCCGATTTGCCAGGAACATAACGTAATAGTGAACTACAGTAATGCCCGAAGTATATGACCCTTTAACCATGCACAGCATAATTATGGGAAATTGTTTCAGAATTTAGTTGGAAATATGGCTTGTTGCCATTCATCGAAAAGATCTCACCGAGAGCTTTCCGATGAATGGCAACAAGCCATATTTCCGACTAAATCCTGAACAAAATTGGTTTAGGGGTCGATTATTTAGGACATTACTGTAGATAGATACATTGGGGCTAGACCATTCATACATTTATAAGTCAGGATGAGACGTTTTAACTCGATACGCTCTTCAATTGTTAGCCTTCAAGTTCCTTCAAGTTTGGGGAGATGTTGCTGACTTTCTTTGTCCTAAAGTAATGAATTTGGCTGCGTTATTTTGTACTATTTGGATTTTTTTTTTACATTAGATTGTTCACAGTAAGAAATAAGGATCAAGAGAGTTCATGTTTTCAAGAAATGGTACACAAACAGGAAGACCGTGTTCAAATTCCACGAATGTACCGTGTGTTTTAAATGGTGTATGGGGCTACGAGACTGCAAACGGTTCTTGACATTTATGTAAAAAAAATAGCGTTATATAGGGAAAGAGATTTGCAATATTTGGATGTCGGACAGGACCTAGCTCAATGTAGTCAAACAGTGAACATTAATTTCAGCCAATGAAATTTCGGCCAGGGCCATCTCGACACCGCATATCTGCTATTTGACCACCCGTACACGAAATATGGACCAACGGTGTCAGTTTCGCTGAATTTGTCATTGTCGCATGGTATCGTGCAAAAGACACACATGATCTCTCAAACGTGTAAAATGACACACATTCAGGATAAACGTGCAAAAAGGCACCCATGCACGCAGGATATCTCAAAAAGTCACAAAGAATATCGAAATCTCACCAAAAAACGCGAACTTAGATTAGTCGTCTGCTAAGTATTTGATTTTGGTCGGAGTGAATTTTCAACGGAATTTGAATGGATATTCCGTTCGCGTTGAGTTTGACTGACTATCATTTGAGATGATGGGTAACATGTTGCACATTTGGTGGTGCACATTTGCACCACCCCCAAATTTAATATTTTTTCCGATTCTGTGATTGGGACCCACCCCCTACAAACTACTTCAAATGACTATTGTACTCAGTTCCTGAATTTATCTGTTCCGTATTATGATTATAGAAGCATTCCTAATTTTAATTTACCAACAAGACTTTCCAATAAATGTGGGCTGTAGAGTATGCTGATGGATTGATATGACATTTGAAATCCAAGATGGCTGCTGGTGGCCATGTTTGTTTAAAAAAAAATTTGGGTAAAAAATGGAGACTCTCATCTAGAGGTCACTTCGATGATCCATATGAAGTTTGGTGGTGACGATTGGATGAGAAATGTGACCTGTAAGGTGTGCTAAAGTATTTGGTCATACAAAGAGTAAAATAGTAAAATCCAAGATGGCCTCTGGCAGCCCTTTTTTCGAGAGGCCACACCGAAGATCCATATGAAGGTTGGTGCTGATCGGATGAGGGATAAGATCTGCATGGTGTGTTAAAGGATTTGGTGATGCAAAGAGTAAAATCCAAGATGGCTGCCAGTGGCCATATTTTTCATAAAAAATCATTCAAATTTGACAGCTCCCATCTGGATGTGATCCTAGACCCATATACCAAATATCGTTGCAATCGGTCAAAGTTTGTTTTAACACCTTTGTTTTATTTTTATAGGTTTTTTGAATAGTCTATTTTTATTTTAAGAGTTCAGTGAAGAGTTTACATTTATTTGAAGAATCTATCAGTGTTATGTTTTCATCTGTATCAGGTTGAATAAATGATTTTTAATAGAACTATTTAAATCTGAGCCTTTCCATGTCAATGTGCATTGATAGATCCTTGATGAAAACATTTATCAAGCTGAACTTTGTATTACCCCTTGGTGTCATCCCTCATTATTAACTGATGAACTCAAACCCCCTACAAAGAGTTAAGTGCATACCTATTACATAATAGAAGCATTCTTTAAACCCTTTGTCCCATTATTTTGAAGAAAAATGATTCTAGGAAAAACTTTACAGGGCCAGGAAAAATGTGTAAGCCGGGCTACTGAACCACCCACCCACCCACACCTAGTGTTCGGGGAAAACATTGCAGACCCCCCCCCCCCTCTGCAGTTGACATATAATTACGGATTACAGTGGCCTCAACTACATGTACGTTGTCCTTATTTCCTTTGCATATTTTGTTCAGGGGTTTAACCCTTTCATGACGGGAGAAGCACTGTGGCAGCATTGAAAATCCTGTGCCAGTGCATTCTCTTATATATGCGAGTTTCCCATAGGGAGCATCGCATATATATAAGAGAATGGACTGGCTTACAAAGTCAAAGTAAATATTGTTTGGCCAATGCATTCCCTATGGGCGACTCGCATATTTTATATAAGAGAATGCATTGTTACAGGGATTTCGCTAAATTTCAGGAAGCTCCTGTCATGGAAGGGTATAGTAACCTATTTTTAAAGGTGCTCAATCTGATCAGACGCTCCTAAATTACTATTTTTTTGGCTTCGGGGGTAACAAATATTTTATTCAAGTCGAGGAACCCACCCGTCAAAGCTCAGAGTGATCAGATATCGATTTTTGAAGTTTGTTATTTCTCGAGATGTGTAATAATATGTGGCCAAGAAACACGCGGTCAAACGGAGGGTCTCGAACAAAATTGGTAATGAAGATGGATAACTCTAAAATCAAGTGGTAATACGGTCAAATTTCGTGATACTTTACTGATAATACGTCCATATTTTGTTGAACAAAATGTTGATAAAAAACAAGTTTTGGGAAATTTGATACCATGGTTGACAGTGGTTAGCATTATTTTGTTGCAATAAATCGATTCTGATAACTAAAGCGTATTTTGAAGAAATGTTGTTGTTGTTGTTGTATCTTGATGGTATGGGTCCGTCTGATCGGATTGAGTATCTGTAATAACATTCTTCGGAAGTAATACTTGGTATAAAATGTTCTTGAACATTAGTATTCTTGCTTCAAACTCTTTCCTCTATTAGAGTAAACGTGACATCGTCGCGATCAAACTCCAGGCAGAGTTATCTCCCATCGCTCCGTTGAGATACAACTGCCATAATGACATTAATTGGTAAGGAATTCTTACGTGTTTTTAGTTCTTATGTTTTAGGATTAAAATTGTCTATGTCTGGCTCAGTTCATATTGTTCTTATCAATACCGAAAGAATTACCATTATTGCAAACTTAAAAAAAAATTTGGTGGTGAAAACAAGGTAATAGGTGACGAAATAGTAGTAAATACAGTTGCGCGACGATATGTAAAAATAGATTTATCGTCTGCAAAGTACACTCATTGTGGCAGTGATATATCGCAGCGATAGCGTAGAGGGCGCTGTATGGAGTATGCGTCGCGATATGACCTGAAATTTTGACCAAATAGTTATCGATGTGACCAATTAACTGTTTCTTGAGAAAATTAAGTGTGTCTTAATAAAGGACTGTTCTAGACTGTGTAAACATACATTCAGAATCATATCTCGTCGACTTCTCTGAAGTCATTTATCTCAAGGCTTGATGTGTGTATGTATGTATAATGTATTTTACTTTAAACATATTTTAATGTATCTAGGAAGCACAAGTTACAAAACTTACAACTTGCCCCTCTCCTGATACAATCATGGAACATACATTAAAATACATAGCAGATAGAGCACAAAGTGTTTATAAAGAGTAGCACAGAATGTGTGTGTGCTGCGGATATCGGGTTTTCATCTGTATTCCAATCTCGGTTATGAAGAAAAGCCTATAATTCAGTGAGTTTGAAAGATGAATGGCGAAATTTACCATGATATCATGCATGGGTTTGTTCAAAACGCTTTGTTTTAGCTATGAAAAGATTGAGTAATGCGAACAAGAGTAGTGTTCTTGTGGTTTGATATACCTTTAACCCCATATAAGAAATGATTTGCTTCATAATGATTGAAAGCCATTAATACTTTGATTTCGATAAAATTCAATTCTCTGATCTATAAATAAAGGGCATACACGAAAATAGTGATTTCGGGTCTTCAGTGTCTAAGTCTACAGGGGCAAATAGGCGAGTCAGATATGTGATTATCAAACATATCCGAACGGAGATCACTACAATGATTCAGCATTTTACAGTGTATTGTATTAATTTTCCTTTTTCCTGTATAATAATAAGAGGGGGGTTTGTTATTGGGTCTATTGTCCCTACATTGCCTTTGAAATCTGAAATGTTTAATGTATGCTCTGGGTCTGATGTTTATTGAGGGGGGGGGGACTGTTCTATCTGTTATTCTGAGCATGCTCTTCGGGCACGATACATTATGGTATATTACCCTTGTATTGTCTTTGCGCTCACATGATCTGCAAATGATATATTCGGTTTTGATTGCAGTCAGTATTGTCCGGGACTTCCTCTCGTGTTGACCGTTTAAGGCACGGATGGCCTTCGCAGTGGGTATACTGTCACACCCGTTAAAACTGCCATAATATTATAAACAGAAAGAATATTAAAATATAAACATATTTAGTTCTTATACTAATCATAAATATTGCGTAAATAGTATATTATTGCTAAGTTATGTTTGTAAACAAAAGCCAGGTTCTGTAACATTTTGGCTTTTGTTTACATAACAAAGCGTACGAACTTGACAATAAAATGCTATTTGCACGATATTTATGATTGGTATAAGAACAACATATTCTATATTTTAATATTCTTTCTGTTTATGGTGGTTTTAACAGATGTTACTATGTTAATTGCAATATATACCTACCACGAAGGCCATCCGTGCCTTTAAGTGGACTGATGTTGGTTTATCCTAGAATGTTATTCGCTACTGATACATTCCCAACTCACATGGCGACAAGGGACATGGCGACATAATTTCCAGTTGTTACAGTACTTTCACTTATCACATTGTACGTGATCACGGAATGTGATCAGTTTGAATGTACTGCAACTATATTGAAAGAGACCAGCTAAACAAAACATATTTGAAAAGTTTAGGCCTACGAAATTTTTATGTCGCGGAAAAGGAAAATTAAGTTCTATATCCGTGCTCGATATTATTCATATAAATTTATGACCGAGTTCGCCATTGTAGCGGCACATGCAACACTTTATAGATCACGTGACCAAATAACAAGATTTGAAAAGCGGGGCGCGAACGTAATCGCCGGTGAAAAACAATATACACTTCTGTCCGGTTTGAAAAGATGGGTACGAATGTGGTTATAATTATAGTCTTGTGACGACGACTCATTCAACATCAGGTTTCGAAAAAATTGTCACAAGTTAGTTACAGTTGTATACACACCTGAAAAGCACCGTAAACCTCTAAGGAAGAACTCGAATACATTCTTCCGTTTAATAATCCCTGTTCCACAAATTTGACTCAGCCTGAATGGAAGTAGTCCGAACATAACAGTGGAAATCGCCAACACGAGCAACGACACAATCTTAGCTACTATAACGTCCATATCAATTTTCCGATCATATGTCAAAACATGGAACGGCACTGTCCCGTTCCCACCGATCACACCTGTAGTATCAATCTTGATTTATCCGTTTCCACTAAAACGAAACGAAACGTTCCGCCATATATAGATTTCCCGCGCTCGCGATACGACTGTGTCGTCTGCTTGTAGTCATATTGTCCAATAAATAGGGATAGCATTTTATTGGTGAGTATCAGGCGGAATTATTTTGTCGATACCACGTGACTGGCAGAATGTTAGGATTGTGGGCTTTATTAGGTATCTGAGTGTCGTCTGGTCATGTTGGGTGCACGGAATATCACTATCGATCATCAATGCTATAGTACGGAGGCATAGTATGTGTACAAAGCCATCAACGGGATTAATTAACCTATTAGTATAACAAAATGAACCATGGTTTATCCGTTTTATTCATTGATGCACAATTAAGTATCTGTGTTATACATGATCCCGTATACAATACGTGATTGGGTGTCCACCGATTTGCTCTGTGTTCTACGGATCGAAGTCTTATTCGCCTTCTCTTGAAACACCTGCCCCTGCTGCTCTGTTACACTAACCTGGCGTATAGAATGGTTGTACCAGGGGAATGAACACAAGGGCAGCGACGCGGATGTGCAACGGAGCGCGCTATAAATCTCGGTAGTGTATAAATTCGATGCATGTGAACGGAACTGGGCTCATGAATACTAGATTTTTTTCACAAAATTCACGGATAAAGTTACGACTATACGTTTAAGGTAGTACCGTAGTACGTCATCAAACCAGGGTACTCCGTCAGCAAATTATGCGCACGTTCTAACTGCATGTGACCATGATGTTTAAACCATCGATCATAACGGATAGGATATCAATTTATTCCGTTTGTATCAAAATATTCATTTAAAGATACAGACAATCGGTCAGTTAGTTGTGTTGTGTGATACAGCCATAACTTATCAAAGTTTTGAAGAACATATAGATTTATAGAATGATATGGGTGTCAATATTCCTGTGCGACAAGAGAATCCAGATCTTATACGTTAACATATACTATGCATGGGGGCGTCATGCAGTGATGCCAGCTCGACCTCGACCCCGGAACATGGTGAAATATGACAACAGAAGACGGAATGCAATTGCATATTCTAACTATATATATATTCCAACATAAGCCGATATTTTGGATGTTGCTACGTCAACAGAGACTAGAGAAGGTTCCAAAATAAATGATGAATATCAAAGTGAGTCGCAAAAAGAACAAAAGCCTCCAGTTATACACTAAAACCGTGAATTAAGACCAATCCACATGGGTCAATTTTCGTAACATCGGAAAGTGATATCGCGAGCATGGTGAATGACACATTCAGTAAGTGTGTCCAGAAATGAGTCATATTAGAAGCAAAATATGACACATTTCTTCATTTAAGTTTGTAGTTTGATATCGCGAAATGATGAAGGCTATCTTGGGGGGGGGGGGCGTCTCTGCGGCCAGAGGACACTCTAATCCGACATTTTTACGAGAGCATGTTTGCTGGCAGACGCCGCGGATTTGGCAATTGCGACGAGTGGAAACAAACATATACTTATGGAGAGTCTTAGGGTTGTTTACATTGCTGTATATCTGTATGCAGTTATACACGCATGCTAGTGTAAACGGGTTGATATATATAAGTGCACACAGAAACAAAACGGCATTCGTTCGTGTGAGCAAAAATCGTATCCGTTATATGTCACGGTCAAAACCGAGACATTGCGACAGACAAATCTGATTTGATTAATTGTTACTCGGGCTTGGCGAATGTGCTTAATCTTTATTTGTCATTTCAACTCATGTAGTTTACACTTTGTAAGCGAGAACATGTGTGCTGGTGCGTGTGGTGACAAAGTGCTTAAAGTAAAGTGTTTACTATACAGTATATTTATTAATATTTGTTCTTCTTGTGATAGCTGTGATGTTGTATTGTTGCATAAACACTGCCCCTTGGAACGTGAATTGCATTTCCTAGCCGGTTGAATGTCCGCATGCAGTTGATTACGATTGATCGTCCGTATATGGCGGAACAGCAATTCTTTGAAGGAAATCGGTTGCTGCTAGAGCATGATTATAGTCACATAACGACCCGAGAATAACTGGACTTAATCTAAAATGGTCCTACGGTTCGCCTTTAGTAGTCTGCGTATATATGTAGATGAAGAAAGTGATGGAGAGTAACATAAATGATGCAGTAATTTTATTGTTCAGGGTGTTTTCAATGCATGGGGCTGTGCAATTCGTAATCGTGGTAATATGAGCGAGCTATCAAGATTTAGTCTCTATCGGTATACATCTTTGAAAATGTCAGATATAAAAAATTTCTTACAATCATCCAGCACATTTACTTTTTTCAGCGATGCGCATGGTACTGTATCCTGGTTGGAACATAATATGTATATAACATCAGACCACTTTCCATTAAGTGTATCTATCAAGTCGGACGTCGACCTTGCAAACGCACACACAATGAGCAATTAGATTATTACCCGCAAAATGACCGAACAAGAGCTAAGAGAAATTAAGCTGGAGATATAGTAATACGCGATTCTCAGTTTCAAGACTGCAATGATTATTATTAACTCAGCAATTGAGTATACACGTATGACCACTTGCGAAGTTCTGCTTCTAAATATCTGATGGTTTATTCCGATGCGAATGAACAATGCTGTCAAATTCGTTGATGGAACTCGCACGTGAAACGGTTACATAGTGAAGCCAGAGAATCATTTCAGCCAAACCTTGGCTGTTTATTTCACACCACTTTCTGGGATAACCTGTGTGTCGACTGAGAACCTGTGTGTCAATTGAGGAGAACACACGGAGGATTTGTGTAAATGTTAGCCCAAACGACATTTCGAAGTAACGACGGGTTTGTTGTTTATTTCGAGGAATAATACCGCATCATATGAATTCAGCCCAAATATATTGACAGGTGTCAAGGGTCTAACTCTATACTGAGCAATAAAAAACTAATATTAATAAATACCGAGTATATTTAATTTAACGCCAATGGGTCGTTTATGTGCGTTTAAGAGTGTATTTATGCCTAAAGCAAAGTGAAATAACGATCTTAAAATGAATTGGCCGGTATATTTTATTAGTTATCAGGGTTACCAGGGTCGTAGTTGCATAAATTACAATATATTTTATGTTTATGCTAAGATAACTTGATCGGTATTGAGGTTAACACAAATCCCATATATGGAAATTCCAAATATGGAAAGTGACGTGCGCAAAACAGATAAAACGACGAAATGTTGTAAAATTCCACGTCTGAATACGCGTCTTATTCTCACTTATACCGTGTTTATATCAGTGTTATTCTATGTGTTGTTGTGTATTGTATTACTTTGATCAAGGTTGCGCTTTTGTTATTCTCACAAAAGGTAAATTTGATGCGTGTTTGATGCGTGTTTACATTTCAAAATTGCGTCTGCCATCTACAGTAACACTAACAGTGCGACGGAATTCCACATGTCCGAGCGCCATTGACTGATTGATTCCTTAATTACGAGACTAATTTATCGAATGAGGTCAAATTTTCGCATATAACAAGACTCGTATGTTATTCTGCACCATTCTGACGAGTGCCGACTTTCATTTCGCATTATTTTCGTTTTTATCGAAAAATAATCGTTCTCTATGCCTATGCCATGGACTGGAGATTCCCATGTAAATTTTTTCAACCAAAAAAAAATTCATTGTTTTGCCAATTTCAAGCTAGTTTATAGCATGGTCATGGCATAATTTGGCCTAGCGAGTGTCGGTAGACGTTTCTTGAGTGTGCACAACAAATTTTGGTCCCAACGAAGCAGGCTAAAATCCTGAAATTTGTCAATTTTACTTTGCGTGTGAAGAAAATATTCATTTAAACTTCCAAAATTGGTTGAAATATACTCAACAACAGTCAGTTGAATGGTGACATTATTTATAGTGACCGACTAACTTCCACGATGAATCAAATTTGTTTTTATTGGTGACAATTATGTCGCGAGAGATAAAAATGTAAATTTTTTAAAGAAAATGTTAAATTTTAGCTCATTTTAAGACTTTAATTGCTTGTAGATCGGTGTTAATTATCTTCGTCAATGATGTCATGTCACGCTTGTTAATAATTCATTTGTTCGGAAATACTTATTGGGGGTCGAAATGTATAAAATTTAACTATACCACCACTTCCAAAAACAACACCGATAAACAATAACGCTCTTTGTTCCATGCAATGGAAATGGCTATTTATTGTCCTGATATCAGTGATATAAATGAATGCCTAAAATTAGTATTATCCTGAAATAAATTTATGCCACTTTGGCGAACATGGGAACCACGGTACAATTTATGCCATTTAGGCACACTTCAGAGTGAAATCAGGGCTTATATTTCGGCGAGAATCCAAATCTAGATTCTCGTAAATATTCTTGCAAATTACCCTGGATTCTCGTGAAAAAGTATATATGGATTCTCGCAAAATCAGATGAAATATATGCCCTGGAAATATAGCAAATCGTTTAATGCTTTAGAATTTTTGTTTTCGGAGATTTATATATATGCTTAAAGACATATTATGGACTTGTTATGGACTTTTTCGGGTGCGAGAAATTGATAAGTTAGTGCTCAGGCACTTTGCCAACCTGGGGAATGTTATCATTCTACTAAGATCACTGAAAATTTCCAAAAAAATCTACCACACCACTTCATAGAGAACATCGTCTGAACTACTCCAAATTGTAAATATTTACATCTCGATTCGGGGCGCAACTATCGGCTATAATTAAACAAAAATGATTTCGCCATCGAGAGTCATTGCATTTAACTAATATATAAGAATGACGTTGTGTATCATCCATTTGAATTAATATTCGTAACGAATAACTACTTTGAGAAAGATTATTCTTAATTTCTATTTGATCACTCTGCCCGGTGTCTGCCGGAGTGTTTCACATCACTTTAATCAAGGAAGACTGTTCAGAAAAACTGCATTTCAAGAAATCGTTTAATGCTTTCGAATTTTGGTTTTCGGAGATTTATATATATGCTTAAAGACATATTATGGACTTGTTATGGACTTTTTCGGGTGCGAGAAATTGATAAGTTAGTGCTCAGGCACTTTGCCAACCTGGGGAATGTTATCATTCTACTAACATCACTGAAAATTTCCAAAAAAATCTACCACACCACTTCATAGACAACATCGTCTGAACTACTCCAAATTGTAAATATTTACATCTCGATTCGGGGCGCAACTATCGGCTATAATTAAACAAAAATTATTTCGCCATCGAGAGTCATTGCATTTAACTAATATATAAGAATGACGTTGTGTATCATCCATTTAGATTAATATTCGTAACAAATAACTACTTTGAGAAAGATTATTCTTAATTTGATCACTCTGCCCGTTGTCTGCCGGAGTGTTTCACATCACTTTAATCAAGGAAGACTGTTCAGAAAAACTGCATTTCAAGATCACCAAACAACTTTCCTTTTTATGGCCACCACATCTTTCCAAAGATGTACTTCTTCCATTTTGCTATCAAAGACCGAAAAATGTCGTTAAACTAGAGATCCAAATACCCACTAAGGGCCCCTATATCTTGAAATATTAAAGACCGAGAATGTCGTTAAACTATAAAGACCGAAAAATGTCGTTAAACTAGAGATCCAAATACCCCCTATATCTTGAGATATTATAAAGACCGAAAAATGTCATTAAACTATTAAAGACCGAAAAATGTCGTTAAACTACAAAGACCGAAAAATGTCGTTAAACTAGAGATCCAAACATCCCCATCCCCTATTTTTTTAGACAATTAAGAACGAAATATGTCGTTACACCATTAATACATAATTTGTGTTTATGAAAGTCTGGCACCCATTAGCAGTTTGTTTTCAGTACATTTTAATATTCATTGGAACGTAAACAATTATTCGCTGACAGAAATCATGTTAATATTGCCTTTCGTTACTGGTTTCCTCGACTCAAATATTTCTCACTGCTCAATACTTATAATTAAAAAAAATGTTCTGTGTTTTGTGTCACTTCTTAATAGCATTATGTATTCTGCTATTGACAAGAAAAAAAGTTGCAGTATACGTTAAAGGTACGGAAGGCCTTGGTGGGTATCCTGTGAACATATTTCCACCTGCCAAAAACCGCTACAAACGAAAATAATATTCAAATATAGACATACTTTGTTAATATACAAATGAGAAATATCTCATAAACAGTATGTTATTGTCGTAAATTTGACGATTGTTATGTAAACAAAGGATAAAAAGTTACTTTCTTGGTGTTTCTTTATATTATGATGGTAAACATAAAGAGCGTTCTTTGTTGCTCAATTCCTTATTTGGAAATAATAAAGAGCGTTTATACCATTTGTGTGTGATTAGCCAGTAGCATTGTGCTGCCTTCTATAACACAATCAGACTCTTGTTTAGGTAAAATTTAGTAGGTCTTTATGTGAGCATGATGTTTACGCGATAGTGATCGTATATTTGAACCAAAATGTATGCGTTTTAATATTTTTCTGTTTACGGTGTTTGGAACAAATATGAATATTTTCGACAACTAAGCCCCCTCGTCCCTTTAATATAATTAATATAACATCCCTCATCCAATAATCTCCAAATTGCATATCTAATTTCAATCCTAGTTACACGTCACGCCGCCCCTCATCATTTGCCAATTGTACACCCTTTTTTTTGCTGCTGCTGCAACTGTTCAATTTCTTTAAAAATTATTGAAAAAATGGCCCTCCCACCGGCCGACATTTACCTCTGATTTTTTTTTTATCATCGGTCCGCACCAAAATTGAGCACACGTCCCTATATAATATACCTATTTAAACCGAGTATACACGGTGGTGTACTATATCAACCGTTCATTTAACCGTTTAGGTAGCATATTTCCACGTATACGTTATCGCGACAAATCCCTGCTGATCTGTTATTAATGAACCAAACACTTAACATGTCAACACACTCTGGCCCGCCAATGCTACAGTGTATAAACGTAACGGGGCAAATATGCACATTATATTGGCAGCTAACGAGAGCATTCATCATCAGCAATCTGCTCACCCCTTTTAGCCGATACGATAGAAACTAAACGATTTGTTACTTCTAATTACCCGTACTTAATTACACTACTTGCGTGTTAATAAAGTACGACCCCATTACCACTAAAGGTGAAACATGGGATTTAGAACATTAATATTCACTCTTACATAGTTCCACATTCAAGGTTCGTCTTGTGTAATCGTATGTCAGTTGTAACGTTGTGAAACCGCAACCGAACTGAATTATTCTATTGCTAAATAGTTCATGGCTGACCTGATGCATGCATCTTAGTTTTCTTGTGTCTATATTGTGCGTTAATCAGGGTAGACCTCGATGCTGGTATATGTTCGACATCATGTGCCGAATTCGCTCGAGATTAAAATATGCGCCGCGAGAATGCAAGGCGAGTGCTGAGCAGCTAAGTTAAAGGTACTCAACCCGATAAAACTCCTCTCAATTACTATTTCAATGGCTTCGGGGGTCAAAAATATTTGATTCGAGTCGAGGAAGTCACCCATCAAAGCTCAGATTTGTTAGATATCGATTTTAGAAATCTATTATTTTTCATTATCGGGAATTCTTTCTGGCCCAGAAGAATGTCAAAAATTCGTTATTTTTACCCACTTGATTATAGAGTTATCCATCCTTGTCTGTTTGAATAGAATTTTGGCGTAATATCTCGAGCAGGTTACCAAATTGACGGCAGTTATTGGTACTCATCTCGAGAACATAAGAATTTTCAAAAATCAATATCTAATAACTCTGAGCTTTGTTTGATGGGTTCCTCGACTCGAATCAAATATTTTTTACCCCCAAAGCCAAAGAAATAGTAATATAGGACCCTCTGATCGGATTGTTGTTGTTGGAATCTGTTGAGATGGGGACCCTCTTTACGGGTTGAGTACCTTTAAAGCAGATAAAATTGAAAACAGTTTGGAAACAAACAATATATGGATATTTTAGATCTGTTTCAAGCTGGGAATGCCTGTTCTGTTGGTGGATCAAATGGTGAAGCATATATATGCAACATGTTGGACGAACACTTCCGACTTAGCTACAGCGATAAACAAGCACAAAACAATCATAGAAATATTATTGATAGATATATTGACCACGGCGAACTCTATATTTCCGAAACCGATGTTTCCGATGCTGTTAACAGACTAAAATCAGGAAAATATGCAGGGTCTGATAACATATCGGCTACATCTGAAAATGAATGATAAATATATCTCAGTTTACACCGCCTGAAGATATTGTTTAATGCTATAAATATGGACATCTTCCTCCTGATATTTAAAAAACTTAAAATTGAATCTAGTGCCTATATTCAAATATAAAGCCGGAAACATTTCTGACAGACAACTACCATCCGGTTGCATTGTCGTGCATTATTTCGAAGGTGCTGGAAATGGTACTACTTTAAAAATATTCAGATTGTTTATACACAACAGACAATCAATTTGGATTTAAAAAAAAGAACATTCAACGGATGGTTGTATATTTGTGTTGAAGGAGACTATTGGACACTACAGCTATAGAGAAACGCCAGTATTTGTATGTTTTAGACGCTAGCAAGGCATTTAATCGTGCCAATCACGAAAATCCATAGCAAATTTTTGAGCGATGATCTGTACCTCCTGTTATCATCAGTATTCTTGAGGACTGGTTTCAAAATTAAATATATAATGTTAGATGCGAACAGTCGTACTCAATTAGTTTTATGCCAAGCAGTGGTGTCCCGCAGGGTCACCGACTGAGTCCTTACCTGTTTAATGTGTATACAAACATGATCAGCGAAAAATTGAACGAATGTAATGCCGGTGTGCCATTGGTGGTGAGACTATTAACTATGCAGACGATATGTGTCTTATTGCTCACTATATAGAGGCGTCTTTTGAGAACTTACAGTATGTTATAATAATGCATATATGAAGTTTATGGGTTATGAACGATCATATAGCGCGAGTGTGATGTGTTTATAAGTTTGCCCGTGTTGGTACGGAATGGTGTGTATGAATTTAGAGAGAGACTATAATTATGTTAAAAAAAATTCTTACCGCCATTTATAATTCCGATGCAATATACCGTTCTCATTTGCTTAATAATTGGAACCATCTGCTTATGTGAATTTATTCTTAAATACTGTAATATATATATACGGTTATTTAATTGTAAACCTATATGTGGGCGTTTCATGCCTCCAATAAATCAATATATATATGATCAAGCCTCGGACAACTATCCTTAATTGACCGATTCAATAGAAAATGATTGTGCGCGTTGTGCATAATCTGGTAGATCGTGCAACGTGAAAATCTCACGGCGCACTATTATACATGCAATGCAGTGTTCAGTAATCCTCATCGTCGTAGGTGATGGCTGTATTATACAACAAAACTAATTGACGGAGTGTCTGCATTTTTAATGAAAGTTAAACCGAATAAATGCTTACGTATCCGTTGTGACAGATAAGACACCACGGTTACAGTTATAATATGCACATAATTTGATGACGTAGTACCCTAACCGTAGTCGTAACTCTAGCTGTGAGGTTTGCGAAACGTGCCGGCCGGTTACTGACGTGAATTCAAATGTGACTGAAGGTATATAAGTGAATTTTGAATTGCGATAGATGTTGCTATCAGTATACAGCTACAGTACATACAAACATAAAATGCCTACCTAATATTTTAGAGGCTACTTATACATGGGAAATCACTCTACTGCACATAGAAATCGCCGACCGCCGACAATAACTGACATACCAAATCAGGCGTTAGTTATATATACACGTAATCACTTTGCATAGGATATATATGGTAACAATATTAAGAATGTGCATATGAATAGTGCAGCAGCATAAATACATAAGAATGGAAATGTTGACTTGTAAATATATATTCCTGTGGTGGCATTACCCTGCTGGGCTGTCGTATTGCCTCCCTTCGAGTGGACAATTCGCGGGTTTGCGTTTATCAAGGATCGAACCAGCTTTAATTGACATTGATTGGTGGCTTATGTCAGCTAAATACACAATGCCCCTTATCGGCCGAACCAGCTTAAGGCCCTCGTGGAATAGAACTTTAGACCACGAAGTTTGCGCTACGAGGTATATAGGTATAGCCGGGCATCCCGAGCTCACTGAAGCCAATCCGATCGCGACCTTGTACTTGACACTATGCGCCCGGTCCTGTTCTAATAAGCTGGACATCAAAATAATGAACAGCGTCCTGCCCAATCTCACATCTCGATTATATTTATCCGTCCACTTCCTATTCCTTCTTTATTAACCGCAGGCTTATGCGACGAACCTATTGACTCCTTGTTTGTTGATTGAACGTCGCCCCCAGGAAAGATTCCGCTCTCGATTCCGAATAAAACATCTAATTTCCCCGACGAATGAATTAGTTAATCTATTTTGTGTGTACCATGGTGATTGGCATGTCTGTAACCTTGCTGATATCTCGCGAATGTCTGGGTCCTGACGTCGGAATCACCAATTGAAACAAATCTAGTGTCATCTAAAGTCCCAAATGAGATCGCAACCCAGAAACCCATGCAGCGAGTCAGTTTAACAATATTATTTGACTCCTGAGCTCTTGTTAGACAACTATCAAATGGGAAATGAAATTGAGATCAATAAAGTAAAGTGCTGCAAGTAACGCTGTACAAATGCGTATAATCGAGAAAAAACCCGCCTCAGATGCATCATGCATGAATATAGAGGCATAGTTACGGGAAACGTAGCATGAGAGATAGGATAGGATAGGTTTTTTAATTTCCATTACACGTATATATTACATAATAATAATGAAAATTATGGATAATTCTGTAGTATATTGTGGGGGATAGCACAATCTGGCAAGACTGACTTCCTGCCATCCCCCGAGATCGCAAGCCCCGAGTGTTACGGTATCGTCCCGCTTTCTGGCCTCACGAATAATATCGACATATAGAACGCATGAGCAGTTCTGTGTTTATTAAACACTCGCCCGCAATTTCCCGTATATATGATACCAAGCATAAATGTGAAGAGTTATCGTGCTTTATAGTCTTAATTGTGCATATTCGGTTATGCTTTGACGTATTTTATACAGTACCAGTTGAGATGTCATTTCGAATACAACGTCATTTTGCAAACATATATGTATTTTCAAATTCAACAATATATTACAATGTAGACACATCGACGAGAAAACGACTTGGGCAGTATAACGGATGCGTTTTGGTGCATGACCGGTCATTTCTACCCCTGGTCACGTGGGCCTGTTAATTTAGCTATGATGTTGGTGGGACCTGCTAATTTAGCTATGTTGGTGGGTCCTGCTAATTTAGCTATGATGTTGGTGGGACCTGCTAATTTATCTATGTTGGTGGGTCCTGCAAATTTAGCTATGATGTTGGTGGGACCTACTAATTTAGTATGATGTTAGTGGGTCCTGCTAATTTAGCTATGTTGGTGGGTCCTGCTAATTTAGCTATGATGTTGGTGGGTCCTGCTAATTTAGCTATGATGTTGGTGGGTCCTGCTAATTTAGCTATGGTGTTGGTGGGTCCTGCTAATTTAGCTATGATGTTGGTGTGACCTGCTAATTTAGCTATGATGTTGGTGGGACATGCTATTTTAGCTATGATGTTTATGGGTCCTGCTAATTTAGCTGAGATGTTGGTGGGTCCTGCTAATTTAGCTATGATGTTGGTGGGACCTGCTAATTTAGCTATGCTGTTGGTGGGACAGGCTAATTTAGCTATGATGTTGGTGGGTCCTGCTAATTTAGCTATGATGTTGGTGGGTCCTGCTAATTTAGGTATGATGTTGGTGGGACCTGCTAATTTAGCTATGATGTTGGTATGGCATCTAATTTAGCTATGATGTTGGTGGGTCCTGCTAATTTACCTATAATGTTGTTGGTCCTGCTATATAATTTAGCTATGTTTGTGTGGCCTGCTAATTTAGCTATGGTATTGGTGGGTCCTGCTAATATAGCTATGATGTGTGTGGGTCCTGCTAATTTAGCTATGGTATTGGTGGGCCATACTAATTTAGCTATGGTATTTGTGGGCCAAAGTAATGCTTTTAATAAAAAAATTCGCGGCCTTTGCAGCGGTTCGATGAAAAACCAGTAGCTGCATGAAACATTTACGGGGCGTATACCGGTATATGTTCTTTCTATTTTAATAATGACTGCTGTGTTTTCTGAAATACGAGCGAAAGAGCCAACTTGATTGTTATCGATTTGCAACAACCAAGCAACCAAGTCCATGATTATTGTATACAGATAGTGGCTTTTTTCGAATCGTTGGAATTAGACGAAGACCTCTAAAATAACAATTTATGAAAATAACGGGGCTTTGTCTTAACAGTGTCATTTTGCCTCACCAGCATCATAGCTGAATCAGCTAGACCACCAACAGCATAGCAAATTAGCAGGAAACTTAACCAAGAGTCATCTCCGAAAGGTGTATAATTGTTAATTTCGGTGGTGGTATAGGCGCGCTGTTTGTGTGGTGCACACATACGCCTCTATAACCTCTCTCCATTCCTAACATGTCTGTGGAATGGCTTCAACATATATACGGAATCCATAAAGGATTGCAGGAACAAATCAATTAGTGGGATAATGGAAGATATATAAACATGAACACGGTACACAATGGAAATGTTAGGTTTTAGAGATTCGGCTTATTTCGACAGCGGTGTGTGTAGATAGACCATAGGTTGACTAACATGCCATGAAGAACTGGAGGCCAATAATATGATTGAATACATCTTACAATCTTGCTTCTGCATGTATAGCAGAAAGACTGAAAAAGTACTGCCCCAAATCATCGATAATGATTAGACCGGATTCTTAGCTGGGCGTCACATCGTGCAGAACTATTAACATCGTGAGACAGAATGTTAATATAAATGGTATAAATCTCGGCAGCTCAGAATATATATAAGATCACACAATACGCGGACGATATGTACAACGCTTATTCTCGACGGCTCAGATATTCTATATACACTTGATGTTTTGCCCGTATATCGGGTTAAACAAATAATTCAGAGAAGTATCAGGCAGCGTCCATGGGTGTGGCCCCACAAACGATAGACGATGCCTTAAGTATCGAAGTAACTGAACAGGCGCCGATTTTTAGAAGCTGCATTGGTTTTTAAGACAGTGCATTTTTGGGAGGATTCGGTGGGAATCGAACCCCGGCCCCTGACTGCGAGCGCGCCTTACGACTCAAAGTCCGACGTCAATACCACACGGCCACCGAAGCGACACAATGATCGCCCAAAAATTTGCACTGTCTCAAAAACCCATATAAAATATTTGAAATTTGTACAGGATGAGCGGTGATTGTTGAAAAATCATTATAACAGTTTTAGTTCTCCATGTTCTGCTTAATGATGATGTTTTTATAGATTTATATATTTTTCACATTTAATCGATGCGAGTGCATTGGGTCCCTTTAAAAAAAAGAAACCGCGAATAACAAAAAAACCCAAAACGCCAAAGACGCTTTTCTCACGCGGCACATGACACGTCTTTGTCTCGGTTGTCTGTGTTACGATGGGAACATACACTTTCTCATATTACATACGTGTATTCCCGTTCACTCCGATGTCGGCGACACCCTAGGGGTCGGTGGTGACACTGAGCTGAACATTAGTAGATTTTGTTCATCATTGAATGCTTATCACATTCGTGGTTCATATAACTGAATGCAGAAAGAACTTATAAATCAATAATATATAGCATTTAATTATAGCGCTTCATCATTGGTGCAGCTCGAAGCGTCCTTCTCTGGAGACCAGATACCTATGCAACGGAAGCGAACAAACAAAACGCAACGCATTACCACTCACACCAGAGACCAAATAACGGCGAGTCTACGTCAACGAGCAAGCACAGCTTATTAGTCTACTCATTGGAGACCAAGTCTCACGTTATCCGGTTTATCAACTGGAACTTGTCACAATATATTAGTCAAAAGAGTGACATATGCCGCGTGCAGTGGCGTATAATGAGCGGTAATTGAATACAAACCGTATTACAATTCTCATAGGGCGGGCAAACGCACATCTTTCAGGGACGAGGCGAACTACTCTCGTATGACCTGTATAATAGACGCATCAGGAAATATCTCCGTGGCCCCTATATAGTGGGGGGGGGCTGTATGGAAGGCCAAGTTCTTATTTATTAATAATTGCATTTAAGTGCAATTCAATTGCCCTGACACACAATCAATTGTGCTGAGGCACAATTCAGTCGCGCTGAAAGTGCTGAACCGCAATCAATGGCACTGAAGCGAAATTGAATTAATTGTACTCACGCATGATCCAATTTCCGCTAAAAACTAATGAGTTGCAGCGGAATTTGCGACCAAAATGTTCAAAAGAATCAAAAGTTGTAAAAGCAAGTGATGCAATCCCAAACACTTGCATTTTCAAGCACGATATGTCCGATATGGTGGCAACAAGTTACTCCATTGTGCGTTTTCATCGGTACACTGTCATGTGTGTCCTCCAACCATTCTGCGAAAAGTGACAAACCATGCATCGAAAAATGCTACGAAGAGTTCTTTGCGCAAACTTTTTGTCCTAGTTTCCTACGGCCACTGTAAGTAGACACAATTGGAATTAAAGAGACACGCTGCAGATACGAGACTGTATTCATAATTTGACACGTTTATACAAAACAAAATCTGGTTTATGAGATTTATACATGTTATATAGCCACTACTATTTTAGGGGCTACAAATTTCATGGCGACATATAAATCACTTCTAATTTTGAGATTTTCGAGTGGCATAGAAAATGCACTCTAATCTCACTGGGAGCGGTTCCATCACTAACATATAATTATAGTGTCACAGTCCTCAGCGACCATTTATACTGTTACAATGTATGGTCTATCTATCACGATCTGTCTGTGGCACACGATTAGATAGCGGAAGATTAATCGGGATTCACGATCAGATAGAGACTGATATTCAAACGGAACAATAGGTGACATGACACGCGAGGTTAGGATTACATTTCAAAATTAGTATCCTGGGTTAACCCTTTAGGCCTTTACCCAACAGAAGGGCCCTGTGCCAATGCATTCTCTTATATATGCGAGTCGACCATAGGTCGCCTCGCATATATAAGAGAATGCATTGGCTTAACACATTAAAAATTATAAAATTGTTAAAGAATGTAAGAAAAAATGGTAAAAAGTGTTAAAAAAAGATTTTTTTTTAGGCCAATGCATTCTCTTATATATGCGAGGCGACCTATGGTCGACTCGCATATATAAGAGAATGCATTGGCACAGGGCATAACTGTAACTATCACAATGTGGTCAAGGAGCCGGTTCCAATGATATCCATATGTGTATGGTTCTATTGAGACAGACCGAAGATATTTTAGGCTGTTGAAGCTTTATTTGGCCGGTTGTGGCCGGTTTGTTGGGTAAAGGGTTAATCGGAAGGGTGATCTGACTCTATATAGAGTAGTATAGTATATAAAAAACACCACAATTGATCAACTTTGAACAGCTGTTTAAAACACTTCTTCAAACATCTCGGGTACCACGTGTTATTGCGATTTAATATCACTCGCTATATATAATCGTGAATCCATATTAAATATATTTCGCTATCCGATCTTTTGCGTATTGGCTGAACATGTATATACAAACCTTATCAAACCTTATATAATAAAGCATTGAGTCAACAATTATCTATGGCTTGCATCACGTCCGCACAACTGTCCACCATGACATCGCCAGACAACCAATCACGACATGAAGTGGGTGAATCTCTTCCCCGACTCTTTCTGATTGATGTGTGTTTATGGCGATGAACATGGATGTATTGTAGCTTAAAGATGGTCCATAATGATCGTCAATCATGCAAATGACTGTAAAAAGGATTTCGGTCCGTTGACCTAATTATTCACAGCCAGCGTAAAAGCTAAACCATGTCATTTTAGTGGAAAATTGGCGACAATGTCCCGTGGGCATTCCTGTGTTTAATCTGATAAATGGTAAAGTTACAGTGTGCCTCTTGCCAGTATTAACAGATCAGGTCCCAAATAGACTTAACCCTTTGAACCCTGGCGCCCCACAGTGATAGACACCCTGACCCGGGACTCCCAGTGGTATGTCCGCTTAAATTAGATAGTTTCTAGTAGCATGGTGTTGATTATGTTGAAATTGCGACACCGGTCTGAAACTTTACAGGTTTGTCCCCCATGGATCAGCGATCATTATAAGATCGCGAGACTTTGCCTCGCGGCAACTCCTTGGTAACGGTTGCTAGGCAACTACCCGGAATTGACTGGAAAATGTAAATATAGCTTATAGCGTCGTAATTCAACCTCAGTGATTGCGTTTTTTGATGCAGGTACTACCCTAACGTGAAATTTGAGATATACCCGACCAGAATAGTGAACCAAATATCCCATTTAAGGGTAGCAACGGTTGCTAAGCAAATACCACAACTGATCGAATGACACAATTGCACTAACCATTCAGTGGTATGTTTTGCCTTAATTTAGACAGTGTCTAGTCGCATGGTGTTGGTTATGTTGAAAGGGGACACCTACCTGAAACTGTGCAGGCATGATATATGCATGCACGGACCACTGATCATTGTAAGATCGGGAGACTTTGCCACCCGATCTCGCCTTAGAAACGGTTACTAGGCAACTACCCGAAATTTGCAGGATAAACGAATTCTAGCTTATAACGTTGTAATTATACATCAGCGAATTGCGTTTCGCGCATGGTCAGGTATATCCTAATGTGAAATTAAGATATACCTGACCATGCGCGAGTAAGTCAACTTGATATGCGATAGACTTTTTGCTGCATGTGGCACAACAGAGACTGATATTACAGAGACCAGAAACAACGTAATTTCCCGTAACATATCGTGGCCCCATTGTTCAAGTAAGCTGTCTAGATTGTGTCTACTATACTAACATGTGAAACATGCAACAAAATGTCATATATAGCGCCACATTTAACTTAAACGCATTTTTTAAAATGAATTATAGTCTGCGCCCATGCGCATATTTTCCTAGCCATTTCTAGCGGGCAGCCAATCCATATAGACACCTTTGCCAGCGCTGACTTCGATAGGCCAATTTAAATATATATATTAGTGGGTATGTCGTGTATAAGTACGTTATAAACCATTTATTTGTCATTGCGCTAGTCTGCGCATGCGCGAATAAATCAACTTCATATGCGATAGACCCTTCCCCATATGTAGCAGAACACTGGTTAATACACGAGGGTAATTTAAACTGAAATTGTGTGTCTAAATTACGTCTGTTCTGTACACACACGGGGAACACGAAATTATATGCCGTAAATATAGCGGCATAGTTCGCTTAAAATATCGTATGTTTTTGTAGATTATATGCTATGCGCATGCGCATATGAGTCATTATCAATTTTGGCGCATATTCTTGTCCTTTGACACTGGCGTCTTTCAGACAAGATATATGCTGGCAAATTATAATTTTATATATGGCCCGCAATGCGTTCTATAAAATACACACCGTATACATGTCGTGTAGCGGGATATTAACCCCCTACCCGTTAGCTTTATAGCTGAATTTCCACTAAAACTCATGTCCCAATTTCAAAATATCGAGTTCGCTCGTCTGTCTATGGACATTATTCACAATAATTATGAAAACTGTCATGCGTAGTTGAATAATGGTCATTACTCTAAATGAAAATTAACTGTAGACTACCAATGTCCGAGATTTCCACATATTTTTTGCTCGTTACATCTTGTCCCTCAACTCGATGTATCTACTGTAACGAAGATGCATACTAGCAAAATAATAGGACCTCCCTATCAGTGTCAATGCCGTCAATTCGTTTTATAAGAGTGAGAGCACGTGGCATGATCGAAAGTGGACGCCGATTTGGAATACGAAGATACAGCGGAGGAAAAATTAGCATCAGGTAGGTGCACCCATAACCGTATATTTAAAAAGCGTCTGAAATGTAACGCAAATTTAATCGATATGACCAGCTAGCTCAGTATCGCTAATTCATTTTCATAGATATGTTAGTGAGTCATTTCGATTGCCACATTATCTCCCCGCTGAAGGGAGACATCATTGAGATATTTCGTGTTTGATAGTCAATACATATCTCCTGTAACGGTCTACTCCTGTTACGAAGAAAATCATTACAGGAAATACCAGTTTTGTTACTGGAGATAGAAATATCACCTTGAGATTAGTCTATGTATAATATGTGTCAAAATATTATGTGGATTTATTATGTAAACTGTCAGGTGACTCATTAGAAGTGTATTTAGCCAAACAGTTATGTGTTTAAGATAAACCATTTGCTGGGACTTTGTCGCAATGTTAAAGCATGTTACGGGAGATACTATAATTGTTACGGGAGAAAGCAGTTTTGACCAACAACGTAGCGAATTTTGAATAAAGTCGACTTTTAGCCACTTTGTCGCATTCCTGCTATCATTGTGATGTGAAAAACATCATATAATAATAAACGCGACCTCTTCTATATTTGAGTCGCTTCAAATTGTGATTTCGTTACACGAAATACACTGCGAGTAACACGATATACGACATGTGTTACATGAATTCTACTTTTGTAGTAATAGCAAGCAATCGTGTGTTATTTTGTTTGACGTTTATTTACTGTGTTTAGGTATGTTATAATTACATGAGTAGCGTGAAAATATTTGAAAATACCGAAATTACATGCCAATGATACTGTTATCTGCACAAATAACCAAATAGGCGTTACAGGAAATACGATTAGCTGTCATTATTTTAATTTCGGTGTAAGGGGAAAGGATTACCAAATGGTGTGCTATGGTGAGTAAGCATCGATGCGTTCCTTATATAGTTCCTTTTAAATTCATGATCAGATCGCGTGGTCGTTACATTAAATACACAACACGCTACAGGAAAGACCAGAGTGTTTCTGAATGGTTATTTTGGTGGGGTAATTCAAATTCGCTCGCCAAAATAGCAATAATAAAAGGGTCGAATTATTGGTATAATACTTTGTTTTGGTGAGTTATAATGGAAACCAAACTAAGGCGCACTCATGCATACATACTTGATTAGACGTTACACGATATACATGTCAAGATGCCATTGATTTACAACTCGACAAATTCCGGAAGTCGCATGTGTCCGTGCTCACGAGTAAATATACATTCATATGTGTACATATCGTTTTTGAACAAGCACGCTTAATACATATATGGTATTCGTATATTAGTAACGTCGTCCTGATTGCTTTCAGATATGGCTATGTCAAATGCTGAGAGACAGGACATTCAGAGCGAATAGAAATAAGGATCCTGAACGGCGACGCTCTTATTTGAACAAACAGAAAGCAAAGTATAAAGAAGACAAGAGATGGACTGTCGCCCGGTGCATACCCCCTTGTGGAATACCGACTAGTGTGGGCATATCTATAACTTATGAGTGCTATACTCAGACCGATGGACCCAAAAATCAGCATTTTCATATAAACAAAGATGAATAACTATAGAACAAAAACAAAAAAACAAAACAGTTGAATATGCCATTAAATGTCCTCATAGTGGTGAACAACCATACAAATTTTCATTGAGATCCGAGCATTACTGTTCAAGTTATTACCTGAACAGACATCGGATGGACCAAACAACCACCATTTCCAGATACACAAAGATGAATAACTCTAGAATGGAAAATCCGAACAAAACGATGCAACCCTCTATTGAATGCCCTCATAGTAGTGAACATCCAAACCAAATATCATTGAGATCCCAGCACAACTGTTGAAGTTACGACATGAACAAACACCAGACGGACCAAAAGCCAACATTTCCAGACAAACAAAGATGATTAACTCTAGAATGGAAAATCAGAACAAAACGATGGAACCCACTATTTAATATCCTCATATTAGTGAACATCCATACCTAATTTCATTGAGATCCGGGCACTACTGTTCAAGTTATGACATGAACAGACATCGGACGGACGCACAGACGGACAGGTGCAAAACAGTATACCCCCCCCCTTTTTTTTAAAGGGGGTATAATAAGGAACTGGGAAAAAAGAAATGCAAGAAAGATATGACATCGCGAGAACTGACGAAAACAATGGAAAGAAAAACAGAGAAAACAAAGAGAAAAACTAAAGAAAATAAAGTAGATTATAGCATGTACACCACCAGCTTCGCCACTGCAAAATCACGAAGAATTTCCGGGCCCATCCAGACAGGAAAGAGAGAGCAGCAAGCAAATAATTCGCGAACGATCAAAATGTTATCGGGATAAAGTTCTGTATGAGAGTCCCAATATCGTTTTGCCTGTTATTAGAACTAGAAGGAATGTTAAGAAAAGTGTATTGGGTGGTTGTGACAAGAAAGTGGGTCAGGGTGCGCAATCAGGTAGAGAGGTCGGAAAATGCGATGTGTTAGTTGGGAGTGTAGAGGAATCTGGGGCGATTGCCAATGATGGTTTGAAAGTTGGGTCGGTGGGCAGAAAGGTTGAGGGTGTTTTGACTAGGCGTGGTAGGCAAGCAAGTCGAGGTGTGCGATCAGACAGAGAGGTCGGCGACGGATTAGTTGGGAGTGGAGAGGAACATGGGGCGATTGTCGATGACGGTTTGAAAGTTGGGTCTGTAGGGAGAAAGGTTGAGGGTGTTTCGACTAGGCGTGGTATGAAAGCAAGTCGAGGTGCGCGCTCAGACAGAGAGGTTAGCGTCGGATTAGTTGGGATTGGAGAGGATTCTGAGTTGATTGAAAAGAGTGAGCCAGATGTTGATGAATGTGATGGGGAGAAGCTTGTTGAGGGTTTAGACGGGAGGTGTCCGGATAATGTACTAGCGAGTGAACAGTAGAGTAAGCCAGTTGATGAAAATGACATGGATATCGAGGGCGTGGACGATATGTGTCCGGAGATTGTACTAGAGAATTAACAGGGTAAGACATATGTTGATGAATGTGACATGGAGATGGTGATCGAGGGTGTGAACGAGAGGTGTCAGGAGAAAGTATCGGAGAGTGAACAGCAGAGTAATACAGCCGATGAATGTGATGGAGAGAAGCAGGTTGAAGGTTCAGACGGGCTGTTTCAGGGGAAAGTACAGGATAGTGAACAGCAGAGTAAGACAGTTGATGAATGTGCTGAGTGAGAGAAACGGGTTGACGGTTTAGACGGGATGTGTCAGGAGAATGTACTGGAGAGTGAACAGCAGAGTAAGATAGTTGTTGATGAATGTGGAATGCATATGTTGATCGAGTGTGTGCATTCGATGTGTCCGGAGAGTGTAGCCGAGAGCGAAGAGACAAGTAAGATAGTAAGATGTGTAAGGTGAATGCATTGGAGAGTGAACAGCAGAGTAAGACAGCTGATGAATGTGATGGAGAGAAGCAGGTTGAAGGTTTAGACGGGATGTGTCAGGAGAAAGTACCGGATAGTGAACAGCAGAGTAAAACAGTTGCCAATGAATCTGATGGGGAGAAGCTGGTTGATGGTTCAGACAAGACGTGTGATGGTGTTTGGTTGAATGTGCCAAGTTCGGTTGAGTGTATTGATAAATATGTTATTGTTAAATACCAGCGGAAAATATACCCTGGATATGTCCAGAATGTCTCGGGTGATGAGTTGCTTATAAAATGTATGAAGCGTATAGGTCCAAAGAAGGCAAATTGCTTTACATGGCCAAATGGCTGCACAGATATTTCGTGGTACTGTCATAACGAGATTTTGGCAGTTATTCCTGAGCCAAAGATAATTACAGGGAGAGGTTCGCACTTTAAAGTGTGCATGTCAATATGGAATAAATTACAGAGTAATATCGGACATTAAGAAAGGCTATTGGCCGAGTATGTAATTTCCCCGTATATATTCGCTGTTTTGCAGTATGCTAATGAGTTGGAAATGTCAGCGGTATATTATACATATATCGTTACGGTAACGTGCATGTATGATATTAGTTGGAAAATATCAACACGTGTGGTTTAGTTATTTGTTTCCGTTAAACATATTTTAAATTACAATTTATGTTTTCTTGTTAATAGACGGGTTCTGTCACACGTATTTGTATAGTATTGTGTATAGTATTTATATAGTGGTGCATGATGAAGGGAATTTAAAGCCACCCGACTGCTGTCACGAACGCAAGTGTAACGACAGCATGATTAAATTTGCATCACTCAAAATAAAATATGTCTGCGGGTAAATCACACATGCTCATAACAGCCACATGGCTTTCATAACTCGTTGAAACCTTCTGTATGTATAATGAAGGTGGGGTAATACTCTTAATTACGCTTCTTAGTTACACGTTATACATCGGATAGACTTACATCTAAACTTATCTTAGCCGAATAACCGTGCACGTACTCATGTGAGTCGGGTGAGTTTCATTCACCAGATCAATTCCTTCTATCTACACATACGTGTAACTGAACCTCGCTAGTATTACTTAGGGATGAAGAAATGTAGTTGGCCCTCGATGGTAACTCACACATATCTGATATATGCATCTCTAGTAAATACTCCACTTGAAATATTTCCGTGTATCAGATGTGTATACGGTTACGACGGAGGGGCAACGGAGCGCACTATAGTCGCCAAAAACTTCATTATATGGCGAATACACCACTCCAGTTATATATTTTCCCTTCTTTTTTCTTTGGATAACGCATTTTGATTATCCCTTTTTCATCGTGTTTTTGTTGAATAAAACAATAATAAAAATGTGTCTTTCGTGTAACATTAAGACCACACGGACAAGTTCTTTGGCCAGATAATGGTTATATATGGCAAAAACTATTTAGCAAAATTTAGTGAGACCCTGAATATATTAAACAAATCTTCCTTCATCAAAATGGAACTAGAAATGTCCAAAGTACATGTTATGTATATCGTGTAACACGCATGTCTTTACTGTAGCATATGACATTTTAAACTACACGGTAATTTATGAAATAACAATGTACATCCTTTATTATGCACGTCAGACTGCGAAATTGTTATTTTTGTCGCGCTATACTCGAAATATGACATATTGGTATAGCTTAGTGGGGTTTCAACCTCCATGTGGTGCTCAAAATTGTATATCATGTAACGATGACCGTCTATACTGTCACATAAATGTCCCCACTGTAACGCAGTGAATATTGAAATTTAAAAATGCTAAGTCATACAATTCCAAGGGAGTTTTTTTCAATTATCAGTGGTTTAAGCATATCGGATTCACGGCATTAAACCAATACACAATATGATACGAATATTCTCTCTTGAAGAACTCTTTCGTATCGGCAAAATGTAATTTTCGAAAAACAGTTGATTCTACACATGGAAAAGACATGATTTAACATCATATAACCGGAAAAATTGTTTTTATTAGTTGTAAGATAACCCATTTTGACATGATCGAGTTACAACATGAAGTAGTTCTAATATTTTTTAATTGCAGCCATACAAAGTGTGTTTGTTACAGTATAGACATTATATATGCATAGCCAGCATTGACAATCCAACCAAATACAAATCATAGGTGATTAAGCCTGCATTTTAGTGTTTTAATAACCCATAAGGTCTATTTATTCCAAACTATGACAAAATTACGTTTTCTGCCAACATATTTTTTTCAATTATTACCTGACTGAAATATGCGCCAAAATTGATAATGACTCATATATTTCTACCCGATACTAGCGGTCAACCATTCCATACGCACCATGGGCGCCGCTGACATATGTGGGGGCAATTTAAATATAAATCAGTGGGTCAGACGCTCGTTATACTATATATAAATTTGCTACCAAATCATGTCGTCGCTGCACCGAAATATCGGTGTTACGGGATATAGTCACGGTTCGTTTGCACCTAAATATCGGTGTTACTGGTTCAAAGGGTTAAGGGAGTGGATCACCTTATTCCATGTTGGTTTGAGCTTTCTGTGTTGTTACTCCGGGGTACACAAATCAGAATTTGTCATAGAGATATGTCAGGGAATTTGCTAAACTGGCCAATTGATTGACTGATGGAAGGTTTCATGTCGTATCATCACAGGAATAATGTTGGTGTCAAGTTGGAACAGTTGGAAAGTTCCACAGTCCAAGGGGGTGCAAATGGCATATCGCGAACACGGGAGTTTGATCTGGTTCAAGTGGGTGTGGAGTTGGAATTCCAAGGTAGATACCGCACCCGACGAAGACCATCCGCTGCCCACGTCCCTGTTCAGTCGCCAAGTCATATTAATTGAGGTTAATTCCTCAATGCAGAATTAGGGATCTAGACACAGCGTCGGGGGATTGGTCCACAAAAGAGGGATGTCAGTAGAGAACCTGAAGTCATGGATGAGCCAGACTTAATTACCTGACAAAACCTCGATGTTTGTTTAGACATATTTATTTACCTCACTATTCTGTGCAAAAGCTCGAAATATTAAGGTATGCATTTTTTTAGGACAAGTGCCGAAGTCATTCGCTTGTCAGGGAATAGCTCAGCCATTAACATTTTCTATACATAATAGATCCTCCCATTCAGTCAAAAAAGTATACATTGGAATAGTCAATTATTCGTCGGGGGGGGGGGGTCGTGAAAATAAGCAGACGACAGATAATACAATTGCAGAAGGAGTCCTATTTAACGGAGATAATATTTCGTTTGTTGAACTTATTTGTTTTTATTTGAACATTTCATAAGTGATAACTACTATAGTTAATGGTAATTTAGTACATAAATGGTTGATAAGGGCAATGAATATACTCACATATTGATAATACCACACGAAGAATAGGTGATATCCTTATTTATTACAGGATCCTACCCTTATTCCATTCAATAAACCCATTCGATAAATTGTGAAATTAAACGTTCGTTTAATAACCACTGTCGGATACCCGTTTAGGTTCGTTCGTTTCAAGATGGCGGCGCCCACTGGAAAGGATAAGGAATCACTGAACTAAATGGTTTCCCATCAGCGACAGTGTTAACGTTTCGGCCAAATTAACTGAATTGAAGCCTGCAGGCCATACCAGTGATGTTTACCCAGCTAGATTGACACCAGTTGATCACGAAAATGTAAGAAAAATCATAGGTCATGTGTTTACTTTTTAAAATAAATCCCCAAGTCTACGACAGGGCTATCTCACAGCTAGTTAAATAAATTTCCCGCTCACAAAAATCCTTTCCCCCATTCATTCACCAGTTTAAATTATTTAGATATTATGTACAATCAAATAAACGCGATGTCATCCTTTAATAACGTGTCGCATGTATCAGGTGAAGGTCATTCTTCAGTTACCTTCACCTTTAGTATTCCACGGTGTACTCACTCCCCGACTCTAGAACACATTTAGCTCCCTGATTCCATAAACGGTAATTGTATATATAGGAGATATAGCACAGTAGCAATGTTATATTTATTTGAAAATTTCAAATGTTCAGGACAGATTCGCAATATTTCCGATGATTCTGTTCAGGTTCAGAAACAATTTTCGTTCAGCTTCGGATGCATCAAAACCTCACCGCGAGAAGCGAAACGCCAAGCTGCAGTCGCGTTGTTATTGTGCGTGTTGCTTATCTTCTATTCGTAAAGATAACAAACACGATAATCGGGGAACACGTGGCATGGTTTTAGCCCACTATTATAGAGTAAAATTTAGGGGTTTTGAATTTGATAAAATTCAGTATCAGAGAATTTTAACAGTAAGAAGTTTTTATCGCTCGAAAAGCACGAAGCATTTAAGAGTTCACATTTTAGTTACCATGACATGATTCAAAGGCTACCTTTCGTAGCTAGCCATTCAATCCGGAATTCTATAATGGGCAAATTGTAATGACAAAGTCAATTTGACCCGCGACCAAAAGGACACAACATCGAGACATGAGGTTCTGAGAGGTTCTACGAATTCGCATTGGACCAAGCCCTCGCGCTTCGGTCAAATGCAGCTATTTTGTTCATGTAAATATATTTTGTTATACATATATGTATGCTGGACGTCTGGCGGATATCATTAAAGCTATAATTCCCCAAGATCTGTGCACTTCTTATAACCCCCATCCTCTACACGGAAACTCTCCTACTGGACTCGGAATACACGCTCTACTAAACCACTCCTGAATTATATGGGCGGATTTTCTTATGCATGCATGTAAGATACATGTATGCGCACTTGTGGTTCCCCTCCCAACCTACATACGAGGCCACAAAGGTCGCCGCAGTATATATCAACAGATAACTATCCACAACTGTCGATATATCGTCCTGTTACATGCATGTTAAAGTATGCATGGCCATTGATATTAGACTGGTATTATTCCAAGCTGCAAAACAGGGTTCAGTCTCCTCGCTTCGCTAAATGCTGCACTGAACTCTGTACGGATCTAACTATCATTCAAAACCAGGTATTAAATCTCCATGTACCCCCGATATTGCCGAAGATAACTAATTAACGCCCTCGGGTGTATAATGTTCTAGAGATTCTAGATAGCTATGGTTCGCTGGGCGTTTTATTTATAGATATTGGGTTTTTCCGGTTGTGACAATTCGCAGTAGGCCCCTATTTGCGGAGGTCCCCGAATTCGCGGAGGTCCCCTAAAATGGTCGAAATATGTTGATTTTAATGAGGGAACGGGTGCGTATATGTCACTTGATACGTATTTTAAACAACTAGCGACATGATCATCGTAATAGTGGTTGTTCTATCAATCATATCATCATCATAATACGGAACAAGTCTTGGGACTTTCCGTCCCAATAACATTATTTGCGATGCTTGTTTGCAAATATATGTATCGTCATTCGATATTTAACATATTACTTGTCGTCGAACTCGTATTTTATATAATAGAAGAATGAGTCTATGTATATTTTGAATTGATCGAGTGTTGGAGCCTCAACAGCGAAGTCTGACAGAGAGTTCCAGCTATTTACCACCCTCTGCGTGAAGAAATATTTTCCTATGGCCTTGTTAACAATGGGCATCTGTAGCTTTTTATTATGTCCTCTTGTTCTTCCCGATGAATTTCTTTCTAATAGGTCACAGGCATTGCTATTGTAATGACCATTCAACAGTTTATATACCTCAATTAGATCTCCTCTAAATATTCCATATGTTAAAGACATCAGATTGAGTCTTATCATTCGGTTTCGGTAGCATAGAGTTTTGATTTGACGAACTTCTAGTTTCGTTGCTTTTCTTTGTATTTCTCTAACACAATGCTTTGATATTTGTGATGTGGGCTCCATTCAGAGTTACAGTATACCATGATAGGTCTGACCATGCTTATGTAGAGCGATTAGAAAGTGTCGATGTCCAAGTTCGTGAAAGTTCTATTGACTATGCCGATGATTTGAGAAGCTTTATTGTGTTAGGATATTGTAGGAAGGCTAATCTGGCCATGTCAAATTGAGCTATAGCGATGAGATATCTCGCATGACAACACATTTCGGGTTTTCGTGGGGTGTGTATTCGCTGGATGTCATAGTTGCAGAATGTAACTATTATGACCGCGTTAATTGCTTTCGATGTTTAGGTATGAACAATGGCTGGGTCATGCACTCTTGGCGGGAACACAATGCCTCCGAGTCCAATTTTTGATCCGCATTTATAAGCTTTCTGGTGTAGTGAATGAGAAACCTGCAGTAATAAGCCGTAGTTTTTTGTAATAATTTGAAGGATTAGTTGCTTTAACGGAATTCTGAGGTGGTGCGGTGCATTCACCAATATATTTTATATTATAATTTATAGTTATGGCTAATAATATGATCTTGAGGGCGTTACCATGTCTGATTATGGTTTTCTTGTATTACTAGTGTTGCTCATATGTAATATGGCAATGTAATTTCATTCCCCACTAGCTGGTGTATAGCCGACATTGCCCGAGATTATTGGCAACAATATATGTATTTAACTGTAATATGGCAATGTAATTTCATTCCACACTAGCTGGTGTATAGCCGACATTGCTCGAGATTATTGGCAACAATATATGTATTTAACTGTCCCACTCATTCGGAGAATTTACCACATATATTTGGAAATTTCAGCTCACATCTTTAGATAACAATGTGTGTTCGTAAACAGCACGCTCAATAACAGCGCGACTGCAGCTATGAATTTCGCCTCTCGGTGAGGTTCTGATGCGTCCGAACCTGAACGAAAATTGTTTCTGAACCTGAACAGAATCATCGGAAATATTGCGACTCTGAACCTGAACATTTTGATATTTTCAAAGGTCGTTTTTCGGAGTTAGACAATAAAACTATCGCTAGTTTTGCATTCTGAAGATGTGTGGTAGCCTAACCTACCCAGGACAATACATAAATTTGCGGATCCATGAGCCAATGGTAAAAAAATTACGAAAAAGCGAACATTTCGCCGCCTCGATAAAATTTCGAAAATTTATGACGACTTGACACGCCAAATACAACATGTCGCACGTCTGTCATGCGAAAGGCGTGTTACATAGGTGTTGGGCATACAAATTCCTACATAACTGTTTAAAGTGTATCACCGAAAGATATCGTTGATTGGTGCTCGAAGACAATATATACACTTACCTCCTACATACATATACACTTACCGTGTATCCTGTCCAGTGCATGGGCGCCGCCATCTTGAAACGTACGAACCTAAACGGGTATCCGACAGTGATAACAGGAAATAGTGCCAGGTGACCTTCCGGTTCGTCGTCTTTTTTCATTCCGTACGCTAAGTCTCAAAATACTTCCAATCTTTTTCCAACAAACAAAACTGCATGAAGAGTTTGAACAGTTATGTAATTAAATATACGCTATTAAATACGCCAAAGAGTCTTGATTTATCTGGGACTCTTTCTTTACTCGGGCAAACAACGCATAGTTACGTGAAAGGCTCGGTCCAGACCTAATTTCCTGGAGTCGTTTTGTAAATTCCGCTATAAACTGGGGACTCCTTATAGATCCTCTATATATCCTCTATAGCTATAAATATCAGTATCTAGTACATATATGTTTAAATAGAACACTTGAATTGTGTACCTGCTAGAACACATTAATCCAAGTATAATATACGCATGTGTTTGTGGAGTGAACTCTACGCTCACCACTATTTCGTACGTTGTCCTCTCTATCAAACACAACGAGTAAGGTTGCTCAACATGCTTCGGATAAAACGCATCACTGTGATACCGCTGATCGATCTCCTCCAAGATACACCAAACATCAGCAGTAATAAATTTTAAGAGATGGACTGTCGTGTGGGCATATCTATCACCTATGACTGAGATAATCAGGCAGACGGACCCAACAATCAGCATTTTCAGATAAACAAAGATGAATAACTCTAGAACGAAAACCTTGAACAGAACGATTGAACATTTCCATTGAATGACCTCATAGCGGCGAACACCCATAACAAATTTCATGATCATCCGATAACAATGGTTGAGATATTTGCTCAGAAGGAAAAAACACAACATTTCCTGATAAACAAAGATGAATAACTCTAGAACGGAAAACCCGAACAAAACGACTGAACACTCCATTGTATATCATCATAGTAGTGAACAGCCATACCAAATGTTATTGAGATCCGAGCGCTACTGTTCAAGTTATGACCCGAACAGACATCGGACGGACTAAAAGCCAACAGTTCCAGATAAACAAAGATGAATAACTAGTGAAAAGAAAACACGAACAAAACGATTGAAAAATCCAATGAATATCCTCATAGTAGTGAACAACCGTACCAGATGTCATTGAGATCAGAGCACTACTGTTCAAGTTAAAACATGAGCAGACATCGGACGGACGGGTGTGCGTACGGACGCACGGGCGAATATATGCAAAGCATATACCCCTCTTTTTTAAAGACAGGGGTATAATACAAACAAAGTAATAGCAGACGTAAAGTCCACAAATATAATAGTAGCTACACATTAAATTTCCCAATAATCCAAAATACCTCCACCGTGCCACAATCTAACATCTAATTTACCCCAAAGTTATAACAGATCTCAGTCCAAAATACCTCCACCGTACCACAATCTAACATCTAATTACCCCAAAGTTATAACATATCTTAGTCCAAAATACCTCCACCGTACCACAATCTAACATCTAATTTACCTCAAAGTTATAACGGATTTTAATCTAAAATACCTCAACCGTACCACCATCTAATTTACTCCAACGTTATAACGGATATTAATCCACAATACCTCAACCGTACCACCATCTAATTATAACCCGAAGTTATAGCGGATCTTAATCTAAAATACCTTAACGGTACCACAATCTAACATCTAATTTACCCCAAAGTTATAACGGATCTTAATCTAAAATACCTTAACCGTACCACAATCTAACATCTAATTTACATCAAAGTTATAACGGATCTTAATCTAAAATACCTTAACCGTACCACAATCTAACATCTAATTTACCCCAAAGTTATAACGGATCTTAATCTAAAATACCTTAACCGTACCACAATCTAACATCTAATTTACCCCAAAGTTATAACGGATCTTAATCTAAAATACCTTAACCGTACCACAATCTAACATCTAATTTACATCAAAGTTATAACGGATCTTAATCTAAAATACCTTAACCGTACCACAATCTAACATCTAATTTACATCAAAGTTATAACGGATCTTAATCTAAAATACCTCAACCGTACCACAATCTAACATCTAATTTACACCAAAGTTATAACGGATCTTAATATAAAATACCTTAACGGTACCACAATCTAACATCTAATTTACATCAAAGTTATAACGGATCTTAATCTAAAATACCTTAACCGTACCACAATCTAACATCTAATTTACCCCAAAGTTATAACGGATCTTAATCTAAAATACCTCAACCGTACCACAATCTAACAACTAATTTACCCCAAAGTTATAACGGATCTTAATCTAAAATACCTTAACCGTACCACAATCTAACATCTAATTTACATCAAAGTTATAACGGATCTTAATCTAAAATACCTTAACCGTACCACAATCTAACATCTAATTTACCCCAAAGTTATAACGGATCTTAATCTAAAATACCTTAACCGTACCACAATCTAACATCTAATTTACATCAAAGTTATAACGGATCTTAATCTAAAATACTTTAACCGTACCACAATCTAACATCTAATTTACATCAAAGTTACAACAGATCTTAATCTAAAATACCTCAACCGTACCACAATCTAACATCTAATTTACACCAAAGTTATAACGGATCTCATAATTATCTATACATGCAGTAAAACCTCTCTAAACCGAACAACCTTCGGATCGGGACCGAACAATTCGTTCGAAATGGAGAGGATTCGGATTTTATAGGGTCCGGTTTGGAGAGGTTTCACCTTATTCAGTATTGTTACCCAATAGTAGAGTTTTATTTCGTAAATCATTGGGATTTAGAATTAACTGGTTAACCCCAAATTCGCGTTCGTAATTTAACGCCACAACGAACTGTTTCCCGCCCTGAATGAACTGTTGCCCGGTTTGCAATCACGGTCAGCTTTCGTGACGCCACGAGTGAACTGTTGCCCGACCCGAGCGAACTGTTGCCTGGCTCCGAGCGAACTGTTACATGGTTTGCAATTTCCGTGACGTTTCGGCTATTTCCTGTTTCGTTTTTTAATTATACCGGATTTCCGCATTGTCACTGTCACTATTAAAGAGTGTGATTCATTAGCAATGACCTGATTATATACAAGTAAATGTATTGGGTAACAAAGCAATTATTCCATGTGTCTTTTTGGGAACAGGCAAAATTGTTGTTGCTTGGTATCAGGAATGACTATCGAACTGTTGCCCAAGGCCGAAGGCCGAGGGCAACAGTTCGATAGTCATTCCTGATACCTCGGGACAACAATTTTGACTGTTCCCAAAAGACACATGAAATAATTGCCTAATATGTCCTATTTAGTGTATGTTTCTCCTGCTAGCCGGGACAACTGTACTAACGGTGAAAGCGACACACTATAGAATAATACAACATGGGTCAGCAAGAATCGTGTAAGGGGCAACGAACAGCTGCAGTAATAACAACGAGAGGCCGATCACGATCGGCAGATGTTTAACCCATACCTTGGCGATAGCGATTAGCTATAACTGATAATTGGTCAAAGATATGATCACAGTAATACTTATATCAGTACCTAACTTAAAATCAAAAGGTCAAATAATTTGTCTTAAGAAGTGGTTAAAGTAATTGGGGTGGGGGAGGAGTCGTTTTAAATCTCATAACTCTGTCCCTATTCACACAAGGACCTCTCACTGTGAGATCCAATTGTTTAGCCATTAATAAATTTGACAGATAGGATAAACAATTATCCAGCCAGCAGGTTGTTCATCTTTACCTTCATACAACCACCCACCTAGAGCTATGTAACATATGTCATCACTCAATTAATAACAGATTTTGCTTGGAATGACATCTATTAAAGGTATTCTCATACTCTGGATATTGGATGTTCACATGTCAATTTATTGATATCATTATATTACATGCAACTATTGCAATAAAATCTTCATATTTTCAATACAGGACATCACACCTTATTAATGGAATACAACTAAAACAAATTAGTGTCAATGACATTTTTTTTTTTTTAATTAAATAATTTTGTTATTATTATAAAAGTTTTTTAATATTTGATTATGTTAAATTGAGCGAGGAAATTCAATCTAAAAAAATATGAAAAATCCAAATTTCAAATTTAAAAAAAAGAAGAAGGGTCATAACTCCTTTAAAATAACTCGGATCAAACCCATATTCAAACTCGAACTGTATTTTGGGATGAGAAACCTATATACAAAATTTGGTTCCGATCAAATAGAAAATGTTAGAGTTATCGCATTATACCTAAAGTGTCTGACAGACAGACAGATATAGATGGACGAACAGACGAGTAGTCAATCCGGACATTGACGCTATGTGTACCATACTATGGTATAGGTACACATAAAAAGTTTTATCTCATGCAGAGTTCAGGAAAAATACATCAAACCTGGTGTGCCCCTTTAATTTTTCAATTCACATATGTAATCAATTGAAATCAATGTCGAAAAAGCTTTCCATTAATATATAGATAAAACAAACTAGACCTACAGTACTAAAAGTGTTATGAACAATTATTTTGTTCCCATAGACTGATACAGAGCTCTCAAGTTTTTAAAACTTTGAAAACCAAAGTTGTCTTCCCATGAAACCAACAAAATTCCAATGGTAATGCTATTAAACAATGAAACCAGATTATGCCTTTAAGATGAAATTTAAATAACCATGCATATAAAATATAATAGTATAAACATTCCACCTATGATATGGCCAGAGATACTTATAGAGTATAAAGTATATCTGATACAGCCAACACATCTCCTAGCAGTTAATTAACTCAATACAAGATAACCAACTTCATGGTATTGTAACTGGATACTAACTCTGTGTGAGAAGACACAAGAGAGAGACAACTTCATGGTATTGTAACTGGATAATAGCTCTGTGTGAGAAGACACAAGAGAGAGACAACTTCATAGCATCCTGAACCTGATTTATTAGATACTATCTAGACAGTGCCACCTGTGTATCTTTGATATATTTTAGCGATGAATAAAATAATCAAAGGGCCATAACTCCAGTAAAAAGTACCGGATCAAACCCATATTCGAACTCGATCTGTATTTTGAGTTGAGAAACTCACATACAAAATTTGTTTCCTATCAGTTGAAAAATTGTTGATTTATCGAAGCATTCATGAATTCTATGTCAAAGGGCCATAACTCCATTAAAAAATATCGAAACAAACCCATATTCGAACTCGATATGTATTTTGGGTTGAGCAACTCACATACCAAATTTGGTTATAGTCAGATAATTTCTTTTTGAGTTATGGCAGCATGCATAAATTCTAAGTTGAAAAAGGGCCATAACTCCGTTAAAAAAACTCGGATCAAACCCATATTCGAACTCGATCTGTATTTGGTGCTGAGAAATTCATATACAAAATTTGGTTCCGATCAGATAGAAAATATTTCAGTTATCGCACCATGCGTAAAGTGTCTACAGACAGACAGACAGACAGACAGACAGACAGACAGACAGACAGACGGACGGATGGACGGACGGACGGACTAACGACGAGTGGTCAATCCGGGCAACGACACTATGTTTACCATACTATGGTATGGGTAAACATAAAAATGGAATATGGTGATGATGGAAAGTATATGACATCGACGAGGGTGATTATTATGATGACGACGATGTTGATGATGACGGTCGTGAGCATCGGCAAACCTCCAAATTATGTCAATTCTACAAAATGTATAATCAAATGACACCCTTACAATCTCCATTCCTTATAGTTCGAGATCAACAGAGAATATGCATACGCCGATATCTACTGAGAAAGCATGACCCTAACATGTACACACGAATATGTTGGAACTAATCCCTCCTGAGAAACGGCGTCATATTCCTTCCTTAAGACGTCGAACGCTCTCCCTGATCACGTATATACGGAAAATGTGGAACATTGTGTTACTTTACGCCGGCAATATTAACGACAGATAATACTAACAGGAGTCTTATATCTATATATTAACAAGAGTATAGACTAGGACCGGTGTTCTGCTTAATAAGTACGTCCTGCCAGATAAGTCAATATTTCTAATAATAGTAACGTGGATGTATAGCCCCGCCCTCGGAGAAATATCGCTGCAATTACGACATGGTCGTTTGGCGTTGCCTAGTCAATAAATATGTAGTGTATCACGTATTACGCACACGATATCGAAAAAATGCTTCCGTGATCTGATTTTTGAAACGTTTTTACGCGAATAAAGGTTTAAAATCAACTCCCCGGGCAAATTTCTTCGTATTGGGGACAGGGAATGTGTTTTATATACATATGGCATCGCTGTTGATAAGAATAAATTCACATTTATGCAATGACTAGACCTATCCTAACTTATGATGTCGATTAATAAATATGGCCCACCGATTGCTAATTATGGCAAAATAATTAAATGCTTCTGAGAATTTAGCATTGAATGAGAAAACAAATGTTATTACGCCCGCCCCCCCACCCCCCACACACACCATTGTTGATAACTACTGTATTTTTGGCTATATTACTTTCTTTGAATGGTCGTATAGGCTATAGGCTATATTATCACGATAACCCCTTCGGTGGCTATACATGCATCACAATGAATGTGCATTGATACACGGGAAGAATCACACCAAGTTTTGAATACGTTACTAAAATGATTTAACAAATTCGTAACAATGGATTGGTCAAGTACGCTTGAATTAAAGATCCTCCAGGGTTTGATACCGCGCGCTCTGTAGTATATTATACTACAATCCACGGTCAGACCACGGAAACATGCGAATTTAACTAAATCAACCAAAACATAATCACAAACTTTGAGTTGGTGGTTATATACTGATGCTGCTCGTAGTTATAGATGAGAGCACACATTATATCAATATATAGTGTACTATATTTGCATTCTTGGCAGCTATAGTGTAAACCATCGATCGAATCTCCAATAAAGAGCAACCGAGGCGACATCGTGCGAAAAAAAAAGTCACTCAAACCATGTTCGGTAGCATGCCTACACCTAGGGGAGACCCGGGCAAAGCGGATCGCCCGGGCAAAGCCGATCACCTTTATTATTTCAATACTAGCAAATTATTCCGATTCTATCCGTATTTTAGAATAAGATAGTTTTATGTTTGGTTAGTTTTTATACATTTCCACAGAGAACTAGGTATACTAAAATTTTGTAGCCCATTAGAACATTTTCGTCGACATTGTAATATGATACATGAACATCATAAACACATTAGTTCGATAAAAGATGATAATTGGGTTTTACATATTGAGATGTATCAACCAATCTAGTGAGTTGGACTATGATCTCAAGGACACCTGGCTATCATATCTCCATGAAGATACAGATGTTTCAAAGAAATTTCCAGGTGCTCCTCTGTTCATGGTGCTATGTATTGGCTAAATATTCTTAGTTTAAACGAAATGTTGCTGCGCACATATATCAGCTACATGTGCCAGGCACAGAGCGAGAGTTTGAGTTGTTTATGTCAGTCGATGAGACTGTTCTAAAACCCTTGTCAGATGTCAGTATTGGTAGGATCCTGAAAAGTCTTGTGCTACTAACTGCATTTTCTTGTATATCAGAAGAAACTATATTTGACTGCACACTGTGACCACTATTTTTGAACAGGCCTTCCATATCTCTTGACAAATTGTAACTTTTTGTGGAAACTGCATTGAATGGAACAGACTAAATTTTGTTATTATATATATGCAATCCTCTGACGGTTCGAGGTCTCTCAGTTTGCACGAATATATGTATCTCTTCAATAGAATGATAAATATACTTTTAATGCTTCTTCTAGTTATCTCTTTTTGCTAGCTAGCTCATTGTGTGAATGCCTTAATTGCCATTCCCATATAAATATGACAGTTAAGAAGATATAATTGTTCAAGTGACTTATGTGGGTCACCATATGTCGGGATTGTTAAATGTGAACGCCCAACTACTTAAAATGATATGGAGATGGCCTGGTGACTGTATATAACTTATATGTGGATATCGGCGAATAGCAATCTTAGCAATGATAGTGCATATCCGCTCGCCATCCGTGACGCAAACGACAGCAAATGTGGTTTAATTCATGGTATATCATTAGAGAAAAACGTGTATGAATTTGGTGGAATTTGGTTATTAAATCAATTGTTGATGCAACGCTGACTCGAACAACGCCATATTGCGAAGGTGATTATATATTCGTTTGGTGGAAATCAGCGACAAAACTATTTCACCATATTTTTTTAATTTCCCCTCCCACCAACAGCGCCATTTTAGAAAATTTTAACCCGCACCAGACAGCAAATGTGGTTTAATTCATGGTATATCATTAGAGAAAAACGTGTATGAATTTGGTGGAATTTGGTTATTAAATCAATTGTTGATGCAACGCTGACTCGAACAACGCCATATTGCGAAGGTGATTATATATTCGTTTGGTGGAAATCAGCGACAAAACTATTTCACCATATTTTTTTAATTTCCCCTCCCACCAACAGCGTCATTTTAGAAAATTTTAACCCGCACCATTATCTTCCTTGTAAAAAGTTACCCATCTTAGAACGCCTTGGTGCCATCTCGATTGTACCGCGTGAAGTTATATATAGAACGCACACAGACAGACAAAAAAGACAGACAGACAGCACGATTTTAATTCTTGTATAATTTGAGAAGAACGTGTCTGAATTTGATGGTAATTGGTACTAAAAATATTTTGTATCAGTTTTGGTGACCCTCCCGTTCCTATTTCGGACTCAAGCTGCACACACTAAGACTCATTAGAGATTAGATATGCATATATAAGAAATTGGTGAAAATTGGCGAGTATACAAATTCGTATCAAATTTAAGGTCCCCATATCTCTCACCCATATGGCACCAATTTGGTGTATCTAAACCACACGATAAGATTCCTCGTATCACGGAGAAGAATATGTATCAATCTGGTGGAAATCGGCACTAAACATATAGATATAAGTTTTTGTGTCCCTCTCATCTCTATACACCACTGACTCGAATGGCCCCACTTGTGACATCCTTAAACCACACGATTACACTCCTGATATCATGGAGATGATTGTTTATAAGTTTGGTGATAATCGGCGACTAAACAATTTTTTTATCAAATTTGGTGCCAATCCCTCCCCTCTCCATCTCTCACCCAAACAGCACCACTATGGCTCTTTAGATCACGATTAGATTCCTCGTATCATGGATAAGAACGTGTATCAATTTGGTGGAAATTGGCGCTAAAAATATTGTGCATCAATTTTGGTGCCCCTCTCCCTTTCAATGCAACCCTGACTCGAATGGGGCCACATTTGACAGATAAAAGCCACACCATTAGACTACTCATACCATGGGGATGATTTTGTACAAGTGTGGTGGCAATCGGCGACTTATTATCAAATTTAGTTCCCACCCCTCCCAATCTCTCATCCAAAAACAACAATTTGGCGTTGTTAAATCGCACAATTAGATTCCTTGTATCATGAAGAAGAATATATATCAATTTGGTGGAAATCGGCGCTAAAATTAGCTTGATCAATTTTGGTGCCCCTCTCCCCTTCCGTTCATCCCTGACTCAAACGACGCCACTTTTGACATATTTAAACCACACCTTTGGATTCTTCATATCATGGGGATGATTATATGTAAGTTTCGTGGCAATCGGCGACAGAAAAAAAATCTACCCCCCCCCCTTCCGGGCACCCCTGGCGCGACTTTTGCCATATTTGAACCACGCCGTTAGATTCCTCATATTATGGGGATGATTATATATAAGTTTGGTGGCAATCGGCGACAAATTTTTGTTCTGCCCCTACCCCTTTTCTGCCCCTGACAACAACGGCGTCACTTTAGAAAATTCTAACCACGACCATTATCTTTCTCGTAACAAACTACTCCTAGTAGACCCCTTTGGCATCATCTAGATGGTCCCCTGCGAATTTCTATAGAACACAGACAGACAGACAGACAGACAGACATTCGCAAATATAGATATAAGATTATCACCTGAGCGCATGTTTAGGCCTATGTCAGAGATAAGCACCTTGAAATTGGAGACTGCTACTTTGGGTACAAAGTTTCAGTTTTCTTTAGTAAAATTATCTAACTCAATTTAGAACTCTGACATATATTAATAAAAACTGTTTGGCTGGACCATTGGTGCTACAAAATGTACACATGGGTCAATTGACACGTGGAGTGTCATGGGATTGGTGCCATTGACATCAGATGTCTTAAAAGGACAATAATTTTGTAATAAAGATTGCTTCGCATGGGTCAATTGACACGAATATTGTCACGAGATAGGTGTTGTTAACATCTGATTCAGACAACTTAAAGGGGCATAAACAATTCTAATTTAAAAAATGAATCATATACACAAAATGGTTAGACTCTGGTCGCTGGAAATTGGTATACAGGGGTAAATTGACCCGTGCAAACTTAAAGGGGAACTTATAGATTATATTATAGAGATGAGCAATTCTTATCAGCTTAAAGGTACTCAGTCCGATAAAACTCCTCTCAATTACTATTTCAATGGCTTCGGGGGTCAAAATATTTGATTCGAGTCGAGGAAGTCACCCATCAAAGCTCAGATTTGTTAGATATCGATTTTAGAAATCTATTATTTTTCATTATCGGGAATACTATCTGGCCCAGAATTCAGTCAAAATTGCGTTAAAATTACCACTTGATTTTAGAGTTATCCATCCCTGTCTTTTTGAATAGATTTGGAGGACACATCCAGAGCAGATTACGGCAGTTATTAGTACTCATCTCGAGAACATAACGTATTTCAAAAATCAATATCTAATAACTCTGAGCTTTGTTTGATGGGCTCCTTGACTCAAATCAAATATTTTTTACCCACAAAGCCAAAGAAATAGTAATATAGGTCCCTCTGATCGGATTGTTGTTGTTGGAATCTGTTGAGATGGGGACCCTCTTTACGGATTGAGTACCTTTAAACGATATGTAGTAAAATTGGTACACATGGGATCCCATGGACATCAGATGACATAAAGGGGAGGTTTGTAAAATATGTTAACATAGCTTATCAATTAAAAGCATTTATCATCTCAGAAGATATATGGGAAAATTGGTACACAGAGATAATATGAAATTGGGCGTGTCATGGGATAGGTGCCGTTGACATCAGATTACTTAAAGAAGTACTAGTAATTAGCAATAAAGAGTGTTTATTATCAACTTAAAAGTAGAGGTAACTTTATCCAGAGTTTCATGCAATATATATGTGATGCTTATCTCAGGTGACTAATAAATAGTTCAAATGACTGGAGGGGGCACTAATAATGTGTTCATTCTTTACCTGAGCAATGCCAGGTACCCTATCTAGTAATTGATAGAGATATGATGGACTTATTTTTTGTATGGTGGAATGATTAGGTCCCGCGCTGACAGCACCCCTCCTCTAGTGCAAGTTTCCTCACCAAGCAGGTACTTGATCACTGTCTGATGGCTCCATTTTCATATTTTAAAATCACCTCCATATCACCTTATTGTGAAGTGCATCATTGATCTACCATTTAGTAAAGGTATCCCACAAATTTGTCATAAATGTACTTCAAAGCTTCAAATATATTACTGTATGCAGACATCTATCCAATTATTGGAGATCCTAACACAGGCTTGTCTTTCAACACACAATTGATACAAACGCTTGCCATTCAAGGCACATATCTAAATTATTGTTCCTTCAATACATTGAAACTCCACAAGTACTACAGGGCATCAGATGAATATTTAAACTAAACTGTTTAAAAAATGGAAAGATTCTTTGCAAACTTCAAGCTTCTGTTGGCCCATCAGAGGAGATACTGTAGGGAATCTTTTTGAACAAACCACTTTGATTTGAAATGGAAGTGCGCGACTAAAATATTGTAATCTGTGGGTAACATCAGGTGTGGTTTCTTCACTGCTTCAAGATTGCTGACTAACATTGATTTGAATTATAGATATTGGGATGAAATATCTCCAAATATTGACAGTAGAATTCTTGTCTATAGGCTCTATAAAAGCGGGTAATTTAGTGACACAGCTGGGGGATAATACAAATGGAAACACTTTAGAAATGACTTATTGAAAGATGCAATTGCCCACATGCCTGTAAATATATTCATTATTGACTGAATGTAATGCAGAACCGCATGCACTGTATCTGTAATTGATAAACATCTTGCAATGGTTATTTCATTTATAACACTGGTTATACATGTTGGTATATCTTAAAAGGATAAGATATAAAAATGTCGTTTCATCTCATCGATAGAGGCAATATTATTTTCATCTCATGCATCCATGAAATGTTGGAAGGTCTTCTCCCCAACTTGTTTTCAGAGGCCATATATCCAGGACAATGGAGAGAGAGAGAAAGAGAAATACTGTCAAACTATTTATTCAATTTCGGGAAAAGTCCATAACAACAATATCTAATATGTGCTCTATAGTAGTACATACATGTATATATTAAAGTATGGAGCTTCAAAGATAAAATGAGAGTTGCACAAAATATTGTATTTAAGAAATGAATGTAGTGGGTGTGCGTGTGTTATTGGGGGACACGGCGCTGTGGTCGTTTGGGGACATTGTGTAAAGCGGTTGACACTAAATGTGTCACAACAACCTATGTGCAGTATCTCTCAATAACACACACGCATAAACCCACTGCATTCATTTCTTTATTTATATAGCTTTTTTATTGTTTATTCCCATAAACAAGACAGTCAATGACTGTGGGTCGCTCACCAGACTTTAAAGACTGAGAAGACTGAGACTCTGAAGACTACAAGGGTCAGCACGTGACAATATCACTTAAGACAAGTAGTTCTAAACAGGGACATAGCTGGAGATTCTCAGATGAGCAAGGCTCGTCAAATGAAATTTCTAATTGCACACCACTGACAAATCTCCAATCTCTTACCTTTTAAAGAAAACAACCATACCACAGTACTAAGTTCACAAAAATCCTTTTGCACATCCCTCTTAGATTGAATTTTACAACTGGTACCAGTACTTCAAGCTCTCAAACGTTTGAAAATTACAAACCAAATAAAGTTAAAATTTGTGGCCAATTTGGTCCAACAGTTTAACCTGAAGTAGGAACATATGGACTGTTGGTTTAAAAACATACATGAGGGAAAAACAAACCAAACTATGAGAACAATTCTAACCTATTTTTTATGTGAACATCTAATCTACAACTAATGTTATACCAGGCATGAAATTTTCAACTGTTTAAATTTTGATCAAATAGGGGGTCAAAACTCCACCGCTCTACACTCCTTCCCCGTTGCCTCCAACATTGCCCCCACCCAGGCTTCCTAGAAATCAATATTATTATACCAGTACCAAACAGGATAGAGGAGAGTTAAATCTCTTATCTCTGCCCCTATTAGAACAAATGTGAATCCCCATCTATGAGATCCCTTCATCTAGTAATATAAATATACCCCCACTATCCAATAGGGTATGATTTCACCTGGATGAGTGGTGGTTAACAAAATAATATTGGGACAGCCAAGTCTGTATTTAGAGTGTCTGACCTCTGCAGAATGAGGTCCACAAAAGGTGAATTTAATGACACTATTCCCCAAGGTGGAATAGCACAACGTATTCACTCTCTGGGGACCTCATTTCCTAACGAGAGGCCAATCACGATCGACAGATGTTTAACCCATACCTTAGCGATAGCGATTAGCTATAACTGATAATTGGTCTAAGATATGATCACAGTAATACATATATCAGTACTTAAACTTAAAAACAAAAGCTCAAATAATTTGTCTTAAGAAGGGGTTAAAGTATTTGGGGTGGGGGAGGAGTTGATTTAAATCTCATAACTCTGTCCCTATTCACACAATGACCTCTCACTGTGAGATCCAATGGTTTAGCCATTAATAAATTTGACAGATAGGATAAACAATTATCCAGCCAGCAGGTTGTTTGTCTTTACCTGCATACAACCACCCCCTAGAGCTTTGTAACAGATTTCGCTTGGAATGACATCTATTAAAGGTACTCTCATATACTCTGGATATTGGATGTTCACATGGCAATTTATTGCTATCATTATATTACATGCAACTATTGCAATAAAATCTTCATATCTTCAAAAAAGGACATCACACCTAATTAATGGTATACAACTAAAACAAATTAGTGTCAATGATTTTTTTTTTTTTAATTAAATATTTTTTTTATTATTTAATATAAAAGTTTTTTAATATTTTTTGCGTGTTAAATTGAGCAAGGAAATTCAATCTAAAAAAAAAATTTAAATTAAAATTTTTAACAAAAAAAAGGGGTCATAACTCCTTTAAAATAAATCGGATCAAACCCAAATTCGAACTTGATAATCTCACATACCAAATTTGGTGTCAATCAGATGAAATTGTTTTTGAGTTATGGCAGCATGTGTAAATTATAAGTAAAAAAGGGCCATAACCAGCCAAAACTGTAAAAACAAAAAACTCGATTCAAACCCATATTCGAACTAGAACTGTATTTTGGGCTGAGAAACCTGTATACAAAATTTGGTTCCGATCAAATAGAAAATGTTAGAGTTATCGCATTATGCCTAAAGTGTCTACGGACGGACAGACATATGGATGTACAGATGGATGGATGAACGACGAGTTGTCAATCCGGACATTGACACTATGTGTACCATACTATGGTATAGGTACACATAAAAAGTTTTATCTCATGCAGAGTACAAGAAAAATGTATCAAAGTTCAAACCTGTTGTGCCTCTAATATTTCTATTCACATTTGTAATCAATGTCGAAAAAGCTTTCTATTAATATATAAATAAAACAAACTAGACCTACAGTTCTAAAAGTGTTTTGAATAATTATTTTGTTCTCATAGACTGATACAGAGCTCTCAAGTTGTCTTCCCATGCAACCAACAAATCTACTAAACACAATCACATTATTAACCTCCAATAGTAATGCTATTAAACCATAAAACCAGATTATGCCTTTAACCCTTTAACCAACAAACCGGCCAAAAACGCCCAAATAAAGCTTCAACATCCTAAAATATCTTCGGTCCGTCTCAATAAAACCATACAAATATGGATATCATTGGAACCGGTTCATTGACCACATTGTGATGGTTAGTTATGCCCTGTGCCAATGCATTCTCTTATATATGCGAGTTGACCATAGGTCGCCTCGCATATATATAAGAGAATGCATTGGCTTTATAATATTTTTCTACATTCTTTGACAATTTTATCATTTTTAATATGTGTTAAGCCAATGCATTCTGTCGATTCGCATATATAAGAGAATGCATTGGCACAGGGCCGTTCTGCTGGGTAAAGGGTTAAGATGAAATTTAAATAACCATGCATATAAAATATTAAAGCATAAACATTCCATCTATGATATCTCATCATATGGCCAACACATCTGCTAGCAGTTAATGGACCTATCCGTACGTCCCGCCCACCTGTAGACTGCATGGTTACTGTTACTACGCACCACAAGCCATCTCAATTCCGCTATCTCTTCAGTGCTAAAATAGCTTCCGATGAGAAAGGACTGTGTTGTTAAACGCCATGTAACACGATAATATAGGTCCCTTCTGAATATCACGATTTTCAAGATACCTTTGTGTGTATATGCAACATGAAAAAGTGACTGTCATTAGATATAAACAAAAATAGAACCAGTTTAAAAAACAAAAACAGGTGTGATTGTTAGGTCACTTCCGATAAACAACAAAGATAGTTGTTTAGGCATACGTTGAATCAAACGGTGTAAATGAAGCCATTATGAAACTTCAATATCAAATAGCAAATTTACTATCGAAGCTATGGTAATGGTTCACACCTTGATGCAATAAACCAAACGTAGGTGTACATGTGGTAATTAATCTATAATCCCTCTTTTGTCGAAATAAATATAACGATATCAGATTACCATACACGAGCGTCCTGAATGAACCCTGGTGCCATCAGGCCGGATGCAAAGGATTATCAAATAATGGCCTTTTAAAATTGCACATCCTATTTTCCCGTAAATAATGTACATGAAAGAAAATGCCGACTATCATGGAGTCTGTTGCATGTTGCCATGTCGAGGCAACAAATGGCACAAAGTGAACTTGTTCGGTGAAGGTTGCGTGTATACACTGTGAAGCACGTGCAATGTGTGAAATTTCCTGTAATTCTCTTGGAAAACATCTGTTGATTCTCATTTACACGTACATTGTCGGAGGAAGCTTTAGATTCTCAAATGGATTCAGTAAGATCGACGTTCGCACGAGCTCCTACAGGTTAGTGCGAATAGCAGACAGTCGAACTCAATATTACCACGATGTTATAACAACAACAAATGTATACATTTATAACGAAAAACACTTCACATAAAACACATACTCGCGGCACAATTAATATTCATAATGCATCACCGATCGGGACTACTATTTCCACGTTTTAGTCTGAAATCTGTTATATATAAATATTGAAATTTAAATAACACTAGGATCCGAGTGTGGTCGGTGGCATTGTTTAATCCAGCCTAAAGAGATGTCATAGTTACTTTTTTTTATATAGGAAACCGAACTAAAACATGTATAAATATCGTTCGTCAATCGGACATGTTCCACATGCACATATCAACACCATTGTAGCTTTTTAAGACATATTTTGCTCCCGTGTTCGTAAATTCCCTATAGCTTACAACTGTAGTTAGGGACTGGCTTGTGGTGCAATTCATATCACTAGGCAGTCCTATGTCGCTTCCGGGTTTAAGCTATCGGCTCATTGGCTATAATTGAAATTGGGGCGGTACCTACGGATAGGTCCATTAACTCAATGCAAGAGAGAGTCATTGTCACTTGATACTATCTCTGTTGCTCAACGTGAGAAGACAACTTCATGGCATTGTAAACCTGATTTATTAGATTCTACTTGGACAGTGCAAACTGTGTATCTTTGATATATTTTAGAGATGAATAAAATAATCAAAGGGTCATAATGCCCGCCATTAAATAATATCGGATCAAACCCATATTCGAACTTGATCTGTATTTTGAGTTGAGAAACTCACATACAAAATTTGGTTTCTATCAGTTTGAAAAATGGTTGATTTATCGAAGCATGCATGAATTCTATGTCAAAGGGCCATAACTCCATTAAAAAATATCGGATCAAACCCATATTCAAACTTGATAAGTATTTTGGGCTAAGAAACTCGCATACCAGATTTGGTGACGGTCAGATAATTTTTTTTTGAGTTGTGGCAGCATGCATGAATTCTAAGTCGAAAAAGGGCTAAAATTCCATTAAAAAAATCGGATCAAACCCATATTCGAACTTGATCTGTATTTGGTGCTGAGAAATTCATATACAAAATTTGGTTCTGATCAGATAGAAAATATTTCAGTTATCGCACCATGCGTAAAGTGTCTACAAACAGACGACGGACTAACGACGAGTGGTCAATCCGGACAACGACACTATGTTTACCATACTATGGTATGGGTAAACATAATATAAGTATCAGTGACACTGTAGCTCAACTTAGGTAGGGGAATATTTTAATGGTTGACAGTAAATGGAGGAATAGGAAAGGTGCTAATTGAAATGTCTAACCTAGCTGTGCCAAAGGATTTAGTCATGCAAAGAGTAAAATCCAAGATGGCCACCAGCGGCCATGTTTTTTGGCCAAATGGCCCCAAAATAACTCGTTCCCGTCTACATGTCATTGTTGACATCTATGACAAATTTCATGAAGATCCGACTAAAGCTACGATCTGCAGCCCACGCCCAAGGATTCAGTCATGCGAAGAGTAAAATCCAAAATGGCTGCTGGCGGCCATGTTGTTTGACAGAACGACCCCAAAATGACTCGTTCCCATCTACATGTCAATATTAACATCCATGACAAATTTCATGATGATCAGACGAACAGGACTACCTGTAGACCGCGCCAATGGATTTAATTTTGAAATTCAAGATGGCCACCAGCGGCCATGTTTTTTGGCCGAATGACCCCAAAATGACTCGTTCCCATCTACATGTCAATGTCAACATTCATGACAAATTTCATAAATATCAGACCAAAGGTACGACCTGTAGCCCGCGCCAAAGGAAATTGTTGACAGACACACAGACGACGGATGCCAACTCATGGCAATAGCTCAAACTTACAAAGTAAGTTGAGCTAAAAATGACCCTATTTGAACAAATCTGAACCCGGTCACCCAATGCCCATCCATACCGAATATAATTTCATTAAAGATTAAAGTTTCATAACTCTGCAGATGTTATAATGGTGTCACCATTTTCAAATTTTATAACATGTTTAAAAAAAAAATCTGTTTGTTAAATTGAGCAAGGTGAAAATTCCCAAAAAACTGAATTAAAATTTGTTTTGTTTTTTGAGTTATGTCACTGGCTCCGTCAACATTTGACCCAGTGACCTCATTTGAACTAATCTGAATCACAGTCCCCCAAGGACCAATTGTACCAAATATGAACCCATTCGCCCCAATGAAATTTGAGAAGTAGTCATTTTAAAAATTACTATGGTGGAAAAGAGTTATGGTCCTAGCTTCGCAACTATTTGAACGGGTGACCTCATTTGAACAAACCTGAATGTGATTCACATAGGGAACATCCACACCAAATATGAACCCATTATGTCTTACGGTTCTGGAGGAGAAGATGATTCTTGATGGACGGACGGACAAGGATTGATGATTATAGCTCCACCGGAAACTTCGTTTCAGGTGAGCTAAAAAGCTGAAAGTATTTATTTTCATAAAATCTGCTGAGTCTTTTTAACCCACACAGAACCAAATCGGTCCAATAATAGCTTGAGTTTCACTAGACCAAGTCTTCTCAGTCCACAACAGCTTGGGACATCTGTTGGGTTGATGCTGTTTTGGAAGAGTCCCCTCCCATTACTCTTCTACAACAAACTTTACATCCATAATTGTGTGTGGGAGTTATCTTGCTTATATGTCTTCAGATGAGGTCAAATGGATGCTTTGTGTATATGAACATAGATGGCAGCCTTTCCCAAGCATGATGATACAAAAGTATCAAACATGCATAATTATATCAGAGGTCCATTAAATGTCAGAGCAACAAAATTGATAAGTAAACAAAGCTTTGTTTTCCAGAGAATTTTGATTTGTCTCGCTATCAGAAAATGTATTTAAACAATACATGAAACGATCATATCATCACTTTACCTTTTCTATCAAGATTATTCTGTCAGATTATTTATCACATTCAGGGGTTCATGTGAATGTCTGGGCTTCACATGTAAATATAGTACATATTTTGAAAGAAAGTCCATTATAGAAGAGTAACAGGAGGGGACTTAGTCCTAAAACAGCATCATCCCAACCGATATCCGATGTTGTGGACCGAGAAGACTTGGTCTAGAGTATCAGCTGTGAATTATCAATCGATTTCAATGTTCTGGTCACGTGATGCCACGGGCGATGCATTTGAACTATGAGGGGAAAAATGACATTGGAGATTTTGTTTTTGTGATGCGTACTATAAAAGACGAAAGGAGCCCTCAATTTAATGTCCTACCAAATTTCATTGAGATCCAAGCTACTGTTCAAGTTATGATATGAAAAGACATCAGACGTACGTACGCACGTCTGACGGACGGCTAGACAGGTGCAAAACAGTATACCCCACTTTTTTAAAATAAAATATGTTTACACATATGAAAATGATGCATGAACAGTATGTATCACGCAGCTTGAAATAATTATAGCTTCCACATCAGTAATCAAATAATATAATATGTTCTTACTGCGAATTGCCCATTGTCAATGTTTTAACATTTGTCTTGTTTGTAAGCAAAATATAAATTTTATTTTGAGAAGTTTGAATTGGTTTTAGGAAAACGTCCGATATCCTAAAGTTCTTCATAGTTTCATAATTTTGGGAATTTGTGCCCCATTGCTTATATATTACAGCATCAAAGAGACAGAGTTTCCAAAGATTGTGAAGTTACAAGTCGAGGCATGATAAAACTTATATATACTATGGCAAGTGACAATATCATATCAATATTAACACCTAATAACACTACCATACATTGTGACTATTTGCAATAGGTCCCCATTTGCAGAGGTGCCCTAAAATGGCGAAAAAGAGAGATTTCAAGGGGAACAGTCAATTGAGACTGATTTAAAATGAATAACGACATGATAATAGTGGCTTGTTCTATCAATAATATCCTCCGATGTCACTGGTGCAGACCAATATGATGATAAACATTCGCTATGGGCATACAGTGAAATATATGCCTACCTTACTCGTATTTAAATTTCGTGCAGTACTAATTTTTGCACACCCATCGATGTGCAAATTTAAAACTGAGCAGAAACTAGAAGGAATCCTGAGTTTACATCAAACCACATGGCAGACAAAATGGCTATGTTGATGTATTACACACATTACTCAATGTTAGACTGAATGGACAAATATAGGTCTGCATGTATGCCAATAGTTTCATACAAGCAACCAACATCAACACAATTACCCATATGTGAAGTGACAAAACATGGTAACATTGATGATGTTCAAATACATGTGATTGTTAAGAAGTACACATGATCCAGACTGATGGTTCGCGAAAGCACGACCTACAACCATGGAGTGACACCTTCCCTGACCAAATAGCCTGAATTAGTTATGTCAACACAACCTGCAGACAAGTAGCATATACACGGTTGTGGTTTTACTTCTTTCTAGTTCATTTCAATGATGTCTATAACTATTTCAGTGTCCGAATAATTATTTTGAGCATATAAACACACATCTTCACAACAAATTGATGACGCAGTTATGTTTTACACTATGTAAATCTGTCCTGTTTAAGATATACATGTATCTTCGGGAATGATTATTCCACTTAAACTGTCATCAGATCCAAGATATTTACAAAAAATATTTGTGTCCATTTTAAATTCGCCCATTTAAAACTGAGCAAAACAATAGTGCTGCACAAATTTAAATACAAGTAAGGTATACACAGCAAATGTTTATCAACCTTGGCACATATTTTTGATAGAACAAGCCACTTTTATCGATTATTGTATCAATTTTCGTTTAAAATATGTCTCAATTGAGATATACATACACCCATTCCTCCCTTCAAATTTTTTTTTTTCGCCCATTTATGGGACCTACGCAAATGGGGATATACTAATTTGGATAACCAAATCAGCTTTTTGTGAAATTCCATTGTTGTTGTACTGGATGATATGGGGACCATTGAATCGTATTATGTATCTTTAATAATGAAAGTGTCAATGACACTGTAGCTCAACCTGGAGAGGTGAAATTCATACATTACAGCCAATGGAGATATAAGGAATGCGGAAAGTTGTTATTTTTAAGTAGCGTTCACCAGAGGTCAACCCGAAGCACCTTATGAAGTTTGGGATCAATGAGAAAAAAAATAATGTTGTCAGTCAAGGGCATGACAATGTATTTAGTGATGCAAAGAGTAAAATCCAAGATGGCTGCCGGCAGTTCTTTGAATATTGTTCAAATTCAAGAGCTGCCATCCAGAAGTGATCGTGAAATGCCTGTAAATTTTTTGAACATTTCTCCAATAAACGTCTGCTGCAGGGTGTGCCGATGAATTAATTTGTGAAATCCAAGATGGCCGTATGTTTGTTTTACAAAAATTTGATGGCTCCCATCTAGTGACAATGAGGGATGTGGCCTGTAGGAAATGGCGAAGGATTATGCAAAGAATAAAATCAAAAATGGCCACTGGTGGCCATGTTTTTCAACTAAATTTAATGACTCTTTATCTAGTGGTTCATATGAATTTTGGTGACGAATGGATTATGGATGTGATCTCTAGCCTACTGTAGGGCACCAAAGAATTTAGTCATGCAAAGAGTAAAATCTAAGATGGCTGCCAGCAGCTATGTTTTTCATAAAAATTCATTCAATTTTGATAGCCACCACCCAGAGGTGACCCTAAACATGGCTGTAAATTTTCAAAACATTTTTCCAATAAATACCGACTAAAAGGTGTGCCGATGAATTCAAATTGGCTGTTTTAAACGAATTTCGGGAAACATTCATGGCTCCCATGTAGAGGTCACTCCAAAGATCCTTATGAAGTTGGTGATGATCGGATGAGAGCTGTGACCTGTAGGGAAATTGTTGACAGATGGACGGATACACGCTCAGACAAACGCCATCCCATGGCAATAGCTTACATTTTACTTTGGCAAGTTGAGCTAAAAATTGCACCTAAACAAAATAGAGCAAAATATTTCCTAACAGACATATGCACAAGACCGACAGAACTAATTTCTATATCTCGCACCAAACTTTGCAAATCCTTTGCATTGAAGTGGGGTATAGGAGAAGGATGAATCATAACTTTGTCTTTTACACAGCCTTAGGTGGTGTCTTCTCTTGAGAAAGTTTTGTTCTCATTTTTTTCTTTAACTGTGTCTTTGCAACCATTTATCTGTCTTGACCAATGTCACAGTCTTATATAGAAACTGAGAAAAATCTTCATTGGAGCTGGTGAAGCTGGTGTTGGCTGATTTTCATTTTGTTATTTTAGAAGTTATGCCACACATCCCCTCCTGCCTCTGAAATGGGCCTCAATCCTTACCACGTGAAATGTCAGAACCTGAAATATAAATTTGCATCATTTTCTCACAACTAACAATTAATAGTAATAGTTTACCCCCCCCCCCCCCATCAACTTCAGCTAGTCCAGAGGATAAAATCAGTTCAGAGAAGAAAAAGTGTCAATATTGCATTCAACCACCTGAGTGTAATCGCTATTTTTGTCATATCAAAAGTTGTTGCCACACAAAAGACACTTGCACTGTCGATCAGGCATGGATTCGAAGACACCAATGCTATTCTACTTCTAATTATTATTTATGTTTTCTTTTATTTTAAATATTTGTATTATCATGACGTCAGCGTGTTTTGTCAAAATATTAAATCAAAGTTGCGTTGAATTTGGCATGATTCAGTGCAATTTGTTGTTTTAGGCCAAAAGTTTAACATTTTCCTACATTCACTGAAATTTACAACAGCGGTAAAGCTTGAAATAGTTGGAAATTTCCAACCCAAGTGCGATGGGGTGCAAAGGAATTTCATAGACTTGGATATTTGGTATGGTTCAAGGTGTGCAGTTGCACATTCAATGTGGACATCTCTGTCAAATCCCAAAATGATCAATTCAATGTCAAATCGGGTAAAACCGGATGGATTTCGACGGGCACGTTTGTCGGGTACTTTTGTCCGGGCAGTGTTTTGGACTGGTCAAATCGTGACCCCACTTGACCTTCAAAATGGACAATTCAAGGACAAAGCCCGGACGAAGTCGGGTCACCTTCTAGTAATATATATATATATAAAAAGAGTAGGATCTCTCTGGCTGTTAATGACTTTTCTCCCAGACCCCTATGATCGATTCAACCAGATTTGTTGTGGTAACCCGGGGGTACCCCATCGGATGTTGTAATGCCGTTATTTTATCGAAATTTTGATTTAAAAAAATAAATAAACTTAATTTAAAAAAAAAATGTGTTTTGACTTCAACATAAAAAATAATTATAAATTCAATATTTTTTTCAACTTTTAAATAATTTTGTTTTTTAAATCAAAATGATTAAACGAACAAATTGTGCTAAAAGTGCACAAAGAGGCTGCGGTTGAATAAAGGCTCCCAGAGAAAGAGTGTGTCTAAGATCAAAATTTATCACACAGTAGCCCCTAAATCCGATCTCATATTTTTTAGTAAGACACACATGTATAATTCCCATGCGCAGTGACATAAGAGCTCCGTTCAATGATTTATAATATAATTATGATATTCAATTTGTGTTGTGTTATTTAGTGTTGACTGTGAGATAATCATTGGTGATAATGGTGGTTGAACAATTTTGTCAGCAAGAAAAGACGCATTCAAAATGGAACTATATTTTTTCTTGAAGGTTTCTTTGGTTGTGGTAAAGAAATAAAAAAACAAATTTAACCCCAGGCATTTCGAGATCGTTTTCCTTGCTAAAATGCAATTATGTGATAGAATGGATCTCGAATTCATCCAATTTATTTACAAAATTTATGAACCTTGTCCACAAATTTTTTATTTGAGTCGAGTTTTAGCTCGGTTAATAAATTTCATATAAAATTGCGACTCATTAGAGATCCTCTATGTATGCACTTAGTGCACAAATGGGCTGCAGGCCGATCCGACACTAAATATGGAGCCAGTTTCAGCCACATAATAAAATAACATGAATTTTTATTGTGTAATGGCATGCATAAATATTTATTCAGAACACTTATCAAATAAGTGCCTGACAACATTGCCCAATTTACAATTCAATATGAAAACTGAGAAGACTGGCACTATGAAGACTACAACAGTCAGTACTTGTCAAATATACTTCAAAATAAATAGTTAGAATCATACACTCAGCTTAGAAATTAAAGTGTTCACAGTGACATACATGTACATACATATTCTTGATTCAATTAATTTGAAGGCAGAGTATTAAAACTGCAAGGACTTCCCCTTCTTGAATAACCAACCCAATTTGAGCAAACCTGATATGAGATTCATGTGTTGACATTTAATATGTGCACCACATGTGTACATGTGTTGGAAGACATATAAAATGTATAACACTGACATTCCTCAGACGATTTATTTGAATTAAGTGAATGTTATCAGGAACTAAATTCTACAGGTAGTTCATACTCAAATTTAAATGTTAAAATAGTAGGATAAAACATAACAAGACAGTCAATGACTGTGGGGTCGCTCACCAGACTGCAAAGACTGATAAGACTGGGACGCTGGAGACTACAACAGTCAGAACTTTTCATAATCACTTTAAAAGAAATAGCTCTAAACAGGATATGTGGCTAGAGAGACTTCACATATGTAGATTGGTGAAAATCCACCTTGAAATTACCAACTGTACACTACTGATCACCCGCTCCTCCAGCTCAACAAGTCCCCTTTGACCGGACTCCCAAGTCGTAGGTTGGAATTTCAAAACTGACACCTCAAACTTTCTCAATTGTTGGAAATTTCCAATCTCACCAGTGCCTTTTTCCAAAACCATTTAGACATGTTTGAAGCCCAATTATCCATGGACCCAAGACACAATACATGTATGTCAGATTAATCAGTCAGGTGGTTTCAAGGTAGATGTTTTTTATGAATTTGGTATTTCAATGATTTTATTAGACACAAAAGTGTTAACTCCCCATAGCCTGTCATTCCTTAACAGGTTGACCTCATGTTAACAAATCTGAATCTCAGTCACTAAAGGATCCTCCATACTATATGTAAGATAAATTTAATACAGTTACGTCCCTGGTCCCACCCTATTTAACCTGGTGACCCCATCTAAATAAATTTGAATCCCAGACACCAAAGAACCCTTCATACATATCATAAATATCAGTAATATAGACCTGATGGTCCTTGTGAAGGAAGCATATTAAGAGTGAAACTGTCCTTCGTTTGGCCCCTATTTGACCAAGTGACCCCATTTAAAAAAAATCTGAATTGCAGTCAAGGAAGAACATTCCATGCTAATTAAGCCAACTAGTTCTTGCAAACATATTTTAAGAATTACTATGTAGTGAAATAGTTAAGTCTCTGGCTCTGCCCTTATTTGACTTTGTGATCCCATTTTCACAAATCTGTCACCCAAGGTAATTTCATACCAAATATAAGCAAAATAGGCCGTTCGATTCTTGCATAGAAGACACATCATGAATTACTATGTAGAGAAAGAGTAATGTAGCTGGCCTTGCACCCACTTGACCTGGTGACCCTGGTTGAACAAATCTGAACCACAATCACCAAAGGAGCAAGCCTGCAAATAGTGTGCCTATTCCTACATTGTATCTGCATGGCCTCAAGCAACACAATGTATTATACAATCAAGCCTTGAAATAGTGTGATAGTGTGTCTGTCATCTACGGAATGAGGTCCCCCCAGAGGGTGACTTTAGTGACGCTATGCTGCACAGTGGGCTAGCATCACTTAATTCACCCTCTGGGGACCTCATTCTGCTAAGCCCTCAACTGCTATGGCAGACCTAGGATAAGATTGAAGTTCCTCAGTTGAAGTTTATGTTCACCCATTGGACACCTCAATTATGAATTTTATCTTCTGCAATCTCCAGAGGGTGAATTTGGTGATGATAGCCTGCTGTGTGGGATAGCATCACTAAATTCACCCTCTGGGGACCTCATTCTGCAAATGACAGACATCCTATTTGCCCTGTTGAACAATACATGATAGATTGTGCCTCTTATTAATGATTCTCTGACCTGCAAATGTCAGACACACTAAATTCAGGCAGTTTGTTTAAATTGCTAGCAGTATGTTTATACAAGCTGTTAGCGACATTTTTTTCTAATCTAGATTAATGACCTGTGTTTCTCTGTCTATCCACAAAGAGATATCTGCAACTTTAATAGAACAGGTATTAATGTTGGAAGCTGGAAATGATGTTGGAAGGGATGTTGGTTGGGTGTAGGCCACTGCTGGGTGGGGGTGGGTCTGGGCCATGTGGGAGGGGGATGGGTAATGGAATATTTCTGTAATTTCAGAAGATTAAAGTTTCATAACTCTGCAGATGTTATAATGGTGTCACTTTTTTTCAAATTTTATAACATGCTTATTTTTTGTTTGTTAAACTGAGTAAGGTGAAAATTCCAAATATTCTAAATTTAACATTTTTTTTTTTTTAGTTATGTCACTGGCTCCGCCCACATTCGACCCAGTGACCTCATTTGAACAAATCTGAATAACAGTCCCCCAAAGACCCTTTGTACCAAATATGAACCCATTCGGCACAATGAAATTTGAGAAGAAGTTGTTGTAAGAATAACATGAGTGAATTATAGATCACCACAAAGTCTTGGGTCATTAAAGAAGCATGTTTATATTGTGGACACTCTTTGATTCAGAAATTCAATCCAGTCCAGTAAATTAACTGTTGCAAATAACTTATGAAGCGGACCATTACGAGTATAAAAATGAGATATCCTATAGAGTATAGTGCTTGTGTAGAGAGTTAGGAAATCAAATAGATGTACAACACAATTTCAAAGATCCATCATGTTACCTTCATGTATGTGCCTTCACATTAATCTCTATTTAAATAATTACTGTTGAACAAATAAATAAAAACAAAAACAATTGATTAAACTTTACTGTTTTTGATACCAAACATTTTCACTCAGGAAAATAAACATTTGCCTACTTTCCTCAATGAGATAATTGTTTATGTGCACTCAAATCACGAGATATCCTCTTAAATTCTTAATATACATGTGGTTGATGTCAGCGTCAATAAATTTGTTACCAATTGTTGTGCTCTTCGACAACTCTAGTCCACAGCATTAGATTCCTTGTGTCAAAGAAATGCCTATATATATAAGTGGTATATTTATGCACCAACCCAAAAAATGTTTCTGTATCTATTACATTGAGAAGAAAAAATCACTGAGTTCATGTTTATGTGTGAAAAGATACAAGATCTAATATATATTTTGGGACTTCTGTCTGTTTGTTTGTTAGCTATGGCCGGGAAAACTGCCTGACGGATTTTGACGAAATTTGATACCTAGGGTTACTTTTGTCCGGGGAATATTTTGGATGGGTCAAATCGTGACCCTGACCTGACCTTGACCTTCAAAAATGTCAATTCAAGGTCAAATCGGGACGGATTTAGACGAAATTTGATACCTATAGGTACCTTTGTCCGGGGAGTCTTTTGAACGGGTCAAATCGTGACCCCGACCTGATCTTGACCTTCAAAGTTCAATTCAAGGTCAAATTGGGTAAAACAGACAAATTTTGATGAATTTGAGACCTAGGGGTACTTTTGTTCGAGGAGTGTTTTGGACGGGTCAAATCATGACACCGACCTGACCTTCAAAATGCTCAATTCAAGATCAAATTGCGAATTTTGACGGTATTTTGACGAATTTGGTACATACGTTACTTTTGTCCGAGGAGTGTTTTGGATGGGTCGAATCGTGACCCCGACCTGACCTGACCTTGACCTTCAAAATGATCAATTCAAGGTCAAATCGCGCATTCGCCAGAAAGCAGAGGGGAAACAGCCCGGACGAAGTCGGGTCCACCAGCTAGTATGATATAATTCCCAGTTAGGCAGGATGATGTGTGATGAAGATATCCAGGCAGCCGTGATAAAACAGTAATTTGTTTATTTTTGCAACTTTTCAACTAACAACTCTGAGAAAAAGTTTTTCAACCTGTGATAATAACAAACAAAATCAGCGAGATTCCAGGCATACCATTAAGTACAGTTAAACTTTGTTAATTCGAACGTCGGTAACTCGAATACCCCACTTAAGTCGAAGCCATCGCCTGGTCCCGGCTGAGCTTGTGAGCAAAGCCATTAGAATAATTACGGTTAAGTCGAAGGTGGATAAGTCGAAATTCCGCTTAAGTCGAAACGAAATTTAGTTCCACCAGCCAGATTATAACACTAATTACTATGGTTAAGTCGAAGCGCCGTCGGCGACGCATCGCCATGTGATTATAACTCAGTGTGCTTCTATTCATTACCCTAAAAAGCTGTGAAGTTTCCTGGAGTCTTTATTTATCCTAATGCATTGTTTATTTAACATATTAACGAGGTGTGGGGGTCAATTTCCCCTGTGAGGATTAGTAGTGTTGACAGGTGAAATGAAAACCATATTTAAACGGCCTGATACAGAGAATAATTTCATTCAGTCATGTCTTCCCAAAACGAAAACAATGTTCCAAACGAAGAAATGCTATTGACAAGAAGGCTGAACTCAATTTGAATGTTCTCGATGCCATGACACTGATGCAGCAATCATGGGCCATATCGGATCGATATGAATTCAACTGGTTGGAATTTGTGGTCACCAAATGGTCAAAACAGTTAAGTCGAACACTCGGATAACTCGAAGTAATCCAACGGTCCCTTGCAATTTGACTTAACGAAGTTTAACTGTATAAATACTCCCACCCAAGGATGACAAAACTAGGGTTGCTCATCAAAGATGGCTCCAATCCGGGGTTTTTTTTCCCCTTCAGAATCATAACTCAGAATTAAGGGCCATAACTCAGGTAAAACAAATTGGACAAACCCGGTTTTTGAACTCAACCGAGATATTGATTATAGTTGTGAAAGGTCCATATACCCAATATGAATGGAATCAGTTGAAAGTTTCTTCAAGTTATCACGCAAATGGTCATAAACTTGCTGACAATAAACAAACTAGGGCCGTAAAAATAATCGGACAAACCTGGTTTTCGAACTCAATCATGATATTGCTGTGAAAGATCCATACACTCAATATGAATGGATACAGTTGAAATTTCCGTGCTAACAGTCATAAAATTTCTAAAATAGACAATCTAGGGGCCATAACGCAGGTAAAAAATGTCGGACAAATTTGGTTTTCGAACTCGTTCAGGATATTGTTGTAAAAGATCCATACACCCAATACGAATGGAATCAGTTGAAGTTTGTTCAAGTTATCGTGCATCAGACATAAATTTCCCCAAAATTGCTCAAAAGAGATAAACTAAGGGCTGTAACTCAGGTAAAACAAATTGGACAAGGACAAAACTGGTTTTTTAACTCAATCAAGACACTAGCGAGTTTGCGATTTCAAACCGGTACGGGTACGGGTAGCTACCCGTACCGGTACAACGTTTTGTAATCGCAATCTGTTTTACGGGTAGAATTCATTACATAGACTGGTAATGTATGGTGAGCCAACTGCAACAAAACAGATATTATAATATAGATAGATTGTTATTCGCATTCACTTTATTGGCCGATGTTATACTTACCGTTATTGATTGTTGGAAATTTGTATTTATATTAGATGGGCGGGCCTCAGGATAATCAGTTGCTGTCATCAAGGACGCGGCGGCAGTTGGAAGGGGTTGGTGCTTTTCTTTCACTCATCTTGATAACATTTTCAACAATTGGATTATATAAGTCATAGACCGATCGAGTGTTGACTATAAATCGGTTGGAATTTTCAGACTTAGAAAATAGATTATGATAGCTCAAATTTATAATTACGTTAATTTTTCCAACCAATAATCGGTATAAAATGTATTGTTTTAGACCCAGGGTCTAATAATGTCGTGCATGTACTTTCAGTCAGATATAAGACCGAATGTGTCCCTTATTTTAGTTAGGGAATATTAAGTAATCTTTGGTTTGGAATCCCTCAACAGATCGAAGGGTCGGGACAAGGGAATATTTATCCCAAGAATTGGGATTTTTGTCGGGATCTAAACCCGGAGGTAGGTTTGAAAAATTAAACTAGGAAGCATAAAAGGTGTTAAAATGTAGTCTGTTTATTTTAATGTATTGAATAAAGAGCGTTTGCTTCACTTCTGTGCGAAACACAGAAAACAGCTGAAACTCGTTATGATTATGCTTAGATTTTGCAGAGTGTGTACAGGTATTTCGTGTCTTTAGCGACCTATATTATCCCCGCTACAATATACACAAGTATTGTGGTTCAAATGCGTCATGTCCGTTCAGATGGTAAATATATATTAAAATGAGAAATCAGTCCCCAATTATATAGGACTAGCAGGTTAGCCCGCCACTGGCGGCATTCGTCCCATGGCTTTGTTTCAGAAACATGACATTTTTGTAATTATTTTGTTTTTATTTATTTTTGTTTTTTATTTTTGAATATGAATTTAATGTTTTTTAAATTCAATATATTTTGTTTCTGAATTGTTTTTTTATTGTTAATTTTTTTTAATTTTATATTGTTTTAATTAAATTGTAAATTGTTTTAATTAATTTTTTTGTTTCTGGCGGAAAAATTTACCCGTAGAAATCCCCCCTTCCTAGGAACGACAGACAACGCATTCTTTGTTTCGTGAAATCTCTCTACGATAACATTGCATTGAATTTAAAACAAACGCTTCCCGTCGGGAAATCTGTCTGCATAATATTTTGAGTCTGCCGTACCCGTCGTAATGTCGTCTCTCTGCATAATAGATAACATTGCATTGAATCTGTTGTTGGCATTCAGGGCTTCGGGTCGTTGTTGTTGGCATCACGGCTCCCCGAAAACTCTCACATTGCCGAAAACGTGTATTTAGTAATATCGTTGTTGTTGATATTTACGGCTTGGGGGCTATTTTCTTATTTAGCAAGTTTGAGCTCAATCGGTTCGAGTCTATAAAGGACACACTCATATATATGACACTTCCCGTGGGTAGCAAGTTTGAGCTCAATCGGCATTCCCTGGAATTTCCCGTAGATTGGCAGATTCCATTAGCTTTATAACGGTATATCTGGGGAGAAATCTGATGCTATATTCGTGATTATCTGGGATGATTTCGGTATATAACTATATACTGTAAAAACAAAGCGCGCCATCCGTGCTCGCAGGGTTGGTCAGAAACAAATGTTTTTTAAATTTAATGTATGTTCCGTATATCTCTCTGCAGATGCAAATAACGTTGAATGGCAAACAGACGCTCTTTATAGAGATGCGTCAAAAACAAACGCTCATTAAATAATCACTTGATTAACCCACGCCGTGCCTTTGCGGTGATTTGAGATTGGAGAACGGGTGCTCTGAGCTTCTCTAAACCACGACCACGGTCGTGTCGGTGGGATTTGACACTTACATAGGAAGTTTGAGCTCAATCTGTATACGCGTTTTGGATTCTATGAAGTACACACACACACACACACATATATACGAAGTCTCAAAATATATAGTACTAGCCGATGAGCCCGACGTTGTCCGGGCTATTCAAAAACTAAATTTCACGTCGATAGCTCCACCCGTTTCCGAGATCTGGTCTGCGCATGCGATAGCTCTACCCGTTTCCGAGATCTGGTCTGCGCATGCGCGAAACTGGTGTCGCACGGGCTCGGCGACCCGATAAGATTCGTATCCGGGGCAAGATACATTCACATAACAAATTTCAAGTCGATAGCTCCACCCGTTTCCGAGATCTCGTCTGCGCATGCGCGAAGCTGGTGTCGCACGGGCTCGGCGATCCGATAAAATTCGCATCCGGGGCAAGATACATTCACATAGCAAATTTCAAGTCGATAGCTCCACCCGTTTCCGAGATCTCGTCTGCGCATGCGCGAAGCGGGCGCCGCACGGGCTCGCCAATACGACAACGACGACCGCCTGGTCAAACTACACTCACGTACCAAGTTTCGTCCCGATCGGTCAAGAATCGTAGATTTGTATTAATGACAGACAGACAGACAGACAGACAAACAAACAGAGGTCTTCAAAATATATATGAGATAGATAAAGAAACTAAAGGGTTGACACAGGGACTTGACGACAGGGGTGTCTCGCCCCCCAACTTTGGTCAAATGTTCAACTGTTGGAAATGTGATATACCTGACACAACATTTGTCGGAAATTTCACACCAACAATAGGTTGAAATTGTTCTCGTAGTTTGATTTTCCAAAAAATTATTACTGGAGAATTTGTAGTTTTTCGACCAACATTTGCATATTTTCCTAGTATTAGTAAACAAATTGGACTGAAATGGCTATCAGATACTGTCGGAAATTTTCCAACCTTTGGGGGGGGAGGTGTCAGGATGTTAGGATTTAGCAAATTTCAAGTTCAGATTTCAAAAATTTCTCACACCTGGCCGAAGCATGGTCGATCCGGTGTGTCCCGGTCCCTCCCCAGTGGTCAGTCAGAAACTGATAATTAATTTAAGAAAAAACAAATCTGGGTGAATTTGCATGGCGTTAGACCACTAGATATTAGGATTTTTCAGGCTCAGATCTACACATTTTCTTGTACTGAATGGTCGACCCAGTGGATTATCCCCCCCCCCCCACTTGTGAATTTGATATGGTTCATGGGGTGTAGTTGGAAATTCGAAGGTGGACACCCCTCCTTACGCAGAGACCATATATAGTCACGTCCCTGCAATGGGTCGAGACTGTGTCTATAGCGCTATCTACTCACTCTATTAACGACAACCTGTCATTAAAGCGTGAAAAAAGTTGTCAGTGAAATGATCGACGTTCCGTATTTATCTAAGTGCTAGAAGCCGCCTCGAGAATTTGAACATAAAAACTGGCTTAAAATTACAACTTTATCAATGATGTTTGCTCATGACATCTTGCAATAAATAGGTTAACGCATAGCTGACTGGAATTTCATGTAATTCGTGAACCTTTGAGTGAGAAAATCGTAGTGAAAGGTTACCGGTCAACAGGACACATCTACCCGTTCCAAATCGCCATCGCTTTATTAGCTGCATTGAAAGTACACAAAAGACCGTGACGATGTTCACCGATTTACCCGTACCCGTCGGATGGGTATCGCAAACTTGCTATTGTTGTGAAAGATCGATAAACCAAATATGAATTTAATTAGCTGACATTTGTTATAAAGTTACCACACTAATGGACATAAAATTACATATAAATAAGTGGGATAACTCTGGTTAAAAGACGGGGCTGGCCTGACTTTCTGTCAAATGTGAGATTAAAGTCATGTACCAAAAATTGTCACAATTCATCAATAAATGGATGTGTTACATAGGTTTGTAACAAACTTAAACTTGTTTTTCTTATGCTCATTCATGGTGGAGAGGGGATACTCAGGTATAAATATCTCAACCCACTTCCACCTCCCATCATGGAAAGAGTTGGCAAAAAAATATAGATTTTTTTTCTTATCCAAGTCATCTTGGTGGACATCACTTGGAATTATACAGAAAACATTTTCCACAACTACCCCTCTGAAAGCTTTAAGCCTTTAACATCTTCTTCCCAATCCAACAGACCTCAATTATTATTCTGATCTTGGTTGTTATCATTTGGAATCATGTAAACAAAATTCATCATTGGGCCATCATGATTATTCTAAAGGCATGTGAGAGTAATGTTATCAGATTCGTTCAAAATGTAACTTTTGGCATGCAAACTCACAGATGGAGCATTTTTTCCCCAATTGGTTAGAATTGTCAACATGGTAAAAATGTTACAGTGTCTTGGGTTGTGTGTTATAGCATGATACAAGACTCAACAGGACCAATACCACCCATCGGTTCGTGTTGGTATTGGTCCCAAATCAGTTGAAATCACCTTGTATCATGCTATACCACACAATTCTTTCAAGTTATGTTGCCTGGACAAGCAGTCATAACAATTTCTCAGTTGAACTAAAATAAGTCTAAAATTAATGCAGCTAAAAATTCAAGTTACCTGTGGTAGATCCATAACCTTAATAGTTACTGTTTCATCTATCCTAATTCTTCTTAAGAGTTACCAGTAGCCTGAGTAGGATCTAAATTCTGTTCACTGTTGGATAGCTTGTAGGATATCTTCAAAAAAACAGGATGAGATACATGTAATCTATAGAAATAGAGAAAGAATGCTTATAAACCATATGAGTAGACTTTGAATTCGAACAAGACATTATTAATCGAGTCTCATATACCGAATATAACAAAATCAGTTGATTAATTTTTTTCAAGTTATGGCACTATTAAAAATTAACTAATTAAGGGCTGTGCTTCACATACCTGACCGGTTTTCAAACTCGATCAAGACATTGTTGAGCATTAATGAGCAAGTTTCATATATCAAATATCAACAAATCAGTTGATATTTGTTCAAGTTATGATGTTAAATCACTCATCTGAAAATGACCACCCACCACCTGCCCATTACCAAAAATCTGTGAGATAAAAATCGCCCTTGCTATAGTTAGTAGCTAGATAGTAGATACATGGGACAAGTACTTGCATAGGGGGGGGTGAAATTTTTTTTTCCGGCACATATGCCGGGGTGGGTGGGTGGTCAAAGCCACCAACAAGCAATTTTTTCCGCAACTAAAAAAAAAATGTCCTGCTGTTTTTTAGTGTTTTGGCAATGAGTTGGGTTTCAAAACCACTTTGAATGAGAGAAATAATGTAATTCTAACTGGAAAACTGACTGCAGGCAGTTATCGTGTTGTATTTTGTTGCAAATTTTGAAATCCAAGATGGCCACTGGCAGCCATGTTTTTTTTGCCGAATGACCTCAAAATGACTCATTCCTATTTACATGCCCATGTTAACATCCATGATAAATAGTATGCACAGAAATTCATATACAGCTGTTTACAGTGAATTTCCCCCGCAAATCTCTGTTTTAGTGTTAAAAGGGGGGGTGGGTGTCAAAAAATGGTCGGAAAAAACTGCCGAAAACGGAAAGAAATTTGGCAGTGGGGGTGGGTGGGTACAAAAAATTATCGAAAGAGAAAAAATCCCATACGTGCCTGAATTTTTTTTCTGACCCCCCCCCCCCCCCCCCCCCCCCCCCCCCCCCCGCTTGCATGGCCAATTTTTCTATTTTATTTTACTTAGGAAAGAGCTTGGTATATAAATATATAATATATATATATAATATATACATGTAATACCCCCACCAAGGTATCTTTCTAATGAGGTTTATTAATTTTCTTATCTGGCTTATTTTGAAAGATGTCTTAATCCGACCCGTGATGACTGAATAATACCTGCACGAGTGAATACCAAAACTTTGTTTGTTGAAATTGGTTCAAAGCCTGACAGACAAAAAATCGAGAAAATTTTATGAAGGTCGATTAATCAGACAAAATAAAAACACAAATAACGCAAATGGGCACTCTTTTGAAAGTATTTGTGATGGCAAACCTCCATACCAAATTACATTCAGATCGGATAACCATGGCTAGAATAGATTTTGTACCTGTCAATCATAAAACAAGTGGCTCTGTATCCCCTGGATGTCAGTATGTTCGTTTATGTTCCCAAACTGGATTGTAGCGACTAGTATCATATTGACTTGGTCTGAAACCAAACAGAAGAATTGCTCAGAATTTTTGATGCAGCAAGTTTTATCACATACATGTAACAGTAAACTATAATGTACGAAAAAATGTTATATAATATATTTATTACATGGTCCTACCCTTATTCCATTTTCATATCTGTGATTTAGAGAGAAACAGTGTTCGCGCTGTCGGTAGCCAAATTAGCCAATGGCTAATATTATTCGAATTTGGCTAATAAAAATTTCATTTGGCTAAACTTTTTTTTAACCCCAAATGGAGACGGAAAGCATGGAGTCGTAAAGCTAATTAATAAAAGCGCTGAATAGATCGAAGTTATGTGACGAAAGTATTTCGTACTTATGTTAATACGCTGTCGATGACATTTAGCCAGCCTAATCGTCAAAACGCTTAAGCTGTATACTGGTTATGTAACTGATTAAGCCGTCTGTAAGATAAAATACCTAAATGCTTTGTTCAGAAGAGCAGTTCTTAATCAATGGTTGCGTAATCTGCATCCCGTTTAATAAACTGGCTTCTCGTCATAAAAGTGTCAACGACATAGAGTTATTACAATTAATTAGCTTAGCGAATTTATGCGGGCTTTTGCGATGTGAAATCCCGCCATATTCTATAGTAATGTTTTATGAATTGATCTGCTTGTGTGATATTCATGTAATACATACATATGTTCGTATAATATTGTTTTTAAAGTTGTTTTTGTGTTGTTTTAATTATGTTTTTATACTGAATAACAAATAAAGTCTAAAGCGAATTTTTTAGTCATTAATTGTGAACCGCCCAGAAAATGAGGATTTAATTTGGCCAAAAAACATTTGGCTAAAGTTTTTCTCATTTGGCTAATAAAATTTTCATTTGGCTAAAATATTTTTCGGTCCAGCGCGAACACTGGAGAGAAATATCTAGCTGCCTCTACAAATACTCACCCATCACTTGAAAATGTCCCTCATGCTTTCAATAGGTTGCCTCTGTATCCCCTGGATGTCAGTATGTTCGTTCGTGTTCCCAAACTGGATTGTAGCGACTTGTATCATATTGACTTGGTCTGAAACCAAACAGAAGGATTGCTCAGAATTTTTTATGCAGCAAGTTTTGTCAAATACATGTAACAGTAAACAAAAATGTACGAAAAAATGTTATAAAATATATTTATTACATGGTCCTACCCTTATTCCATTCAATAAACCCATTCTATAAATTGTGATATTAAACGTTCGTTTAATAATAGGAAATAGTGCCAGGTCACTCTTGAAATCGGTCTGTCGTCTGTTTACATTCCGTACACTACGTCTCAAAATACTTTGGCTTCCAATATTTTTCCCACAAGCTATAAATTAATGAAGAAGTTTGAAAAATTATGTCATTAAATATACGCCATTAAATACGACAAAGAGTCTTTATTTATCTTGGACTATTTCTTTATGAGGGCAGTTACGTGAAACATTATTGCATGTCTTATAGGAGCCGATGTAGATCCTCTATATATACATGTATATCAACAATGTTAAAATATAGGTATGTTGTGAAATACCACTATACTTAAAGTAATTGACCACCAATAATGTGGTGTCACCCCGTTAATATGGCGGTACTATACCGCGGTATCCTCCAATACCGCGGTACTGATACCGCTTGTTAACGCGAACAAGTATGTGTGAGTAAATACCTCCCCTCAAAGAGTTCCATGAAAATCACCGCGGTATTCAACAAAATTAATGCGGTGCCCGCTAAAAGACCACAGTATCATTATCGCCCAATACCGTAACTCCACGCCATGACCGTCTCGATACCGCTACCGTTTATTACCGGTATCACCGCGGTCATGACCGGGGTATCACCCCATTTTTCTGGTTAATTACTTTGAGAATAGCGGTAGTTTCTCTTTGATCAGACTCGCCTATCAGTAAAAGTAATGTTTTATACAAATTTATAGATAAAGAAGCCAATTAATAATTTTCATCCGGTTGGAATGATTCTTCTTCTCTGGATGGTATTCACATCCCTCATTATGAAATGAAAAGCCATAAAACTCATTTCAGCATTTTTTTTTTTTGTGAATTCTTTGCCTGACCCGTAGATAATAGCCAGTTGTGATTTCAAGCTGGGCGACAGGGCGGGTTTGCTCACAACAAACTTTTTGACAGGTAGGATTTTGCAAATCGACTGGTAATGTACTAGTACTGGGTACCCAAAACACATATTCCCAACACATGTGTTACAGAATTGGAGTCCGTGCGGAGAAAACCTAAGTCAGTCAATACGAGTCATGAACAGATACAGAAGGGTCCACTCCACGTAATTACCAATATCAATATTATATGCCCAGAATTCAAAGGAATTGGCCCATACAAATTTCCTATTGCAAGAAACATGAACTTTCAAAACAGTACCATTTTTATGTTGTTGTTGTGTGTTGGCTTATATTATTATATAATTAATACTCAGAAAGTATTTTGAAATAAAAACAAATATGGTTACATATAGTTGAAGTTTTTAAATATCAGTAATGATCAAATTATTTAGATGACAATTGATTTCTAACAGTAACAAGATCTAACACATTCAGTAACATAATTGAACAATTCGAGCTTGTTTTGGACAATTAAAAAAAAAAGCCTATTAAAGAGAATGCTGTTTTTGCCTAGGAGAAATATTGCATGGTATCACTCTTTATCTACCATTTCCTATGAAATTCCCTGATAAAATTAGCGATAACGAATTGGCGATAATAAATATATGCACCGTTACGGTACGGTAGTTGCGATACAATGCACCCGTGACGCCGTTGACACAGATACCTTTGCAGGCTGGGAGAATTTGCTCAAGAAAGCTAATCGTCGTTTCCATGGCCACATAGTGACTCGGCGACCTCGTCGCTATAGTATATGGCCACGAGTAGATCTGGGAGTGGGACGAGCTGGCCCGTTTCCAACCAGCCAACACACCAAAATGTGGCAACAATATCAATGACCCCTGAATCTGAATAATTTCAACGCATGGCCTTTTAGTTTTATGCATTTCAGCGTTTAATCATATTGTATCGAGGAGGTCAGTTGTACTAAGTAACCTAATTTCGCGTCAATCACTCAATGACAATGAATTATATTGAATAGAATTAATTGAATGTTTTTACGTGGAAAACACTTACTAGTACCGTATATTATAATATATAATACAGTAAATACTCACTTTGTGATTATCTTGTTTCAAGTTCGATCTGCATCTGTATGTTGGTCGGGTGTAGGAGCCTTGATTTGGCTGTAGGTTCACCGTTGGACGACTTACGCTGTTAATGTTGTTGTTGATGTTAAATCATATGCGCTGGCCGTGTCCTCTAGCTAGAGCTGGGACGGTTATGCGGTTAACCGGTTAACCACCAACTATGGCCGTTACCGGTCACGGATTTGCCGTGGTCGGTTAACCGTAACATCACTATTATAGTGTATGATCACTGTGATGGTCAGCTATAACTGGCTATAAGAGGGTTAATCTGTCTCCGTCAATTAAAATGAATCCGAGATTGACGGAACAACATCAAACGCGGTGTGTCGGCTCTTTGAAGGCTACAGCCTGCCGACGTCAAAACGAAACATCAAAGGACAGCCGTCTTGTTCCCAAAGTGTATGCTTGGAGTCCGGAATGCCCTGGTTAGTATTATGTAAGCGGCAATGTGGGTTATCTATAGTCTGACTATAGTTTATATCAATGTTCCGATTAGGACTGATTCGGAAAACAATAAGCCCGGCGCTTTATTCGTCATCCATTGTCTACATACATGGCGACTAATTGCATGTTTAACAAAAGCCAGTGAGTGTAATTATTTAACAGCACTGACAAGGCAGTTGTATTTCTACTAAAACGGCATTCTGAACTCCTCGACCTGTGACCTCTGGGGGGCAAACGGTGACGGAATCTGACGAGGTTTGCCGAATGCTAAAACGTATAAAAACGTATACAAAAGCACGTGTTTGAATATGTGTGTTTACATAACCAAGAGGCCAGTTCTTTGTGTTTGGCCACATGTAGGAACACATAGGTCTACGTTGTCACTGAACACGAAAAATATGTTTTTACAGTACCGGTATGTGATTATGTGTGTCATAATATGTGTCAGGAGCCGTTCTCAAACTTACCATGTCGGTGAGCATCACAATCATCGCCGTTCTGCATACTGGGCTTACCCACCAATAATAGTACCTATAATATGCGGTTAGCCGGTTAATCGCGGTTTTTTGCCGTTCATAACCGGTCACGAAAAACCCGTAACCGTCCCAGCTCTACCTCTAGCCTCCAGGTGGTTCCATTCAATGATTGTTTTGACAAAGAATGAGTTTTTATACTGTTTGTCCTTATTGTTTCATAGGAAAGTTTCAACTAGTTATAAGAGGACGAAAGTCTTGTAAATCTTCTTAGATCTATCTTCTATTCAGGTTGAAATGAAAGTCAGTGAAATTTGCCCGCGTCAATTAGAGTTTGGACCTTTGGTATCCGCAAGACACCTGATTCTCAAAGAACACAGAATCTTGAGTGACAGCAAAATAAAAATTTGGCAAAATGTATTATCCCGACACGAAGTATGACCTTTACCTTTATGGGCAGAGCCAATCAGAGCTCGTCCATAGCACATGTGCGCACCGGGGCCTATGCTTAAGCCGTTCTATTTTTAGATACTGACTTATCTGGCAACGTACTTATTAAGCAGAACACCGGCCTCTCTGTTGGCGATTTTTCTCCTAGACCCCTGGACAGATTTCATCCAAATGTGATGTGGTAACTCGAGGTACCCCGTCGGATGTTATAACGGTATTATTTTTTCAAAATTTGTATTTAAAGACATATTATGTACTTGTTCGGGTGCGTGAAACTGATAAGTTAGTATTCAGGAGCCATGCCAACTAGGGGAATGTAACATTCTACTAACAACGCCGAATATCTGAAGTAGATCGACCGTACCACTCCCTCGAAATCATCGTATGAGCTATGCTCAATTGTAAATATGTATTACTCGATTCGGGACGCATCTACCTGTATCGGCGATAAACTAACGAAACCGATTTCGCCATCGAGAGTCACTGCATTTAATAAATATATAAAAATGACGATGTGTGTTGACAATTTGGATATAATATTAGTAATAATAATTACTTAGAACAAGATCAATCTCAATTTATATTTGATCACCCTACCAGAGTGTTTCACATCACTTTAAAACACTTTTTATTTTTATTTTTTTTTAAAGCTATTTTTGGGCGGTTAAAGGGGTACTGTACGCCATTTTCAATAAATTTCCGGTGACAACAACGATCTAATATCGATAATATATAGAAACATAAGTAATTTGAGTCGAAGTTGAATTCTGTAAACGCTCAGGTTAATAGGCTATCTTAAAATTTAATAATTTAAAAGTTAATAATTTGATATAAATTGAATTTATGACTGGAGCCATAAAATGGCGTCAATTAAATTACGAATTTCCGTAATCAAATCAAGTAAATGAGGGATACTGGATTGTTAAACCGATCGCACACACGATCGCTTAAAATATTATGATAATACGGGGAGAACACTCAAGCCACTCACTGACTAGCGACGATACAATAACTTAATTGATTATATGGGACTAGTATGCATATAATATAACTTTTATTTGATTCATTTGGTTGAAAACTGTACAAAAATTACTCGACAACGACAATTTGTATTTTTGCATTCCGGTAAATTTGTCATCCGTAATACTACTTCGTACTCAACAGACTTTCAAATAATGAAAAAATTGTTACCTTATTCTCCGACTCGGAGACTATAAAAACCAACAACAACATTTGGCGTACAGTACCCCTTTAAATCTAAAAAAAACCCCAGAAGATCGATATTGAAATCACCTAATAAACAAGACAGTCAAAGACTGTGGGGTCGCTCACCAGACTGCAAAGACTGATGAGACTGGGACTCTGGAGACCACAATAGTCAGAACTTTTCATAAGCACTTTGAAAAAAGTAGATCTAAACACGATATGTGGCTAGAGAGGCTTCAGTGGTGTACAGTGGGTAATTTCAAGGTGAATATCCACCATGAAATTGCCCACTGTTCACTACTGATCACCCCCCTCCTCCAGCTCAACAAGTCCCCTCCCGACCGGGCTCCAGACTCCCAAGTCTTGGGTTGGAAATTCACAACCGACATCTCAAACTTTCTCAATTTTTGGAAATTTCCAATCTCACAAGCACCTTTTTATAAAACCATTTAGACATGTTTGAAGCCCATTTATCCATGGACCCAAAACACCATACATGTATGTCAGATTAATCAGTTAGGTAGTTCCAAGGAAGATGTTTTAATGAATTTGGTATTTCAATGATTTTTTAAACACAAAATTGTTAACTCCCCATAGCCCCCGTCATTTCTTAACAGGTTGACCTGATGTTAACAAATCTGAATATCAGTCACTAAAGGATCATCCATACTATATGTAAGCTAAATAGTCCAACCTCTCTTGAGAAGACAATTTAAGAATGACTATAGAGACATACAGTTATGTCCCTGGTCCCACCCTATTTAACCTGGTGACCACATCTGAATAAATTTCAATACCAGACACCAAAGAACCCGTCATACTAAATATCAGCAAAATAGACCTGTTAACATTTGTGGCGATTTCGGTCGAACAGTTTAACCCGAAGTAGGGAAATGTGGACTGTTACTGGTTGAAAAATCAAATCTACAGCCTCATTGCCTCCACCCAGGCAGCTTAGAAATCAATAGGAATCTATATATTATTATACCAGTATCAAACAGCATACATACAGGTAGGGTGGGTGGTTGAGAGTTAAATCTCTTATCTCTGCCCTTATTTGAACAAATGTGAATTCCCATCTATGAGATCTATTCATCTAGAAATTTCAAACGGTAGATTTTAAGAGTTGAAGAAAACTGATTTTCCTCAAAAGTTTCCTAAAAATGACCTCACGTGTACAAATCTGAACCCCACTCACCAAAGGACCCTCCATACCAAAAGCTAAATAGGCCTGATGGTTTCTGAAGAATTACTATGGAGGGAAAGAGTTATGGCCCTGGCTTCTAACCTATATGACCTGATGACCTGATGAACTCATTTGAACAAATCTGAATGTGAGTCAAAATATATAAACCATTTCGGTCTTTAATATGTATGTGGAGAAGAACAAAATTGATGGACGGATGGAAACATCCCAACAGAGGGATGGACGGGAGGACATACTGACAGACAAATTCAATCCAATATACCCCCCCCCCCCAGTTTTCTTTGCAAATCAAGGTATAATGAGTACAACTGGATAGGTGGTGGTTAAGAATATAATAGTGGAACAGCCAAGCCTGAATATAGTGTCTGACTTTTGCAGAATGAGGTCACTAAAGGGTGAATTTAGTGCTGCAATCCTGTAAGGTGGGCTAGCATCACCAAATTCACCCTCTGTGGACCTCATTATGCTTAGGCATCAACTGCCATGGGAGACATAGGAACAGATTGAAGTTGTCCAGTTAATTGGTGATGTGCACCCATTGGGCACTTCAATTATCAATTTTATCTTCTGACAGCAAATTAGGGAATATAGAAACTGAACAGAAGGGAAAAAGTAAGTAGAAATGTCAATTTAAGACCTGTATACTTCCCTGAAGATGAGGCCTAAGCAGAATGAGGTCCATGGAGAGTGTATTTGGTGATGCTAGCCTACTGTGCAGAGTAGCATCACTAAATTCACCCTCTGGGGACCTCATTCTGCAAATGTCAGACATACAGCATTTTGTTTTGATATGATATGTTAATGATACACACAGAGCATGACTGTTTACACCTAGCTGTCAGCCAGCTAGATAACATCTGAATTGATGACTGTTATTAACTCTTTCTGTCTGGGGCTAATACCATACTTTATGGATGTTACAAGGTGTCAGTTTTTCTAATTAATTTTTTCTTGACTGCAGTGGGTGCAGGGCGGCGCAGATTGGGGGGGGGGTGGTAGTGGGGACAGGGGTGTAGAGGGGTGAGGAGGGAAAGGGGTGGAATGGGGTGTTTTGAGTCTAAAAAAAAAAAAAAATCAGGGGTTAAAATGAACAAAATATTTTTGTATTGGTTCATTTTGAATTGTGATTTGTTTTTTGAATTGAGCAAGGATTTAAATTTAACAATATTTTTAAAGTTATGTTCCTGACAAGGCCCCTATTTGACACACTGACCCCATTTGAACAAATCTGAACCCCAGTCACACAAGGACCCACCATACCAAATATTAGCTAAATCGGCCTGATGATTCTGGAGAAGAAGTCATTCTAATAATTACTAGGGAGAATAGAGTTATGTCCCTGATTCTGCCCCTATTTGACCCAGTGACCCCATTTGAACAAATCTGACCCCAGTCACTCAAGGACCTTCCATACCAAATATAAGCTAAATTGGCCTGATTGTTCTTGAAAAGAAGTTGTTTTAAGAATTACTATGGCGGGAAAGAGTTATGGCCCTAGCTTCGCAACTATTTGACTCAGTGACCATATTTTAACAAATCTGAGTCTGAGTCAAGCAGGGAACATCCACACCAAATATGAACCCATTTGGCCTTATGATACTGGAGAAGAAGATGATTGTTGACGGACGGACGGACGGACGGACGGACAGACGGACGGACGGACGGTCAGACGGACGGACGGACGGACGACGGACGAGGAGTGATGACTATAGCTCCACCGGAGACTTCGTCTCAGGTGAGCTAAAAAGCACCGGGAGTTTATTGAGTGCTAAACAAGTAATCGTGGGTTCGAACCCTATATATACAGGGCGGAAATCGGAACCGATGTTCATGCTTGATATCGGTTGAGTGACATCTCAATGCTGCTGGCGATCACAATGACGATGATAAGGGGCGAATACGACCACGGCGACGACGAGATGATGGTGGTGATAAAGATGGTGATGACGGTGGTGGCGCATGGTGATGATGGAAAGTATATGACATCGACGAGGGTGATTATTATGATGACGACGATGTTGATGATGAATGACGACGGCCACGACGAAAATGACAATGATGATGTTGTTGATGCCGACAACGACGACGACAATGATGACAATGATGATGATAATTACGATAATAATAATAATGTTGATGATGCTGATTGTGATGACGACGACGATATTGATGATGCCGACAACGACGACGACGATGTTGACAATAATGATGATGATGATAATAATAATAATAATGCTGATGATACTGATTATACGATGATGACGGCGATGACGACGACGACGATGGTTATGGTGCTGATGATGATGACAACAATAATGATGTTGATGATAATGGATGACGACGACGATGTTGGCGGTAATAATGACGACGAACAGGCGCCATGGCAATCGGGAGATAATTGTATATTGTGTACATAATTCATTTTCTTCTTTCTCTCCACCTTTTGTGTAAATACTTTCCATGTCATGATATCTTTGTAATTTTGATCAGAGAATAAACCAGTATATCATAATGTGCCATTCAGATCGATACGCGATCAAGTCGATAAATATGATAACATGTGAAGCAATCAACACACAATTATACTGAGACAATTTATCCATGTTCAATCGAGTAGTATATGGCTCCGTTGACATCGCGGAAGCCAAATACAACACAAGGACAACAGACCAACAGCAAAAGTACCATAAAATGTTTGCGTGGGTGGATACCTACAAATGTTGTTTCTCCCCGGACGATACAGTTCTGGAATGCCGCGGAAGTGGAGGAACGTTCCATCAGAGACGAGAAGCCTCTTCAAGAACAATGCAAGCTCTCGTTATGTCCATCCACTCCCAAAATGGAACCTCGCACAGCATAAGAAAACCAGAACCATGTATATAATTATTTCACTTCAATTATGAGCATAATACGCAAAATTGCGGTACATGCACATGTACAAAAGAAGAATACTGATCTTGTGTATTTACTTCACTGGAACCGTATCTAAACATGTATATATAAGAGTACGATATGTATGTCTGTCTGCCCGTCTGTCCGGATTTTTCTCCCAGACTGCTCGTCCGATTTCAACTAAATTTGGTGTGGTGACTCGGAGTATCCTGGCGGACGTTAAAATGGCGTTAGTTTTTCCAAATTTTGATTAAAAATTTTTTAATTCAGTAAATAATGTGTGCTTTTTAAAAATAAGCTCACTGTGTGCCTATTTCAATATCAAATAAGTCCAATAAGTACCTATTTGAATATTTAGGTCCAATGTGAACCTATATTCGCATGAGGATATGTTGCAGCATATATGCTCTATATATAAAATAATATGATATGTCTGTCATGTGCGCGAAGCGCGCACAGGGGCCGCAGACTGGTGACGCACAAAGGGGCCGCAGCCTCCTCCTCCGCCGACAAAAGCCCCCCCCGGAATGGAGTCTGTTTCAGCTAGTCTATTATATATTTTGGAACTTCTGACTGTATGTGTGTATGGATGTGTGTATGTATGTGTGTGTTATTGACTCGAAAGCTGCTAGACCTACCCGACTCGAATCTGGTATGTAGGCCTACTTTGATCCCGGGAACAATATGGGCGGGTCCACTTTCACGTGCGACCCTGTCCTTGGCATTGACCCCGCTAATATACGCTCATATAGGCATGTTTCTGCTGGACCTCGCCCGATCCGACTCAAATTTGGTATGTTGGTCTATACTTTGATCCCAGGAACGATATGGGCGGGTCCAAATTTCACGTGCGAGCGTGTCCTTGACCTGACCTCGCTCATATAGTCATGTTTATGGGCCGCGATCGAACAATATTTTGTCCAGACGCTGTATATTCTGCCCAGACGGAGGCGATCACAAAGAAATCCCTAAATAGCCCGGCACATCAGCTAGTGTATAATAATTGTGACGCAGATGCGACCTGCTATATATAAGTACGTCCACATTCGACGGATGAGCTGCTGATGAGAGGCCTGAGTTTGAGAATTTCAATATTAAATGAACCCGGAAACTTTGGCATCAATTGCTTGTCGTAATAACTCGTCTTCTGGTTGTCAAACACGGGTTTCTTCGCCCGCGGAATGTCACACAACATCATGATCACAGGGATTGCGCCTCTTTGAGTGATAAACAAGTAATCGTATTAAGTGTTATCAGTAAGTTACAGCGTAATGAAATATCGACCGATGCCCATCAACACAGTCAATAGCCAGGTCATGACTGCCTCTTACAGTACCAAGAATGGAACAGTGGCCGGCGGCGATGTTGCCACATGGGGTTGGGGGACAGGCTGTCTCATCACCAACTTGGGTCAAAATTGCCAGCAGATGGAAATTACACGCCTGACACATTAGTTCGAAATTTTACACAACTTATAGTTTGAAATTGTTGTTATTGATTATCCAATCAATAATTAGTGGGTAAATTGTTGTTTTTAAAACAGCAGTCGCATATGTGTCTTCCTTTGGTCAAATGATTGGTCTGAAATGGTCACCAGTTAAAAATTTTGAAACCTCAGGGTGTGGTGCACATGTCTGCTTGGATAAGTCCATGCTTGAGGCACCAGTTGGAAAGGACCAACTCAAACAGAGTTTTGCGATTTTGGAAGTTTGGTTTGGCTCAAGTGTGTGTGTGTGGAGGGGGGGGGGGGGTCCATATGTAATCTCACACCCTCTAGCCACGTCCCTGACTGGTATAGGGACGTGACTGCACAGTGTGCTCAATTATAGGATTGCATGACATGATAGGATATTGATATGCAATTAATATACAACAGAACAAAACATGTGTACACAACACAGCAGAGGACATATATCCAGTTTTATATATGGGGTTACCATACATTGATAATAGTATAATTATGTCCAAAATGTACGATAAGAAAAACATATAATTTACATAGATGAAGGTATAAATTATTCACCTCGTCCCAGAGATAACCCAATGCGAGTCTCCAATCATGCAGTGAGACTTAAAGACATATTATGTACGTGTTCGGGTGCGGGAAACTGATAAGTTAGTATTTAGGTGCTACGCCAACTGGAGGAATGTAGCATTCTACTAACATCACCGAAAATCTCAAGCAAATTGACCGTACCACTCCATAGAAAACATTGTCTGGACTACGCTAAATTGTAAATATTTTCTACTCGAATCGGGACGCTTCTATCGGCGATAAACTAACGAAAACGATTTCGCCATCGGCGGTCACTGCATTTAATTAATATATAAGAATGTTGGTGCACATGTGTATTGTCAATTTAGATATAATATTTGTAAAAATAACTACTTGAACAAGATTTGCTCCATTTCTATTTGATCACCCTACCGGATTGTTTCACATCACTTAAGCGAGTTTACTCTCTTGGACATCAACGCACCGAAATTCACACCAAATCATCAGCGAATAAGACCAAGGCGACGCGTTATATAATTTATCTTCAAACTTTCGGTTATAACTGAATAACCTTAATCAAAAGAAGAATTGTTTCTTAACTAATTTAATCATAAGCTGTCAATCCACAGAATAGTATCACACATTTGTTGTCACACATTTAGCCATTAAAGTTATATCTCGATAAACCTAATTTGTTTTATTACTTCGGCTGTTGAAATTATAGCATTCACAGAAGCGTCGTGTCATACACTGTGGGGGAACTACTCCTATAGATTTGGTTCTCTATCGAGTTTCGTGAGCATTTTTAGCGACGATTCCGATTATCTATCGAGCAATCGCGGTCTAAAACGTAAAAATCAACAGCATTAGAACAGTGTTTCGTGGGTTTCATAGAGCTACAGTGAAATTATAGTCACTGGAAATTAGTGTATGTAAAAAAAATTAAAAACTAGTCCCGAAATACACAGAAATTGACTTTTCATTTTCCGATTCCGATTCTCTGCTGAGGACTCCGATTCTCTACAGAGCGCTCGGTTCTCTGCGAATAACACGATTCTCTGCCTTAGGTAAATTAGTATATGCCGTCCGCAAACTTTGCTCGGTAGAGAATGTAAATAAAGCTCGATAGAGAACCAAATCACCAGGAGTAGTCCCCCCCCCACAGTGGTGTCATAACGCCTATATACCACGTGCCAAAACATTTACATGAGAACTATTCGATACTTTCTGCGATAAAAACGGGGATTCTGATGTTGCATCAATATTCCTTCAGGTAGAACTGCCCTGCCATTAAATTTACTATTAACTAACCATCAATACTTAGGTGGATAAGTACTAGCTATATCAACAAGACTCAAACGAGCTAACATTCGCAAAGAAATTAAGTTTAAGAAACTAACAACTCGTGTCACAGAGCAAGCGAACTAGTTCCGGAACACATGCTGCCACAGTCGGGTGAGCAGGTGACCAGGGCGTGGACATTGCTCACTGGGCAATCAAACGCGACGAATGTATGACACCACTTGATAAATCGATAATTGGATGTTTGATTGACAGCGTGCTTGTCAATTTCAACGTTGGGTGCGTCTTTTTCTTCGTTTACAATAATCTCCAAGTTTTACGCTTCTTTTGTACAGAGTTTAGTGTGCCTGTCATTTGCAGAATGAGGTCCCCAGAGGGTGAATTTAGTGACGCTATCCCGCTTCTGTGTGGACTCATCTGCTATGGGAGACATACGTTCAGATTGAAGTTCCCAAATTGTGAATATTGTGATTGGAACATCGATTATGCAACGTGTCGTCTGCCAATTTGGGAAAATAGAGAAACTAAACTAACAAGACAGTCAATGACTGTGGGTCGCCACCAGACTGTAAAGACTGAAAAGACGGGGACTCTGAAGACTACAAGAGTCAGTACTTGACAAAATCACTTAAGACAAGTAGTTCTACACATGGTCATAGCTGTGAGTTCTCAGATGAGCAGGGCTCTTCACCTTGAAATTTCTAATTACACACCACTGACCTCCAACCTCTTAATGAAGACAACCATACCACAGTACTAAGTTCACAAAAATCCTTTTGAACATCCCTCTTAGGTTGAATTTTACGACTGGTGCCAGTACTTCAAGCTCTCAAACGTTTGAAAATTACCAACCTGACACCCCCCCCCCATAAAGTTATAATTTGTGGCCAATTCGGTCCAACAGTTTAACCCGAAGTAGGAACATATGGACTGATATGAACATGCATAAACATAAACATGTTGGAAAATCAAACCAAATATGAGAAAAATTATAACCTATTTTTGGTGTGAACATCTAATAGACAACTAATGTGGTATCAGGCATGAAATTTTTAACTGTTTAAATTTTTATCAAAATAGGGGGTCAAATCTCCACCCCTCTACACTCCCTCCCCATTGCCTCAAACATTGCCCCCAGGCTGCCTAGAAATCAATATTATTATACCAGTACCAAACAGCATAGAGGAGAGTTAAATCTCTTATCTCTGGCCCTATTACAACAAATGTGAATCCCCATCTATGAGATCCATTCATCTAGTAATATCAATATACACCCCCAATATCCAATATACTCCCTATTTTTCTTTGAAAAATCAGGGTATAATTTCATCTGGATAAGTGGTGGTTAAAAACAAATAATATTGGAACAGCCAAGTCTGTATTCAGTGTGTCTGGCCTTTGCAGGTGAATTTAATAACACTATTCCGCAAGGTGGACTAACATCACCGAGTCCACCCTCTGGGGACCTCATTTCCTAAAAATTACCCCATTTGAACAAATCTGAACCCCGGTCACACAAGGCCCTCCATACCAAATATAAGCAATAGAGGCCCAATGGTTCTTGAGAAAAAATGTTTTAATAATTACTATGGAGGGAAAGAGTTATGGCCCTGGCTTCGCACCTATTTGATCTGATGAACTTATTTGAACAAATCTGATTGTGAGACACCTAGGGAACATGTACACTGAAATATATAAACACATTCGGTCTTTGATACGGAGAAGAAAACAATTGTTGATAGTAGGATGGATAGACATCCCAACAGGCAGACAGGTGGAAGCCTGACAGATAGAAGACAAATTCAATCCAATATATACCCCCCAATATTTCTTTGAAAATTCAGGGTATGATTTCATCTGGATAAGTGGTGGTTGAGAAAATAAAATGAAACAGACAAGCCTGAATTTAGTGTGTCTGACATTTGCAGAATTAGGTCCCCAAAAGGTGAATTTAATGACACTATTCCGCAAATCGGGCTAGCATCACCGAATTCATCCTCAATCTGATTAGGCCTCAAGGGCCAATAACAACCAGGAACAGATTGAAGTTCTACAGTTGAAGTTGGTGAATCACACCCATTGAGCACCTCAATTATGCATTTTATCTTCAGCAAATTAGTGGGACATTGAAACTGAACAGGTGGGAAAAAGTAGAAAAGTAACTACTAGTAAAACAAACTTTCAATTTGATACTTAGGATACCTCCCAGAAGATGAGACCTAAGCAGAATTAGGTCAATGGAGGGTGTATTTGGTAATGATAGCCTGCTGTGTGGGGTAGCAACACTAAATTCACCCTCTGGGGGACCTCATTCTGAAAATATCAGACACACTATTTCCAGACTTGAAGAAATCTAAGCTGTTCACAGTACCATTGTATAGCAGGGAAACCAATTCCAATCAGTCATCACCTAACCTTTGGAACAGCAGTTTGTTTTTAGTTTGCTGAGCAGTTATGTTTACATAAGCATGCCAGATGGCATCTATTATTCTAATCTAAATTAATGACCTGTGTCTTTGCAGATATTCAATGGTGAGAAGAGGTATTAAATTTGGAGATATGGGTTGGAGGGATGTTGGTTGATGGCATGGTGTGGGGATGGGTCTGGGCCATGTGTGTTGTTTGATGGGGTGTGTCTGGGCCATGTGGGAGGGGGAGTAATGGAATGTTCCCATAATTTCATTAAAGAGTAAAGTTTCATAACTCTGCAGATGTTATAATGGTGTCACTTTTTTTCAAATTTTCAAATTTTATAACATGTTTAAAAAATTATTTTTTGTTTGTTAAATTGAGCAATGTCGACCTGAAAATTAAACAAGAATGTGAATTTAAATTGTTTTTTTTGTTGTTGAGATTTTTGAGTTATGTCACTGGCTCTGCTCACATTTGATCCAGTGACCTCGTTTGAACAAATCTGAACCACAGATCCCCAAGGATCCTGTATACCAAATATGAACCCATTCGGTCCAATGTAATATGAGAAGAAGTCGCTGTAAGAATTACTATGGTGGAAAAGATTTATGGTCCTAGCTTCGCAACTATTTGACCGGGTGACCTCATTTAAACAAATCTGAATGTGAGTCACCTAGGGAACATCCACACCAAATATGAACCCAATCGGTTCAAAGGATCTAGAGAAGATGTTCAAAGAATTGTTGACGGATGGACTTCGTCTCAGGTGAGCTAAAAACGAAATAGAATCTATGTGAAAAAGTTTCTATAGAAATTTGATAATAAAGAAACTTTCCAGAGAAGATGAGACCTAAGCAGTGTGAGGTCCCTATATGGTGAATTTAGTGATGCTAGTCCGGTATGCGGGATAGCGACACTAAATTCACCCTCTGAGTACCTCATTCTTCAAATGACAGGCACACTAAACTCAGACTCTTTAAACTTGTGATGCTTGTCTTGTAACATGACGGATTAAACTATAAGAAATATCGGTTATTTCGATTAAGGTTATACGTTATAACCGAGAAGTTTGAAGGCAAATTAACATTTTCTACGGGCGTTATAGAATATGCATCTTCAAACTTTTCGTTTCAGTGACATCGAGCTATTTGTATTACTATTCGCTGCTAGTTACGGTTACTATAGCAACCAATGTTCGAACCCACCAAGTGGTTGGTTACAGTAGGGTGTCGTCTTCCTGAATAACATTAGCGGCAGCAGCTTGTCCTTCTTCTACTCTCGGCTGCACGCCCAACATTCTACGCCTAGCGCCCCGCTGAGCCGGATCCCTTCTCCCTCTCCGCTTGTCACTCAAAGCGTACGTCATCCTCTCGCGAAGGAGAACATCGTCTGCTTTAATATATGTATATAAACGCAAGCACTTCCGTAGGTCAGAGTCCATCTTGTCATTGGCTACTTCTTCCAGCAGAATGAATATCATCTGTTGTTTCCGCTCCCGAATGCTTTGGTCGAATGCTGATCTGAACTCATATTTACACCATTCACTGCGGAGAAAATTGCGGCTTAGAACGAGTACTGTGTATCGGCTCCATTCGATTGCGTCAGCAATATTTTCAGCGATAGGTTTCCCGGGAATAAAGTCCTTGTGGTTGAGGCAGATTTTGAAGTCGTTTCCATCCTCTGTAAGAATTGGAAAAAGTGTCCTAAGCACCCAATCGAGATCTTCGTGGCTATAAGCTACGAACGCATCATAACGTTTGTTCTCGTCAAAATCACGTGACCCAAATGGTAGAACTACCCCGAATTTCGTATATATTACGACGCGCATCTCTGTGCGATATTTGAACATCAATATAGAAATGATTACGGTTGTAACGACAACCGTGGCCACTAAACTGATGGATGTTTCGAGTTTTAAATAAATAGGGTTGGATCCATCATGAATCGGACATACATCCGAGACAGTAAGCCGTTTGAGATATTTCCCAGCAAACTGCTTAGGCGAAGCACATTTCTCACGCAAAATGTACGCGTAATTGCCAAACAATGATATTTCCCAGAGGAACGATATTCGACAATCACAATCAAGTTGATTGTTTTGTAGATTCACAAACGTGGATGTTGCGTTGACTAAATGTTCGAAATCCGCTTGGCTGATTGTTGTAATCTTATTATAGGACAGGTCAATTGTCACATTAGGCTTTGTAAATGCGTAAGACTCTGGGATATCGATGTCCGTAATATAATTGTGAGAGAGGTTTACATATATGGACTCCCTCCCGGCTAGAAGTTCTAACTGATCCGATGTAACAGTATGGATCTCATTGTGTGAAAAGTCCAACGTGAGATGCGGAGAATTTAGCTGGGAAGTATTGAAGACCTCGAGGAACTGAATATTGTTCTGCGACAAATTGATCAATTCTAGGTGTGAACTTCGTTTCAATGTTCGAATGAACCCTCCACCGAAAGGGAACCACATGAGTCGGCATCCTTCGGCTGTAAAAGTTCGCAAGACCGGCATTATCGGAAATATTTCTTCCTCAGTCAGTAGACGATTCGAGTTACCTGAGCACCACCGGAACAATCTTAGTGACATATATTCAACAATACCATCTATAGTCTTATTCTCGTATACATCCACCACCAGCCCAGCATCATCCATAACTTCCAGCACTTCTAAATAACGCCAGTTGGTGTTATACGGGAACCTCAAACTACAGCCGTTTAACGACAAATACTTCAGCTCCAGGAAATATAAGATATTTATACAAGGAATTGGTCTGGACCATTTTCTGTGACAATTCAAGCGATATGCAACTGGATACCCTGAGTAGTTATGATATGTAACATGTTCATCCAGGACACTTTTGAATTCAGTTCTGTTTATGTTAAGTGTTGTGCACTCAACTTGAACCATTTGATCCCGCTTCAGGCTGGTTTCCCTGTCCCTCGCCACGTAGCCATCATAGTCAGGAAGGAATATTCCGTTCGGTGTACATTCGCAATCACGTGAAGTCAATAAACCCAACACACCTCGATAATGTCCACTGATATAATCTCGACCGTCAATGTAATCATAAAATGAATACTTGGCGTCCGCGACGGATATATATAATGTACAAAGCAACACGATTCCCACGCTGGTGTCCATAGCAACTTGCAGAGCGGGCAACAGGCATGCGGTCGAACTTGTTGTAGAAGTTTTACATCAGAATTATTGAAAGCAGTAACCACCCTAAAAGCAAAGAAGAAAACAATCTAACAAAGAAGAGGTTTGACCGAGATGGTGATTCTCTATACCATCCCTGGTCAGGTGGAGTTGCTAGTGTGCTATGATGCGGTTGGGCCCTTCTGAATTGCTATGATGATGTTAAGGCAAACTGATGCTGTTAACAACAAGACAGTCAATGACTGTGGGATCGCTCACCAGACTGCAAAGACTGATAAGACTGGGACTCTGGAGACCACAACAGTCAGAACTTTTCATAATCACTTTAAAAGAAGTAGATATATAAAGAGTTAAATCTAAAACAAAAACTTTGGAGTTATGTCCCTGGCCCCGCCCACATTTGACCCAGTGACCTGATTTGAACAAATCTGAACCCCAGTCACCCAAGGATCGTTCATACCAAATATGAACCCATATAGCCTGATGGTATTTGAGAAGAAGTCACTTTAAGAATACTATGGAGGGAAAGAGTTATGGCCCTGGCTTCGCAACTATTTCAAGTGAACTCATTTGAACAAATCTGAATGTGAGTCACCTAGGGAACATCCACACCAAATATGAAACCATTCGGTCTTATTGTTCTGAAGATGTTTAAAATAATTACTATGGTGGGAAAGAGTTATGGCCCTGGCTTCGCAACTATTTGACCCAGTGACCGCATTTGAAAAAATCTGAATGAGAATCACCTAGGGAACATCCACACCAAATATGAACCCATTTGGTCTTATGGTTCCAGAGGAGATGTTCAAATAATTGTTGTCGGACGGATGGACGGACAGACGATGGACGGACGAGGAGTGATGACTATAGCTCCACCGGAGCACGGGTAGGGTGGCTGGTTGGTAATTAAATCTCTTATCTCCGCTCCTATTTGAACAAACGTGAATCCCCATCTATGAGATCCATTCATTTGGTAATTTCAGACATTAGATTTTAAGAGTTGAACTGAACTGATTTTCCTAAAATGACCCCAAATCTGAAAAAATCTAAACCCCAGTCACCGAAGGACCATCCATACCAAACATAATCTAAATAGTCCAGATGGTTCTTGAGAAGAAATTGTTTTAAGAATTACTATGGAAGGAAAGAGTTATGGCCCTGACTTCTCACCTATTTGACCTGATGAACTCATTTGAACAAATCTGAATGTGAATCACCTGGGGGACATCCACACCTAAATATATAAACCCATTTGGTCTTTAATATGTATCTGGAGAAGAAAACAATTGATGGACGGATAGAGACATAATGACAGATGGATGGATGGGAGAATAGTCTGACATAGAGACTGACAAATTCAATCCAATATACCCCCCCCCCCAAGTTTTCTTTGCAAAATCAGGGTATAATGAGTTCAACTGGATACTGGTGGTTAAGAACATAATATTCGAACAGACAAGCCCGAACAAATTGTCTGACATTTGCAGAATGAGGTCCCCAAAGGGTGAATTTAATGACACAATCCTGCAATGCGGGCTAGCATCACCAAATTCACCCTCTGGGGACCTCATGTGTAGGCCTCAACTGCTATGGGAGACATAGCATTAGATTGAAGTTCTCCAGTTAAAGTTGGTGATGTGCACCCATTGGGCACCTCAATTATGCATTTTATATTCACAAATTAGGGGATATAGAAACTAAACAGAAGGGCTAAAGTAAGTAAAAATGTCAATTTAAGTGCCTATATACTTCCCAGAAGATGAGGCCTAAGCAGAATGAGGACCCTGGCTAGTGTATTTGGTGATGCTAGACTGCTGTGCAGGGTAGCATAACTAAATTCACCCTCTGGGGACCTCATTCTGCAAATGCCAGATAGAAGACAAATTTAATCCAATATATACCCCCCCCCATTTTTCTTTGAATATTAGTCGTATGATTTCATCTGGATAAGTGGTGATTAAAACAATAATATGAAATGGCCAAACCTGAATTTAGTATGTCTGACATTTGCAGAATTAGGTCCCAAAAATGTGGATTTAATGACAATATTCTGTAAGGCAGGCTAGCATCACCAAATTCATCCTCAATCTGATTAGGCCTCAATGGCCAATACAACCAAGGAACAGATTGAAGTCCTACAGTTGAAGTTGGTGATACACACCCATTGAGCACCTCAATTATGCATTTTATCTTCTGCAAATTAGGGGGACATTGAAACTGAACAGGTGGAAAAAGTGACTAAATCAAACTGTCAATTTGATACTTAGGATACTTCCCAGAAGATGAGGACTAAGCAGAATTAGGTCCCTGGTGGGTGTATTTGGTGATGCTAGCATGCTGTATGGGGTAGCAACACTAAATTCACCATCTGGGGACCTCACTATGTAAATGTCAGACACACTATTTCCAGACTTGAAGAATTCAAAGCCATTCACATTATCATTGAATGTCAGTCATCACCTAACATTGAATGGAAGCACCAGTTTGTTGTTAAATTGCTACATATATGTTTAGATTAGAATAATACATGTCATCTGGCCAGTTTATATAATTAATGACCTGTACCTTTACAGATATATATGCCTCTGTGGTGAGAAGAGGTATTAAATTGAGAGGTGATATGGCTTGGAAGGGATGTTGGTTGATGGCAGGGTTGGGCATGTGCCATGTGGGAGGGGGTGGGTGGGGGGAGGGTGGAATGTTTCCATAATTTCATTAAAGAGTAAAGTTTCATAACTCTGCAGATGTTATCTATAATGGTGTCACTTTTTTTCAAATTTTAAAACATGTTTAAAAAAAATTGTCCCAGAAGATGAGGCCTAAGCAGAATAAGGTAATTGAGGGTGTATTTGGCGATGCTAGCCTGCTGTATGGGGTAGCAACACTAAATTCACCATCTGGGGACTTCATTCTGCAAATGTCAGACACACTATGTCCAGGTTTGGAGAAATGAACAATGGACTATAAATTGTAGACTCTGGTAAAAAAAAGTTGTTTAGCTAATGTCAGATGGTAAACTGGTCTGAAGCAAGCAGTCTGAAGCAAGAATATCGGGTGACCACACTATGATAAATTGGCTTTTTCAATAATACAGGCTTCAGAGTTCTCTTAAAAATTAATAGTGCATAGCAAAGAGGTCTGAATTATAAAGGGCCATAACTCTGTTAAAATATATCGGATCAAACCCATATTTTAACTTGATCTGTATATAAGTGTCAAATTTGGTGTTGATCAGATGAAAAATGTTTGAGTAATCCTGTCTTGGATGAATTCTATATCAAAACAAGAGTGGAAGGGGTTAAATAAACAATACCAAAATCCATACAGATGAAGAACATGCTAAGAAAAATCTAGGTAAGAAATATGAGGCTGTGATGTGTCCTAAACAAAAATTAAAGGTCAAAATGCAAAAATTAAATTTTTTGTTTTTAAAGTTATGTCCCTGGCTCTGCCTCTATTTGACCCAGTGACCCCATTTGAACAAATCTGAACCCCAGTCACCCAAGGTATCTATGTACCAAATATAAGCTAAATCGGCCAAATATTTTTTTAGAAGAAGTCATTGTAAGAATTACTATGAGTTATGGCCCTAGTTTCTCAACTAATTGACCGGGTGACCTCATTTGAACAAATCTGAACACCAGTGACCCAATGACCCTCCATACCAAATATTAGCTAAATCGGCCCAATGGTTCTGAACAAGAAGTCGTTGTAAGAATTACTATGGAGGAATAGAGTTATGGCCCTGGCTTCGCAACTATTTTACCCAGTGACCTCATTTGAACAAATCTGAATGAGAGTCACCTAGGGAACATCCACACCAAATATGAACCAATACGGTATGATGGTTTCAGAGGAGAAGATGTTTTTAAAAAAGTTTGACGGACGGACAGACAGACGGACATACAGACGGACGGACGGACGACGGACGAGGAGTGATGACTATAGCTCCACCGGAGACTTTGTCTCAGGTGAGCTAAAAAGTACCGTTATATTTTTGTATTTTGTCTTTTTCGCGGTGTTCCGATAATCTGAACATATTCAGGAAAAGCCATTATGTCCTATGTGTATCAAACATTCAAAAACATATTTATTGCGAAACATGTTTAATACTGGTTGTATTATATATTGAAAATCGACTATAATCAAGATGGTTAGTCATGTCGTTTTAGAAACACCAGCGCAGGCATCATTATATTTTGTATACTTCATCATATGTTCGTGACTGTTCATACACACACTGTTTTTTCTCAAATCGCTCAGATTAGCTAAACCCCGCGAAAATGACAACTTTAGAAAAATTAACGGTACTTGTCATCTATATATTTAAACGAGTAGGATCTGTCCGGATTTTTTCTAAGACCCCTAGACCGAGTTTAACCAAATTTGGTGTGGTGACTCGGAATACCCTTACAGATGTTATAACGGTGTTAGTTTGTCAAAATTTGAATTAAAAATAAATAAATCAAATTGGTTTTGTTATATTGAGCAAGGAGTTCAATCTAAAAAAATAAAATTTAAGCAATATATATAAATCAAAATGTTTCAACGATCAAAATGTGCCGCCGCTGAGTAAAGGCTCTGTCTATATAAGATAAAAATGTGCGCGAAGTCCAACAAAGAGGCCACATGTCACACTGACGCTGAATATAGGCGCCCGAATGGAGCCTGTTTCAGCTAGTTTAGTATAATAGAAGTTGCTCAAGTAGACAATCAAAAGTTGTATGGAATTTGTTACTTTACTTTTTACTTTAAACATATTTTAATGTATTTAGAAAAAATATACATAGGGATCAGGGCACAAGTTACAAAACTTACAAACTTGCCCCTCTCCTAATACAATCATGGAACATACATAAAAATACATAGCAGATATAGCAAACTGTTTATAAAGAAGAGTGCAGAGTGTGTGTGCTGTGGATGTCGGATTTCCATCTGTATTCCAATCTCGGTTATGAAGAAAACGCTAGAACTCAGTGAGTTGAAAGATAAATAGCGAAATTTACCATACATGGGTTTGTTCAAAACGCTCTGTTTTAGCTATAAAAGATTGAGTAATGCGGAAAAGAGTAGTGTTCTTTTGATTTGATATACCTTTTACCCCATATAAGAAATGATTTGCTTCTAATGATTGAAAGCCATTAATACTTAAATTTCGGTAAAAGTCAATTCTCTGATCTACAAATAAAGGGCAAACATGAAACATGGAATTTGTTAGATAATGGGCTGGTTATTTGAACTAAATGAGATAATTTCCCAGTCATATGATGAGTGGTATCGGTTTTATGCGGTTTTAGACCAAATTTAGTGAAATTTGGGGGGCAAATAATGTTTTTTGCTGGTTTGGGGGTGGTGGGTTCCTGAAAGTGTCAGATGCAAAAAAAGGCGTACATTCCTGCAATATTTTTTTTACTACACCCCCATAGAAACGTAAGCACTTCCGTAGGACAGAGTCCATCTTGTCATGGGGTATTTCCTCCAGCAGAATGAATTAGACCGTGAGATACCATATGACCACCCTCCCTCCGTGAGATACCATATGACCACCCTCCCTCCGAGAGATACCATATGACCACCCTCCCTCCGTGAGATACCATATGACCACCCTCCCTCCGTGAGATACCATATGACCACCCTCCCTCCGTGAGATACCATATGACCACCCTCCCTCCGTGAGATACCATATGACCACCCTCCCTCTATTGCGGATTTTTGCCGACTATGTTTATCCGATAGACGGATGTATTTCACACAATGTTCTGCTTATTTGCCACTCGGGCGTGGGGGCTTTTTCATTTTATAGAGATTTTCAACAAACTATTGTGATATTTTGCGATACAATCCTTATTAGGGGGGGGGGGAAATATTTATCTCAAAATTAATACTAAAACTATATGTATCTTTTCAAACTCAGTTTCATTAGAATTGTATATAATAAGTTTTTACGTCCGATAGCGTTACATGGGCACCTGACTTGATATTTTTCTTAAAGTGACACCGATTATATTATTTTTTATTTATTTGGAAGATCTATCTGAAAAAGTACAGTGCGTGAACTTACGCATGCATAACGTAATTAAACTATGAACAATACCGATGTGTTCATGATTTTCCACGAGAACATATGCCAGGGCAGTTTTCTATAACATTCCACGAGCACATAGATGTACCTATGTAGTTAATGGTCACATGTTTCGAGGCCATTGAATCCAAGATGGCCGTCAAAATTGAATATCTGACCTGGTAAATTATAATTCGCAATTACTGAAGGAGTTTATGAGATATTAAGTAATGCGATATGTCATTATATTGATAATTGAGTCAGTTGATTGAGTACTCCTTTTTTATAGGTATGAATATATTTCATATATTAAAAATGGCCGCCAAAATTACCAACGAAGGTGGAAAATATGACGCCTTTTCACTAATTTCTTCTATATCTGTTTCTGCTGTTTGTAACTGGTCGAGAATTGTCACTTTATTTTTTACATTAACTGAGCATTATGGCAATGAAATTATAAATTATGTGGGTCCTATCCTAGACCTTTTCGCGATCCCTCAAAATATAGATTTTACAGAACGCGGTATAACATTTCACCAAACAATCACAATTGGGTTTATAGTCATATTTCAACAAGGAGTGAGCAGAAATGTGACTGCATGTGAGGCATACCACTACCCATCGATATTCCAACTCATAGGAACAAAAGTTGTTACTTTGGCTCAAAATGGCAACCAAAATGGCCGCTAATATATGGAAAATGATAGATATTAATTGCCCCAGTGTGCCATGCAATCGCTTACCAGTTGTGGTTGATGAATACAATTGGATATTCTGCCTTCTATACATTAAAAACTAAAATGTTTGATGCACTTTGGTGGTTAATTGTTACTATTGTAACAAAGACGTTACTTGGAATATTGGATGCTACTCTCACAAACGTGACATAAATATCGGCAAAACATCTCTTCTCAGGTTTGAACCATTTTTTTCTTCAAGTAAAATGTAACTATCTCTGGTACGTAAGGTGTTTATTGTTTTGATCTATGTTAAATGTGTCACACTAAGGTGATTAATGACCAAATTACTCAATATTGTTTCCAAAATGGCAATTAAATTGGGTAAAGGGTTGATGTTCACATATATCCAGAACATAATGCTCTGATGTTCCGAAAAGTTAGCAAAGTGTGGCTCACTTAACTGACTGACAACTAAATATTATATTCTGGTTGTCACAGTACATTATGAGGCAAGGACATTTAATTTTAAATTATGCAGTGTGGAATTGTGACGAAAAAGTCTTTTGGGATTCTGGTATGTTTTAAAAAAAATAAATTGGCAGAACTTTGAAGCGAAACTGAGAGGGACCATAATCTGTGGCTTCGCTAACACATTAACATAACAATTTATCAACTATTGTCAGGAAAGTCGTTTAGCATTTGCTCCATTATGTATAAACGCCATCAAGAAGGACTCCCTGACGTGACCTCTCTATCGATTAACATATCTGAGTTATTGTGGAAAGCGATAGCAACCCTGGGTACACATGTACAACCCACCATGCAGGACGATGCAGTCACTACATATATAAATAAACACCACACAGCTGATAATATAGTCGCTAGCTTTATACACATACACCTCACCCATCACCGTTCAGTCATAATTGTGTTTACCCATGCACACCACACATGACCATACATCTATCAGTAACAATACAGGTACACCAGGTATACGTCCTACACTTGACCCATGACCATACCGTCACTACATGTATACATGTTCACAACATTCATGATCATACGGTCAATCATCGTATACCTATTGACCTCACCATTGGCCATACGGTTACTCCATGTGTAACTGTTTCCCCACACCCATGGCCAAATAGGCACTCAAATCGATATATTGTGACGGTATATGAACCCATTTTAGGTCGGTGACCTAATATGAAATCAATATTAGGTGCTTATCCACCATCTTGCTTTTTCAGTAAAGACATGGTATCATGTACCAAAACCTGCATATATTTGAGGAATTCTAAAGACTCATAAATTAACCATCAAACTCTACAAGTTGTCCTACTTCTGGTATTTAGCCATTGGCTCAATGCGTTGACGTTCAACGCCCATGAGGTGCGTCACTGTGAAGTTACATAAGTAATAATTGCCATAGACGGCACATTTATCTTACCAAATTAGGTCGGATATGGTGTCATGTGAGGCTCAGCGAGATCAATATTAGGCTCGGCCTACGGCCTCGCCTAATATTGATCTCACATCGCCGCACATGACACCATATCCGACAACTAAGCGTCCCGTGACTTATAATATACCCCACCCATGACAATAGAGTCACCCAGGTATAATATGCACCTCAACAATGGCCATATAATCACTCGCTTTATGCATATACCCCTCACCCATGACCATGCATACAACAACACTTGTGTATATCCATACACCCCACACAGCCACGAGTCAACATACAGGTACACCAGGTAAACTCTTACACCTGACCCATGACCATATAGTCACTCCCTGTATACCTATTCGCCACATTCATGGCCATATAGAGTCTCTACAGTACTGGTACACTTATTCACCTCACCATTGGCCATACGGTCACTCCCTGTAAATCTACTCGCCATGCCCGTGATAAACATATACACCTCACCCATTGCCACGGAGTCACTATATACAGGTATACATATGCACACCACCAATGGTCATATAGCCACACCAGCTATACACATACCCCTCATCCATGACTATACAGCCCAATTGTGTATACCCTAACACATAACACATAAACATACAGCTATGAGTCACCATACATGTGCGCTTGGTATACTCATACAGCTGACCATTGCAATATAGTCACTCCATGTATACCCATGCATTCACCACATTGTGATCACACAGTGACTCCCTGTACACAAATTCATCTCACCAATGGCCACACAGTCACTCCCTGCATATATATTCGCCATACTCGTGACCATAATCCACTCGATATATGCATATACACCCCACTCATGACCATAGCTCCAGTGATACAAATACATACCACCAATGACCATACGGTCCTTCCAGATGTACCAATACTTCGCACACAGGCCAATCATACCTTTCAGACATGTATATACTCCCCACACTTGACAACTAAGCCACTCGCTTTACACACATACATGCACGGCATCCATGATTATACAGCTACTCCCTGTAGACCTATATATCCAATAATGACAATGTACATCCAAGACACATATAGATATACATCCCAGCCATTACCACAAGAGCACTCCCAATATACCCATATACACTCGCCAACGACCACCCAGCTATACTCCAGGCATGATAATACATGACCGCACTGCCATTCCATGTACACCTATACACATAGCCATTCAACCACTCCCTGTTGATCCATATACCCCACCCGTGATCACACAGACAAAACAATTGTACATATACACCCACCTGTGACAATACAGCTATACACCTGAACATCCCACCATGACCATACAGCCACTCCATATATACATAAACAACACAGAGATGACCATGTAGCTGCTCTCGCTATCACCCCGTGTACGTGATATCGCCAAACCCGAGGGTATCACCAAACCAGACCATGCGGTTTTGATAAATGAACATATCTTCCCTCAGATGAATCGATATATCTCCCAGTTAAATGGTGATATCCACTATTCAAAACATAATTTCACAAAGCGGAATGTTCCCTCAATGAGATAGCGACAAAAGCTTGCTCTCCCCCGATAAATTGAATAGAAATTCCGGCTCATTTACGATTTTATCATAAATAGTAGACACTTTTTGACGTTAGGTAGTTCGTTTGAAACATAATTATCAGCAATAGATGGCGGATAATGCGTGCGACTCACTTACCCTTAAGTGAGTCAGCACTTGTCCTCCAATCCCATTGTCTGTATAAACAAATGTATGTGTTATATAATTATCATGTGTTATCTAAATTTGACAAATACATATGGTTAAACTAAATTTTGGTACATTTCCAGCAGTTGGAAATTTCATGATGGACACAACATTAGTTGGACATTAATTTGACACCATATATAGGTTGGAATGTTCTCATTGTTTGATTAAAGTTGGTAATTTTCCAATCTTAGGGTGTGTCAGGTTGGATATTTCCAAGGGGTGGAAATGGAATTCTGCGAACATGTGAGTTTGATTCAGGGGGGGGGGGGTGCAGTTGGCCGGAAATCTGGAGCACTCCCATGGGAAACCTCTAGCCACGTCCCTAGAACTTGTACGTGTGGGTACTTAATCAATAAATTTACTGACAGTTCCACTATATAGTCCTGAGTTTTTACATTTGTGTTTGTGCGATTGGGAGATGCAGCTCACGTGCGATCACAAGACCACAACATTATAGCTTCATAAGCAAAGCTTTATTTTCTAACTATTGTGCAGCACGTTGCCCAAAAAATGCCTGTGTTTCTGTACAATAGACTATTGTGCAAAACGACATAATTCAACGAAACAAAACATTTTAAATATGAACTTGCTATAAGACTAGATAGTACATACGTGTATCTGATAATCCGTCGATATCATATACTCCTACTATTTCTTGAATAAGAAGGAACATATAATAACGAACAAAGCAGAAGACATATCCATGCAACTAGTGATCAGCAACTTAAACAACTAGGCGTACAGAGACTGACGAGTGGGATGTCCAACTAAATAGTCTCTACTTTCAGATTCTGAATACACCCATGCCCATGCAGTAATGTCAAAATATGTTGCAAACATAACCGCCTTTCCGTTGCAATATAGTGGGATTTCCGACAATGTTGTATATGTGTTAAATATACGATAATAGCATAGTGTGTTTTGATATGTGTGTTATCTCAACGAGTTAGAAGTATGATTTTTCGCGAGGCTCTGTCGAGCGAAAAATCATACTTCTAACGAGTTGAGATAACACACATCTCAAAACACACTATGCTATTGTTGTATTTATCTTATGCCAACTGATACTATCATTTTTGGTCAAATTAAGCCTCATTTATGACAGTTTTCAGACAAAAACAACCTACATTTTGGTCATTTCGAAGAGCAATTCCCGTTAAGCATGAATACGCAGTTACAGTACATGTGGTGAGGTCGCGAATTTATGGAACATTGGGGTGATTTGTCAGCAAGAAACAAGATATAATTCCTGATTTAATATGAATCCATGTACATAAATCGGAACAGTGAAATTCTTTCAATAACATATAAATGTTCTCAGACAAAAAGCAAAGATATTCAAACTGTTACAGTTCAGAATTCGTTAGATTGAAAATAACCATGCAAGTTCTGAGAAAAGTGTACATCGTACATTTTGCAAATTTTGTGGGGTGCAAGCTGTCTAAAATGACGGGAACAGAATAGTGAAAGCTTAAAATCTAGTCCTATTAGGGGTCATGTTATCATGTTTCATTGAATGTGTAGCTACATTACTATTTTATTCCACTTGTATGCATTAATTTATTCGTTTAAACCATTCGAATCGCTGAAGTAAATGTGACCCAATTTCGAGGCGAGAGCTTTTTGTTGATACGTCGCTAAGGCAAGCATGACGTCACGAGGCGAAAGGTCACGCTGCGCATAGTCCGTTTCTTGAAATGATAATACACATATGTAAGATATCACGAGAATTTAATACACAGTATAACATCACACCGGTATAAGATAACATGACATTTGAAGACTGAAGAGGGAATATTTTTTCGAGAAAATTGTTTTCTGTAGTGATCAAATGCCGTTTTTATCTATAAAAAAAGAGTCCTTCGCTCAAATGGAGCCCGCTTGCTATCGCCAGTGTACATATACAATTTATACTTACGTTTATAGATGTGGGGAAACCGTCTATCCGGTATGAAAACGTCCTTTTATGGTGTTGTTTTTATCCTTCCGATTATGAGTCAATATCAATTTTGGTCAAAATTACAGATATGCCACATGGCATTTTTTTAGTTCCGATAATGGGGAAAGTTGTTATCATTTCGAGATATATAGCTATTGAACTGGAAGAAACGACTGAAGTTCGAGCTTAAACATCCAGCACTGATATTATATGATGCTATGAATGGTGGATGTCTGGAAATTATGTCTCTTCTGTAACAGTATTGTCAGCTGGTATATCATTTTTCAGAATAGAGATATTGGAGTACTTTTTGATCCGAATTGAGTATTGACCGGTAATGCATAGATCGAGAAAACATGTACCCTTTGTATAGCTGGTTTTCAATGGGGCCACAATGGAACACATTTTTCTCAGAAAAATTTAATTTCAACACAACATTAAACTTGATTAAATCAAGATAATCAAATGTCACACACTTTCTAACATAATATTGAATTGGACACTCCTTGTCCACCAAATATTGAACAAAACTGGAATTGAAATATATAACGTTTCATTTCTAGATGAAAAAATAATATGTGTTACACGACGGACTTCAGCGCAACACGAAAGACACATATTTGCTACGGGGTGGACAATATCTGATAAATTTCTGTATAAAAGCCATGTCGAAATCCAGAGTTACGAAATATGCTAACAAGATGATAAATCATGTTATTCATAAAGAAAATACAGCGACGAACTACACAATCAGGATATCTGACGTTTGGTATACGATGTAGGAATAGGCTTTGTTACAGTAAGGACCACAACGTTACACAACTGACACAGTCATATGCGAAATGTCATTTGTATACATATAGGTATCATAATCATGTACTGGCATCAGTGCAAATTCAATATTATGGCGATTCACGCGAGAATTCATGTCCCAAATACTTAATGATGTTTTCTGACGCGTATTTCTATATCAATATATGATGTGCGTTACAGTAAAGATTACACGATTGACAAAATAAGGCGCATAGCATATATACAGGCTATTATATAAAACGAGGTTCAATTTGTGGAATTTCTTTTCATAATAAATGCCCCACTGTTTTTTACACATTTAGTACACATATGGTATAACGAACATTGTTAACTGAATACCATCGTGTCTTGTGCTATAATAAATAAATTGTCGTTACACGATAGACATTGGTTATAGTCGGGTGAACACTCTATACCTTGCTTTATCAGATGAAATAATATGAACGTACACTAACATTCGTTTGTGCTTAAATATAATACAACTATGTGGCGAAGAGGTGCCCGCGTACTGGACAATATGTAAGGATAAAGAATATTGTGTGTAGGTTAAACTATTGTCTCGTTTAGCTTTGTGCTCGGTTGAGATAAATTAAAACAAGTGCATGTCCGTGTTTCATAAATATAAGTACATGTTCCTGGTTTTAGATTAGCTATCCCGGTGCACGTTGCTCGAATTCATCATTCCACCTTCATTATATTCACAGGTCCAGAACAAAAATTGACCACAAGTTTTGTTCTGGGGATCTGTGATTATATTCACATATAAAAATAAGTATATTAGTGAGGTGAAGTAATGATAACTTTTAAAACAGTTTACTCATTGCCGAGTCCCACGCACATTCCCCAACAGCGAAATGTGAATGAGACCCCTCGATCAGTTGTGGATCTGGAATAAACGAGATCACTTCATCATAATTCTACCAAGAAATGTCATTACATTTTTTCGGCCAGCAAAAGCAGTTAGAATATTTAACGCCAACATGCTTCATGCATTTAACAAGCAATTCACGCTCAGACATTTCTTCTACAATACCAGGGTATATGGATTTCTGATACTCAACCAGTACGTACTTATTCACACCAGGTATCATGCTATCTGTCGTTCCATTCGTACAACACTCACTTATCGGACCTACCTCTACAACCACGCCTCTACCTTTCTCAGCCTTCATCTCCTCACACTACATCCACATCCTGCGCGCCGCATTCATTAACCACGCTACCACCTTGCTCAACCACTGCCTTCTTACATATCTGCTCGCCCCGTATTTCCGCGGCAACCTCTACATGTGAACATTGGTGCATGCTCGACTCATAATTCTTGCAATAATCGTGTTCAACCCAGCTTCCATCAACTATGTCCTCATCAACAACAGTCACATCGACGCGCACACCACTCTGCTCACAACTTTCACTGCCCACGCTACCTTGCTCGACCTCCACCTCCTCACATATCTCCTCACCACCCACAACCACTTCCGCTGCAACATCAAACTCAAACGCGCTAATCTCGCTACAAACTGGATCTGCCTCCGCAATCGTGCATATCTCCTCACCCTCAACGACCACATATCGCTCGACTCACAACATGCATTAACCACGCTACCACATTCCTCAACCACTATCTCCTCACATATCTCCTCACATATCTCCAGATCCCTCACAGCCACATCTACCAGCACACCACTCGACTCACAACATTCATTAACCACGCTACCTCGTTCCTCAACCTCCATCTTCTCACCCTCAATCCCCACATCTACCAACACACCGCTCGACTCACAACATTCATTAACCACGCTATCACATTGCTCAACCTCTTCGCGTATCTCCTCACCCCTTGCAATCCTACTTCCATCACATATGCCCTCACCTCTCATATTACTTGTACTCTTTGCACACCGTTTCACATTCCTCAGAGCCACAATACGCTTTTCGAATTTCTTTGCAACTTGCACAACTACATTCAATGACAAACCCGCCAAAATCCTATGAAATTATGTCGTGGATTTTGAATTGACTCAACTCGGATGTAAATGGCAATAGTGTATTGTTTCTGTGACAGTTTTGTCATCGAATCTTCAAAATAAATATAATATATTCAGACTAATACCTCACACGCGTACTGTGATACATATAGTTGTCCTTCGTGTAACGTATTTTACGTAACAGCTGTCCTTTACAGGTGTCCTTTACACTGCCTATGACCTAACTTGAATCACCTTTATTGGCACTGTACTGTGTAAACATATATATTGTTGATCAGTTATGTCTTTGCTACATCGTGACACAATTCATTACTATATGGGACAATATGTTGTAACACTTTACAAGAACATGTCCTTCCAATAACAATGGCTGTATTTTTGTAACAACCACTCAAGTTGCGTTCGATCGTGCACACAATGAACACACACGACTAATATAACTAACGAAAAGCATTATAATATATATTTAGTTCCTATTGTCGTAGTTCGGAAGCCTTCCCTGAAACAAAATATCGACATAACATACACGAACATACTTAACCTAACAACAATATCTTTCGTGTAACAATAAAGCCAAAACCTCAACGCTAGAAAACGTAATATTTTTAAAATCAGAGAACTATTGCTAGTGAATGATAAATAAAGTATTGCTCAATCATTGGCACATCATGTGATACATTTCCCGGCACACTGGAAACTTTAAGCCATCAGAAAACTCAGGCAGATCGTACACATGGCATTGGATGTATTTAATGTAACGGGCACATGCTTTCAGAAGAGCGTACATGATATCGTGAAGGAATTGGCACGCGTGATTATTATAACTTATCGAACTCATTATAATACATTTTACCCCATGGCCATATTGTTTAAAAGACGTCCCCCTAACGCATAATCAACCCACAACGTATCAATATCCTTACTATAACATACATATATCCCTCGTGTAACACTAATTTCCCAAATTTAACACTAGAAAGGTTACTATTATCCAAACCAGAAAAATAGTTCGAGTTGAAAGACAAACATAACCAATTAAATATTATGTATATCGTGTGATATATTTCCGCGGCAAAGAAAAGAGAAAAAAATATTAAATGCCACAGGCATGTCCTCTGGATAACAATTGTTGTATTTACTGTAACGGCCACTCGATTTGAGTTAGATCGTACACGGAATCATGTTGCAACCGAAGGAATAACTAATAAAAAGTAACAGTCTCGTTATAATTGATGTTTTCTCCCGGCTATCATTGTTTCATAACAATCACATGAAATGCAAAATCGACTTACCACATAAGAACATCTTTAGTGTAACATAAACATATCTTTCATGTAACGAAAATTCAAAACATCGACGCACGAAAATGATAATATTTTCCAAATCAAACACATTTTGTAATCTGAAAGAAGAACAAGACCCCAGTTACACCCTCTAGATATTTCAGCTTGGTGTTGCGTGTGTTCACGCACAAACAGCCTCTGTAAACAGCAGCCTCCCCTTTCGTTACAGTATTGGTCTCTCCTGTAACGTTTTGGCCTGTTACAACAGAGAACGTTACAGTAGAGATGTACAGACCATTCTGGTCACGGCATTCAATGAGTTTTCCCTCCAGTATGGCGAAAATAGGGAAGTATAAAATACACCACAGTGGCTTCGGAAACATGTATTTGAAATATAATTATACATATGTTATAGCGAACAAACTTGCGTTATTTAAAAGACGACTTTGAAAAGTACGCGAGGGGGTCAACCTACCTATTATATAATTGTGTTATCGCAAGTTGTTTTTTTATTCAGACGACATGCCTTTCCGATATTATGACGTACACAGCGTCACGGAGCACAACATACGGAGATTATACATATCAGGGATACGTCATTATGTCAAGTAAATAGCACTTCGTTACATGAGAGACAATATGCTGAGGTACAAAGTTTCTGAGCAATTTTCACTTAGTTAAGTTCAATCTTGGGTGGTGTATATGTGACAGTAGTTCATATCAAGAACTAAACTAATGATATGCCAGAGGATTTTCTCGGTGGCATGTAGTTAATATATCGAAATTTCGATTTTAGTCTGTAAAATTTTCCTGGGGACAGGCCATTTTGGTCAAATCTGGCCATGAATGAGCCTATTACATACATATATACCCGAACATCACGCTTATTTGTGTGTGCATGTTATGACAGTGATGGAGATGCACACAGGGAACAATAGTTGGGATCCGCACGTTGCATTATGCATTCATTATCCACCGAGGACATAAATTTTGACCAAAATTGATATTGACTCTTATATGTTTGTACGGTTTAGCCACTGTGTGGATATGTAGTTACTAAAATTCGTCTACGCTCGAGAAAATTGTAGATCCGACAGCATCATAATCTTCATTGGCTGAATAAACTGTAGAGAACAACGATCTGTTTCACCTAGTTTCCACAAAGGGTGCAGAAACCGAGTAGCGATCACATGGTACATGTATGTGACGTGACAATTAGTTAACAACATCGGTAAAATATGTATAATATTAAGTGGCTACAATTATCTCCCTTGTTGGGTGCAATATCTACCAGAGTTGTCTCTCTTACCGACAGTTACATCTGTCACAGTATCGAGTTTTACAAGATTATTGTAAGTTCAGAGAAAATGCAGGTATAAAAATGAGGATTTCGACAGCTACAACACTTACTGATGACATAATACTCACATCCTGATGATATATATTACATATATACATCCTGATGATATAATACACACATACTGATAACATAATATCCGAATCGTGTTCAAACACATCCATAAATGACGAGTTTCCCCAAATAATTGTCAGATTTGCGTGGTGTTATTTTGTCTACATAATACCATTCTATTGTGTCTCGTATTGCATTGGCACGTGAGTGGGACGTGTCATACAGAGAACTGGTACACCATGCACCCAAATAGTTATTTGTTGTTTGTCGATTCACCGATGTTCTCCTCGTGTCACAGGACCAAGTTAAAAAAGTGCTGTTTGACGTGCGGTGTCATCGGTCTCGTCATGTTGCGGCTTGAGAGTCTATTGTGTTTGTTAGAGAGCTTAGAGTACGAATTTTCTGCAAGGCAATGCCCACACGTCCCATGGTGCGATACCACCACTACAAGTATATTTACTTATATAATATTAGTATTAGTATACATACTTGTAGTGGTGGTATTGCACCAGGGGACCTGTGACAATCCCACTGCTCAACATTTCTATGTCATGCACATCTAGCCTGCCGTCGTAGTTTGAATTGCCACATTATTTTGACCACACTGCCAAAAATGATTTTCTTATTTTGAGATACTTAAACAAGAAATATTATCTAGAAATGTTCTTACATCAGCTGTTCTAATAATTAGAAAATTTATTTCTTATATCGAAATTGTTCTGGTAATTTGATTTTCCAACACTTTATTAATGGGTAATGTGTTGTTTTAGACCAATATTTGCATATTTTCCTACCTTTGGTCAACATTTTGGACTGAAATGGCCATCAGTTGGAATTTTTGGTCCCTCACCTGTGGTTAGTCATAAACCACTAACTAATTTAATAAATAGAGGATCTCTAATGAGTTGCAATTTTATGCGTAATTTACTAACAGAGTGCATTAAATTAAAACAAATTTGATTCGAGCCGATCTTTAAATATAGCAAGGCTTGACTCGAATGTAGTGGACGAGGTTATAAATTTTGTATACAATTGTGACGAATTTGGGATACATTTTATCAAATAATAATCATATTTTAACAAGGAAAAACGATCTCGAAACGGCTGGGGTTAAAATAAATTAATATTGATTTCCTTATCAAAGAGGAAGCAAAGACACTTTCAAGAAAAAATATAGTTACATTTTAAATGTGTTACGAGGAATTCTGGATTCCACCCCTCAGTTACGAGGGATTTCGGATTCCACACGTCTGTTACGAGGGATTCAGGATTCCACCCATGTTACGATGGATTCTGGATTCCACCCCTATGTTACCAGGGATTCCGGATTCCACCCATCTGTTGGATTCCAAAATTCCCAGACGCGGAAATAAAATAGTTTTATAAAAGCAATGTCAGTCCTTTATTTTAATTGAAATCGATCTTGTATGGTCAATCTATATACTAAAACCGGTAAACCGAAATCATGGGATGTGCCCAATTTTGTCATAGTTGCGGCCCCTGAAAGTTTGCATTTGACAATTTCCTAATCCCGTCACCCGATTTCGAGGCAGAGGTGTGGTCACATCCACACACTTCAGATCAACCTACGCATGCCAGAATATATCTATATCTATATTTGCGAATGTCTGTCTGTCTGTCTGTCTGTGTTCTATAGAAATTCACAGGGGACCATCTAGATGATGCCAAAGGGGTCTACTAGGAGTAACCTTTTACGAGAAAGATAATGGTCGGGGTTAAAATTTTATAAAGTGACGCCGTTGTTGTCAGGGGCAGAAAAGGGGGAGGGGCAGAAAAAAAATTGTCGGCGATTGCCACGAAACTTATATATAATCATCCCCATAATATGAGGAATCTAATGGTGTGTTTTAAATATGGCAAAAGTCGCGCCGTTCGCGTCAGGGGTGCCCGGAAGGGGGAGGGGCAGAATATTTTTCTGTCGCCGATTGCCACGAAACTTACATATAATCATCCCCATGATATGAAGAATCCAACGGTGTGGTTTAAATATGTCAAAAGTGGCGTCGTTCGAGTCAGATTTGCACGAAAGGGGAGAGGGGCACCAAAATTGATCAAACTAATTTTAGCGCCGATTTCCACCAAATTGATATATATTCTTCTTCATGATACAAGGAATCTAATTGTGCGATTTAAAAACACCAAATTGTTGTCGTTTGGACGAGAGATAGGGAGGGGGTGGACACTAAATTTGATAATAATTGGTTTAGTCGCCGATTGCCACCACACTTATACAAAAGCATCCCCATGGTACGAGGAGTCTAATGGTGTGGCTTATAGCTGTCAAGTGTGGCCTCATTCGAGTCAGGGGTGTATTGAAAGGGACAGGGGCACCAAAATTGATGCACAATTTTTTTGGCGCCAATTTCCACCAAATTGATACACGTTCTTATCCATGATACGAGGAATCTGATTGTGTGATTTAAAGACGCCATAGTGGTGCTGTTTAGGTGAGAGATGGGGAGGGAGGGATTGACATAAAATTTGATTAAAAAAAACGTATAGTCGCCGATTATCACCAAACTTATAAACAATCATCAACATGATACCAGGAGTGTAATTGTGTGGTTTACGGATGTCACAAGTGGGGCCATTCGAGTCAGTGGTGCATAGAGATGAGAGGGACATTATATATATATATATGTTTAGTGCCGATTTCCACCAGATTGATACATATTCTTCTCCGTGATACGAGGAATCTTATCGTGTGGTTTAGACACAACAAATTGGTGCCCTATGGGTGAGAGATATGGGGAACTTCAATTTGATACGAATTTGTATACTCGCCAATTTTCACCAATTTCATATATATGCATCTCTAATCTCCAATGAGTCTTAGTGTGTGCAGCTTGAGTCCGAAATAGGGACGGGAGGGTCACCAAAAACTGATACAAAATATTTTTAGTACCAATTACCATCAAATTCAGACACGTTCTTCTCAAATGATACAATAAATCAAATTGTGCTGTCTGTCTGTCTGTCTGTGTGTTATATATATAACTTCACGCGGTACAATCGAAGAGGCAAAAGCTGATACAAATATATTTGGCACTAATTTCCAACAAATTCATACATGTTGTTATCTAATGATATACCATGAATTAAATCACATTTGGTGTCGTTTGCGTCACGGATGGCGAGCGGATATGCACTATCATAGATAAGATTGCTATTCGCCGATATCCAGATATAAGTTATATATAGTCACCCAGGCCATCCCCATATCATTTTAAGGAGATTTGGGCGTTCACATTTCACAATCCCGACAAATGGTAACCCACTTATAAGTCACTTGAACAATTATATCTTCTTAATTGTCATATTTATATGGGGATGGCAATCAGGACATTCACACAATGAGCTAGCAAAAAGAGATACATAGAAGAAGCATTAAACGTATATTTATCATTCTATTGAAGAGATACATATATTCGTGCAAACTGAGAGACCTCGAACCGTCAGAGGATTGCATATATATTATAACAAAATTGAGTCTGTTCCATTCCATACAGTTTCCATAATTTTTTTTACAATTTTCAGGATATATGGAAGGCCTGTTCAAAAATAGTGGTCACAGTGTGAAGTCATATGTAGTTTCTTCTGATATACAATAAAATGCAGTTAGTAGCACATGACTTTTCAGGATCCTCCCAATACTGACATCTGACAAGGGGTTTAGAACAGACTCATCGACTGACATAAACAACTCAAAATCTCGCTCTGTGTCTGGCAAATGTAGCTGATATGCCCGCGCAGCAACATTTCGTTGAAACTGAGAATATTTAGCCAATATATAGCACCATGAACAGAGGAGCACCTGGAAATGTATTTAAAACATCTGTATCTTCATGGAGATATGATAGCCAGGTATCCTCGAGACCTTAGTCCAACCCACTAGATTGATTGATGCATCTCAATATGTAAAACCCAATTGTCATCTTTTATTTATTATGCGAACTATAATGTCTTTATGATGTCCATCATGTATCATATTATAACGTCTGACGTACACGCAGTTGTAAATAAATAAATACTTCATTATTGGTGGAACGGATTAATCGCGATAAACAGAATGACAATTGACAAGGTGGGCCACTACTTATATTCCATGCTGTAATAATCATGTTTTGTGATGCTATTTGAATATACAATTTATGAGAAAACGTATAGCACTTTGAACAAGAGTGTTCTCTATTCCCAACAAATATCCACAGCATACAGATGGTTTCACATCGCATTAACCTGGACAACGCCGGGTAACCCTGCTAGTAGTATATATATACCTAACATTTTGTCCCTAAAATTGCGATAATTTTCTACTGATAATTTTTCTTATTATTATACCATATAGGGTTTGAGATAGATCAATACATATCACCTGTTAACAAAATTATACACTACCAGAAGTAAACCGTCCTCTCTTAAACTCAGAAAATCGCACTAAAATTACGCGTGGATACTACCAACCACAACCACTCGTCAAACAGTTTTTATCTCAATGTTTGAGTATTCGCCCTCCCTTGATTTTCGGTGGAATTTGCCAAGTCTGAGCCCACCTCGACGCGAGCTCTCCGTTGGTCAGTTTGCATTTATAGTAGATCTGTCAAACTCACATTGAGGGCGTACCTATAGTATACCGACGTACCTGCTCCTGCATTAACATCGCTCCTTCATAATCCGTTTTGGATTTGGTGCTAAAAACAGGTTAGCGATACACAACTTACATGTACCTGTGTTTGTGTTATATAGCATTGCCACAAGCAAACCATTCGCTCTAAAAATTAGAAAATCGCACCAAAGTTGCGCGTGGTCTGTGACGGTGGATACTACCCATCAGATGCACTTGTCAAAAAACATTTATCTGACAATGTTTGATTTTAGCCCGACGCGCACTTTCCGTTGGACAAGTTGTTTTAGAGTAGAGGCAGGGACGTGGGTCTCCGTTCGGGGGGGGGGGGTGTTCACCTTAGCAAATTCCAACTGCACCCCCCCCTTGAATCAGAATCAGTCCAAACACAAGTTTTGCAAAATTTCATTTCCACCCCCCTTGCACCTCAATGCTCAGACCTTATCTGCTATATATTCATAAACCATGGTTCTATATTCCCGGTATGAGAAAATTCAGATATTTTAACCTGAACAAATTGCATAAATCCTAACATCTAGTGGTCTAACTCCAGACAAATGCACACGGCTACGGGGAAGAAACCAGGACACACCGGGCTGATCATGGTTGTTTGGCCCGGTGTGAGAAAATTTTGAAAACAATACAAGAAAATCGCAAAGGCTAGCATCTAGACTGGCCTCACCTGAAGCTTACCCATAGTGTTTGAAATTTCAAACCTCATACTCCCCCTCAGATTGGAAAATTCTCCAACTGATGACCATTTCAGTCCACAAGTTTGACCAAATGTAGTAAAATATTGTTTTTTTTAAACTTATTAGAAGTTTTGTATTGGCCACGGGACAATGAGACCTCGGGCCGACAATGGTTCGGCACGGTGTGTGAAAATTTTGAAATCTGAACAAGAAAATCCCAAAATCCTAGCATCTAGACCAGCCTCAAGCCTTCCTAGAATTGGAAATTTCAAACCTGACACCCCCACTTAGGTTGGAAAATTTCCAACTGATGACAATTCCAACGACAATGTTGACCAAATGTAATGAGTATGACAATATTTTTTTCTTAAATTAACTAGCAGTTTTTGACTGGCCACAGGGGGAGTGACCAGGACACAAGATTTCCAAGTGTTGGAAATTTCCAACCTGTCACCACCCTGAGGTTGGAAAATTTCCAACTGATGACCATATCAGTCAGGGATGGTTCCATTACATTGCAAAGTAATGCATTACCATTACTTGACATTTTTTGCATTACCATTACCATTACTTGACATTTTTTGCATTACCATTACCATTACATGGAAAACTCAATGTGATGCTTTACCATTACCATTACTTTGAAAAGTAATTACCATTACTTTGAAAAGTAATGCATTCCAAAATTTTGACAAAAAATAGGAAAATATGAAATAATTGGTCCAAAAACAATTAATTATCCCCAATAAATTGTTTGAAAATCAAACTACGAGAACATTTTCTATTATTCATGTGAAATTTCCAACTGTTTTGGCAAGTATGAAATTTCCAACTGTTGAAACTTTTGACCAGAGTTGGGGGTGGGGTGGGACACCCCCCAAACCCCTCCTGTCGCCACGTCTCTGAGTAGAGCGGTCAAGCTGTGGGAGCGTACCTAAAATATACTGAAGTACTTGCTCCTGCATTACATCGCTCCTTCATTATCCCGTTTGGATTTGGCAGGAAAAATAGGTGCAATTTTTCCGTTCGCCATATCATAGCGGAAACCCTTGAGAAAAACACTATTAAGAGGTACATTCGGTCCAAATCACTCTTCTCATTGGGAACATGCAATAAAAATATTATAGCTCTGGACAAAAAAAAAACCATGGGTTAAAACATCCTAGTTTATGGTGATTGCATATCTATGGGCGGCAGGGTTTGCGCTGACATTTGCCAATGGCAAAAATAATTCACATGCATTTGGCAAAATATATTTTCATTGGGCAAAAGTTATGGCAAGTCACTTTTTAATTCCTCAAGAGAGCTGACAAATATTGGTCAATCAACACCATTCATTTCAGGAAACTCTTACAATATAACTCTATTAAGATGCAGTTAATCTGACAGCTATTATATATAGTATCGATGAGTGGAGTGATTACCAATATTTAGTGTGGTGATGTTTACGTAGCTAATCCTGATGAAGCAACCCTACTATCATTTTATTGTTCTTTGATTGGTTTATTGTTGTATGAAAAATAATAATTAACTAACTGCTTTCCTATCGATATCAAAAGTCGTTCAAAACCGGGAGTGTCGAAACATAAGACTTAATGTTGCAGAAAATGATAGCATTTGGCAAATTCTAAAAGAATTTGGCAAAAAATATTTTCATTTGGCAAATTATTTGGCAAAAGTATATTTCTGTCAATCGCGGACCCCGATGGGCGGTAACTCCGCAGGAAAAGCGGGGGACGCAAGTTTTGTTGCCCGTGGTCAGTAGGGCATATCGAGGTGTGTATACAGTAACATTTTGGATGCTCTGATCGTCATAATTTCGGAGATAGTAAAATAATCTTTTTATCAATTGAACGGAAAATGGCCACAATAGAAAAACAACATACTTCCTTGGTTACACGATGGAAGAATACTAACATCAATCATGTAACTTAACATAAATTACATAATAATATTTATGTACTACTTGATCTGCACTCGAAAAACCTCATGACAAAGTTGCAAATTTTCGCACAGTTGTGTGTGATGCCATTATCAGTTGTTCTCAATCTATTCATCAATCGACTATTAATACCCCCATTAATTTTAGTAATTCACTTCGTTGAGATGAATAATGGGGACGGTCAATTAAGAAGTATATTTCATCATCGACGACCTTGTCTTCGCAGAAAACACACAGCCATAATGATAAAGAGGTCTTTTTCGGTTCGGTATGTCTACCCTTTTCAATAGTACGGGAATAGGAGTACTTACTCTCAGTCGCGTAAATATTGTACGATCAGCTTGGAAAGCTGTATGGATAAGGTATTGGGGTCTAACTTGAAATTTCGTTTGAAACGCTCGTATGTCCTTAGTTTCTTTTTGCCAGATATCGAAGCGCTATCAAGCATACTGATTTGAAAATCTAGGCTTTTGAAGATTGAGCTACCAGTTTTTTTTTGCTAAGTTGTTCAAAGACTGCGTTTTGTAATAAAGTGCTGGTGTAACATGAGCAAAAGCTAACCGTGTATGAAGTACAACTCGTCAATATATAACGGATAGGTTCCTACATTGTAGTTCCAACTCGGACAGCATTACGGAACAAAGAACCGGAAAATTGCTGCCGGTACTATGTTCTGTAAGGTTGCGGAACATTGTATAATTTCATTATGGCAACATGTTCTGTATGGTTACGATCATTGCTTCATTTCATTATGCAATATATGTATGGTTATGGTTCCATAATCATATGGGACATAGGGCCGTGACGAACAGTACAGTTGGCCTTGTCTTTACGGAATTATGTGCCGCAGCCATTTTCTGGAACTTTGTTCTGTTTGAGGATATATATATTTTTAACAGCGCTTTAGTTGATTTTACTATCTAAAATATATGCCTTATTATCTTTAAACTGGGGCCTAAGTTCGATGCCCTTTTAAAAATGCGGATTCCTGATCCAAGGGAGGGGTGGTGGTTCACACCACATGAAGGTTATAACCCATCTCAGATAGAAAACCACTAAAAATTAATAAATAAAGCCAAGACATTTCATCATCTTTGAAAACTACTTCGGAAAATTGAATTTCATAAAGATGACGAACTCCCCTTACCACGTCCCCCACTCTGATGCCTAAAATCGCCATGGGGATTAATAAGTCTGTAAAGCCAGATAATATCCATGTGAGCCCATTATAGTTTACATCACACAGTCACACAGATCAATGAATATTTCTGCAGGAAGCATTGTTACTGACAATGAAATTATGTGGAATGTAAATCCAATCTCTGTACCTTCTGTAAACAGGACAGTGAGACTACAAGTCACCTCTTAGCTATATGTCCGTTGGTGGAAAACTTATGGACAATATGAAATCCATCTTAGCACTGGAATGCCAGTTAAATATCGCAACTAAGCAAGAAGAGATAATGTTCGGCACAGATAAAACAAACCACCCCCTCTCTATAAACAACTTGATACTAGTGATTAAGCGGTATATTTACATAACCAGATGATAAAGGAAAACTAAATACAAAAGCAGCAATCCAGTTTATACAAAATGAGTACAAAATGGAGAAACTATCTTGCACATGGAATTCCTCTATAAAAAATAAATTTGATTATAAGTGGGACAGTGTCCAAAAATTATTTATATTGACCTCCTAAACCCATAATCAACATAAAATTTCCCTTTGAAACAATAACCCAAAAAATCTGCTTGATATAAAACCTCTGCAGTTTTCACCTAAAACTTCTCGCATTATAAAATAAAACCAGCTTTTATGGTACAATGAACAATAGAGGATCTACAATGAGTCCCCAGTTTATAGCGGAATATACAAAACGAGTCCAGTAAATTAGGTCTGGACCGAGCCTTTGGCGAGGTCCAGACCTAATTTACTGGACGAGTTTTGTAATTTCTGCTATAAACTGGGGACGAGTTGAAGATTCTATTTATTACATGATCCAAAACATCGACAAAACATACTTAAATCAACAAATGGGACGCGAAACTAACATCGGTTTCTAGAAGGCACGCGATGATGTTTCACGTAACTATTCATTGTTTGCCGCGTAAAGAAATAGTCCCAGATAAATACAGACTCTTTGGTGCAATTTAATGACATAACTTTTCAAACTCTTCAATCGTGATAGTTTGTTGGAAAAATATTGGAAGCCATAGTATTTTGAGACGTAGCGTATGGAGTGTTAACAGACGACAAACCGGAAGTCAAAGGTCACCTGGCATTTCCTGTTATTAAACGAACGTTTAAGATCACAATTTATAGCATGGGTTTATTGAATGGAATAAGGGTAGGATCATGTAATAAATATCATTAAGTAACATCTGTCCCAATCTCCCCGTGTGAACTAATTCACACTGGAGGGCATGGGACAGATGGGACTACATGAAGGGAGAGCTGGCTCACAAAAAGATCTCACCCCCACTATATATGACACATTTCTCCTGACGGCAGATAATTGATAGATAAATGTCAACATATATGTTTTACTAAAATTATTTCAGGGAATTCATATGTAACCATAATTTTTTTTTAATAAATTATAAAAAAAATATAAAATTATGTGGAATGTTTATGCTGAAAGTTTGCTTTAGAGCTATGGCTGCTATGCTCAATGCCGGTCCTGTTCTACACGATGTTATCATAAGATGATCGAAAGTCAGATTGGACACAAATATTAATTTCAACTTTATTTATAAATCCATTAACAAAGCAAAAACTACTCAGATTCCATCATTTCCTTTTCTTCTTTGGTTGCCTCAAACCAGCGAATTCAAAGCTCTTCAGTGGATCAGCTTTCCTCTTCTGTAAAAAGATAACAATAGAGTTAATATGGTGTAATGGGTGGGGCGTCTCCAATCCTGCAAATAGTGTGTCTGTCGTTTGCAGAATGAGGTCCTCAAAGGGTGAATTTAGTGATGTACAGCAGACTAGCATCACCAAATACAACCTCTGGGGTCCTCATTCTGCTTAGGCCTCATCTTCTCGGAAGCATCTATAACCTCAAATTAACATTTTTTTAGTTACTATTTCATTTCTGGGAAGTTTCTATATCCCCTAATTTGCAGAAGATAAAATGCATAATTGATGTGACTAATGGGTGAACATCACCAACTTCAACTGGGGAAATTCAATCTGATCCTAGATCTCCCATAGCAATTGAGGCCTAATCAGAATGAGGTTCCCAGAGGGTGAATTTGGTGATGCTGGCCGGCTGTGTGGGATAGCATCACTAAATTAACCATCTGTGGACCTCATTCTGCAAATGACAGACACACTATTTGCAGGTTCGCAGTGGGTAGATACCAAAAAAAAATTATGTAGGTCAGTGTTCGCACTGTCGATGGCCAAAGTGGCCAATGGCCAAAAAGTGGCTACTAACAATTTCATTTGGTACAAACTTTTTTTCACCACAAATGGAGAAATTAAAAAAGCACTGAACAGAACGATGAAGACAGGCAACGAAATATCACCGCTTTTTAGACAAGCGGGTTTCGTACTTTGGATACATTGATTGAATGGTGATGGTTGTACAAAGGAGATTACTAATCATCAAAAACCATAATCTCTGCACTGGCTATATTATAATATTATTATTTTGTTGATTAGGCAGTATGTAAATGCATTGTCCTATAATTTGATGTACCAGCGATGGCATGTCAGTTATGCAATGTGTCGTAAACTGCCTCCTGCCTTATAACCATAACTGGGCTTCACACCTTAAAGGTTATTAATAGAACAATGGGTATTCAACACTTCACGATAATAAGCAACAGAACTGTTATTTTATTTCTGCGAAAATAGCGATTGACAACTAACACACCCTGTTACTTGATTAGCTGGAGAACATGGTGTCAGTGACACAACATAGAGTCAGAGAGTTATATATTTAAAAAATATAATTTAGTCATCAATTGTGAACCCAGAAAATGAGGATTTAATTTGGCCAGATTTTTTTTAATTTGGCCAATTTTTTGGATTTGGCCACTAAAAATTTCATCTGGCCACTTGTTTGGCCAGAAGATTTTTTTATCCAGTGCGAACAATGATATAGGTTGATCATCACCAAGAGGAATATGGTGAAAAAAATAGATTGACTCTGTTAGGCCACAGGAAGTTGATTCTCTGTTTCTCAGACACTTTTTTTCCCCAAAGCAGGCAGGCAGGCAGATTTTTATATTTATTTTTTATGGCCAAAATTTACCGGCAGTCAGGTTTTAATTACCATATTTTATGACCAAAATTTCCCGGCAGGCAGGTTTTTATTTGTTTATCCTAAAATTGTAAAACCAATGTTCGGACATTGAAACATGACCACTTGATTTGATTTTAATGAAATTTTATTAATACTGAAACTTGTCAGGCTTCACTAAGCCATCTTTGAATGTGTCAATACAAGACAAAAACAAAATATATTAAACTTTCATAACATAAAATAACAATATGCAGAATCAATTTTTTTTAATGTGTATGGGTAAATTGATTATCAGTGGTTGTTCTTAATCACCATTGCTACTGTCGTTTTAGCAAGCTTCCACCTTTCAGTTCAGGTGAGACGAAGTCGAAGTCTGATGTTTTGTTTTTTCCAACAGAAATGGATTTGATGCTTCCGCCGTGTTGGGACGTTATCCGTTCCGATAAATTCCGACATGTTTCATCGATCTCAACACTCAATATAGTCCAGGGGATAAGATATTTGTTGCCGTCCACACGCAAACATTCAGAATTGCAACCATTGTTTTAGCGGAAGTAGATCGGGCGAGTTCGATTAAGATTCCGGACATCGGCTTGTTCGATCTATTAAAAGATTGGAATTATGAGATAGAGTTGCGCCTCTTTATCCACACCTGTTAACAATGGTCGATTGCGAACTTCACGGATTGCGAGCGGCGGGATGAATTATACTTTTTATTTTTGGTAGGGTATAAAAAGTACCCAGCGGCGTATTTTTTCGGGGGGGGCGGCGGTGTCTGAGAAACAGAGAATCAACTTCCTATGGCCTTATTATTCTCATTGGAAATAATTATACGATAATAAGATTTCATTGAAACCATTTACGTTTTTATTGGACTTGGGTCTTTTACTGAACTACTAGTAACTGGAATTTGATCTGTAATGTAGCTGTAACAGTAACATTTACATAACAATGGTTTTAATATGCGAAATCTCCTTATTGGAGAATTATTAATTTATATTAATTTAAGAAATTGATGTAGTTTGAGTGTTTTATTGAAGGGTATAGCTCTGTGGCTATTAGGAACACTAAATATGCTCCAAAGGTCACAGCGACATACCTTCAATAAAACACACTCAATCTACATTCATTTCTTATATTTATATAGCTTTTTCTTATTACTTTCTAGAATCTCAGCTGAATTTCTTCTTCTGAAATCTGTCTGCAGTTTGAATATTATTCCATGCAGCACTGTAGGTTATCCCAATATTCTAACTGAATTATCGACGGATTAGACTAGACTATGGCCTCGCACTTAGAAAAACAGCCAAGTTACTCTACCACTTCTGGTCATCTAGGTGAACACGATGTGACATCGGTTCGTGTTTTGGTGCGTTTAATTGGGATATAAAATGCATGACCCAGTTAGCAGTTGACTGTTCACCAAACAAGATTTATTAGTCATACCTGAAAGTCTTCCGATCACACCCCCCATAATGTGAAACGCGCTGTTCATTGAACTCCAATGCCAATAAATAAAACAGTTAGTTGTCCCTGTTCTCATAAATGAACATGAGTAACCTGATTTGAAAATATACAAACTCGGAAAGCTGTTGTGGTATAGATTCCAGATCCAGCGTCTGAGGGTCCTAGCACAGATCCAATCTAAATCTACTATAGGGAATGTAGGTAGCTATACAATCAGGGAAATATCCAGGGCTGTTTAGATACCTGTTACAGGTTTGGGCGCCCAAACTGTAGTAGCCCAAATGTCCCCAAATTCTTAGTAGACAGTATTTTATCAACATGAATTTTCAACTTTTCAAGGCATAATTAAAATATTTAACAATACATTGTGTAAATAGTAAATCTGCAGTTGCAATTGGGCATTTAGTTGCACATCAAATGTATCAGAACAATTGTGTCATCTCAAATTATATGGGGACATTCTCATCATGGAAACAGGTGTCCCCAAAAATTCTCTGGATTTGTCCCTGACAATGCATCATTTATTACTATTTGTAAGGTATAGGACTACAGGTTAACAGAGAATAAATCTATGGGAGAGTGGGGAGTACCTTAGATTTATGTTGTCCTTGTGGTCTGTGTGCAAACTTCTTATTTATAGGGTGAGATCCTGTGTGTTTCTGGTTTCCCCGCTTCGCCATCGTCTGCAGAGTCTCGGGCACTGAAATATCAAGGGAAGACAATCAGTTTAAAATTGGAGTAAACCTTTAAAAATATCAATTTGTGATACTCTACAGGTTTTCTCTGTCTTTAGATGTATTCAACTGAAAATATTTTGCCTGTGTGCATTTTATGAGCAAGAATGCCAAATAATACATAAAAAATTATTCAAAATTAAATAACATAATTCAAAATTTAATAACATAAGATTGCTTTTTTGTATTAGAACTATTATTTTATAAAATGGATTCTGTGTTGGAAACATTATTGAATAAAATGTCTTTGTAACTTTACACAAACGATGTCCAAATTGTGAAAATATGTTTCTTCAGGCAATCATCCTGAATTATCAATTTCACAATGCGAATTGCAAGTTTCCCGAACTTTTGATACCCAGTATGGCCCAGACAGAACTTCTCCAGCAAGAAGGCCTCGTTATAATATACTCATATTTTCATTCACAGTGAAATATGGCCCCAGAATATTATCAATTATTCACTATTGGATCATTATGTTTAGGTAATTAATAACAAATTAATATCAAATCATTTCATGACAGTCCCTTCTAAAGCACGCACTAATATATCTAAATATTCGAGGCAATGACTCAGTATAATGAACCACTTCTATAGTATGTGGGTATCCTTTCCCCAACCTTTGCTATCAACATAACAAAGGACAACAAAATCCAATAATTATATTAGTTATAAGGTTATATGTCTGATGGACACAGAGACGGATAGAGCCCTTGGCTATATGCCCAATCCTCCTGCAGAGGTTGTGGCCATAATAAGGAATGAAATTCCTACTCACCAATATAATAAGGAACAAACTTCATACTCACCAATATAATAAGGAACAAACTTCATACTCACCAATATAATCAGGAACATGCTTCATACTCACCAATATAATAAGGAACAAACTTCATACTCACCAATATAATCAGGAACATGCTTCATACTCACCAATATAATAAGGAACAAACTTCATACTCACCAATATAATCAGGAACATGCTTCATACTCACCAATATAATAAGGAACAAACTTCATACTCACCAATATAATCAGGAACATGCTTCATACTCACCAATATAATAAGGAACAAACTTCATACTCACCAATATAATCAGGAACATGCTTCATACTCACCAATATAATCAGGAACATGCTTCATACTCACAATATAATAAAGAACAAACTTCATACTCACCAATATAATCAGGAACATGCTTCATACTCACCAATATAATAAAGAACAAACTTCATACTCACCAATATAATCAGGAACATGCTTCATACTCACCAATATAATCAGGAACATGCTTCATACTCACCAATATAATCAGGAACATGCTTCATACTCACCAATATAATAAAGAACAAACTTCATACTCACCAATATAATCAGGAACATGCTTCATACTCACCAATATAATCAGGAACATGCTTCATACTCACCAATATAATCAGGAACATGCTTCAAACTCACCAATATAATAAAGAACAAACTTCATACTCACCAATATAATCAGGAACATGCTTCATACTCACCAATATAATCAGGAACATTCTTCATACTCACCAATATAATCAGGAACATGCTTCATACTCACCAATATAATCAGGAACATGCTTCATACTCACCAATATAATAAAGAACAAACTTCATACTCACCAATATAATCAGGAACATGCTTCATACTCACCAATATAATCAGGAACATGCTTCATACTCACCAATATAATAAAGAACAAACTTCATACTCACCAATATAATCAGGAACATGCTTCATACTCACCAATATAATAAAGAACAAACTTCATACTCACCAATATAATCAGGAACATGCTTCATACTCACCAATATAATCAGGAACATGCTTCATACTCACCAATATAATAAGGAACAAACTTCATACTCACCAATATAATCAGGAACATGCATCATACTCACCAATATAATCAGGAACATGCTTCATACTCACCAATATAATAAAGAACAAACTTCATACTCACCAATATAATCAGGAACATGCTTCATACTCACCAATATAATAAAGAACAAACTTCATACTCACCAATATAATCAGGAACATGCTTCATACTCACCAATATAATCAGGAACATGCTTCATACTCACCAATATAATAAGGAACAAACTTCATACTCACCAATATAATAAGGAACATGCTTCATACTCACCAATATAATAAAGAACAAACTTCATACTCACCAATATAATCAGGAACATGCTTCATACTCACCAATATAATCAGGAACATGCTTCATACTCACCAATATAATAAGGAACAAACTTCATACTCACCAATATAATCAGGAACATGCATCATACTCACCAATATAATCAGGAACATGCTTCATACTCACCAATATAATAAAGAACAAACTTCATACTCACCAATATAATCAGGAACATGCTTCATACTCACCAATATAATAAAGAACAAACTTCATACTCACCAATATAATCAGGAACATGCTTCATACTCACCAATATAATCAGGAACATGCTTCATACTCACCAATATAATAAGGAACAAACTTCATACTCACCAATATAATCAGGAACATGCTTCAGATGCTGTGAGTGCTTGACTGTTTCCAGATTACGGTCATGCCTCAGTACCTGAGCATCTCTTGGATTATCCTCAAAATGTGACTGTAGATGACAAAACATGCATATAATAAAGACAGGCAATGAATGTAAAGATGGTCATAAGGGTTTCTTCTTTGGTTAAATGTTGGTACTCATTTTGTTGCCTAGAGGGGAAATATCAGTTCACTTGACATCAGCATGATCAATGCCTTGATGGTAAAATGAACAATGCAGGCCTCAGCCTAGGGGTTCAGAACAGGGAGACTTGAAGTCTCCCTCCAGGAAATTTAGGGAGACTTCAGGAAATTAGGGAGACTTCAGGGAGAAGTGGAGACTACCGAAAATTTACAATTTTCAACTTTTGCTTTATTTTATAACATCAATAAAAAATTTAAACACATAAATTACGAAATAAAACTAAATGTTTTTGACTTTATCTGAAATTTCAAATTAGCCTAATTAATTGTTATTTTACATTTAAATTTTTTGGAAATGTTTTGTGTAGCTATCATTTAAGCAAGACAATTATCAAGTTACAGTAGTAGTTAATTTTTTAACTAAATGGAAGAAGTATTATTTCCTAGACTGCAGCATGGAAGATAAGTTTGTAGTATTGCCTATTGTCAGATTGTACAGTCTGAATCATGATGCATGTAAGTTGTAACTTTGTAAGTTTAATTTGGTCACGGCTGTAATGTGGGTGTCCGCTAAAATAAACAATAAGGATTAACTAACAAAGGAGTTGCAAAAGCTTTTAGTTTTATTGCTAAAGCTTTTATTAATTTATGGTCTCCCTTAATTAATGCCAACATCACTGGTATAATCCGATTAAAGCAATAAACTTGACATTTATTTATTTACGGAAGCGGTCTCTTCAAAAAGTGTGACGCGGTCTCTTCAAAAAGTGCAACGCGTTACCGAAACGAACTTCCGAAGCGCCTGGTACATACATATGTCGTATTTGTTTTATATCTGAAAAGCGGGACAGCGGTCTTTTAAGTTAATTAAAACATTTATTTGTGACACTCACGATGGTCAATAACAACACAGATGCTAACATCTCATCGTGTTTTCAGCGTGTCAAAACATTCGTGATTAACATTCATATCGCAAAGGGAACAACGGCGACTGAATAACAACACAAAACAATAGGTCATATTTTATTTTAAATACTTGGGACTTTGTCTCTGCATCGTCCGTTTCTTTTTGGGATGGCCGCCACAATTCATCTATATACGGACATGTCTGGAAAAAAACTAGAAAAAAAACTAAGGAAAAAAAAATAAAAAAAATTCCCCTTAAAATTGAAGGCGACTTCGATTTCGCCTTAGAGGGACGATAGGGCGAAGTCAGGCGAAAATCTCGCCTGAGTCGCTGAGGCCTGGAACAATGCACCTCCAAGGAAATTACAATTTCCTAATACTTGAGAGTAGGGCTCTGCGAATCAGGGATTTTTATTTCAAATCGAATCTCGAATCGAATCGGGTAAGAGATTCGAAATCGCATCGAATCTCGAATCAAATCATTATATCAAGAATATCAACAGTGAAGAGATGGATCAGTTTGGTAAACACTTAAATTGGCAGCTGTAACAAACTAAAAACCTATTAATAACTGATCACCAATGGATTGCATATTATCTAACAATATTAATGCGTCTTCTGCGCAATATTCATGCATCTCATTTTCCTAAATACTGATGGATGTGAATCAATGCATGCGATGAGTTGTGGATGGGGAGTAACTCTTACAAAGTGCTATCAAACTTTTGTAGTCATCAAACTTCATCGATTTCAGTGTTGTACTGAAATCTGCATAATTCCTGGAGTCATATTTGGTTTACATCATTCTTACTGAGATTATAATGAATTAAATAATTTGGCGGTCTATTTATAGATCAATTGCGACAGTGTTATCTGTCAGTGCATATGTTCCCTAGTATTGCAAAGTTTCTCAGCACAAGATCAATGTTGTAAGTACTCTAGCTGCAGTCTAAAGAAACCATGGGAATGCAGTCAATGTACCTGAGAGAACAGATTCAATAAAATTCGAATCAGGTCAACCGATTTTGAATTGAATCGAATCAGACAAACAATTCTGAATCGCTTTGAATCGAATCGATTCACAGGGCCCTACTTGAGAGGCAAGTTATACTTGATAAAACTAGGTTCTACTCATATATTTCCCAGTTAAAATGATTGTCCCAACAAACTTTCCATGTTTTTGCATAAACTAAAGTCAACACTATGTTTTCGGAAACTGAATAAATTAAATTGACTGAGCATTCAAAGCCACATGTTTCGATTCCTTGACCTTCAGTATAACTATGAAGTTGATGCATGCTGACAAAGTGAGTAACATGTTGAACCAAACAAGATCAAAGAGTATAATGCAGCATTAACCCTCCCATGACTGGAGAGTCCTGAAATTTTGCAAAAACCCTGTGCCAATACATTCTCTTATATATGCGAGTCTCCCATACAGGGCATCGCATATAGGGCTTCATCATGGTTTTTTGGTATTTAGTCATCCTGCAGTTTTATTTTTAATACTGTATAGTCAATATTGGATTACTTGAATAGTCGGTATATCGCAGCACACTATATTTTCTTCTTTTAGTCGGTTTTATGACAGTAAACGTAAAAAAATTCATATATTCCGAGGCAATAAATGCTTATAAGTAATGAAAGAGAACGAGAACCAGCGAGAGGAAACGAGAACCAGCTAAACGAAACGATAACTAGCCAGACAAGACACCAGAAAATAACTGCAGAAAAGTGTGAAACACATTTATAACAAAGGCAGTGTCAACGCGTTGTATGTTGATGGATGTGTGTTTATTGTTGTTTCATATGCAGCTCAAATTAGTGTACACAAAGCAGTAATTAGACCATGATCACCATCTATAAGATTATGATACGCAAGCGTTATACTTTCACAATTGTTTCCCTGCTAATGTTTATCCATCATCGAGACACCATGCAAGGATAGATACGTATTGCTTGCAGACGCCCTAACCTTTTTAGTATAATCTGGACTTAAATACCCTCATGGTATAACTTCTTTAGAATATGAACGAAGAGACAATCGATTTGATTCTTGATATTGGACTGTGGTTATGGACTTTGTTGGGATAAATATGTCAGTTCAGTGTTGTTATTTTCGCACGTTGTACCGGTGTATGCTCTGTTATGAAATAAAAATTGTGAATTAAATGCTTATTATTTTTTGAGTAAGCAATGTCATTAGCACCCACACATTGTTCAGATCATGATCGACATGCACTGAATTGTCCTATTTTCGTGTGACCGCATGACACTGCATTCTCACAAGAATATTGAATTGCGTACTGCATGTTCCAAAGGATCTTGACCAGCAAAATGTTTGGACATTATTCTTGATGGTATTTAGTCCTACTGCGGTATTTCATTTAATATCATAGTCGGTATTGTGAAAGGTGGATACTGTGAAGCCCTACTCACATCAGAGAATGCTTTGGCCTGACAATATTTACATTGACATCGAAAGCCAGTGCATTCTCTTATATATGTGAGGCTCCATATGTTAGACTCGCATATATAAGAGAATGCACTGGCACATGGTCTTTAACGTTGAAACAGCGCAGCTCCTGTCATGAAATGGTTAAAGGAAACACAATCAGTATCATTGGAAAATTGATACTGAGAGCGTAACCAAAAATTTATTGAAACATTGGTTCACATATACTATCATAACTATTGGGCCATGCAACGTAAATATAACAGTTCTAAGGCCATCGTGCATGGTTCTTGCACACACAATCATTTTATTTGTGATTTCCAGATTCAAATTTCCGATTCATACATGATGGTCATGATAAATTGCATCTGCAAGCTCAGTAAGTGAAAGTGTCTACGACACTGTAGCTCAACATGGAAAGGGGATAATGTCATGCATTAGAGTCAAATTTCATCGAGATCCGATAAGACGGACACATGTAATCCAGTATACCCCCCATTCTGTGATCACGATGGAAACCTGGACTTATGGCAGAAAAGAGTTGTCCTTATTCAACTAAAAACATGTAACATGGCTACCCTATTCATAGCCTAAGTTCGCTGTGGGGACACATAATGGAAAATATGGAGGAAAACCTAATTACCCGTAGTTTCTCTGAGGTGAGCATTTCTCTTCTTATTTCTTTCAATCTTGCTTCTCTGATTGAAACTCGTGTAACTGATTTCATTGCATCCTGGAATCAGAAAACAATATGTGATAAATCTGCTTAATTGAAATCTTGATTTACAACTCATATTGTCAGATTAATCACGCTTTACTAAACTGAACTATAATATAAAATATGATATATTACTATCCTGCAAATAACTGTCCCTTCTGGAAAGTGTCTTGTAACTATTAGTAGTGTTATTATGAATACGTGAGGGAATAGTATGGTTTAGAATTGCTGATGAGCAACTTCAAGAATATGATACAATTAAAGATCCTGCGCCAGGGCATTCTCTTATATATGTGAGTCTCCCATAGGGAGCCTCACATATAAAAGAGAATGTACCAGCATATTATCTTAAATATGCGAGACTCCCTATGACAGACTTGCATATATAAGAGAATGCATTGGCACAGGGTTTTCGCAAAATTTCAAGTCATGGAAGAGTTAAAGTGGGAAGCTGATTTCGTCTTTCTAATGATTTATTTTTCCTTACCTTTGCTCTATACCTGAAGCCCTCAATTTGATCCATTTTGAAATTGTATGGTTTGAATACACCATCAGCATCAGCTGTCAAATAGCAGAGCAAAATTTCAGTAAAATATTGAATAATTTTGTCAAAAAATAACCCTGGTGTATTGAAAAGTATCAGTATCTGAATATTCAAGAGGATTTGTATAATGTTCAACCATAAGCAATTTTCAATCTTACAGGTAAAACATACTGATATATATTTCCAATCCCGATCATTCTTTATTTGCAAATCCAGCATGTGAATTTGAGGAATTGAATGTGAAAGTGATGTGAAAGTTGCATATTCCCAAAAATATTTTTCATAATATCAATTATTTGATTCTATACATTTTATCAGAAATAGCATATGGATTTGGATTATTTATTGATGCATTTAAAAGAATTAAAAAAAATTATTAGTAATTAAAGGTACTTAATCTGATCAGACAAAGAAATAGTAACTTAGGAGCATCTGATCGGATTGAGTACCTTTAATTACTGAAAGTCAAATTTTGGAGGTTTAATATCAATAACCCAAGGCATTTCAATGTCATTTACACAGGAGTGTTCACTGGTCAGTGTCTATGTTAATCTATCTCCCATGGATATGAATTGTGTTTGCATTTGTAAATTGATAAATGCATGACCCTCAATCCCTGTTCTTCCTTCAATGAATAGATATAGAATAAAATTATAGTAGGTCTGAAAGACAACTTTACACCACGAGTGATATTGTCAGTCTACCACACAAGCCTTGGCAATCTCATGAGTTGTAAATTTGTTTTTCAGACATAATATCTGTATTTTTGTTTATACCACGATCATCTATAAACACTTGTAATGCCATAAAACGTGAGAGCCCCATTCTTTTACTCCTGTATGAACCCTCATCGCCAGAAGTGTGTTAACAAATAAAGTCTTTAGAATTTGTCATATATATCACATACTTTGGTTTTTGCACATGACAATATGTTTGACAATTAGCATAACATGATTTACAAAGAACTTCCTTTTCTTAGTGCCAAAATATGCCGTAAATATGCTTGAGGTGATAAAAGTTCTGAGAAAAAACAAGATGTCATCCATGAACCCTATATTGAATCAACACCAACCTGGGCCTTTCAATGTCGGTGTCAACCAAAGTCAACCTGATATCCCTTCATCTCCTGTTAGTATATCTCTATTCCCATTGGTCAATCTCGCAATGGGAGACTCAAATATATAAGAGAATGCACTGGCACATGGTTTTCGCAATATTTCAGGAAGCTCCAGTCAAGAAAGTGTTAAGTTTAAAGAATATGTCATGATATAAGAAAAAGTCTATTCTTACATTTTGATGATAGCGACTTTTCAACTTCAGCTAAGAATTCCATCTCTTTTACGCTGACAAATGATAATGCTGTTCCATGATTGTCTCCCCTGGCAGTTCTGAAAGTATGGGGAATGCCAATGACACTGCAGCTGAGCAAATCAATGAGAAAATATGGAAGCGCTGGTTAATGGTGTTTTATGTAATTTTAATTGACATCTGCCAACTAGTAAATATATATCGCAGGTATCACTCTGAAAATTTAAATTTGTGCCAACTTGTTAAGAAATGTGAACAGTGGGATATGCCAATAGCTGCACAAAGCCAAGGTTTTAATAGATTTATTAGGCCATGAAAACAAAAAAACTATGGTTTAGTTGTAGTCAACAGACCTACCTACTGGCTTCAAAAAGCAACAAGCCAAATTATGTTTAGCCTTATAAAAAGGACGTATCTTTTAGATTCACTGCATGATGTAAATGTTTTATCAAAATGAAGCAGGCATGTTATAAAATGCAGCAAACACAGGCCTAAATATAAATCTTGGGAACTTACAGAGCGATGATATCAGTTTTTATTATATACTTGCCCATGAATTATAAGGTTTTAGCAGTGAGATATAAGTGATATCCTACAAGTGAGATATCGATATCACACTGGTATTATTGCGCCGTATGGATCCTCATGTGTGTAGTCAGGTTATACTTCATAGTGAATGATATCCTGCACACATCATGTACTGACATTCATTGGGGGCCATCAGCAAGTAACGAAAGTATATCATAAATACAAAATCTATACTTTTTGAGTGTTTTAAATATGGGACTATTTTTTTGGGCGTAATATGTCAGCTTGAAATTTCTGATGTATTGACATTTATTGGGGGCCATAGGCAAGTAACTAAAGTATATAATAAACAGAATATCCACACTTTTTCAGTGGATATGGGTTAAATCTCATTCATGATGACAAAACATTTGAATTTCCACTCGTGGCTAAAGCCACTCGTGGAAATTCAATGTTTTGTCATCACTCATGAGATATAACCCATATCCACTGAAAATGTGTGGATATCCTCTATATATTATAATTAATTCAACAGCAAATCGAATAAAAGGAAATTTGGTATGAGATCAATATATCAACATGTACAGTTCAGAAAGCGTGTAGTATAAGGAAAACACTCAACATGGTGGGGATGTTTTTGGGAGAGTGATTCATTGTGGCCCACTCGAAAGCTTGAGTGGAGAGGATTAGGAATGTGCTATTGTGTAATCAGCAAGGTGATGGCCGTTTCTTCACTTCTCACTACATACCACCGCGAATCACCGGGATACATGGTATATATGTAAACATTACAAAGTTTGCAAGGGTCCACTTGTGCTTAAAATTTGAAATAAGTGATCGAGGGACGGAAGCCATCCATATAATAAAAAATTGTTTATTTATTGATACGGGCATGTAACTAATTAATAATGCTGGCATTTTGAAAATATCAACAATAATATAAAAAATGTACACCATACACTGTATGTATGTTTTAAAATAAACTACAGTAAAGGGTTTCCGCTATGGTGTGAACAAGTAGATGTCGGCATTTTGCGCGATTCTCTCTGATTCGCGGTGATTCCTAGTGATCACTGGCAAGTCTCCAGGACGTTTGTTTATTCATCTTAATCCGCTCAAGTTCACCGGGGAAAAATCACCGCGAATGCCGGTGATCCACGGTGGGCTTAGTGGGGTTCCCACGATGTTGAGTGTTTTCCTTATACCACACGATTTCTATACTGTACAAAAATCGCATATTGTTGGTTATATTCTGATGCTCAAAAATTAAAACATCGACAACTCTGTCAAATTAGGTCTTTATGGTCATACACATTAATTCAGAACATTATATTTTTCATAAAATACAACTGATTTATCAAGTAACTTAATCATTGTCATTGGAAAACAACTTAATTAATCAGAAATAATAAATCTATTAGGCCATAAGGTAAATATATTATGCTCAAATAAGGACTCATAACGAACTCTTTGGGTCGTATATAGACTATATCTGATTTTGTGACGTCACCAATTATTATCTGTTTTGAATTTTTGCAAGCACTTTTGTCGCACAGTAGATCGGTGGGCTTAAAACATTAATGTCGTAATCTGAAATAAACGTGAGTCTTTCAATGGCCGGCGTTACTATCGGAATTATGAACAGTGAAGTTCATTGGGTAATGGTTAATTTCAGTAAAATACTCCCCTCTAGACAACAACCAACAGTCTTGACTTTTGAATACTTTCAGTTTGATGTTGGTAGTTTATATTCTATAATAATTTGTACAAAAGGAACGGCTTTTAAAAGTTTTTTATTTAGGTTTTAAGTCTGAGTCCGTGAGCTCGTAGTCTGTTTGCATTGTTAATCTCTGATTTCTCACATGCCTTGATGTATGAAATGATTGACCTAATATATACATGAAATTGCTATAGGACCCACTCTGTCGATGAACCCTTGTGCATGTCTGGAGAGTAATATATCATAATCACACCACGTTGTTAGGCCTAAGTTAATATTATCTGATGGGAATACGCATCTATGAAGTTATTTTATAGGATTAAAAAGACACAGATATATCCTAGCTTATGCGTGTGTTTAGCTGTGGTTCGTTAATTACGCTAGCTTATGTGTGTGTGTTTAGCTGTGGTTCGTTAATTATGCTAGCTTATGTGTGTGTGTTTAGCTGTGGTTCGTTAATTACGCTAGCTTATGTGTTTGTTTAGCTGTGGTTCGTTAATTACACTAGCTTATGTGTGTGTTTAGCTGTAGTTCGTTAATTACGCTAGTTTTATATGTGTGTGTTTAGCTGTGGTTCGTTAATTACGCTAGCTCATGTGTGTGTTTAGCTGTGGTTCGTTAATTACGCTAGCTTATGTGTGTGTTTAGCTGTGGTTCGTTAATTACGCTAGCTTATGTGTGTGTTTAGCTGTGGTTCGTTAATTACGCTAGCTTATGTGTGTGTTTAGCTGTGGTTCGTTAATTACGCTAGCTTATGTGTGTGTTTAGCTGTGGTTCGTTAATTACGCTAGCTTATGTGTGTGTTTAGCTGTGGTTCGTTAATTACGCTAGCTTATGTGTGTGTTTAGCTGTGGTTCGTTAATTACGCTAGCTTATGTGTGTGTTTAGCTGTGGTTCGTTAATTACGCTAGCTTATGTGTGTGTTTAGCTGTGGTTCGTTAATTACGCTAGCTCATGTGTGTGTTTAGCTGTGGTTCGTTAATTACGCTAGCTTATGTGTGTGTTTAGCTGTGGTTCGTTAATTACGCTAGCTTATGTGTGTGTTTAGCTGTGGTTCGTTAATTACGCTAGCTCATGTGTGTGTTTAGCTGTGGTTCGTTAATTACGCTAGCTTATGTGTGTGTTTAGCTGTGGTTCGTTAATTACGCTAGCTTATGTGTGTGTTTAGCTGTGGTTCGTTAATTACGCTAGCTTATGTGTGTGTTTAGCTGTGGTTCGTTAATTACGCTAGCTTATGTGTGTGTTTAGCTGTGGTTCGTTAATTACGCTAGCTTATGTGTGTGTTTAGCTGTGGTTCGTTAATTACGCTAGCTTATGTGTGTGTTTAGCTGTGGTTCGTTAATTACGCTAGCTTATGTGTGTGTTTAGCTGTGGTTCGTTAATTACGCTAGCTTATGTGTGTGTTTAGCTGTGGTTCGTTAATTACGCTAGCTTATGTGTGTGTTTAGCTGTGGTTCGTTAATTACGCTAGCTTATGTGTGTGTTTAGCTGTGGTTCGTTAATTACGCTAGCTTATGTGTGTGTTTAGCTGTGGTTCGTTAATTACGCTAGGTTATGGTCATATTATCCTTTGAGTGCTATTATGCTTCTCTTCTCTTGTACCGTCGACAAGTGACTGAAACAAACCTTCCAACTCTGTGTATATATGCTTCAACTGTAGTTGGGAAGTCAAAGTTGACGATGTTTGATACATTCTGAAAGTCTATTCCACGGGACACACCATATTCTGTGTCTTGCTTTCTGTGACTGGAAATATTAATTATGTTCTAACATGATTAGCTGACAAATGTGACCTCTATGAACAAATATTACACATGCTGTCAGATGTGAAAACCCCCACTCCATTGCCAAGACTATTTGTATTGTGCACTGTTATTCATCTGCTTTCCACCCAAGGTCACTTCTTAGAGGTTTATAATGTCATTTAATTTTGCCAGTTTATTTTACACTCTTGGTGTTTGACTCAAATTCAAAATAGTAAGTTGTTTATCACAAACAGAATTGAGCGGAAATTTCTCCATAATGTCATTATTCATTTTAAAAATAACACTAATTCACTCGTACTGACTGGCATGAGTGATTTTTTTTCATATAAAATAATCAAACAAAGCTGAACAAAGAAGAGTATACTTACGATTTTTTGCCTGTTGTTTGTTGGTGTATAGTTTGTTTTGGATCTGTGAGATGTCGCTCATCTGATGCTATTATATAGTTATAGAGACCTTCATTGAACTGACTGACGATATGACACCTGTGAAATTATGGAAGATGAAAATGAAATGGTTGGTCACTGAACTCAAGACTGAAAATAAGTGCACTGACATAATGTCAGGTTCATGTCAATTGGGACTTGGCATAATGCCAGATGTGATATCAATGGTAATAATTTAAATTATTAATAGACACTTTGGGCAATTTTATTCATAGTGGTCAAGTCATGGAGATCTTGGAGATGCCAATTTTGTTAACCAGCAAGAGACAGTAAAAGTTCTTATCCTTATTTCCCTTGTGCCACGTCGATGTCGGAATTGAAAATCACACCTCTTTTTTCTACTAAACAGATAAAGCATCCTCTGTTAGAATAATAAACTGCAGCTTGTGGGCTGCGCATCAATTCCAGCATATTCTGAGGTATCAAGCTGTGCAGGGCATCACATCAATGGTGTCTGATGTCGCAAAGAGAATGCGGTCGATTGGGATGCTAAACGTTTCGCGCTGTTCTCATATGATTCTTTCTGTTGATAACGCTGGGTTATCTGCATTCATATCCTCAATATTGATGACTGACAAACACCTTGTCACCATATTCCAACCATAATCGATGAAGTGAATGGTCAGGACAAGATAGTTGTTGTCATTACCTGCCTTCCAGTGGTAAAATGTCACTGAAAAACGGGCAGGATCTGGGTGTGCATCCAGCTGCTTTTGGACTTTTGCTGCATACCCTCGCTCAAATCCCAGTTTTCTGGACAGGGTTGTGGGATGGGGTGGGATATATGACCAGTCAGTCAACACTCTGCATAAATTGTTGAACCCTTGTCCAGGTTCCGATTCAAAAGGCTGACCATTGACCATGACAAAATTGAGAACAGCGCAGTCGTACTTCAGTTTAGCCTGGGGGTCTATTTTCCTTCTAGTAAACTCTGCCATACTAGACTGTTTCTGAACTTTGTTTGCAGTTTCAGTTTCTCCATCAATGTTGTCAATGTTAGGGCTACTGGTATCGGTTATGGAGTATGGTCGCTTTTTGAAAGGTGTTCCCACCCAAGATTCCATCGCTTTTGCATGCTGACTTGGATGTCTATTCTACTGATGTCCATTGTAAGAAATGTTTAGCTGACCAGTAATGACACTGCTTACCATTTAAAAACCTTCTAGCTTATAAACAAGACAGTCAATGACTGTGGAGACGCTCATCAGACTGTAAAGACTGAGAAGACTGGGACTCGGAAGACCATAAGAGTTAGTACTTGTCAAATTCACTTAAAAACAAATAGCCCTAAAGAGGGTCTCCGTTGAGCAGCGTGGTGTCCGCCTTGAAATATGGTCCAGATCCCCCACCCCACATAGTCCATAGTCTGCTAACTCCAAACTGAAGCAAACACACTCCCAAGTTCGTAAAATTCCTTTGCACATGTTGGAATTTTACAGCTGATACCTCAAGCTTTCCTAACTCTGGCAAAGTTACAACCTGACATGCCCCCCTTTTTTAATGGTGGACCCAATTCAAAAAAAATTTGATCCCAACTCTCCATAGGCCATATACACCAAATGACATTTCTTGATTGGTCGAACCCATTTTAACAAATCTGTAACCCAGTCCCAAGTAACACAAGGACCCTCCATACTAGTTACTACATATAAGCTAAATAGGACTGATGGCTCTTGAGGAGCCATTTAAAGAATTACTATGGGGGAAGAGTTATGTCCCTGGTCGCACCCCTATTTGATCTGACCTGGTGAATCCATTTCAACAAATCTGAATCCCAGTCACCCAAGGACTCTATATACCAAAATGTATTCTTGAGAAGATGTTTTAAAAATAACTAATGAGGGAAAGAATTATGTCTGTGGCTCTGATCCTATTTTACCCTATCTGAATCCTAGTCACCCATACCAGATATAAGCTGAATAGGCCTGATGGTTCTTGGTAGGAAGACATTTTAAGAATTACAATGGATGGACAAGTTATGTCCCTGGCTCCGCCCTTATTTGACCAGGTGACCTCATTTTAACACATCTGTATCCCTCTTACCCAAGGACCTTCCATACCAATTATAAGCTAAATAGCCCCGATGATTCTTGAGAAGATATTTTAAGAATAACTATGGATGGAAAGAGTTAGGTCCCTATGCCACTTTTTTGACCAAGTGACCCATTTGAACAGAACTGAATCCCAGCCACCTAGGGACCATCCACACAAAATATGTCTCAATTCTTCATCTCAGGTATGGTAAGCTAAGAAAAATGCCTCCATCTTTCTCATCCAGTTTCCCATATGTAATTGCCTGAGAAAACAGGTAATTAGTTTTACTGGCCTAACTGTCAGATTCATCATTCACACTTGGCCTTGGAAGTTTGTTATCATAAGCCATAGGTCATTTATATACAAACTCTCTAACAGGCAGAGAATTTTAGAGTATTAATCAAAGGAGCTGTCATTCCAATCAGATTTTGTTAACACTGCCATTTCTGCCATTTCATTAGTACATTAGTACTTCTATATGATGTTAAGTAAACATTCTGTGATTGCAGGCACCTTCCTCATATCTCATAGAGCTCTGAGTATCTGCTGTTTGCATGTTCTTAATTTTAGACTGATTTAAACCAAATTTGGTGGAGCCACCCTGGTGGATGTTATAATGGTGTTATTTTTTGTTAAAATGAGCAAGAAATTAATCTCAATTAAAATAAAAACAATTCATATTTTTTTTTTTTTTTTTTTTTTTTTTTTAAATCAATGTTTTTTTTTTTTTTTTTTGGTTAAATTAAAGGAGTTCAATCTAAAAAAAAATTTGTTTTGTTTTAAGAGTTGTGTCCCTGGCTCTGCGCCTATTTGACCCAGTGACCCCATTTGAACAAATCTGAACCCCAGTCACCCAAGGACCCTCCATACCAAATATAAGCTAAATTCGGCCCAATGGTTCTTGAGAAGAAGTCATTCTAAGAATTACTATGGAGGAATAGAGTTATGGCCCTGCTTTTGCAACTATGTGACCCAGTGACCTCATTTGAACAAACCTGAATGTGAGTCATCCAGGGAACATCCACACAAATATGAACCCATTCGGTCTTATGGTTCTGAAGAAGATGTTTAAAGAATTGTTGAAAACGGACAGATGGACGTACGGTCGACGGACGAGGAGTGATGACTATAGCTCCACCGGAGACTTTGTCTCAGGTGAGCTAATAAAACTACATTCCATGCGTTCACGGAATTGAGTTTTGGGTGTGTTCGATCTGTCATCGAGTCCAAATTGTTGTCGGTGAAAATCCAAATGTTGATGAATAGACTTCAGAAGAAGTCGGGTCTTTTAGAAAATAAACAAAGCATAATAGGATGCATGGTTAATTCTAATTGTATGACATATTCCATGCTTATTTTAACATTTTATTATGATACATCATTGTGACCGTAATACATCATTCTTTCCTAAAATTATACCATGCTGATAAGCCTGATGTGTAGGATAACTTGGGCTATGGATAAACATAACATCTGCAAAGTATAGCTGGATAAAGAACTTATTTTTGCTCATAAGCGGGCATCTATTCGGCTCGAAAAAATAAATTAAATTTTCTAGATATACATTATGCGGACATTCTATAAGTAAGATGTCTTTATACTCGGAGTGTAGATACATATTATCTCACCTTGAATTCTGTGGAAGTTCTGAGTTGAGGACACAACATGAGATACCAAATTGTTGAAGAAATAATTTTATTCTGGAAAAAAATAAATATATTTTTGTAGCTATTGGTGACACATTACAAGACAAATTATGAGAATAAATCAATAACCAATTCAACAGACCACTAACTAGTAGGTTATAAATATTTCATCGAAACATGTAACAAGATAATAAGAAACAACAAAATGATACTGTGTGGCTATAGAAATAGCAAATATACGAAAATATGGAGTGAATCTTGTGTGAATTTGACATATCGTATATAAATTCACGCAGTACTATTTTTCATGCACCCATTGGTGCGCAAATTTAAAACTGAGTAAAAAATAGTACGACTCCTGAGTTTAAACTAATTAAACACAGGGAAAACAAGATCGAGGGTTATGTTGATGAGCTACACACATTACGAAAGGTTGGACACTCAATAGACAATTACACCAATACGTGTATATAGGCCTATATATATTGACATTTGGTTAACCAATATAACAATTTAAAACCATTACGCATGCCAAGTGACGTACACATCATGGTAACGTCAACTATATTGAAATGCTTGTAAGAAATACACATATTCGAGATTGCATGTGCACGAAATCATGACCCCCTATTCAACACTCTGGAGTGACAACATGACCATAGAGTTAGTTTGTCGTCACAACCCGCAGCCAAGTTTGATTTTTTTAAAGTCAGTTGCCGTCTCGGTTGTGGTTTTCTGTTTTCGAGTTCAATTCATTGATGTCCATTCAGTCCATAACTATTTCAATAACATAATAATTATTTGGAGCATATACACATCGATCGTCGCAACAAAATGACGATGCAGTTATGGTCTTCATAATGTAAATCCATTGTCATCGTTTAATTGTTTTTTTGTTTTTTTGTTTAAACATATTTTATTTGTTCATAAATTAAATTAGTTTATGACAAAAGGGATTGGAGGACAAGTGCTAAATCACTTAGAATACCCTCCTCTCCCTAAATCTAATTGTTTAATATACACATTTATCTTCAGAAACGATAGGAAATGAAACTGCCATCAAATCCACGACTTTTAAGAAAATATTTCTGTCAGTTTTGAATTCGCACAGATAGGTGCGCGAATTTAAAACTGAGTGAAAAATAGTACTACGCGAATTTAAATACGAGTAAGGTAATAAAGAGTAGAACATAATGTTTTAGAGATAATCTGGCAAAATATCTGTACATATCATTGTGAATATGCATAAGGAAATCTTGTAAAAATCTCAAAATAGCAATGTTTGTTCAAGAAAATTCATTATATCATCAGGATAAAAAGTGCCATGGTGGGCTTATGATGATGTGGCCATGTGTGCATCATGGTTTACTAACTAATTTTATTGATATATTTTGTGATACTGGTAGCTCCATTTTGCATACTTTGGTCCGACTAAATCATGGATATCCAAAAGGTACATGTATACTCACTTGTAGCACCTATCCACTGATTTTACAAACAGAATGGATTTTCCTCTAACAAGACCCAACTTCAACAAAGCAGCGAGAAGTGCAAATTTATCTTCTTCCTCACATCTAAAAAGAAATCATGCAGAGTTATATTACATTCTTGTTATACTACCAAATTAAAGGGAACAAAGACCTTCAAAGTGGGTTCATGTGAAATAAGATCAATTTGATAGTCCAACTTTGAGCAAAGCCGGAATCTGAATTGATGAGCTCTTTCACATAAAACATCATAGCTGATTCAAGACAAATCACGTTTACATGAAATCTGTTTCGGAAGAGTACATTCCCATCAAATTTGGAAATTACATGGTATTACCGATGAAAGTCTAATTAGTCCAATAAGATACCAAAGTTTAACCAAAACTTGACGGTAAACACTGGAAAAGGTCAACGCATTGACAAATATTCTGAAAACATTTTCTGACTAAAATATTTGAACTTACTACACTACTAGCGATATTTGCTGACAAATCACTGCAACAGTTTTGTTTACATAAAAATGGTTTCAACACGGAAAATTTTGTATTGGAGAACTAACAATAATGAATATAAGAACAAAGTTCTCTTTCTGTTTCTCCACGTTCTTTTTACCGGTGATGTTTTTTGCAAATTTACCCACTGTGAAGCATGCCGCACATGATGCGATATATATCGTACGGCAAATATCGGGCCCGGTTTCCAAAGTAGCCAATCAGATTCAACTATTAACATGATCATGTGGCAATCACATGTTTGATTTACAACAACATGGCATCCAGCGTGGCCTTCAAGTTGAAGTTGAATAGGAAAGTCAGGGTGGCGGGATATTTTGGATGGCGGTAGAATACATGCATTGATTGAGCTTGGCATCCCATGGGAGCCATATATTCATGCCTCTACAATACAACTACAATTGAATACAAAAAACAAAACAAGGTGGACTGGAAATCAGCAAATTGGTGTCTATATAATATCTGATTGTGAATTGGTGTGGGGAATTAAATCAGGTATACTAGTCTATAGAACTAAAAACACTTGTAATATTAATATTTATTGGAAATTCTTATTAAATATCTGCAATAAATACACATATAGCCTATACCACGTTAATAATAAACCATTGCATTCAATAGAAAGTAAACAACCAGATCGTACGATCCGATGACATCGTGTGCGGTGGTCTACCATAAGTGATAAAAACAGAAGTCGCACGACTAAATCGGACCATGTGTGCACACCGATCTTATAATCGCAAGGATCTTTGTGCCAAATATCATGCAACAAATATCGCTTCGTGTGCAGCCCGCTCGAGTGCCTTGGGTCCCTTCAAAGGAAAGAACAAAATATCACAAATCTGCAATATGCACCTTACTGACTGAAACGCCTGTAAGAGGGCATCAGGATCATAACCCAGATTTCAAGGAAAGTTATTTTTTTTCAAAATGAACACTAAGAGTTCAAGTCATTAGCTTCACTCCCGGTGGGTATATATTTCAGACAGAACTGTATCCGATATACCATAAGAAAGGTCATAAAAAACTAGAAATAAAACCCCAAGGTTGCATATTATTGATGCGGTATTCGCCCCGTATTAAATTGTTGAAAACTGCGGTCAGAGTAAGAAATCTTCTCAGATACAACCACATTTTTGGTGCGAATCATCGCGTGGAGGTCATGGAATTATATTCGGAAGAAATCGGAACCGCCCGAAAAACGACGATCGGCTGGCACGCACGGTTGACAGAACAGCCAAAACAATAGCAGGCATGTCGATAACCGAATGTAGATTCAACAAAACACAAACTAGATAATGTCTTGATTTTTGCATCGATATCTCATGTTTTCTAATTGAAATATCGAGAATTAATTGGCAACTAACAAAGTGTACACACTGTGTATATGTTATATATGGATTGTTTGCAAATTTAGGCGTGAATGGGTATTCACGGCATGCAAAATACGATTGGCACACCTCAGAACTGATCCAGGTGGTCATGCTTCTCATCGATTGAAAATAAACAAATCGGGGAATTCCTGCGTTTCTTATCAAACGACAACATATTTGGTCGAATTTAAGATGAAGTTATCTGCAATGGCATTATTGACTTCTGTAAATGGAAATTATTAGCAATATTTGAAATGCAGAGAGTGAACCACCGATCGATCTATAAATTATTATAATAGCCCAATCGGGCTGAACTAGATCGATTGGTCTTCCTGGCATAGTGGTCGCTGCTGTAAGAGCGGGAACTCTAAATTTCTTAAATATTAAAATTTTGTTTGTTTTCAGATTTGTACAAGTTTATAATGAATATTACCAGTAAAATATTATACCGTTGTCTTTCATTAGTTTCAAAATAAATGAGAATTCTTTTTAATTGGTAGAAATAGCTGGTCGAAAGAACAATTTAGAGTACTCCCCTTATCCCAGATTCACTTTATAGTAGCTAATTACACTTACTGGGTAAGCGTAAATTATTTACGCTTAAGCATAATTAACTTACGATAAGCGTAATACATTTGAATTACGCTTAAGTGTAATTGGGTTCATCAGCTATCTCACCTCTATGGGAGGAAGCCAAATTAACATTTAATAAATAATTGAGCTAAAGCCCCCCCCCCCCCCCAATCAAGGAATCTCTAATTACACTTAAGTGCAATAAGAATATTTCTTATCGCGCTTAAGCGCAATAAGAATATTCCTTATTGTGCTTAGAGATTCCTTATTGCGTTTAAGTGCAATATGATATTCCTTTTTGTGCTTAAGTGCAATGAGATATTCCTTATTTTGCTAAGCGCAATTAGATATTTCCTTATTGAACTTAATCGCAATTATATCTTCCCTTATTATATCGCTTAAGCTCAATTATATCGCTTAAGCTCTATTATTTATTAAATGTTAATTTGGCTCCCCATATACCTCATGTATATTGGTATAACCTGATGTAGGTTACTGGCATTAGTAATGCGGTTGCATCCATTTCAGCGTGAGGGGAGTTCAATGAGAGTGTATATGAATTACGTTTAAGCGTACTTTATTTACGCTTAAGCGCGGAACTCATTTACACTTAAGCATAATTAAAATGAATAATGCTTAAGCAAATACCTATTTGAACTCCAACTAATTTCCTCTGTCTGAATAATTGAGTCCATCTCATAGTATATGGGGGAGTCTAAACCGATGTTTGATTGATGTCTTATTGCCAGAGTAAATTTGAGTTTACAGGGAATCGCATGGGAGACAGCCTTTTCAAATATATTATTTATTAGTGTAAATCAATTGCGTTCAAGCGCAAAAAATATGTGTTGCGCTTTAGCATAAAATTGCCATAAATGTGATCTATTTTATGGGAGGCCCTTTTCACATTTATTATTTATTTACGCTTAAGCGCAAATAACCTCTAACATTTGCGCTTAAGCAAATAGATCATATTTGCACTCATTTGCACTTAAGCGCAAATAAAAATCAATATGCATTGATCCCCCCGAATTAATTTTACATGGCACAGGCCTAAACACATCACTAAAGTTGATATAGCCCCACCATATGAAGGAAACAATCCCCCAGAAACCCCAAGATCTGTTTTATGACCATGGAATGGAAATGATATAGATCTGTGTAGGATATGTCTCTTTTATAAAATATACTATATCTCTGGGATGGAGACACAAATTCTTGGGGACAGGGATGCTGATATTATGAAAATAGGGTTTTTTCCCCTACTTCAAGTCAATGAGCACACCATATGAGGGAAGCAAACCCCAGTAACCCCTAATTCCCTATTTATGGCCATGGAAATGGTATATATCTGTGCAGGAGATAATAAAATATACATGAGCTCTGGGAGTGAGGCACCAATTCTTGGGACACCAGGGACAGAGATGCTGATATGCATATGGATTTCATTTTTCAACTTTCCAGTCTGTACGGGGCTACTACTATATATATGGGCCCATGATAATATAATATGAGATGGACTCAATCATTCACATCAGAGGGATGTAAGGGAGTGTTAGGTATTTGCGCTTAAGCGCAAATAAATTGATAGACACATATTTGCGCTTAAGCGCAAATGATTTACGCTTAAGCACAAATAAATAATAAATGTGAAAAGGGCCTCCCATACTATTTCCGCTAAAGCGCATATGATTTGGATTTAAGTATAAATGATTTGCTCTTAAGTGCAAATGATTTACACTAAGCAGAATCAGAATAAATGTGAAAACGGCTTCTCGTATAATGGCTTAAGCATAATTCATTTACGATTAAGTGTAATTAATCTATCAATGAAAATGAATGACCAGTGAGCTTAAGCGTAAATCAATTACGCTTAAGCGTAAATCAATTACGCTTAAGCGTAAATCAATTACGCTTAAGCATAAATCAATTATGCTTAAGCACACTTAAATCAATTAAGCTTAAGCACACTAGTCATAATTCTATTACTCATAGGAGTAATTCTTTACCTACATCATATGGTTAAGCGTTAGTGAATTACGCTTTATATGTGTGCATTAAACCTGAGGCTGAGTGTAATACATTATGCTTACGTGTAATTCACTTATGCTAAAGTGCAATTAGCTAATACATGTGAAACAAGAGCTACGCTGGGCGTGCAATATACGCCCTATCTTGGGTCGGTGGACATAACTCTGGTAAAAATTGGCGGACGGAACTCAAATTTGAACTTGACCTGTGTTTTGGTGGGAGAAAGTAATATACCAAATTATCATTGAATCCGATAAGCTCTAGTAAAGTTATCATCCGGACAACAAATTTCAAGGATTTTCTAAGTCAAATTACGTCAAATAAGGGGCATAACTCCGGTGAAAATTGGCGGACGGAACCCAAATTCGAACTTGAGCTGTCTTTTCTCCTAGTAAACCCACATACCAAATTTGATTGAGATCGGTTCACTCTAACAAAAGTTATCATCCGGACAACAAATTTCAGGGATTTTCTAAGTCAAATTATGTCAAAAAAGGGGCCATAACTCTCGCAAAAATTATCGGATTAAAACGAAATTCGGACTTGAGCTGTATTTCGATATATGTAAAAACGGGTTTTGCGTATAAACATTCCAAAATCGAGTTATCATCCGGAAACCAAAAAACATAAGAAAAAGGGGCATAACTCTGCCAAAAATTGTCGGACAGAACCCAAGTACGAACTTGACCTGTGTTTTGGTGGGAGAAAGTAATATACCAAATTTGGATTCATTCCGATAAACTATACTAAAGTTATCATCCGGACAACAAATTTCAAGGATTTTCTAAGTAAAAAAACGTCAAATAAGGGGCATAACTCTGGTGAAAATTGGCGGGCGGAACCTAAATTCGAACTTGAACTTACTTTTCGGCTAATAAACCCACATACCTAATTTTACTAATTTTGGTTCACTCTAACTAAAGTTATCATCCGGACAACAGGTTAACGGACGGACGCCCGCCCGGACGGACAGACCAATACTATAATACGGCCTTTTTTTCAAAAGGGCGTATAAAAAGGCCTTCCATTATAGTTATCATATATCAGAATGAATAGTGCTGACTAAAGCTTGACAACAGAATTTGCCCTTAAAAATATTTCATGGCCAATGAGCTAACAAATGGTCAGTATTGGCATATTGAATACCAATTATTGTACTATTGTACAGGTATAATGTAATTAAACAGTTTTGAGTTACAAAAGTAAGACAACTCTTTCTGCACGGTACTGTGCTTGCGGCCAGATTGATGTAAAAATTCGGTCAATGCGCTTACAATTTTCTATAAATAGTAACATTTTGGAATTATTACCTCTCGATCACTGTTCGATTATAATCTTTGCCACTAACTCGGCCAATGTTCTTCCGCTTGTGATTTCACGCAACAATTCCCTTTCTATTCCTTCCCTGTCGAATTGACTACCGATTGCGATGTCAATTAGTTTTTCGCTTTAATATTCTGATGTGACGCTATTCCAGCGAACGGTCATCCTCCCTAGAAGCCATTTCTGAGAAGTGAGAACGAAACCCGATTCAATCCCAATCGTGTCGGAAGTGCTCGGGCATTTCCGTGACTGCACAAGACAACGATTCGGTTTGTTTTTTCGTGTTATTATGGCGAGATTAATCGGGACGATTGATGAAATAGAAATAGTTAGCCAAATGGCCGTATAATGTGTACAAACTGACTTCAGGATGGGGGATTTCGTGTATCTGAGTTATTTTATTCACTCTTCCCACAGAATGACGCAGGGAACTCAATTGTGAGGTTCAATTTACGTTTCATATCACTTTAAATCATGATGCAATCTTTCAGTGGAGAAACAGACCATGCATGATGATAATTCAATGAGCAATATGGAATAAAGATCTGTTTTTAAAAGTACATGGATTAATTCTTACTTTACTAAATGGATTCTCCCACCCAGTTATAAAAGTATATATTGGCATGGTCTATTATTCATTTGGAGAGGTGCTCAGTAAAAATGAGCAAACAACAGACAGGCAGAAAAAAATAATACAAGTACAGAAGGATTCTGATATATTGGTGAGAAATGATCAGATAATAAGTTATCTGAACAATTCCTGAGGGAACCACTCATCACTTCAGTATTTAGTAAAGAAAGTGTCAATTCTTACTTAATGTGGTATTGTTGTAGCTGAGTGGTTGAAGGCAGTTGTGATTCTTCTAGTTTCAATATCACCTGAAAAATAAATGTGTCATTTCTGTTAGAGGAGCAGAGTTTCTTTTAGGGTCCCGTTCCCCTAGCCCAAATTTCCTCTGCGACATATTCCCTACCCGATCTAAATATTAATGCCTACCACGTCCCAATAGGGAATGAGAAATAAAGATAATTTTATTTGCCCGCTGATTGCTGCATTTACTGGAAAGATAATTCCCTTCAGGGCTAAACTGTCTACACATATCAACAATTGCTGCCTTATTCTGGAAGATATTGAAGTGGTCATCACTAAAAGCAACATGGTTGATTCTGCCTGGTTACTTCACGATTAAATTGTCAAATAACACACTGTTCTCATTTATGATCATGTAGGCCAGGTCCAGATGTTAGCCGCTGAAGGTAGATCAGGATTATTTCATGGTACTAAAATGTTTTCATTTATGTAGTGAAGTCATCCAGAAAAATAAATTGACATTCTTCCACTCATTTATAAAAGTATACACTTGAGGAATGGTCTATTATTCATCTGGAGGGGTTTTCAGGAAAAATAAACAGACAACAGATAATAGAAGTACAGAAGGGGTCCTATTTATTGGAGGGATAAGTTCAGATAATAAGGTCGTTTGTTGAACTTATTATCTGAACATTCCTTAAGGGAACTACTTGTCAATGAGTATTTAAAAAAGAAAGTATTAAACAAGACAAGAGACTCCATATTTATTTAGGAAATGAGTGATCACTCACTTTACAAACTTTCTGCTACATGTATGACAAACACAGGCTATCTGGACAGGGACATCCTTGTTTGGGGGGGGGGTGAGTTCCAGCGGACACCTCAACCTTTCCAACTGGTTAGTAAATTCTTCTATGGTTAGACAATGTCCAGCTAATGGCCATTTCAGTCTAAATAATGAAAATGATACCGAAAGTAACTAAATGATTTAATCTCTGTCTAGAAATTAGGTACTTTACATTAAATGCTAAACTTGATGTTGATTCAAGCACAAATTTTTCAACTGTTGAAATTATTTGATCAAAGTTGCTCATCAAATGTGCCACCTTAAGGGAACTACTACAGTAAATAAAGAATTAAACAAGACAAGAGACTCCATATTTATTATGGAAATGAGTGATCACTCACTCTTCTAACTTTCTGCTACATGTATGACAAAAAAGGCTATCTGGTCAGTGACATCCTTGTTGTGGGGGGGGGGGGGGGGGGTTGAGTTCCAGCTGATACCTTAAACTTTCCAACTGGTTAGTAAATTCATCTATGTTTACAAAATGTCCAACTAATGGCCATTTCAGTCTAAATAATGAAACTGAAAGTAGCAAAATGATAAAATCTTGGTCTAAAAGTTAGGTACTTTACATTAAATGCTAACTGGATGTTGATTCAAGCCCGAAATTTTCAAATGTTGAATTTTTTTTATCAAAGTTGGGATAAAATGAGATACCCTACCCTTATCCTTGTATCTAGTAGCCTAGTTCCGAGCCAACAACAAGACTCTGTGAACTTTCCCTGTGGTCGACTGTATTCAATATTATTATCACTGTTAGTGTCCCAACTTGATACAGATGAAGGAAATTGTTAAAACACTGTTTCCTATGTCAGAAGTACCCCCAAAAGTTTCACAGTAAAAGCAAACACCAGTACATAGTACTACATACCGCATTGTGCAAGACCATCTTCTTCAGAGACTTGACGTCTTCACTTAATGTGGCAGACATCAGAAAGGCTTGATATATCTTTGGTAGATGCCTGTGATAGATAATAAGATATCAATATTAAATTTTTCTGATTTATCTTGACCATTCAATAGATTGTTTCTCAACTGAAAATGTAGATCATGCCATGAATCTCTACTGTAGTTGAGATCATGTTCCACCTGTTCAAAACTTGGAAACAAATTTATCTTCTGAAGGGGAATGTTACAAATTGAAAAATAACACAGGTAATACATTTCCTTGTTATACCCCAAACCTCCCCCCCGCAACAAAGTTGTGGGGGGGGGGGGGGTACACTGGAATCAGCTTGTCCGTCGTCTGTCCGTCATGGACACAAATTTGTCCAGAGTTTTTCTCAGTCGTTTTTTATCATTTTCCGTGAAATTGACCATCAACCACCATCGGAACCTGTGCACCTGCGATTATGACGTCTGTCGGACTTTTTTGATGGAGTTATCCCCCTTTTTCGACTTTTCGCAACATGTTTAATTTTGTCCAGGCTATTATTCCTACATATTTTAGGTCAATGTTTTTGAAACTTGGAAACAGATATTTAGTACCATGGGAACCTGTGCACCTTTGATTATGACGTCTGTCCGACTTTTTTTGTGGAGTTATTCCCCTTTTTCAACTTAGAACATTTTCGCAACATGCATAATTTTGTCCGAGCTTTTATTCCTACATTTTTCGGTCAATAGGTTTAGGATTAGGATTAGGGGTTAGGGTTGTGCACATGCAATGGGAATCTGTTAGGCCAAAAAAAAAAAGGTTTTGGTTCTCAGGCCCCGCCGCATTGAATAAAAAGGGCCGCATTAGGCCTTGTTATTGCAATGCCTGATGTTATGACAGAAAAACTTACAAAAAAAATAAAAAAAATGTTTTTATTTTTTTTAATTTTATAACATGTCCATATATAGTAGATATGTGTTGAATATTAGTGTGCATTGAGCTCTAGCATGTAATGTGTTAAAAAGTGACTTGCAGGCTTACAACATGAAGTAGATGATTAACTGATCCTCATGCTCTTCTCACAATTAGCCACTGTGAACTAACTTACACTAATTGTAACTCCATACACTTGAAAGGCACACCATTAAATTCAGGATCACATATTAGAATGGGGAGGTGTCAGTTTTTAGACAACAATAACAGTAGTTAATGTCAGGGGGCATCATATAATGTTAGGTAATCCCCGTCATGCACTGGTAGTACAATGTCATTTTTATATAAGATTAAATGAGTGCATATGCATAACAGTTCCCTCTACATTTCTGGTTATTACTAGACAGAGGAAGGTATCTTTGTCCATGCTTACTATGTGCAGAAAAAAATAAAAAATAAAAATAAAACCCTCCCTCCCTCACTGATTTGAGAAAAAAATTGCCCGAGAACCAAAACTCTTTTTTTGTTTGGCCTTATTTATTATTTTAATTAAATGTTATTGACATGTGAAACATCTTAGTGTTTTAAAAACACAGGGGGTATCCTTAGTCACATTGGGACAGTCACACCTCTAGTTATTACCTGTTCCATTTTTGCTTTGCGTCTCTTACTATCATAAAATTTCCCCTGGGAAATTGTCATATTTATAATGAAATCGGCTAAATAAAATTGCCTCTGTTATTTTTTCAATGTTATAAGGTTCACCATCATAACATAAACGATCGGCTGATCAAGATCGGCAGATGTTTAACTCATACCTTCAACCATACCGACTCAAAATCAGCAATCTAGAACTTAATATACACATGTACACATAATGTGGAGATGATTGGAAAGATATAATGGGGTGGGGGGGTCTAACATTTAACATTTGGATTTGTATAACTATGAGCTAATCAGATAAAGTATTGCTTTGGATAGCATGTGTTCATGGTTACAGGTAGGGTTATTAATTTCAAAGGAAGAATATGCCATGATTAACATGGACGTTATTATGAGAGTGATCGGGTGAAAATTAGTTATCACATTGTGTGGATGTGGTTGTATTTTTAAGCAAATGAACCAACTGACCCTCACTATACAGGTCAGGGTGTGTAATCATAAATTGTGCCATGAAGTATAAACACAATCAATGACAAATATTTGAGTTATCAAACAAGATAGCCAGGGGTTAATCTTTCCCAAACTAATGAACTTATGAACACAAAATCTCATATATATTTTGAAGACCTCTGTATGTCTGTCTATCTGTCTGTATGTCTGTCATTTATACAAATCTACGATTCTCGACCGATCGGGACGAAACTTTGTACGTGTGTGTAGTTTGACCAGGCGGTCGACGTTGTCGTATTGGCGAGCCCGTGCGGCGCCCTCTTCGCGCATGCGCAGACGAGATCTCGGAAACGGGTGGAGCTATCGACTTTAAATTTGCTATGTGAATGTATCTTGCCCCGGATACGAATTTTATCGGGTCGACGAGCCTGTGCGACGCCAGCTTCGCGCATGCGCAGACGATATCTCGGAAACGGGTGGAGCTATCGACTTGAAATTTGGTATGTGAATGTATCTTGCCCCGGATACGAATTTTATCGGGTCGCCGAGCCCGTGCGACGCCAGCTTCGCGCATGCGCAGACGAGATCTCGGAAACGGGTGGAGCTATCGACTTGAAATTTGGTATGTGAATGTATCTTGCCCCGGATACGAATTTTATCGGGTCGCCGAGCCCGTGCGACGCCAGCTTCGCGCATGCGCAGACCAGATCTTGGAAACGGGTAGAGCTATCGATTTGAAATTTGGTTTTTGAATAGCCCGGACAACGTCGGGCTCATCGGCTAGTCTATTATATATTTTGGAAGATCTGTTTGTTTGTTTGTTTGTGTGTGTGTGTGTAATCGATGAACTCGAAAACGGCCGACCCGATTTCGATGAAATTTGGTATGTGGGGGTATTTTCGGGTCAGGAGTAACATAGGCCTATTGATTTTCAGATCCGAGGTCAACTTTTCACGTGCCGAGCTCAAATCTGTTTTTACGCTGTGTTACGGGACTTTCATTTAAGTTCGGTGCTTACAAATCGATTCGAAACAGCGCGAATAATTAAATGCCAGTCATAATAATGACACTGTGAGAATCTTTCGTGTTTCCTCTTTCCAACGATATATAATGCGTATGTATCCGTTTTAGTTATCTGCCTCAATTATCAAGAAGAAGTGGTACTATCTTCCATCAGGATAAAAACAATGCGTAACTTCTATGACGTCGTTAGAGTTCATAACGTTAGATCACGTTAACGCTTAACCCTTTGAACCCTGGCGCCCCACAGTGATCGACACCCTGACCCGGGGCTCCCAGTGGTATGTCCGCTTAAATTAGATAGTTTCTAGTAGCATGGTGTTGATTATGTTCAAATTGCGACACCGGTCTGAAACTTTACAGGTTTGTCCCCCATGGATCAGCGATCATTATAAGATCGCGAGACTTTGCCTCGCGGCAACTCCTTGGTAACGGTTGCTAGGCAACTACCCGGAATTGACTGGAAAATGTAAATATATAGCTTATAGCGTCGTAATTCAACCTCAGTGATTGCGTTTTTTTTATGCAGGTACTACCCTAACGTGAAATTTGAGATATACCCGACCAGAATAGTGAACCAAATATCCCATTTAAGGGTAGCAACGGTTGCTAAGCAAATACCACAACTGATCGAATGACATAATTGCACTAACCATTCAGTGGTATGTTTTGCCTTAATGTAGACAGTGTCTAGTCGCATGGTGTTGGTTATGTTGAAAGGGGACACCTACCTGAAACTGTGCAGGCATGATATATGCATGCACGGACCACTGATCATTGTAAGATCGGGAGACTTTGCCACCCGATCTCGCCTTAGAAACGGTTACTAGGCAACTACCCGAAATTTGCAGGATAAACGAATTCTAGCTTATGACGTTGTAATTATACATCAGCGAATTGCGTTTCGATGCAACCAATATCCTAATGTGAAATTAAGATATACCTGACCATGCGCGAGTAAGTCAATTTGATATGCAATAGACTTTTTGCTGCATGTGGCACAACAGAGACTGATATTACAGAGACCAGAAACAACGTAATTTCCCGTAACATATCGTGGCCCCATTGTTCAAGTAAGCTGTCTAGATTGTGTCTACTATACTAACATGTGAAACATGCAACAAAATGTCATATATAGCGCCACATTTAACTTAAACGCATTTAAAAAAATGAATTATAGTCTGCGCCCATGCGCATATTTTCCTAGCCATTTCTAGCGGGCAGCCAATCCATATAGACACCTTTGCCAGCGCTGACTTCAATAGGCCAATTTAAATATATATATTAGTGGGTATGTCGTGTATAAGTACGTTATAAACCATTTATTTGTCATTGCGCTAGTCTGCGCATGCGCGAATAAATCAACTTCATATGCGATAGACCCTTCCCCATATATGTAGCAGAACACTGGTTAATATACACGAGGGTAATTTAAACTGAAATTGTGTGTCTAAATTACGTCTGTTCTGTACACACACGGGGAACACGAAATTATATGCCGTAAATATAGCGGCATAGTTCGCTTAAAATATCGTATGTTTTTGTAGATTATATGCTATGCGCATGCGCATATATTTCTACCCGATACTAGCGGTCAACCATTCCATACGCACCATGGGCGCCGCTGACATATGTGGGGGCAATTTAAATATAAATCAGTGGGTCAGACGCTCGTTATACTATATATAAATTTGCTACCGAATCATGTCGTCGCTGCACCGAAATATCGGTGTTACGGGATATAGTCACGGTTCGTTTGCACCTAAATATCGGTGTTACGGGTTCAAAGGGTTAACCGGCCGATGCATTTGACTGTTTCAGATGTCTTGGCGATATTTCGGGCACCGATGGTAATTTATCTTTACGTTGAAACTTGATAATTAATGAGCGTGTGTATATGAGGCGCGTTTATATACTTGAGTCTTGGCGATATCTCGGGCACCGATGGTAATTTATCTTTACGTTGAAACTTGATAATTAATGAGCGTGTGTGTATGAGGCGCGTTTATATACTTGAGTGGAAATCAAATCGGGTTAAACTGGCGGATTTTTACGATGAAATTTGATGCATAGGGTATCTCGGTATCCGCTGGGCCGATTTCCACCATTTTTGGGGTGTTGGTGTTTGACCCCACCTGACCTTCAAAATGGTCAATTCAAGGTCAAATCGGGTAAAACCGGATGGATTTCAACGGGTACTTTTGTCGGGTACTTTTGTTCGGGCACTGTGTTTTGGACGGGTCAAATCGTGACCCCCACTTGACCTTGGCCTTCAAAATAGACAATTCAAGGTCAAACCCGGATGAAGTCGGGTCACCTTCTAGTCTATACTATATATTTTGAGACTTCGTATATGTGTGTGTGTGTGTGTGTGTGTGTACTTCATAGAATCCAAAACGCGTGTACAGATTGAGATCAAATTTCGTATGTAAATGTAATATACCACCGACACCGCCGTAGTCGTGTTTCCGAGAAGCTCTGAGCACCCTTTATCCACTCCCAAATCACCGCAAAGGCACGGCGGGGGTTAAGGCAATAACGCTCTTTATCTATACCTTATACGGAGGTTTTAACAATTAACGCTCTTTATTGCAATGGACGTGGCTAAACGATACCCCATGCGTCCGATGCGGATTCCAATGGACGTGGCTAAACGACTGACCCCATGCGTCCGAAATACGGATGCGGACGAAATGCAACTAAAAAGGCAGAATTGAAAAACAAAGAATGCGTTATCTCGCAAACGGGTGGAGCTATCGACTTGAAATTTGCTATGTGAATGTATCTTGCCCGGATACAAATTTTATCGGGTGGCCGAGTCCGTGCGACGCCAGCTTCGCGCATGCGCAGACGAGATCTCGGAAACCGGTGGAGCTATCGACTTGAAATTTGGTATGTGAATGTATCTTGCCCCGGGTACGAATTTTATCGGGTCGCCGAGCCCGTGCGACGCAAGCTTCACGCATGCGCAGATCAGATCTCGGAAACGGGTGGAGCTATCGACTTGAAATTTGGTTAAATTAAAAAAATGTCATGTTTCTGAAACAAAGCCATGAGACGAATGCCGCCAGTGGCGGGCTAACCTGCTAGTCTATACTATATATTATGAGACTTCGTATATGTGTGTGTGTGTACTTCATAGAATCCAAAACGCGTGTAAAGATTGAGCTCAAACTTCCCATGTAAGTGTCAAATCCCACCGACACGATCGTGGTCGCGGTTTAGAGAAGCTCAGAGCACCCGTTCTCCAATCTCAAATCACCCAAAGGCACGGCGGGGGTTAATCAAGTGATTATTTAATGAGCGTTTGTTTTTGACGCATCTCTATAAAGAGCGTCTGTTTGCCATTCAACGTTATTTGCATCTGCAGAGAGATATACGGAACATACATTAAATTTAAAAAACATTTGTTTCTGACCAACCCTGCGAGCACGGATGGCGCGCTTTGTTTTTACAGTATATAGTTATATACCGAAATCATCCCAGATAATCACGAATATAGCATCAGATTTCTCCCCAGATATATCGTTATAAAGCTACTGGAATCTGCCAATCTACGGGAAATTCTAGGGAATGCCGATTGAGCTCATGCAAACTTGCTACCCACGGGAAGTGTCATATATATGAGTGTGTCCTTTATAGACTCGAACCGATTGAGCTCAAACTTGCTAAATAAGAAAATAGCCCCCAAGCCGTAAATATCAACAACAACGATATTGCTACCTACGGGGAGCAACGTTATTAGCATCTGCAGAATTATGCCGAGAGAAAGTGCTTTCCTATTTTTAGAACGCAACACATGTTTACGTCGCGTTGGTGATTGAGGTTCACAACGGGGTTAATTGACTGTCCGCTCTTTGCGACGATGAGGTTCACGGCGGGGACTATTGACCAACACTCACAATTTCGTCTTTTGCATCAGGTACCAACACCTCGACCGATCGGGACGAAACTTGGTACGTGAGTGTAGTTTGACCAGGTGGTCGTCGCTGTCGTATTGGCGAGCCCGTGCGACGCTCGTGCAGCGCATGCGCAGACGAGATATCGGAAACGGGTGGAGCTATCGACTTGAAATTTGGTATGTGAATGTATCTTGCGGCGGGTACAAATTTTATCGGGTCGCCGAGCCCGTGCGACGCCAGCTTCGCGCATGCGCAGACCAGATCTCGGAAACGGGTGGAGCTACCGGGTACAAATTTTTCTTATTGAAACGCGTGCGACGAGATATCGGAAACGGGTGGAGCTATCGGCTTGAAATTTGGTATGTGAATGTATCTTGCGCCGGGTACAAATTTTATCGCGACGAGATATCGGAAACGGGTGGAGCTATCGACTTGAAATTTGGTATGTGAATGTATCTTGCGCCGGGTACAAATTTTATCGGGTCGCCGAGCCCGTGCGACGCCCGTGCAGCGCATGCGCAGACGAGATCTCGGAAACGGGTGGAGCTATCGACTTGAAATTTGCTATGTGAATGTATCTTGCGCCGGGTACAAATTTTATCGGGTCGCCGAGTCCGTGCGACGCCAGCTTCGCGCATGCGCAGACCAGATCTCGGAAACGGGTGGAGCTACCGGGTACAAATTTTTCTTATTGAAACGCGTGGAGCTAAAAATAAAAAATATATATTTAAAAAATCTCATGTTTCGGACAAGCTGCCGGTGGCGGGCTAACCTGCTAGTACTATATATTTTGAGACTTCCGTATGTGTGTACTTTATAGAATCGAAAACGGCTGGCTCGACTGAGTTCAAACTTCATATCTAAGGGTAAAATCCCACCGACACGACCGTGGTCGCGGTTTAGAGAAGCTCAGAGCACCCGTTCTCCAATCTCAAATCACCGCAAAGGCACGGCGTGGGTTAATCAAGTGATTATTTAATGAGCGTTTGTTTTTGACGCATCTCTATAAAGAGCGTCAGTTTCCCATTCAACGTTATTAGCATGCATCTGCAGAGTTATACGGGAACATTGAGTGCTTGCCTATGCGGGCAGATTTATTGGAGCTCTTACAACATCATTGTTATAGTATGTATGACACTTAGGTCAGGCTTGGGGGGGGGGGGTAGTTATAGGCATAATGCTTCTCAGAAATCCCGGTTACAAACCAACACTCACAATCTCGTATTTACGCAAACGTTATCGCTCGAAATTTATTCCCTGCGAGCACGGATGGCGCGCTTTGTTTTTACAGTATATACCTTTGGTATATACCGAAATCATCCCAGATAATCACGAATATAGCATCAGATTTCTCCCCAGATATACCGTTATAAAGCTACTGGAATCTGCCAATCTATCTATCTCATATATATTTTGAAGACCTCTGTTTGTTTGTTTGTCTGTCTGTCTGTCTGTCTGTCATTTATACAAATCTACGATTCTCGACCGATCGGGACGAAACTTGGTACGTATGTGTAGTTTGACCAGGCGGTGAACGTTGTCGTATTGGCGAGCCCGTGCGGCGTCAGCTTCGCGCATGCGCAGACGAGATCTCGGAAACGGGTGGAGCTATCGACTTGAAATTTGCTATGTGAATGTATCTTGCCCCGGATACGAATTGTATCGGGTCGCCGAGCCCGTGCGACGCCAGCTTCGCGCATGCGCAGACGAGATCTCGGAAACGGGTGGAGCTATCGACTTGAAATTTGGTATGTGAATGTATCTTGCCCCGGATACGAATTTTATCGGGTCGCCGAGCCCGCGCGACGCCAGCTTCGCGCATGCGCAGACGAGATCTCGGAAACGGGTGGAGCTATCGACTTGAAATGCATGCGAAGACCAGATCTCGGAAACGGGTGGAGCTATCGAAATTTGGTTTTTGAATAGCCCGGACAACGTCGGGCTCACCGGCTAGTACTATATATTTTGAGAACTCCGTATATGTGTACTTCATAGAATCCAAAACGCGTGTAAAGATTGAGCTCAAACTTCCTATGTAAGTGTCAAATCCCACCGACACGACCGTGGTCGCGGTTTAGAGAAGCTCAGATCACCCGTTCTCCAATCTCAAATCACCGCAAAGGCACGGCGGGGGTTAATCAAGTGATTATTTAATGAGCGTTTGTTTTTGACGCATCTCTATAAAGAGCGTCTGTTTCCCATTCAACGTTATTCGCATCTGCAGAGTTATACGGGAACGCAAACGTTATCGCTCGAAATTTATTCCCTGCAAGCACGGATGGCGCGCTTTGTTTTTACAGTATATACCTTTGGTATATACCGAAATCATCCCAGATAATCACGAATATAGCATCAGATTTCTCCCCAGATATACCGTTATAAAGCTACTGGAATCTGCCAATCTACGGGAAATTCCAGGGAATGCCGATTGAGCTCAAACTTGCTACCTACGGGAAGTGTCATATATATGAGTGTGTCCTTTATAGACTCTAACCGATTGAGCTCAAACTTGCTAAATAAGAAAATAACCCCCAAGCCGTAAATATCAACAACAACGATATTGCTACCTACGGGGAGCAACGTTATTAGCATCTGCAGAATTATGCAGAGAGAAAGTGCTTTCCTATTTTTAGAACGCAACACATGTTTACGTCGCGTTGGTGATTGAGGTTCACAACGGGGTTAATTGACTGTCCGCTCTTTGCGACGATGAGGTTCACGGCGGGGACTATTGACCAACACTCACAATTTCGTCTTTTGCATCAGATACCAACACCTCGACCGATCGGGACGAAACTTGGTACGTGAGTGTAGTTTGACCAGGTGGTCGTCGCTGTCGTATTGGCGAGCCCGTGCGACGCCCGTGCAGCGCATGCGCAGACGAGATATCGGAAACTGGTGGAGCTATCGACTTGAAATTTGGTATGTGAATGTATCTTGCCCCGGATACGAATTTTATCGGGTCGCCGAGCCCGTGCGACGCCAGATTCGAGCATGCGCAGACCAGATCTCGGAAACGGGTGGAGCTATCGACTTGAAATTTGGTTTTTGAGTAGCCCGGTCCTGTACGGGGTTACATTGAAAAACTAAAATTAATGGATCGACCAAAACCATGGGACGAATGCCGCCAGTGGCGGGCTAACCTGCTAGTACTATATATTTTGAGACTTCCGTATGTGTGTACTTTATAGAATCGAAAACGGCTGGCTCGACTGAGTTCAAACTTCCTGTCTAAGGGTAAAATCCCACCGACACGACCGTGGTTGCGGTTTAGAGAACCTCAGAGCAGCCGTTCTCCAATCTCAAATCGCCGCAAAGGCACGGCGTGGGTTAATCAAGTGATTATTTAATGAGCGTTTGTTTTTGACGCATCTCTATAAAGAGCGTCTGTTTCCCATTCAACGTTATTAGCATGCATCTGCAGAGTTATACGGGAACATTGAGTGCTTGCCTATGCGGGCAGATTTATTGGAGCTCTTACAACATCATTGTTATAGTATGTATGACACTTAGGTCAGGGTCTGGGGGGGGGGTTGTTATAGGCATAATGCTTCTCAGAAATCCCGGTTACAAACCAACACTCACAATTTCGTATTTACGCAAACGTTATCGCTCGAAATTTATTCCCTGCGAGCACGGATGGCGCGCTTTGTTTTTACAGTATATACCTTTGGTATATACCGAAATCATCCCAGATAATCACGAATATAGCATCAGATTTCTCCCCAGATATACCGATATAAAGCTACTGGAATCTGCCAATCTATACTATATATTTTGAGAACTACGTATATATATATATATATATATATATATATATATATATATATATATGTGTGTGTGTATATATGTGGGTACTTCATAGAATCGAAAACGCGTGTAGGAACGGGCATCCCCTCGGCAATGTCGGCTTATAAGACATCTTTACTACACATGACAGCCGATGGACAATTGGTCTCTATATATGTACCAAAATTACGCCGTGTTGGTGACTGGCAAATTCCAGGGAATGCCGATTGAGCTCAAACTTGCTACCTACGGGAAGTGTCATATATATGAGTGTGTCCTTTATAGACTCGAACCGATTGAGCTCAAACTTGCTAAATATTGACTGGGAAATTCCAGGGAATGCCGATTGAGCTCAAACTTGCTACCTACGGGAAGTGTCATATATATGTGTGTGTCCTTTATAGACTCGAACCGATTGAGCTCAAACTTGCTAAATACGGGAAGTGTCATGGACGGGTTCATTGAAAAAAAAAAAAAAATCGGGTAAAATTGAAAAACAAAATTAAATAGGCACAATTAACTCCTTGAAAAACACAAAAAAATCGGGGTAAAATTTAAAAACAAAAAATTAAAAAAGCACAATTAACTCATTGAAAAACTAAATAATTAACTCATTGAAAAACAAAAAATTTAATTAAAATTGTCATGTTTCTGACTATTGCCGAAATGTGTCGGAACCTGTTGCAATTGCTTTTTCGAACAAAGCCATGGGACGAATGCCGCCAGTGGCGGGCTAACCTGCTAGTCTACTATATATTTTGAGAACTACAGAATATATCCATATATATATCCTTTATAGACTTGAAAACGGCTCCACCGATTGAGCTCAAACTTCCTATCTAAGGATAAAAATCCACGGACAGTGTCGTCGTGACGCTTTTGAGAAGCTCCGAGCACTCATTCTCCATTCCCACTGCCGCCGTCCTTGGAATTGTGGGGTTAATCGTGTGATAGTTAAAGAGCGTTCGTATCCGCAGTGTCGTTGATAAAGAGCGTGTAGTGTGAATCTTATGTCTGTATCCAGACATGAGCATGAGCATGTCTGTATCCAGACATGAGCGTGTTGTGTGATTCTTATGTCTGTGTTCGCACTTAGGGGTTCCTAGGAACGGGGGAGATTTTCATCGGGTCAGCTTTTCCGCCCGAGGTGACCTTCACCTTGAAACGGGTACCACAAATGATATATATATATGTGTGTGTCCTTTATAGACTTGAAAACGGCTCTACCGATTGAGTCCAAACTTGCTACCTAGGGATACTTTTGTCCGGGAAGTCTCATGGAGTCAAATTGTGACCTCGACCTGACCTTGACCTTCAAAATTATCAATTCAAGGTCAAATCCGGTAAAACTGGTGGATTTCGACGAAATGTGATACCTAGGTGTACTTTTGTCCGGGGAATGTATTGGACGGGTCAAATCCTGACCAGGACCTGACCTTGACCTTCAACATGGTCAATTCAAGGTAAATCGGGTAAAACTGGTGGATTTCAATGAAATTTGCTTCAAATGCAGCACACGTGTCTCGGAAGCTGTTGCAATTGCTTTTTCGAACAAAGCCATGGGACGAATGCTGCCAGTGGCGGGCTAATCTGCTAGTAGTTCATAAAAGGTATGTTGCTGATCTTAGAAACCCACACAATAAGGCAGTACCAGAAATACCAGCTGATCCAGACGTCAGCATTACTTATAATTAAAAGTTCCCAGGTTTTGAATTGATGGATTATGACCTCTATGGGCGAATCCAGAGTTGAGATTCAAGTCATGCTTTACTGAAAATCACACAGTTCCAAAGGTTTAACAGATCATTTTTCAACTGACAATACATACAAATTAAACAACACAACAAATGTTGACTCCACAAAGAGCGGCATAGCATGCCCATCCAGATGATTTTTTTAATAAGGGACATTGTGAAGCAGATAAGTTTTCTTACTAGTATTTTTATAATCGATTGGCAAATCATACAAAAACATTATTGTGGTTTCTATTTCTTCAGTGGCGCTTCAATAATCATTATACACAGAATAGATGTTACATGTACTTCTCATAGGTATTTCCAGGGGTAGATGATAATATAGTTAAGCAGGAATTATTTGAAAAAATATTTGAAATTGATAAGAAAGCTGCCTAAAAACAATTTGACCAAGGTGTTTGGCACAAATTTTGGTTGAATAGAATTTGGGATGTCATGAGCACCAAACGCCATACAATATTAGATGTCAGTTAACCCTTTCATGACTGGAGCTTCCTGAAATTTTGCGAAAAACCCTGTGCCAATGCATTCTCTTATATATGAGAGTCTCCCATAGGGAGCCTCGCATTTATAAGAGAATGCATTGGCCTTACAATATTTACCTTGACCTTGTAAGCCAGTGCATTCTCTTAATTATGTGAGGCTCCCTGTGGAAGACTTGCATATATAAGAGAATGCACTGGCACATGATCTTTAATGCTACACCAGCCCAGATACCCGTCATGAAGGTTTAAATGAAACACTCACCCCATTAGTTGTTTAATATCACTTTCATATCCAAAAGAGAAAACCAAGTCAGCCTCATCAATGACTAGGTATTCTAGTGTGTCTCTAAATGCGACATTTCCTGCCACTGTGTGTGCCAATACTCTGCTTGGGGTACCAATAACAATGTCTGGGTTCTCCATCAACATCGGTCTGTAAACATACAAATAATAAAAGGTCAGCAGACCACAGTGTCCCCCGAAAACGTGGCAAGTCGATGCCGCTTTGTTAAAGAAATTAAAAAAAATGTTGAAATTTTCTGAGTCAAAAAGGGTTAATAACTCCGTAAAAAAATAACTTTTCCATCATCTATATACATGTTGCACATTTCCAATATGTGGGTAACAATACTCCGAAGTTTCAAATATCTACAATCAAAACTGTAGGAGGAGTTGATTACACCATGAAGGTACCCTCATACAGAAAATTATAAAAAATGTTGAAATATTCTAAGTCGAAAAGGGTTAATAACTCTGTCATAAAATAATTGTTCCGTCATCTATATACATGTTGCACATCTCCAATATATGGGCAACAATATTCTGAAGTTTCAAATCTCTAGGATGAAAACTGTAGGAGGAGTTGATTACACCATGAAGGTACCCTCATACTGAATAATTATAAAAAATGTTGAAATATTCTAAGTCGAAAAGGTTAATAACTCAGTCAAAAAATAATTTTTCCATCAGCTATATACATGTTGCACATCTTCAATATATGGGCAACAATATTCTGAAGTTTCAAATCTCTGGGATGAAATCTGTAGGATGAGATGATTACACCATGAAGGTACTCAAAAGTGTGACGAACGGACGGATGGCTCGATGGACGGACAGACAGAGCCCGTTTCTATAGTCCCCCAAAAATTAATTTGTCGGGGGACAATAATCAGAATTGAAGCTTTCATTTCTCAAGTTCATGTTCAAATTTGAAAAAAATATCCCCAAGTTATCTCCATTAAAGGGGAAGGAAACTATCGCATACCGAAAAGGCATGTGAATTAAGCAAGCTGTTCTGTTCGTGTGTAAAGTTTCAGTGTAAATCTCCACACAAGATCAGAGATATGGCGTCTCAAACTAACCCGCACAAGCAATTACACTGGTAACTTGATGCCGCCATTTTGGAAGAAATATTATCTCCCTTTATATTTTATGATGTCACGGCCTCACTTGGTTGTTTAATGCTAAACTGTATTGCGTACAATAGTCTGTATTTAGATAAGAACAATTAAATAAAGCAGCAGATTGAATGTTTGTTGTGCACAATAAATGATTATCTGTTGTGAACAAATTATAGTTTAATTTGCAAAAAGATTGTTTGATTGTCATATTTTCACATATGGAACTCATTTGATTTTGGCCAATAGTGTCACATTCAAATGTTGTGCGACCATTAATTGTTCAAAATTATAATGTATATAATTGTGGATTATAATACATGTATATAGTCTTCAGTGGCCTGTGATTGTTGGATTATGCACAGAATAACAATTTAGCAAAGAAACACGCTGAAATGATTTTAGTGTGATAGCCTTTATATATACAAACATGTATGTAGGGCCTGCAAGGATGAGTTAAGCAGAGTGAGGCTGTGACGTCATGATCTTATAAATATGGATGCGCCTTAATTAGCAGGAGTTTTTAATTACGTGATGTGGTATTGTTGTGTTTGAATGTAACTGAGATATGAGGTGTTTTAACCCACCATGGTTGATATACTAAATATATTATTCATCGAGGGTTTCCTTCCCCTTTAATAACCAACAAAAAACATATTTTGAAAACAAAAGCCAGTAACTTTTGTTGGTCAAAATCGGCAGCTGTTTCGAACATTTTACTCTGAAATGTTATTTCATTTAGGCATTGTATGTACCTACATATAACAAGGGTTGCATATCAAAGATGGCTCTCATTGCGTTGTTTTGCCCATAAAACATGTATTGAATCTGACAAACCGAGTATCACCAAAAATGGACACTAATGAACCATAACTCAGAACTAAGGGTCATAACTCAGGATCAGGTAAAAAAAAATGGACTAAACTGGTTTGTTTAACTCAATCAAGATACCGGTATTGTTGTAAAATATCCATATATCTAATATGAATGGAATCAGTTAAAGTTTGTTCGTTATTGTGCCAACAGTCATAAAATTGCTAAAAATAGATAAACTAAGGGCCATAACTCAAAATTGGATAAACCTGAATCTGAGATATACCCAATATGAATGAAATTGGTGGATGTTTGTTCAAATTATCGCTAACAGACATAAAAATTGCAAAAAAATCACAACCTAAGAGTCGTAATGCAGGTAAAACAAGAGATGGACTGTCGTCCGGTGCATACCCCCTCGTGACATACCGCCTAGTGTGGGCACATCTATAACTTATGATGGCTATACTCAGACATATGGACCCAGAAATCAGCATTTTCATATAAACAAAGATGAATAACTATAGAACAAAAAACCAAAACAAACATTTGAATGTGCCATTAAATGTCCTCATAGTGGTGAACATCCATACAAAATTTCATTGAGATCCGAGCATTACTGTTCAAGTTATGAGCTGAACAGACATCTGATGGATCAAACAGCCAACATTTCCAGATAAACAAAGATGAATTACTCTAGAATGGAAAAGCAGAACAGAACAATGGAACCCCTTATTGAATGTCCTCATAGCAGTGAACATCTATACTAAATTCCATTGAGATCCCAGCACAACTGTTGAAGTTACGACATGAACAGACACCAGACGGACCAAAAAGCCAACATTTCCAGATGAACAAAGATGAATAACTCTAGAATGGAAAAGCGGAACAAAACGATGGAACCCTCTTTTTAATGTCCTCATAGTAGTGAACATCCATACCAAATCCCATTGAGATCCCAGTACAACTGTCGAAGTTACAACATGAACAGACACCAGACGAACCAAAAAGCCAACATTTCCAGATGAACAAAGATGTATAACTCTAGAATGGAAAATCCGAACAAAACGATGGAACCCTCTATTGAATGCCCTCATAGTAGTGAACATCCATACAAAATTTCATTGAGATCCGAGCACTACTGTTCAGGTTATGACATGAACAGACACCAGATGGACCAAAAATCCAACATTTCAAGATAAACAAAGATGAATAACTCTAGAATGGAAAATCCGAACAAAACGATGGAACCCTCTATTTAATTTCCTCATAGTTGTGAACATCCACACCAAATTTGGTTGAGATCCCATCACAACTGTTGAAGTTACGACATGAACAGACACCAGACGGACCAAAAAGCCACTATTTCCAGATAAACAAAGATGAATAACTCTAGAATGGAAAATCCAAACAAAACGATGGAACCCTCTATTTAATGTCCTCATAATAGTGAACATCCATACCTGATTTCATTGAGATCCGAGCACTACTGTTCAAGTTATGACACGAACAGACATCGGACGGACGTATGGACTCACAGACGGACGGACGCACGGACGGCCAGACAGGTGCAAAACAGTATACCCCCCCTTTTTTTTAAAAGGGGGTATAATGAATTGGACAAATCTGGTTTTCTAACTCGTTCGAGATATTGATGTGACAGATCCTATACTATATTATAGATATGAATGAAATTGATTAATGGTTGTTGAAGTTAAAGCAATAACAGGCATAAAATGGCTATAAATACATGTAGAAACAAGTGCCATAAAATTGGTTTAAAAAGTTGGGGCAGACCTGATCTTTTGTGTGCAGCTGTCACACATGACAATAAATTCACATACCAAACATTGTCAAAATCCATCAATAAATGGCTATGCTATATAGGTTTAAGAATGCTGTCCAACCGTCCCTCGCCAAACCATAAGTCGAGTTTAAAAAAAAAACTTGACTCAAAATAAATCTGTTTAAACTGAAGTTACCATATCATTCGAAATTCAGCAAAACACTGAAACAGTTAGTATTCATGCACACAGGGCAGGCAAGTTTAGTTGAGTGATATTCTCAATATATTTGTGCTGTGAAGATACCTTTGGTTTAAAAGTGGAACCTTTGCTGAAATATCAACACATTTCACTTCTCTGGAGCAGCAGTTTGTCAGCTCCTGAAACACAAAGGTGGTCATACCTTGAAATTGAAGGAAATCAGAAAAATACAATGTTATTTTCACTAGCAACTGATTGAAATTGAGTTAGACTATCTTTGGAACATATTAACTATGAATATCAATATAGAATTCATGGCTCATTTCAAGCTGAATATAACATAGATGTAATGAATAGATAGTCATGTAAAAAGAATACAAAATATATATACAGTGAAGATATCTTGCTTAGAAATGTAGTTTTTCTTTTTAAATTTACCGTTAATTTGATGCGTTCCATTTCCATAGCCATAGCAAATTTTTTAAATGTCTGTCTTTCGGTTTCAAAAATAGGAACATTTGTTGGTGAGGAGGACATAAATGTTTGTGCTCGATTGTTTACAGATGTATTTCAGTTGTATCATGAATAAAGTATGCTAAGAATTTGCTGTTATCTTCAATATCATTAAATCAATGGCAATCTGAGGTATTAAATATCCCAGCCCAGATCTAAAAATCGTTCCAACTTGGATCTGAATTCATACCTAACTCAAGAATATATCTTTCTTCTTATTTTGATCCCAAAATTGATATAAAATCATCAAAATTTTTTATTTAGAACACTCACCAAAACCTTCTTGTGGGCCTGATTGCACAATTCCTTTGTGGGAGTTAATATCAAGGCACAGACACACTGCTCACTGGCAAACTAAAAATGAAAAAAAGAAAAAATCACAGGGAGATGCAGGGTCAAGTTGCGGTAGCTATGCCAAACATGAGCTTGGATTTAATTTGTTAATTGTAACTGGCTATCAATAATACTATCATACACAACACTGTTGAGAAAGTGTGACATACCAAAAATCCTCCTTAAACCATCTTGAATCTCCTATTCAGTTATAAAAGTACAGATTGGAATGGTCTATTATTCATTTGGAAGGGTGTTCAGGTAACAAGACAGTCAAAGACTGTGGGGTCGCTCACCAGACTGCAAAGACTGATAAGACTGGGACTCTGGAGACCATAACAGTCAGAACTTTTCATAATCACTTTAAAAGAAGTAGATCTAAACAGGATATGTGGATAGAGAGGCTTCATGTATGTAGATCGGGGAATACCTACTTTTAAATTACCAACTGTACACTACTGATCATGCCCTCCCTCCTCTAGCTCATGTCCCTTCCTGACTGGGCTCCAGACTCTCAAGTCTTAGGTTGGAATTTCACAACCAACATCTCACAAACTTTCTCAATTGTTGGAAATTTCCAATCTCACAAGCGCCTTTTTATAAAACTATTTAGACATGTTTGAAGCCCAATTATCCATGGACCCAAAAACACTATATGTATGTCAGATTAATCAGTCAGGTAGTTCCAAGGTAGATGTTATAATGCATTTTGTATTTTAATGATTTTATTAGACACAAAAGTGTTAAGTCCCCATAGCCCCGTCATTTCTTAACAGGTTGAATCATGTTAACAAAGATGAATCTCAGTCACTAAGGATCCTCCATACTATATGTAAGCTAAATAGTCCAACCTCTCTTGAGAAGACATTTTAAGTATTAGCATAGAGACATACAGTTATGTCCCTGGTCCCACCCTATTTAATCTGGTGACCCCATCTGAATAAATTTGAAACCCCATTTAAAACAAGTAACCCATTTGAAAAAATCTGAACTCCAGTCACCCAATGACCCTTCATACCAAATATGAACCCATTCAACCTGATGGTACATGAGAAGAAGTCGTTTTTAAGAATTACTATGGAGGGCAAGAGTTATGGCCCTGGCTTCACAACCATTTGACAGAGTGACCTCATTTGAACAAAACTGAATGTGAGTCACCAAGGGAACATCCACACCAAATATGAACCCATTCAGTCTTATGATCTAGAGAAGATGTTCAAAGAATTGTTGACAGATGGATGGATGGACAGACAGATGAACAGAAGACAGATGAGAAGTGATGACAAAAGCTTCGTCTCAGGCGAGCTTAAAAATTACATTTCATTGAACAAATCTGTAAATCACCCCCCCCCCCCCCCAACACTGTGGGGACATCCCTGCAAGAATATTACATTATCTTATTATACCAGTAGCGTACATCATAGATACAGGTTATGTGGGTGGGGCAGAGCTAATTCTCGTATACCTCTGCCCCTATTTGAACAAACATGAATCCCCATCTCTGATATCTGTCCATCTAATAATTTTAAACATTCACTTTTAAGAGTTGAAGTTAAAGCGCTGCAATGAGACTTTTTCCGCAACAATAATTTTTTTTCCGAGTTATCCCCCTGCATAGCTTTTTTATATTATAATAGGTTGGCGATTATTGCAATACGATAGAGGAACACTCCTACTTTCGTATTCAGATTCATACATTTTTGTACCTCGCTTGCCTGACCGAAATATGACGGGGAAATGGCTAATTTGGATTTATTTGTCGTTCTAGATATGTTTATTGTGCCTTTTATCATTCCTTTTCATGAAAACAAATCGAATATGTTATGATAATGTTTAAACATTCTTGTGCATGAAATTGGGGATAAATTGTTCCCAGAGTTAGAGTACGTTATTTCACAGTCCGTATTCGCCACCCTGCACATTCGCAATGCGCAGCCGAACTTCCGGTGTGGAATTTCCGAATTTTTATGTGTTAAAAATAAATAGTTTTTTCATCTGTCATATCTGCTTGTTTCGTTCATTATTCGCAGAAAATGTGTATCTCATTCTTTCGTGTACACAACGGATTAGATATAGACTGTTTTAACCCGTTTGGATGTTAGAAATACCGCTTAATTATCAGAAAATATCATGTGAAGTGACGGGACCAATCCGAATATCGCACACTGGACTTGGTGAAGTTGGTCAACATGACCGCTTTCGCAGATTGCTGCTTCCAGCGTAGAAGGATACGCACTACGTTCATGACTGAACTAACACTGGACTGGTCACAGACACTGTGTGTGAGTCACTGAGTGTGGCAGGTCAGGCTTTGCCGTATTCAACTGTTATTATCATGGACATTGACTCGAATAAGTGAATAGCACTGATTGACCCAAGCCAAGGCAATGGAAGAATGCAAACAATGTGAATGTAATGATTATTGCAAAATATGATGATTATAGTTCTATTCTGGACTCCTCAGCCCTTCAATGCTGAAATGCAGTCAACGCTGAAATGCAGTCAACGCTGATGTCGTAAAAGGTCATTGAATGTTCATTCAGATTCTATCATTCTGCATAGTACATTAGACTGATTAGAAGTACAGTAGCTACATGTGTGTGAACTTGTGAAGGGTAGAACATGATATGGAGATTGGAGAATCAGAATGGCAATGGCACCACTCACCAGTGTCAGTGAATCGAGTGAGGATGTTTACCAAACATGTCATGAAACATGCAGACATGGACAATGCTGTGAAATGGATTATAATTCATCAGACTCCCGGATCATGATCATAAGTTACCGGTACATAATAGTAACATTCCGCCTTTGATCATTAGATCAAGACTAAACCAGACTTGGATAATGACTAATGGACAAAGACAGTTACATGTTACACATGCGGCTGCACATGGTTTTGATTCATTAAAATTATTTTGTAAAAATCATGAACTTATGTTATCAAAATCAATGACTAACAGTGATCACCAAAGTCACTTACTGGTACATTGTTTATGCCAAACAACAGGTCTGACACAACTTGAATTCCATTGTACCGGTACATGTACCGTATATATTCAACTATTAAGAAGTGGTGAAAATATCTCATGTACGGTACCTACTACATGTACTAAGTACAGTATATATATCGGTGCTGGCATTTTTGATTATTTAACTGATTTACTTGTACTAGTAGTTAGAATTTGGAAATCATCTTGGTGAGAAGTTATTTATAATGTCATTCAATTTCAAATGGCATACCGGTACATGCACATGTACTTCTGCCATTATGAAATAAACAGGTCTCCTGTAATAAGCTGTAGAATTCTTTTTATATTGGAATATGATGCCTTCTCATTTGCTCTGTTAAAATTATAGTGTTATATACATGTACATTTTAAGTGGTTGTGCATTACGAAGTGAGATGATTCCATGAAGTTTTAGTAGAAATAGAGAAAACCTGGAGTTTACGTATATACCGTACCAGTATACATTGTGTATGGTAGTACAATTAAGATATAATACATGTAGTTGAATATCACTATGATAGTTGAATTCAAGAAGAGCCAGACTTGATAATGACTTACTCATATTAGCATCTACATGTACTAGTAACGGTACTCTCATGTGCAATAATAGTGTCAATAATATGATAGTGTCAACACTGTTATTATATTTGGAGAACACTTCCCATGATCAGATCACTAAGAGACATAGAGTGAAATTGCTGTGGTTACTATTATTAATTTTAGCTAAAAAAATCCCACCATCACTATTATTAGTTTGTCTCTATTATTAGGCAACTTAGAGGATGTTGTCTGAATGAACTATCATTTATTATAAGTACCTGATGTATCAGAACAAATTAAAAAGGTAATAAACAGGCCAGACACCTACAGTATGGTCGGTTCCAGTACTGCTAGTGTTATTGTACCAGTACTGTTTATATTCAGTACTCACTGCAGTACTAGGAAAATTTAATGAAAGTTATGCAACGAATGATTGTGTAGGCCTACTGATGTTAAAAGGAGTATAAATTTAAAATGACCTTGCCACTTTAACAAACACATCGCTATTGATATAATACTCAATAATGAGTTTGTTAAAGTGGTGCGCTCGTTTTAAATTAACATGGAGAATATAGCAATTCATGTGGGTCCAATATGTGTACATATACATGTATACCGGTACACGCAGAGCTGATTGATTTACAATTATGGCTTTCATTATATCGTAGACAAGGTGTGGGATGTTTCTTTCATTTTCAGATGCTGTTAAAATTATTCATCAGGTTCACTGATTGTAGCTGGGACTAATACATGTATAACATATATTAGTCCCAGATTGTAGTGGGGTTGAGATATGGTTGCTGTTAGATCTTAAAGGTACTCAATCCGAATTAACGGTCGCAAATTACTATTTCCTTGACTTCGGGGGTAAAAAGGAACCCACCCGCCACAGCTCAGAGTGATCAGATATCGATGTTATAAATCTATTATTTTAATTATAGTGGCCCAATAGACAGTCAACGAGAAGAATTTCATTGACCAAATTGCGGGCAAAGATGGATAACTCTAAAATCAAGTGGCTTTTTGTGTCAGATATTTGACAAACCGGCAAAATAGAAAGTCATCGAGAAGAATTTCATTGACCAAATTGCGGGCAAAGATGGATAACTCTAAAATCAAGTGGCTTTTTGTGTCAGATATTTGACAAACCGGTAAAATTTCGTTGAACAAAATGTTGATAAATAACAGGTTTTGTGCAATTTTATACTATAGTTGATGGTGCTTTTCATTATTTTTGGGCAATTATTAGATTCTGAAAACTGAAGCGTCATTTCAAAAAATGTGATTATATGGGGACCCTCTGATCGGATTAAGTACCGGTACCTGTAAGAGATTTTATGGTATCTGGAACATTTCATATTTAGTTACATGTAGCATGGCATTCAGAAATATGATATGTCGCCTTGAGGCAAAAAATTATATTACCATATTTATGGTAGTGATCGCCTACATGTATTGACCAAAATGGACAGGATTACATTTTTCTCTTGTCTTGTCTATTTCATTCCTAACTTAGAAGTATGTCGATCTGGTAAATAATTGACTGGAGAGAATAGCATTTATGTCTTGGCCACTAACTGGGAGCTGTGATAATAATAGTAAGTTATCGTTGGAGACCCCCCCCCCCCCCCCCACAATGGAGATCTCTAGTCGCATCCATGTAGCCAATGTGTCTTATACCTTATAACCGGGGAGGTGGCTACATGTAGATGGTCCCCATTGGTGGGTGGTTGGGAAACTTGGGTTTGTCCATCTTGACATTTTCAAATGTACGTACCTTGAACCAGATCAAAGTCAAATGTTCTCGAAATACTACTTTGCACCCCCCCCCCCCCCCAGTTGAATTTTCCAAATGGTACCTCAAACATTTCCAACTGAAATGTCCAACCTGACACCCTCTAAACCTAAATTGTTCAACCGATATCCATTCCGACCAAACTTTGGACCAAAAGTAGAAGAATATACTGCTGTTGGTCTAAAAACAACACATTCCCCCACTAAATACTGGTTGGAAAATCAAACAATCAATAATATATATTGTTTGTATCTCAGGATGTCTACTGTTCACATTTCTACCTACATGTAGCTGGGACTAATATATTATTATATATTATATGAGTCCCAGTCTCTAGTAAGCTATTATTATGGGAGGCCAAATTCACATTTAATAATCAATTGCGCTTAAGCGTAATTAATTGCGCTTAAGCGCAATTCATGGTTATATGTAACAAAACACCCCTGGTGAATAAATAGGTTTCTCCATAACTTAGCATTAACTCCTATTGACATGTCACTTCTTGGTTTCATTGGTTTGGATGGGTAGGGAGCTAGCCCAACTTCTTTATCAAAATGGCTGACTCGCAATAGTCTCACCTTCTGTTTTAGTTGGAGCGATTCGTGATAGCATTATATTATCTTCGGTATATTTAGTTGGGGCTACTTGCAATAGCATTACTTTCTGTATTAGTCGGGGCGACATTGATTTTCTTAAATTTTCGAGTATACAGGCACACCATATGAGGGAAGCAAGCCCTTGGTGACACCACATTCACACTATATGATCATGGAAATACTATAGATTTGTGCAAGAGCTGCTGATTTAATAAGAAAAACTAGAGCTTCAGGACTGAGACACCAAAGCTCCAGTAATTACACACCATTTTTTGGACAGGGATCAGCTGCAGGGATGCTGATAATATGAAAATAGGGTTTTTTCCCCCTGATTTAAGTCAATAAGTAAACCATACAGTAATGCTCTAATTAATCGACTCCTTAACCACAGCAGAATTATGGATAACTTTTCAGGATTTAGTCGGAAATATGGCTTGTTGCCATTCATCGGAAAGCTCTCGAGAGCTTTTCGATGAATGGCAACAAGCCATATTTCCGACTAAATCCTGAAAAGTTACCCATAATTCTGCTGTGGTTAAGAAGTCGATTAAATAGAGCATTACTGTATGAGGTAAGAAAGCCCTCATGCAGTGACACAGCATGCATGTATAGGATATTACCATAGTAAAGGCTAAAATCTGTGCAAAAATACATTAAAAACATCATACAAAACATTCCTAGAGTTCCGGGAAGGCGACATCAATTCTTTGGATAGAGGGATGCTGATAATATGTAATTAGGGGATTCTCCTTGTTGAACACATACTCACAGTTTGACTGTTGAGTACAGGTCAAAATTAGCCCAATGCTCATCTTGTGTTGCTAGGTGATACACCAGGTCATGCTAATAGTTTATGGGTAGGTTAGATAGTAGTCACAATTACGCTTAAGCGCAATTAAGCGTAATTAATTACGCTTAAGCGTAAATGCCCTATTTGCGCTTAAGAACAATATGTGGCAATTCATTATTAAATGTGAATTTGGCCTCCCATATATTATATGTTTTGGGTTGGGAGGTAGGCCTACCACCCGGGGGTGATACGTGGTGGCTAGGAGTGTTTTTATGTGGTATTTAGGGCGGGCCACGGTCCGGCCACCCACACATTCCGTTAAATCGGTCGAAATCCTTACCATTCTCGAAAATGGTCCATACCCAATTTTCACCCCTCGGAGTGGTACCACCCGCGGGGGGTGATGGGTGGAGGTCGGGGTGTTTCTATGTGGTATTTGGGGCGGGCCACACACCCATGCCGTCAAGTCAGCCGAAAGCGACATTTTTGAAAATAAGGAATATATATATAGGGAAGGGAATAAGTTCCAAATGTCATGATCGTTGTGATAGCGCCATATACAAATGTCTGCCATTAGCATGAATTGTAATTCGCCAGACACAAAGAATGATGAGGCGATCAGCATAATAATTGCATTAGAATATCAATTGTATGGAATACTATTATGGCCACTTCCTAATGGCGCTTTCGGTGCGCGCCGAAAGCGACAAAAAGTGTGCCATTAGTAACGCGCCGAAAGCGACAAATGTGCGTCGTTACGGTGCATGGCGGAATCTAGACCGTATACTATATAGATTGAAATTTGAGATATATGATGCATGTTTTTGCCGACTGGCCCACAAAATGACTCGTTCCCAATCTACATGTTACCAATGTCAACAGTCATGGCAAATTTCACAATGATCCGACCAAAGTTACAACCTGTAGCCTATGCCAATGGAAATTGTCGACGGACGTACTTATGTTCGCAAACCACAGTGATTGGCGATGGGTATACCAAACCATGGCAAATTGGCAATATCTCAACTTGAATTTTCATATTCAGCAGCTTGAGCTAAAATGCATGCTGAAATAGAGTCTTACATATCAAATTATGCAGCTTCTCATGTCTCAGTCATAAATAATGATAATCCTATTTATTCGAACAACGTATTCGGAAACACAAATGAATAGTACAACCACCGGTCCCTGGCACAAAATGGTCATAATACTAAAAGTTTATATATATCAGACACAGGGGTCCCTGGGGGTCCGGAATTTTTTGTTATTATATTATTTTTAGGGTCACATTCCCCACTTTAAAGAAATAACACCAAGCTTGGTGAAAATGGCTTCAAAATCACAATTTTTTCAAAATACCAAATGTGTTGACAGGACTGCCCCTTCCTTAAATAGTATAATAGTCTTTAAAACTAACATCCATAAAATGGGATAAAGCAAAACAAGTTTTAAAAATCCATTCCCAAATTCCAAAAAATGATCGATTTTTTAAAAATCTGCCGATCTGCCCGTCCGTTTGATCGCCTATATATAGCAACAGTTATAAACATTATCAGCACCCTTAATCCCCGGGTTGGAATATCATTGGTATGGAATACTATTAGGACCATTTCCTAATGGCGCCGAAAGCGCCATTAGGAAACATATATCTCAAATTTCAATCTATATATAGTATACGGCCATAATACGGGCTAGATGCCGCCACCGAAAACGACAAAATGTGCGATATTAACGCATGTTTCGACGCGCAGAAAGCGACAAAAAGTGCGCCATTAGTAACGCGCCGAAAGCGACAAAATGTGCGTCGTTACGGCGCACGTTTTGTCGCTTTCGGCACGCCGAAACATGCGCTAATATCGCACATTTTGACGCTTTCGGTGCATGGCGGAATCTAGCCCGTATACTATATAGATTGAAATTTGAGATATATGATGCATGTTTTTGCCGACTGGCCCACAAAATGACTCGTTCCCAATCTATATGTTACCAATTCCAACAGTCATGCCTAATTTCATAATGATCCGACCAAAGTTACAACCTGTAGCCTATGCCAATGGAAATTGTCGACGGACGTACTTATGTTCGCAAACCACTGGCGATGGATACCAACCCATGGAAAATTGGCAATATCTCAACTTGAATTTTCATGTTCAGCAGCTTGAGCTAAAATGCATTCTGAAATAGCGTTTTATTTATCAAATTATGCAGCTTCTCATGTCTCAGCCACAAATAATGATAATCCTATTTATTCGAACAACGTATTCGGAAACACACATGAATAGTACTACCACTGGCCCCTGGCACAAATTGGTCATAATACTAAAAGTACATATATATAAGACACAGGGGTCCGGGAATTTTTTTTATTATATTATTTTTAGGCTCAAATTCCCCATTTTAAAGAAATAACACCAAGCTTGGTGAAAATGGCTTCAAAATCAATTTTTTTTCAAAATACCAAATTTGTTGACAGTACTGCCCCTTCCTTAAATATTATAATAGTCTTCAACACTAACATCCATAAAATAGGATGAAGCAAAACAAATTGTAAAAATCTATTCCCAAATTCAAAAACATTTCGATTTTTTTTTTAATCTGCCGATCTGCCACTCCGTTTGATCGCCTATATATAGCCAAAGTCATAAACATTATTAGCGCCCTTAATCCCCGGGTTACGTGTATGATATGACCCTATGTCCACATTTTCAGAAGGGTTAAGTCGTTTTGTCGCCTTTTTCCGGACAGACACACGAACTCAATTTATTTTTATTAGTAAAGGTTAGTGCTAATGTCACTACATGTATATATTTGCACGCGTGACACCCCGTCAACAACCCCGCCATCGCTAATGTACGTCCCTAGCCTCGGCACAGAAACTGACCAACATCCCGCGTCTGGACGTCGCCTTGATATGAATCTTGAAAGCATAATTTCGAGTTTTACTATACGAGTATAGGCTGCACTTTCAAGAATGAACAGTCCGTAGCTGCAGGTAAAATAAAGTCCATCCTGATTACGATGCGGCAAACTAACTTCATTTATATTATTCGATTAATACAAGCCATTACTCTTTTCATCATTACTATCAATAAAACATGAATTATGCATGCACGCAAGAAACAGGTCTGTTGTGACAAACGCATGGCCAAATAGCCTGTCTCTTTGAAAAGCCGACGAAATTCCTAACAGATGTACATCGTTTAGGAATTTCGTCTGCTTTCCAAAGAGACATACGCATCGTACTCCGGTATCAGGCTATAGCTATTAGGAGGCCATGCAGTTAGCTCGTACTGTGAGAAGCACACTCGATTAATTATCTTCATCCGGGCACTCTGAACCAACGGGGCCCGCATCTTGGTTATATCGCAATAATCAAAGTGCCCCTTTAACTGATTTTCCAAAACGGACCCAATTGGAACAGCTCTAAACATGCCACCAAGGAAAATAATATTGGAACAGCCAAGCGTGAATTAAGTGTGTCTGAGGTCCCAAAAGGGGAATGTAGTGATGCTATTCTGTAAGGTGGGCTAGCATCACCAAATTCACCATCTGGGAACCCAAACTTACTTAATCATCAACTGCTATGGGAGACCTGGGGACAGACAGAAGTTCTCCAGCTGAAGTTGGTGGCATATGACAGTATGCACACCCATTTCACACCTCAATTATGCATTTTAGAATCTCAACAGAAGAAAAAAAGCTGCTAAAATGTCAATTTGAGACTCACATCCCAGAAGATGAGGCCTAAGCAGAATGAGGCCCTCAAAGGGTGTATTTAGCAATGCTAGCCTGCTGTGCAGGGTACAAATGCTAGACACTTCATTACAGCTTCGAGAAAAGGAATTTAAATTGATATTAATGACCAGGATATTGTAAACAATCATAGTGCTAAATTGACAGCTTGAGAAAACAAATGCTCAACACTATTAATCTCATTTAAATTATGAATGACATGAATACACTCCCAGGGGACTCTGCCTATAGCCACAGAAGTTCTGTTATCTATAAATCTGGCACTGATTTATACACAACATGCCTCTATCGTGCTTGGTGGTACAGAGCAGAGATTGCTTGGGAATGCAAGGATATGGAACTTACTGAACATTTCTGTACATCTGACTGTTTTCTCACAAAATCCTGATTTCAACCAAATTTAGTGGGGTGACTAGAGGTACCTACCCCCCACCGACGATGTAATGTCCTTTCTTCAAAATTTTAATTAAATATTTGTTTTTGGGGGGGGGGGGGTTAAATTGAACAATAAGTTAAATCTAAAAAATAAAAAAATTCAAATTTATATCCATAGCCCCACCCACATTTGACCCAGTGACCTCATTTGAACAAATCTGAACCACAGTCACCCAAGGTACCCTCATACCAAATGTGAACCCATTCGGCCCAACAACTTCAGAAAAGAAGTCGTTTTAAGAATTACTATGTGGAAAAATAGTTATGGTCCTGACATCAAAACTATTTGACTTGGTGACCTCATTTGAACAAATCTGAACTAGAGGTGTGACTGTCCTAATGCGACTACGGATACCCCCCTGTTTTTAAAATACTAAGATGTTTCACATGTCAGTAAACATTTAGTTAAAATAATAAAATAACAGTTGCCATTGCAGGTGTACAACCATAACGCTAATCTTAAACCTATTGACCGAAAAATGTAGGAATAAAAGCTTGGACAAAAATATGTATGTTGCGAAAAAAATTCTAAGTCGAAAAAGGGGAATAACTCCACACAAAAAATGTCAGACAGACGTCATAATCGCAGGTGCACAGGTTCCCATGGTACTAAATATCAGTGCCAAGATTAAAAAACATTGACCGAAAAATGTAGGAATAAAAGCTCGGACAAAATTATGCATGTTGCAAAAAAAGTTTCTAAGTCGAAAAAGGGGGATAACTCCACCACAAAATGTCGGACAGACGTCATAATCGCAGGTGCACAAGTTCCCATGGTATTAAATATCTGTGCCACGTTTTTAAAAAATTGACTGAAAAATGTAAGAATAAAAGCTCGGACAAAAGTATACATGTTGCGAAAAAATTATAAGTCGAAAAAGGGGGGATAACTCCACCAAAAAAAGTCCGACAGACGTCATAATCGCAGGTGCACAGGTTCCCATGGTGGTTGATGTCTGTGCCAAGTTTCACGGAAATTGATCAAAAAACGACTGAGAAAAACTCCGGACAAATTTTAGTCCACGGACGGACGACGGACAAGCTGACTCTAGTATACCCCCCCTAACTTCGTTGCGAGGGGTATAATAAGAGTCACCTAGGGAACATCCACACCAAATATAAACCCAATCGGTCTGATGGTTTCAGAGGAGAAGATGTTCAAAGAATTGTTGACGGACGGACGGACAGACGGACGGATGATGACTATAGCTACACCGGAGACTTCGTCTCAGGTGAGCTAATAAAAGCAGTCGACAGACAGAAAGAACAGATAACTAAAAGAGCAGAATAATGCATATTCCTTGGTGGGAAATATTCAGATAATAAGTTCAACAAACAACCTATGGTCATTTGTTGAAGTGATTATCTGAACATTTCCTACAGGAACTACTCGCCAATGAGTATTTCGTATAGAAAGGGTTTAAATGAATACTAACATGACTAACAAAGAACCTGTTACCTTGAGCTGGGTAATTTCTGAAGATGGGGAAAAGTTCAATGTTAAGATAATTTCAACAAAACATTATAATTTATACCCTGGCATTTATTTTTATAAATCGATAGACTCAACAACCCTCAAAATTAGCTTTGGCAAAAGACGATGCCATAGAAAAAGCCGTAGCAGCCAATATAGAATTTCATGCAATTTCAAAGTAATGCCATAGAATAAAAACGTCAATTTCAAGGGCTGGACTCAATATAAGTACAAACCTTTTTCTTCTCCAATATCTTCTGTAGAATAGGTATGGTAAATGCTGCAGTTTTGCCAGAGCCTGTCCTTGCTCTGGAAAGGATATCTTTTCCCTCCAAAGCCAGTGGGATGGCCTTCTCTTGGATGGGTGTTGGTTGTGACCATCCTAACTGTGCAATGGCCTGTCAATAAAACAAGTTTTAAATATGTGGTCTATTTTCACTGCACTTTTTAACACTTCAGTTATAAAATGGATTCTCTCATTCAGGTGTAAAAGCATACATTAGAATACAATTAAGTTATTTGGAGAGGTTGTTTGATAATACAAGTGCGGATTTTTGAGGGAATGTAAGATACAAGTTCAACAATAGGCCATTTGTTTGAAGAACATGTTATCTAGACATTCCACAAGTTGAACAAATTCTTAAACTAAATATCGAACTTAAGATCTTTTAATGTGCTGTAATTATATTGTTGTTATTTGTCGTCAGTATATATTTTAACTTCATATACTGTATTCCAATAAAATGATAAAACACTATCACAAGTTAACTATAAATATAACCCACATAATTTTATATGGTACCAATCGTCCACATTGAAATGGTATCAATTGTCCACATGGTAAGAAACGTCCAGGTACCAATCGACTGTGGGTACAAAACGTCCAGGTACATGTACCAATCGTCTAGAAGCCCATGCTGGCAGTGAAAGACCGAGCGGTCTAGTTAAGCCCGATCGGGCTATTAGGCATAAACAAAAATAGCTTTGTTTCCGGTAACCCTCCCCCCGCTCGCCAGACGGCCCCATGTAAACTATTTATTTGCAAAATTAAAAAAATTCCAAAGTTCCCAATTTACAGTCTGAAAATTACCAATCTCATTCTCCCAACTTGACGTTATTCTTCCAGTTTCTATTAGTTTAAGTTGCTGGTGTCAATTCAATGAGTCATTAGCCTAATTAACTTGCAAAATTGCACTAACAAAGTCACAAAACACACCAAACCAGGGATAGTGAGCTAACAAACATCCAAAAACATGATTCCTCGAAAATAGGCAACTTTAACCAAATCTTTTAGATTTATGGGTATGGAATATGTTTATTAACTCAATTTGAAATGTTTGGGGTTGTTGATTAATAGAAATTAAATGGCTTTGGACATATATAACAATTGATTGTTTCATACAAATTCTCAACAATCTGTTGTTAAATTTTCTGATAGTTAGGCACTGAAGCATGTAACCCCAGTATGAAAACTGGATGAAACATGATGATTTGTGGGAAGGTGCAGGTAGGTGAAAATTGTTTTAGCAGGTCAATATTGTTCACCCATGCTTTAACGCAACATGTTATTATGGAATAACTACTTAATTCTGCATGCATGTACTAAATTATACCAAGAATCAATCATATATAATAGTCCTGACTATAATTTGTAAATAATAATTTCAACTAAGTAGAATAAAGTCTATATCAGTTTTATAGAGGTATTGACTTAGTATTTTTGTGTCCAATGTGGGGAAGGTAGAGGTATAAGCTTCCCTAAGACAAAAGATTCAAGACAGCCACTCCTATATGCGAGATTTGTACAAAGCAGTCTGACTCCTGTTATTGCCAGGCCATATGATAAATAAAAACTTAAATAAAAGAATATAAAATAAAGCGCTTTGCAAGTTCATTACAATATTATATCTAGATAGACTATATATACATTATTACATAGTATATCTGTATCTACAATATAGTCGGATTCCTTATGTCGAAAAAAATGGTCGCGCGTTTTCGGAATGTTAAAAGCGATATGAGAACAGTTTCTATAGCACCAATGTGTCTATTTTCAGAATCTACCTGTTTCCAGCTTGATATTTTAGTGGAAACAGGTTTGTGTTAGGCTTTTGTTTGTGTACACCTCTATTTTGTTCCTGTCCACCTGGTTATAAAAACATGCTATTACGCATAGCAAGTTCGGTAAGTGGCTTTCTTTGTTCTTGGATATCGAAAAACATGGGGAGATCTTGCCAAAAATTACTTAATTACATATCTTAATGTGGAATTTTATCAAAATTCATCAGACGAATTGCATTTATGACTGCATTTTAAATTGTCTTTCCCAAATATTAAGGTATTGTATATTCATAGATTCAGCTATATCACATATAGACGAACATGAACAATCTACAAGGATATCTTGATCATATGCCACAAACAAAACTTCGATACATCAATTTTTGGTGAAGATATCGAAGAAAAGCTAACCCTACCCCCACCCTCGCTGATTTCACAAGTCAGATTCCTTTGGTCGAAAACAACTGTCGCGCCATTTCGGATTGTCTCAGACGACATGCGAACAGTTTATTTATCAATAGCATGTCTACTTTCAGAGTTTACCTGTGTCCAGTTGAAATTTTATTGGAAAACAAGAGTTTTTGGACTGTTTAAAGAATTTTTAAAGAGCGTTTGCTTATTATACACATATTAATCCTCATAACTGACCTTCTGGCGGAGTCTGCGAGTTGAAATTAACAAAAGTATCAAATATGGCGGTCTACTTTCAGAGTCTATTTGTTTCCAGTCGGACATTTTAGTGGAAACAAATTGTTTGGACGGTTTAAAAAATTTAAAGAGCGTTTCCTGATTATACAAATAGTAACTAACATGATTATCCTTTTCATGAATTGTGTAAGTTGAAATTGTGCACATATGTCAAGTATGACTCTGAAATGTATTTTTGAGAATGGTGTCGTCAGACAAGTCTTCGCTGGTACAGTACTACAGTTGCGAACAAAACTATCGTTGAACCCTATAGAGAGTTTGACAAGTTACTCAAATATTCACAGTGTTGGAACTTAATGGCTATCATATATGCATGGCTCTTACATGTGATCTATCGTAACTACATGTGATTTTACAAAATTAACATGCAATATAGTCAGGCCACCAGATACAGTAGTTGATAAAAATGTGGTTCACATCAATCATATACATCACAATCACGTGATTCAGTGATAATGTCCAGCTATTATACAAATGCAATGTTTATCAAGACTAAAGTTTCAGGATGTCATTGTAAAATTGATTGATGGTATCAATTGACAAATTTAATGTGTATTGCCAGGACGAAGTACCGCATAAAACGGAGTTGTTTGCTAAGTAATCTGGGAGTCATATTTATGTAAGTGTCAGTCAAAACTTTTAGGACATGGGAATATTTTTTTTTATTTCGTGTCCACGAAATACTAATTCGTGGCCACGAAATAACTAATTCGTGGTCACGAAATAAATAATTCGTGGCCACGAAATAACTAATTGTGATATACGATCATCAGGCCCATTTGTGTAATGGAAGCGAACAGAGATGATCTGGTTGTAGCTGTCCACCATCTTGGAATGAGCCACGGCGATTTGAGATAAAGGGTGTTGTAGGGTGGCCCGTAAAACAAATTAAGTAATCACCCCTTTCACCAACCCGATCCCAAGTTGCCGCCGTACTGGGGTGGGTTACAGAGGCACCCACGACATTCACTATCTTGGGGCCACCCTACATCACCAATTATACCACATCAAACGGTTAAGGGGTCGAGAAATTGTACAGGTGTCATATTTGAACCCATATGGGTTGGCCATTTTGGGTCAGGGATGGTGACAGCGGGTGAACATTTAGTTTGTCTCAGGGGTCACCCTACAACACACTGTATTCTACCTAAAAAAGGGGGGGATTGCATGTTATCATATATGGACCCCTCTGATCAGTTATCATTTTCGCTCGAGTGGGCTGAAGGTGTGAAAAATTAGCTTGCTTTGTTAGCCATGTTACAACACCCTTTATTTTATCTATATCGGCCAAGTGACCGAGAAATAATGTGTACCCCATTTGACCCCTTCTGAGCAACGACCATTTTGGATCTGGTATGGTTGAAAGGGGTGAATATTTATAAGCTTGTTTTGGGCCCACCCTACAAAACCCCTTATTTGACTTAAATCGGTCAATATGCCGAGAGGAATACATGGCATTCCCATTCGATCCCTTGTGGTAACAACTAATGAATATCCAGTGTGTCTTGGAGCCACCAGACCCGTGTTTCCCCGTTCTCTCGAGGCTAGTTTATATATAGGACGTCCATATCCCCATAGAGCCCGGGTCCCATGCCATAAGGTGTTTATAGTAGCTTCTCTGCGATCGTACGCATTGTTTCTAAAACACCATCAAGTTAGTGTAACCATACCGTAAAGGTATCTGGCTATATGCAAAGGTCAATCAGTCATTTCGTGGCCACGAATTAGTATTTCGTGACCACGAATTAGTTATTTCTTGGCCATGAATTTGTATTTTGTGGCATAAATGTAACAACTACAACAACTCATCTATGCCAATGATATGTTTAGCCATATATATGTGGATAGGATGGTATTGTTTAAAAATGTTAAACAATGATATCACATCTATGTGTATTGCTAAATATTGCTGGGCTTATATAGATGGTTGTTCTATAATTCCTGGTCGGGTTTATCCAAATTGGGAGTTTAAATTATGTTCATGATGATAAAGAAAACATTTTCTCTGTTCACTCGATACCTCCCCCGAGATACATGTTTTACATACTAAATTAACACCTTAGTCAACATAACAAATCTCTCCCTCAAATACTTTGCCACAAAAATAAATTGTCAGTATAAATAGGCACGACACTCTGGACACTTTCTAAGAGATAATTTATTTATAAGAAGATATATATGCGCATGGTGTGCTTGGTCTTATATATAGTACAACACAGTAAGATACAAGTGACACAGTGTGGGGACAATACTGTGTCGAAGAACATAGTTAAGGGGAACCTTCCATCATCCTTCATAGTGTATCATGGCTCCATTTGTTGTGAACAAACCATCGACTTAGGCTTAATGTGTGGTTCTCCCCCAATAATATACTTGGCTTTGAACCGATCAATACTATGGGCCATGGTATTTTCCCGTAAATTAGATAGTGTCTATAGTCAGATGGTATTGGTTATGTTCAAATGGTGACACATATATGAAACTGTGCATGTTTGTGCCCCATGGGCCATTGATCATTATAAGATCGAGAAACTTAGTCTAGGAGAATACCAGGAATGCACTGGAAATTGCAATTATAGCTTAGGCCTAAAAAAATAATACCTTTGTTTCCGCTAACGAGCTAAAAAAAATTAGGGTAGGTAGGTTTAACTTTTTGTTTTTTGTTAACTTTTTTTTTTTCAGTATCTTTAAAAATAACTGTATAATATTTGTCAATAACCCAAACTATGCACTTCTTAGCCCCAATCAGGTTAACCCAGATGACAGAGGAACTAGAAACTCCAATTCAATCTTACATATGCTTTAATATTTACATATATACTAGTCTATATACTATTCTGATTGGAGGAATGTTTGGGAAGGGTGACCCCCTGATGATGGTGGGGGTTCTTCCCCTGGAATTTTTTTGAAAATCCATTGCATTTAGAGCTAATCTAAGGCTCTTTGAGTCAGTATTTTGAATTTTACAGAGAGGTCAATTTTATCAAGTTTCTCAAGCATAACTTTGGAACTTTTTATATATGTATGGATTGGAAATGCTTATAAGTTATTGTCAGATATCTTTTGGTTCTATGGATTATGCTTATCGGAAGCCTTATCCTGCTTGAAATTAACTTGCCATCATCACTCTAATTCATAAATAGGCTATTTTATAAAATTCAAGTGAGACACATACCGTACATAATATGGCAATCTCACACGACTTCCCCGTCGAGTAAACTTTGGGCTGAAGTTTGTTTCAATGTGCCGTCCTCCTCCCCCAAGCCCACCCACCCTACAAGTGTTTTTTCCTATAGTGTTTTTGAAACGCATCTCTTTGTGGTGTCATTCTTTTGGTATGCCCGTTATTTCGTAAAGGTGATTTTTTACGAAATAACGGGTATGTTAGAGTTACATTTCTTTGCAAAACTCAAAACATTGGGCGACAAATTATCTCGACGGGGAAGTCGTATGATATTGCCCATAATATACTACATGTACATGTAATACAGAAATCTTACATGTACATGTAGTACAGAAACAATGTACATGTATTAAGGTAGTAATGACTATATATGGTACTAATCTCTATGTTAATTTTTCATTTGGTATTATGAGATCCCACTTGATAACCAGGTTGATTTGATCAAATTGTTAATGTTCCTATGCTGTAATTGATTGAAATACTGAAGTCTGAACGCTGAATGATAACATACCGTACCTGAAAAATCTTTTTGTAAACTTAAATTTCTTATGTCAATATATATAAATATATAAATGATTTGCATCTTGTTATGATATGAATTGGGACCTAAAACTATAGGCCTATATATGTGCAGCCATGTTGTGCATAGGCCACTGATCATTATAAGATCGGGAGACTTTGCGACCGATTCCCATAGCTCATTATTAACGGTTACTAAGCACCAACTCGGAATGCAGGAAAATGCAACTATGGTTGATACCTATTTTACTCATTAAGCTCTACTTTAGTAGAAATGCGAATTTACTTGATTTGCACAGCTATAGCGTGGAGATTTACACGCCTCCTGCGATTATCGCCATACCACGACAAAAGCGCATTTCGAATTTTCGTGCATTAGTTGTGTACCACTATCACGTCTACAAAGAAGCAAAAAACTCAACGACTCACCACAGCTTTAATACCTTTTTAGCGATTCAAAATCGATTTGTTTTGGTCAATTTACCATGAAAACCCGTAAGAAATGATCATCAAAATGTAAATCTTCATCAAATCTGAGGTAGTTCCGGTCGCAATTGTGTTCGTAAACATCCGTGTGCAGGCGGTAATCTGATTGGTTGCATTTAGCCGGGGATTAATGGTACATTCTTATAATCTTAATGGGATTTCAGTGTAACATCTATCTGTTGGAATGTACGGAACGACAAATGGACAACCATATTTGTATAACTGTAATGTTACGCGAGGTGCTTCCAAATTTCAAAGTAGAGTTGTGAATCGTGTTTCCGTAGTTTCCTTCTCTGAATGGCGGTCGCCAAACATTTAACAAATACTCGTCTCCGAGTGAAGCTGTTCGCTTTATCCAATCAGGTGAGACACATAAACTGAACGTTCTTGACCTTCAAAAATAAATATCCTGCAAAAACAAATGGATTGTTCCCTACTTTTTATGGCAAAATCTGATATTTTCGGGAAAGTCACTACCAAACGCTAACAGGTCTTAATTAAAACATCGTTAATTGCACCAAAGCCGTGGTGAGTCGTTGGGTTTTTTGTTTCTTTGTAGACGCAATAGTGGTACACAACTAATGAACGAAAATTCGAAATGCGCTTTTCTCGTGGTATGGCGGTAATCGATGGGGGTGTGTAAATCACATTAAAAACGTAGCTCAATCGGGCTACAGTAGTCAAAACGAGCTACGTAGACCGTTTTGGATGTGTGCCCGACCTGACTATGTCCGACCTAAGGCTAAACCAGCCACCGTAGATCTGACCTATTTCTTCGTATAATCAAATTTATAAAAAAAAAATTCTTAATACCTTGAGTAGACGATCGTCAAGACCCATCATGTGGAAGCTCGTGTATTCATCTTCATCTGCCATCGTTTTAGATAGGTGATTTTTTTTCTTCTTCTCTTGTTTACCTGGAAGTGACCAGCACGTGTTCTCGGCAAACTAAAACATTGGATTGAAAAACTTGAGTGGAACTAGTGGAACATTAATAAAGAACGTTCCAACTATCAGTTTGTTTCAGGCAATCATATTAAAAGATTTTAGTTTAAATTAACAATATAAAAGATTTTAATTTTTTTCCTGGTGTAAATTTAACTCCAAAGATGCTCAAAAGAGTTCTGCTCCTCAATCGTTTCATTTCATATTGCAAGCGTTACGAAAATGTAAAAACCGGAAGTTGTTTGTAAACCCGGAACTTGGGGTCATGTGAGAAATCAATAAGTGAATTAATTGTAAAATTTCCACATATTTCTCAATTAAAATGGAAGCTGCCACAGAACGACCACCAACAAAGAGCATCGGCTATTCTGCTAGACTTATATACGATGTTCTGATTGGAATCTTCATTTCTGTTCTCATCCTCATTGGTAAACACCACTTTTTAGACTTCAGAGTTCAGTAGTATACTAGAAATTTAGGTCAACATGACCGATTTCCAGATTGCTGCTTCCATTACTCATAATGATAGAACTTAGAAGGTTACGCACAACGTTTATGACTGAACTACAGCCTCCATAATTGGCTACAGCAATCAGCAATGCCGAAGCCATTTGCTGAAGCAAACTGGGCAAAGGGTTGCCGTAGCCAAACAATCTGAATTTAAGAGGCCTGGAACTACATGTACTACTACTAGCATTAGATTTTGAGCTATATCAGTATCTGTACCGTATTATGGTGTATGTTATCTGTTATATATTTTGGAAGATCTGTTTGTTTGTGTGTGTGTAATCCATGAACTCGAAAACGGCCGACCCGATTTCGATGAAACTTGGTATGTGGGGGTATTTTCGGGTCAGGAGTAACATAGGCCTATTGATTTTCAGATCCGAGGTAAACTTTTCACGTGCCGAGGTCAAATCTGTTTTTACGCTGTGTTACGGGACTTCATTTGAGTTCGGTGCTTACAAATCGATTCGAATCAGCGCGAATAATAAAATGGCAGTCATAATAATGACACTGTGAGAATCTTTCGTGTTTCCTCTTTCCAACGATATATAATGCATATGTATCCGTTTTAGTTATCTGCCTCAATTATCAAGAAGAAGTGGTACTATCTTCCATCAGGATAAAAACAATGCGTAACTTCTATGACGTCGTTAGAGGTCATAACGTTAGATCACGTTAACGCTTAAACGGCCGATACATTTGACTGTTTCAGACATCTTGGCGATATCTCGGGCACCGATGGTAATTTATCTTTACGTTGAAACTTGATAATTAATGAGTGTGTGTATATGAGGCGCGTTTATATACTTGAGTGGAAATCAAATCGGGTTAAACTGGCGGATTTTTACAGACGAAATTTGTATCTCGGTATCCGCTGGGCCGATTTCCCGGTATCCGCTGGGCTGATTTCCACCATTTTTGGGGTGTTGGTGTTTGACCCCACCTGACCTTAAAAATGGTCAATTCAAGGTCAAATCGGGTAAAACCGGATGGATTTCGACGGGTACTTTTGTTCGGGCACTGTGTTTTGGACGGGTCAAATCGTGACCCCACTTTACCTCGGGCCCCATGTGAATGAAGAAGAATTGGGTATACAATTACAAGTGAAAGTTATCATTCTGTCGACAATGCCAATGAATCGATGATGTTAAAATATGGGTGTCACATTCAATAATAATATATATTAAAGCAAAGGATATTATACTCACCAATAATACATGTAGAATCAAGACGATTTATGAAAATTTATTAACAGCAAGAATTATATGTTGTTGAACTTTTGGTTGTTATTTTGGTCTGACCTCTCAACTTCCGGAAACTGGTTCCTCCATTTCCCGGGTTCCGTTATGTGTCGCTGTTCAACAATAACAAACACACCAGACTGGTACTTCCAGACAGATGAAGAAATGCCAATAGGTGGCGCCGGATTCCAATGTTTATGTTTATATCAATTCCACACCCCATGACAGATCTGTGACGACTCGTAAGATGTTGTACTCCACATTATATTAGTATCATTGTGTGTTTAGAGTATTTCCCCTTATGCCATAGGTGAGTATTTTGACCAGTGGTCACATGATCTCATAGAATATCGATCGAGGTTATGTACTGGTCTAATTATACATGTAGGTTTCATGGAGGTCTCCATTTCAGGATATCCCTGACCTGTTGTAGGCAACTATATATCATTATGTTTATAAAGTTCTGAGCTGAGACTTAGTGATGAAAACATTGCATGCTCAGGTTCGATTTGATTCAAAATGATCGTGAAGATTTGATAAACTTTTGAACCCTCCTGCTGGAACTGTCTTAGTAGTGGGCTGTTTTCGCATGGGGCCAACTTCTCTGGATAACATAAATATACCATTTGGTCTAAGATAGCTCACTTACATCAGTCCTGGTACCGGTATGTTTTTATATTTCGATGACTAGAATGCAAAATCGGGCATCAACAGGCCATCTTCTGAAGAACAGGCTTTAATGTTATTAAATGTTCCTTGACGTGCCTAACTGCCCATAGTCAATAAATTGGGATAGATACATGTACTAGTATACAGTTGATTTCAGTTCTAGTGTTTGCAGCATAAATATAGGAAGCCAATGACTTCTTTGTACACATGGGAGGTCTAGATCTCTTGACCATGCACTGCAGTGACAGTCATTAGATGCCTTGTATGATCACCAGAGTTAAGCATCGCTGGGCGAGGTTTCTCCTTGGATGGATGATTGGTGACCTCTACTGGGGCTGCTAACTTTCTGAGCACCTCCTTCACTTCTATCTCGTTCTATTATTCTAGAGTGCCTAATATTTAGTACTATTCGTACAGGTTAGAATAATAGTGCAGGATGGATAATTTCCATTATTTTACTAATAGTATAGGGTATAATATTAATAATATTATGTAGGTGTAACAGTTCTCAGCCCTCGAAATTAGCCACGAATTGGGGATAAACCTAATGAATATAATTTTTTTTCCCTATTTCTTCTCTTTTGTCAGTTTGAGGTTTGTGTGACGTCTCTAATCAAATTATCTCTCAGACCCACCCATTCCAATTGCATGTTATTTCATTTCTAGTTACTTTCTCCTGTCATTTACATTCTGAACAAAGAATTTTGAAACCATTAAATATTCCTATTCATATTTTGAGGAACATGTACCCGTTCAGCAATTGTTTCTGACAATTTGTTTTGTTTTTTCCAGGACTGTATTATGTGCTGACTGGCAGAGGAGAAAGATTTGACATTGGCTGGTATGTTCACTGAATTCTTTTATCTAGTGATTGATTTGGCTGTTTCATACTAAAAGTTAATTTGGACTGTTGATGGTAATATGGTGTGATATTGAAGCGATGAGGAACATAGGCTCCAAGCCATCAATGTCACACCATGTTACTGTCAATCCACTACAATAATGTATATGTTCTGCTGACAGTCCTGGTCATTCATATCATTCTGACATTTCTTCTGAAGAATGATCAGCAGAAAATGTCAAAATCTCCTATCGCTCTCTCGCCATAAAAAAAAGCAGGTCAGCCAGGGGCAATGAAACTGGTGTCTTGGTTTCCCCCTTATGTTCACAGCTCTAGAATTAAACAAGGGATATGTTGTGCGGCTCTTTGGCCAATCAAAGACTTGTTTCTTACTGCAGGCATAACATATGTATATATTAGCCGCATCTGCCTCTGCTGGATTTAGCACATTGAAATAAATTAACAGATTCTAATATAATCACATGGAACAAAGAAATAATTGTCAAGTTCAATGTGATGTGTATTTAAAATAATTTGTTATCGATTGTAGGTTTCTCACAGCTACTTCGCCTTTTATGTGGGCAGAAGTCGGTGTTGGGTTAGCCATATCCATGTCTGTGTCAGGCGCTGCTTGGTAAGTTTTTATGGCTGTCAGGCCAAAGAAAATAATATTTGTGGTTGGTGTTTCCATGACACCCATTATACCCTATTTGAAGTCCCATACCTTAAACATTCTTTTCATGGTATAAATAAAATCTTTTAAAATGTTTCATCACGCTACATTTTATATAACAAATATACTGAAAAGTTGAAAATGTAAATATAGCTATAAAGTATTAAAAATATTATTATTTTAAGCCTATACTGACATGAACCAGCAATTTTTATTTTATTTTTTGGTCTAATTAAAGTTGAATAGGTAATTTTCACCGAGTTTTAGTGATAAAGGCACCAAGATTCAAGAAATTGAGATATTAAAAGGGTCCTCACATCAGCTCAGATTGGAACAATTCTGGAAAAGGTACAAAGGCCCTTTATTTGGACATTACAATGATGAGCTTTCTTGGTCAAGTATTGTGTCAACACAACAGATATTGAGAGCAGCAATTAATTTTTTTTAGGTCAAGAGACTAAAATTTGCATCTTTTTGGTAATAGTTGACCAAATTAAAATATTCAACCTTTCTACTGATCCAATTGCAGCATTTCTGATAATCTGCATGACGTTGATAAGAATTTCAGAATGTTCTATAAATGCTTAGCTTACATCCATGAATCCGTGTGTCTTACAGGGGCATACTAACAACAGGATCTAGTATCCTGGGAGGTGGTGTAAAAGCTCCAAGGATAAAAACGAAGAATCTGATCAGCATTATATTTTGTGAAGCTGTTGCTATTTATGGTATCATTATGGCAATCGTCATTAGTAATCTAGCAGAGGTTTGTTGCTCTAATAAGTTAATTCATGTTTTTTTGTTATTCTTGTATCATACTATAGTGATAGCTTGAAGAAACTCTGCACCAAATTTTCATATATTACTGTTTGTTGAAGTCAATGCAGACAAATAGTTCACACCCAACTCACCCGACCCATCTCTGTTTCTGTTTTACATATGGAATCTTTCAACTCCAAGATCCATTTTGGGTCCTTATCACATGGATATAGTTGAATGACCCTGAGCTATTGATAGCTACACCACAGCCTGTTCATGAGCACCAATAAGCACCTTTATACTGGATTGACTTTGTCCGTCTATCTAGCCATCTGTCTGTATGTAGGGCTTCACGGTTTTTCGGTATTTAGTCATACCGCGGTTTTGTTTTTAATACCGTGTAGTCGGTATTGGATTTCTTGAATAGTCGGTATACCGCTGCACACTATAATTTCTTTTTTAGTCAGTTTTACGATAGCAAATGTCAATAAAATACATACTCTGAGGCACTAAAGCGTGCCTGTAAGTAATGAACGAGAACGGGAATCAGCGAGAGGAAACGAGAACCAGCGAGATGAAACGAGAACCAGCGAGACGAGACGATAACCAACCAGTCGCGTAACTGCAGCAAAGTGCGAAAATCAATTATCACAAAGGCAGTGACAACATGTTGTACGCTGATGGATGTGTGTTTATTGTCGCCTCACATGCAGCTCAAATTAGTGTACACAAAGCAATAATTTGACCATGGTCGCCATCCATACAATTACGAAATGTAAACTATACTCTTACCATTGTTTCCGTGCTAATGTTTGTCCACCATCGAGACACCACGGATAAATACATATTGCTTGGGCCTTGGGGACATTCTTAGTATAATCTGGACTTAAATCCCCTCATTGTACATGTATATACTTGTTTGTTTGTTGTTTTTTGCATAAGCGACGTCAGTAGTACCCCACACATTGTTAAGATCACAATCGACATGCATTGCGTTGTCCTCTTTTCGCGTGTCCGCGTGACACTGCATTCACATGTGAATATTGCATTTCGTACTGCATGTCCCAAAGGATCTTAACTAGCGAAATGTTTGGACATTATTCTTGACGGTATTTAGTCATACCGCGGTATGGAAATTAATACCGTAGTCGGTATTGTGAAGGTGGATACCGTGAAGCTCTATCTGTATGTCCATCCAGTCTGGCATATATCTCAGCCATGGGTTATTGTATCAGAATGAAATTTGGTTCGGATGTTCTTCATCATGACTACTTTCAAAAGAGGGGAAAATGACATTCGCATTTTCCATTCTAATTTATTATTTTTTGTTTATCTGGAATTTTTTTTTTTTTTTTGTATCTCCATGCAGATATCTATCTGAATGAATTTTGGTATGGATGATCGCCACCATGACTGCTTTCAAACGAGTTTCCAATGCATTTGTTTCCATTTTCTGTTCTAGGGTTATCCTTCTTTGCTTATTTAAAATTTTGGTTTTGTCCTGCCAATGTTTCAAATTGATGCTCTGGAGGTATGCCAGCACCGAGAAATATATTTTCTATGTTTTTAAGATAAGACTGATTTTAAAATTGTTGAAACTGGAATAAATTAGGTGTGACGGAGTCACAAGCTCCAGATTTAAAGATCCAACTGAGATTTGGATTTCCATTTATTGCTTCTGGTATTGAATTTAGTTGTATGCAGTGTGCTGCAAAAACCTATTGATTCGAATGGCTAAAGGAGTGTTCAGACGAATCCGTTGAGTACACTGCATTGGTCCATACATCGTGTTCACATGATCCATTGTTTGCGCTAAGCCGTTCACATGGGCTTGTACGTGTTATAACGCAGATCTTCTGATTAATAATTGAGCTGATAAGTTGGATATTGGAATAAATTCAATATTGCAAATCAATCTACCTGTAATAAATTAATTGTACGATAATATCAAAGCTGTCAAATTCAAACAACTTACACTTTATTGACATAAATACAAGTCAATTTCCCTTCACTACGAAGACAGCCGCCATCTTTTATTGATTGAAAACAAGAAACATCATGGTGCTTGCCATACAAGTTACTCTTTATGTTGATTTGAAAATAGAATCTCTCCATTGTGTGCAGTAACTGATACAATGTAATAGATGCATCGCATCTGTCTGGAACACCTTCATGTTATTGTCTATAATGCAATATCAATGCAACTTACCAAATATATGCAACGGAATCGTCTGAACGCCGCTTAGCATCCTCGAGCTCAACAGGATGACTTACAACAAGAATACTGTATACAAACATTGTGGCCAATTGTACCTTAATCAAGGGGATCATATTTTCTTACACTGCTTCTCTCGCATATCACTGATTTCGAAGACCATTTCTTGTATCGAATAAATAACATTTATGATTTATCTGCATTCCTAATTCTGGAAAGCGATATTTTTAAGGAAATTTTCCACCGGTAAAATTACTGTAAATGCCAGACTAGTTTGTTCAAATTTGGAAGGCAACTTCATTTTCGCCTCACGGAAATCCGAAGGCGAAGTCACTGGCATCGAGGGGAGAAGTTTACTCCATCCGCCTCGCCTCCTACATGTAGCTTGGGGCCTGGAACCGCCTGCAATATTTTTTTAGGTATTCATTTGGCTGCCAGTCACTGAGAGGACTAACTTTTTGTAGAATGATTTTCATTCATATACCGTATATTGTATGCACTATATAATGCTTGTGCATGTGCCATAATGGTGAGAAACATCCGTGATGTGTGTTCGGAGAGCATGGAAGTAATGTCATGCTCACTATCTTTCTGTCATGTAATTTTATATAATGCTGTACATAACGTCTCACTTAAGTGAATGGATAAACAATCTCTCTATGTCATGGATCATGCAAACATTTACTGACAGCTCATTTACATAAAAGTCTATATTCTATATTTTAGGCACACTTGATCATTCAATTTGTTTTTTAGGACTTTGATCCTGACAAACTACCAAGCAATGTACTTAGGAAAAATTATATGGCAGGTATGTTATTAACCTCTTATTGACTGTACACTCGCATATTGGTACACATATTCTCAAAATAAATGTCTTCCTCGACCTTGTTAGAACCGTCTTGTGACCGCTTTGAAAAATGACCATCAACGTGGTTCTAGTGTTAACGCAATGTGGTCACGTTACTTCAACACGGTTGCAATGTTCCTCAACATGGTGGAAATAACCTGTCAACACAACATAATGCAACAAAAACAAAATAACTACCAAATTGATCACGCAATTGAAGTACTCCGGAGTCGGTTATTTTGAAAATTAAGAATCAATATAGAATTAAACGGATTATAGCTCTTAACTACGACCATATCTACGAATATGAATATGAGTGGTACCCAGTTATAATGGCAGTCAATGAAATGTAGTAATCATATGTGTTGTGTACGGATGAGCAAATGTCTCCCGCTAGATTTTGTTTTCAAGAACATGACACCTTACAATACTATTTACTTTAACTTACTTCTTAATTATTTTACTTCATGTCATTACAGCCAATGCATGAGAATCGTCCACTAAGTTAACTGTTAAGAGAGCATACCACCATCCACCCAATCCCTTCTTTATATTTCTGATTGATATTATCATGTTAACACATGAATAGTGTGTCAATATACTTTATGACTGTATGTTTTTGTATCTTCAAGTTAATATGTAAATAATGTCATAAAAAAAAAAAATTAAATATGTATAGAATCTATACATACATGCAATTTTATTTTTGCTTTGACAGTTACCATAAATCATGGTAAACAAATGTCTTGATGAATATAAAACAATTAAACAGTGATTTATTTTCATCATCATTTTGAATGGAAAACTACATCACGTCTGAACAGACATTAACAGTGGGAATATAACACAATATTATTCAAACGTGAATGTAAATGAAACAAAATTAAAAGATATACTGCTAAATAGACTAACAGACAAGATATTCATAAATGCCATTGCGAACACTAGTTTAATTCATCCAACCTTTATTGTATTGTTTCGATGTTGACACTCATATTGCAGGATATATGATGTTTGGCGCTGGTCTCACTGTTGGTATATGTAACCTAGCTTGTGGAGTGTGTGTTGGAATAGTGGGGTCTGGAGCTGCCCTGGCCGATGCACAGAATGGAAGTCTGTTTGTTAAGATCCTTATTATAGAGATCTTTGGGAGTGCTATAGGTTTATTCGGAGTCATTGTTGGAATTTTACAGGTGAGTGTCCCTGTGATATCTGAATTCTTCGTATATTAACCCTTTCATGATGGGAGCTTCCTAAAATTCTGTGAAAACCTGTGCCAATGCATTCTCTTATATATGGGAGTTTCCCATTGCGAGCCTCGCATATCTAAGAGAATACATTGGCCTAACTATATTTACCTTGACCTTGTAAGCCAGTGCATTCACTAGGCTTGCTATGATTATTCGACTAACCTTCGACAGGTGTTATAGTTAGCCGACTTAATGCGAAGTACGTGCTCTGTCAAAATACGTATCGATGGCTCCCGGCTGAGATTTGCTTTACTTCATGCAAGTTTGCACAGTTACTGTCATGGCATGTGTGCAGTTTGCAGACACATCGGGCTTATCTGCAATACTTGAGTAGTATTTAACAGTAAGGGCATGTGTATAACTACATGTACATTGGGGTGAATGAGAGCATGAGTTATCCCCTTAAAACACTGACCATTGTCAGTTTATAACTGTGTTCAGAGTGGATGTAACATAGTCATCGTAATTTCGCATTTATCACCTATTTACCTGGATGTAATTCAGGGTGCATATATGCACAATTAATTGACTAACCATCAACTATAACGGTTGATTAGTCAATTCTGAAAACTAATAGTCATGGCAACCCTAGTATCCACATATCTTGTATCACACGTCTGTGATTTAGAAATTATTAATAAATGTGTTGGTCACCTGTCCTCATAAAAATAACTTTGACATAAATAATATGTACAAATATATGCCTCACTCATCACTCTGAAAAACAAATTTCATGAGAAACAAATAAATTTGTTTATCTGGCTTCATGCTAATATATTATAATATTGAGTTTTGAATGCACATCTAAGAACTAAAGGGCCATATATAAACTTCCTAAATTCTCATTCCCTTTTCTACTTGTACATGTACATGGTAAGGTTACCGCTTCAAAACTTTGATGCATATAGTATTTAAAGCAATTAAAAGCAAATTTCAAACAGAAAGGTCACATTTACAACAGTAAACATGTTAATAAAAATTAATGTACACTTTTTAGCTCACCTGAGACCAAGTCCCGGTGGAGCTATAGTCATCACTCCTCGTCCATCCGTCCATCTATTAGCTTTCCCTCTGTCTGTCCATCCATCAAGAATCATCCTCTCCAGAACCATAAACCTGAATGGGTTTATATTTGGTGTGGACGTTCCCTAGGTGCCCCACATTCAGACTTGTTCAAATGAAGTCACCAAATCCATTAGTTGCGAAAACAGGGCCATAAATCTATTCCTCCATAGTAAATATTCTGAAAATGACTTCTTCTCAAGAACCTTTGAGCCGATTTAGCTTATATTTGGTACGCAGGGGCCTTGGGTGACTGGGGTTCAGATTTGTTCAAATGGGCTCGCTTGTTCAAATATGGGCATAACTATTAAAAAATAACTATTAAAAAATAATTTAAAAAAAAATTAGTTAATTTAGATTTACCTCCTTACTCAATTTAACAAAATGTCTTTTTTTTTATAAAAAACATTGAACAGTTTTGAAAAACAAAACACCCCTGTTATGAAACATTTGTACTGTACTGCACAATAATGATAATGATATTGCCAATAAGCATGCCTTATTAGCTCAACTTTACGAGCTATTGCCTGAGTTGGCATCTGTGTATCCATGTGTGCATCAACAATTTCCTTCGGCATGCCCTACAGGCCGCATCCCTTATCCGATCTTCACCAAACTTCACACGTAGCTTTAGGGTGACCTATAGATGGGAGCTATCAAATTTTTCCGAATTTCGATGAAAAACATGGCTGCCAGCAGCCATCTTGGATTTCAAATTTGAATCCATTGGCACACCCTACAGCCTGTATTCATGGCCCGATCATTTTTTAATTTTGCAGGCATGATTGTGATAACCTGCAGATGGGAGCTATCAAATTAAAACTTTTCATTGAAAGCCATCTTGGATTTTACTCTTTGCACAACTAAGTCCTTTGGCACACCCTACAGACCACATCCCTCATCCGATCATAACCAAACTTCATATGGATCTTCGGGGTGACATCTAGATGGGAGCCTCATATTTTGATTGAAATTTGTTGACAAAAACATGGCCACCATTGGCCATCTTGGAATTTACTCGTATGACTAAATCCTTCCGCACACCCTACAGGCCACATTTCAAAAAATCTGATCATCACCAAACTTCATATGGATCTCCGGGTAGACTTCTAGATGGGAGCTTCCTATTTTGACAGAAGAAATTTGTTAAAAAACATGGTTGCCAACAGCCATCTTGGATTTCACATTTGAATCCATCTGCACACCCTGGAGCCCACATTTTGCTCCACAATATAGCATGCTGTGAAACTTTACATGACTTTGAAGTTGCCAACATTGTTTTGGCTGTCAAATTATAAACTCAACATTTGGTGTGATGACCTGCTAATAGACCATGGTATCATAACTTCACCACAGTGACCTTTGTTACTGCCATGGATACCATATATATACCGCAGTCATTATCGGGGTATCACCCCATTTTTCAAGTCTATTTCTTTGAGGATAGCAGTATACCATTTGGTTACAATCTAAATTTAAATTTTATTAATGTGTGGAACAATTTGATAATTGGCATGCACTAAAATTTCTCTTTCAATTTTTTTCAGACTTCAAATGCTAAAATGCAAGGGAATGCGTGAGGAGGCCAAAGTAAAACATGTTTTATGGACATTTCTATTGGAGAACAAAAGAAAGTTGTCCTTCAAATTATAAATTGTGATCTGTTGCCAGACAGCACCAACTGGCAATTAATTTTCTAAATGATGTTATGCATCCCAAACGGAAGCTGTAAATATGGTTTATAATATGCCTATACAGCATTTAGTGGCATGATTCATAATTATTGTCATTAATTCTAGTAGAAAGTCTAGATATGTTCATGTGTCAAGCAGGGACCAGCATTCAAATTGAGTGATATGATTCATTTCTTTTATGAGGGAGAATTGAACTGTTATTAGTGTGATGTCACATAGGCTGAACTTTAATTACCATCTAAATATCAAACTTCAATTGTCTGATATTAATGATAAGCTTTAAGCAAATATATATTATTATATATACAGCCCTCAGAATTGGCTATGGCTATCAGCAATGGCGAAGCCATTTGCTGAAGCAAACTGGGCGACGGCAAAGTGTTGCCATAGCGGATTGCCAAAGCCAAACAATCTGAATTAAGAGGGCTGAATATATTTATAATAGGTAATAAGCAATACTCCGTTTAATGACACTGATATATATTGTTTCTTCTGGCTATTGACATACCAGAGTAGCAGTCAGAAGCTAAAATACATCTCCTGACACAAAAAGATGGTGAAATCTGTTGAAATAACATATTTTAACCTCTTGGCTGCTATACGTCAGCACTGAGTACGGACATAAAATGTCATGTTTTCACTGTTGTGTGCTATACGTCTGTCCTGAGTACAGACTTACTTCAGCAAACTAGCTGCCAGCCATTATTCACAACTGGAACTCACAGATTGTGGCATCTGAACAAATGTGGCTCAAAGTTTCAAACAGTTTATAATGTTCCACAATTGTGAATGATAATAGCCTGAGTGATATTTCCGTTGTATTTTTCCACTGGAAAATAGCTATAACCTCAACAGCACAGCGCACAACATCTTAGCATCATTAGCAGTGAAGAGGTTAAGGACAAGGAATTCCCCATTTCTCACTCTAGGCTGATCCCTGCTTTTGCCTGTTGTCAAGAATGATCATGGATTGACATCTTTACTTGCCTACATTGAAACTCATTATCAGAGATTGTGAGGGTCTCGGGGTTCCATTATCCATATTTTGGCTGTTTTGTTTGAGGTGCTAGTCAACATTGTTGCCAAGCCTGGATTTAATTTTTTTATGGACAGTCTTGACACATGTGAGGTACTAACAGGAGGCCGTCTGATATTTTCAAAAGTTTACCTGACTTTCGTAACTTTCCGAAAAAAATTTCCATGAATGGTATTTTTGGTGTATGACAAGAAAAAAATATATAGTATTATTTCACGTTCTTTTGTTTTTGTTTGCTCTATGGTAAGAAATCATAGATTTGTGTAGTAAACTATCTCTCAATCATCATTTTTTTAAATTATGTACAGAAATGCTCTAAATAATTGACTCCTTAACCACAGCAGAAATATGGGTAATTTTTCAGGATTTAATTGGAAATATGGCTTGTTGCCATTCATCGGAAAGCTCTCACTAAGAGCTTTCCTATGAATGGCAACAAGCCATATTTCCAACTAAATCCTGAAAAATTACCCATAATTCTGCTGTGGTTAAAGAGTCGATTATTTAGGGCATTACTGTATATTGGTCGTTTTCTGTCGCTTTCATTTGCAATTTTCCTCTATGGTACTAGCATTTGTACTGAATGTTGTTTTTTATTTTATGACTTCATTACCTGTGATATGTATACAAATCAAAGTAGTGATTATATTCCTGATAAATATAAGAAATGTATGGTTATGCTCACAAAAATACTGTCAGACATATAATGTCAGGCTCAAAAACAAACGACCTGACATTGCGATGTTTGCATCTGACAATGTTATATATTAGGTCACAGTCAGGAGGTTAACCCTTTCATGACTGGAGCTTCCTGAAATTATGCGAAAACCCTGTGCCAGTGCATTCTCTTATATATGCAAGTCACCCATAGGGCACCTCGCACATATAAGAGAATGCATTGGCCTAATAATATTTACCTTGATGTTGTAAGCAGTTCATTCTCTTATATATGCAAGGCTGCCTATGGGAGACTTGTATATAAGAAAATGCACCGGCACAGGGTCTATAATGCTGCACCAGCGCAGCTCCCATCATAAAATGGTTAAATCCAGGTATAATTGTTACACAATTTGATCTCAAGCTCCTCAAACAATGTCACATGATATTAATTAGGTAATCCAATCATTTAACAAGATTCAAATGATTTGGAGATCTTAGTCATTCCATTTATCATTTATTTAGTAATGTATATCATAATATGGCTGTGAGGACTTCACTAGTATATCAGAATGTAGCGATAGTTGATTGCATAAAACGTTTTAGAGTAATTCAATCTGTTCATTTCTAAAGTTTGAAATTTCTGTTCTTGATAAATTACATGGTAGTCAGTAAAAACTCCATTTAAGCTTACACAAGACTTATGTATGGAGCTTTATATCATGATATCAACTGATTATCGGATGATGCAATGTTTATATAGATCCTTAACCCAGTTTAAACCCTTCTATACTAAAGCATCGTTGATGAGTAGATATCCCATAGGAAATGTTCAGATAATAAGTTCAACAAACGACAGTATTATCTGAACATTTCCCTCAATAAATAGTTCTGCTTCTGCAGTTTGTAGTGAAGTCGTGGACAGACAGCTGTAATTTATCCAAGAAAGTTAACTATTTGTTTTGTTTGTATATGTATATTTAATTGTCAGTGTAAATTCCATGGGAAATAAAGAATGAAAATGAAAATTACGTCTCTCTTGATTACTCCATATTTTAAAGGAAAAACCTAGGCCAAAATATAATGTTATTGTGGTTGAATAGCGGTATAATTATATGTGAAATTACTCTACCAGTTTGGCTGAAATTGTTTGTCTTCGTATGATTTTTCAAGATTTTCAGCATTCGAGTCGCGCTGACCTACGATATAACCCTGTGCGCCTTTCTGCGCGCATTAATTTGTTTAACTGCTTTTAATATGTTATTACTTGATATGCAGTCCTATCTCATCGCTAATATGTGTAGTGTTTAAGTACGCAAAAATAAAGGAATATACAAATCTTCCATTATTGTATCAATGAACGTATCAATGAGAACTATTAAATAAAAAGTGCATGCGGTTATCTCACAGGTCAGCGCATTTCCAAGATCGATAACTCTTGAAAAACATATACAGGAAGACAAAATCAGTTTCAGTTTTCAATCAATAACTAGTGTAAAATAGTCCCAGTGGCTCAAGTGTAATGTGCATGGCACATTAGCCAAGTGGTGGCGAATTTGGTTCGAATTCCAATAAGTTCTGATTTTTTATCCATGCACAGGGAAAGTAACTCGATTCGTGTATCTGGGAAATTATGTTAATTGCTTTCCAGGGGTTAGTGGTTTCTACGTGGGGTTGAGTGATCTCATAGTAAAATTTACCATTTAATCGGTCTTCATATATATCCCACATCAAACTGAAAATGCCATAATATGATCTACTGCGGTTAAAATTGAAGAGACGTTAGTGGTATTTTCCCTTAAATTCGGTAGTGTCTTGCATGTCGCATGATGTTGGTCATGTTTAAATTGCGACACAGGTAAGAAACTTTACAGGATTGTCCCACATGGACCACTGATCATTATAAGATCTGGAGACTTTGTCACGCGGCAACTCATTGGTAACGGCTGCTAGGCAACTACCCGGAATTGACTGGAAAATGCAATTATAGCTCATATATATAGCGTCGTATTGCAAGGCCAATGATAGCATTTTCGATTCAGATATACCATGATGTGAAATTTGAGATATTCCCGAACAGAAGAGTGAACCAAATGGGCCATTTAAATATATATTAGTGGGTTTGTCGTGCATATATAAGTACGCGATAAACCGTTTATTTTTCATTGCTCTGCGCATGCGCGAAAAAAATATGCGATAGACCCTTCCCCATAATATTATGTTGCAGAACGCAGAATAATATACGCGAGGGCAATTTAAACTGAAACTATTTGTCTGAATTATATGTCTGTTCTATAAACATGTGGAACGTGACGCTATATGACGTAAATATAGCACCACCGTTCGCTTAAAATATCGTGCTCTTTGTAGATTATATGGTAAGCGCATGCGCCTATATTTCTACCCGATACTAGCGGTCAACGAGTCCATACACACCATGGGCAACGCTGACATATTCGTGTGCCATTTAAATATAAATCAGTGGGTCTGACGCTGGTTATACTATATATAAATTTGCTATCGACGCGTGTCGTCGCTGCACCGAAATATCGGTGTTATACAGGGGGGGGGGGGGGCGGACAAAAATTACAGGATACAAGGACCGGGTGGGTGGGTGTCCCCGAGCCCGGAATGCAGATTTTTTCTGATGTCATGCGATTTTTTTCTCCAAAATCATTTCTAAGACAAATTACAGCTTCAAAATGAATTGAAACAATCAGATTCATATAGTAGTGCATGTTATAGCCTTATACAAGTGAGGGGGGGGGGGGGCTCTATATTTTAATTTTTTGTCCACAAATTCTCCCTTTAACAGTTGAAACCATGGGGTGGGTCCGGTTTTGGTCGAGGAAAAAATTGCAATGAAAAAAAAATCCATTCTCATCTTTTCTCAAAGTTTATCATGGTTTTTTTTAAACTTATTATACGTAGAGGATACCTGCGTGTTTTGAGTGAATACCGGAAGTATGTCATGAGTGGTCACAGTGAGATATAACATATAAAACTGTATACAACTGCATACAACATAAATAATGTAACATCAATACAACAAAATACATAAATAGTAACTAACATAGAAATTCATATTGCAGTTCTTGGTTCCCTCATTCCTTGAAATCCCACTGGAAACCCTAGTACTTTTAAATAATAAAAAACCGCTCGATGTAAATGGTCGATGTCGATACATGACTGGCATCTCCTGCTGGGATACTACTCGCCTCGACATGTTGTAGGAGAGCTACTCGCCTAGAATGATTTTAAGGGGAGCTCCTCATTGCTCACTGGTGATTTCACCATATGGAGAGGACTGGAACTGTGTTTATTTATATAGGAGATATAGCACAGTAGCAATGTTATATTTATTGCCTCCGAAACATGCCGATCCGAGCTGGCCCTTAGAACATGCTTGGGACTATACAACACACCAGGTGCCTATTTTTAGAAGCAAATTCACTTTTTGAGCCGGTGCAATTTTTTTTGGATTGGGTGGGATTCGAACCCCGGCACATGACGGCGAGCACGCCTTGCGACTCAAAGTCCGACGTCAATACCACACGGCCAGAAGCTCAAATGGCCAGTGTACTGTGCTCTATCTCCTATATATATATACTATAGAGACCTTAAAATGTGCATATACATGTAGTTTCCTAAGTGCGACGTCAGAATACAGCGGCCATTTGAGCTTCCTTTTTTGGGGTTGCTTCGGTGACCATGGGTAGAGCCCGAAGCCACCATCGCATGCCGCCGCCAGCCATATTGGCCACAAGCCGCCGCCAACCATATTATCTCCAACGCCAGCCACAATCATGAAAACATCTCGGCCGCCGGAATTGTAAAATGGCTGAGGCATGGCATGGACTTATATGTTAAGGACAGCTGTACAGTGCAGGGTTCTAATAATGTGCAAACAGATTGAAATTGTGAGATTAGATCAGAAGGCAGAATGTTACAAACGGTGCGTGTTGGGCGACGAGTTATCTCGACGCCGGCGCTCAGATGGTGTCTTTTTGGGCGACGAGATATCTCGTCGCCGGCACTCAATGAGTTAAACAAGTTAGCTAACTTGATTAAACAAGTTAGCTAACTGGATTAAACAAGTTAGTTAACTTGTTTAAACAAGTTAGTAACTTGTTTAAACAAGTTAGTAACAAAAGAGGAGGTGGCGGTTCTACGCTGCCGTAGATATATAATATTTCAAACTATTTTCTATTCTCTTCTATGGGTTATGTGCATATATTGACAAATGTCAGCGATGTCTGAGACTGAGACGTGTCGAAATAAACAATTTATACTTTAAACCCTTTCAATACTGAATGGATGCTCCCACTCCGTTATATGGAAGCATGCATTGGAATAGTCTATTCCATGCACAATGAGAGGCCACGGGTGTTCTGAAAGTGTAACGACCATGCCGTGTCCATACGAGAATGCCAATATTAGGAAATGCGGTTTAGTTATTTGTGCATACTACAAGTCACATTTTGGGAGAAGCGTTTGTTTAATTTTCAAGGGGGGGGGGGGGTATATACGCGCATGCGCAGATTCAACTTGTACATCATGGTATAGCCCAGCATGCTGTCTCCGTTCAAATGACGCAGGCAGCTCCGCGTGTCGAGGCGTTTAGGAGATACAGTCGTATGAAAACAGGTGGTGAAAATTGATGTGATCTGTGGGCGTGACTAAAACTTGCGGAGTTCAAACTCTCTAAGAGGTGTAAAGGTCGATTGCTATCAAGTGGGGCGTGCCCTGATCCATCGTAAACTTGGTTTGACACCAAACGACACAGGAACGCTGATGTCGACAACGTACACAATATGTCAATCAAACTCTGTACCTTGAGGGGTTCGCCAAATTACAATGAGAATTTACTATAGAAAAAAATTGTCAGTATATTGCTCTTACATTGTTTACGATATCGAATTGAAATTTGGTATGGGGGGGGGGGGGGGTCGATGCGCTGAATCGGATATAATCGTAACCGGGTTAATCCGATGTACCAATATATGGCATTGTCACCTAGATACAGTACGAACTGGAAGTACGTCCAACCGCGGAAAGTGCGACTATTATAGGCCAAAAAGAACGAAACAATACAATTCCAAATGGTTTTCAATTTAATAATCTGCTTTTCTCTGAGAGTGTTCATTGTAAATGTCATCCCATTCAGAAAATTCGTTTAGTCACACCGATTACCCCCCCCCCCCCCCGGATCCTAATGGCAATACTAAAATGCTATGTTATTCCAGCAGCAAAATTAATGTCTAACTAACACTGAATAAATTATTTAGATGGCAACACAAAACAACAACTTTGTGATTTCAGTGAATCGGTGTCAATTTTAAGTCCTCGTTGCCATGGCAACGTTAAATTTTTGAGCTTTGATGACCCCCGAGTATCGGACATGGAGTTTAAAAGCAGGTCATGGATAGGGCCTATACTAGAAATACCTGTTGTCAATTCGATTCTGTCCAATATTGAATAGTCAAACTAAATATATAGTTAGTGTGAATACTGTTCTTTTTTCCCAGGAGACCTGGCGCTCAGATATCGGTTCCCCCTGGAGACCTGGCACTCAATGAGTTAAACAAGATACTAACTTGTTTAATCAAGTTAGCTAACTTGTTTAAACAAGTTACTAAATTGTTTAAACAAGTTAGCTAACTTGATTAAACAAGTTAACTAACTTGTCTAAACAAGTTACTAACTTGATTAAACAAGTTAACTTGATTAAACAAGTTAACTTGATTAAACAAGTTAGTATCTTGTTTAAACAAGTTAGCTAACTTGATTAAACAAGTTTGTAACTTGTTTAAACAAGTAAGATAACTTGATTAAACAAGTTAGCTAACTTGATTAAACAAGTTAGTAACTTGTTTAAACAAGTTAGCTAACTTGATTAAACAAATTAGCTAACTGGATTAAACAAGTTAGTTAAGAGGTGGCGGTTCTACGCTGCCGTATATATCAATACTATCTGATTCAGCATCAAATGATGAATGCATATATCACAAGATGCTAGTGATGATATAGCCGTCTGAAGTCGACAGAAGTCCCAATGTAACGTATACCGATTATATAGATGGGAAACTACATATAATTAGCAATCCCTGCCAGTCCTTTACTGACTCCTTCATGTACTTCGCCATAATGGAAAAACCCAACACCAAAAGAATGCACGTGGTCTGGACTTCTACGGGTTCACAACAAACGCCAAAACTAGCGGGTGTCTATAACCGGGGATTAGGACAATTTCTGAAACGAAATACGCTGAATGATAACGTCCCAGCCGGCTGAGCTGCCATATTTCGTCAGCCACGAATGTCGCGACTGAGCCGGCTTAGCTAGATAACCAGCCACGAAAATTGGTTGAGCCAGCCGTGAAAACTAGTTGTCGTGGCTTCGGGTCTAGCCGTGTGGTATTGACGTCGGACTTTGAGTCGCAAGGCGCACTCGCCATCATGGGATGCGGTTCGAATCCCACCCAATTAAGTAGATGTAGCCTCCATATAATCCTCAACACATTGAGGGCGATGGAGTATCAAGTAGATGTGCAATCCCAAACGAATTTGCACTGTCTCAAAATCAAATTTGTGTTTATTTAATCAAATTGTTGGTGTTTTTACCTTACACATGCACATATTTTAACCTATTGCTAATAAGGGACACAACTATTCTGTTAAAATGGGTATTTTACCTTTATAACCATAAATATTTGGGGTTTTAAAGGTTTTGTCACTAATTTTGTTGGCATATTTTTCAGCCATGTGCTTTGTTTGTTTATTTTTTGTGGGTGTACTTGACCAGCGTTCTCTCAGTTCCGGTGCAGACACAATGAGAGACCCTTACCCTGCCAACAACACATTATTTAGTAGAATTTACAAGATTTTCATCAATTTTGGGGGTGGGTGTCCCATACCTGGGTGGAAAAAACTTACGGTCCCGGATGGGTGTCCCAGACCTGGGTGGAAAAAACTTACGCTCCCGGGGTGGTGGGTCCCCAAAACTGAAAAACACAAAATTTCCACCTTGTATCCGTAATTTTTTTCCTGACCCCCCCCCCGTGTTGTATGGGATATAGTCACCGTTGATTAACACCGAAATATTGGTGTTACGGGTTTAAAGGGTTAAGTCATAATAAGCCGCCCAGCGATCGCGAAGCTATATTCCAATCCAAATATAGTGCCAATTTGTGTACCTGGGAAAGTTTGTCAATTGCTTAATTTGGTTCAAAAATTAAGTGGGCCTTTAAAGTGCCAGTACATTCCCTTATATATGCGTGTCTCCCACAGGGAGCCTCGTGCATATAAGATAATGCACTGGGTAACAAGGTTAAGGTAAATACTAATAGGCCATTGTAATATATTATATACGGGAGACTCGCATATATAAGAAATTGCATTGGCACAGAGTTTTCGACAAATTTAAGGAAGCAGTAATCATAGAAGGGATTGTCAATTGCTCAATTGACCGTGTTCGGTGGTTTCTCCGCATATTCCCAAATATAAATTAAAGGTACTCAATCCGATTCGATGGTCCCCCATATCATCAGATTCCAACAACAAATTTTTTTGAAATGCCGCAGTTATCAGAATCGATTAATTGCCTGGCCAAAAATAATGCTAACCACAGTCATCTATAGTATAAAATTTTCCAAAACCTGTTATTTATTAACATTTTGTTCAACGAAATTTTGCCGGTTTGTCATAAAAAACACAAAAAACGCCATGTACTTGATTTTTAGAGTTATACATCTTCATCAGCAATTTGGTCCCAGACTCTCTTCTCGCCGACTGGGCCACTTAATATTATCGGTGGTGAAAAATCCATATCTGATCTCTCTGAGCTTTGATGGGTGGGTTCATCGACTCGAATCAAATATATTTTACCCCCGAAACCAAGGAAATAGTAATTTGCGAGCGTTAATTCGAATTATGCATCTTTAACCATCTTTCACGTGGGTCTTTCTTCCGGTTCCGCGATGACCTGTTCCAGCCACGGATCCCCTGGTGCGACAAAACTATACCATGAGTATATATACCTTAATGCAGTATAATATACTCATGGTTGTGGTGACCTACCAGAGAACCAGCATCATCCAGTGCATTTTATCCACCGCTCAAAGATCCTCAAAACAGACACCGTCTTTATTAAAAACAAACAAACTATTTTTACATTTATAACTTTATTAAAATGTGTGTACTTTATATATTGTATTATGTATTTAAAATGTGTACATGATTTGTAAAAATGCGATGCTTTTATCATCCATAGTGCCAGTCATTCGCTCAGCACATTGAAGGGAAGTTACTCTAAATATACCATCTGGCGCAAATAGAATTTATTTCGTGAAATAAATTATTAATTTTGAGCGAGTAAGTGCAGATAAATATATATCTGCATGTGTTGGAAGGGGACACTAAAATCATATCTTGAACTAAAGTGAAATAAAATTATGATAGTATAATAGATATTAACGGAGGTGTACACTCCCATCATAGACACCGCAGTGTATGCCTTTGTGCTTTAGTACAAATTAAGCCGTCGGCCAGGTTTTTGTCATAATAATAATAATAATAGCCTACGGAGTACTATACTTTCGTACAGTACGCCCGAGGATGTTTTTGCTGGGTGACTGTGGAAGTTGCCTAATTATAATTAATTGAACAACTTTATTGGGCTTCCTTAAAATATTATGACAAGTCAGGAGACAACGGAATACCGTTAAAGTCATTAGCTTCACTCCCGGCGGGTATATATTTCATGTCAGACAGAACTGGATCCGATATACCATAAGAAAGGTCATAAAACACTAGAAATAAAACCCCAAGGTTGCATATTATTGATGCGGTATTCGCCCCGTATTAAATTGTTGAAAACTGCGGTCAGAGTAAGAAATCTTCTCAGATACAACCACAATAAAAAATAAAAAAATAAAAAAATAAACAATAATTCTGTTCGCCGCCTCGTTTTTGGCACATGTAAGTCTGCCATGGACTTCACCCGAGACGTTTCGGCAATCTTTGGCTTGATCATGTCATGAATATATACGCTAGCTATACACATAAAGAGCATATCCATCAGTTCAAAACATGGGAACTTGACACTTGTTGTCCTGACAGGGATGTTTATAACAATGAAAAAAGCATCACCTATAATCATGGAATTTCTCCCGGGATATAATTCAAAGATTTTTGCTCATAAAACTGATAAAACTCAATATTGTTTGCTCATAAAAGTTTCTCCCGGGAAATAATTGAATGATTTTTTTTATTATAAAAAATCATGCAACTTCGAACTGGGACCACACCATATTGTGAAATAGATTACTAAGGAACAAGTATATTAAAAGACAGAACATCTAAAAGTTCCCATGCATGTTCTGGTCGGTGGAATATGATCTCTAGGGGCGTAGCCAGAGTATATATTCGTGGCATGATCCAATCTATCTTTGGCACGATTAGTATGCATTTTATATGTTTTTGGGATGAAGATTCATGTATCTGTATGAATGTTTTAGAAATACACGCATCTACTTAGATTGAATTGTGTATATATACACCGGTTGTTGTCGATCGATCGATCGAGAGAAATTTAGAGAGAGAGAGAGGGAGAGATAGAGAGAGAGAGAGAGAGAGAGGCGGGAGGGAGGGAGGGAATGGAGAGAGAGAAAGAGAGAGAGACATGATTGAGTCTTCAGGCATGTACTCACCGACCTCTCACCTTATTTACGCCTTAATACGAAACCCTTAACCACCTGTTATTAAAAGTGCGCGTGTCCCACTTCCGCGTGCAGACATGTTTGGAAATTTGAAAACAGCTGTTAAATTTATATATTATATCTGGTTAGTCTTTTTCGTGGCACAGTTAAGTTCATGTATTACGTGTAATATATCAAGTATTTACCGACCCATTTTGATCGCAGATATGTTACAAAGTTGCATTTAATTTTAAAGTTGATATTGGAGATTATATAGTTATAAGGAGTAAAATTCGGTCTTATATTTGATTGAAAGTACACGTATGACATTATTGTAACCTGGTTCTAAAAACATTATACTTTACACCGAATATTGATTGGGAAAATTTAACTTACTTATATTGGAGCTATCATAACCTATTTTCTCAGTCTGAAAATTTCAGCTGTTTTAGCCTATTTTTATGTCATACATATATATACGTGTACACCTGTAATGACCATATATATTGTACTTACGTATACACGTCTGTAACTGTTGGTTACCTGTAATGCCTATTATTGCCAGAATGAATTGAATTGAATCAATCGGCATATGAAATAATTTGTGAAAATCAATTGTTATACCAAAATGAGTGAAAGAAAGACACCAAACCAACCCATTCCAACTAATGAATGCATTGCCATTCCCTGATGGATGCAACTAATTATATCCAGAGGCCCATCCTATTCATCTATCCTTTTTTTTCTTCTCTGGTTTAAACAATACACCACTACAAAACTTGTACCGTAGCGGGTACCTATCCGTATACATACCGGTTTGAAATCGCAAACTCGTTAGTGTCATTCTATGGTGTGACTGGGGTCTATATTGTAACAATTCGATGTGTTGAATTAACGTAAATATAAAGGATGGTTTACAATTCTTGAGTGAAATTGTATAGAATATTTAAATTCCAACATCTTCGGTGGCCTTACCGAAGTAAGCCGATCTATTATATATCTCATATAGGCAAATCGGTTAATTTGAAATATAAACAAACAGGCGTATACATTTAGATATTTTTAATTTGTTCTCAATATTGAAGTATACTGTGGTTGCGACTGAGATTTTGTGGTTCGATCGTGGTGCGTAAATAGCTCACTTCCATTCCTGGAACCGAGATATATTAAGCTATCCTTATCTGTGTGTGGATCAGACCACATATACCTTAGTTCACGATTAGTCCTTGTTCCGGGCACGGACTGGTCGCGTTTCGGTATATTTATCCATTTCCCCAACGTTGTTTTACGTATATCCTGTGTCCCCTGCATAACGCTGCAACATGCTTGGATCCATATTTTTCCTGTCGCTCTCAGCTCTGGTTCATTCGAAAGCGACCCATCATCTGGAAAAACGTGAGTATTATATGATAGGAGCATTACTAATTAAGAATTGGTCATTATCGGTGAAAAACCTAGCATTTTGTTACCCATGCAGGTTGGGCAATTTTTTTTTTATATATACCAACAAGTTCAATAGTTTCCTTCGTGTATTATAAACGTTCCCAACCACGGAGAGTTTAGGTTGAGTCTGTCCAATAGATGAGAAATTTAATTACAACTGTTGGTAATATTTGCAACTTTCGGGACCACCACACAAGTGTCATGCTATTATATATTTTATAAGTGTTTTACTATAGGTGTTTGTGGGTACCCGCCCCTTTATATTTATTCAAAAATGTTTTAAAATACTCATTATTTTTATACACTTATTTGGAAGAATGTTTGCTTATACCTGCATAAAGCATTGCCTTCCAATGTGTCAGATATGTTTATTTCCATTTTTTTCATATAGAAGATATTTGCATAAATATTTGTTTAGATAAATATATATTCAACGTTCGGACAAGTATAGGATTACAACAGTTACACAGTTTTATACTAGATGGCTGAATAATATTGAAGATACACATTGACTACCTGTTATAATAATTCAATTTAGTTTTATCACAATATATAGTTACAGTCTATATCCATATAATTTAATCATAAGGTATGAATCAACGGAATACCGTAAACAAATTTGGCTGACAGACACTTTGCCATTTAGGTTATTTCTCGATAACCAAAATATCTTGATTACTTTTTCCGCTGCAAAAATGACAGTAGCGTCGAGTGACCACGCCTATACCGCGTGCCTAAAATGTACATGGAAACTATTCGATATTCCTGTCATTTAACATGAAATTTTGGCATAATTCCTTCGGGTATGACTGTTTTGACAATAACAGTACTAGATGCTATAATATTCAGTGCACAAGTAACCAGACAAATCAACACGATGGAACATTTGCAAAGAAATGAAAAGAAAACTAACAAAGGTTTGTGCCACCGCCATCGAATATCAATCCCATGTCCAACTACCGCTGTCCGGTGCCACGCGATGCGTGATCAGTTGCGACAAGTCAATAAAAAATGCTGAATTTCCGGACGCGACAGGGGTCTCTTTCAACTTCACGTGTCTTTTTCGTTGGAAATAGTCTCAATCTTGTACGCTTGTTATACTTCCAACTTCTACTTTTGGTGGTTCTCTTGTGGAATGGTGGATTAAATTATAAGAAATAACTCTTGTTTCGATATAAGGCTATGAGTTATAACCCGACAAGTTTGAAGATAAATTTTCTATAACTGCGATACGCGCGTTATAGAATTTATCTTCAAACTTTTCGGTTATAACTGCATAACCTTAATCGAAATAAGAGAAATTTCTTAAATATACACATTTAACGGACGAGTATGAACTGATTTAGGTGATATGAAACTGATATATATAGATCAAGCAAACTAAATGTGTATTGAATGCTAACTATAAGGGATATATATATATATATACTGTAGTACAGGCCTTTTACCACCCCTTATACACCACTGATATTCACCATACATGTATTACTGCATGTACATGCATGTATTATATATAGCATTATGTATATCAGTAATGCATTATGCATGGATTCTGGGAAGCATGGTGTGTACAATCTTTTTTCTATTGTCAAGTCATTGGTGAACTTGTTGACTGTTCTCGATTTTGGCTTGTGGCAATCACTATTGTAGCACCGGTACATATAAATTTATGTGGCTTTGCGGTTCAAATTTGATGTAAAAGGCTTGAGCAAAATTTGGACTATACCCACCAACCCCGGCCTACGTGTCTGTACACAATTGTTTGACCCCCACCCCACCTGCATGGCACAGCATTATAGTTGAAAGTTTCGAATCGAAAACAGGTTGAAATTGTATAGTTTGATATTCAAAGCAGTATCTTGTTGTGAAATGTGTTCGATTTAGACCAGAAGGCACATACATTCTTACTATCGGTCGAATTGTTATAATAGACTGTTCAAATGGTTATCGGTTGCAACTCTTCAACTTTTGGGGGTACGTGTCAGGTTCGACACCCCAAAAGTTGGAAAGTATGAGATACCAGTTGGAAAACAAAGTTGGTACAAGTTTGACTTGGAGATTTTAGTTGTGGGGTGGGGGGGGGGTGCTGTTGTAAACTTTAATATGGACATCACGCTTGATGGAGACCATCTAATCACGTCCCTGCATGTATATAGTGCACATAACAACGCGTGCATTATTACTTTTATGTTAGCCCTTGCCATACTAAATACTCAAGGCTACATATGAGGGCTGATATCAGGCCAATAATATCAAACCAACCAAGTAATATCCAATTTATTAATTAGATCACCTACCCTTTATTTTATAGCATTGAAGTAGATTTTAGGCATGTCGTAATTAATTCGTTAAATTACTCGTATTGGAGATGTCGAAAATCGATATTAGCCTACTCGTATTGGAGATGTCTAAAATCGATATTACTCGGTTTAAGGGCGATATTAGCCTAGTTCGATAACATGCTGTTCTGGACAAAAATGTCATATCTAATTAATAATTATATATATATTATCTGCTTATTTTTTCCAGATAAACGATATTACAAGTGTTCATATAGAAAGGCTTTGGACTGAAGATTGCGAGTCGCTTTAAGATGGACTTGTGCTGGATAATTTAAATCCACTTATTATGGGGTTTAAAGTACACTAGCTGCAGCGTTCACACTCCATTGTGAGAACTAATTTAACGCATGCTTCATTGTGACCAATGGTATTAAGTAATGCGAGATAACTCTATCATGAGTTCTCCGATCATATCTGTTGTTAATTTTTGACCGAATATTCATCAATACAATCATCAACTACCTTTATGCTACCATAAACAGAATCAATATGGAATCCAACTACATGCATATTACATAGTGAAGATATAATTCGATGAAAAACAATACTTAATGCATTATAATGTATGTCATAGTGTACATATATACTTTGACACCACAGACATTGATGTGCTACGCTGGATGACCTCGATTCGACCGACTTTCTCTTAACAACAACAACAACAACAACACCGTCGATGTTTGACATACGTTCGTATGTCTTCATTGGCGGGATTTTTGCGCGGGCGGTGAAGATCAACATCGTCTGTAATATTATAAAAATAAAAAAGTGTCCCTAATTGAGCATAATCCAGCATAATCAGGAAATAAAAAATATTAAATAATAATTATTAATATTTCCCAACAGCATGTCAATTTGTTTTTTTTTGATTTCATCACCCATGGTTAGGTGGTCCCGTTGTGATGCTGGTGGGTCCTCCTGCATTGATATGATGCTGGTATGCCGAACTGATGCTGTTGTGAAAATGTAGCGTTATTTTTTCTAAAGTTGTCATTTTGCGGTATTTTGGCTCATACGAGCGATTTGAAGATAGCGTCTGCGTGAAACATTCTGGAACATATATTTTTTTATATTTTAAACTTGGCTGCTCATGTGTTTGTAAAACGACACAAATAGCAATTTTGATTATAGTCGTTTCGCAACAACCAATTTTAAGTGTCATTATTTAAATAGTTTATAATATAATAATGTGTTTGAATGTTTTTACTCTTTTCGTTCAGATTTGTCAAAGGGCGTGAAATGACAACTTAAAAAAAATAACGGTACATTTTCTCAACATCAAAAGTTTGGCATACCGGCATCATGGCATTTCCACGAGAACCAACCAGCATCATATATATCACATTATTAACATTTAACCGGGGTGACATAGGCCATACCTTTTATATGTCATATCTAATCTCGCGACCCCATCACGACCACTCACGTTGAAATTTCTTCTATTGGCCTAACTCGTAACACACGTTGATTGGCGGCACTAATAAATGTTTGTATGTCGTTTTCCAAACACACGAGCAGCCAAAGTTAAAATAAAAAATAAATATATCGATGAATGAATGTTTCATCCACACACTATATTTATCTCAAATCGCTCGTATAAGCCAAACACCGCAAAAATGACAACTTTTTAGAAAAAAAATACAGCACATTTTCCTAACAGCATCAGTTCGAACTACCAGCACCATACCAATTCAGGAGGACCCACCAGCATCACAACAGGACCACCTAACCAGGGGTGATGATATCAAAAATAAATTTTATTTGTAATCCTGTTAGGGAATAGTTTGTATTAGGGTACGTTCATACACTGGCAAGTTTGTACTGTGTGGTTTGCAGGCATTTTGTCGTAGAAAACGATATGGTGCCAGAATATGAACGGAAACAAGCATATAAGATGCAACTGTAACACAGCTAACTACCTGCGAAGTAAAATCTCTGTAGTTCCACCTGTAGCGATGCTTGCGGAAGTTGCCAGTAAACAGCATGCAATTATCTCGCAAGAATAAATCATACAGGTAATTGAAGGCAAATGACAGTAGCATCGTTACAAGTGGAACTACATAAATTTTACTTCTCATGTCGTTCACTTTGGTAAAGATGCATGTAGTCTGGCACTATGTGTTTTTTTAATGCGAAATTACCACAAAAACATACCGTGCAAACTTGCCAGCGTATGAACGTACCCTTAAATAGCATTAGCCTGATTATTTGCAAACTTTTTTATTTTTATACTGTTACAGACGATGTTGATCAGCATCGTCTGTGCAAAAAATCCGCAAATGAAGACATACGAACGTATGGCAAACATCGACGGTGTTGTTTTTGTTGTTGTTGGTGCGTAAATAGAAAGCTGGTCGAATCGAGGTCATTCCGCGAAGCACTTCATTGTCTGTCGTGTCAAAGTATATATGTACACTATAACATACACTATGATGTATAAAGTATTGTTTTTAATGAAATTATATCTTCACTATGTAATATGCATGTAGTTGGATTCATAATTGATTCGGTTTAAGGTAGCATAAAGGTAGTCGATGACAAATTTGTCAATATATTCATCAGTTGTTTTGTATATCCTGTATCTGTCTTCTTATCATATCATGTACGTCCAACATGTACATGCACTGTATATACGCATGTCAATAAATTGCGTTCGGGCCACCTCGATATTGGTAATTAAAATGCAAATACATTAATGTTGTGAGATCAACGGAATCAGTCTTTGTAAACACACACTCATACTGACATACTGATATATGTGGGTATGTATATATTGAAGTCTTAAAAAATATGACTTCGAACACGATGTTTGGGTTCCAAACAAAAAAACCCAGCTTTTTGCACGGCATGGGACAGAAGAGTGTTCCGTTTTAGTATAATCCTGGTATTATAGAAATAAAGACCGTAATGTTCCACTTTTCTGCGAAAAAATGAAAACAGCTGGAAAATGGTTGTGATCATGCCGTGGAAAGTATTTTTCAGAGCATATACCAGCATATACAGTATTATCACTTGAGTATTACTAAATTTGGCCGTATTACCACTTGATTTTAGAGTTATCCATCTTCATCCGCAATTTTGTCCGAGACCGTCTGTTTGACGACTGTTTTCTGGGCCTCAAATAATTGCACATCTCGAGAAACAACAAACTTCAAAAATTTATATCTGATCACTCCGAGCTTTGATGGGTGGTTTCCTCGACTCGAATTAAATATTTTTACCGCCGAAGCCAAACGAAATAGTAATTTGGGAGCAAGCCTTGAAATAGTGTGTCTGTCATTTGGTGAATTTGGTGATGCTAGCCCGCTATGCGGGGTAGCATCATTAAATTCACCCTCTGGGGACTCTCCCCAGATGGAGGCAATAAAGAAATATGTATAACAATTAAACAATCACCAAACAATTAAACAATCACCAAACAATTAAATGATACTAGGACACACCAACACAATTTTGTTTAGCTACAGTAATGCTCTAATTAATCGACCTCTTAACCACAGCAGAATTATCGGTAACTTTTCAGGATTTAGTCTAAATATGGCTTGTTGCCATTCATCGGAAAGCTCTCGACGAGAGCTTTCCGATGAATGGCAACAAGCCATATTTCCGACTAAATCCTGAAAAGTTACCGATAATTATGCTGTGGTTAAGAGGTCGATTAATTAGAGCATTACTGTATATACATGTAAACACTACCACTATATATCCATAATAGTAATCCACCTCCGATCCATCAGATTACACGTATATACGATCTACATCTAGCTTGCTATAGGGGTGTCAACTTTATAAAGCACTAAGTCAGAGTTTCCTGAAATGAATGGCATTGAGTGACCAATATTTTCAAGTTTCTTCAGGAATTAAAAAGTGACTTGTCAAAACTTTTGTCAAAGTAAATTATTTTTTTCCATTTGGCAAACTGCAGCCCGAGCCTGACTAGGGAACATGTCTCTATTCCGAAGGTTCGATATTCCGAAGGTTCACTACTCCGAAGGTTCGCTATTCCGAAGGTTCTCTATTCCGAAGGTTCGCTATTCCGAAGATTTTATGTTTTTAAAGGTTAATTCTATATTCAAGTATTGAGAGGGTTCTTTATCACGAAGACTCTTTTTTATGAAGGAAATAACTTAAAACATTGAAACAATAAATGTTATTTTTTATTTTTTCGCTGGTTTCCTTGAGATTTAATGTCATTACGTATGACGTTATTTTCCAATACATATTCACGTCAGGCAGCCCACACAATTGCTTATTCCATGCGATTTAATGTCATCGCGTATGGCGTTATATCTCAATAATCTTACAGGCAACAATACGCCAGCTAATTAAAGGCGGGATTAAAACAGCGGGACAGTAACTCTTAATGAATACTGCGAAGCAGAATGTCGTTGAATAGACGGATATGAGTTGAACCTAAATGCAATTGTGAATTTGTATTGAATTGTAAGGCCCATGCACTTAATTTTCGAGTCATCGACTATTTTGTTAGTGCCTTGATATCAGGTTTTAAACACAATCTGTGCCATAAAATATGATTAAAACACTATATATAGTTCATCACAATTTCAAACGTCTGTATCAGAAGATGCCCCTAGAGAAATAGAAAACATCTTAAATCATAAAAAGATTCCCCCGTTATATGTCATGGCTCTCAGAATGCAACATAATTCCACCTAATGTATTTTCAATTGAAGGGGAATAACATTATCTTTAAAATACAGAGTTATAACTCCCTCCATTTAAAATAATACACTTTACTTTGCGCAACAAAATCAGATGAACCTTAAGCACAAAAACAAGTGGTTAGCCCTGCGTTAACTCAACAAAACAACATGTTCACAGTTTATTACACCGGATAAGCTGATAATACAGTGTTAGAGAGCTTCATATTTCAATGGTATATATAGTGGCATATATTTTATATATGTGATCAAAAGGGGGTTCGAAAATTAAGTGGGCCTTGAATGTTGATTTTTTTTTTTTCAAATACAGATTGCCAGTTCGGAAAAACTATATCTCTTACATGTAGTTTATTTCAGTCATCGTGTTTTTACTTTCCATAATGAACGATAAACTGATACTCTTTTCTTGCTATTAATAACCGATATCTAGGACAATTTGGGAATTAGAAGTGGATGTATAAATGTAATATATATGAATACTAGCGTAATCGTATTTTTCATTCCTCGTGTGGTTTTTGTGGTGGGGTGCAAATTTTGATTCATTTCTGGTTAAATACGCCCAGAATAGAAAACCTTCGGAATAGCGAACCTTCGGAATTATGAACCTTCGGAATAGGGAACCATCGGAATAGCGAACCTTCGGAATAATGAACCTTCGGAATAGAGAACCCTACCCGCCTGACTATACCTGGTTTTCGTTTCAGGAACAACTAAGTGTTATGGCGACCTGGGTTGCTTCAGCACGGGAGGAGTATTTTTCAGCTCGCATCGACCACTCAGCTTCGTCCCTGCATCACCGCAGCATATAAACATTCAATTTCTGTTGTACACAAGACAGAACCAACTGCACCAACACTTCCTCAAAGTTGATGATATTCAAACAATATCTACATCACACTTCGACCCCAAGAAGAACACTATCATGATATCACATGGATTCTTGGAGAATGGATTTGTTGAATGGATGAAGGTTGGTCGCTATCACACACACACACACACACACACACACATATATATATATATATATATATATATATATATATATATATATATATATATATATATATATATATACTAGAAGGTGACCCGACTTCGTCCGGGCTATTCAAAAACCAAATTTCAAGTCGATAGCTAGCTCCACCCGTTTCCGAGATCTGGCCTGCGCATGCGCGAAGCTGGCGTCGCACGGGCTCGGCGACCCGATAAAATTCGTATCCGGGGCAAGATACATACACATACCAAATTTCAAGTCGATAGCTCCACCCGTTTACGAGATATATAGCACAATGTCATTTGCGGATACCTCGGCCGGTGATGAGTTAACGCGACATCGACCGGTTAAGAGTTAACGCGATCACGTCACGATTTGTTGATGGCGTAATATATTTACGCAATGTTTTTCGATGAGCGAAGCATGGTCCTGTGTTCTTCCCGATAATTAAGGTAGAAACTTTAAACGTACACAGGCGTGTGATACATCATTGGAAAGATGAAGCGCCACAGATTGTAACGGTGCAAATTATATGACTGGCAATTTATTATTCGCGCTATATCGAATCGATTTGTGAGCACCGAACTGAAATATATTAGCGCAAAACGGCGTAAAAACAGATTTGACCTCGGCACGTGAAAAGTTGAGCTCGGATCTGAAAATTAATAGGCCTATGCCACTTCCCGACATAAAATACCCCCACATACCAAGTTTCATCGAAATCGGCTCGGTCGTTTTCGAGTCCATCGCGATCACACACACACACACATAGACACACAGATCTTCCAAAATATAATAGATATATATATATATAGAGGATCTCACATGAGTTTCTATTTTATACGGAATTTATCAACCGAGTTCACTAAATTCGATTTGAGCCGAGGTTTACCGAGGCTCAAATAGAATTTAGAGGACGAGGTTGATAAATTACGTATAAAATAGGACGAGTGTGAGATACCTTTTATCACATGATCAAATAAACCCGGAGCAACGCGAAATATTCATCGAAAACAACAATCATAAACTACAGCGATCGCAAGTTATTTGAAGAACGCCGTGACGTCATCGCACGCGCTGATATTAAACGTGTCTATTACCGATAATTATGAAACTGCTTTTATGGCCAAATTATGTGATAAATATATATATTACGTGCTCATTCCGCCAGCACAAAAATTATATTTTACGACCAGCCAGGGTTGCATTTTTTTCCGAACACTAGGCGGGGGGGGGGGGGTGTGGGTGGTTCAGCAGCCCTGCTTACACAATTTTCCCTGGCCCCGTAAATATTTCCTGGAGTCATTTTTCTTCAAAAATAATGGGACAAAAGGTTTTAAGAATCTATTATGTAATAGGTATGCATTTTACTCTTGGTAGGGGGGTTTGAATTCATCATCTGTTAATAGTGAGGGATGACACCAATTGGTAACAAAAAGGTCAGCTTGCTAAATGCTTTCATCAAGGATCTATCAATGCACATTGACATGGAAAGGCTCAGATTTAAATAGTTCTATTAAAAACATTTATTCATGATGCGGAACATAGATCGGTTATAGATCAGGAAAACTGAGTAAAATAGTAACCCCGGGTCCCTATCCCAGAATATGAAAAAAATAAAAATTAGGGGGTGGTGGCTATATTCAACGACATTGCCATTTCGTAAAACACGACATCTGAACTACGCAAAATGTTAACAAAAAGTCCTTAGATTCATTCGTCCAGAACAAATCACGATAAACAAATGAGAATCGTTTCGCAAATGAAAGTCACTTTATTTAATTTAACGAAAAAGAATGGCATTGGGTGCTAACAATTTTGATAAAGAATTTATTTTAATTTCGGTGCTGAGCAAGTTTATTTGCCGTGAGCCCGCAACCGAGTGTTTCAAACTAAACCACTTAAATTAATTTTAAGACTCACTGAAGTAATAGAAAATAGGGCATCATGAAGAAAAGTGACGCCTTTTTCTGCAACTTACATTCATGATTGGAACAACAATTAAAGAGCATTCTTTGTTAGTTTCTTCCTGATATGGTAAAAGTAAAAAGTCTTACATATTCTGAACTCTGCAGGGGCCAGTACTAAAACACTTATTTACGTGTAAATTACAAGCCGACAAACATGAAACTTTGGAAAGTGATGGGTTTAACCCTTTCAGTGCCAGGTCCGATTGTTGTATCAACCCATATACCCTGTGCCAATGCATTCTCTTATATATGCGAGTCGACCATAGGCCACCTCGCATATATAAGAGAATGCATTGGCCTAACAATTTTTCATCATTTGTTATTATTTTTTACAATTTTTTACAATTTTAATTATTTTTTTCTTATATTCTTTAACAGACTTATTTTGCAGGTTTAGTGCCAGGGAATCTTACGTTTTTCATGGGTATCAAAAGTATCACTATGAATACTTGGTGATAGTTTTGAGTTATAACATGCCCCTAAGGTTTTATCCAGTTTGTTTTTAAATTCGCTATAGCATGCTTAAGCATACCCCAAAACAAAATTCAACCCAAAAAATCTATGAAAAAAAAAAAAAGGGTTAATTCATAGCCGTACGGGAACCCGAACTGCGGGGGGGGGGGGGGGGGTGATACTTTTTGCCCGAATTTGTTTACATGATATATTCACGGTTGTAACACAGTTTTCATACAATATACCTTGTATATACACAGACATATAACACAATAGATTCAAATTAACTTTAAGTATACATAATTCGGGTACAAATGTGAAAATTACTGTAAAATGCAAAAATTTCCCCCCAATTTGCCATTATTTGACCGAAAATATCTCCAATTTGCCCGAGCTTTCAAACGTTTGGGGGTAGCTGCAGCCCTCCCAGCCATCATGGCCCGTACGGCGATGGCCGGTTTATTGCCCTATATATATATGCACTCTAATTCGCGGTGGGTAGCGGTAAATTTTACCCAATGCAATGTTGGGCAATGTTTTTACTCAACGCAGGGTGACAACATTTTACCCAATATTAATTTACCTTCTGCGTTGTGCGATTTTTTGTACCCGAGCGGTAAATTATTACTCTGCGTTGAGTAAGACATTGCCCAACATTGGTTAAAATTTACCAAAACGTCCGCGTGATGATATATGCACCATTGTGTTGGGTAAAATTTTACCCAACGCGATTTAGAGTTTAGGCGGCTTGTTTCCTTCTATTGATATTGTGCGAACATAAAGTGTCACTAACAAGAATCCCGCCATAGATAGATAGTATGGATAGATAGAAATTTATTTAGTGACATGCGTTAATATATGCATGGTAATTTCATAATGGCAAATACATTTGCACCCGGCCCATATGACCGACAGGTCGATATACATTTTGTATTATGTATATTTGCATTGCGTGGCGTAGATTGCAAAGTTTGTCTTGTTTAATATGATTTATACAATAATTTAGTAATTTAGCAATTAAAGTTTGCAAATAAAAATTGTGCTATTTATATACAAGAGAATGAATTTTTTTTTTAACACCATGCATTGGATCTAAAGTTTATTTTCAAGAAAGCACTTGCGTCATTTATATAGTATATATTGCCGATTATACTACTCGAAATTTTACCTCTTGTAAATGAAACATGTAGAAGTTTTATAGTAATAATACGAATATTTTTAATAGAGACCTTTCGAAAAATCACGATTACGATTACGGATATGGATAATATCCTGCCAGTATACGGCCGAAAATAGATCTTTACGCACTGGGGTTCTCATGTGAGACGAAATATACCTCACGCAGTTATTAATTATACGCGTATAGATGTGTCAAGGATGCGCCACCGGTCATGCTTTTAGGACGCTCTAACTTTATCCGTGTGGCGCATAACACACGGATAAGAACATGGGGTCTGAAAGAGACACACATTACCTTTTCCATCAAATGTATATGTAACTGATTATATTGTGTGGCATATGCCGTCTCACCGATTAACCATCGTATGTAAATTGTGATGGTGTCCACATTACTATAGGATATATATCCTATATCCGTAATCGTAATAGTGATTTTGCGAAAGGTCTCTAATAACACTCGGTTGATTTGTTATTATGCTACTTTTTCACTCTCTTGTAAAAATGCGCGCATTTCACATATGCTATCCCACGGTTCATGCGGAATTTACTTCTTTCAGCATATGAAGGATGAGTTGCTCATTAATGGCGACTACAACGTTATTAACATCGACTGGGGAGGTGGTTCTTCTCTGCCATACACTCAAGCCACAGCCAACACCAGAGTGGTCGGGGCTGTCATTGCCAAACTTATCAAAGAAATGATGGTAAGTCAACAATCCGTTAACATTTGTCGATTAGAGTTAGCCACCTTAGACTTTTGCTGGAAATAATGTCTATGAACTGTCATGCAGATAAATTTCTCCAGATATCCAAGCGACCGAATGCATTATGCTGTATCACATATAATGTGAAGACACGCATAGTGGTCATTTCATATTAATTATTCTGATGTCATATCCGGTGAAAAAAATTTGCCCGAGAAGTGTCCGAATTTTGAGCTTTCAATGCAATGTTGGGCAATGTTTTTACTCAACGCAGGGTACCAACATTTTACCCAATATTAATTTACCATCTGCGTTGTGCGATTTTTTGTACCCGAGCCGTAAATTATTACTCTGCGTTGAGTATAAACATTGCCCAACATTGGTTAAAATCTACCAAAACGTCCGCGTGATGATATATGCACCATTGTGTTGGGTAAAATTTTACCCAACGCGATTTAGAGTGTAGGCGGCTTGTTTCCTTCTATTGATATTGTGCAAACATAAAGTGTTACTAACAAGAATCCCGCCATAGATAGATAGTATGGATAGATAGAAATTTATTTAGTGACATGCGTTAATATAATATTATGCATGGTAATTACATAATGGCAAATACATTTACACCCGGTCCATAGGACCGACAGGTCGATATACATTTAATATTAAGTATATTTGCGTTGCGTGGCGTATATTGCAAAGTTTCATATTAATTATTCTGATGTCATATCCGATGAAAAATGATGAATTTTGTGAGTGCATAACATTTGAGCCATATTTGTATCTATTAGCTCAAGTTGACAACTATATAACGGCAGACTCGGGGAGGGGTGGTAACACATTTGGTATTTTTTTTTGCATCTGGTATTTTCGGAGAACCACCACCCAAATGCACTGTTTTACTCCCATTTTGCTTTCTGACACCCACCCCCCTCAAATTTAACAAATTTTGGTCTAAAACAAAATAAAACCCTACTGATATCACTCATATATGGCTGAGAAATTATCTTCTTTAGTTCAATTGACAGTTTAACCTGTTTCAGAAATTTTTTTAATTGAGAAAAAAATGGTTAATACAGACAAATTTGAAGATTTTTTTCAAATTCTGGCTGCTAGGCGTTCGTCTAACACATATATATATATATATATATACATGCATTGGAATTTCCAGGTCAGTGTGTGGTGAGAGTAAGCTAGGTCTACATGAGTGGCCAAATTCCACAATGCTAAATGGAAATTCCAAAGCATCGATATAGTGGACAAATAGAGTAAACCCACGAGCTAGAAGCTGATAGATAAATAAAACACCAGTGTAAGATATATGCATCCAATTTTACAAAAACAAATTATATATATTCCAGCATATGCCCTGCATGTCCAGTGAGATATCGCCCCCACCCCGCAACTACAGTAATGCCCTAATTAATCGACTGCTTAACCACAGAAGAATTATGGGTAACTTTTCAGGATTTAGTCGGAAATATGGCTTGTTGCCATTCATCGGAAAGCTCTCGGGGAAAAGTTACCCATAATTCTGCTGTGGTTAAGCAGTCGATTAATTAGGGCATTACTGTATTACTTCAACCGAACATGTGTTTTGGCTATTTGGCTGTAATACATTTTAAGCTGATAACATATAAGGACAGGCGAACCCAACCTTGACCTTCGAGTCACTGTTGACGTTGTGTAGACATATCCAGGGCATATCAGCTGTTAAGCTCTAATGCAACTAGAGTTGATATATTTTGAAAATAAATACTTAGAGAGGATATTTACCGGGCTGAAAATTTGCCTGCAATTGGAAATATTATTTTATAAATTGCTGATATCAGCAAACCAATGTCATTGGGCAGGATACACACAATACCATAATATCTGATTATGTTCTGATTAGTCTGTCAAACAGCCCATTATCTAGCATTATTCCATACCACTTCTGTTAGTCTACTGGAGCAACTTCTATTATACTAAATGATAAACAGTCGCTATGTCAGACTTGGATGATTTAAGTGTTGTGATAGAGTAATACTTCAACTAAGTTGATAGGCATGCACATAATTCTCCGATTAGCTTGATGCGCTGCTGGCAGTTATTTTCTAGCCATTGATAGTCACATTAAAGACATATTATGTACTTGTTCGGGTGCTTGGAACTGATAAGTTAGTATTCAGGTACTATGCCAACTGGAGGAATGTACTATTCTACTAACATAGCAGAAATTCTCACCTAAATCGACCATAACACTCAAAAGAAAACATCGTCTGAACTATGCTCAATTGTAAATATTTACTACTCGATTCGGGACGCATCTATCGGCGACAAACTAACGAAAACGATTTCGCCATCGACAGTCATTGAATTTAGTTAATATATAAGAATGATGGTGCGTGTTGTCAATTTACATATAATATTTGTAAAACAACTACTTTGAACAAGATTATTCTCCAATTCTATATTTGATCACCCGACCGGAGTGTTTCACATCATTTGAGACAGTTGCTCGCTCTTTTTCCATGCACGGGTCTTAGTTACATCAGGACAAGTTTATTAATTTTAGTTTTGTATTTCTCGACGCTTCTTTCAGAATGGTGTCAGGAAGGAAGTCTTTAACCTCACGTCCCATATGCAACATGCCATAACTTAATGTCATATCTACTAAGACCCATATGAAGCCCCAGTAACATAAATATGTTATTTTTGTGGTTATAATATGTTTTAAACTCATACAAATAACAAATATGGCCAAAAAAGGTCTTTAGTAAAACAATTGCATGATGTTGTTTAAAACATGCGTTTGTTTGCATGACTCTCGGGCCACCAACCAACCCCGGCATACATTCCTGCAAATTGTGTATTGCCCCCATGGCAGACTGCAGACATAACCTACATGTTGGTTGTATATTCGTCACCAGTCTGTCTTATCGTTGGTGTCCCACGACAGTGTCATGGAAATATTCTTTTCTAAAGTACTTCCTTATCTGAGGAATTGCATGATATAGTTACGTGCATGGGCAAGAATTCGTGCAGGGATATGTAGGACAATAACAACACGATCTAATCTCTGAGACGTAAATACGCCCTGTCACTATATAACTGGCGGCCATATTGGATCTGGTGGTCCGGTTCTGTGGTTTTAGTGCTATAGGTAAAAGTTCTGGAGTAGCATTCCATAGTCGTGAGTAATTCAAAACTCCATATATGGAAATGCTACTCCAGAACTTTGACCTGTAGCACTAAAACCACGGAACCGGGGCTGGAAGAACATCTGAAACCACGGAACGGAGCTGGGTGAATACAATACGGCCGCGACCCAGTGATATCGCTTATAGTCGAATGAAATTACTAGTGCATGGGAGTGATATTTACAATTTAAGGTATACACGTGCAGGTATTATGCAGGTATTACCATGGTAACCATATAAGGTGTACATTAATAATAGGCACTTTGAACAGTCCGACGACAAAACTAGCGATTGATATATATATATATATATATATGTCAGAGTTATGGAGGCACGGACTCAGTATGAGTGTTCATTGCTTCATATTTGCGTGAACAAATTCTCATTTCTTATCGACATAGCCATGTGTCGATCGGAATGGTACATCGAGATGTTCCCCAAACCAAATCAAGCTTGAAAACCGGTCCCGATTTTCATCCATGCCGGGGTTCGAACCCGCGCCAACCTCGTCTAGCCCAGACTGTGATGATCTTATCCACGACCTAACCACCTCGGCTACGGGGACATCCTTAAAAGGAAGCCCTTTCACCGAGAGTTAGGAAGCGTATCAGTCTGAACATGGGTTCGAACCCACTACCTTCGAAATTCTTGATCTGCCATTCTGGAAACATGTCAATGCACTCCCTCCGAAATTGCATCTGTGACCATACGATTACTGGTACTGGCGTATATATATATATGTCAGAGTTATGGAGGCACGGACTCAGTATGAGTGTTCATTGCTTCATATTTGCGTGAACAAATTCTCATTTCTTATCGACATAGCCATGTGTCGATCGGAATGGTACATCGAGATGTTCCCCAAACCAAATCAAGCTTGAAAACCGGTCCCGATTTTCATCCATGCCGGGGTTCGAACCCGCGCCAACCCATATATATATATGTATATATATATATATATATATATATATATATATATATATATATATATAGGCCTACATGCCCACCTACCCAATCAAGGCGGTGGTCATTTTAGTAAGTTGTAGCAGAACATGCAGAAACCATGAACGTCATCTCTCGAATAATTTGTGGTGAATAATTTAATTCAGTATTTTTACCAGCAGAGAAGTGGTTAGAATGTCCCCCACTCTGGGTGGCGGTGTCCACCTTTGAATTTCCAACGGCACCTCCCTTAATTACTCAATCCGATCAGATGTTCCCCATATCATCAAGTTACAACAACAACAACAACAACAACAACAACAACAACATTTCTTCAAACTTACGCGGTAGTTATCAAAATTGATTAATTACAACAAAAATAATGCTGACCACTGTCAACTATGGTATACAATTTCCCAAAACGTGTTATTTATCAACATCTTGTTCAACGAATAATTTAATTCAGTGTTTTTACCAGCAGGGACGTGGTTAGAATGCCCCCCCCCCCACTCAGGGTGGCGGTGTCCACCTTTGAATTTCCAACGACACCTCCCTTAATTACTCAATCCGATCAGATGGTCCCCATATCATCAAGTTACAACAACAACAACATTTCTTCAAACTTACGCGTTAGTTATAAAAATCGATTAATTACAACAAAATAATGCTAACCACTGTCAACTATGGTATACAATTTCCCAAAAGGTGTTATTTATCAACATCTTGTTCAACGAAATTTGGCCGTCTTATCACTTGATTATCACGAAATTTGGCCGTATTAGCACTTGATTTTAAAGTTATCCATCTTTATCCGCAATATGGTCTGTTTGACGAATATTTGCCAGGCGGAAAAAAGTACATATCTCGAGAAATAACAGATTTCAAAAATCGATATCTGATCACTCTAAGCTTTGATGAGTGGTTCCTCGACTCGAATAAAATACCACAAAACACCACAAAAATGACAACTTTAGAAAAAATAACGGTATATTTTTTTAACAGCATCAGTTTGCCCTAACAGCATCATAGCAATTCAGCAGGACCCACCAGCATCATGGCACATTTGCAGGACCACTTGACCAGGGGTGTATACCAAACTCGCATGCAAAAAGCAATGGACAGAGGCAACAATCTCGAAAACATATATACATAAATGTGTCCACCAATTTACTATGAAATGAAATTAAAACATACTGTGAAAAAACATTTCACAGGAACGACGAAATGTTTGGTTGAATTCAACTTGTACAGTTTCGGGTTTTCGTGCTTTCAAAACAAACCCGAATGCTGCGCGTTTCGATTTATCGAACTAGATTTCAATACGTTCTTGTGACGATTATCTTTCTCTTGAACTGTTTGTCGGTAAGTTGATAATCATAATTATTTGTGACCCGCCATATCAAATCCAGTCGGAAGTCGGGATTTTTTTTACCCTGTGCCAATGCATTCTCTTATATATGCGAGTCGACCATAGGTCGCCTCGCATATATAAGAGAATGCATTGGCTTAACAATTTTTTATCATGTTTTTTAAATAAATGTTTCTTATAATTTTTAGGACATAAAATAAAAAAAACATTCATTACCATGCAGGGAGTCCCACACATATATAGAAGCACATAGAAGAGTGTCGTCTGCTCATGTTTGTCTGGAGCTCTGTATGGGTGAAATTATAAAATTGTTAGGCCAATGCATTCTCTTATATATGCGAGGCGACCTATGGTCGACTCGCATATATAAGAGAATGCATTGGCACAGGGTAAAAAAAATCCCGACTTCCGACTGGATTTGATATGGCGGGTCACATTTGTTCTCAGTATAACGAGTTGTACATGATTGATATTAACGTCTTATGGCGGGAATTTGAACAGTCCAGCGGTAGGATACGGTTATGTAGTATGCATGCTACAAGTTCGAATTTTTCAGTGAAATATAATAAATAGAGCACGTCTTGTCGTTGACTACGCGGGTATAGTGCCCGGTGGCAAGTCATGCTCTATTTATTAAATATAGACCATATTTATCTATCAAATTTGGATGCGTATACAATTAGATGTCAGAAACAATGCACGTGATATTCACATTCCAAACGTTAAAGATGTATTCGGATTCCAGAACTCCAATCACAGAAAAACCATACAATATCTAACAAAATGACATGGTACGTGCTAATTTCACTTTATCAAACTGATATTTTAGGACTCAGCCATTACACCCATTTGAAGAATTCATAATAAACTATTAAAATATCCAACAACATTGGTTTTCGCCAACGAGGGTAAAAAGAATGGCTTTGCCGTGCTGGCAATTTTAATACAAAATTGATTGAAATAACTGAGTTGAGCATGTTTATTCGCAGTGAGCTTCAATTCACTTTAAAAATCAAATGCTGCATATTATACGAACTATAATTACTAATAGCGAACAAATGCCTTTTTATAGAAAATTGTAGTGATAAATATTGCTGTATTTCTCAATCTTGAAAACTATATATGAAATAAATGGATACAAAATTCACGATAAAACAAGATAGTGTCTTTCAAATGGAACTTGTCATCCAAAATGTGCTATTTTGCACTCTATAATAAAACTATAAGCAAAATAGGTTATAGTCTGGAATCTGGAAAAGTTAAAAAAAATAAAAATTGTTTTTAAATGCAATGTAACAATTACCATGCAGTGGATATTTACGACTTTCTCACTGGGTATACCAAATTTGCACAATTTGTGATTGTTATTAATATGTTCGTTGTAATGGGGTTCAACCATCTATAATGATATTTTCATGAGTATATATGCCAATTATTGCACCCTTAATTGCAGGAGCATTTCAGTGCAGATCCAACGAAGTTTCATATAGTGGGACATAGTCTCGGAGCTCATGTAGCAGGATATGCAGGGGAACGTGTGCCGAACCTTGGTAGGATTACAGGTAGCTATATACATATATGTTTGAACTCATGTGACCCCCATCATATCTAAATAGTCACGTACAACATAACTTGTGACCAAAAAAACAACAACAACGACGACGACGACAGAAACTATACAAAACAGGTGGAGCAACAACAACAACAACAACAACAACAACAGTAACAACAATAAACGACAATCTATAAACCATATAATATGTACATGTAGTAGCGAAGCTTTTTCAACATAGTTGAACAAATTTTTTAAAGTAAGTAATTCAACAACAACAACAACAACAACAACAACAACATCAACGATGACGACAACGACGATGACAGTAGCCACAAACGTAGAAGAAGAAAAATAACAGCAGCAACAACATCAATCTAAAACGGATACTATGTTGTCCGATGATTATCACTCACATCTTAGAAACAATTTAGCCATTTACGGTGGTTTGCCCAAATTGAATGTCAAAAGGGCGTGCTCGTAAAAAATGTTGTATATATATTTCATGTGCAGGTCTCGATCCGGCTGAGCCATACTACCAGTACACAGATATATCAGTCAGACTGGATCCATCAGACGCAAACTTCGTCGATATTCTCCACACTGATGGCATATCGATGTTCAAGTTAGGTGAGTTCCATAATGCGCTGGATAAAATATAGTCCCTCAATTAGCATCGCTCTTATCGTTAAAACTGCTGATTAACATGAAAAATTGCCACCTCAAATAGAAATAAATATGCACAACAATTAGTTTCTGCATGTACCTGATGTCTTTTTTTTTAGATGTTTACCACTTACAAATTGCGGTTTTGATTTTACCGCGAACTTGATCAGTTGAACTTGAAGTTGAATTGAAACAATGGGAAATTGTTTACTCAATGCGATGTATTTCACACCGTGTCTGTCGCGGTTTCATGTCAAGAAATTTGGTCAAATGATATCGAGACACTGACATTGATGGGATATAACGGTGTGGTGTTTTGTTTTAACCGTGAACAATTCATCTTTCTCGCAGCGAAAATTTCATGACCTCTCATTTAATTCACATCCTGTATGTGCTTGACAACAGTATCGCTGCATGTAACAAGAAAACCATAGTCAGAAATGACGCCCTCAAGATCATATTATTACGCATATTTATTATATGATCATAAAATTTCTTCTAAAAGTCCCATACTAAATGATGGGCAAAAGAAGTTGATAAATCACGATATCTACCTGGTTGTTCTATAAATAGGCCAAATAGGTTAATAACAAGATCACGCGACGTCATGAGTTATTAATAGGAAGTATAATGGGTTTTCCCATTGATAAGTAAGGCCGTGTGTATTATCCAATTAAATTGCGTGTATCTGAGCAGCTCACCTGCGGCCTTGGTGAATATTAACTTCCTCGGGTTGATAAATCCTCATGTCAACCTCGAAACCATGCAATAAATGTATAATAAAACGTGAAATATACTGGTTTCATGAATGCACTAACTCAGAATTTCGTTAAAACGAACTAATCCTTAAAATTATAACAACAACTACGGCTTATCACTGAAGATATCTCATTCACCACACCGGAAAGACTCTAAATGATGACCAAAATTCTACTAATTGGATTGAATACATCCTCCGATACTTCACAATGCGACCTTTAGTCTACATTCTAACTGAGACATACTTCATCAGCAATGTTGGCTGTTATATTATGCAGTGTGTTCCCGCAATAAAATCTTCAAGAGTGGCCCAGCCATTGTTCACGCCTAAATATCGAAAGCACTTAACGCGGTCATAAAAGTTACATACTGCAAGAATGGGACATCCGCGAAGATACATTCGAGAATGTATACACCCTGCAAAAGGTCTAACCGGTACGCAATACAGCGAGTACGTTATTAATCGATGTTACCCCATGTAACTTCCTTTTTAAAAATAAATTTTATTCGTCAACAATAACACAAATATCGAATATAGAAACAGAAAATAGTTCATAAAAACAAAGTGCAAATTCAATACATTTATTATATATTTCTATTTGATTATTATATATTATTATACGGTATATATCACATATGCAACGTCAGGCATTGTTGATTTATCCTTTCTTATCGAAAATGATACCTGATGTTTTGGTTATATTACTAATCTTGGAAAATATCCCCAGTGTGGGAATAGGACATTACTCTTCTTTCTACTACAATTTTCTAAAATAACTCGCATCGTGTGAAACCCGAAATGTGTTGTTCTGCGAGATACACCCATAGCTCCTATCACAGGCCAAAACACATTCACAGAACACACCATAAGAGGGTGGAAGTGTATATTATATGGGGCTCGTTGATTTTGAACAGGTTATGGTATGATCCAACCTTGTGGCCATGTTGACTATTTCCCCAACGGCGGAGAGACTCAGCCCGGATGCGATAAAGATCCAGTATCTGATGTGGTCATCGAGGGTGGCCTTTATGATGGTAAGTGTTGTTCGTTATATATTTACATACTAAGTGTTATTATCACTAAATCCAGCATTCTGATTGGTCGGCGCCCACGTGGCTAGTTGCAGCTATTTCTCGGTGAATGCGCAACAACGTATAACTGCAAGCTCATAACACCATCGATACGTAATTTGGGTTTGGAAAGACGAACGCGTAATGTTTTGGGCGCATTTGGATTCGCGCAGGATTGACTTAATAAATCATCGGGTTTCAATTGTTCCTGTTAACTTTTGCCAAGGGGGCTATGGAATATTTTGGGCTGGTTTTGTCACGATCCACTTTTCGATTTAAATACATTTACAAAAGTGGCTTTTTCGCTAAATGTATATAAATATAAGGATTAACTGTCATGTGGACTGTTTTTATGGAGATGTAACCGTGAGGTAAGTGGTCATAACTTGTATGTAAAACCCTTCGGGTTTTACACAAGTTATGACCACTTACCTCACGGTTTTCGGGTTTTACATACAAGTTATGACCACCTACCTCACGGTTACATCTCCATAAAAACTGTCCACATGACAGTTAATCCTTATTTCATCCCGTTGACGCGAAATATGTATATTGGACCATATTGATCTGTAATGAGCGACATTGGTTTTCTGATGTTTCAAGGCATTTAACACACCGCAAGGCGAAGTTCACCACTTTCTATTATACATTGGTCTGACCACTGCCATCATGTATACCGAATATAATTAAATCTAACGTTTCTTTATAGAAGACTTTTGTCGAATACAGTTCATTCGTGAGGGTCGGACTTAAATTGCCTTGCATATTTAATTGTACCTAGTATTACAATTGATCTGCGTCACGCATAGAATCCAAGACATTTACGCATATGAGAAAACTACTTATTTTTAAAGGGCGATGGTATTGTACACTAAATACGACCATTCATGTGACCATTTTCTTTTATACTCAACAGAATATATGCAACAAATGAATGAATTTGAGCCATGGATTAGTGCAAAATAGACTCGTGTGCTCTGTGAAAGATGCAAACATGTTAATTATAATGAAAATGAGTTTATGACTCGAGTCATAAACTCATTTTCGTTATAATTACCATGTTTTTAGCATCATTCATATAAATAGAGTTAACAAATAGGTTGAAATTGTTCTCATACAAGTAGTTTAGACCAACAGTTGCACGTTTTCCTACTTCTAACCACGTTGGTCACTTAACGTTTAGACTGATATATGGAATTAGTTGGAATTTGTCTGACCTTCCCAGAGTGGAAATTCCCGAACTTGATAGTTTGTTCTGGTTCAAATGGGGGGAGCTTCCGTTGGAAACTTTACGGTGGACACCTCCCCAACTGAAACACACAAGCCACGTCCCTATGTTTACCATGGGTGTGTGGTTTCTACGACAGGACAAGCTGCGTAAACGTACATTCAGACCGTGTGTCTGAAATTTGTGACCCGCCATATCAAATCCAGTCGTAAGTCGGGAATTTTTTACCCTGTGCCAATGCATTCTCTTATAATGCATATATAAGAGAATGCATCGGCCTAACAATTTTTTATCATTTTTTTTAAATAAATGTTTCTTACAATTTTTATGACATAAAATAAAAAACATCCGTTACCCTGCAGGGAGCCCCACACATATATAGAAGCATATAGAAGAGTGTCGTCTGCTCATGTTTGTCTGGGACTCTGTATGGGTGAAATTATAAAATTGTTAAAGAATACAAGAAAAAATTATTAAAATTGTAAAAAATTGTTAGGCCAATGCATTCTCTTATATATATGCGAGGCGACCTATGGTCGACTCGCATATATAAGAGAATGCATTGGCACAAGGTAAAACAATCCCGACTTACGACTGGATTTGATATGGCGGATCACATTTGTTGAGCGATTGGGGAAATGGAATTGGGTGTTATGCTAATATGCTATGATGTTGGAGAGTCTTGCTAATAAGAAAAAGTACCATTATTTTTTCTAAAGTAGTTATTTTCGCGGCTTTTGGCTAAAACGAGAGAATCCAGGAAATATAATTTGTATATATACAAAATAGAACAACATATATACTGTAAAATGTTTTTAAATAATGGCTGTGTTGGTTGTTGAAGACCGACTATTACCATGATGGCCAATTATGTGGTTTTGCAAACATCAGCGCAACCATTATCAAAGTATTTAAAAATATATATGTTCTTGAACGTTCATACACTCACTGTCTTTTCTTCTAAAATTTTTCGGATTAGCCAATTACCACGAAAGTGCCAACTTTAGAAGTAATAATGGTATACGTTTTTCTCAACAGCATCATTTTGCCATACCAGCATCATAGCAATTCAGCAGGGCCCAACAAAAAAAAAATTATAAAGACCATTTAACCATACTGGGGTTGAAATTAACCATATGTGCACATGTGGTCCGCCAAGAACACTGGACACACCGTGATATATGCTAGCGGCTGAAGCTACGGTAAACCCCAAATAAGCTAAAAACCCTGTCTCTTGAATCATTCTATATGAAAACCGTTCTCATTACCGTCTTCTATTACGTAGAAGATCAGTTCGCAGAAATAGACAGGTCAATTTCAGAACAGAATTGAGAAGCCATTTTTATGACATCACTATATCGGTGAAATGACTCTATAAACCAAATTGCTCTCATGCCATGCCGGATTAAGCGTATAAATTACCAGTCAAACTGTCATGAAATTCTTCATATAGCTGGCTATATACTGCACAATTACGATTGATAATTTCAGGAATGACAGCAAAATTCGATTCTTGTATATTATATATACGCTTATTGGGGCGCTGAAATGCCAATTTTTAGAGTTATTGCTGGCAAATATCAATTGTATAATAACTTATGAAATTTGTGCCAATGCTTTCTCTTATATATGTGAATCGACCATAGGTCGCCTCGCATATATAAGAAAATACATTGGCCTAACAATGTTTTATCGTTTTTTATAAATTTTTCTTACATTTCTTTAAAGGGGTACTGTACACAGAGATAGGCAATTTTTTTATTTACTCCCATTGACATAACTTTCAAGTTAGATTGTGTTCATGTTATATGAGTTTCGTATAAACCTAATTTAGCGACGAAAATATTGATCTTGGAAATACAAATATTACGATTTCAAACTACGCGCCATGTTTTTGACCTTCACCGGAGAAGACGCAGGTTGCAGGATGAACCGGAAGTTCAATTTATGCCTGCAATCTCTTCCATCGAACAATCTCACCCCCTATAAAAATACTAGACGCTTTATGAATCTTGTTTCTTCTCTTTTTTTCCAAATTGGTTATAGCGGGACTTCCTTTTGCATGTAACATGTTTTGTTCGCAACTCAATAATGTTCGTCGTAAACGGCCGTCGGTAAAAGACACCCAACATGTGAGATTTCAAGAACGGTAACTCGTAATGGTATAATTCGCCATTTTATGACTCCAGCCATAACTTCATTTATATTAAATAATTCAATTTGACTTTTATGATAGCCTGTTAACCGGAACGTTTTCAGTAGACATCGTCGACTCAAATACGTTATTTTAAAATATAATATTGATATTAGATCGCAATTGTTACCGGGAATTTATTGAAATTGGCGTACAGTACCCCTTTAACAATGTTATCATTTTTATCATTTTTTTTTTCTTCATTTTTTAACAATTTTTTATAATTTTTTATAATTTATTCTTGCATTCTTTAACAATTTTTATAATTTTTTCTTATATTCTTTTAACAATATTATCATTTTTATCATTATTTCTTATATTCCTTAAAAATTGTTTAAATGTTTTTAAAAAAAATTCTTACATTTTTTAACAATTATAGAAAATAATATAAAATTTGTTAGGCCAATGCATTCTCTTATATATACGAGGCGACCTATGGTCGACTCGCATATATAAGAGAATGCATTGGAACATGGTTTTGGCAAAAATTCAAGGCTGGAGGGGTCAGGTTACTACGATTTCAGATTTTTGCAGATTTCGACCAGGAACCATGTAGTCTATTCAACAGGAGACATTTAGTGCGCATGCAAATAAACAGACACGAGCGTCGCAAAAACAATGACCGACATCTAGATAACAATTTTCCATTCACAAAGCAGTTATATCAAATTTGAGACGAAAATCATTCATTAAAATTAACTTTTTCTTCCATGAACTACACATTTAGATAGTTGTTGTCGAATTTCGCGCGATCGACTGGTCCTTGTCTTTGTTCACCGAAAAAGTTGAAAACGTAGTAACCTGGCGCTTTCTGACGAATTGAACATGCAGCGATGAATGTGCATTTTATAAGTAGTTTGTCCAGGGGGGGGGGGGGGGGGTGGGCCGTAAAAAAGTTGCGAGACGTGGTGGTGGTTTTTTTTTACATTGCCATGTTTTTACACCCACCCACCCTTTCTTGCATTTTTTTTTCATAAAATTTTAGACACCCACCCCAAAACCCCAACGCGTTATGTTGGTCCCCTCTGTAAAACGACCGACCGCTCTATATTGGTCCCTTCTTTGAAAGACCAAATTAAATGTTACTTCCTGTTTACAAACATGTACAAGACAAATATTTTCTTGGCTGATATTTATGCGATAATCAGCAGTAATCAGCGATAATCTCAACTAAATTGAACTCTAAGCAATCAACAAAGGTAGAATATGATGTGATTATATTGGTAAATTTATAACACAGCCTATTCATCTGTGTGAGTAGATGAAAAATATGTTGAATCCCCTGGAATGACAACAAAAAATAACTAGGGCCAGTGTTAGGGCATATAATAGAATAAAAAATTACACAAAATTAAATTTATCTTTTTTTCAGACATCAACCAGCATCAACTAGTAGGCCTAGAGCCTATAGTAATACCAAAAAGGAAAATGTGCATATGAATTAGCTTTTATGTATGTCTGCATGACCACCGACCCGACCTCGCATTACTACTTAGGACTAGGCCTTTGAGTTTGAACGCGGATGGTCAATTTAGTGCCAAATCCATATACACGGATGTGCACTTTAGTGACATGTGACCGTGGAGATGAGGTCACAGTAAGCGTAACGTCATTGTGTTGGTGTAAGGAAGATAACTCCAATTTGGTCTTCTGTTTACAGTATACCGGCTGTACTCTTGATTTACTATTATATGTCTACCTGTGTCTACTATATATTATTAACTATACATTATTCTGATACATTGAGAATACCGGCGGTTATTTGAACGAGTGGGAGCACCGCGCCAGGGTGCTACTAATGCTCTGGGCCATAGTGTTCGAAGGGTTAAAAATAAAATGAGTTGCCCTGCGTTGAGGGTCACATGGCCATAATTGTATCACATATGCTGATATGCAATCACTTTTAGTGTACAAACACTGATATAAATACTTATTTCAAACATTACACTCATGCATCAACTAACTGTATGAATAAAGAGTATAAGAATTATTGTAATTAATATTCTGTCATGAGTTGTTAGCTGATATTGTCAGACTGCATTAAGTTCACCCTGCCCTAGAGCTATCTGAAGTATATTTTTTTTTATTGAACTACACCGTGAACTAGACAATTTTCATTATAAAAACTGCCAAGCAAGCTGAAACAGACACAATAAAAAAAATTGCGCGCAAAAAAAAAATCAATGAAAATTTTGGGACCCACCCCCACAATATTCACTATTTTTCCATTTTATATCAACTTATGGGGGTAATTATAACAATATTGAATGTATTCCTGCTTCTCATATTGCAACAAGCCACAACATATAAACAAATATGTTTAAAAACAGTTGAAAATATGTCAATGAAAAAAAAGTGGTCAAAAAACTGTTTCCTACCTCGGGTACCCACCCACCAGTGTTCACGCTGGACCGAAAAAAACTTTAGCCAAAAGTTCAGCCAAATGAAAATTTTATTAGCCAAATGAAAAAAACTTTAGCCGAATGTTTTTTGGCCAAATTAAAAAAAAACTTTGGCCAAATTAAATCATCGTTTTCTGGTCGGTTCACAATTGATGACTAAAACGTAAAATCTAACAGACACAGGTAAAATACACAATAATTTAAATAATATTTATGAACTAGAAGTATTTTTATATATATCATTTATTAAAAAATTATTAATCTTTATGTGAAAGAGTGATTTGGGGGGGGGGGGGGGGGGGGGGGGTAACCCGGGATTGTCCTTCTTAATTTTGTTTTTGTTTGTTTTATATCAATATTTTGTTTTAAATCATTAAATATTTATCCTTGCGAAAATATCTAAGTGACATCTGGAAACTAATAACTTAATATTGTTACGCCATTATCAAATTACAATCTGTCATAAAAGCATGCATATTATTTTGACTGTATCGGTATTGACGACAAATAGCCACAAAATATCTGTCGTGATTCACATTTGGCTGATTAAGCTATTGTCTTACACTTGGTGCTCATAAACCTCGACCGTCATAAATACAATGTCATCATAAACATGCATTGTGCGGGAGTCCCGTGAGTGACCAGACAGACAATGGGGGATTAGGGGGATTAAATGTAAAATAATAACCTTTTGCTGTTTCGTGCAGAGTGACGTAATCTTTCTCCAGATTAAAACAGCCTGTTACGAACAAATTGCTTATATACCAGCGTCAATGCACACTTTACAAAATATTGCTTTCTTCACATTGTCATGATTCAACCACGGTCGGTTTAATGTCCATGCGTCTTTGAATGTCCGTCTTGTGAAAACTAAAGATGATTGCATATCACTGTGTGATCGCTTGGTTGATAGAGTTGTCGATCGGGTTTCCCTTTGTACTGTCCGCGATCGGGTTTCCCTTTGTACAGTCGGCAATATATTCCCAGTTTCGATATTTTCGGACTAGATCGTTCATATCACAGAATTGAAAACCAACTTGCCAAAATTTATGTTAGATTTGGAAATAAAAATATGTTTACTGTTCACTAATTGTTAGAGCTTACCTTTTGCTGTTACGGAACGATATTTCATAAGTACGAAAATAATGAAATACTTTCGTCACCTAACTTCGTCTTGAATGTCGATCTATTGAGCGCTTTTATTAATTAGCTTTCTGACTCCATGCTTTCAGTCTACATTTGGGGTAAAAAAAAGTTTAGCCAAAATTTTAGCCAAATGAAATTTTTATTAGCCAAATTCGAAAAATATTAGCCATTGGCTAATTTGGCTACCGACAGCGTGAACACTGCCACCCAACCCCCCTACCTCACGTCTCGTAAAAAAAAAATCGCCCCCCCTGGTTTGTCGTTCATATCTGGCACACCACAGCCCTCTTTGATGCGTTGCCTGTAAAATGACCAGGAAAACTTGCCGGTGTGTGAATGTACGCTAATGTATCCATCTCAATATACAACACGTTGTGAGAACGATGGTCTTGTGTGAACGACCTTCGGAATTTAAGTATATTGAACGTAGGCTGTCAGCCAATGAAATTGGATGTATACTGTCATACAACGTACATGGTCTGGGTTCACTCTTGCAACTGACAATGGCTTGGGCAATTCAGAGGAGCGCCAGTAGTTAGATAGGAACAACTTATCGGGATCCAACACACGTGACAAACCTAAGATGAAACATAGTTTAATCGTACCAGAGAGATACACAAAACACGTGCTTTCACAAGCGACAACAAGACAATAATAAAACAGGTCACACACAGCAGAGACCTTAACAAGACGCTCTCGGATATTACACATACATGTACCAATCTAACAATACAATAACAATACAACACCATGGCGCAACCACTTTTCTTTCTTCCCTCTGTCTCTATGTATACTCAACGACATGAAATAAACTAAAATGATGTCCGTGATATAAATCAATGTCGTAATTACTATCATGTAATTTGTTGGTATGGCATCTGTCCAATAAATCAAAAGTATATGTAGGAAACACATGCTGTCTTTAAAAGCATGTCACATCAGATGTAATTAGGTCAAGATGTAACACGCACCCTGTAGTGTTCTTATCACTCATGTGCAACTCACAGCTATTGGAGATTAGCGGACTGTCATCTCAAGTCTTAAGAACTTATGAACCTGAACATCGTCTATCACGGTCACGAAATCTGGGGATTTCTAGAATAGCATAGTCCTTGTCACGGAAATCCATCAGCACCAGTGTTCCAGTACAACCAAAGCAATTGTAGCTGTGTGACGGTAATGGCATAGGTTCACTCTTGCTTCCCAATTCCTGCCCGGCATCAAAATGCAGGTCATGGCGTTGGAACTCAAAACAGCTGGAATGAGCAGGCTTCTGATTGATATCTGAGTGATAGGTATGAACGCATAATGGTGTACCTTCTCCCTCACCACATGCAAAATCTGAACAATCAGGTACTAATGGAATGGTATGTGAGTATAATCATGTGCAACTCAAAACAGCTGGAATGAGCAGGCTTCTGATTGATATCTGAGTGATAGGTATGAACGCATAATGGTGTACCTTCTCCCTCACCACATGCAAAATCTGAACAATCAGGTACTAATGGAATGGTATGTGAGTATAATCATGTGCAACATTCCGACCGCCAATCATTTCTGAATCCATGTGAGGGACATATTCACTATCTCCGTGTCATTTAGAGTGTGTTCCGATGTCACGTCTTCACCAGTGTAAGCGAGATAATGATTATCAGTTGTGTAGGATTCAGTCTGTGAACATGTGGAATGTACATATGGCTGTCCTTTGTCAAGCGAGTTGGAACAATCAGCATTACATAATCCAGTATCACTCTTGATCGAATCTGTATGATGATCATGGGTTTGAATACCACTGTCATTGAATGTGATCGGTTGGTTACTAGCAACTTGCATGAAGCTAGACCTTTGAAATTGAAGTTGATCATCAGGACAACCATACACATAACTTGCACCATCTCCAATGAGAACAACTGCTTTGCTGGGACGCACAGTAATGTCATTAGTCATCATGAATGATAAACCAGCAGAAATGTCGACATCAAGGCTATCAACAACTGCAGCATCTAACAACAGTTCATTGCCATCTCGATTCACTAAAACTTCTGTGAACCCAATAATGTCATAGCGGCCTTTATCTATGAATGACGAAAACTGTATTGAAATGTGTCGAGTAACAGGTAAGCCAAGTGACTGGGCAGCACGTGCACTCACCAAGTTGGCCTCTCTCCCAGAAACAAATGTCATCCGAAGAGACTTGCTCTGGTATTCAACATCTAAATACGGTAGCAGTACCATACTGTGTCATGTAAAGCACGCGCAATGTGCCAATACAATCGACGGGCTTTTCCGACGGCCACGTGCAGCGAAGATATGAAATGTAGATCCAAATATCGACCGTTTTCGAACGTTATTTATCCGGTTTCCGGAATGACGAGAGTCCGTAAACGCTGCCACCACGCCAGTAGTTAGATAGGAACAAAACACGTGCTTTCACAAGCGACAACAAGACAATAATAAAACAGGTCACACACAGCGACATGTTGCTATCAACGCATATTCTTCACAATAAAGACCTGATCCACCCAAAAAATACACCACTTCTTGGAAAATGGGGCTACCTGGAAATTGAAACAGACAAGTTGTCGATAAGATTTAGTATGCATGCAAGAAAACTGACATGATATGTCTGTTATCGTTGCATTTCAATCTAATGGTCTATGCCTAGTTATTTTGTAATTATATCTACCATAAATTTGACGGCATTGCTTCTTCAAATAACCAACAGTGCACTTTGTGTTTTCTTGATAAACTTTTCAGTTCGTCCAAATTCGGGTAGGGAATGTAAACAGTCGACAAGCCGTTATTCGAAAGTCACGTATGCGCAACAATAATACATTCAAGTTAGAGTACACGTGGCACTATTTCCTGCTATATACTAACCGTTGTATATCATTATTATATAATGGGTTTAATGAATGGAATAATGATCGGATCGTGTAATAAGTTGGTATTAACGCAGTTTGTATTGCCGAGTCGATGTTACTGTTGGGTTGCATATGAAGAAAATTTAGCAATGGCGAAATATACGCTATTTTCATTTTGGATTTTGCACAATAATTTTCACTTTTGGCATTTTAATTTCTGGTAGAGTTACACATACCTTATACAGTCAATGACAACTATCATGCATTCCATGACGCGAAGGCCTATACGACGAGTATTGTGTTATCAACTGGTAGGGACGATCGGTCGCCCAAAAACGGGACATGAGGATACACCGGCAATATTTTGTCGATGCCAAAAAATCAACGAATGTTTCGTGTGTCTGGATACAGATGAGTATATAATATACACGCTTCGTACATCTCGCCGCAGTCAGCCCCAATTTAGTGGTTTGTTTCGATTCATCGGCGTTTCGCGACCTTGCCCATATATACGAATCTGGTCACCCTTCATTTGGTTGGATTACAAATCGAAAACGATTTCGCCATCGGCAGTCACTGCATTTAATTAATATAAAAGAATGATGGTGTGTGTTGTCAATTTAGATACAATATTTGTAAAAATAACTACATTGAACAAGATTATTCTCCATTTCTATTTGATCACCCTGCCGGAGTGTTTCACAACACTTAAAACTATTATTTTCACAATATCCAACAACATCGACTGTGCCCTTTCTCAGAACACGACGTCTGAACTACGCAAAATTGTAAACAAAAAGTCGTTCATTCGTCCCGAACAAATCCCCAATCAACAAACGAAATTGATTTTGTCAACCAGAGTAAATATTTTCATTTTATATGAAACAATGGCGTTGTGTTCTGGTAATTGTGATACAAAGTTTATTGAAGCACATACGTTGAGCAAGTTTATTCGCTGTGGGGGTAGCAACAGATTGTTTAACCCTTTACCCAACAGAAGGGCCCTGTGCCAATGCATTCTCTTATATATGCGAGTCGACCATAGGTCGCCTCGCATATATAAGAGAATGCATTTGCTTAACACATTAAAAATTATAAAATTGTTAAAGAATGTAAGAAAAAATGGTAAAAAGTGTTAAAAAAAGATTTTTTTTAGGCCAATGCATTCTCTTATATATGCGAGGCGACCTATGGTCGACTCGCATATATAAGAGAATGCATTGGCACAGGGCATAACTGTAACTATCACAATGTCGTCAAGGAGCCGGTTCCAATGATATCCATATTTGTATGGTTCTATTGAGACAGACCGAAGATATTTTAGGCTGTTGAAGCTTTATTGGGCCGGTTTTGGCCGGTTTGTTGGGTAAAGGGTTAATATCACGTTAACGACACATGGCTACCTATATAGTGTGCTTTTAATTGACCGACTAAGCCTTCGACCGAGAACCCAGAAGTCGTACTATGAAGTCAATATAAGGTGACGTATTTCGTCCGGTATGAAAATACGTGGGCTGCATAATTATGGTAAATGAAATTTATGAGTTCACAAAAATACCAATGGAAATGCCATCTAAATGTGGAGCACATGGCCGAACATAAATATACACATGTGTATCGACGGTGCACATGCTGTCAATATAGGCAAACTAGTCAAATGCACATACAATGAGTTCATAACACTCATATCCCGGCGTTATCGGACGGAAATTGGCAAGTCGATGAACATTCTTGATATAATTCATTTATGCACGCCACTATATATGGAGGGTTATTAGGGTCACAATCCTAACTTCACATTTTAATTCTAACTTAACATTTTAATTCTTACTTAATATTTTAATTCTAACTTAACATTTTAATTCTTATATTTTAATTCTAACTTTACATTTTAATTCTAACTTCATATTTTAATTCTTACTTCATATTTTAATTCTTATATTTTAATTGTAACTCTAACTTTATATTTCAATTCTTACTTAATAGTTTTATTCTAATATTTTAAATCTACTACAAAAAGGTCTAATGTTGGAATTAAAATATAAGAATTAAAATGTTAAGTTAGAATTAAAATGTGAAGTTAGGATTGTGACCCTAATAACCCTCCATACGCCACCTCTAACTTTTTCAGGTGTCAAACAGTTTGTGGCATGCAACCATCTGCGGGCCTACGCATTGTTCAGCGAGTCCATCAATTCACACTGTCCATTTGAAGGATACCAATGTCCTACCTATGATTCATTCAGGGTGAGAAAGCTTCAGTAAAGCTCTAAGTAATCGACTTCTTAACCACAGCAGAAATATGGGTAACTTTTCAGGATTTAGTCGGAAATATGGCTTGTTGCCATTCATCGGAAAGCTCTCCCCTTACTTAGAGCATTACTGTATCTTCAGTTTTTGCATTGAAACATTATGACTACATATTCACACTGAAAAATTGCCCTGGCAAAGTTTAAGGCAATTCGTACCAGATAGCCACATATTGACCATTAGTATAGTCATAACATTGGAAATGTGTCCCTCTATTATTTGTTGCATATGTGTTAAAAAAGTTTTCGCAAAGAAATGAGACAACCACTCTATACGTATACGATATCAGGAATAGACTAAAAGGGATCGCTTCCATTCCATTCTGCATAGAAGTCGCCACAAAATATCTTAATTCTTTGACCAGATAAAGTATTCTGTTGCATATAAATTGTAATTCATTTATCGAACTATTTGGATCCCTAGAACCGAAGTGGGATGTTATAAAAAAATCGACCACGATTTCAGACTTCAAACAACCACGGGGCAAAACATTTGATAATTCTAAATTGCTCAAAAATTATTTGTACATTTATATATCTCTCCTACAGGGTGGTCAATGCGTGCCGTGTAGTGGTAACAACTGCGGGAGAATGGGCTTTCACGCTGACAGTGTCAAGCCACGTGGTGGTCAAACAATGGTGAAATATTACCTACAGACTGGGGGCACAAAGCCGTTCTGCCGTGAGTATACTTCACGCATCTCGACGTCCTTTATACGCTACTTCGTGCATTAATTTCCACTCGCGAGCACGTTAAAGATTATGAAACCCACATGCAACACATTCAGCTCTCTCCACAGAGAGTTTTCATATTACAAGGGAGTTATGCAAGGCTTTGTTCTTTCATCCGAACTCTTCAAACTTTACACGGAGCAGAGCTTTCAGGAAGAGCAATATTTGAAAGGTTGTATGGTTAACGGTGTGGATATTATTAACAACCTGGGGTATGCGGACGACAAAGCTTTGGTAACGGACACTGAGTAAGGATTGTGTAAGATTGTGGGAAAGGTTTTGTGAACACTTAAATCGACTTCGATGCCGGAAGGAACGAAAGGGGGAGGGTGTGGTTCGACACAAATCAAACATATACACAATTGAAAAATACGTGTTTTCAACATATTATAGGATTGAAAAGGAATGTTTTTCAGCCGTCGATATCGCTTTATATACGGCTGGGTTAATCGCTTTCTGGTCAAGGGTGTGGCGACAGACAGATGTGATCTGAACAATTATCAACTTCTGCAAATGTTCTTGGTTGGCACATCAGTTTCAGAGTGGATATAGAAGACATAATCTCTGTTTCCGTATATATATAAGCTAATATACAGTTTAAGTGCATCATACCTAATGACACACTGTTCAGTTCATAACTCGTTTTGATATTTATAAGTTCGTGTTTTGTATGATGCATTTTTAATCACATTAGGAAACCGATACTATCACTTAATAAATTGTAATTGTATAACCACTTAGTAGTTTCAAGTCGTGTTATCGATCACTTCATGCTCATCCAACATTAACTGGGCTGATAGCTGCATCTTTGTTTTATTTCTTTTCCGTCTTTCGGGTAGGTATATTATCCGTTATAACTTCCGGTTATATTTTTTTGAAGAAAAAAAAAAGTCGAAGACAAATTAATTTGTTTTTGTTGTGATTAAGGTTTTGATATAAAACTGGAACATACAAACAATTTATCGCTGTAAGTATGTTGACTTATGACAGGATATTGTAGTTGGCGACGCTTAGTAGCTCTATATTTTGTCCTCAGAGGCGGCAATTCGTCATTAGTTGTTTGCGACTCGTTTTGGACGCAAACATGATCAGCTGAAAGGAGGCCGACAGGTCAGAAATAATCAAAGGCCAACCGAAGGCTGAGTATTAGCCAACTCAGTTACTGCATGCATGGTGAATAGAGTCAAACTGGAACAAGAGAAGAAGTTTAAGTTTCTTGGGCTGCTGGGCAGTGGATTTCAAATGATGGGACATGTGATAGACATATATGAAAGTGAGGGCACGTTCATGTATATATCTCACGAGATATCACGTGGCCAACGGCCAACGCCATGACGTCGGGCGATGCGATATCTCATCACCGGCACCCTGCGAGTTAATAATATCAAGTATATAAAGTTGAGGTATTTTGGACATATATAATGCTAAGATTAATGCAAAACTGTCGGTGGAAGGATTGGTGAGTGGAAGCCAGCAGAGAAGAGGTAAAGGCGAATGTGGTCAACTGATATCACGGACTGGCCGGAGAAACAGAGAGCTTGTATGCGTATGATCAGTGAGAGAGATAAATGGAGATGGGACGCTGATTGATTAACTTATCTCTTACATGGACATTATGTAGAGATTCGTGGCCTTAAAATAATAACTTGCTGTGAAATTATATCGAGAGACCAGTAAATAGCAGCAAGGAAATAATTTCCCCATTTTCACTGGAACTGGGACAGAATTTTTTTTAAAAGAACTTTCCTCTGTTCATTTGCGACGTGTATATGTTTTTCGATTGAATGTTTACAGTAATGCCCTAAATAATCGACTCCTTAACCACAAGAGAATTATGGGTAATTTTTCAGGATTTAGTCGGAAATATGGTTTGTTGACATTCATCTGATATCTCTCAGTGAGAGCTTTCCGGTGAATGGCAACAAGCCATATTTCCGACTAAATTCTGAAAAATCACACATTATTCTGCTGTGGTTAAGGAGTCAATTATTTAATGTATTACTGTATCTATAAAAGTTTGAAACACTTTTATTTAATTTTTTCTTGTTTGCAGTGTTGTCCTGAACAGATAAACTACTTTTGTGACCTCAATACTGGCCCCACCATTGACTTCCGCATGGTTCTCATACCAGTGGAGAACTGGTTAAATATGAATTTCAATAAGTAGCTATAGGCCATATGCTTCCAATGATAATTGGGTGTATATCACAAAAAGTTACTTGGTTGCCATAACTACCTTTTTTGAAAATACCACAATTTTTTTACTTAATTTTCAGAGGTTTCCTTGGTGGTTTCCTGCGAAGAGAACTCACACAATTTATTTTTGATTGTGAATATACATCTTAGGAAACAAAACGTCCTGGGAGTGGTATAATGTTCTACCATGAAGTGATTTGACGATGGTTTTTACATTGATATTGGATATACCTTAGTTTTTATGCATATATACACTGTAAATAACCCACCGTAATTTTTACGGTAGAGTACCGGCAGTTTAGTTGCCAGTAGTCTATCGTATAATTGACAGTATACCGTATATTCTACTACCCAGGGATGTGGCTAGAGGGGGCGTGGGGGTGTCTCACCCCCCCCCCCCCCAGCAGAGAGCTATATTTTCAATAGTTGGAAATTTCATACCTGCCACAACGAAATTTCACACCAACAATAGGTTGAAAATGTTCTTGTAGTTTGATTATAAAACAATTTATTGGGGGGAATTTATTGTTTTTCGACCAATATTTGCATATGTTCCTATTTTTGGTCAAAAATTTTGACAGAAATGGACATCAGTTGGAAATTTTCCAACCTTAGGGGGGTGACAGGTTGGAAATTTCCAACACTTGGAAAGCTTGTGTCCTGGTCCCTCCCCCGTGGCCAGTCAAAAACTTCTAGAAACAATATTGTCATACAATTGGTCAACATTGTCATTGGAATTGTCATCAGTTGGAAAATTTCCAACCTAAGTGGGGGTGTAGGGTTTGAAATTTCCAACAGTAGGAAGGCTTGAGGCTAGTCTAGATGTTAGGATTTTGCGATTTTCTTGTTCAGATTAAAAAAATCCATCCATCCACATGGCCAATACAAAACTGCTAATTAGTTTTAGCAAACAATATTTTACTACATTTGGTCAAACTTGTAGACATAAATGGTCATCAGTTGAAGAATTTTCCAACGTGAGGGGGAGCATGAGGTTTTGAAATTTCCAACACTAGGAAAGCTTCAGTTGAGGCCAGTCTAGATGCTAGGATTTTCGATTTTCTTGTATATAGTTTTCAAAATTTTCTCACACCGGGCCAAACAACCATGGTCGGCCCGGTGTTTCCTGGTCTGTTGTCGGCAGCTGTGTGCATTTGTCTGGAATTAGATCACTAGTTGTTTTTTTTGGGGGCAATTTTCAGGTTAAAATATTTTAATGTTCTCATACTGGGAAAATAGAAGCATGGCTTATGAATATATAGGAAATTAGGCCTGAGCATGAGGTACAAGGGGGGGGGGGTGGTGCAAATGGAATTATGCAAAAAGTTGTGTTGTGCGATTCCGACTCAGGGGGGGGGGGTGCAAATGGAATTATGCAAAAGTTGTGTTGGTTGTGATTCCGAGTCAAGGAGGGGGGTGCAGTTTGTAAATTCCCAAGGTGGACCCCCCCCCCCCCCCAGCGGAGACCCTCTAGCCACATCCCTGCTACTACCGTATAATTATACAATAATACCGTCAAATATACAGTACACGTATATTCCACTACCGTATAATTATACAATTATAGCGTCAAATATACAGTACACCGTATATTCCACTACCGTATAATTATACAATTATAGCGTCAAATATACAGTACACCGTATATTCCACTCAATGGTTGATTGTAATTTAGCCGTAAATGGCGTAATGACTAAAATTGTAATAATATCATAGAAGCTACCATGATTTCGAATAATGAGCAATAAATTATTCAATACAAAACCTTGACAAACACACTAAGAACAACCCAACAACTGTTTTTTCCCCAACGATTGACTAACACATGACTTCACAATCCGAGAAATTGGCGTCGGTGATCAGACCCTTCCCAAAATACATAGCGCGTGCACGCGCCATTAGCAGTATGACCGTAAATATATATATATATTACCGTACATACCAGGGGGGGGAGTCGGAAAAAAATTGCAGGCACGTATGCTGATTTTTGACTTTCGACCCTTGTTGGGACCCACCCACCCCCGCGTCCAAATTTTTTTCCATTTTCGGCAGTTTTTCCGACCATTTTTGGACACCCACCCCCTTTTAACACTAAAACAGAGATTTGCGGGGGGGGGGGTTCACTCTAAACAGCTGTATATGAATTTCTGTGCATACTATTAGTCATGGATGTTAACATTGACATGTAAATAGGAACAAGTCATTTTGGGGTAATTCGGTCAAAATAAAACATGGCTGCCAACAGCCATCTTGGATTTCAAAATTCTATCCATTAGCATGGGCTACAGGCTATACTGTTTGTCTGATCATCATGAAATTTGTCATTTATGTTAATATTGACATATATATAGATGTGTTTTAAGCCAAACTCATTGCAAAAACAGTCAAAAAAGACTTGCAGGAAAAATAGTTTTGAGTTGCTGAAATTTTTGTTTGTTGGTCCTATCGCCCACCCACCCACCCCGGCATACGTGCCCGGAATAAACTTTTTTCCACCACCCCCCCCCCCCCCTGTACATACCGTTAAATTAACGGTACTCTACCGTTGAAAATACGACTATTTAATACAGTGTATTCTTATTACAAATGCGCACGTGTTATGTGTACATCTGATTACAACTTACCACTGTCATCTGCAGGATATCACTACACTGTGCGGATCAGCATGACTGGTTCAGTCGGCCACAGTGAACGAGGAGACATTTTCTTAACACTTTTTGGCAGGACGAGAAACACTGGCCAAATAAAACTAAACGACGAGTAAGTAAATTTATATCAGCAATAATTGTTGGTGACAGTGTAATGGGTGGATCATTTACCACCCGGTGGCTCAGTTGGTAAGGTGAATTAGGCCAGCATAAGCGGCACAGGGATTGCGAAGCTTATAGCCTGACTCGTGTATTTAAGCAAGTTTGTCAGTCGGTTTCTGGATGTCGGTGGTTTCTGCGTGCAACATTGTTTCATCTCGGGTAAAATCAAATTTCAAAAATCGATATCTGATCACTCTGAGCTTTGATGGGTGGGTTCATCGACTCGAATAAAATATCTTTACCCCCCCCCCCCCCCGAAGCCAAATAAATAGTATCATGTATCTTTAAATTATCCCTTGTTATACATTACTGCTGATCATTATTTGCACCATATCAGAAATATTTAACCATCTTTGTGTTCAGCCACATTTATACAGGCCGAACAGGTAGTAATTGTGGATATCAATCTGTAATTTGAGCTGAATCTACGTTAGGATATATTGTATCATATCGCGATAATCGATATTATTAGCGTGAAATTATGAAGATGCACATCATACTTTAAATGTACTCAATCCGATTCGATGGTCCCCATCGATATCATCATATTCCAGCAGCAACAACAACAACAATAACAACATTTTTTGAAATGCCGCTTCAGTTATCCGAATCGATAATTGCACAAAAATATTGCTAACCACAATCGACTATAGTATTAAATTGCCCAAAACGTGTTATTTATCAACATTTTGTTCAACGAAATTTGGCCGGATTGTCAAATATCTAACACCAAAGCCGCTTGATTTTAGAGTTATCCATCTTCATCCGAAATTTGGTCTGAAACCGTCGGATTGACGAATATTCGCCAAGCCGCCAAAAATTACATATCACGGGAAATAAAAATTAAAAAAATCGATATCTGATCACTCTGCGCTTTGATGGGTAGGTTCCTCGACTCGAATAAAATATGTTTTACCTCCGAAACCAAAGAAATAGTAATATTGGAGCGTTATTTCGGAGTATGTATCTATAAATCATCCGTTGTTCTACATTACTGCTGATCGTTATTTACAACATATCAGAAACATTTAACCATCTTTGTCTTCAGCCACATTTAAACATTTATGCGGCCAGGACAAACAGGTAGTGCATTGTGGATATCAATCTGATTTGAGCTGAATCTACATATGTATCATATCGCGATAATCGGCATCATCAGTGCGAAATTTAGTTTAATTAAATAAGCAGTTATAATGGTAATTAGTAGTACTTATCTTTCTATTGGACATTCTCAAATTGTAGGACGTTTCGTTCGGAACTCCCAACGTGGGCTCTGGAGATAACGTATACACACTCCACACTGCAATAGCGTTCAATAGGAAACAGTTCCTTAACAATAGAATGACCTTTGACCTGCTCCTTTGAACTCTCGATCTCTTCATTCAGAGCTGCCTATGTAGCGTTTGGATGATCGCGTTTATCTTAAACAACCAGCATTAACTTTGCTCACATGCAGATGGTTGTTAGACAAGTAATTAAACTCAAACAACTGAAAATCGCCATTATTTCCACGAATTACCAATTACCACACACGAGATGGACGAGACAAACCTGCCTGCATGCGAATGAATTTTTACATGAAAGCTGAATCGTCACTATATTTATTTTTACAGCCACACCGATTATGTATCCGGAAAGTCATACAACTTTATTGTGCTGAATCCAGTTGAGGTTGGCGAGATATGGAGCATTGATATCAAATTCCAACACCACTCAAGTTGGACTGACCCTCTACATTGGAATGTACTGGGAGTTCTTCACCCGAAGCTACACGTGCAGAAAATCGATGTCGTATCGGCCGAACCTGGTATCGAGTAAGTATATATCGATTATTGATTTATGGAATCATGTTGCTTCCGTCCTCTTTAAAGATGCCCCCATTCAATGTGCTACCATAACACTGATTAATGCAGGGTTTATTGTCATTTCAGCGGCCGGGCAACATTATGACAGGCCAACATGACCCTTTCATGACGGGATCTACGTTGGTGCAGCATTAAAGATCATGTGTCAGTGCATTCTCTTATAATTATATATGCGAGTCTCCCACGGGGAACCTCGCATATATAAGAGAATGCTCTGGCTTACAAGGTCAATGTAAATATTGCTAGGCTAATGTATTCTCTTATATATATGCGAGGCTCCATATGGAGGACTTGCATATATAAGAGTATGCATTGGCACAGGGTTTTCACTAAATTTTAGGAAGCTTCAGTCGTGGAAGGCTTAACTGCGAAATACACACCGCAATTACCAAAAAGTCTGGTGTCTAAAAGATCTATTTGGCCAATTACCCAAACCGATGCACATAGCCTCAAATCGATTAAAATTTAGAAAATTATTGAATATGTAACTTCTTACAACCCAAGGACTCCTGAATCAACTGTACAGTATCACCATATGCACTTAATTTTGTTTTGTTTTGTTAATCACGTGAATATTGTTTTGTAATTTATATTTTGTTGAGTCGGACTTATATAGGTCTTCGGACCTGTTGTCTGGCTCTTTGCATATTTTATTTGCAATAAACCTATTTATACAAAAAAAAAATCGAGCGGAGTTACATGTATTCAAGACTTGAAAAAACAGATCTATTCGCATGACCCTTTATATATATGCTAAATGCTGTGTAGTTCCCATAGAAATGTTCAGATAACAAACTACCATTAACGTATGTGAATCATTCTGATCTTGTATTATCTGTCTGTCGTCTGCTTTTATTACCTGAACTGTCAATGGATAATAGACAATATCATGTATACTTTTAAAACTGAATGGGAGAATCCGTTCTGTATAGAAATAACCACGATGCTATCTCAATATTTAAACTTTCCTTTCACCAGGACCCACTTCTGTGGAAGCAGAATGACTGACTTGGAGAATGGCAAAGACACAAGACTCCAACAATCTGATTCGTGTACCTAGAATCCGCCTCGTAGTTCAATCGGGTACTTGGTAATAATGCGGCGTTATTATTGCAATTAAACTATCGAGGCATGATGATCGCAATTTATGAATTGCGTGATGTCGGAGTTTATTGCTAACCCACATCAGCAGATATGTTGTTCTGAGTCACAAATCAATAACAGTAGCTCTAGATGTTTTATAGATAACCATTATATAAGTAAGTGGATGGTGTCTGATCGGGATGTGGGGGGGGTGAAGGTGAAACATCATTCGATCTTATCCACCATCCAGGGCGCGAAGCACTTTACTCAACCCATTCATCTGATCAGGTAATACACCTGACATGGTCAGAGCAAAATCACACCTGTACCTATACCCCCCCCCACAGACAGTATATAACAAGTCAGAATGGAGGACTTGCTGAAGGACGATAACGCCTTTCCGTTTGTCAACTTGTGTGTATATATATGGTAGAAAATTTACAGTAGAAAGATATCCCGTCGAAAATCCCGCGATTCCTGTAATGGGAAAGGTTGCTTCAAGTCCGAAAGGAAGAGTGTGACATGCAAGATACGACCAAACCACGAAGTTTCCAGGACAATACATATACTAATACTAAAACACATAACATTTACCTTCCTTTTTTTTTAAAGGAGACTTCTAAAGAGCCTTTTACTCAGGCGAACGACCCGCGAAGCATGTCGGCCATTTTTCGGGTCTGTTAGATCGAGCTCCGGTCATACCGCGCAGTATCGGGGGAAAATAATATGCCCTTAACCCGATCGAACAGACCCGAAAAATGGCCGCAATGCTTCGCGGGTCGTTCGCCTGATCGCGAAAAGGATCGTTAAATGTCTCTTTAATTTGGAAAATGAAGATAAATGGTATGTCAAGGTGACGCAGTATAATATGTGTTGCCAGGGGAAAGTCGCGGTTTGGTTGTGTCTTGTGTCATATTCTTCTTTTCCGGACTTGAACATTAACAAAACCTCCCTTGCCAGCGGTGGGGAAAGTTGGACTATACATTCAATGTATAGTAAATTTTGGACTAGTGTATATATAGTGAAAGACTTAGGGTTTGTTTACATTGGTGTAGATCTGTACACAAAGGGTTGTTTACATTGGTGTAGATCTGTACACAGATCTGTGTGAAGTCACGTGTCGCGGATTACTGTGATCACAACATGATTATTGATAGTGAACGCGCGCTCATCAGTACTCAGGTAATTGGCAATTCGGGTCAGTTTAGGCCAGACAAAAATAATGAATCAACTATAAGCAGACCAAAGCGATTTGATCTGAGTCGCGTCAGCGTCAGTTGAGTCTAAGAGATGCAGGAGATGATGTGCCAGGTAGTGGGCTACTGCCACAGAAAGATAGCGCACCGGATTTTCTGACAATTGTCTCGATGCTCGTTGTATTCCATATGAAATACATGGCTTGAAATGACAAAGAAAGATTACGCACATTCGCCAAGCCCGGGTAACAATTAATCAACTCAGATTTGCCTGTCGCAATGCCTCGGTGTTGACCGTGAATTATAACGGACACGAACGAATACCGTTTTCTTTCTGTGTGCATTTCTATATCAAACCGTTCACACCAGTATGCGTGTAGAACTGTATACAGATCTACAACAATGTAAACACACCCTTAATGGCTTAAAACCTATCCGTAATATAATTTGCCTACACAATGAATGGGTACGTAAACTGTCACCGTGCATACTAGATCAGGCCATGAATCTCTACTCTGTCTAACGCCAAGAGATCACATTCCACCAGTACAAAACCGGGGAACTATTTTAAGTTTTGACGGGGAACCTTATAAAGTCGACAAAAATAACGCGGGGGATGTATTTCTTTGTTAATACCTGTTGCTTAATGATTTATTCATCGTATACGTGAAGTTCCCAGCTCGAGATTACATTATTTATGTGACTTTTGACACCCGATTTTTATTTATTTTATTCCCTGTCATCAAAGTCTACAGATTATATCGTAGGCGACCAACACGGAAGCCTTGTGTGGGTTCCTCGATTCGAAACAAATATTTTTTACCTCCGAAGCCACAGAAATAGCCATTTAGCAGCGTTAATTCGGATAATGCATGAACTCTGGCATAATAAATCATATTCATTGGTGGTAAATCAGATCAGATCGTCGTTTGTTGAACTTATTATCCGATTTTTTTTTATGGGAACTACTCGTCAATGAGTATTTAATATAGCAAGGGTTAAACTACACGAATTACTCGGTGGTGGTAAATTATGTTTAGAAAGACATGGATTGTTTGAACCTTAAAATAAGGTCTGCGTTATTTGAATAAGGGACACGATAGAGGTCGATGAATGCACGCGATATCCACAGCAAGGCGTTATAGTCTATGATATATTTTATTACGCCACACCGTGGTGTTGCTTGGTACGCAGATTTTCATATTCTGTGGTCGATCGATAATCCACTGGGCGACTGTATTATTATGGTTATTTCGTACTGAGTATAAATCGTACCGATAGAGTCACGATAGTACAACAAAGATTAGCACATGTGTTTACGTCACCGGTGTACTTGTGGGGGCATGTTTCTATTATGAAGGTTCGCTATCCCGAAGGTCCACTATTCCGAATGTTCTCTATTCCGAAGGTTTTTGTTATTTTTAGGTTAATTCTATATTCTAAAGTATTGAGACTAATTTGAGAGGGTTCATTATCACAAAGATTCTTTTTACGGAGTGTGCGCTCACATCCGAACTGAACCTGCGCGCATACCGATACAGATACAGGAGGAAATAACTTAACTTAATTAGAACATTAAATGTGATTTTGTTTTGTTTTCGCGGGTTTTCTTGAGATTTAATGTCATTACGTGGGCCCATACTTTTGAATTCTTGGCATATAATATGAATGTTGTGGTATATTGTGGACCCTCCCGCACTGGGACATGACACAGGTACAGTTGACTTAAGTGATGTTCTGTGTGGGCTCCAATTTGGAGTTCAATATTTTAAGGGCCAAATTTAGGATTTTATGGGCCCATACCTTTGAACTCTGGGCATATAATATGAATATTGGGGGCATGTCTCTATTCCGAAGGTTCACTATCCAGAATGTCCACTATTCCGAAATTTATCTGAATGTTCGCTATTCCGAAGGTTCACCAATCAGAAGGTTCGTTATTCCGAAGGTTCTGTATTCCGAAGGTTTTTGTTATTTTAAGGTTAATTCTATAATCTAAAGTATTGGGAGGGTTCATTATCACGAAGATACTTTTTATGAAGGAAATAACTTAAAACATTAAATGTGATTTTGTTTTGTTTTCGCGGGTTTTCTTGAGTTTAATGTCATTACGTATGACTTTATTTCTCATTAAATATTCACACGAAGCAGCCCACACAATTGCTATGTTTCCATGCGATTTAATGTCATTACGTGTGACCTAATATCTCAATAATCTGAGGCAAGAGTACGCCTGCTAAAGGCGAATTATAACAGTGTGGCTATAACGCTCAATGAATACTGGGAACTATAACAAACTGCGCAGCAGAATATCGCTGATTAAACGAGTATGAGATGAGCCTAACCGCAATTGTGACTTTGTTTAAAGGCCCACTTAATTTTCGAGTCATTCATTTTTGTTATAGTATATACGGTTTTAATAACAATTTATGCCATAAAATTTGAATAAATTACTATAATTCATCACCATTTGAAACGCAGAATCCTTCTATCTCCTAGTTTGAAACACCTTTAAAATAACGCGACAAGTCGTGCGTCGTATATCTAGCAATTAGCAACTAACATGTCCTCTTCGGCTTTCCATAGATTTCAACGTAATTTGATACTTATGGGTATTTGTGTCCGGGAAGTGTTTTGGACGGGTCAAATCGTGAGCCCGACCTGACCTTGACCTTTAAAACTGTCAATGCAAGGTCAATTTGGGTAAAACGGACACATTTCGGCGAAATTTGATACCTAGGGATACTTTTGTCCGGGGGGTGTTTTGAACGGGTCAAATTGTGACATCGGCGTGACATTGACCTTCAATGTGGTCAATCAAAGGTCAAATCGGGTAAAACGGATGGATTTCGACGAAATTTGATACCTATGGGTACTTTTGTCGGGGGAGTGTTTTGGACGGGTCAAATCATGACTCCGACCTTACCTTGACCTTCAAAATTGTTAATTAAAGGTCAAGTGGGGTAAAACGGACGAAATTTGATACCTAGTGGTACTTTTCTCCGGGTGGGGGTGTTTTGGACGGGTCAAATCATGACCCTGACCTGACCTTGACTTTCGAAATAGTCAATTGAAGGTCAAATCGCGCCTTTCGCCGGAAATCAGATGGGAAACATCCCGGACGAAGTCGGGCCCATCAGCTTGTGTAATAAAGAAGACAGTTTGAAGAAAGTAATGTATAACACGAGAAACGGGAAAACTTGAAATATAGAAGTATGCAAATTTCCCACATAAAATTTGAAAGCTAGTTTATAGAATAATTGTATTATAATTTATATTTATGGCTAATACTATGATCTTGGTGGCGTTACCATTTCTGACTATGGTTTTCTTGTATTCTCAATGTTTCGCAGAGAAGCTGACAACGAATGATCTTTATTTCCCATGATGTAGAAATATTAGGAGCCGATCTTCTGAATTCACCGTGTAATCGATCGAAGGATTCCCAGAACTGATGGAGGATTTCTGGGGGCATCCAACGAAAGTTCGAGGTTTCGGTTATTTCAGTTAATCATTTCTATACTACATGTAAATACTCACTGACGACTGACGAGTATATTTTCCCCTCAGGAAGTGATCAGATAATAAGTTCAACAAAAGGCCATAGTTTAACTTATTATCTGATCATCTCCCACCATGCCTACTGCACTTTCTATTGTCTGCACATATTTCCTGAATATCCACCCATGTGAATAATAGACCCTTCCAATGTATACTGTTATGTCTGAATGGGATAATCAATTTAGGGTAGACAGGGTTAACTTGTCACACGCAATTATTCAGATATTTCATAAATATATGCCACGTAGTGCCACTATGGTCCCTTTGCTACAGTAATGCCCAAAGTAATTGACCAGTTAACCACAGCAGAATTATGGGTAATTTTTCAGGATTTAGTTGGCGAGAGCTTTCCGATGAATGGCAACAAGCCATATTTCCGACTAAATCCTGAAAAATTACCCATAATTCTGCTGTGGTTAAGTGGTCAATTACTTTGGGCATTACTGTATCCTTGTGAAAGGCGTTGGAGGTGACCGCACAAAGAACGTCCGAACCCTCGTTGTTTGCCCCACGAGGACGTTGCGATAGGGGGTTTGGGTCTGACCCGACTTAAATTTGGCAATACAATTTGAAGAGTTGGAAATTTCATGCCTGCGGCAACATTGGTTGGAAATAGCAAAAGTATGTTGAATGTGTTCTGATATAGAGCGCCTCCAACGATTTATGTTGGGATATAAGATTTTATGAAACGAGTTTGATAAATTTGACTCACAACGAGTAGTCGTAGACGAGTTGTGGATCAAATATATCAAACGAGTTTTATAAAATCTTATATCCCAATATGACGAGTTGAAGATCTTGTATATCACATGAAAACAAAAACTAAATCTTTATGCCCTTTTAACAAAACAAAATCATTAAAAGAAGCTTACAAATGCATTTATTTACATCTTTGGCTGAGACGCTTCACAGCCGTATACGACAGTATTGCGCGCTCAGGATTGCAACGAGAAATATATTACTCCCCCAATTTGCCTCTTTATTTTTGTGTCTATTTTCGTTAGTGCAACGAAGTTGGATAAGAATTTTACTTTGATGAACAAATCAATCATTTTGTATTGCCTGATTTTGGTGTCATGCGCGGCTTTTCAAAATAGTTTAATCCGCCTAATCAATGTAAAGTAACTTTATTGGCGCGCTGCTTATTCGTGATTACCGCTGTCAGACATTCAGCTATTACTCACTAGTGAGAGATAAGAAAATATCTAATGGATTATTCAAAGGTATTATAAGGGTTTCATGTGATATAGTTTTATATTACATCCAGTATCTATAGTGTGAAATTTGTTGTTTTTAGACTAAAATCGCTTATATTCCTGCATTCGGTGGGTTAACCCACAGTGGGTTTGGTTGAGGAATTTATGGGACTTCTAAATTTCGGTCTGCTTGAGATGGACACCCCCGATGGAGAACCTATAGCCATGGTTTGACGACCCCATACAACAGTAGTTTACATACGAGAACGGTAGAATAATGGGAGGGAGTTGGGAGGGAGAGATCATGTGTATAACATACCCCATGTATGTGGTGGAGGATTTTCTAGCACTCAACAGACTACAGAATTCCCTGGGTCATTTTAGTGTTCGCAAATCATCAGTTTTCAAACTGTAATGAGCCAAAAATGAAAACCCTCAAGTTCACCATGCAGCTGCTTCTGGACTTTCGTGATAATAAGTTGAACCCTTTCAGTGCCAGGGGCCGATCTCATCGGCCCTAATTTACGGTATGTAGAGTGTCAGGGCCGATAAAATCAGCCCTAAAAAACAAAAAAATCATTTTAGATTTTTATTTTGTTTTTGGGTTGAATTATAACTCAAAACTATCACCATGTATTCATAGTAATAATTTTGATGCCCATGAAAAACGTAAGATTCCCTGGCACTAAACCTACAAAATAAGTCTTGCACTGAAAGAGTTAAAGAATATAAGAAAAAATTATTAAAATTGTAAAAAATTGTAAAAAATAACAACAACTGATGAAAAATTGTTAGGCCAATGCATTCTCTTATATATGCGAGGCGACCTATGGTCGACTCGCATATATAAGAGAATGCATTGGCACAGGGTATATGGGTTGATACATACATGTTATCGCTGCAGTGATTTGATCTGGGGCGAAGTATCACGTCGAGTTGAAGAGGTCAGATCTGACTTCTTCAACGAGACGTGATGCGAAGCCCATATCAATTCACTGCAGCGATAACAGGTTTATTATATGACATGCTTTTTATTTAAAAAGCACAATTTCTCTCATTAATTATGAAATGAAACCAATTCACACGCTCGCTAGTATCAAAAATAAAGAAAGAACTGTCCTGCTTTTTTCCGGTCATGCGCAGTATGCGAGATGAGGAAGGGTGGTATGACATCGGATCAAACTGCAGCTGATCCGATGGCCAGGAAATGATCGCTATACAATAGCGGTATTGGGGAAAGAAAAACGATAGTCATATAATAAAAAAATTGGACTTGGCACTGAAAGGGTTAATAGGCCATTATTTTATTGAACTTATTATCTTAATATTTCCCACCAATAAAGATGAATTCTTCTTTACTTGTCCTATCATTTCGATTGTCTGTCGTCTGCTTAATTTCCTGAACATCTCTCATAATTAATAATAGATCATTCCAATGTATACATTTATGACTGAGTGGGAGAATCCAAACACCTTACTTGTATTTAAATTCGCGCGGTACTATTTTTCCCTTAATTTTGAATTCGCGAATTCAAAACTGACAAAAATATTTTCGTAAACGACTTCTATCTGGTGACAATTTCAGTTCTTAATCGTTCCTGAATGTTAATGGCCACCATGTACGGCTAAAATTACCATCGAGTACTGAATTATATTTACACACTAAGTGTTATTATCACTAAATCCAGCATTCTGATTGGTCGGCGCCCACGTGGCTAGTTGCGGTTATTTCTCGGTGAATGCGCAACAGCGTATAACTGCAAGCTCATAACAACATCGATACGTCATTTGGGTTTGGAAAGACGAACGCGTAATGTTTTGGGCGCATTTGGATTCGTGCAGGATTGACTTAATAAATCATCGGGTTTCAATTGTTCCTGTTAACTTTTGCCAAGGGTGCTATGGGATATTTTGGGCTGGTTTTGTCACGATACACTTTTCGATTTAAATACATTTACAAAAGTGGCTTTTTCGCTAAATGTATATAAATATAAGGATTAACTGTCATGTGGACTGTTTTTATGGAGATGTAACCGTGAGGTAAGTGGTCATAACTTGTATGTAAAACCCTTCGGGTTTTACACAAGTTATGACCACTTACCTCACGGTTACATCTCCATAAAAACAGTCCACATGACAGTTAATCCTTATATAACTGCATTAACATTTTGTTGATGAGATGGGTGGGTTATGTGCTCAAAATAATCATTCTGACACTCACATGATTATGGACATCCATCAATGGAATAAACTTTAAAGAAGTACATGTAAAACAACCACGTTTGTGGTTGATTTGAGAGAAAATCAACATGTGGCTGCGAGTGTTTCAATTACATGGGTTGACATATTTAACTCAGCCGACATGACCATGTTGTCACTCCATGGTGTGGATATGGAGACATGCTTTCGTGTCCCTTCGTATGGGAATATGTGTATTTCTTACGAGTATTGCAACATCTATAAGACTATTTACATATGGTGTTGAGAATGCATGTCCGCATGTCCATATAATTGTCGATGTTCAGTTCAACCGTCTGTAACGTTGTGCATGTAAATCAATAATATAACTGATTTCCCCTGTGAATTGATATACAATCAGAAGTCGTACCATTTTACACTCAGTTTTAAATTTGCGCACTAACTAGTGCGCGAAAAAATAGTACTGCGCGAATTTAAATACGAGTAAGGTAGAATGGAATAGGTTAACGCATCTTCCTTGTTCCGAGCAGATTTAAACTTTGATTTGGAATTCTGTTTTTTTAAATCGGTAAAAATTCCACGATGTCATTTGAATTGGTAATGAAATCATGATTTATTGTTAGACCATCCAGTCTGCAGAGAAGATCTTTTCTGGTGTCAATTATTTTCATTTGGGAATGCGAATTTGTGTTCTCTTGGCTGATTCACGTTGGTGATGGTGCCACATTGTTAGTTGTGTAACAGTTATAACCCCTGGTCAAGTGGTCCTGAATAGAGTTATCACCCCTGGTCAAGTGGTCCTGCTATTATGCTATGATGCTGGTGCGTCCTGCTGAATTGATGTGATGCTCTTAGGGAAAACTGATGCTGTTGAGGAGTGATCGGATAATCTGGACATAGTATATGCGCAGGAAAAGCCATTATGTGTGTCAAACATTTAGAAACATATATATTTTAATACAGGTTGTATTATTTGTTGCAAATTGACTACAATCAAGATGGTTATTCGCGTCGTTTTGCAAACATCAGCGCAGGCATTACTAATATTTTCAAAAATACATTTGTTCTTGAATGTTTTATACAGACACAGCTGACTTTTTCCCAAATCGCTCGGATTAGGCAATCACCGCGAAAATTACAACTTTATAACTAACGGTACTTTTTCGTAACGGCATCAGTTTGCCATACCAGCACCATAGCAATTCAGCAGGACCCCCCAATATTATAGCACACTAGCAGGACCACTTGACACACCCCTCCACATGAATAATAAACCGGTCCAATGCACTTTTATAACTGAATGGAAGAATCAATTCAGAAGAAAAAATGAACTTTTGCAAAATAGTATTATCTGGTTTTTTGTTTTTTTTTCTGTATTCAAAATTAAAGGCAAAAAAATTAGGGCCCCTTCGAGAATCCCGGGGTAGCCCCACCCCCCCCCCAAATACTTTCAGAGGCGGACAATTAATAGCTTCTAATCTCAAATACATACAACTCTTCTTTACAAGGTCACTCGGGTTAAATGGATAAACTAACACAGGTAACTGCATAGCAATTGTTTGGCTGCACCCTTCTATATATGGTTTTTAACACGGGCCCCGTTCTACATTTCAGCGCACCACGCATGGCTCGCTCAGCACCATCAACAACATCAACTTCAAAGGGACACATAATATGGCAACCCCTTACCCCTCATTAAAGCTCGTGGGCTATATCAAATCTAACTTTTCCACGGTCAGACATGCAGACATTTGATGTTTTTTTGTATGCAAGATATCGTCAAAACAACAAAGGAGAAGATCTCGCGATCTTTGGGACCATCCTGAGAGCCTCGCGCCCTACTACAACTTCTTCTCAATTCAGTATAGAGTGTATATACACACAATGCTTTCATTCTGTTTTATTGAATCTTGTAGTTAGTCGTTCACAAGTATTACGAGTAACACTATTGACGTCCAGCCCCATCCACATGATACACATGCAGGGAAATCGACGTAGTACACGGTTACCAAGGATATACGCGTATAAACCTATACACGTACAATCGCTAGAAGCAGAATATCTCTATTATAGGAGTAAAATGTAAACATATACTGTAACGTGTCGCATGCTTTGAATATTGTCTTGTCTTCCTAAATGACAATTGATATACTATATGCAATGGATATCATATTATATAGTTTTCAATGTCGATTATAAAGAATTTCTTTCCGAAAATTTCTTGCCATGATCCATTCATGCAAAACGCGTGTGGATCCAAATCCGACGGCATAATTTGCCAGGTCCGATTTTTGTATCAACCCATATACCCTGTGCCAGTGCATTCTCTTATATATGCGAGTCGACAATAGGTCGCCTCGCATATATAAGAGAATGCATTGGCCTAACAATTTTTCATCATTTGTTATTATTTTTTACAATTTTAATAATTTTTTCTTATATTCTTTAACATACTTATTTTGTAGGTTTAGTGCCAGGGAATCTTACGTTTTTCATGGGCATCAAAATTATTACTATGAATACTTGGTGATAGTTTTGAGTTATAACATGCCCCTAAGGTTTTATCCAGTTTGTTTTTAAATTCGCTATAGCATGCTTAACCATACCCAAACAAAATTCAACCCAAAAAAATCTATAAAAAAAAAAGAATTTGTTTTTTTTATTTTTTATTTTAGGGCCGATTTTACAGCCCGTAAATTAGGGCCGATGAGATCGGCCCCTGGCACTGAAAGGGTTAACACACGTGGAACCTAGACCAAATCATCATGGACTGCTTATTTTATTTGTGTATAAATGTGACATTTGATCGATCTTGCACATATTCAAGATACCCTTTTTGAAATTTTCATGCTATTCATAAGTTTTAAATAAATGTTTTGAAAAACTAACGCCATTATAACATCCAAATTTGATAGAAATCGGTCCAGGGGTTTGGGAGAAAAATCGCGAACAGACAGACGTATAGACAGACATCTCCTACTCTTCTGTTATATATTTTGGAACTTCTGTCTCAATGTATGTGTGCATGTGTGTGTTATAGACTCGAACACTTCTCGACTGATCCGACTCGAATTTGGTAAGGAGGCCTACTTTGATCCCGGGAACAATATGGGCGGGTCCAAGTTCACGTGCGACCGTGTCCTTGACCTTGACATCGCTCATATACGCTCATATAGGCATGTTTCTGGACCGATAGAACGCTTTATATTCTTCCCAGACGGACTCGATCACAAAGAAATCCCTAAATAGCCCGGACGAAGTCGGGCACATCAGCTAGTTTATATATAAATATATATCGCATCTACTCCAGCAATGGGGTATGAAACAAAACATGGTCGATTGAAATGATCGAAATTAACCGACTGTGAGCAGTTCACAATGAAAGGGTCAACATGGAATATTTCATGTTGCAAACACATTCAAAAGCGATCGACAAATCGACCTGCGACGAGCGAAAAGACGTCGTGTAGAACTGCAATTTTCTCGCTGACTTGACCATTATCGAGGGCTTTTAATTTAATTTTTGCAGATCCGTATAGTGGCTTTATTCGATCTAAAACATCTTAAACACTTAAACTAATGCAGCGCGTTTTCCGTCAAGAGTTCTTGACTTGCAATCGCAGCTAAATTGGATTTCTGACAAAGTCCTATTCTTGTTAACTATATATAATGAGAATGGCGGACGATTTACTGGGAGGATATAATGAGAATGGCGGACGATTTACTGGGAGGACATTAACTTGTGTTAATAAATGAAAATTACTAACGTCAGTTTGGATTAGCAGATTACTGGCAATAGATAGGACCTCAACGGCAAATTGGCTGAATTAAATCCTCCGTAACTACGATATTTACGAATTTAAAATGTGATCTGAGGAGGGAAGTTCGCGAACATGGTACCGTTAGAAAAATTCGAACGGCAATATCGGCATTCAGCCACAGGTCCCTGTCAGTGTTTTCCTCAACACATAGACACGGTGGGGAATAAAAGTGACACAACGATAAATTAAGAAGTTTGTTGATACAGAAATCATTGCAAAACAACGAATGTGGATGGATCAGAAAAGCTCAGAAAAAGCTCACTTTTGTTTGTGTTTGAGATGTAATATATGTTACCCGCCATATGAAATCCAGTCGTAAGTCGGGATTTTTTTTTACCCTGTGCCAATGCATTCTCTTATATATGCGAGTCGACCATAGGTCGCCTCGCATATATAAGAGAATGCATTGGCCTAACAATTTTTTACAATTTTAATAATTTTTTCTTGTATTCTTTAACAATTTCACCCATACATAGCCCCAGACAAACATGAGCAGACGACACTCTTCTATATGCTTCTATATATGTGTGGGGCTCCCTGCAGGGTAATGGATGTTTTTTATTTTATGTCCTAAAAATTGTAAGAAACATTTATTTAAAAAAAAAATTGTTAGGCCAATGCATTCTCTTATATATGCGAGGCGACCTATGGTCGACTCGCATATATAAGATAATGCATTGGCACAGGGTGGGGAATAACGTGGTTTCGACGCATTCAAAATTTGCTAACGCACAAAAACATAATATACTAGGAACTGACACAAAACTTAGAAGTTTGACTATTACGAGAATATGCTTGTTTGTGGTTTTCTATAACATTCTGACCAAAGTTGCCAATCGGAATTGCGTGGAATACACCAGTCCATACATCTTGGAGAATCCTTCGACTGACAACTTTGGTCAGAATGCTAGAGCAAACAAATATGAATTTGGATATAAATGAGGTATCAGCTAGTAGTATGGGGGTCTCGTTAGATCCACATCTAAAAATAAATTTTATGGGGGTAAAATTGTTTGTATTAAAATATTCACAAATTTTTTTTAAAAATCTCAAAAATTTATAATGAGTTTTCGGTCTCCTACTGAAAATAATCTCGGTATTAAATGTCGAATGTTTTTTAATTATTTGCGTGTAATATCTTTTGTTATTGGCCAACTATTTTTGTTCAAACAAATTTTAAATATTTTTCATGAAACTCTGTTAATTTTATTAATCGAAGTTTAGAAATAGCTTTATACCAATTATATGTGTATGGACTGGTCCGAGTCGATGTAATCTTGGCCATTGTCACCATCGGTATGAATGCATACATTTCAGTGTTTATCATCAATCGCAGTCCATACTCATATAATTGTCTCCACAATACCTGAAATAATTTGACGCCATTACTCTTACATAAATAATAAAGAGCGTTTATTCTTTACTTCTCTATCCCGATGAAGTTATTGAGTATATGACACGTGTGCATTATCGCGAATTATTGGAAGTATTGAGATGTTGTACTATTTTGAAAGCAGTAACGAGCGGACGAAGAGTGTGATGCGAAATTACTACCCCGAATGAACTGACATATTCTATGGAACAAATTTTCAATTATGTACACACACATAATCACACGCGTCATTGGGGTAACACTGTATAGGTCGAAAAGAGGGACACATTGGATAAATTTACCAAATGACTGCTATTATATCTGTTGACAGCTATGTGTGGTCCGACTCGTTCAATTAAGTTATCGATAGCTTGTCTGAACATCATTACTTGTTTAACGGGTTATGATCACGTAAGGTTGATAAGCTGTGTCATTGTTAGCATTAACGCGATAATTAGTTATCAAAAATATGCATACATAATACGTACATGTGATAAGACACTCAATAATAGAAGTTACCTTTGTGTTATTGTTATAACACCATTACGTAATAACCACTTATCGACATATTCATACTTACGCTCATATATAATCTTATATAATGTTGCCTCATCTGTGCTAACTATGTTAGGAAGTTATGGTATACAAATATCTATGACGAAGCTTCCTTTTATGCATGTACAGACACGCTTTCAATTAAGCTATCGATAGCGTGTCTGAACATCATTAGTTGTTTAACGGGATATGATCACGTAAGGTGATAAGCTGTGTCATTGTTAGCATTAACGCGATAATTAGTTATCAAAAATATGCATACATAATACGTACATGTGATAAGACACGCAATAATAGAAGTTACTTCGGTGTTGTTGTTATAGTCAAGAGAAACAAGGGCTATTGAGAAGTATGGCCTTGTACGTAAATAATAAAGCGCGTTATCGAATATATGTTACACCATATCTCCCCTCCCCACTTATAGATATATAACGAAAACGAGAATAATATGTTGATGAAGTTTATTGAAATTTAATCATTGTCAGAATCTTCGACCCATAGAGCGGTATTTTAGCTTCTGCTCTATGAGCGGTACTTTAGCTTTGTATCTACCCTATGGTCGGTACTTTAGCTTTGTATCACAATCGATTTCATCATGTCACCAGGTTACACATATCTATATAATAGAGTGCTCATATTGAAATCACTCATAATTGCATTGACATTTGGATAGGTAGGTTGTATTGTAGCCAATGTGATAAATTTGTATCCAGTACAAACAACACGACGAGACGTTGTGAACGACAGCCTGAACTAGTTAACTAGTCCACCACGTTGCCCTTGTTTCTGTTCTATATAAATATAGGTGCATAGAAGAACGCTCGATTTCACTGATTATATAGGAAAATGAAGTATCAATGTGAAGAGTGCTCAAGTGTCTATGCTTGGCAAGATAGTTTGAAACGTCATATCAAAGTTAAACACAAGCCTTCAGAACAACAACAACAACAGTATCATCAGCAACAACAACAACAGCAACAACAACAACAACAACAGTATCATCAGCCACAACAACAACAACAACACTCATTTGCTCATTTGTTTTGCTCATTTGCTCATTTTTTTGCTATTTTTTTTTGCTAATTTTTTTGCTCATTTGCTAATTTTTTTGCTCATTTGCTCATTTTTTGGCTCATTTGCTCATTTTTTTTGCTCATTTGCTCTTTTTCTCACCCCCTTTGAATATACTTTGGGTGATATTCTGTGTCATTGTTAATTGATTGGTGCATACTCAATCAAGATCTCAACGAAACGCATTATTGACATCGATAACTATCATGGTGCATTTGGCATTCATGGCCAGACAAATTTAATTCATGGATTTTAGAGTCTGATGTCGCCAGATATCAAAATTAATAAGAGTAAGTTGTACACGAGAACAATTACAATCATGGATAATAGAACAGGTACCTTGACGAATACGTTTCAAACAGAACGTGGTCGTCTACATATGAATCTCCTTAAATGGATAGGAATTACTATTATGGTAATCACTGTGTCACTACCATTTATTTTAGTTCCAAAGAAGATACCGCGTGAGTCGGTTGACTATGAATTACTTCATACTAATATGTCACACCCCAATGATTACGAACAACACCCGTGTGTTTTCGTGAAAAAGTGGACAATACGATCAAACATTACTGTTACATTATGTAATAATCAAGGACACATTTATACAGACATTAGGCGAGTTGTGAATAACACTCCGACGATTATAGGTATTCCGTTAAATTTGAACCAGTGGCCAATCTTCAAGCATATATTCAGTGATATCAATAAAACTATAAGAGAAGAAGAATAATGATTCTCTTTGAATTGTTTTTTTTTAGAAACTATAGTCATATGGATAATTATTATCTGTACCTGACTAGCGACGATTCGATTAATAAATATCCAGATAATCGATAAACTTTCTAAAATAAAATGCAGAAAAAAGAGTGACTTGTACACTACATTTGAAGAAACATGTCCATCCCGTATATTCCAGCAGATATTGAAACGTGGAGAAAACATTTCAGAGACATGCTTGATGGGAAGTTAACGCCAGATAATAAGGGTCGATACTTTATTGACAGAACTAAAAATAGTGATAGTGAAGAAGACGTTCTAAAACCACATATTAACGTAGTGACACCCATCGCTCAAGCGATTGAAATGGCTAAGGCCGAAGTTGCAACAAATAAGTTGACAAACACACGTAAAGCGTCCAAACAAACCAACAAGAGAGTGTTAGCTGGAGGTTTGTCTAATAATAATAAGAAAATGAAAAGAAAAGTGTCATACGATTAGCCAAATCATGAATGAATACATAGAGTACCATACTGATAAATTGGCATTAATTGAATCACCGGCGGTCAAAGATCTATACCCTAGACCCGGGACGAACGCACTCTTAACGTGAGGGTTGTATACCACACCTTATTCTCTCTTTTTATCGCTACTAATAAGAGTGATCGTTCTTCAAATAATTCGCGATAATGTACGGGTGTCATTTATGCGGAATTATTTTATCGACGAACTACAATCTACAAAGACATAAACAGCTTAAACACGTAGTTATGTCCGAGACAAATTTCTTCGGAGACGATACCGATGACCTAGAATCTGATATCGTTCCCCGTTCATCTGAATCTGAATCTAGAACCGCTTCGTCAGATTCAGAAGATAATACTGTCGCCGGTAGTAGAACGGTATTCGGTCGTAAAAAAAGCTGCGCGATGTGTCAACGAGATGGACACATTCAAAAGTATGATGAAACGTGTCACCAATGATGCGAAAGGAGAAGGGAGCATGTCGGGAGAAGAGGCTACCATCGACACAGAGTTTGCTCTCTTTCTCAAAAGTTATAGACGATTAATAGAATACCAGTATCGATTGAAAACATCACCCCTACATAACATGATCATGAAGAAAATGGTCAAACTGACCAAACACGGATATGATAATGAATGGGCTGCAGATGAAGCGATGAGAAAATTCAAGAAACTGTTAGAAATAAATCTAACGGTCGAAGATTCTGACAATGATTAAATTTCAATAAACTTCATCAACATATTATTCTCGTTTTCGTTATATATCTATAAGTGGGGAGGGGAGATATGGTGTAACATATATTCGATAACGCGCTTTATTATTTACGTACAAGGCCATACTTCTCAATAGCCCTTGTTTCTCTTGACTATAACAACAACACCGAAGTAACTTCTATTATTGCGTGTCTTATCACATGTACGTATTATGTATGCATATTTTTGATAACTAATTATCGCGTTAATGCTAACAATGACACAGCTTATCACCTTACGTGATCATATCCCGTTAAACAACTAATGATGTTCAGACACGCTATCGATAGCTTAATTGAAAGCGTGTCTGTACATGCATAAAAGGAAGCTTCGTCATAGATATTTGTATACCATAACTCCCTAACATAGTTAGCACAGATGAGGCAACATTATATAAGATTATATACGAGCGTAAGTATAAATAGGTCGATAAGTGGTTATTACGTAATGTTGTTATAACAATAACACAAAGGTAACTTCTATTATTGAGTGTCTTATCACATGTACGTATTATGTATGCATATTTTTGATAACTAATTATCGCGTTAATGCTAACAATGACACAGCTTATCAACCTTACGTGATCATAACCCGTTAAACAAGTAATGATGTTCAGACAAGCTATCGATAACTTAATTGAACGAGTCGGACCACACATAGCTGTCAACAGATATAATAGCAGTCATTTGGTAAATTTATCCAAGGTGTCCCTCTTTTCGACCTATACAGTGTTACCCCAATGACGCGTGTGATTATGTGTGTGTAAATAATTGAAAATTTGTTCCATAGAATATGTCAGTTCATTCGGGGTAGTAATTTCGCATCACACTCTTCGTCCGCTCGTGACTGCTTTCAAAATAGTACAACATCTCAATACTTCCAATAATTCGCGATAATGCACACGTGTCATATACTCAATAACTTCATCGGGATAGAGAAGTAAAGAATAAACGCTCTTTATTATTTATGTAAGAGTAATGGCGTCAAATTATTTCAGGTATTGTGGAGACAATTATATGAGTATGGACTGCGATTGATGATAAACACTGAAATGTATGCATTCATACCGATGGTGACAATGGCCAAGATTACATCGACTCGGACCAGTCCATACACATATAATTGGTATAAAGCTATTTCTAAACTTCGATTAATAAAATTAACAGAGTTTCATGAAAAATATTTAAAATTTGTTTGAACAAAAATAGTTGGCCAATAACAAAAGATATTACACGCAAATAATTTAAAAACATTCGACATTTAATACCGAGATTATTTTCAGTAAGAGACCGAAAACTCATTATAAATTTTTGAGATTTTTAAAAACTTTTTTTTGAAAATTTAGGAAAAAAAATTAGGTTTTGAATTATTTTTTTTTGTGAATATTTTAATACAAACAATTTTACCCCCATAAAATTTATTTTTAGATGTGGATCTAACGAGACCCCCATACTACTTCAGCTTGTTTGAAAAGTAGTATAGCATCTGCTCGTAACTATCAAAATAATATGCAATATGTCATATCTTAGTTTATTACATTTTTCCTCGCGTCTGCATGGTCGCGTTTCAGATCGCCTCGGCCATTTTGAATGCGTGATACTCATCAACTGGAAACCACATGATTCCCCACTGTGCTAGAGTACTATAGTCGTATATTATAGTACTCTAGGTGGAAAAAAATTGCCAGGGGCCTGTGTATTCAACCACTCAGTCTGGTACTGCAAATAAAAAAAAAACTAAAAAAATTCCGAAATTCCACAAAAGCATCCACCAGTCTATATATACGTACGTTGAAAACGAGCACAATTGATCACAAGAAAACCATAGTCAGAAATGGTAACGCCTTCAAGATCATATTATTATATAGGCATATAATTATATAATATAAAATATATTGGTTTCATGAATGCACCACTTCAGAATTCCGTTAAAATAACTAATCCTTCAAATTATTACAACTACGGTTTATCACTGAAGGTTTCTCATTCATCACACCAGAAAGACTCTCAATGCAGACACAAAATCTACTAATCGGATTATATACGCCACCGATACTTCGCAATACGACATTTAATCTACTTTATAGCTGAGACATACTTCATCAGCAATGTTAGCTGTTATAAGCAATGTGTTCCCGAAATAAAATCTTCAAAATATTGTTCACACATAAATATCGAAAGCATGCAATTAACGCGGTCATAAAAGTTACATACTGCAACAATGAGACTTTCGCGAAGATACATCCGCGAATACATACAAAGTCTAACCGGTACGCAATATAGCGAGTACGTTATTAACATAGTTAACCCATACCGCCTATATTTTTTTATATAAAATAACACAAGTAACGAATATAAGACAGAAAACAGTTCATAAAAAATACAGTGCATCAATAGGGCAGTCGGTAGCCGCGAGGTAGCGCACTGGTCTCTCGTGTTAGCGGACCGGGGATCGAAACCTGATCAGGGTATTCTGACATAAGTCAGAACTCGGTCAGATACCAAGTTTGTCAGGCTGAAAAGTCTCAGTCGAGATCATTGAATAAAGATCCGAATGCAAAATGCCGACTCCCCACCCAATTACAACATTTGTCCCCCCCCCCCCCCGGTGCAGTACGCTGTCCGATCTGTCGCGGACATTAATGGCTGATCATTGTACAAGCCTCGATTGGTGTGCGCGTCACGCGGCACACGTGTTAAATAAAGAACGCTACTGCACGGAGTCACCACTGGAGTTACGCGAGCTACTTGGACCTCCGCATAAGCTTCAGTAAATTGAAGGCGTCGGAATAATATGTACAGTAGAAGATATGCAACGTCAGACATTGTTGAACAAGAAAACCAATGTCAGAAATTATAACGCGCTCAAGATCATATACTATATACCCATGATTGTAATTATAGAATATAAAATATATTGGTTTCACGAATGACCAACTCATAATTCCGTTAAAACAACTAATCCTTCAAATTTATATTTACAACTATATACGGTTTATCACTTAAGGTTTCTCATGCATCTCTCCAGAATTCCCAACTACACCTTTTACCGGACTCGGCCTCCGGGTCGCAGTTCGACTTTTAATCCGTCCCAAAAATTCCCATTTCTATAAATAAAACGCCCATATGGCCCATGTATACCAAGAATTAGCGGAACATTATACACGCGGAGCGCGAAATAATCCTTTCTTATCAAAGTTGTTTCCGTTACATGTTTACGGTCGTTCCCCTATTTTGATTTGTCGTATTACTTCGAGTAAACAGTTGGTTGTATAATTACCGAAATTAAAATACAGCTTCTGCAATGATACCTGATGTCTTGATTATATTACTTATCTTGGAAAATATCCACAGAAAAACATTGGATGTCACCTTTTGTGTTATATATATTGTGGGAATAGGACATTACTCTTCATTCTTCTTTTTATAACTAACAAAAATTAGTTAATTTTTTAGAACAATCAAATAGCAACATGCACTAGCATGTGACAGTTTTCAACCAATGATGTTATCGTCCCTTCTTGACGGTATTCACAAAGATGACAAGTTTTTCAGAAATGTTCCTAATGTTAAATTTTAAATTTTAACCGATCTAGGTTATGTGTAATAGTGTACGTACTCTCGTTTATAATTCAAGCATTGCTGAATGTTTCGCGTTCTTGCGTGCGCACGTAACCACCTTCTAAGAAACTGCATTCAGCTCCTTCCAAATAAAAATCAATATTTTCCAAGGTATTCCATAACACTATCGGAGTGTTGGAATTCTGTTTTTCAATTTGACCAGACTGAGTGGTCATAAATTTACAGATTGGCTTGACATAGTGCCGTGGTGGACGTGGAATACTGCCTGTGTGAGTGTGTCAGTTTGTAGTGTGTCAGTTTGTGGTCACTTGTTGCACATCGAGTCATGATTTATTTGACTCTCGTTAATAATTCAAGCATTCCCGAATGTTTCGCGTCCTTGTGTACTTTCGCGTCCTTGCGTGCGCGTAACCACATTCTACGCAACTGCATTCAGCTCCTTCCAAATAAAACTCGATATTTTCCAAGGTTTTCCATAACACTGTCGAAGTGTTGGAATTCTGTTTTTCAATTTGACCAGACTGAGTGCTCATAAAGTTCACAGATTGGCTTGACATAGTGCCCTGGTGGACGTGGAATACTGCCTGTGTGAGTGTGTCAGTTTTTGGTGACCTGTTGAACATCGAGTCGTGATTTATTTGACACTGACAGTATAGGTACATTACCTCACACGAGATGTCGCTCGTATGCTGACTTCCGTATGCTAAAAAAGGCAATACCACGAACCACGGACCTGGGTTGTTTGATTCTATTGAATCATGCTTACCGATCTTTCGAGATATGTTTTGATTTCGGACTAGAAAGGCGAATAAATAAGCTGTCCTTTTGTGCTCAAATAAACCACCTCGATCAATTAGAACCTGATTAAAGAATTTTTCGAAAATTATTCGGACACAATAATTGGTTCAATTCCAACCAACCGTGGATAAAAACGTATGTTTTAGATATAACAAAAATAATTTACCTGCCGTGCTGTCGCAGACTGTCCGGAACAATCCGGAATTAGGGTACGAGCTTAACAAAAATTACAGCGGCTATAAATAGTCAATTAGTATGGCAAGGGGAATAATTCACTGAATAGTTTTTGAAATTTGAAGCAAACCACGTTTCACTACCGGGACGCTTTTTAAGAAGCGAAAGCTATACTAATTTAATATTAACAATATATTTCATGTGTTTATTTTGTGGTAGGTGAAGCTAATGTTACCCTCACACCATAGCGTATGCTGAAACCTATGAGTTGCGTGTAAAAAATATTTGTATACGCACCAAACACAAGCGAAATCAACAATTTTGTCAATTTATAACCTATTCGACCTATGGGTTGCGTGTGAGTTGCGTGTGGGTTGCGTGTGGGTTACGTGTGGGTTGCGTGTGGGTTGCGAACTGAACTTATGATCCCCCAATATCTGCGATCACCGGCGTACGAGTTGCGTGCGAGTTGCGTATGAGTTGTGTGCAGAACTTACGAGTTGCGTTTGACCTGCGTGCTAGTTGCGTGGTATTTGCGAATATCGGTCACGTGATAAAAACCTATAAAAGCTGATCCGATTCATTATTTTTTCAGTACTGATTTGGTCATCGAAGAGTCAACACCTCGGAGGTCCACCAACAACTGACACGGATCTAGAAAAGGCCCACTATTTATACCATTTCTCAACACGCATGTAGTACGCAACTAACACGCAACTCACTCGTAACTAATAGGTTGGAAACGCAGGGCATAGGTTGGGGATACGCTGGGAATAAGCACAATAGGTTGGGGGTACGCTACGCACGCAACAGGATCGCAACAGGCACGCAACACGATCGCAAAATGATCGCAACAGGTACGCAGCACATTCGCAACATGTACGGTACCAACACCTGGCCAGATACATCAAATTTGGACCTGCGTTCATAACTTATGAGTTGCGTACCTGTTGCGATCGTGTTGCGTGCGTAGCGTACCTGTTGCGTCCCTGTTGCGTATAAATTGATCGCAGGCATTCGCAGAGAATTATTGAACATGTTCAAAATTTCCGAACTTACTCTGCATGTGTCTGCGATCACCTGCGTGCTTGTTGCGTACTTCAAACATATAAAACTTATTAGTTGCGTGTGAGTTGAGTTCGGAACTTATGACCACTATTTTGTATTCGCAACCATACGCAACTGGTGATCGCTATGGTGTGAGGGTAACATAAGTTTGAATACGTATATTCTGAGCGCCATGAACTTGTTCCCATTGTCCCCGACCCAAATTATCAATAATTGTTGTCATTGCCGTTATCAGTTACACTACCTGAGTACCTCAGTAACTGGTTAAACATCTACAGGTGTTAGATTAGATTTTATTTTGATAACAGTCATATACATGTTGACAGTGCAATGTTGCAGAAAATAGTATAACAAGATCACATCAAGGACAATAAATCAAGTGAGCTTGAGTTTCAATCATATAGCTTAATTTCAGCATGCTGTGTCATTCTGCAGGCTGCATTTCAGAAATACATTCTTCGCAAAATATTGAAATTATCTTTCAATTTTTCATGTTGGCCACTACTTACCCCCATGGCACATTCATTGCTGGCAATTAATTCCATCAATTTCATCATATTTCAGCATAACATAATCTTAAGTAAGACAACGACTCAATATTACCTAACTAAATGCTTCCTGGTGTGGTCTATATCATGGGTTCGTCTTTGAAGCATTTCACGAAATAAGAATTTCTCATGTCTAAAAACTTAAATTTTTTCAAGGTCACATTTTCTAACTTAGACCCATTCTAAGTTGTGAAACTTAATCAAATGGTTATGTTTATTTTCTAAATTACTAGAATATGCAAAATATTCCAAATAAATCTCAAAACGAAAAAACATGTTATGTTCACACTGACAGTGAGTGACTTGAAAGTTGAAGTTGGGTCGATTCAACAATTTCCAGGTGGAAAATGAACTGAATAGATGAGCCAAATTCACTTCAATGGAATGAACGTTGCTTGTATACTGCATTGCCATTGCTTGAGTGCGTGACTAGCGAGGTGATTTGATTTCCGAAGCTGCAAAATTGGGCGAATCTAGTACACCCATTGTTTATTAACGACGTTGGTCGTCGTTGCAAGCAGCAACGAAACGTCACTAGTCCAGTGAATTTATGAGAAAAAAGTGGCAAACCTCAAACGAATTACAACACAATGTTTCTTTGCAGGAATAAGTCTATTAACCCATGATAAACAACATACTTAAAATCAAAAAGGATCAAGAAAGGCGAAATTAATACATTTTGTGAAATAAATTTGTCAAATTTTAGTAAAATACTAAATTTATGGCTTTTAAAGGATGTTTATAAAAACCTCCATTTCACAAGTCCTTCAATTTTGTAGAGTACACAATTCTGATTACAATACAGAAAACATTTTTCATATACGTTGACTATTTTTCGAGTTATGTGCCTCCAAAATTTGAAGCTTGTCGAATTTCGGAGCCTCTATTTCTAAGAATTAACTAAAATCCATATTTTATGGTCTAGTATTTTAAAACTATAGAAATATGAAGGGATATCTTGCTGAGGTATTAATTTCGTCACTAGATTGTGCACACAAATATTACTTTATACATCTATGATCGAAAAGACAATGTTTTTTTAAAACTAACTGTGTGTTCCATTAAAATGTGTGTTGTGCAGGACACAGAACAGGTGTGATGAAATACCATATTTGAGGCCATACAACTCAATAAATTGATATCCAAATGTCCTGTATTTCTCATAACCTGAAAGGTTAAGGTTATGAGAAATACAGGCCAGTATACTAGGTTAAATACACTTTGCTGGAATTGCTAAACACATATGTGCCAAAATCAGCTTATCGCCATATGAATCCTTAGTATTGACTCTTTTTGGACTGTTTTTGTCCATTTTACAGGTTTATTTGTGTACAAATAGTACAACAACAATGAACACAATTAGCGTTTAATGTGTAAAATCATTTGAACGTTCAAGTTCCTCCTAAATCACTCAGTGGTGGAAAAAAATAGGATTACATTGGTTATTACAAATCAACAGTCACTGGAATTCACATATTTTTTCAAGAAACTGACTCCAAATTTGAACATTGATAATGGGGTAAGTGAAATCACAAAAGGCTATGATCTTGTCACTATATTCTAGTCATAAGCCTTTTTACTGGTTCGCGATTTTCAAGATGGCCGATGGTTCCATATGGTCCGATTCCTAGCTTTTTATCCAAACCACCGGTAAAAGCCGGTAAAAGGTCAAAGTTGAGAAGTAGCATCCATTTCGACCATTTGTAAACATTCGACAGCTGAGTGCGAGAATTTTTTATCAACATTTTATGGCTTAATTTCATTTATTCTGAGTGCAACTACGTGTTTTTAAGAATTGTTTTGTGGCCATGTCATCTATGGAGTAAGGATCTGGTGACGATGCAGACATTCAGACGCACTTTTTGTCAACAAACTTCCCATAAGTTACTGATAAATAGCGAGTTCTTGCGTTAAAAAAATAACTCAAAAACATACGTGATACATCCAATCCATCTACTGTGCGAAACCTACGTATTGTATGTATCCAGGGTGAGTGTTTAATTAGTTTTATGAAGTTCTCGCACCTGCGATTCGATAACGACCTGTTGCCATTTTATTTTGGGAATTCCCAGGCTGGAGTCATATGCTAAAAATAGATGCTACTTGTTAACTTTGACCTCCGGAGACCAAATGGCGGATTCGCCGCGAGTAAATGAAATCACTTATTGGAGACAGCGGTTTGTTTTATTACAGTTTGTGCAGATTATTGTTGCATAATAACAAGATTAGAACTTTGGTGGAGGTATTTATAATTTATGGGCATGTTATATAACAACCCTGAAATAATTATTCGCCATTTTGCCATTGAGTTGCAACAAAAAGGATCGTAGCTCTAAATATGAACATAAAAAGGGAAGCAGTAAACTCTATATGGAAGCATAAGGTTGATAGGAGCTGGCGATAGTACAGTTTCCCCTATCACATTTTTCCGATATTCAAATTCAGTTTCCAGAAAAATGAGTGAACTCCAGTGACATTTATTGACATATCTAGTATCATGCTAATATGTCAACACTAAAGCGTTTTAGGAGGATAGTTCAAATGAAATTACACATTAAACGCAAATTATTTTTATTATTTATACACAAACGCCTTTAAAAATCGACAAAAACGCCCCAACATGGCATTTTTAGAAAATAGTTAAAACTAAGGATTCAGTGGGCCATAAAGTTGATTTTCTACACCATGTTTTTGGAGATTCCTTGACAGCGTGTTTAACTATGTATAACTTCGTCATACGGGGTATACTTATGCTAATAAATATAGAAGTAACACGTTCAAACCGACGAAGGTTGTTATGAATCTATAACAGTTGCGTATATATGATGTTAGGCTTTCTATCGGAGAGAAGAATGGACAATTTGCGGAACTTCTTATGCATAGCGTGCAAGTGGATAATACTATATATCTTCACAGGTTCAAATGGTTTTCTGCGGCAGATCTCCCTGACTGTCACTCAAATTTGTGAATTGTGTCAGTGCTAATACGTGAAGGTCGGTTAGTGCACATCCCATGCATGGATCCAGTGTCTTTGGTGCCATGACCATAATTTGATGATAATTTAGCCAGATCGAACTGCAAGTATCATGTTTATTGATCCCAGTTCTCTGTATCGACCGATACCAGTCCAATTAATTCGCTTCTAAATCTGGAGAAATTGAACACATACACGGAGCGCGACAACCCGCTCCCTATCGGATACGGGAATTCTCTATACAAACAAGGAATCACTGCTTCTAGATAAGTTAGAATGGCAGTGGGTCCCGCGTAGTGAGTTTATAGTTGGTGTGTGATAGGTGGTTACATATATGGAATTACGACGTGAGTTCTGAGTGCCACTGCTGCGTTCTGATGGATTCGGATCAACACGATGAACGGCTCACGATGGACATCGCAGAGGACGATGAGGAGGAGGAAAATCGAAAACATTTGACGTAAGTTAAAGATGTCCCATTCGATTTGACACTTAAATATACCATGTACGTTTATATCTACACCAGCAGTTATATAATTATAATCAGATCGCGTCCATGAGCACAATGTTTGGAAGTTTTGTTATATTAAGCAAGTTACATCTACGTGTGACTAAATCTGGCGAGTAATACGATGATAGGAGCAGGGAAGGATCCCTGACTCTTTTGATACCTGTTACAACTCTGGAGGCATAAATGTCCCCAAATTGCAAGTGGATAGTTTTTATTAAAGCTGAATATTCTATATTTTGAAGGAAATTTTATATTATAATTCAACAACATGCAATGTAAATCATCAACATGCAGTTGACATAGAGCCTTTATTTGCATAATCAAGTGTGCAGTGAGGAATATTTTAACCCTTTCATGACTGGGACTTCTTTAAAGTATGCAAAACTCCTGAGCCGATGCATTCTCTTATATATATATATATGATTCTCCCATCAAGGAGCCTCGCATATATAAGAGAATACATTGGCCTTTATCTTGACCTTTAAGCCAGTGCATTTTCTTATGCGGGAGACTTGCATATATGAGAATGAAATGGCATAGGATCTTTAATGCTGCACCAGTGCAGCTCTTGTCATAAAATGGTTAACGTCCCAATTTATATAGGGCCATTCTCAAATGCAGAACATGTGTCCCCAAAAAATATCGGGATTCATCCCTGGATAGGAGTGCTCTCAATATTCGTCGTTACCAGTGGACACCTTTCACACAATGAACTACTACCCCATAAGAATTGCGAATAGCAAATCGCAAATTTGTTTGCAGTCCAAAAACCTTTTCACAGAATTGACGACTACGAGTCCATTTGTTATAAATAGTGCCGTTCAAACTTCTTGCCAATCGCAGTAAGGTGACATGATTCTGTTTGCCGTGATTATGTTTTTCCTAATTATGTCAGGTCATTGTGTCAGTGGTAAGCTCGAGTGCCCATGTCGGTTTCTCGAAACCATATGGCAAAACGAATAAATAATAGAAAGAACCCAAATTCTAGTGACGTAGTACCACCACATTCCTAATTATTATCAGTATTAGTTCATTATTTGAACGGTGTCGAGTTTGTGCAAGGAAACCACGAATACTCTGATCACAGATATATGTCCTCGTTTGAAATTATTGAGCACATTACCAAATTCAAAACCCGATAAAACTGCAATTAAAAAAAAAAAAATTAAAAAAAATTGCACTGTCTCAAAAATCAAATTTGCTTCTAAAAATAGGCGCCTGGTGTGTTGTATAGTCCCAAGCATGTTCAAAGGGCAATGCTCGGCATGTTTCGGAGGCATGAAATATAACATTTGCTACTGTGCTATATCTCCTACGTTTGTGACTTTGTGACTTCTGTACCATAATTATACATGTGAGCAGACTAATATTTGCGTACTCGTAATTCAATTCGTGCAGTATTAATTTTTCGTCAGTTTTGAATTTGCACCTTTTAATATGCGCACCGCGATGAGCAAATTTAATACTATTTTTTAACAGTCTTGTAGTTTCGGTTCTTATTCGTTCATGGAGGTAGATTTAACTCTTCTTTTTTTACTTAATACTCATTTATGAGTAGTTCCTTATGAAATGTTGACATAATAAGTTCAACAAATATGCCGTTTGTTGAACTAATTACCTAGACATTTCCAACCCATTAACAGGAAACCTTTGTCACTTGTATTATCATTTAGCCTTTCTCTCGTGTGCTCGTTTGTATTTCCTGAATGTAATGGTTTGGGTCCATTGGCAAGAGACCACTGGGACAACGACTTTACTCCACAATCGATTTATTAGAAGAGAGTACCCGGATGTTCCATATCCTCCCGCGGGAGGCGGCACACCATAAAACATGATATATGATGATGGACATGGACATATCATTACATCTCCCCTTTTTCACGAACATGTAATACATATACACTAAATTGTTTAATCATAAATTCATTTTTATGACTAGTTTGAAAATGACCTTCTTAATTGAGGTACATATTGTTGAGTTGCTTGTACAACAGGTAGCATAGATATATCACTGCTATATTAATTCTGAAGTTCTCTTTGAGAATTATGGTACTCTGGTGTAACATTAGACTGAGAATTTGAATACCATTATTTCTATTGTAATTAGGTGGTTTCGGTATGTTAGATACTTCTGGTGACAACGGGTAGTTTTCTAATGTTTTAAAGCAAATATCTCCTATCTCTTCTGTAAGGTTGTCCAAGTTCAGACAGAACTCTATAAGATCGATTTGAGACTTGTCCAAGAAATCTATCTTTAGTGTTCCAAGTATTACCCTTACCCAACTTGATTCTTACAGTATCATCAGGTTTGAGTGCAGATAGTTCTTTGGAAACCTTCTCATAATTGACTTGTCCTCTCCTGTTTAAATCATTTTGTTTCACATGAATAACTTCGTCTTTGCAAACTGAAACAATTGGTAATCTAGATCTCACAGTTCTGCACATTAACAATTATGCAGAAGACGTTATACACTCTAATGGAGCTGCTCGGTACTGAAGCAGTGCAAAATATAAATCTTCGTTTTGCTGCTTGACTTTCTTAAGGAAATCCTTAAGAAATTTGACACCAATGTCAGCCTTACAACTACCATGTGGATGGCATGGAGCTGAAGTAGTATGCATAAATTCATACACTGAATTTCTCGAAAATTATGATGGTGAAATATGAAGAGTTGTTGCTGCGAATAACCTTAGGAATTCCATGCCTTCCAAAATGGACTTCAAATGTTGAATACCACATTCACTACTTGTATTATTCAGACGTGCAAATTCTGGATAATTACTAAAATAATCTATCACATACAAATAATCTTTTCATTCCAATGTTAAAAGATCTATATCAACTTTGTTCCAGGGTTCAATTTCAGATTCGTCAATTGACAGACCCTGTTTACAATGAGACATTTGGTATTTTGACATACTTCACAAGATTTGACAAACTTTGTAATATCTTGGTTCATTACTGGCCAAAATATCACAATTCTGGCAAGTCTTTTGCACTTTTCTATTCCTATATGACTAGCATATACTTTACCCAGCATTTCATTCCTCGTTGATGATGGAATGACAATTCGAGATCCTTTCATCAAAATTCCACTGAGAACACACATGAAATTCAACCAATACATTCTTTGGCCATTCTTTATGCATATACATAATCACATTTTGACGAAACTTATCTTTCGCAGTTTCATCTTGAACCTTACACAATTGTATATCAGATACTGTCAAATTCTTTACAACCATGTCAATATTAAAATTTATTTCTACATCAAGATTTGAACTATTTGAAACTTCATCTGATTTAAGTCTTAAACGAGCATCTACAATAGCCAAACATTTTCCCGGAGTAAATATAACACTATAAGAATATCTCTGTAACTGTATCATTAATCTCTGAATCCTAGGAGTCATGTCCTTCATTTTTTTCTTTGAAATTGCCACTAAAGGCTTGTCATCTATTTCCGACTGTACTATTGGAAGACCATATATATAGCTACTAGCAGGTGGAACCGACTTCGTCCGGGCTGTTTCCCCTCTGCTTTTCGGCGAATTGCGCGATTTGACCTTGAATTGTCCATTTTGATGGTAAAGGTCAGGTGGGGTCATTTGACCAGTCCAAAAACACGGCCCGGACAAAAGTACCCGACAAAAGTACCCGTCGAAATCCATCCTGTTTTACCCGATTTGACCTTGAATTGATCATTTTGATTGTCAAGGTCAGGTCGGGGTCACGATTTGACCCGTCCGTTTTCGAGTCCATCGCGAACACACACACAGACAGACAGATTTCCCAAAATATATAATAGATGAAATTTCTCACAACCATAAACCATACCTAAAGATTCTTTCTCAATCTGAGAATATTTGCACTCAGAATTAGTAAGAGATCTTGCTGATTTCAAAGAAAAAAATGAAGGACATGACTCCTAGGATTCAGAGATTAATGATACAGTTACAGAGATATTCTTATAGTGTTATATTTACTCCTGGCCATTTGCAAACTTAAACAATTGGTAATCTAGATCTCACAGTTCTGCACATTAACAATTATGCAGAAGACGTTATACACTCTAATGGAGCTGCTCGGTACTGAAGCAGTGCAAAATATAAATCTTCGTTTTGCTGCTTGACTTTCTTAAGGAAATCATTAAGAAATTTGACACCAATGTCAGCCTTACAACTACCATGTGGATGGTATGGAGCTGACGTAGTATGCATAAATTCATACACTGAATTTCTCGAAAATTATGATGGTGAAATAGGAAGAGTTGTCACTGCGAATAACCTTAGGAATTCCATGCCTTCCAAAATGGACTTCAAATGTTGAATACCACATTCACTACTTGTATTATTCAGACGTGCAAATTCTGGATAATTACTGAAATAATCTATCACATACAAATAATCTTTTCATTCCAATGTTAAAAGATATATATCAACTTTGTTCCAGGGTTCAATTCAGATTCGTCAATTGACAGACCCTGTTTACAATGAGACATTTGGTATTTTGACATACTTCACAAGATTTGACAAACTTTGTAATATCTTGGTTCATTCCTGGCCAAAATATCATAATTCTGGCAAGTCTTTTGCACTTTTCTATTCCTATGTGACTAGCATATACTTTACCCAGCATTTCATTCCTCGTTGATGATGGAATGACAATTCTAGATCCTTTCATCAAAATTCCACTGAGAACACACATGAAATTCAACCAATACATTCTTTGGCCATTCTTTGTGCATATACATAATCACATTTTGACGAAACTTATCTTTCGCAGTTTCATCTTGAACCTTACACAATTGTATATCAGATACTGTCAAATTCTTTACAACCATGTCAATATTAAAATTTATTTCTACATCAAGATTTGAACTATTTGAAACTTCATCTGATTTAAATCTTAAACGAGCATCTACAATAGCCAAACATTTTCCAGGAGTAAATATAACACTATAAGAATATCTCTGTAACTGTATCATTAATCTCTGAATCCTAGGAGTCATGTCCTTCATTTTTTTCTTTGAAATTGCCACTAAAGGCTTGTCATCTATTTCCGACTGTACTATTGGAAGACCATATATATAGCTACTAGCAGGTGGAACCGACTTCGTCCGGGCTGTTTCCCCTCTGCTTTTCGGCGAATTGCGCGATTTGACCTTGAATTGTCCATTTTGATGGTCAAGGTCAGGTGGGGTCATTTGACCCGTCCAAAAACACGGCCCGAACAAAAGTACCCGACAAAAGTACCCGTCGAAATCCATCCTGTTTTACCCGATTTGACCTTGAATTGATCATTTTGAAGGTCAAGGTCAGGTCGGGGTCACGATTTGACCCGTCCGTTTTCGAGTCCATCGCGAACACACACACAGACAGACAGATTTCCCAAAATATATAATAGATGAAATTTCTCACAACCATAAACCATACCTAAAGATTCTTTCTCAATCTGAGAATATTTGCACTCAGAATTAGTAAGAGATCTTGCTGATTTCGGCTACTGAATGCCAATTTCCATTACTATGTTGTAGCAAAACTGACACAATTCCATATTTGCTACTGTCCGAAGAAACCTTGTTGTGAGTCTTACTCTGATTAAAATATGCTAAGACTAGTTTAGTAGTCAAAGCATTTTCATATCAACAAACTCTGCTTCATGAGCTGATTCCCATGACCATTCAACTGATTTCTGTAAAATATTTCTCATTGAGCTAATACGAACTGAGACATTTGGTACAAATTGACCCACATAATTGACAATCCATAATAAATATTGCAAATCTGGTTTATTGTTAGGTAATTCCAATTTCAAAATTGTGTCAATCTTAAATTGTGACGGCTTTACACATCAGATGTCAACACTTCACCTAAAATTAAATTTCATAAACACAAAACTTACATTTTGCCTCAGTCAATTTGTGTGTAACCGCTAAAGAACTTTTAGTATAATTTGTCATGTTCTAACAGGGTATTTCCCCATATGATCAAACCATCTGTGAACACTTTCACACCTTCTATCCCTTCCAAAACAGATTCCATGGCTTTATGAAATACCTCCGAACTTGAGACAATTCCATATGTAAGTTTCTGTTAGGTGTATTTACCAAATGGAGTATTGAAAGTTGTTAAATTAGCACTTTCTTCGTGCAGTTTTATACTCCAGGAAGCTTATGATGAATCAGATTTGATAAAAAATTAGCATTTGAAATTTCTGTAATTATGCCATCTTTCTTAGGAATGAACAATTCCCCCTGATTATGCAAGAGGTCAATGCAAATTCTAAGAGAATTATTAGGTTTTCGAATAACCACCATTAAATTGACCCAGTCAGTTTGTTCAGTTACTTCCTGAATAATAAACATTTTCTCTGTTCTACTGAGTTTCTTCAATAAATATTCCTTTAATGTTATAGAAACCCTTCTTGGCGGATTAACAACTGGCATACTATCTTTCTTTATTCTAATTTTGTAAGTGTATGACATTTCCTCAACCCCTTCAAACAGTTTAGAAAACTGACCCTTAATTACTTCCCTTATTAACTGTTATTGAGTGTTACCTGAAATGCTGACATCTTAAATAACACTTTTATTCACTACATACACCCTTTTAACCAAATTCAAGTCAACATATGTTTTATGACATAATAATGGCATTCCATTATTCACAACAATAACCTGACTCTTTAACACACGACTACCACTTTGTGGTAGTTGCTTCCCATTATAATCTATGAGTTTGATATTCGATGGATAAATCTTCACATATTTATTCAAAGAAATCATCTCAACTTAACTCATTAAATTTGCCTTTGCACCGGTACCGTAACTTGTATGTGACATTAGTACCATTACTTGAAATAGTCCTAATGAAATCAGTTATTGAACCTATACTAACATATTTCTGAAAATCTTCACTTTTGTATTCAAATAATAAATTTAAATTAAAATTTTCGAAAAATGTATTTAATTCACATGTTTGTACAGCGCATATGAATGACTCATACAAATCATCTGTATATATAATGATCTGATTCTACTGATCTGATGTTTGTATAATGATCTGATTCTACTGATCTGATTCTACTGATCTGATGTTTGCACGAAATGTATCTTTCTTGGAAGAATTTAATATTTTACACATTTGTGAATTCGAAACATTATGCAATTCATGACAATTACAACATTTTCTTACATAAGCAAAACATTGTCCTTGTGGACGCGAAGGTTACATAGCGATTCTCCGAAGACCCATAACTCCGAAGTTCCGATTCTCCGAAGGTCCGATTCTCCGACGCCCCGATACTCAGAAAGCCCATAACTCCGAAGTCCCGATTCTCCGAAATCCCATAACTCCGAAGACCCATAACTCCGAAAGCCCATAACTCCGAAGGCCTATAACTCCGAACGCCCATAACTCCGAAGGTCTATAACTCCGAAGGGCCGATTCTCAGAAGGTCCGATTCTCCGAAGATCATGTTTTATCGCTTATTAAATAGTGTACAGTCCAGTGGCGGAGTCAATGACTTTTGGAGGTAAAATGGTGGTCTAATACCGTTTGGAATTTCACAATTCTTAGAGTGTATTGATAAGTATGGAATGCGCGTATGGTTATATTTTGTATTAGTGATGCGGACCGGACCGGACCACCTTGGGTGGTCCGGTCCACTGCCAAGGCGGTCCAGTCCGGTCCGGTCCATTCCGGTCCGGTACACATGCCTGGACCGGTCCAAAACGGTCCGGTCCACCTATAATAGGCTATATGTTAATGAATTCTCTGTTTTCTCAAAGTGTTACTCTGTATAGTACAACCTATAAGGTTACTGAGTTCAGTGCATTGCAATGAGTCCATATTGTATGCATCATTGTCTGTCTATGGTGGGATATAATGGGAACGATGCACGATAATAGTATTTCTAGTAATGCGAACATGCACTAATTAAATGTATTGGACAGATATATAGCTAGGGTCAGAATGTGTTATAACCAATCTAACATGGCACTCAACTATTCGTATGTATGATTCGTATCATACTTATTTTCATTAAATTGAAATTTAAACGAAATAACTATACTATTATTATCTATTGTCTTCTCTGTATTATTGTTATAATTTTTTTTGTGGTAAAACATACTCTCCTAGATGGGGAGGAAATAAAGATATATATACATAAGTACAACTACTATTGGATTAATGTGACTGTCTTGTATATGTACTATGTAATGTGGTTTGCATGTTTCTTCGATAATTATAACTGTGAAAAACAATAGAATACTCGATTCGATATCCATCCAAATTGATTAGTTGATGCCATGTTACACTGTTTATGACAAATAGTTCCATACTCATTCAGTTGCATTTTGTCGCATTGATATGGTGCTACAAAGTGTTGGCCAATGTAGGATAGTAGTTATTAAAAACAATTTAGAACGAAACAAGCAATTTTTATATTTTGAAAATGTTTTCAGAATGCTTAACATTTTGCGACATCAATTTCATCAAAGCAGGCGGCCGGTACTCGGCGACATCAAAGTAGGCGGCCGCCTACACTGGCACTTTTATAAGGAAAGTGACATGTACAAAGTACATCCATACATTGTTTGCGTGGCATCAAACTCAAACGTTTAATAGATATTAACCACTTGAATGCGTCAATACATCGTTGCTAATTGATATGACGGCAAATACCAAATAATATTCGCGATAGTTTATTATAACTGAAGTAAAATAGTGGACCGGACCGGAGAGTACCAGACTGGCGGCAAAAAGTGGTCCGGTCCGGTCCAGTGACACCCGGTCCGGACTGGACCGCGGTCCACCCCTGGACCGCGGACCGGACCGGTCCAAAGCGGTCCGGTCCGCATCACTATTTTGTATGGAACATGTACATGTAGATAATATATCCCCCCTGGAATCCGGAATCCAGCTTCAATTTTACCATGGAATCCGGCGTCCAGCTTCAAATTGACACTGGAATCCGGCTTCCAGTTTCAAATTAACCCTGGAATCCGGCGTCCAGCTTCAAATTGACGTCTGGAATCCGGCGTACGGGTCCAAAATGGGTGGAATCCGGCGTACGAAAAGGGGGGAAGGGGCCCTCATATATTGGAAACGTTAACTATGTATTATAATAATGTGATATCTACACCATCAGTAGTGTGCGACAAGCCTTAATTTTCCACAACATGCTTAAATTTATGTAAGAAATACAATTATTTTGCCACAATGTACGTCTTAATACAATTAATATGATTAAACTGTGCACATCCGACTGCATTGGGGTGATTTGATGCAATCAAGTTCATTTTATATATGAAAATGTTCTTCCCCGTTCACCCCTGTACATTTTACTCTGGCATCTCATGTGCCAACGTAACGTTATAGTATCTGGTGTATAGTCAGTGGCGGGCCAGGATTCCCATTAAGGTGGGGGGCAGTAGGAAAAGTTCGAATATTTTTATGCCCCATGAACGATTTCCGGGCGTTTACATGACATTGGACATGTTTTGGTAGGGGCCCATATTGTCTGAAATAGCAATTAAGTAGAGGTTTAATGGGGGCAGTAGGAATTTTGGGACCCCTTGGCTTCGCCACTGGACTGTACACTATTTAGTAAACGATAATACCCCGATAAAACAAAATCTTCGGAGAATCGGATCTTCGGAGTTATGGGCCGTCGGAAAATCGGGCCTTCGGAGTTATAGGTCTTCGGAGAATCGGCCCTTCGGAGTTATAGGTCTTCGGAGTTATAGGTCTTCGGAGAATCGGCCCTTCGGAGTTATGGGCTTTCGGAGAATCGGATCTTCGGAGTTATGGGCCGTCGGAGAATCGGGTCTTCGGAGTTGTGGACCGTCGGAGAATCGGGTCTTCGGAGTTGTGGGCCTTCGTAGTAATAGGTCTTCGGAGAATCGGTCTGACAACGATGCGAATTTGAACACAATTTGCATACTCTGGATGGGTCATAATTCATTTTCTTCTTTGGAAACTTCGGTCTTACATACAAAGAGACATCAGAATCTTCTTGTGAATGTGACGAACTTGGATTGTCAAATACAAGTAGCTGTTTGTATGCTTTTTCATTCGCTTTACAAATTGTCATGAGTTTGTCGTTGATACCAAAAACGATTTTTATCTCGGAGCATTACATCTTCTGTATCTTCATAGTTATATGTTCTTGCTAATAATCTGAGTTCAGCAAAGTATGTGTCGTAATTTTCCCCATCTTTTTTCAGTCGATTACGAAAGATGTAACTTTCATTTTTTGTTGGCACAAAGTATTCTTCAAATTTGTCCTTCACCGTTTTGCACTTAAATTCATCCCTAGCTTTTGTAAATTTGAAAGAATTTAAAATTTTAACCGCTCGTTTTCCAGCTATCGTTAGCAATGTAGCCACTTTCCGTTTTTCATTCATTTCCTCCCCTTTGCTTTCAGAAATAGTTCAAATTGATAAGTGAAGGTTTTTCAGTTCTTTTCTATGTCTTCATTTAAGTTATTATTTCCCAGAGGTCTTCGGGAACTCATACCTGTTTTTTTTTGGTATTCTTGAACTTTCCTTTAGGTGTATTTAAACAGTTTCCTTAGAATTACAGTGCCTTCAGATATTCACCAAACATTTTTCGCCACGTTCTTCGGCTTCGGTTGCCATGTTGTTTTTCAGCATTTGTTCTGACAAGTTGTTTTTCAGATGAAAATTTCGACTACTCATGGAAAGTCGGGGTCATTTGCTTCTCTTCATATGTTGACAATCATGCCAATCGTTGTTTGGTCTACACCGTACTGCTATGTAATTCTTTGGGTCTATTGGCAAGAGACCATTCAGACAACGACTTGACTCCACAATCGATTAATTAGAAGAGAGTACCCGGATGTTCAATTTCCTCACAATATCACATATAGTAAGATAACTATCCATGATTTGTTGTGAACATGTATTGCTACTGCTCTATAGTCAGACATGTTATGGAATATGCTGACACAGTATGTGATCCCTACCGACAGGATATCAACAAATTAGAACGGATACAGAGAAGAGGAGCTCGCTTCATAAAAAACAACTACAGAAGTCGAAAAAAAGGAGACATGACAAACATACTGAAAGATCTCCAACTAACACCACTGGAGAAGAGAAGAACGATTGATAGACTGGCCCTTATGAATAAGATGGTGGGTGCGATGGTCCCGGCTATTTCCCCTAAACTATATTTTATACCATGCATAAAGCGTATACGGAAGAAAAGCCAGCACCTTAAAGACTACGTTACGAGTCAACTACCACGACACCTCATCCGTAACCATAAAAAGTGCTATATTACACTGTCACGTAACACAAACCAATTCGCAAACTCATTCTTTGTCCGAACCATATGTGACTACAAGTTGGAGGAATCAACAATTGATAGGATCGAGCCAGAGTCGTTATGTGGTGAGATAATCTGGATTCAGATTACAGATTGCTCCACGTACGACGTGGTTCGGTAAACGAACAGACCAAAATTAGTAAACGAACAGACCGTAATCATAATCTCGTGGTAATCCAGATTCGGATTCGGATTCTGATTACGGACTCAAATGTTCGTAATGTAAACAAACCGAGATTTAGCCACCGTTCGTTATTATAATGTTTCTTCTTATTCAAGAAATAGTAGGATTATATGATATCGATGGATTATCAGATACACGTATGTACTATCTAGTCTTATAGCAATTTCATGTTTAAAATATTTGGTTTCGTTAAATGCAGTCGTTTTGCACAATAGTCTCTGTATAGTGCACAAACACAGGCATTTTTTGGCCAACGTGCTGTACAATAGTTGGAAAATAAAGCTTTGCTCATGAAGCTAATGTTGTGGTCTTGCGATCGCAGGTGAACTGCATCTCCCAATCGCACAAACACAAATGTGAAGCTTATTCTAGGATCTCAGGACTATATAGTGGAAATGTCAGTCAATTTATTGATTAAGTACCCACACGTACAAGTTCTAGGGACGTGGCTAGAGGTTTCCTCAAATTTCCGGCCAACTGCACCCCCCCCCATTGAACCAAACATCAATCTCACAGGTTCGCAGAATTCCATTTGGCCCCCTTGGAAATATCCAACCTGACACACACTAAGATTGGAAAATTACCAACTTTACTGATTGACAAAATCAAACAATGAGAACAACCTATATATATGGTGTCAAATTAATGTCCAACTTATGTTGTGTCATGCATGCATTTTCCAACTGCTGGAAATGTACTAAAGTTTAGTTTAAACATATTTATTTCAAATATTTGTCAAATTTAGATAACACATGATATATAACACATACATTTGTTTATATATACAATGGATTTGGAGGACAAGTGCTGACTCACTAAGGGTACCTAATCTCCTATATGTTATTACACTGAAAAAATATATAATTAGTAATGGCAAAGCAACATGACTACCAAAACAAGTTGAATATATATACAGATCACCGGTCACCCTCTCTCCCGAGTTAGTCATAAGTTTGTATATGTATTTATTTAAAATCGGGTTTGTTTGTTGCGTTTGCTGGCTTGTACTTATCATTATTTGGAACAGTTAGTCAAAAGAATCCTGATTATCCTCACGTATGAATGACTGCACAGCTAAGAAAATTGTACCAAAGTTGGGGGGGGGGGTCGAGACACCCCAACCAACCCCTGTCGCCACGTACCCGTACAACTGACAAGTTTCGTGTGTTCTTCACAACATCTTCGGAATTTGATTCAGGAGACCTAGAGCTGTTAGAAAAGCTTGCCCTCACCAATAAACACACTTTAACTTGAAAAAAAGATGTGATTAAGTCGGATTGGCAGCTAATTATGTGCCGTGTATATACACATAGAAGAAAAGCATGACTTTCACAACAAACATGAACTTTATAAATATAAGATACAAATGATACTTTTGTCAAATACATGAGCCATGTTTGACGCTGGGAGAACATTACACATTGTATCGGAGACCACGTGGATTTCAAAATCTGACCTAGAATCGGGAATTAGCCCCGCCCCCGTAATCGGATTCGGATTCGGAATCCAGATTCCCCACCAAATAACGACTCAGTGGATTCCTTCAAGAGCGCACTCAAGGAAATAACCAAGACCTCTCTCCCGCTGCATATATGACAGTATTGGATTCTCCAGCGTGACGAAACATATACAGATGTTCGCTAGTCTTAATGTTATTTAACCCTCTAATTGCAAAATGGATTCTCCCATCCATTTGTAAAAGTGTACATTGGAATGGTCTATCATTCTTCTAGATGTGTGTTTAGGAACTATAAGACAGACGAAAATATAATAAAAGTGCACAAAGATTCATAATAATTGGTGGGAAATCTTCAGATGATAAGTCCAACAAACGAAAACATACTTATTTTCTGAATATTTCCTATGGGAACTACTCGTTGTAATGCAGAACGGGTGGATGCACTCAGTTTGGTGTGATCACGTGCTTTGTATATGTGCTGGAACAAATTCCCATTACTGATCGAATTAATCATTCGTTCGGAATGGCACATTGAAATGCCCCTCAAATCAGATGAAGATTGAAAATCGGAACCGATTTTCGCTAACGTCGAGATTAAAACGGAAGCTGAGGATGAATATGGTGATTATGATGATGATTATGATGATGATTATGATGATTATGATGATTACGATGATGGTTATGATGATGGCGACGATTATGATGAAGATTATGATGATGATGATTATGATGATTATGGTGATGATGATAGTGATTATGATGATGATGTTGATGATGAAGGATGATAATAATAATGATGATAATGATGATGATTATTATTCTGATAATGGTTATGCTGCTACTGATTATGATTGTGATGATGGTGATGATTAATATGATGAGGATGATCATGTGATGATGATGGTGACGATTATGTCGATGGCGATGATGAATATCGTACTAGATTTATAGCCATAGTTTGAATAATACATGTATACATGTTTCGTACTGGGTTTCACGTTAACCCAGGCTTGTATAAGGCAATTCAATTCCAACAAACCACCGCCTCGTCTAGCCCAGATTGCGATGTTATTCACGACCTCCTGGCCTGGCCCATATGGTTATTCACGACCTCCCCGTCTAGCCCAGATTGCGATGTTATTCACGACCTCCTGGCCTGGCCCATATGGTTATTCACGACCTCCCCGTCTAGCCCAGATTGCGATGTTAATCACGACCTCCTCGCCTAGCCCAGATTGTGATATTATTTATACGACCTCCTCGTCTATAGCCCGAATTGCGATATTACTCCCGACCTCATCGTCGAACCCAGATTGTGATGATATTCACGCCCTCCTCGCCTAGCCCAGATTGTGATGTTATTCACGACCTCATCGCCTGGCCCATATTGTGATGTTATTCCCGACCTGCTCTCCTAGCCCAGATTGCGATTTTATTGACACGACCTCCTCGTCGAGCCCAGATTACGTTATTGTCGAACTCTCCTAGCACAGATTTCTGATGTTATTCACGACCTCCTCGCCTAGCCCAAAATGTGATGTTATTCACGACCTCCTCGTCGAGCACAGATTGTGATGTTATTCCCGACCTCCTCGTCTAACCCAGATTGTGATGTTATTTATACGACCTCCTCGTCTAACCCAGATTGCGATGTTATATATACGACCTCCTCGTCTAACCCAGATTGCGGATGTTATTTAAACGACCTCCTCTTCCCAGATTGTGATACTATTCACGACCTCCTCGCCTAGCCCATATTGTGATGTTATATATACGACCTCCTCGTCAAGCCAAGATAGCGATGTTATTCACGACCTCCTCGTCTAACCCAGATTGCGATGTTATTCATGACCTCCTCGCCTAGCCCATATTGTGATGTTATATATACGACCTCCTCGTCAAGCCCAGATTGTGATGTTATTCACGACCTCCTCGTCTAACCCAGATTGCGATGTTATATATACGACCTCCTCGTCTAACCCAGATTGCGATGTTATTCATAACCTCCTCGTCTAACCCAGATTGCGATGTTAGTCACATCCTCCTCCTCTAACCCAGATTGCGATGTTATATATACGACCTCCTCTTCCCATATTGCGATGTTATATATACGACCTCCTCGTCTAACCCAGATTGTGATGTTATTTATACGACCTCCTCGTCTAACCCAGATTGTGATGTTATTTATACGACCTCCTCGTCTAACCCAGATTGTGATGTTATTTATACGACCTCATCGCCTAGCCCAGATTGCGGATGTTATTTAAACGACCACCTCTTCCCAGATTGTGATACTATTCACGACCTCCTCGTCTAACCAAGATTGCGATGTTATAGATACGACCTCCTCGTCTAACCCAGATTGCGATGTTATTCGTGACCTCCTCGTCTAACCCAGATTGTGATGTTATTCACGACCTCCTCGCCTAACCCAGATTGCGATGTTAGTCACATCCTCCTCCTCTAACCCAGATTGCGATGTTATTCGTGACCTCCTAGTCTAACCCAGATTGTGATGTTATTCACGACCTCCTCGCCTAACCCAGATAGCGATGTTATTCACGACCTCCTCGTCTAACCCAGATTGCGATGTTATTCATGACCTCCTCGCCTAGCCCAGATTGCGATGTTATTCACGACGTCCTCGTCTAACCCAGATTGCGATGTTATTCACGACCTCCTCGTCTAACCCAGATTGCGATGTTAGTCACATCCTCCTCGTCTAACCCAGATTGCGATGTTATATATACGACCTCATCGTCTAACCCAGATTGCGATGTTATTCACAACCTCCTCGTCTAACCCAGATTGCGATGTTAGTCACATCCTCCTCCTCTAACCCAGATTGCGATGTTATTCACGACCTCCTCGTCTAACCCAGATTGCGATGTTATTCACGACCTCCTCGTCTAACCCAGATTGCGATGTTATTCATGACCTCCTCGCCTAACCCAGATTGTGATGTTATATATACGACCTCCTCGTCTAACCCAGATTGCGATGTTATTCACAACCTCCTCGTCTAACCCAGATTGCGATGTTAGTCACATCCTCCTCCTCTAACCCAGATTCGATGTTATATATACGACCTCCTCGTCTAACCCAGATTGCGATGTTATATATACGACCTCCTCGTCTAACCCAGATTGCGATTTTAGTCACGACCTCCTCGTCTAACCCAGATTGTGATGTTATATATACGACCTCCTCGTCTAACCCAGATTGCGATGTTATATATACGACCTCCTCGTCTAACCCAGATTGTGATGTTATTCACAACCTCCTCCTCTAACCCAGATTGCGATGTTATATATACGACCTCCTCTTCCCATATTGCGATGTTATATATACGACATCCTCGTCTAACCCAGATTGCGATGTTATTCACAACCTCCTCGTCTAACCCAGATTGCGATGTTATTCACAACCCCCTCGTCTAACCCAGATTGTGATGTTATTTATACGACCTCCTCGTCTAACCCAGATTGCGATGTAATTTAAACGACCTCCTCTTCCCAGATTGTGATACTATTCACGACCTCCTCGTCTAACACAGATTGCGATGTTAGTCACATCCTCCTCCTCTAACCCAGATTGCGATGTTATATATACGACCTCCTCGTCTAACCCAGATTGCGATGTTATAGATACGACCTCCTCGTCTAACCCAGATTGCGATGTTAGTCACATCCTCCTCCTCTAACTCAGATTGTGATATTATTCACGACCTCCTCGTCGAGCCCAGATTGCGATGTTATTCACGACCCCCTCGTCTAACCCAGATTACGATGTTATTTATACGACCTCCTCGTCTAACCCAGATTGCGATGTTATTTATACGACCTCCTCGTCTAACCCAGATTGCGATGTTATTCATGACCTCCTCGTCGAGCACAGATTGTGATGTTATTCTCGACCTCCTCGTCTAGCACAGATTGTGATGTTATATATACGACCTCCTCGTCTAACCCAGATTGCGATGTTATATATACGACCTCCTCGCCTAGCCCAGATTGCGATGTTATTCGTGACCTCATCGTCTAACCCAGATTGCGATGTTATTCATGACCTCCTCGCCTAGCCCAGATTGTGATGTTAGTCACGACCCCCTCGCATAACCCCGATTGCGATGATATTTATACGACCTCCTCTTCCCATATTGCGATGATATGCACTACCTCCTCGCCTAGCCCAGATAGCGATGTTATGCACGACCTCCTCATCTAACCCAGATTGCGATGTTATATATACGACCTCCTCGCCTAGCCCAGATTGCGATGTTATTCGTGACCTCCTCGTCTAACCCAGATTGCGATGTTATTCATGACCTCCTCGCCTAACCCAGATTGTGGATGTTATTTAAACGACCTCCTCTTCCCAGATTGTGATGTTAGTCACGATCCCCTCGCATAACCCCGATTGCGATGATATTTATACGACCTCCTCTTCCCATATTGCGATGATAGGCACTACCTCCTCGCCTAGCCCAGATAGCGATGTTATGCACGACCTCCTCGTCTAACCCAGATTGCGATGATATATATACGACCTCCTCGTCTAACCCAGATTGCGATGATATATATACGACCTCCTCGTCTAACCCAGATTGCGATGTTAGTCACGACCTCCTCGCCTAGCCCAGATAGCGATGTAATATACGACCTCCTCGTCAAACCCAGATTACGATGTTATATATACGACCTCCTCGTCTAACCCAGATTGGGATATTATTCACGACCTCCTCGTCTAACCCAGATTGCGATGATATTTATACGACCTCCTCTTCCCATATTGCGATGTTATATAATTATACGACCTCCTCGCCAAGCCCAGATTGTGATGTTATTCACGACCTCCTCGCCTAGCCCAGATATACGACTTTCTCGTCTAACCCAGATTACGATGTTATTTATACGCCCTCCTCTTCCCAGATTGCGATGATATGCACTACCTCCTCGCCTAGCCCAGATTGTGATGTTATTCACGACCTCCTCGTCTAACCCAGATTGCGGTGTTATTCACGACCTCCTCGTCTAACCCAGATTGCGATGTTATTCACGACCTCCTCGTCTAACCCAGATTGCGATGTTATATATACGACCTCCTCGCCTAGCCCAGATTGCGATGTTATTCGTGACCTCCTCGTCTAACCCAGATTGCGATGTTATTCATGACCTCCTCGCCTAGCCCAGATTGTGATGTTAGTCACGACCCCCTCGCATAACCCCGATTGCGATTATATTTATACGACCTCCTCTTCCCATATTGCGATGATATGCACTACCTCCTCGCCTAGCCCAGATAGCGATGTTATGCACGACCTCCTCATCTAACCCAGATTGCGATGTTATATATACGACCTCATCGCCTAGCCCAGATTGCGATGTTATTCGTGACCTCCTCGTCTAACCCAGATTGCGATGTTATTCATGACCTCCTCGCCTAACCCAGATTGTGGATGTTATTTAAACGACCTCCTCTTCCCAGATTGTGATGTTAGTCACGATCCCCTCGCATAACCCCGATTGCGATGATATTTATACGACCTCCTCTTCCCATATTGCGATGATAGGCACTACCTCCTCGCCTAGCCCAGATAGCGATGTTATGCACGACCTCCTCGTCTAACCCAGATTGCGATGATATATATACGACCTCCTCGTCTAACCCAGATTGCGATGATATATATACGACCTCCTCGTCTAACCCAGATTGCGATGTTAGTCACGACCTCCTCGCCTAGCCCAGATAGCGATGTAATATACGACCTCCTCGTCAAACCCAGATTACGATGTTATATATACGACCTCCTCGTCTAACCCAGATTGGGATATTATTCACGACCTCCTCGTCTAACCCAGATTGCGATGATATTTATACGACCTCCTCTTCCCATATTGCGATGTTATATAATTATACGACCTCCTCGCCAAGCCCAGATTGTGATGTTATTCACGACCTCCTCGCCTAGCCCAGATATACGACTTTCTCGTCTAACCCAGATTACGATGTTATTTATACGCCCTCCTCTTCCCAGATTGCGATGATATGCACTACCTCCTCGCCTAGCCCAGATTGTGATGTTATTCACGACCTCCTCGTCTAACCCAGATTGCGGTGTTATTCACGACCTCCTCGTCTAACCCAGATTGCGATGTTATTCACGACCTCCTCGTCTAACCCAGATTGCGATGTTATATATACGACCTCCTCGCCTAGCCCAGATTGCGATGTTATTCGTGACCTCCTCGTCTAACCCAGATTGCGATGTTATTCATGACCTCCTCGCCTAGCCCAGATTGTGATGTTAGTCACGACCCCCTCGCATAACCCCGATTGCGATGATATTTATACGACCTCCTCTTCCCATATTGCGATGATATGCACTACCTCCTCGCCTAGCCCAGATAGCGATGTTATGCACGACCTCCTCATCTAACCCAGATTGCGATGTTATATATACGACCTCATCGCCTAGCCCAGATTGCGATGTTATTCGTGACCTCCTCGTCTAACCCAGATTGCGATGTTATTCATGACCTCCTCGCCTAACCCAGATTGTGGATGTTATTTAAACGACCTCCTCTTCCCAGATTGTGATGTTAGTCACGATCCCCTCGCATAACCCCGATTGCGATGATATTTATACGACCTCCTCTTCCCATATTGCGATGATAGGCACTACCTCCTCGCCTAGCCCAGATAGCGATGTTATGCACGACCTCCTCGTCTAACCCAGATTGCGATGATATATATACGACCTCCTCGTCTAACCCAGATTGCGATGATATATATACGACCTCCTCGTCTAACCCAGATTGCGATGTTAGTCACGACCTCCTCGCCTAGCCCAGATAGCGATGTAATATACGACCTCCTCGTCAAACCCAGATTACGATGTTATATATACGACCTCCTCGTCTAACCCAGATTGGGATATTATTCACGACCTCCTCGTCTAACCCAGATTGCGATGATATTTATACGACCTCCTCTTCCCATATTGCGATGTTATATAATTAAACGACCTCCTCGCCAAGCCCAGATTGTGATGTTATTCACGACCTCCTCGCCTAGCCCAGATATACGACTTTCTCGTCTAACCCAGATTACGATGTTATTTATACGCCCTCCTCTTCCCAGATTGCGATGATATGCACTACCTCCTCGCCTAGCCCAGATTGTGATGTTATTCACGACCTCCTCGTCTAACCCAGATTGCGGTGTTATTCACGACCTCCTCGTCTAACCCAGATTGCGATGTTATTCACGACCTCCTCGTCTAACCCAGATTGCGATGTTATTCACGACCCCCTCGCCTAGCCCAGATTGCGGTGTTATTCACGACCTCCTCGCCTAGCCCAGATTGCTGTGTTATTCACGACCTCCTCGCCTAGCCCAGATTGCTGTGTTATTCACGACCTCCTCGCCTAGCCCAGATTGCGGTGTTATTCATGACCTCCCCGTCTAGCCCAGATTGCGGTGTTATTCACGACCTCCTCGCCTAGCCCAGATTGCGGTGTTATTCACGACCCCCTAGCCTAACCCAGATTGCTGTGTTATTCACGACCTCCTCGTCTATCCCAGATTGCGGTGTTATTCACGACCTCCTCGCCTAGCCCAGATTGCGATGTATTGCAGGACCTCCAACGGGTACAAACCGCGTACATACACGAAGTCTCCGACCCAAAGAGGTTTTGATTTAAAATGATTGTTTAAACAAATATAAAAAAAATTGTGGATGTGATAAACTATAGTACATTAGTTATGGAAACACTGGAAATCTACAAAACACATTCGCAAATCACTAGTCGTTAAAAACTGGTATTTATAACTGCAATTTACAAGGAAAATTGGTATCGATTGTGCCGCGACTTTGAACATCAATCACATGCACCTAAACCATTTACTAGATGTCCGTAAAATGAACATAACTCCTTTCCCTCGTAAGTCAATAACTCATGCGACACATATATAGCTCGTCCATTCCTTGCTCAGACGCTCCGCTCACTGTTCCATGCAATTCCACCCCGAATAACGTTGCGACTTAGCGTATAGAGGATGCTGAGCACTAGGAACGAGTCCAGCTCGTCAACTGAACGAGTTCCAGGTAGCAACTATATATAGCCGACGGTCTGGAGCGACGGGTTATAGATTACATTAGTGACGTAGATTCATGATCGTGTGGAGCGACGGTTTAGATTACATTAATGACGTAGGTTCCTGATCGTCTGGAGCGACGGTTTAGACATTACATTAGTGACGTAGGTTCCTGATCGTCCGGAGCGACGGTTTATAGCTTACATTAGTGACGTAGGTTCCTGATCGGCTGGAGCGACGGTTTAGAAATTGCATTAGTGACATAGGTTCCTGGCCCTGTATATGCTCAAAAGAAACTTGCCAAAGCCATGTCAATTTTCCAACTTGTTTCTATTATTTCAGTAATGCTCTTTATTTCTACCATATTAGGAAGACATAACAAGGAACGCTCTGGATTTTAATCAGACTGTGTTGCATGACTGTAATCTTCGCATAAAGTATTTAAAGGCACGGGTGTCCTACATTATAGCATATAATTTAGAGATAACAGTTACCAAATTATGAAAATTTCCTCAAGAATATACTAACAGTATAGTATACTGATAGTATGAATGCGATATTATCCACAAAACATACTGTGTGTGAGCCGAGCGTTTGTTTATATACATCACGTAAATAGTGAGCGATAAGCAAAACACTCAACACCGTGGCAATTGTTTTAGGAGAGTGATTCACAGTGACCCATTCAACACCGGAATCTTGAAAGGCGAGGATTAGCTAGCGCTATACCGGTATGTCGTAAACAACTTGGTGGCATTTCTAAGTAGGACCTCCACGGTGTTGACTATTTTGCTTATTGCATACTCTTTACGTACTATTTGTTTACATAACATGGCGTTTGTTTACATAACACAGAGTACTATTATGACCAAAATTAACATGCAATTTACGCGATATTTATGATTGGTTCAAGAACATAGTTTGTCTATAATATAATATTAATCTTTCTGTTTATGGCTGTTACGCTTACCGTATCTTTAATAGCCTACGTTGATCTCGGCACCGAACATGCAACATAATTGCAAGCTTCAGGTAGCGCTGATATTTAGCAACTCACAACATTAAATGTTGATGCCACTGATGTGGATATCTAGAACATTCATTCGTTTACTAGATTAAACAAAATTTGTCTAGAAAATCAGGAATTGTCCTTTTTTTTGGAAGAAGTGCTGAGTAAATTATGACTTTTCATGCGATATTTCTCCTAAATTATGAACTAGCGAATAAAACTTGCTTAATGTGTCAAAGTGACAATAGCGACCGTTATGTACAACGTATCTGCCATGTATATGAAATGGTTCGTGCCGATATAATCTACGAGAAAAAGAATGTCTGCACCCCTACTGTAACATTTATTCGCTCATGATGCGACCTGCTTAAGGTGTTGTATGTACATAGTGTTGGTGAACTCATGGTAGTCGGCAGGTTTCATAGATGGTGGATGTATGATACAACAAGCCTAGGTTAATGAGTGTCTAAATATATTTAAAAGAAGTTGTTGGGTAGAAATCGAAGAAATTGAAACCCTATCCGTTATAATTATGGCGGTTAGGGATTAACGGTTATGGTTAGAATGTACGTCTAACTAGGTGACGTAGTGTTCTATAGTTGTAATCGGAACTGTTAACCGTGATTTTGCGAAACCTCTCTTAAATTGCATTCAACCAGCGTTTCCCTTGGAAATCATCATCTAAATATTGGAAGTCCATTAATTTTCTTATCTGACTCGCCAGTTATGTTTGTGCATTCGAACCAACTATAAATGTCGCCCATCGGGCCATGTACGACAGATCTTTTTATTGCTTCAATGTGCAGGTTATTACAGAAGCTGCTAGTGATAGAAAGAAGCGAAATGGCGGTTAATTACTTGTAAACTTGATCGGAACCTGATTTATGAGCAAATAGTTGCCTCGGTGTCGGCTTTCATTCCATCGCCACCGATAAATAAGTTCCTAGATCGTTTCTGTTTCAGTTGAGACGCGTATACATTCATATAAGTCACAAGAAATAGAGGATCTACGACGAGTCCACAGTTTGTAGCGGAATTTACAAAACGAGTCCAGTCTGGACCGGGCCTTTGGTGAGGTCTAGGTCTAATTTACAAGTTGTAGATTCTATTTATTACAATATCCAAAACCTCGGGAAAATATACTTAAATCAATAAACGGGAGCGAAATTAACATCGGCTTCTATAAGGCATGCGATGACGTTTCACGTAACAATGGGTAGTTTGCCCGCGTAAAGAAATGGTCCCAGATAAGGATAAGGGTAGGATCATGTAATAAATTACTTTATAACACAGAAAGATAATAACGAACTGTTTCATGTAAAAGTTGATCAATCTGGTAACTTCAGTTTACATTTAACTCATGTCACTACGTAATATAACTATTTACTACAAATAAATACATATTCATGATCGAACACGACCACAATGAAATAAGAAGAAATAGGATTGTATGTTGCCATAAATGGATGATAGCCCTTCCAGGAGGTATTATTATTATTTTATTATTATATATTCATTTAAAAACGCATTATACAGTAAATAGGTTTCGATACGCTTTACATATAGCACATACAGAGTTCTAAAACATACACAATAAAAAACTATTAACAGTTGAAAACGAAAGCAGATAAGATATACACATTTAAGACAACAAGTTAGCAGTTATTAGAATTAGATAATGAGAAGGCAACAACTACATGTATGGCTAAAACAGTTATACATTAAAACACAACTTGAACAGGTAGGTTTTGATTCCTGTTGTGAATTGATCAATAGACTGAATTTTCCTAATTTCACGTGGTTGTGTTTTAAAACAGTGAACTGGCGTGTTTGCACGAATAATATATAGCCCATCACAACGTATTGTCACACCTGTGAATGTTGTCTCGATTGTAGGAAGATACAATAACATGCACTATTATTTTAAGTCCCTTAAGTTGTGCAATCGCTTCATTTTGATTATCGGGATGTGTAAATTAGTTAATGAATTCATATTTACATGTTGGGTAAGTATTACAAAATCATCAGAAAATTTTAAATTGTAAGCATTAGTTTAAACATATTTTATTTAACCAAAGTATTGTATGTAGATGGAATGTACCGATGTTTTTAAAAGGATTTGGAAGTAAGGATATTGCTTATCTTAAGACATCACTTATATAAACAATTACACATATAATATTGGACGATAAACGGTTCATAGATAGAATATACAATTCGATGTATGTGACCCGCGATATCAAATCCAGTCGTAAGTCGGGATTTTTTTTTACCCTGTGCCAATGTATTCTCTTATATATGCATTGGCGACCATAGGTCGCCTCGCATATATAAGATAATGCATTGGCCTAACAATTTTTTACAATTTTAATAATTTTTTCTTGTATTATTTAACAATTTTATAATTTCACCCATACAGAGCCCCAGACAAACATGAACAGACGACACTCTTCTATATGCTTCTAGATATGTGTGTGGGGCTCCCTGCAGGGTAATTGATGTTTTTTATTTTATGTCCTAAAAATTGTAAGAAACATTTATTTAAAAAAAATGATAAAAAATTGTTAGGCCAATGCATTCTCTTATATATGCGAGGCGACCTATGGTCGACTCGCATATATAAGAGAATGCGTTGGCACAGGGTAAAAAAAATCCCGACTTACGACTGGATTTGATATGGCGGGTCACGTATATGAATGTAAATAGCTCAATCAAATAACTATTGTTATTATTAATGATAGTGTGCCGATAGCCCCAAAGCAGTTTTTGGCAGAGTACTTTGGGTTATTACACATAATTTGATTATTGATTTTAATTGCTGATTTCAATTTACCCGTATATACCCTAGATAGATCGGACACATCTGCTCAGTGCGTAATATGCTATAAATCAGCCAGGCAATTGTATTTAACATTAGCGAATATCTCAATGTTTTTGAATAGGGGAAGAAAAGGTGCGATAAAAGGAGATCAAGGTCACACAAGTCAAAATCGACTTGAACGCAAATAAAAGGAAACTGACGCGGCGTAAAGCGGATAGTTTGTATTTAAAATTCGCTTTCCATATTTTAAAATAAAAACAAGATACTATTTGTATTTGACGTGAATCATGCCAATTCATTGGCCTTCTGCGATTTGATGTTATTTCGCATTTGAAATTACGCCTTAGAAAATAAAATTTGAAATTTTCCGGCTATTAAAGGTGAAGCCAGTTATTACAATAGACATGTTATTTCGGCAACAATTTCAAGAGGAATTATTGTTTGGTGTATTTTTTTTATTTAAAGCAATTCAACAAAAGTGACCACATTTTACTTTGAAACAAACATTTTAAATTCAATGAGAAGAGGTCGGTTACCAAGGACAAGCCGTAAACACTTTAGGTACAGTAATGCCCTAAATAATCGACTCCTTAACCACAGCACAGTGATGGGTAATTGTTCAGGATTTAGTCGGAAATAATGCTCGTTGTCATTCATCGGAAAGCTCTCACCCCTTTCACCTTTATACAGAAATACACGTAACGAAGGCGTTGGTAGGACTTGTCCAACCAGAAATTTAGAAAATGCGAGAGAAAATGTAGATGTAATAATGTCTGTGAGGAATATCATTTTTCTTGTGGATTTTAACTTAATCAATGAAAGATTGAAATAGACTGCAGTAAAATGTCGTATATATATTAGATCGGTCTTTAACAAAAGTATATGCATTTTTGAATTAAAATGCAAAATCTTGCGAACTTGATCAGACTTGGATTGAAAACATACGGAAACTGACTAAAGGATAAAACTTCATTATTGAGTGTTTCTTGAACAATTCTTGTGGGATGAATATCTATCACTCATACTTTCCTGTATGCGGACTCACTGTCCTTATACAATGCCAAGGACAATAACACAACGTGTTTTACTTATAGCAAGTATCCACTAAGTCCAATGTATCTATTTGTACAATAAGTTATGTTTTGTTCCATATTCTTATATGGCTGATAAGAAAGTGTTCATTGTGGTGTCTAAGGAGAGGCGCACGAATAAATACACTATGTGACATATTAACCCTCACTAAATACTCATTGACGAGTCGTCTCATAGGTCCTTTGTTGAACTTATTATCTGAACATTTACAACCAACGAATATGAATCATTCTGCTCTTGCATTTATCTATATGTTAAACTTATTATCTGACTAAATATTTCCCTCCAATTAATAGAAATCCATCAGCATTATTTTTATATTGTCGAATTTCTTTAATCTGCTTTTACTACCTCCCTGTAAATGAATGATAGTTCAAGTTCAAGTATTTATTTGTAATGTAAATATCAACATAACAATGGTAAAGACAAATTAACAAAAGAAAATAGCGATAATACATTACTGGGAGGTGGCGTGACCGTCTGGTCGTCTTCCTACCATCTCCCTGGAAAAAAACTTCCTTTCTGGCTCTGAGCTCCCCTAGTCAGTGGTCATAATTTCAAATTAAATTTATGCTTAAATGGCATTGCAACTTTTATCAATAACATAATAATGCTACTGCCATATCATTGGATATAAAATGAAAATGTAAAATGTAAATGATGATGAGACAGAACAAGTATCTAATATCTAAACAGATCTAAACAGATATCAGTTTTCTATGATTTGTTATTATAGTAGTGATATGATGACGCCTGGATAACAATCATGACAATATAAGTTTTTACATTCAACTTTTTCAAGGTAAGACTCAATTAATTATAGTGTAACCTGGCGTTTAAAGTTGGTACGTGGCATAAGGGATTGTAAATTTATGTCAACTTCTTTCCATTGTTTTGGGAAGATATGTAGCGGTAGATTTTCAGTAAATGTGGTTCTAGCCATAGTTTCGTGAATATTTCCAGTTTGTCTAGTGATCTTTGTTGGGTTATTATATTTGTTGTAAGTGTCTAAAAGTGAGCTGGGTAAAATAGTATTTAACAATCATGCATAAATAGATAACATTTAATTTTGTATATGTCCTTTATTTTTGGAATCTTACTAAGTTTAAAAAGCGGGTCTGTGTGGCTATTGTATCTTGCATTGTGGGTAGTTCGGATAGCTTTTTTCTGTAGTACGATAAGTTTATTGATGGTTTTGGCATTGCCCCAAATTTCAATACCATACATTATATGACTTTGAATAAGAGAATGATATAACATGTACATACTTTTTTGTGAAAGGATATTTTTTACACGATTAATGGCATATAGTGCTCGAGATATTCTTGTTGAAATAACAGATACATGGTGTTTAAATGTTAAATGTTCATCAATGTGAATACCAAGGAATTTGAATGTAGTTTCTCGATAATTATTGCCGATTCTTTCTATTTGATTCCCAGTTATTATAAGATGGTGATTATTGGAATTATATTTACCACCTGCTGGTTGAATTATAATATACTTTGTTTTCTTGGTGTTTAGTGATAGCTTATTTGCCTTACACCAATTATTTAAGCCATTTAATTGAGCATTGGTATGAAAAAAGAGACTTTATGTCATGATGAGATGAATATACTGTTGTGTCATCTGCAAATGACAAAAGAGACAATGTTGTACTTTTGTGCATATCATTGACATATATTAGAAAAAGTATTGGTCCCAGTACCGAGCCTTGAGGCACCCCAATCGTGTTGCGCCTCTTTGAGGAGACTGATCCTTCAATATCTACGTATTGCATCCTGTCCTTTAAATAGCTTCCAAACCAGTTTTTAACATTGCCCCTAATTCCATAGTATTCGAGTTTAGTTAAGAGAATATCATGGTTTATCGTATCGAAAGCTTTTGAAAAATCAATAAAAGTAGCTAATGTACAGTCCTTAGTTTTCTTATCATTATCACTAGCTACATCATTTAAAAGTTTAATTATAGGATGTATAGTGGAGCGACCTTTACGACACCCATATTGGTGAATGTAGAATTTATCATCAAAGTATTCCGTTAAACGACTGCAAACAACTTTCTCAAGTACCGTTGTAAATATTGGAAGTATACTAATTGGACGATAATTTTCAACTAGAGTTTTTTTTATTAGATTTGAATATTGGTATAATTCTGGCTATTTTCATGTCCCTAGGAACAATACCCTTTTCAATTGATAGATTTATGATATGGCATAGAGGTGTAGATATTACACTTATAGTTTCTTTAAGTCTATTCCAGTGTATACTTTTATAACTGAGTGGGATAATCCATGCATTGAGTACAGCATGGGTTAATAATGCTGCAATTTATCATGGAACCGTAATATGTTAGCATCCGCGTCAAGAAGCATCAGCGTCAAGAAGTCTATATAACGACGGGATCAATTATGATATGATGAGACTTACGTCATGAGAATTCTATTATAGATTATCTTGTGATAAGAAGCGCGAGCGAAAGCGGAAATGCCACAATCTGGTAGCGAGGCGCTCATGAATTATTCCGTGAAAGCTCCAGGCAACCGCTTCAACAGAGTGAACGAGACACTCTTACAACGTTTAAAGGAAACTATGATTAACGAATTTTTGCGGTTCTTCGCTTTCTGAAATCACTTCTTGGGAACAGTCGACAAACCATGTACATGAGAAAGTCCCAAATAGTGGTTGACGTCTACATTGAATTGACACACGTGCAGCAGAGCGTATTGTTGCGTATATAATTCGTCTATATACACTTGTCATGTGCCACATTATACGCATCGTCCTAAACCCATATATGGACAATGAATATATAGGCAGCGAGAAACACCAAGGGAGAAACAGTGTGAAAGAGAAGTAACACAGGAGTATATTAAGTTGAACGTACAATGTATGTTATAGTGAATGTGTCCATGATAGCAAACCAAATCAAATGCACAATTCCTTACACGGGTGACTCGGTATGAATGTTCATTGCTTCAAAAATGCTTGCTCCAGTTAACGTGAACAAATTCTCACTTCGTGTCGAAATGGCCACGAATCGATCGATATGACACATTGAGATGTTTCTCAACTCAGTTCAAGCTTGAAACTCTGTCCGGTTTTTTCGTCCATGTCGGTGTTGGAACCCGTGCCAACCTCGTCTAGACCAGACGGCGGTGATCTTATCGACGACATATAACCACATCGGCTACGGGGACATCCTTAAAAATGAAGCTCTTTCATCGAAACTTGGGAAGCGTATCAGTTTGAATATGGGTTCGAATATTGACACAGAACACACTGATCTACCATTATATTGGAACAGCACAATATATATATACTGTATAATGGCTGTCTGTTGATTCGTTCATATTTTCCAAAGACCATACTGTGAAGGAATAAGTTTTTAATTTTTACCAAGGCACAGCTTTGGTGCATCAGCACAAGCAATTCGTATATCATGGCTGATTACTCGCACAATTATATACATATCGTGTTTTATTATATACTTGCCCATGAATTATAAGGTTTTAGCAGTGAGATATAAGTGATATCCCACACTTTCAGTGAATATGGGTTAAATCTCATTCGTGATGACAAAATATTTGAATTTCCACTCGTGGGAGTCGTGGCTAAAGCCACTCGTGGAAATTCAATGTTTTGTCATCACTCATGAGATATAACCCATATCCACTGAAAAAGTGTGGATATCCTCTATATATTAATCATTCCCAATTTGTAAATGCCCCGGGATTGGAAGCAGATACAGTTGGTGTTCTAAAGTGAATAACATGCGAGTCATACCATTAAAACAATTGAATACGTCTATTCCTGACAATGAACTTGAGAGTATAGTGTAACGTATTGTAATTTTAGTGTTTTTTGTCATCTTAATAAATGCATGGGTGGCCTCGGTTGTATGTAATAAGTTAGAAATAAATACTAATATTATAGTACAATGATAGTATGGATGCGATATTACCCACACTTTGTTTGAACCGAGCATTTGTTTATATACAGCACGTAAAGAGTGTACGATATGCAAAACACTCATACACCGTGACGATTCTTTTTTTGGTACAGTGATTTACATTGAACCATTCAACATCGCAATATTGATTTTCAAGGATTATTGTTCAATGGTGTGGTCTCCCCGGTGTTGAGTGTTTTGCGCATCGCACACTCTTTAATCACTGTACTTTTATCATAATCTGGTCTTTTTTTACTTACAAAGCGTACGATATTGATAATAGCATGCTATTTATGCGATATGTATTATTGGTATAAGAACAATCTGTATGTATTTTAATATTCTTTCTGTATATATCAGGGGGGAGGGTCGGAAAAAATTTCCAGGCACGTATGATCATTTTAATTTTTTCCGGCCTCGGAACACCCACCCACCCACCCAATTTATTCCGTTTCCCGTCTTTTTTTCCAGGCAATTTTGGACACCCACCCTTTTTTTCCGTTCCAGGAATTTTTTTCCGGTCAGTTTTGGACACCCACCCCCTAAATAGTTTATTGCGCGAGATTTTAATAGAACAGTGCATAATGAAGATAACGATACTATTTGAATTTATCATATAAGTGTCATTAATCAAGAAATGTGTCAACATAATCACATTTCTAGGGATAGGCAGAGTGTCAAATTTTGTATTAACATTCATTTTCATAATATATAGTCACATGATCTAGTCACATAATTACATTTGAGTATTCTACAGACTACATGGTACCACACATTTCAGTTATATGATATTTTGATGTTTGCTATGTGATATATTGCTTGAACCAAATTGTTTATCAAAACATGTGGAAATACAACTGTTCATCCCAGTTCGTCCCAGTTTGAAGAATAATGCTAATACCAAACATAACCATGATATACCCGCATGACTCTTCTTGGGGCATCTCAGAAACCAGAACTGAGGTAACATGTTATAGCGTGTAATGGCAGGCTGGTAGCCACTGCCTGAAGTAATAGGCTTCTTAATAATTGGGAATAACATATGGATGGATAGCCCAATCTCACTTCTTTTTTGCTTACGATATCAGTGACGATAAAATCTTTGTTACTGTGATTAACATTACAAGCTGATCCACATTGACTTGGAAAACAATTTGAAATTATTCAAGCTGGACCGGCTGGCCTTCAATTTATATGTTAAGATTTTATGTTTTACGTTGTCAAAAGTCTATTTTATTCCATTATTTATTATATCTTTATTTCCATGTCACATATGGTCAAGTGTGCTTTCATTTTATTGATTATTTTCAGCTGAGTTCTGCATAGTTATTCTTATTTTGTTGTATCAGTAGATGGAATCCTGATTTTATTTTTCCAATAGCGCAGTTTCTTGTTCTATCAAGTTGAATTTGGGTTATTGTTGGCCATTATGAAACTGATAACCTCTATATATAGTATAGCATTGCTATTAACTATATATGACCTGTTTCTGTTCAAAACACATCAAAATAAGACTCAATAGCAGAAATGGAGAAAACAATTTGGCAAATGGAAAAAACTGCTTTTCTGACCCGAGAGACATCCACCCACCCCATCATACGTGCCTGGAAATATTTCGGACCCCCCTGTATATATGGCGGTTTTAACGGATGTGACTTTTGAAACGGCAATATCCATCGCGAAGGCTATTCGTATTTTTAATGTACAAATATGTCATGATAAAAATGCATAAAGGTGTAGAATTTTGCATCTTCAAGTTATTATATCTTGTAATTTCAATACAAAATTCAAGTCAAATATTTGCTTCCACAATGTATGTGTGTTATTGTGGAATAATAAAATATATATTAGCGCCAAGGCTGCATGTCTTTTTTATTGGGATGCCAACAAAACATTGCGATTTTTGCCAAGAGCCACTTCGAACAGTAATTAGGGTACCATCAGAACGCTATTTTTTGTGCTAAAGATATGTGACCTGCCAAGTAAATCTGAAATTCCTGATCACTTTTGTAGGTCCCTGCTATGAACTGGATGAGAGAAACAGGAAAATTTCTCAAAAACATAAAATTCCCTATTGAGATTCGGGTGGCCCCATGGAACTATATTCGCAGTGCGCGCTGGACCGAAATTTACTTTTGCCAAATTGAAATATTTCTTTGCCTAATTCTTTTAGAAATGTCCAAATGCTATCAGTTTTTGTAACATTGAGTCTTATATGTCGACAATCGCTACTTGCTTGAGCGACTTTTGATGTCGATCGGATTTAAAAGGGTTGTTTCATCAGAAGAGGACAGCAGGACGCAGATGATTAGTTATATGTAATCACAGCCATAATAAGTACTATATAGTAATCCTCCCGTCCGTCGATACCAATGCTATCAGATTAACTAAACTAAACCTTATAAAACACCGCTAAGACAATTATATTCTAAGAGATTCCTGAAATTAATAACATTGGTTGGTCAATATTTTTCAACTTTCTGGCGGAATTAAAAAGTGTCTTGCCAAAAGTGTTGCAAAAAAAATAAAAAAAATTCAAATGTGAATATTATTATAGGAGGGGTCAGCAGTAGACTCACCTTACATTGTTCTAGCTTCTACCAAGATCTGCCAGCGAACAAGTTACTGCTATGCGTTCATTTTCAAACGGACGCAACTGTTTGGAGATTGAACTTCTACGTGTACCTGCCAAACCAAAGGCGATCAAATGAGAGATAGACAAAGAATGCATGGCATTTTAAGAACTAAAGATAACAATGCATGCGTCACTTCGTCACGTAACCCTCACATGGAACTACCTAATCACGAGCGACACATGTGACCATAGGGCACTCTGATCTGGACCTTGAACGCTCAGGCCAGAGAGCTGATAAAACATTCCACAGCTTAGAAATGCCACGAAAACACACGAAGATCGTGTGTCTTGAAAGTAGAACACAAAATAGGGGGTTTTCCTGTTTGTTCCATATGTATTTTCCAGGGTTCATGTCTGCTGTAGACTGTCAGTTTAAAATATTGTGCCTCGCGCTTCAAATAGTTTATACGGGAATGAAATTGAATTGGAACGCGCGGAGTATTATGCGAACCCACCTCTGGTCAAGTAGTCCTGCTAAGATGATATGATGTCGCTGGATCCTGCAGAATTGATATGATACTGGTGTCGAAACCCCGATGCTGTTATAAGAACAGTTCCGTTATTTTTGCTACAGTTCTCATTTCGCCGTGTTTGGCTAATTCGAGCGATTAGAGAGAGAAAAAACAGTGTCTGTTTGAAAACTCCATGAACATAATTATATATTTCAAAATAGGTTCAATAATGGCTACGATTGTGTTAAGTCTCACTTTCTTTACTAAATACTCGTTGACGAGTAATGCCCTTATATCTATATCTATATTTGCGAATGTCTGTCTGTCTATCTGTCTGTCTGTCTGTCTATATAAATTTATAGGGGACCATCCAGATGGCACCAAAGGGGTCTACTAGGGGTAACTTGTTACGAGAAAGATAATGGTGCGGGTTACAATTTTCTAAAGTGACGCCGTTGTTGTCAGGGGCAGAAAAAGGGGGAGGGGCAGAATAAAATTGTGTCGCCGATTGCCACGAAACTTATATATAATCGTCCCCATGATATAAGGAATGTGATGGTGTGGTTTAAATATGTCAAAAGTGGCGCCGTTCGAGTCAGGGATGCACAGAAGGGGAGAGGGGCACCAAAATTGATCAACTAAGTTTAGCGGTGTGGGACCATCTAGATGGCACCAAACGGGTTTACAAGGGGTAACTTTTTACGAGAAAGATAATGGTGCGGGTTAGAATTTACTAAATACTCGTTGACGAGTAATGCCCTTATATCTATATCTATATTTGCGAATGTCTGTCTGTCTGTCTGTCTATCTGTCTGTCTGTCTGTCTATATAAATTTATAGGGGACCATCCAGATGGCACCAAAGGGGTCTACTAGGGGTAACTTGTTACGAGAAAGATAATGGTGCGGGTTACAATTTTCTAAATTGACGCCGTTGTTGTCAGGGGCAGAAAATGGGGAGGGGCAGAAAAATTGTTTGTCGCCGATTGCCACGAAACTTATATATAATCATTCCCATGATATGAGGAATCTAATGGTGTTGTTTAAATATCTCAAAAGTGGCGCCATTTGCGTCAGGGATGCACGGAAGGGGGAGTGGCACCAATATTGATCAAACTAATTTTAGCGCCGATTTCCAACAAATTTATATATATTCTTCTCCATGATACAAGGACTCTAATTGTGCGATTTAAAGACTCCAAATTGCTGTCGTTTGGATGAAAGATTGTGGGAGGGGCACTCAATTTGATAAGAATGGGTTTAGTCGCCGATTGCCACCACACGTATACAATATTATCCCCATGGTATGAGGAGTCTAATGATATATGATGGATTGAGGAGTCTAATGGCTTAAATATATCAAAAGTGGCATCATTCGAGTCAGGGGTGAACTGAAAGGCAGAGGGGCACCAAAATTGATACGCAATAATGTTTGGCGCCAATTTCCACCCAAGTGATATGCATTCTTATCCATAATACGAGGAGTCTGATCGTGTGATTTAAAGAAGCCATGTTGGTGCTGTTTTGGTGAGAGATGGGGGGTGGGTGTGTGGGCACTAAATTTGATCGAAATTGATTTAGTCGCCGATTAGTACCAAACTTATCAATAATCATCTCCATGATATCAGGAGTCTAATCGTGTGGTTTAAGGATGTCAAAAGCTGTCACAAGTGGGGCCATTCGAGTCAGGATGCATAGAGGGTGAGAGGAACACAAACAAGATGAACAATATGTTTAGCGCCGATTTCCACCAAATTGATACATATTCTTCTCCGTGATACGATAAACCTAATCGTGTGGTTTAGATACGCCAAATTGGTGCCGTTTGGATGAGAGATATGGGGCCCTAAATTTGATACTAATTTGCATACTCGCCAGTTTTCACCAATGTTATATATATTTTGATTATATTTCCATGAGTCTACGTGTGTGGTTTAATGATGAAAAAAGAGGCGCCGCCTCCACCTGAAATAGGGACGAGAGGGTCACCAAAAACTGATAAAAAATATGTTTAGTGCCAATAACCATGATATTCAAACAAGTTCTTCTCAAATGATACAAGGAATCAAATCGTGCGTGTTAAAAACGTGTAATGAGCTAGCAAAACAGATACATAGAAGAAAGCATTAAACATATATTTCTCATTTTATTTAACAGATACACATATTCTTGCAAACTGAGAGACCTCGAACCGTCAGGGGATTGCATATTAGAATGGATCACTATCGCTGTGACGGACACATGTAGCTGATATACGTGCATAGCATCATTTCTTTTAAACTGAGAATATTTCACCAATAGATTGCGCCATGAACAGAGGATCTCGAGCACCTGGACATTTCTTTAACACATCTGTATCTTCATGGAGATATGATAGCCAGGTGTCCTCAAAATCTTAGTCTAACCAATTAGATTGATTGATACATCTCTGTATATTTATAGCCCAATTGTCCTCTTTAAATTTTGCGAACTAATGTGTTTATGATGTTCATGTTTCATGTCATAACGTCTGATGTATACGCAGAAAATAAATAAATACTTTTTTATTGGTGATTAATCGCGATAAACAAAATGACAATTGACAAGGTGAGCCACTACTTACATTCCATGTGTAAGAATCATGTTTTGTGATAATACAATTTATGAGAATACGTGTAACACTTTGAGCAAGAGTAATCTCTATTCCCTCCAAATATCCACAACATGCAGAGGCTTTCAAATCACTTTAACCAGGGCAACGCCGGGTAACCCTGCAAGTTATACGATATATTCAGATACTAAGTTCAAACGTTTGTTAAACTTATTATCTGAACCTAACTTTCCTTCCATTAAATTGAACTCCTTCTGCACTTATATTGCCTGTCGTTTGCTTATTTTCACTGGAACCACCTGGCGATGAACAATAGACCATTCCAATGTATATGTTATAACTCAGTCGGATAACTAATTTAGTGTAGAAAGGGTTAACCACGGGTGAAACACTGGATTATTTCTCTTGAGCCACGAATCTATAAATAGGAATACGCCATCTACTGCAAGCAACTTAAAAAAATGTTGTTCAAGTAAGTCTGGTGTTGGGAATGGTCAAACTGAGAGTACGCAAGTACTGTCCGATATGATAAGGCGTGTTCAACGCAATGACTATATATAACATCAGTACTGCTTGATATTTTGGTGATTGTCAAGTAATGTATCCAGATATATAGCGTGATACACATTATAATAAAATTTAAGATGTCTAACATTGTAAATTTAAGATGTCTAACATAGTTATATATAGGCTTAAATAATATTGTCAAGGACTCAATCCTTGCTAGTGCTGCATGGACAATATTCCAGTACTTATTTTCCCAGTCTAAGTTAACCAGTTAAATAGTGGGTCTGATTACTTGTCGCAGACTTTTGATTTACCTGACCGCGGGATTCCACGTCGATATTGCCAATCTTACAACTCACTATTATAGTATTGCCCCCAAGATAAAAGTATCCAATTGAAGCTATCAACGTAACGGGATGTGACGTAATTTCGGGGAAGCCTGCACGCTCCAAGGAAATACAATTTCGACGAGATTACGTTGGCGAAACACTCCAGATATCCCGTGAATCTGGTCAAGACTTTAATGTCCCTTGTTTGGCAATTAGCTGGCTTTAGCTCGAAGACTGAAAGCAAGTAATGATCTCTCTCGTCAACATATCCTCGTGCAAATAGGTTCATGTTGGACCTAAATATTCACATAGGTTCACATTGGACTTATTTGATTCTGAAATAAGCCCATGGTGTTCTTATACCCGTTATTCCGTTTTATCGCGCGGGCCACGGTGAAAACATATTATAAAGAGCGTACATCTGGTAAGTCGATTAAGGTTCATATAGAGCGTAATTCAGATTCAAATAATGTCGATATGGGCTTATTTGTGTGGTTTTTTTTAAATAAGTTCAATATGAGCTTATTACATAACAGGGATTCATAATCAACGATGCGTTGTTTTAAAGTGGCGCGTTCGTTTTAATTTAGATTTTTTTGTCATTAATATGTTTCTCATTTTCTCAAACACAAGCCCCTGTGTGTTTTTCAACAGTTTATAAATTTTTCGCAAATAATTGAAATAAATACTATTCAAACCATATTAGTGGTAGCACATTACGCAGCTGAAGTGTTTTTTCGTCTTTTTTGTGTGAGACTAAATCATGTTTTGTTCGTTAATCAGTGGAAAACAATTGTACCCGGTGCCATGCTTAAAAGTGAACACAATGGGGAAAGAATATTCGTATAAGTAAGTAGGCTGGGTCCACAAGTGTTAACACCTTCTGTAATCACATGCCATTCATATGACCTCCATATAATCACGTTGTCTCAAATGTTAAGGCTTCTAAAACCGTAGCCCGGCTACGGCTTAACATCGAGGTAACTTACCTTGGTAGAATTACTCTAGTAGAACAACCACATACATCCCGGTAAAATACCTTGGTGAAATACATGGATGGGTCAATTTCACTAGAATGAAATTACATAGGTGTGTCTCCATGTGTGAGTATAATACGGTGACGTGGTGCTTCCATTGTATTGGTGTAATATTTATATAACTTACGAATGCATTTCTCAAATCCTCTTGTGAATTTTCAAGAATAGTATTCCCCACGGCACTTGTTTGTGGTAACTTTTGGCAACACTCATATATTCGTATACGCAGTTGTAACAGTCAATTGATGTACCCGATTTGGCACTGGTGTATACATCTATAGTACGCATGTGACTTTATATTTTACAGTACAAAATGTCCAGATAATACGTTCACTACGTTTGTTGAACTTATTATCTGAACATTTCCCCAATGGAACTACTCGCCAATGAGTATTTGGTATAGAAAGGGTTAAACTAAATACATAATAGTTTTATGGTGTCAAATATGATGGAGTATCTTGACACATTTATGAGAATAACCATTGAACCCATTGAAAGATGTTGACATATAATAAGCGCTTGAACAGTTACACTATTAACCAGTTGTGGATACCGCCATGCTATACGTTTTACGTGACCAGGTCGAAGGTCTAGCATCTGTAGGAAGCATTAGGAAATGCCTTTCACCTGTCCATGCCCGTTGTAATCGCGACGTACCCCAAAGGTCGGTGCGCTGAACGCTATGGGCGTAGCAACGGGTGTGTCTTTTTACCGGATTCCGGATTCCGGATCCCGGATTTCGACCCGGATTTATGTGTCTTTTTACCGGATTTCGAGCCGGATTCGGGTATGAATTTCATGCTTGTTTTATCACACATTTAACCCATTAAAAGCCGTTTCTGACACGATTAAACCAATATAGGGCTGTCGTGCTCATTCATCCCGATTAAGCGTATTTAAAGGTACATATCGTGCCCGGATCAGCATACTTCTTATTTGTTCATATAGACACGGCGGTTGGATTGATTTTACGTGATCATGATGGCATTTAAGGGAACACACCATGTCCGGATCCGAATTAATTATCTCGTAAGTATTGATCATATTTAAAGGTAGATATCATGTCCGGATATGGTTTTTTTCTCTATCTTTTTTCCCTATAAATTATCGTCTTTTTGATATATTAAATGTCACGTGGAACAAAGTTATAAGTTGATTTTGAGACGTTATACTAGGCTGTTGGATTGATTTCACGGAATGATTATCGCATTTAAAGGTACACACCATGTGCGGAACCGAATTAATTTCCACGTATTTACTGATAATATTTAAAGGTACAGATTATGCCAGGATCCGGATTTTTCCTTCTTATAAAGTAATGCTTATTTAATACAATAAATGTAAACTGAGTCGCGTGGAACCTGGTTCCACGTGACTCCACTGGCATTTAATGTATAAAATAGGAGTGAACTTATAAGTGAAAGGAGAACAATCGGGATCCGGGCATAATCTGTACCTTTAAAAATGATTAATAAATACGCGATAATTAATTCGGATCCGTGCATGGCATGCCCTTTAAATGCAATCATCGTGATCGAACCGGGTCTAACATCTCAAAATCAACTTCTAACTTCCTCTTAACTCAGCTGACATTTATTATATTAAATAGGCGTTAATTTATATGGAGAATTTTTTTTTAAACCGGATCCGGGCATGGTCTGTACCTTTAAACTAGATAAAAACTGTAGCTGGCTGCAACGGGATGAATATGCTAGCAGTATTTTTATAATGATTCGGGCGGCCAGACTATATAATCACTGTATAAACAGTAGCGGGCTGCAATGTGATGAATATGCTATCCGTGTTTTTATAACGATTCGGGCGTCGTGACATAAAACGCTTAATACAAGTCGTACATCTATCTCACTTAAACCGGCTTAAATATCGAATTTACAATAGTAATACTACTAGTATCACAAATATAATCGTTTATAATCGAACTAAAACAATAAACCATTTAAACTGCACCAGGTTTTTTTTGTGGGCCTGAGAACAAAAAATCTTCACAAAAGCAAGTCAATTTATTTTAATCCGAATGATATTACTGTTAAACGCAACCTGTGCCATGTTTTCGCGGGTCTGAAATGTCTTTTAATGTGTTAAACATGGGTTATAATAAACATAAAATTGAGATCAGGGTTCGGGTCGAAATTAGAAAAAGACACATAAAATCCGGATCCAGATCCGGGCATAAAGTTTGTCTGTAAATTGGCTCATTCTCGCGTGAAATAAATCCAAGCGCCATGTTCACCGTTTCCAAATAAACTGAGTTCGGCGTGGCTCAGCTGCCATTTAATGTATTAAATGCTTGACTATTTATATGAAATAGAAAAGAACTATTCGTATCCGAATCCGGGAATGATCTGACCTAAACATCAACATCTATAACCTAGTTCCACGCGACTCAGTTTACATTTATTGTATTAAATAAGCATTACTTTATAAGAAGAAAAAATCCGGATCCGGGCATAATCTGTACCTTTAAATATTATCAGTAAATACGTGGAAATTAATTCGGTTCCGCACATGGTGTGTACCTTTAAATGCCATAATCATTCCTCGAAATCAATCCAACAGCCTAGTATAACGTCTCAAAATCAACTTATAACTTTGTTCCACGTGACATTTAATATATCAAAATGACGATAATTTATATGGAAAAAAGAGAGAAAGAGAAAAACCGGATCCGGACATGATATCTACCTTTAAATATGCTCAATAATTACGAGATAATTAATTCGGATCCGGACATGGTGTGTTCCCTTAAATGCCATTATCATGTCACCTGGTTGGATCGACCAATGAGGACGCTCCGTTGGTAGAAGCATATCAGGAGACATGGGGTCGTCATCTTTGTAGCCCGTCCCATATGGAATCCATATGGGACGGGCTAGGTTCCCATATGGGGTCGATGTCCGCCATTTTGTTTTTCATGGAACTCTGCCGCCTCGGGTATATTTTCGGTGTATTTTGGCACCAAGAAAAGGGATATCTGTCGGAAATCAAGTTCTGTTAATTTAAAGACATAGTACCATATACCAAAACCTGCATGTGATATATTTGAGAAATTCTAAACACTCATAAATTAACTATCAAACTCAAGTTTGTTGTCCTGCTTCTGTTGATTAGCCATTGACTCAATGCGTTGACGTTCAACGCCCATGACGCGTCACTGTGACGTTACACAAGTTAATAGCCATAGACAAAAAATTTACTTACTGGCAGGTAATCAACTTCGTATAAGTAATTCAAATTCTCACACGGAAAACATGATATGTGGGTGACATGATAAAATCGTTACAGGGCTCGTTGTTGCCGGCTACGGTGACATATGAGGCTCAGCGAGATTAATATCGGGCTCGGCTAGCGCCTCGCCCGATATTAATCTCACTTCGCCTCATATGACACCGTATCCGGCAACAACTCGCCCTGTAACTTATATCATGATCACGTAAAATCAATCCAACCGTCGTGTCTATATAAAAAAATAAGAAGTATGCTGATCCGGGCACGATATGTACCTTTAAATACGCTTAATCGGATTGAATGAGCACGACAGCCCTATATTGGTTTAATCGTGTCAGAAACGACTTTTAATGGGTTAAATGTGTGATAAAACAAGCATGAAATTCATACCCGAATCCGGCTCGAAATCCGGTAAAAAGACACCTAAATCCGGGTCGAAATCCGGGATCCGGAATCCGGAATCCGGTAAAAAGACACACCCCGTAGCAACGCACATCAAGAAACGAGTTGGGGGAACGGATAATTGTTTATGTCAAAGATACAACACTGTCGTCAGCAGACTACCAGAGACCTCGACTATCCCGCGTCTATAACCGGGTAATCACGATTTCTTCGAGGAATCACATGCCCGTGTAAAAACATTATTAATCACCAAGGCGTGCTGACCGATGTATAAGGACAATAGTCTTTGGGTCGGCCGGTCCATAAAGACATTTACTTGCACAAATTTTTTATTTTGTTAGAATGCTTGAATATGAAGATTAATACAAACCATATTTTGCTACAGCCGTACCAACGTTCAAGTCTATATACGAACTACAGGGATTTCCAACTATTAATTCTGCTGCACACTTTTGCAGAATATATATCCGTGTATATATATATATGAGTGATGCGAGTTCCAATGTCATGGTCTCGTCATAGTTTTCTTGAAATGCGTTGTTTGGTTCACCCAAAAATGCGTATCGATATCAAAGGCGTAGCTAATTTGTCTCCGTTTGTGGTTTACAACTTGGAATTTCAAACTTAAAATTGCTTGCACTTGAACCATGGGGAAAATTCCAAGTACTGGATGTTCAATTGGTGACCTTTTGGGTTGGGACTTGCCAACACTGGTACTTCAAGGTTTCCATCTGCGGGGAATCCTAACACCCCATGTGGTTCAAATTATTCCAACTGATGGTTATTCAGTCCAAAATTTGACCGACAAAAATGTTTGACTGTTGGTATAAATACTGATTGGAACATCCTTCCTGTCAATAGTATCATGTGTCGTCGTATGTGGTCGGAACTTTCCAATGTTTCAGGCACAACATTTCAAACTAGTGCAACGGTGTGGAAAAGATGGGGTGAGACCCCCCTAACCTCATATCACTACGCACATACTGCAGGATCGATAGCACCGTCGTTGCATTCATATATATTATCATGACTCATTCAGTTTGCCCCATTTACAACTACAGAGTCAGAGCCATTTTAAATGACTGGGTCTCTTTTATTTGAATATTACAGACGTTTGTTCTCCGTGCATACTACGTGTGCTGGAAACTTATTGCAGTCAAATTGCACTGATTATGATTAAGTGCATGTAATTTATCGACCAAACTGTAAAATATTCCTTGTTCGATATCAAAAAGCTATCAAACCATCGTGTGATCCTGCAATCAAGTAAAATAGGCTTCGATCTATTCAGACCCGTGTCTCCTATCTGACGTACGTGCTTATTATATGTGAGCCCACGAATTGCATTTGAATTCTGCGAGACCCTTCATGAATAGACATTAGCAGACATTCAAAGAGAATTAATTTTCTTAATGCCGCCTGTGCATTGATTGAAAATCCCATGTGTTATGCATGTAATGCATGCATGGTGCATGGGCATGCTGGAGAGGAGGTTTTAGTTAGTGATATCAACGCCTGTCCTCCGATCCCATTGTCTTATATATGCAATACTTATATAGAATAATCACTATGTCATGTATATGTATTCAGACAGATAAGTTTGTACTAAACTAATGTAACATGTTATAAAAGACTAAATCAAAAGAGTGAGTTTGAAAAAAAAACCAACAAAAAGCAAATTGTTGACATCACGTCCCCCAACAAGAGGTGACGTCTTGTTTTTTTAAGAACAAAGAAGTCAAAAAGGGATATCTTAAGGGATAAAAAGGGCATAACTCCGTGAAAAATCGTCGGACTCTGACTAAATATCTCAAATGCTCAAATATCAATTATATACCAAATCCCACGGAATTCTGATTAATATTGTCAAAGTTATAATCCGGACAACTCGGACGGATGGACGGACGCCCATACATTTGTTTTTAAGTGGTATTTCTTGTGTTCTTATGACAGGTTTGACCACTTAAGACTACCGCTTAACTCCTAAATAACGATCATTGTGTGGTAGTGTGACATTAGGTGGTCGATCATGTCTAACTTTCTTTTGTCTAAGGCTCACCTGATCACCTTTGGCTCAACTGTACATGCACCCGGACTGACAAACGGATACACGGACACACATACATGTTGATTATAATTGTCCTCCGACAAAAATTCGGGGGACACAATGGGGACAATTAGCTAGTATACAACATATTGCGAAGATCGGTTTATATACATCTGCTCGTGCAAGAAAGGGCGTATCAATTACAAGTACTTTTAAATAGTATTATTTAGGCACTTGTCGGTTTGAATCATTAAATTGCCTTTTGTTTCATCTCGGTCCCGTTCCGGTGATCAACATATCTCCATAAAGACGTGGACTATACTTTTAGTGCAAACAATATTTTATTTCTCAAGTAGGCACATAAATCCAAATATAACATGCAGAATAAGACATAAGAGATAAAGGGATCTGGCAATAAACCCCAAATATTACAGTATACTGTATTTCGCCATACCGTAGACACTTAGTCACTTACACCATTATGTTTGACCGACACAGAATGGCGCAAACACGTGGTCTCTCAGACATTTACATACATATGTATGACTGGGGTAAGATTAGATTTTATAATTGTACGAACTAAGGGTCCATAGTATTATGAAACAAGGCTTGGTCAAATTCCCAACTGATGGACAATACAGTTACACATGCAATTGGGCATTTATCAAACTGGTATTACACATCAAGAAAAAAACTCACTAACATACATGTATGATAATTATTAAAGATATGGGCGGCGTTGGCGGTGGGTATGCTGTTAAAATATTCACCTCCGTCAAAAACCGCAATAAACAGAAGGAATAGTAAGATATAGACAGACTTTGTTCTTATGCCAATCAGAAATATGGCATAAACAGTATGTTATTGTCCAATTTTCCCCCTTTGTTATGTAAACAAAAGCAAAAAAACGTTACTTTACCTGGCTTTTGTTTAGATCCGGATATGGTAAACACAAAGAGCGTTATTTGTTACTGTTTTCCTGATATGGAAATAATAAAGAGCGTTTATATCATTCTGTAACACGAGCAGGCTCTTGTTTACGTACACCATCGTACGTCCTGGTGACAATATACTATTTACGCGCTGATTATGTTTGACATATGAGCGGAACTGTATATATTTTGGTGTTCCTTCTGTTGATGGCGATTTGAAAAAATATAAATATTTCTGCAACGAACGCCACCCGTGCCTTTAAGGTTAGTAATTCTAGTTATTTGATCATTGTTGAATTCTGCTTTGTTCACTAAATCTTCAAATATGCTATTAATCTGAGGCAACCTTGCAGTACAGCCGATGTGTAGCAATAGACAGTAGGCCAGAGTGGGGGGCATTTCAAATATATCTCAGGGTTCAAAGGTTAAAGGTACGAAATTACACAAAATTTGTTCGATATTTTGCGTGTTTTATTATGGCTACACGTGTGGATATGTTCGCTTAAAACATTTATTAATGTCGAGGAAGTTCACAAAATGTGGCTAAAATGTCGCCGGTGTCAGTGGTCTTATCGAGAAATCAAGGTAGATACACCCTGCGTGGAGTTTGCTTATATCTTCGGATACATACAGCTACTTATAGCTACGGAGATGTTGCGTATCGTTCTGTTCATCGAATATGGCAGCATTTCGACGAGCTTCGAGGATTTGTCGCTATTGATAACCCGATTGATTGAATTACCATGTATCATATTACTATCGCGGAAATCCACAAAATGTGGGTAAAATGACGCCGGTGGCAACGGTCTTATCACGTCACCAAGGGAGATAAACCCTGCGGGGAGTTTGCTTATATCTGCGGATATATATGCGGCTAATTATATAGACTTATATAGCTGCGGAGGTGTGCGTGCCGTTCTGTTCATCGAATATGGCAGCATTTCGACGAGCTTCGAGGATTTGTCGCTATTGATAACCCGATTGATTGCAGTGTCATGTAAATTGAACGATCGTCTGTCCGCCATGAAAGATCCGCTGAGTTGGAGTAGCGTCATATGGAAATCGATATGCCGGGAGTCATAAATCTGCAGATGCCAGATATGTCTGATACAGGCATCGTGGATATCTTCAGCTAGGTAAGATGCACCAACATTCATATATGCGAAATGAAATATTTTGTATATGGACAAGGAATTGATCTCACCCTAAAACAAAGGGTAACAACTCTATTAATATAAGTCCCCTGGCATCGAGGTTCTATCACCCCACCCTATACCACACATATAGTATTTGAAAATAAATAGATAATAGTGCCAACTCCCTTGATATATCTGATGTAAAATTTTATGTGTGATATTCGTTATATGCTTTGTTATTCAATACAAAAAACAAACAAACAAAATAACATACATACACTTACAGACCATAAGCAGGTATTGTTGATATCGTTGTGCTATGTCTGATACACATGCAATATTAACAACTCGACACGAACCCCCACATCCCGCTTCAAGTTTGGGAGGGCTAACGGCAACTTTGAATATTAATACACAAAATCGATCAAATGCGACGCTCAAATTATTGGTTATGCCCCTTGAACCATGGCGAAGCAAATGAGTACGCAAATGTGGGGGATTTTAAAATGGTTTCAATTGATTTTTAGTGATGTAATTATGTTCCTAAGAATTTAGTTTAAATATTGTCTATCTCCCCCTGACAAGTTTTATTTAGTTTCAGGAATTGCGGACACCTGTCCGGAAACACTTCTATCAATTAATATTGAATTTAGATTATTTTTTTCTGGTATAATATATCGAGGATACTACATATTTTGGTTGGATATGGGAATTATTTCATGAGTGATGACCAAAAAAAAAATGAATTTCCACGAGTGGCTCTGTCAAGAGTGGAAATTCATTTTTGTTGTCATCACGAATGAGATCATTACCATATCCAACCAAAAAGTGTAGTATTCTGTTTATTATATGCTCCGCTCAGTTGGCCCATGACTCAACTAGAAAGACGAGTAAAAAGTGCATTACTCAAAACCAAATCCTATATAGTTGGAAATTTGATTAGACCAAATCCTATATATGTTGGAAATGGTATAGTTACCATGCACTAGATAAGAGAAAAGCAGTTGAGCTGACTCATGGTTATGGAGCGGTTCGACCAAAACCATTTAAAAACTATGCTCATTGCTGAATTGTTCCCTCAGGAAAATAATGAAATGTTCAGATAATAAGTTCAACAAAAGACCATTAATCCTTCTGCACGTGTGCATGTATCACCATTTCCTCTGTCTGTTATCATCTGTTATTGCCTGAACATCCCTCTAAATAAATAATAGACAATTCGAACATATACTATTATAACTGTATGGGATAATCCATTTATTATATAAAGGGTTAAAACGTTGCGTCTAGTCGCACGCGCGGCTGCAAATGGGAATATACCGTTAGTCTGACGCACCAACATGCGCGACTCATCGTGAACATTGCGTGGTAGGTCTCACGCAGTCTCTTTGAAAAGCTCATGGAAATCCTAACAAAATCTGTTAGGATTCTGTCGGCTTTTCAATAAGAATGTGTCAGATCACGCACAATATGCACGGCTCATGGACATTAATGAATTAGGTATGAGCCATGCATACTAAGCACGACTGTTACCATGACTATTTCATATATCACCATATTAGGTCTGATATTGAAAATATCTTGAGCTATAATATATAGCTTGTACATGTCTATATATATACTACATTACGTTTTTTATGGAGGCCCGGACTCAGAATGAGTGTTCATTGCTTCACATGTGCTTGTTTCAGTGAAGTGAAAAAATTCTCATTTATTATCGAAATGACCATGTATCGATCAGAATGGCACATTGAGATGTCCCTCAACTCAGACCAAGCTTGACAATTTGTTACGAATTTCGCCCATGTCGGGGTACGAACACTCGAACACGAACAAACCTCGTCTAGCCCAGACCTCGTCGATCTTATATCACGACCTAACTACACCAGCTACAGCCTGCGGGGACATCATTAAAAGTAAGCAAGTTTGGGAAGCGCATCAGTCGGAATTAACATGGGTTAGAATATTCACACACGTATATATATTAGCCCGACACGTCATGGGCATTGGGGATGTCTCCATCTAGCATTTGACTTTATACATATGACGTGCCGTTAAAGCATGAAGCATTTGATTTGCATAATTATGAAATAATGTGGCACGTTTGACGAAGAAACAATCCATTTACTCAGTTTATCATGCCGGAAGGAATGGAAGTTATCTGATTTTAGAAATTTAGACAGCAGACAGATGTTAGCTTCTTCGCAGATCCAATGATATATAATTTTTAACTCTTCGGTGAGTAGAACGACATATATGTCGTATATCGGTTGAGGAGTAGAACGACATATATGTCCTTTCAGGAAGTGTTATTTTATGTAGACATAACTTCAATAAATCATCTGATTTATAAATTATTTGTATAGGAGTTATTTTGATTAATATAATGTCCCAAATGTATAAGTGCAATCGATTATGATAACACACGTTAACAAAAAAATGCACCTAAATTAAAATGAATTATTGGACCATTTTGATCGAACTTTTTACTAATTATTTCTATGATGTTGACGTTAAATTTACTCATGACGTCATGTGTATGACGATACAGATACTCTCCAAAGGGTTAAACACACGTGGTCATGCTTATATGTACGTGCATCGATATACGGCAACTCGTTGTGTTGCCGTTAAGGGGAGACGCTCGTTTTACATAAATCCAGCCAAGAATGGCAAGAGATTCTCAACAAAGAATTTATCTGGATCTATCTGACGAAAAATCTTGAATTTCACATATCAGCATCTGCATTGTATATAGAATCTGAGCAATTATCAAGAGACGATATAAACAATGGATTTTAATACATTTGAGAGGATGAAAATATTATTTTGTATTGGTCCCTTTCGGTACCAAGAACTGCTATAATAATTCATAATTTCACACAACACTCCACTCACAACGAAAAAGCTTGTTGTCTTGGCTCTATGGGAGGAGTTGTATCATAATGTTGAGTTAGATTTTTAATTGCATAATATAGTATCATACCCCCATATATTATAATGACGAATAAAGCAGTCATAAATATTCCAGCACAATGATAACAAATGTTGACATGCAATGTGGTCAAGCAGGGGCAATCAACTGGCGTTAGGCCACAGTATTAAGAGGATATAGTGGTCAGCTTTAACTTGGTTATGGACATATGACCTAGAACTCATCTCAGCCCAATTCATCACTGACCAACAGGCATGACATGACACTTCTATATATAGACAATTAGTTATTGGTAGTTATCTGCCTTTCTGAATGAAAATAAGTAAATTTCACGAACCAAGAATAATTAAGTTTCCCATGATCTTCAGATATCATGGACATAAGAATTGCACTTTTGAAAAAAGATCTATTTTACATAAGTTCTTGGTATTTGAAAACAATCCAATTTAAAATATTGTTCATTCCATATTATAAAAGTGAAGTAAATGAGGTTATAATTTGAAATGGGTTAATATCTTAAATATGGTGTCACATTAATCGCTTGTACTTAATGTCATAAAGAAATGCCTGAAAACTTCAGAAATTATAACGAAACTTTCCTTAACAGCATCAATTTGTCCCACCAGCATCATATCAATTCAGCATGAACAGCGCCAACAGCATGGTCTTGTATAACATATGCCTATTTGCTAATAAATCATCTCGCTAGCAAATTGCCAGGACCACTTGACCAGAGGTGGATCAGCACTAGACCGTTATACCATGGCTTAGTCATCCACCGTCTAACAAGTCTACTTCACGAGACAAGAACCGATATATATAATAATATTCACCAGACATCATCGCATCCAAGAGAACTTAGGCTTTGGAAAAACAAAGGCATATTATATCACACGGTTATGGTCGTATGTCTACGAACAGCGTACATGATCAAAGGGATGCGCAATTACCTATAGTTCGTATAGATTATTCTTCAAAGAGAATAACTGCGGTTATCCTGCAAGGTTTCCAAGTGACCAATCAAAAATCTGAGACCTTTGAATTTCTACCGTCAATTCCCATGTAATCAGATTGTGGGGAGAAAAAGACTGAGCACAATTACTGTTGCGTAGATACGTTTAGGATTTACCACTCATACACCAGAAAAGTTATCTTGTAAATCTGCAATCGTCATTTTCGTCAAATCGGCTAACCTATTTCAGACTCGTCGAAATACAATCACTATATTGCTGACGGACTACTTTTTATTTGAATGTCCCGAGTGTTATTACGCCCCTCGGGTGTATTCTGTTGTAGAAATTTTTCGGGACGCATTAAAAGTTGTAGTGCGACTCCGACTCCGGTTGTTTTTGACGCATTAAAAGTTGTAGTGCAACCCGAGTCCGATATAAGATGTAGTTGTTTCTTAATTGTTATTCGGATGCCAAAAAGTTCAAGGCGATTAATTCTAACGGGAATTCGCGCGTTAACCATTTGCGCGCTGTGCGTTATGTGTTTCTATTGATCTTGAACCTGCTTTGTTGCATTGTTATTTGTACATCTTTCGTTTATTTTCGCGTGACATAAATTCGAATCTACTATTTTACTGCACGGGGATTTGACGATTGTATAAGAACTTTAATTCGAACATGAATCCGAGGTGTTTGTTTATATCGGTGTTTAACATGTTATTTAATATCGATTAGTGAACTTCTTCAATTAGTTATACGCGATAAATATCGGCATGTTATATGCTAAATGAATTGGGATGGTTACTCCTTCGTGCTGTTTGTAAATATTGGCTTTTCATTTGTTTGTATATATGCGGAATATATCGGAGCTATGAATAGAGATGTTATTAAGAAAAGTTCCAACACCAACCCTTCACGTTGGTTGTTTAATATACAATGTGGCCTAATTCTAAACATTATTTTTATTTATGTGTACCGAGGATATATCAGAATGCTATATGAATGGAAGAATGTTCAGAAATTACCCCCTTCCTGGGACCATGTTTTAATTGATACTCGTGGGGAGGGGGCATATTATAATTAGTCCTCATTGGATCATATTTTAATTGACCCTCATTGGACTATATTGTATTTCACCTCAGTGGGACCGAAGTTTAATCAACACTGTTGACACCATATTTTAATTTTAGTTAACCCACATAATGGGACCATATATTTAGTCTTTAATTAAGTCACGTTACCATATTTTAATTGACCTTAATGGGACCATATTTCAATTAATTCCGATGGGTCCATATTTGTATTAACCCTCATGGGACGATATTTTAATTAACAATCAAGGTACAATTTTAATTAACCATCATGGGACCATATTTTTTATTAATCCTGATTGGACGATATATTAATTAACCATCATGGGACCATATTTTATTTAACCGTGATGTGACCATATTTTAATTTACCCTCATCGGACCATATTTCAATTAACCCTCTCTGGTGTGACGATATTTTAATTTACCCTCATGGAACCATAGATGTATTTTAATTAATCCTTTATGAGAGGTCATATCAGGAGTGCATTACCCGAGGCCATTCTTAGATGGTATATATTACTGAATGTAATTAGAAACGTGCTCGTACTTTAACCATATTACGAAGATCGCAAATTTTAGCTCGATTATTATTATGCATGCTATTTCATGCGCTACTCATACCACTATTTCAAATGAAATTAGAAAAAATATCACATATATAATCAACTACATAGGCGTTACCTATATACAGATTTTTCACAATCACCACATTAAAGTTGTTATATTGCATATATGGCAAATAATATGATCTTGAGGGCGTTACCATTTCTGACTATGGTTTTCTTGTATCCTATTGCGATTGACACGTTCCATAGAGACAACATGCATGCACCGCATTGGTTCATGTTTAGAGCATTAACTCTGTTCTATTATTAGATTAATTTAATAGCAGACGAAAATTTAATCCTTACTTTCACAGGATGTATCGGTACTTTGGCATGACGAAATGTCAGAAAATGTTAAGAATAAGAGGAAAGCTGCCAACTCTCCAAATATATGTATATAAGAAAACATAATTATTGTCACCGCCACCACACAATCGAAGAGTGCTCGGCAATATATGAACATTCAGAAGAGCAAGGTAATTTTCCAATATAACATCGCTGTGTTTCCGAGCTTACATTCCGCGGAATCGACGGAAAGTACCGAGGTATCCGATTTGAAAATCTGCCATGCAATGTATGTAAATGAACCTCTCTGTTGAACGTTGAGTAGTTGTATCGCCCATTACCATAGTGTGTAAGAAGATGCGGAAAAAGGCCTGAGAATAAGGCGCATATTATTTGCAGAATGAGGTCGCCAAAGGGGGGATTTAGTGACGCTATCCCGCATAACAGGCTAGCATAACTAAATTCACCTACTGGGGACCTCATTCTGATTAGCCCTCATCTTATCTGGAAAGTTTCTTTACTCTCAAATATCACTTCACATAAATTATATTTCTTTTTTAGTTTAGTTTCTCTATATCCCCAAATTGGCAGACGACATATTGCATAATCGAGGTTCCCAAATTGGCAGAGGACATATTGCATAATCGAGGTTCCCAATGGGTGTACATCACAATATTTTACCATTTGGAAAATTCAAAATCTGAGTCTGTCTCCCATAGTAGATGAGGCCATGCAGACTATGAGGTGATTATAGCTCGCTATGGGGGATACCGTCACTAAATTCACCGTATGGAGACCTCAATCTGAAAATGACAGGCACACTAAACACAGGTCGGAAAAGACGATACCGATATACATGTGGTACGTTTGGGTATAATCTTCCTGTACATATATTATAACATGTGGTACGTTTGGGTATAATCTTCCTGTGTATATATTATATGTACATCCTAAGTGTAATTATCACTAAATCCAGCATTTCGATTGGTCGGCGCCCACGTGACTAGTTGCAGTTATTTCTCGGTGAACGCGCAACAGCTCATAACTGCAAGCCCATAATTACATCGATACGTCATCGATACGGGAAAGAAAAACGCGTAATGTTTTGGGAGCATTTGGACTCGCGCAGGATTGACTTAAATTAAATCATCAGGTTTCAATATAAAGAAATTGTTCCTGTTAACTTTTGACAAGGGTGCTATGGGATATTTTGGGCTGGTTTTGTCACGATACACTTTTCGATTTAAATACATTTACAAAAGTGGCTTTTTCGCTACATGTATATAAATATAAGGATTAACTGTCATGTGGACTGTTTTTATGGAGATGTAACCCTGAGGTAAGTGGTCATAACTTGCATGTAAAACCCTTCGAGTTTTACACACGTTATGACCACTTACCTCACGGTTACATCTCCAAAAAAACAGTCCACATGACAGTTAATCCTTATATAACATGTGGTACGTTTTGGGTATAATCTTCCTGTACATGTATTATAACACGTGGTACGTTTGTGTATAATCTTCCTGTGCATATATTATAACATGTGGTACGTTTGGGTATAATCCCCCTGTACATATATTATAACATGTGGTACATTTGGGTATAATCTTAATGTGCATATATTATAAAATGTGGTACGTTTGGGTATAATCTTCCTGTACATATATTATAACATGTGGTACGTTTGGGTATAATCTTCCTGTGCATATATTATAACATGTGATACTTTTGGGTATAATCTTCCGATGTATATATTATAACATGCGGTACGTTTGAGTATAATCTTCCTGTATATATATTATTACACGTGGTACGTTTGGGTATAATCTTCCTGCACATATTATAACATGTGGTACGTTTGTGTATAATCTTCCTGTACATATATTACACCATGTGGTACGTTTGGGTATAATCTTCCTGTACATATATTATAACATGTGGTACGTTTGGGTATAATCTTCCTGTGTATGTATTATAACATGTAGTACGTTTAGGTATAATCTTCCTGTGGATATATTATAACATGTTGTACGTTTGGGTATAATCTTCCTCTATATGTATTATAACATGTGGTACGTTTGGCTATAATCTTCCTGTGCATATATTATAACATGTGGTACGTTTGAGTATAATCTTCCTGTGCATATATTATAACATGTACGTTTGGGTATACTTTTCCTGTACATATATTATAACAGGTGGTACGTTTGGGTATAATCTTCCTGTACATATATTATAACATGTGGTACGTTTGGGTATAATCTTCCTCTGTATTTATTATAACATGTGATACTTTTGGGTATAATCTTCCGATGTATATATTATAACATGCGGTACGTTTAGGTATAATCTTCCTGTGCATATATTATAACATGTGGTACGTTTGGGTATAATCTTCCCGTGTGTGTATTATAACATGTGATACGTTGGGTATAATCTTCCTGTGTATGTATTATAACATGCGGTACGTTTGGGTATAATCTACCAGTGTATGTATTATAACATGTGATACGTTTGGGTATAATCTTCCTGTGCATATATTATAACATGTGGTACGTTTGAGTATAATCTTCCTGCACATATATTATAACATGTGGTACGTTTGGGTATAATCTTCCTGTGTATGTATTATAACATGTGGTACGTTTGGGTATAATCTTCCTGTACATATATTATAACATGTACGTTTGGGTATACTTTTCCTGTACATATATTATAACAGGTGGTACGTTTGGGTATAATCTTCCTGTACATATATTATAACATGTGGTACGTTTGGGTATAATCTTCCTCTGTATGTATTATAACATTTGATACTTTTGGGTATAATCTTCCGATGTATATATTATAACATGCGGTACGTTTAGGTATAATCTTCCTGTGCATATATTATAACATGTGGTACGTTTGGGTATAATCTTCCCGTGTGTGTATTATAACATGTGATACGTTGGGTATAATCTTCCTGTGTATGTATTATAACATGCGGTACGTTTGGGTATAATCTACCAGTGTATGTATTATAACATGTGATACGTTTGGGTATAATATTCCTGTGTGTGTATTATAACATGTGGTACGTTTGGATATAATCTTCCTGTACATATATTACACCATGTGGTACGTTTGGGTATAATCTTCCTGTACATATATTATAACATGTGGTACGTTTGGGTATAATCTTCCTGTGTATATATTATAACACGTGGTACGTTTAGGTATAATCTTCCTGTACATATATTATAACATGTGGCACGTTTGGGTATAATCTTCCTGTGTATGTATTACAAGATGTGGTACGTTTGGGTATAATCTTCCTGTGTATGTATTATAACATGTGGTACGTTTGGCTATAATCGTCCTGTGTGTATTATAACGTTGTGGTACGTTTGGGTATAATCTTCATGTGTATATATTATAACATGTGGTACGTTTGGGTATAATCTTCCTGTACATATATTATGACATGTGGTACGCTTGGGTATAATCTTCCTGTGTATGTATTATAATATGTGATACGTTTAGGTATAATCTTCTTGTGTATATATTATAACATGTGGTGCGTTTGGGTATAATCTTCCTGTGTATGTATTACAAGATGTGGTACGTTTGTGTATAATCTTCCTGTGTGTGTATTACAACATGTGATACGTTTGGGTATAATCTTACTGTGCATATATTATAACATGTGGTACGTTTGGGTATAATCTTCCTGCACATATATTATAACATGTGGTACGCTTGGGTATAATCTTCCTGTGTATATATTATAGCATGTGGTACGTTTGGGTATAATCTTCCTGTGTATATATTATAACATGTGGTACGTTTGGGTATAATCTTCCTGTACATATATTATAACACGTGGTACGTTTGGGTATAATCTTCCTGTGTATATATTATAACATGTGGTACGTTTGGGTATAATCTTCCTGTGTATATATTATAACATGTGGTACGTTTGGGTATAATCTTCCTGTGCATATATTATAACATGTGGTACGCTTGGGTATAATCTTCCTGAGCATATATTATAACATGTGGTACGTTTGGGTATAATCTTCCTGTGTATATATTATAACATGTGGTACGTTTGTGTATAATCTTCCTGTGTATATATTATAACATGTGGTACGTTTGGGTATAATCTTCCTGGGCATATATTATAACATGCATGTGGTACACTTGGGTATAATCTTCCTGTGTATATATTATAACATGTGGTACGTTTGGGTATAATCTTCCTGTGTATATATTATAACATGTGATACGTTTGGGTATAATCTTCCTCTGTATATATTATAACATGTGGTACGTTTGGGTATAATCTTCCTGTGTATATATTATAACTTGTGGTACGTTTGTGAATAATTTTCCTGTGCATATATTATAGGAATACTCTTCGGTGTTCGCTCATAATAGACGGGAAATCATATGTTTAACCACAGGTGACCAATGAATGTTATGCGACGAGACCTAAATTGAAAACATGACCAAACTGCCTGTCGATATCTGACCATAAAACCCCACATGTATCGGTTGAATCGTTCATACACAACATATCCTCGCGCCAATACGCACATAATCGACCTATAATGTGAAATATGTACATAATGTGATTATTATATTCTGAAATAAGCAGATAAAGGAGTCATAGCCGTTATTTCATTTTCTGGCGCGGGCCACAGTGAAAACACATGTCAAAGAGCGTAAATCTGAAAAGTCGTTGGTTGGCTTATTTGTATCATTGTCCGCACATAATGTGCTTAGAATGGCATCATTATGAGTCGATAGTGTGACTATAATTCTATCATTTTCAGTACAGTATCGACTCAAATTTCGTCGAATCTAAGCAGTTTACCTAAGACATGCTCGGATTTTCTGGAGAACATTGTCATATTAGTTGTTTCGATCTAATTATTTTCTGATATAGAAAACGCACAAACAGTTTGAGTTTGAATGTTTATTTGCACATTTATACAATACAGTGAGTGGTGCATATATGTATAAAAATGTACGTCTTCCTGCCACGGTACCTCTGTAATGTAACGTTACATGTATAAATAAGATGGCGTTCATAGGTGAATAATGAGTATTAACAACAGTGCTGAGCATTGAAGGGTTTATCAATGAGAAATGTTCTTATAAAACAAGACAGTTTGACATTCGAATATGTGTTTAATGTAACGGCTAAGCTAATTATGAACTATATGAAAAAAATGCGTATTATTAAATTGCCCATTATAGGTGAGGGTACCAGGGTGTGTCATACTTGTTGGGACATACCAATAATAACAGGTCAGTAATTTCCAGTTGTTACCCTGCATGATTTACATTCTCGATTTGTACATATGGTATTATTACTATATTGTGATAATAGATTAATGGTGATAGACTTTTGAATTGTGTTTTATTTGGAAAATTTCTGTGCGAAGCGATCAAGCAGTTCCAAAAATGGGGAAAGTGTGTTTTGGAAGTATTAATGAGAAATGTTTTCTCGGTTTTGTCATCATCAAACTTCCGGCGTGTCTGGTTATATATATGGGTGTCTACTTGAATGTTTTTTTCCGAATGTTGATGGGAGAGTTGTTCCAATTATACATACATAATGCGATTTGGAGATGATACAGTCAAGCAGTTTGGGGATCTTTTCCCTCTAAAAAAGTGGTTCAGTATGGGTAGGATATTTCGTCTTGCAGGTACGGCTTTCTTTTGAAACTTGAATAATGATCTGTTATATTTCATGGCCCCTATTATTAAGCCGTACATGAGATGACAGTGGATGAGAGCGAAATAAAGGGTTTTGAGTGCGTTTTTTGGGAGAAATTGTTTTGACTTGTTTTCGCAATATGTGGCATGAGAATTTTGTTTGTGATCATGGATATATGATACTTGAATGTGAGGTTCTCGTCTATGGTCACCCCGAGAAATTTGAGAGATTTTGTATGTATTGGTTTCCAACACAGTATATGTGGTTTGATGAAACCCTTCTTCACAACATACTCATTGACGAGTAGATCTCGTGGGAAATTTTTCAGATAATAAGGTCAACAAATAGCCATAGATCGTGTGTTGAACTTATTATCTGAAGTTTTCCCTTCAATAATGAATATGTATCCTTCTGCACTTCTATTATATATTCGTCTGTCTATCGTCTGCTTATTTTCATGAACACCCCTCCAGATGAATAATAAACAATTCCAATGTTTACTTTTATAACTGGGTGAGAGAATCCAGTTAGTATGTAGAGGGTTAAATGTTGCACAAGTAGAAATAATTTCATTCAACATGACAGGCACATCCTGAATTAGTATATTATAGTTAATGTTTAACTATTATAGCTGAGTTTGACAGTGTCGCATCTCGTCGGTTCGATTGACGGAAGTCGTAAACCAATAAAATCCCATTTTAGTGCGAAAACATTTTATTGCAAATTCGTAATTACGCGGTCGATTACACCAGCAACATTCTTATCCCTGCTCTAATCCAATGAGAAATGAACTTTTAAGCCATGTGATGAAAATTCGCATTGCTGGTTGGACAATATTCTTTGTTCAGAAATGTATAAAATATACGACATTTTTAAAGTAATAATATGTGATCTTAACGTCAGTGACGCCATTTTAAAAGGTCGTATAAAACTGCAATTCAGAACAAGGAACCCCGAAATTATTTCTCGGAAGCAGTTCCTTATCAATAGATGCTCAAAAGATTGGTGACTACTTATTATGACGCAATCTGATTCCATTATTCATTAAAATGGTACATGTACGTATCGAGCTCTATCTGTGGAACTCAGTCAGCCGTCCTGAATTAGAATTACAAGTGAATCAATGACATATTCAAAGCTAAATTTTGACCAGAGGGCGCAACATATTGCCCATAGACATGGAACTGCCCCGAACAAGTACAATCAAATGGAGTATGAAGTCACGACTATACGTTGCTATTGCGAAACCTGGCAGATCTATCAGCACACGAACGAAGTAAATTCACATGGTGCAGTTATCCATATCCACACATCAATTTACAAAAGTCTTTGGTGGTCAAAATTGACAACGATATGCTAAATGGCACCATACTAAAACTTAACCCTTTACCCAACAAACCGGCCAAAACCGGCCAAATAAAGCTTCAACAGCCTAAAATATCTTCGGTCTGTCTCAATAGAACCATACAAATGTGGATATCATTGGAACCGGCTCCTTGACCACATTGTGATAGTTACAGTTATGCCCTGTGCCAATGCATTCTCTTATATATGCGAGTCGACCATAGGTCGCCTCGCATATATAAGAGAATGCATTGGCCTAAAAAAAATCTTTTTTTAACACTTTTTACCATTTTTTCTTACATTCTTTAACAATTTTATAATTTTTAATGTGTTAAGCCAATGCATTCTCTTATATATGCGAGGCGACCTATGGTCGACTCGCATATATAAGAGAATGCATTGGCACAGGGCCCTTCTGTTGGGTAAAGGGTTAATGCAACTCATTGTGTCAAAGGCCCACTTAAGGCCCACTTAATTTTCGAAACCCCGGATCACATTTTATAAATTATATGCCATATTATATACCATTTGAAAGAGGAAGCGCCAAACCATTGTATTATCAACTTATCCGGTGTAATAACTTGTGAACATGTTGTTTTTGTTGAGGTACCGACGTGTTCATTTAGACGATATTAGCTAAAAAGTCTATTATTTTAAATGTAAGGGGAACAACTCTATATCTTAGTTTGAATTTTGTTACATTATGGGAGCGAAACGGGGACGATGTTTGTACGAGTTCAGCTATTTCCTTTTACTCTATGGACACCTTCTGAGACACATACGTTCCAGATGGTGATGAATTATAGTATATTAATCATAGTTTATGTCATATATTGTTATTAAACTCTATATCAAGGCACTATTCAAAAATAATAGGTGACTGGGCCTTTAATGTTGTACAAGTTTACATACATATAGCATGAATCATAACGATGATGTGTAAAAAGAATGTGTCATGGAGCTAGAAGATGCTATTTGCATGACATTATCTCTGCATGGGCTTGTCATTGTTATGTGCGATTTTAACTCTCATCATGGGTGTTCTGAGAAATGACATAATTTTAGATCACTCAAGTCGTCGTGATATTCTTTATGACTTCTTCGATCGCAAGCGAATGGTCGCAAACTAAGTTTGCAGAATCGTACAATGGATCGAAGTTTACTTTTAATCCATTCTCACCAATATCATCCCCACCACGTATTGACAACAATTGTAATGATGTCTTCTGTGCTTGATCCATGTTGTTCTACCCGCGCAGTGATGTGTGACGGAGCACCCAGTACATCAAATATTTCTTATCTCCCAATGTTCACTCTGTCTTCACCCTACAAAACAGCACCCGGAAACAATTGACAAACACGTATATATAGTGTAACCTTATATACCGTATACTATGAAACGTTATTCCCCCGAGCAGCATCCGTTTTCACGTCACTGGTCACTCATATCTATTTAGTGGCATAGAGTCTGGTAGCATTCGTACGATATAGTAGCGATGGAAACACACGGCAGAGACGTCAACAAATTCTGAAATTCAGACTTGACCATTCTTTACGATACTGCGAACAAGAAAGGATTAGCGTGGGTGTCAGCTGTTGGAATGTCTTACGAAGCCCTTTCCGGCTTTCGCCAACATATTGTGCCTATAATGGAAAAACGAGAGTATCGTCGCTCGATGCACTTAACAATATATCAGCGCCAATATATATTATACGCCGATATTGAACTTCGATCAAGTAATAACGCTGATTCTTTCTGGCGAACTCTGATAATAAGACTGTATGTGTCACATGTGAAATGACACTTAGTGAGCAAGTGTACCGATATCTACATGCCGTCCTCAAGTGTTGGCAACTGTATTTCGATTATCTTTATCTACCAAATGCCCGAATGAACCCGATATTAAACGCCATATTGATGCTAATATGGATATAATATTAAGTCACACGCATATGGACGATAATAGTCACGTTATTTGTGACCTTATTTTCAACGATCGTAATAATATCCTCTTTGAGATTAACGGGAATGGCAGTCTGGTGTCAAAGACCAGATATTATCTGAAGAAATCAGATATGCTACAACCTCACTACATGCATTGGTGTGTGTTTTTCTTTAAGGTCATGTTGACTTTTAAAACCAATCCAGGGCAAATGAAAACTGAACTGATAATCCAACCACACAACGGAGAGCCAAAACCCCGGAACAAGCTACCGGATCATAACGCTTTATGTCAGTGTTATATAAACTGTTCTTCAAACGCTTTCCTCGTATACTACAACATGGATTTCAGAAAATGTTGGATACATCATGGCATCGTTTGTTATACTGGACGGTGCATTATATGCATAATACTCTGACTCAAAAGCTTACGATTTGAACGAACCTGGTCTCTTAGGATCATCAATGACATGTAGCAGATATCTTGGTTTAATGTATATCATATATATTGCATGTATCCATTGGAACTGGAACAGTGCATTCAGTGCATGGGATTTACATCGCCCCTTTACTAGTTATATAGTCCACACAGCCAAGCTTTTGATACGGCTTTCTCGGTGTGACAATGGCCTTAATATTTGCTAACATTATTTTCCTGCGACACTCAGACAATGGAATCTAGCATTTTTATCAACACAATGAGCTGCTATCTATTTGCGAGCGTTACATTGGCACACTAGATATTCAATTGTTCCACACGCAAGAACTTCCGACCAAACAGTGTGGGCATAGTTCATTATCAGAAAGTTCAGAGTGTTCACACCTCATAATTCTCCAACGCAACAAGAAGAGTATAATACCGATAGGAGAACATTGTGAAACGAATTTAACCATTTTACATGTATATAATTCATTTGTGGATACATGTTTGGTCCACGTTCGAACACGCGTCAATCCGCCCGTCCATATATGGGCGTGTATCCGTCCAATGTATGTCCTGGTAACTCAGCCAAATGTTATCCATTACTATAGATAGTCCGGTTCCAATTCCATAAAATAGCTTCGCATTGGGGAGAAATCGGAGATCCCGTGAGTCAAGTGACTTGACTCACAGGCATTGGACACTCCGTGTGAATGCACCCTTAGAGTAATAATAAATTACTCTAAGGGTGCATTCACACCGAGTGTCAAATGCCTGTGCTTGACTATGCAACAAGCCCACATGGTTATGAAGAGTATGATTTAGTAAAACGAAAATACCACCAAGCTAAATGTATTCTCGACTGAAGAAAGGTTGGAAAATTGTAACATTATAACATCGAGGCATAAATGTTCATTCTATTTTGTCGTATAAATTTCCAAACGTCGTCATATTTAGCCGCGAAAAAAATATATATTTCTGAAAAGTCGTATAAACTCAGTAGCATTTGTCTCGTTTTCTATAGCTGCAAAATCGTGGGTTTCGTAATAAGCCGATGCGCGGGGGTTTTATCTACGGATTTTTGGCACCCCTATACTTGGCATTGCATGTAAAAATATAATCAGTTTATTTGTCTCTCCTGTAAAATGTCTAAAAAGTCCGCGAAATGTTTTTATGATATGTTTTAAGCGAATTTAAGTTTTAAAAAACGGTCATATTCCACCAACGAATATCAATCCTTCTGCAGTGTTTTACAAGCTTGTTCCTAGAATTACTATACAGTGTTCTTGCTGTTCCATATTTACAAATCCGAATGCAAGCGCGTTCCAAACGCACCATGTTTACCCCACACGACGTTAATGATGTTCCCATCAACCATGACTGTAATTTACTATAAAATAAAATCATCATTTCACATGCAAACAAGCATGTGTGTGTGCCCGAATAACCATTGTAAGTCTGTTTTAATTCACGGATTTTAGGACGGGCGGTGTGTAATAAACACATAACGACGCGTGTGTTAAGAGTGGTATACACAGTTGCATGTGAATCTTGTATATGACGTGTATGTGGTGATTTTCACGGGGCTTACTGGTCGTGTAATGTTTTTTTGGTTTTTTGTTTGCTGACAGCCCAATAATTTAAGTGATTGTGTTGATGGATGGTAACATGTTGTATTGACAGCTTGTAATTGACGTTAAATCGAGTAAGAATCTAGACCCGCGGACATGTCGCCACAGTGTTCCCGGCCCACCTCTCGGGTGTTCGGTTCGCAAATAACCTGTTCGCGATATTCGGTCTTGGTAACCTGTCGTTCGCGAACATCGGAAAACACGGATTGAATACCCAATATAGTTTTTGACCGACTCGCCGTCATCATATTGCCCTTACGCTTTATTACATCCATCGGAAGCAAGTTGTTTCTTGGTCCCTTCAAAATACACACGAAGTTGTTCCCTATCTTGATAGAATCTTGATTTATTCAGGGAAAGTGGCTTAATATTGTCGATAAATGTCAGCTGTACGTGAACAAATAGGGACCGCGTTTATTCGACAGTCGTGCGGAATCCCTCTTCTTCTCTCTGTAAGCCAATCGAGTTATCCCACGGTCGCAACTTAATAGACCAAACAAACCTAATTTCACTTAGAAAATTGGCACTTTGATTGGAAAGCTTTTAGATTAGATTCAACTTCTGCGCTAGCATCACAAACCAGGACGAAGTGCGTGTCAAGCTAAATGGATGGGCTAGACTTACGCACCGTGTTCACCGCTAGCATATACAGTTATTACGTGTTCCAAATATGGATCATTTTCAAATTAGCCACCTCTTCCAAAATCCGTATATAGCTATTCAATAAAGGGCACCGCAATGTCCTACGCAAGCAAATTCCAAATAATTATGCCTAATATTGTGTCGGCTGTATATGAAACAGAACACAAGAAAACCATAGTCAGAAATGGTAACGCCACCAATATCATATTAGCCATAAATATAAATTATAATATAATTATACTATAAACTAGCTTTCAAATTTTATGTGGAAATTTGCATACTTCCATATTTCAAGTTTTCCCGTTTCTCGTGTTATACATTACATTCTTCAAACTGTCTTCTTTATTACACAAGCTGGTGGGCCCCGACTTCGTCCGGGCTGTTTCCCATCTGATTTCGGGAGAAAGGAACGATTTTACCTTGAATTGACTATTTCGAAAGTCAAGGTCAGGTCAGGGTCATGATTTGACCCGTCCAAAACACCCCACCCCGGAGAAAAATACCCATAGGTATCAAATTTCGTCGAAATCCGTCCGTTTTACCCCACTTGACCTTTAATTAACAATTTTGAAGGTCAAGGTAAGGTCGGAGTCATGATTTGACCCGTCCAAAACACTCCCCCGACAAAAGTACCCATAGGTATCAAATTTCGTCGAAATCCATCCGTTTTACCCGATTTGACCTTTGATTGGCCACAGTGAAGGTCAAGGTCACGCCGAGGTCACGATTTGACCCGTTCAAAATACTCCCCGGACAAATGTATCATATTTCGCCGAAATTCGTCCGTTTTACCCAAATTGACCTTGCATTGACAGTTTTAAAGGTCAAGATCAGGTCGGGGTCACGATTTGACCCGTCCAAAACACTTCCCGGACACAAATACCCCTAATTATCAAATTACGTTGAAATCTATGGAAAGCCGCAGAGGACATTTTAGTTGCTAATTGCTAGATATACGACGCACGACTTGTCGCGGTTTTTAAAAGGTGTTTCAAACTAGGAGATAGAAGTATTCTGCGTTTCAAATGGTGATGAATTATAGTATTTTATTCAAATTTTATGGCATAAATTGTTATTAAAACCGTATATACTATAACAAAAATCAATGACTCGAAAATTAAGTGGGCCTTTAAACAAAGTCACAATTGCAGTTAGGCTATAATATCAATTGTGTGGGCTGCTTGGCGTGAATATGTAATGAGAAATAAGGTCATACGTAATGACATTAAACTCAAGAAAACCCGCGAAAACAAAACAAAATCACATTTAATGTTTTAAGTTATTTCCTTCATAAAAAGAATCTTCGTGATAATGAACCCTCTCAATACTTTAGAATATAGCATTAACCTTAAAATAACAAAAACCTTCGGAATACAGAACCTTCGGAATAACGAACCTTCGGATTGGTGAACCTTCGGAATAGCGAACATTCAGAGAAATTTCGGAATAGTGTACCTTCGGGATAGTGAACCTTCGGAATAGAGACATGCCCCCCAATATTTATAGTATATGCCCAGAGTTCAAAGGTATGGGCCCATAAAATTCTAAATTTGGCCCTTAAAATATTGAACCCAAAATTGGAGCCCGCACAGAACAGCACTTAAGTCAACTGTACCTGTGTCATGTCCCAATGTAGGAGGGTCCATATATACCACAACATTCATATTATATGCCAAGAATTCAAAGGTATGGGCCCACGTAATCACATTAAATCTCAAGAACACCCGCGAAAACAAAACAAAATCACATTTAATATTCTAAGTTATTTCCTCCTGTATCTGTATCGGTATGCGCGCAGGATCAGTTCGGATGTGAGCGCACACTCCATAAAAAGAATCTTCGTGATAATTCAATACTTTAGAATATAGAATTAACCGAAAAATAACAAAAACCTTCGGAATAGAGAACCTTCGGAATAGCGAACCTTCGGAATAGTGAACCTTTGAAATAGCAAGTATTCAGAATAGAGAACCTTCGGAATAGTGGACCTTCGGGATAGCGAACCTTCATAATAGAAACATGTCCCCACAATTACACCGGTAGCGTAAACACATGTGCTAATCTTTGTTGGACTATCGTCACTCTATCGGTACGGTTTATACTCAAGTACGAAATACCTAACCATAATACATTCGCCCATTGGATTATCGATCGTCCGCTCGGACGTGAAAAACTGTAATACAGCTTACACCCCTTTGTGGCGTAATAAGTCGGTGAGTCGGTGACCCCGTCTCGCAAAAACTTCCGCCGAATGTTAGCTCGGAGACGATCGGCAGTTTAATTTTCATTGAAATAACTTATCTTAAATTGTGAATACTCGTGAATATATTTATCAGGGTTATGGAGGCACGGACTCAGTATGACTTGATTCAGTGAGCGTGAACAAATTCTCATTTTTATCGAAGTGGCCATGTATCGATCGGATTGTCACAATGAGATGTCCATGTTGTTAGATAAAGCTTGCAAATCAGTCCCCATTTTCGCCCATGTCGGGGTTCGAACCCGCACCAACGTCGTCTAGCCCAGACTGCGATGATCTTATCCACGACCGTCCATCCTTTTAAAGGAAGCACTTTCACAGAGAGTTGAAAAGCGTATCAGTCTGAACATGGGTTCGAATATTGACACAGAAGGGATCTACCAGTATTCAAGTTTCCATCTGTGACCAAAATAACGCTGTCCGGGTGTCAGTATTATAAAGTAAGTATACCCATGAATTACAAGATATCTGTAGGGAACATTGAGTACTAATAATTCAGATTTATTGACGTTAGTTAAGGGGTTTCCACGCCTGAGCTATATTAGGAGGTGGAAAGTTTAGATGAACATAAACAGAAAACTATTTAATTGTTAAGTTATGCTATTTGAAGACCACACCAAGCGAATTATATAACAATAAAAACTCCTTGGCTGACAACAAAACGACGCCCCTTGACACGGTTCGTGTTAGTGGATGTTGCACATGGACTTTGTCGTGAACACAATGATGGCATATATACCGATACTACTTTGTTAGGACCGAAACGTAGTATATAGCGTCGAAGCAATTATCTGTATTTTGGACACGTATGGATATAAGATTATTTTGACTCGAACAATGCATTCATATCGTTGTGTCCAGAAGAACAGTAGAATATATTATTGTAATCCATCAGACTGACGTGTGATGTATTATTGTGACAGAAACCCCCTGGTATGCAAATGAGCTGCACGCTGCTACATAAACGGATATTAATTACGTGGAGTTCATGGGCACTATAAACAAATGTTTGTTTTTGTGGTCGGGTGTAGAAGTGAACTAGTTCGCCTGTTAGAGGTCTCCGTGGGAGCTTATTGTGCATAACTTGCGGAACATGGACGTTATAGATTGCGAATGTCGACTTGTGGTGTAAAGCATGATATAACATTCATAATCGGAAGATAGAATGGCAAGGTAGAACAAAGACGTTGGGTTTCTACTCTGTATAAAGAGTCACACAGTGTGGTTGCCACTCCCGATGATTAACGTTGTCAATATTAGAACCCGCTGAAATAATTTGACCTCATGTCTGGCTAATTGCCTCTGTGACAACCACATGCAATTTAAGCTCGTTTCCAGCAATGTACCATGTATGAATGTTATACACTGTAGTTTGTTTGTCCATGTGAAACTGGATCCACATCAAACGATATATATTCTCATTGGTGTTTCTTATCCCTCGTGTCCTAATAACATTTTACCAATATGAAATAGCTCTAGATTTAATGTATTCTAACAGCGTTATACCCGCGTTGTCCAGGTTAAAATAACTTGAAGTACTCTGATGTGGACATTTGGTGGGAATAGAGAATATTCTTGCTCAAAGTATTACACGTATTCTCATATCCAAATGGCATCACAAAACGTCATTCTCATGCATGAATTATAAGTAGTGGCTCACCTTGTCGGAGTGATTGTCGTTTTGTTTATCGCGATTATTTGTCCCACAAATAATGAAGTATACATTAATTTACAACTGAGCGTACTTTAGACATTATAATTTTTTTTAAATCATACTTCGACGTGGTTGGAATTGACTTTAAAAAAAATATTTTGTATTGGGGTCAAAACATGAACATTAGTTCACAAATATAAAAGACGACAATTGGGTTTTATGTATAAATGAATCCAGTGTGTTAGACTAAGTGTTTGATGACACGTGGTTATCGTATCTCCACGAAGATACAGATGTTTTAAAGAAATGTACGGGTGCTCCTCTATTCCTGTGCTATACTGTTTAATTATTCTCAGTTGAAAATAAATGCTGCTAAATATCAGATACATGTGCCCAACATAGCGAGATTTTAAATTGTTTTGTTAGGTTACAAGTCTGTTCTAAAAAATGAACGAAATCCTCTGTATCAGACATAATATATGTACCCTTGTCAGATGTCAGTATTGGAGGATCCCGAAAAGTCATGTGCTACTAACGGGTAGGGTTCTCTATTCCGAAGGTTCATTATTCCGAAGGTTCGTTATTCCGAAGGTTTGTTATTCCGAACATTCGCTATTCCGAAGGTTTTTTATTCTGGGCGTATTTAACCAGAAATGAATCAAAATATAAACCCGGGGGGGGGGGTAATTAATATTACCGATATTAAAAAAACAAAAACCACACGAGGAATAAAAAATACTATTGCGCTAATTACTAAATTGTCCCAGATGTCGGTTATTAATAGCAAGAAGACAGTATCAGTTAATCGTTTATTATGGAAAGTTTAAAACACGATGACTGCATGACTGAAATAAACTACATGTAAGAGAGGCTGTCTGTCCGAACTGGCAATTTGTATTTGAAAGAAACATCAACAATAAAGGCCAACTTAATTTTCGAACACCCAGATCACATATATAAAAAATATATGCCATATTATATACCATTTGAAATAGGAAGCTAGATAGAGTCATTCCCCTTCCATTGAAAATACATTTTTAGTTTGAATTCTGTTGCATTCTGGGAGCCATAACGGGGGGGGGAATCTTTTTGTGATTTCAGCTGTTTTGTATTTCCCTATGGGCATCTGCTGAGACACAGACGTTTCAAATGGTGATGAATTATAGTATTTTAATCATATTTTATGGCATAGATTGTTATTAAAACCGTATATCAAGGCACGATAAAAAAAATCGGTTAATCGAAAATTAAGTGGGCCTTTAACCTCTTCGTTGCTATGACGTCCGTAACTATTACCGAAGTAAAAGTGCACGCCCTCTGCTATATGGTCCGTAGGTACTACGGACCTACTTCAGCACACTAGCAGTAGGCCACTATACATAACTGTAACTCAGAGATTTGTGCATCGGAATAACTGTATCTCAAAGTTTCAAACAGTGTATGATGTTCCACGATTGTGAATGATAATAGCCTTTCAACTGGGTCAGTTTTATGGTTCTTGTGATATTCCCGTTATATTTTCCCACTGGAAAATGGCAATAACGTCAATAGCCCAGCACACGACGTCATAACGTCATTTAGCAGCGAAGAGGTTAATACAGTCACAATTGCAGTTAGGTTCATATCATACCCGTCTATTCAACGATATGCTACGCAGTATGTATTATTTAAGCGGTATAGCACCACTGGTATAATCCGCCTTTAGCTGGCGTATTATTGCCTTTAAGATTATTGAGATATAACGTCGCACGTAATGTCATTAAATCGTATGGAAACAGCAATTGTGTGGGCTGCGTGACATGAATATGTATTGAAAATAACGCCATACGTAATGACATTAAATCTCAAGGAAACCAGTGAAAAAAAACTCACATTTATTGTTTTAATGTTATTTCCTTCATAAAAAGAGTCTTCGTGATAAAGAACCCTGTCAATACTTTAGAATATAGAATTAACCCTTAAAATAACAAACAACTTCGAAATAGCGAACCTTCGGAATAGAGAACATTCGGAATAGTGAACCTTCCTTAATAGCGAACCTTCGGAATAGAGAATCTTTGGAATAGTGAACATTCGGAACAGCGAACCTTTGGAATTGAGACATGTCCCCGCTACTAACTGTGTTTTCTTTTATCTCAGAAGAAACTATATTTGACTGCACATTGTGACCACTATTTTTTTAGCAGGCCTTCTATACATTTCCATCTCTCTTGACAAATATTATCTTTTTTTTGTGGAAAATATATTGAGTGGGACAGACTCAATTTTGTTATTATACATGATCCATTCTAACATGCCATCATATGACTGTTCAACAATATATATAATTATAATTATTCGTTTAATGCTTTCTTCTATGTATCTGTATTTTGTTTTCCTAGCTCACTATATGGATGCCCTGATTCCTGTATCCAATCATATGACATTTGATAAGATATAATATTTGTTCCAGTGACTTAATTTGGTTACCATTTGTCGAGGTTGTGCAATTTGAACGCCAAAGGCTCCTTAGAATGAATTACGGAGATGACAATATCTAATTTTGGTGGCAATCGGTGACTAAAACAATAGTATCATTGTTAGTGCCCCTTCTCTCTCCATCCCTTATACACAAACGGCACCAAATGTGACGTCTTTAACCCACATGGTATGATTCCTCGTATCGTTGGAGAAAAAAGTATGAATTTGGTGGAAATTAGTGCGAAACATATCTGTATCAGCTTCGGTGCCCCTCCCCATTCATGACTAGAACGGCGCCACTTTTGACATATTTAAACCACATACATTAGACTACTGATATCGTGGAGATGATTATGCATAAGTTGTTGGTAATCAGCAACTAAACAAATTATTGTCAAATTTAGTGCCCCCGGTCTCTCAACCAAACGGCACCAATTTAGCATAAATTCCGTATATTTATCAGATTGGTGGAAATCGGCGTTGAAAATTGTTTTCTTTATCGTTTGTGGTGCCACTCTTCCCTCCATGCACCCATGACTCGAACGGCGCCAAATCATGGAGATGATTATATATATGTTTGGTATATTTCATCATTTTTGCTGCCACTCTCCCTTTCTGTCCCTGACACCTGATACTTTAGCAAATTTGAACACTTACCATCAACTTCGTAAACAGTTATCCATGTTAGACCCCTTTGGTGCCATCTAGATGGTCCCCCGTGAAGTTATATAGAACACAGTCAGATAGACATCCCCAAATAAAGGTACCAAACGTGGCATCTTTAACCCACACGATTTGATTTCTCATATCATTGGAGAAGAATGTGTATGAATTTGATGTAAAATGACGCTGAAATATTTTGTTCAGTATTTGGTGACTCAAGCGGCGCCACTTTTGACATCTTTAAACTACACAATTAGACTCATTATGAAGATGACTACCCGGTATTTGTAAAATTGCTGGAAATCGGCGACTGAACAAATTCGTATCAAAGTGAGCCCCCCCCCCCCCTTATCTCCCACCCAAGCGGCACCAACTTTGCGTCTTTAAACCACACGATTATATTCCCCGTATAATGGAGAAGAATGCGTATCAATTTGGTGGATTTCATTTGTCAACTACTATAACTATCCCTTCAGTGCCAAACATATCTCTACTATTTTAATTTGAAGCAATATATATTTAAAATTCTCTAGTTGCTATCGGTTCCCGAGTATGTTTATTTCACGTGAAATCAATCATTTGTGCTTAAGGCTGGATGTTGAGGCAGCTATGATAGAATATAAGGTGAATCTTTAAATGATACTAAAATAGTATGTGTCTGCATAGTTTCGAATTGATTTATCAACTACTACCAGGTGATGGGGTAATCGTATTCTGCATTTGTAATATATTTGTAATGATTACACCTTTTGAAGTATTTGTATTGTATTTGCAATCAAGAATTCTATGAGCCAAAGTATTGTATTTGTAACTTGTACCTTGAAAATTGTATTTTCAATTACTTTATGATTTTTTGTATTAGAAAATGTAGGGATGACCCCTCTCTTAAAAATCATCAATTTGAACGGGTCAATGGTAACAAATGGGTATAGGTTGCATTAATGATGTCAAATAAACTTGAAATGGGTTCATCAATAGATCAATAATTATAATTTAAGATATTTATGAGGCGCCACAAATCATGTGAAAAGAATAGCTATTAATATTACATCTTGCCATTTTAAAACATCAGAATTGTTTCAGTCCAGATATCTGACATCCCAATAATTGATTATAGCATCACGTAGTGTTTTATAAGTCAACACATGTGTGTAAATTAGCATTTGGTCATTCAGAGATTAACTGGCTTCAGACCAGAGTCACTGATTAAACAATGACATTTATTAACCTGACTGGAAATTATGATAGAGCATTGTTGAGTGATGAGGTGTTAACTATTTACATCGGCTATTTTATCTGCATTGGACTCAATTTACCAATCAACATAGCATGCTCAGTACCTATTTATCTATCGTAGAAGTAGTAGTTCATTATGCGGAATGTGTCCTCTGTCTTTAACTGAGTAGTATATGTTAGACGTGCAATCAGACATGTTATGACTATTACATCGTTCATCCCGGAATGAGTCACCACAAACCGCCCAACCGCATGTTTCTGTCTCATACGAGGAGCATCAAATTGCCCCACATCGCGCGTAATCATTCGTATAATGATGCCCTTTCTCGAATCAAGTCAAATTTCTGGCGGCACAATCTTGTCTGGCCACAATATATCCCAGTGGCGTAATTTGATGAAGCTATAAAATGCGCTATATTTCCCCAGACTGTTTGAGGTCAGATCAATCGGTTTCGGCAATTTGCTGAATCCGAGTAACTCTGTGTAGTGGACTCTTGTTTTGCCAATCGGCCCCAATGTCGTTATCCGATAACTGAGAGCTAATCGGCAATAACTATTCGTTTGAAATGACCACACACTGCATGACCAGAAGCACTGATTTCAATAATTGATCTTTTCGTGTGACCCTATCGTCAACATCGCAGTGTATACACCGAACTACACAGGCGTAAGTACAACCACTGAAAATTCTCAATATATTATAGCGCAAATACGCACATAATCCAGCCATAAAGTGAAATAGGCAAATTATTTTATTCTAAAATATGCAGGTAATGGACTCATACCCGTTATTTCTTTTTATGACGCGGGCCACATTGAAAACACATGTTAAATAGCGTACACCTGAAAAGTCTTAAGTTTGCTTACTTCTATCATTGTCTGCACAAAATCTGCTTAGAATCACCTCATTATGAGTCTATAATGTGACCAACATGCTCTCATTTTCAGCACATTATAGACTAAAAATGAGACAATTCTAAGCAGATTATCTACCTAAATCAAGTTCTATTCTATGCAGATAATATGCGGGTTTTCGGGAGAGCAGGATGAAATTCTAGCGTCCTTTAAATTGGAGGTTTTGTCAGGAATCGAATCTCGACATTGTATCGCTGTTCCGATGAGGAAATCGAGTCGAATTATATTGAGTTGAAAGCCGTCGACCCATTCTGTGTCGATCTCGAACCAGATGACCGATATCGGGTCGAATCTCGAAAACTATGCGTGAAATATTTTACATCTTCTCCGACTTTCTTCAGTGTGGAATATCAAAGAGTTAGTTGTTAGACTTTTCCCGATATGTTAAGAATAGTTAAAGCTTTTGTTTCACTTCTGTTAGAAAAAATTAAAACTGGAACACTGTAGACTTTGCAGGACTGAGGCCATTACATGCCCAAAGTATTTTCATCAAAATACAAATACTTTTCGATGATTAAAAATGGAACGTTGATGTACTTTATTACAAATACAATACTTTTATAAAAGTAATCAAATACTTTGTTATTACGGCTGATTATTTTTAAATGAATTAGCGAAGACATTCATCATCGTTTTTTATATTAAATATATTTGATCGAAATAGAATGCAAGTCCTATATAATATGTGTTGTAAACCCATGGAAGTTCTTATATCGTTTGGTTGGAAAAGAACAACGTCATTCTCAAAATATCCTGGCACACTAAACAACTCATATACAATAGTTAGTACGGTTTTTCCTAGCGAGTGAGATGCGGAGGATTATTTTTACGAGGCGCTAGAGGAGAAAACACGTACACTACTCAGATGAGTTGACTGTTGTGTTTATTATATTTTCTATACCAGTTTGTAACGACCCAGACTACAACGAAATACACGGTTATACCTAATACGTTCTTAAAGCTACACCACCACAATGCCATATATGTTAAAATAACGCGCAAATGATGAAAAATTTATGTCATGACGCAGTGCTGAGAGTAGGATAACATCATGAGAGTAGGATAACATCATGAGAGTAGGATAACATCATGAGAGTAGGATAACATCCTGAGAGTAGGATAACATCATGAGAGTAGGATAACATCCTGAGAGTAGGATAACATCCTGAGAGTAGGATAACATCCTGAGAGTAGGATAACATCCGGAGAGTAGGATAACATCCTGAGAGTAGGATAACATCCTGAGAGTAGGATAACATCATGAGAGTAGGATAACATCATGAGAGTAGGATAACATCCTGAGAGTATGATAACATCCTGAGAGTAGGATAACATCCTGAGAGTAGGATAACATCCTGAGAGTAGGATAACATCCTGAGAGTAGGATAACATCCTGAGAGTAGGATAACATCCTTAGAGTAGGATAACATCCTGAGAGTAGGATAACATCCTAGAGTAGGATAACATCATGAGAGTAGGATAACATCCTGAGAGTAGGATAACATCCTGAGAGTAGGATAACATCCTGAGAGTAGGATAACATCCTGCGAGTAGGATAACATCCTGAGAGTAGGATAACATCCTGAGAGTAGGATAACATCCTGAGAGTAGGATAACATCCTGAGAGTAGGATAACATCCTGAGAGTAGGATAACATCCTGAGAGTAGGATAACATCCTGAGAGTAGGATAACATCATGAGAGTAGGATAACATCATGAGAGTAGGATAACATCCTGAGAGTAGGATAACATCCTGAGAGTAGGATAACATCCTGGGAGTGGGATAACATCCTGAGAGTGGGATAACATCCTGAGAGTGGGATAACATCCTGAGAGTGGGATAACATCCTGAGAGTGGGATAACATCCTGAGAGTGGGATAACATCCTGAGAGTGGGATAACATCCTGATAGTGGGATAACATCATGAGAGTGGGATAACATCATGAGAGTGGGATAACATCATGAGAGTGGGATAACATCCTGAGAGTGGGATAACATCATGAGAGTGAGATAACATCATGAGAGTGGGATAACATCATGAGAGTGGGATAACATCCTGAGAGTGGGATAACATCATGAGAGTGGGATAACATCATGAGAGTGGGATAACATCATGCGAGTGGGATAACATCCTGAGAGTAGGATAACATGCTGAGAGTAGGATAACATGCTGAGAGTGGGATAACATCATGAGAGTAGGATAACATGTTGAGAGTAGGATAACATCCTGAGAGTAGGATAACATCATGAGAGTAGGATAACATGCTGAGAGTAGGATAACATCCTGAGAGTAGGATAACATCCTGAGAGTAGGATAACATCCTGAGAGTAGGATAACATCCTGAGAGTAGGATAACATCCTGAGAGTAGGATAACATCCTGAGAGTAGGATAACATCCTGAGAGTAGGATAACATCCTGAGAGTAGGATAACATCCTGAGAGTAGGATAACATCCTGAGAGTATGATAACATCCTGAGAGTAGGATAACATCCTGAGAGTAGGATAACATCCTGAGAGTAGGATAACATCCTGAGAGTAGGATAACATCCTGAGAGTAGGATAACATCCTGATAGTAGGATAACATCCTGAGAGTAGGATAACATCCTGAGAGTAGGATAACACCCTGAGAGTAGGATAACACACTGAGAGTAGGATAACACCCTGAGAGTAGGATAACATACTGAGAGTAGGATAACACGTCCTGTCTTCTGGGAGTGGGGATATGATTTGTATTTTTAAATTTTTTTTAACTTGATAAAAATATAACATATATATATTTACTAATACTGCTGCAATTAGCAGACGACTTAGACAGTGAAATTAAAGTATCTGTATTGTTCTGTGTGTGGCGGCTAATTTGACTTTAGTTCTATCTAATATAATTCCATCTGCTTGGTTTTCATATCATAGATACACCAGCGTAATGGCTGGTATTGGAACCCAATACAGAGAATTGGAACCCAATACAGAGAAATATCCAATGTGAAGATTTTCATAATATAGCTCAAATGCTCTATAAAAAAAACCCACGTCAGCTTTATAAGTGTTACTGTTTAATCGGTGAATGTGGTATGTAGCCAACTAATAGCTCGATGACCAGATGTTAATCCACACCTGTGCCGACCTATCAAATCGCTATATGACACTGAATTCAATTATTATGGTACCAGGTATACGGAAAGGTGAAGGAGAAGTTCTATCGATCTTTTCGAGCACATTGGGTGCTTCTTCACATCCAATCACTATTATATGATTGCTTGAATGATTGAGGGTTTATTGTCGTTTTAGCCGCTAGGCCATATCATGACAAAGAACAGAATCATGTATCAAAAAGGATCGTAGCGAACCCACTTTGTAGATAAAGCAGACAGTGGATTAGATTAAAACAATGCAATGATGAGCTATGTACAAATAAAAGAACCCAAGAGGAATGTTTCCACTTAGTCATGAATATAAATTAAAGAACTGACTAGTGTGGAATCATACTATAAAACCTACAAAAGTAGTACAAGAATACTAAATAGCAACTAAAGAACACGAAGTCTACCAAGGATCCACATCGAAATATGTAAAGTAGCTTTTAAGATCAGATTTTGCAGTGATAAGGTATTTATAAAATCGACGAATCGTGCATGAATATTTATCAATGCGTCAAGCTGATGGTCGTGTGGGAGAGACCGAATGTCATATTTCGCCCAGCCGACAGTCTCGCACCACAAATAGCGTTTCTTGTCTTTTTGTCTTTGAGAACTAACCGTTTCTCTTCAATGATTTGGTCAATTTTGTAAAGCTGAAAGATGTACCTCTCTTTCTGAGAGTCGAAACGTTTGAGTGACTTTGGCGATCTGTCTCGAAGCAACGGGCGATTTTTCTTTTGGAACAATAGGATCACCTTGCATAGCTTGTTTCAGAGGAAATGTCTCAACGACAGAAGCCGTATCCATAACCGGCGCTTCAGATTCTGAAACATGAATAATAGCAGTCGCCTCAACGTGTGTTGCGAGTGATATACATGTGTTGACGAGTTTGGTTTGACCGAGTGCTGGCATCAACACACTTTGTTGTAGACACGATTACTGAGTATGTGACATGTGGAATGGATGGTCGAGGACCAACCACTTTCTTAGCATATATATATGACATATGCTTCTCAGCTTTACATCGTTGAATCCTGAACTTATAGTCCCAAATGGGGCATGAACGATCCATTGCAGCATGTGCCATGTGAACCTTGGCAGTTTGAACACTTCTGATTCTGAAGATTCGTACAATCCTGATGATCGTGGCCAGAAACAGAACATATTGCACATATGGTTTCTTTACTTTTACAATGTTCCTGCCCATGGCCATACCCCTGATATTTGAAACATCGCTATGGGGTTGGAACATACTCCATTTCGATATACACAAACTTCCATGTCGGTGGATGTTCTCATCGATTAAAGGGTCAGAAGATAACTGTTCAACTGAACTTTTTGACCATCAACTGTCTTCGTAAATCTACGACTTCTGTAACTCTGTAACTCCCTGTGGTGCTAACTCAGCCAATATCTCCGACTCAGAAGAAGCAGCTATATCGCGATATCTCAACACAGCTCTGCTACTGTTCAATGTCTTGTGATGAATAACACTGGTGTCTGTGCAGTAGATGTTAGCTGCAGCAGAGCATCAGATTGAACTTTCTTTGAACATTCAATCAAGAGAGAGTCACTCATTGGCCCAGCCCTGACTGGTTTAACATATTCAAGTGTTCAGCAATGCTTTGTAGGGTTTTATCAATGACAAAGATGGAAGGTCTTTTCACACCTGAGTCAAAGCCAATAACCAAGTACTGAGGGAATACCACAGCATCACTGGAACTTGGTGAGTCATCATTCCCACGACCAATACGTTTGTTTTTATATGAGTTGCAATACAAAAAGCAAAAACTCGACAACTAGCACAGCAGCCGCTGTGGACTACCCTTCGAATTGTGGTCGGGCCAAAGACTGGTACATAGCTGAAGCGATGACCCGTTTAGCCACTGCATATAGCAGCCTCCCGGTACCTCGCCACAGTTATACGGGCGTAACACTACAGGATTCAACACTCAACAATCATCAAAACACAACAGAGAAGGAGAGAACAGAAAAATCATACGTAAACACAGAAAACATAACTTCAAACATCAGACGAGTAATACAACATATAACAAAAATGGAATCTTGTGACTAGCCGATTGATGGGTCGGCTCAACCACCCGCCTTGAAGAGATGAAGGTCCAAAGAAGACCATGAGCTAAGCCGCATTTCAATGCATCACGTTAGACGACCGCCCTAGTACCCCCAGGACTCCTACACACTCACATGATGCATCCCACGGCAATAGGGTGCCAGGTTAGGGGTTCTTAACCCTCGCAGTGGGGCGGTAGGCCTATTCTACTTACTATATGAACTTTTAAAGATGGCAAGATGTAATACTAGTGTTAGTTGTGGCTGCTCACTAATATGTTAACAGCTAAATATCTAAACATTTTAGAATAATTCTCTATGCCTAATTATTATTATTATTATTATCATAATCAAACTTTCATCAAACAGTCAATCGACCATGATTAAAATGTGAGTCGGAAGAAAGTGATGTTCTGTAAATTTTTCATTGAGGCTTCTGTAAGCACTTTGTGATATGATCTCAATGTAGATACCGCAAAAGGTAATTATTAATCTATTTTTACAGTTAATCCTCCCTTTGTCCGTTTGGATTAGGGATGCATGTAGTCATTGAAACAATTCATATTAATGACGACATTATATAGCACATATTTATGTCAGCGTTATATTACCAGCGAAAATAGGTTAATCAGCCGAATGTGAATGGCCATGCACGGATTAATTTATGGCGCGCTGATTTCAGCAGTAATAAAAAACGAAATAATATGTATGCTTGATGACTGTGTAGCAACATTAAACTTAGTTTCCAGGCAGGTGTCGCTCAGATATGTATTGCTACTTTGATATTTATTAATAATACTAACGTGCTTCTCTAGTAGCTCATTTTAATTGTGTCTGTGGTTAGATTTTACAGTATATAATTAAAAAACACGATAGTTTCCCCAATTATAAACGCAATTAAATTTGGCAAATATTTGTTTAATTTGGCAAAACATAATTTCAGTCCAGCGCCAACCCTGCATATATAGCATAAATTCGACTGCCTTGCTTCTTCAAATAACAAACAATGCACATTGTGTTTTGATAAACATTGCAGTTCGTCCAAATTTGTGGACAGTTTTGACCCAGTGAAGCAGTTGTTGTGACATACACACATGTCATCTAATTAACCCGCTATCAGCTTGAAGTTGGTTCCAGATGGTCACTTTGCAATCCGTGGGATTATAATGACGTCGTTGTGGGAATATGTTGCCCTAAACGACCCCACCCCTTGAACGATATGCTACCTTTGCATTCGGAGTAAAAGTGTGCTTAAGCTTCAATAGTTAGGAGCATGTTGCTCCTCGTTGCTGGAAGCGTTACTATGTCGTGGCATTCGTCAAAACATGGTAATTAACCAGTCTTTCGCGTAACTCAGTCTTTATCACTGACATTTTCCAATAGATCTGCCCGGTCAACACAATTGACATTATACGAATATACATTCTTTTGTTTGGATTTGCAAATATCTCACCATCAAGAAATAACGAAATCTTTTAAACAATGGTTTTCTCGAGCATGGTGAGATACAGGTTTTTGTTTACAAACTAAATTTCATGGAAGCCACGTTTCCTCGGATAGGATGCTAAATGATGTGATTGAGCCTATATTCCACTTTCAATACTATTACACTTACTTCAAGCAGTTGCCATCAAGGTCTTATTCTCTCTCAGTATTTCTGCTAGTCAATATTCAAGTCAATAAGCATGTACTATCAGTCCTATACATGGGTTTATCTTGTCACCTGGTTGGATCGACCAATGAGGACGCTCCGTTGGTAGAGGCATATCAGGAGACATCGGGTCGTCATCCTTGTAGCCCGTCCCATATGGAAGCCATATCCCCCCTAAGGGTTCCCATATGGGGTCGATGTCCGCCATTTTGTTTTTCATGGAACTTTGCCGCCTCGGGTAAATTTTCGGTGTATTTTGGCGCCAAGAAAAGGGATATCTGTCGGAAATAAAGTTCTGTTAATTTAAAGACATAGTACCATATACCAAAACCGGCATGTGATATATTTGAGAAATTCTAAACACTCATAAATTAACTATCAAACTCAAGTTTGTTGTCCTGCTTCTGGTGATTAGCCATTGACTCAATGCGTTGACGTTCAACGCCCATGACGCGTCACTGTGACGTTACATAAGTTAATAGCCATAGACAACAAATTTACTTACTGGCATGTAATGAACTTCGTATAAGTAATTCAAATTCTCACACGGAAAACATAATATGTGGGTGACATGATAAAATCGTTACAGGGCTCGTTGTTGCCGGCTACGGTGACATATGAGGCTCAGCGAGATTAATATCGGGCTCGGCTAACGCCTCGCCCGATATTAATCTCACTTCGCCTCATATCATCATATGACACCGTATCCGGCAACAACACGCCCTGTAACTTATAATATAATTATAACAAAATAATTGCGAATATCAGCTTGCCCTCTGAGTCTTTCACAGCAGTCACTGGTTACCAAAACCATTTAATTTTCGCAAATTATTTTAGACCACATATAAGCAATAAAGCAATCACTGACATACTGCCCAGTCCTGTTCGATGCCGCATGGAGTGCATCGGTCAATATGTGCGCTTGCACCATTATAATTTCATAATTGTGTGGTGACTGTTATAGGGCCTTTAGAAGGTGAAATCCCTATATATATACATAATGCATATCTTTATATATTCACTGAGATGTATTTCAATGTTAGCAAACAATGAGAAGCAGATACCTATGGAACTGTTTTATGATCTTATTTCATGCCAATATTCTACTGTTGTTGGGTTGTATTAGTATGATGGATAATGCTAAATAGCAATTGCTGGATAGAATCAGGCTAATATAATTTTGTTTCATATTATTCTGAATTACTTAATATTTGTTTATTGGGGGGGGGGTCCTCAAATGTTGGCCTGGGAAAAATAAAAGAGGGTGGGTGGGTGGTCAGGTAGTGGAAAAAAACTTGTTTTAACCCTGTAACTGCAATTTTTTTCAAGACCCCCTGAATATGCAGTTTGTAGATAGACATTTCGTATATTATCGGCCTATTTTATCCATACTTCCGCATTTCGAGGTCATGATTTGCACGTTCAAATGAGCCATGCCAGTTTAATCATTTCTCTACTAAATACTCATTGACGAGTAGTTCCCTTAGGAAATGTTCAGACAATAATTTTGTATGTTATTCAGATGAGTCTGACCATTTCTGGAACTTAAATTATCTCAACATTTCCCACCAATTAATATGAAACCATCTGACTCGTCATGCCCGCTGTCTGCTTATATTTCATGGAACGCCGTCCAAATTAATAAAATACACCATTCCAACAATAACTTATATAACTGGGTGCGAGAATCCATTTAGTATAGAAAGTGTTAATGATAATTGTTCTATTTCACAGGACACGAGAGCGGCTAAAGGAGATACTGGACACACCTCTTGTACAATACGCCATCATTATTTTAGTCATCATCGACAGTTTGATATGTGTCTTCGAACTTCTCATCGATATCAACGTCATTCATAGTAAGTCTCTTATATTCACACTTTGTATTCGCTTGAATGTAGTTCAGTCCCAACGCCGGTTCTCTGTAGTTATACACCCGTTCTCGGTGTGAATTGTATACGCTGCCAAATTTCACAAAACTATTTCCAATACAGATTCAAAGATTTAGTACTTCAATCGTACCTGACGTAACTGACACAACATGTCATTCATTTCTAACACTGCAGCTCTCTGGAATTCCCTGCCGATGAGCACATGCGACAAAGTGGAGCACAATGGGTTCAGGACGACCTCAAACAAAAATTGTCTCACTGCGGGGATGAACCGAGAGGCTATGGCTAAATGGGTCACCGCTTCAGCTATGTACCAGTCTTTGAGCCGACTATAATTCGAAGTGTGGTCCTATGCGGCTGCTGGGCTAGTTGTCGATTATTTGCTTTTCATATGGCAACTCAAAACAAACAAAAACGTAATAATGATAACTCGCTAAGTTCCACTGATGCTGATGACTAACCTCAGTACTTATTACTTGGTATTGATCCAAATGTCAAGAGACATTCTGTATTTGTGTTTGATAACAACAATATGATCGCCATCTACTTATTCTCTATTGTGTATAAGGGGCGGCAGGAAGACGGCCTGTATTGGCCATGCCGCTCCTGTGCAAATTTGCAGGGTATATTATTATGTTTGTGTATTATGTAATTAATTTGTGCAAATAAACAATCCACTCCAATCCAAAAACGTTACAAAGAATAGTTGGACAATTACAATCTGTCAACCCAATCAGGACTGGGCCACTAAGTGGCTCTCTTCTGATTGAATGTTCAAGAAAATTTTAATCTGTCGCTCTTGTGCAATTAATATTTATTGCACAATCACCAGTGTTGATTACTCATCACAAGACATTAACCAATAGCAGAGCTCAGAGTCCGAGTCCGAGATATTGGCTGAGTTGGGACCACGGGAAGTTACAGGAGTCTGTAGAGTTTCAAAGACAGTTGATGGACAAAAAGTTCCGTTGAATAGTTATCTTCTGACCTTCAATCGCTGCGAACATCCACCGACAATGACGGTTGGTTCCATGAAGGAATATTTAAGTACTTATGTGCCAAATGTATTCGTTGTTTTAACTGTCATATCAGGGACATGGTCATGGTCAGGAACATTGTAAAAGCAAAAAAATCATATATGCACGCTGTTCTGATTCTGGACATAATGATTGCAGAAAACCAAAAAAAATTGTAAGGTTCCATTGTAAGGTTGCAATGGATCGTTCATGACCCATATCGGACTATGAATTCAAGGTACAAGGCTGAGAAACGTCTATCCTATTACGATGCAAAGAATATAGTTGGTGCTCGACCATCAATTCAATCAATCACATACTCTGCTACCGTTTCTATAAACAAAAAAGTATACCAGCACTCAGACAGACAATAGACCGACATCAATCGTATATCGCAAGAAAAACAAATTGACCAAGACCGATATCTTTCCGGCATATGAACCTGTGTCACGGGTCATGGAAACATCTACCGAAGTTACATGTTTTTTTCCAAAAAAAAGTCCACTAAAGTTGAGCCAGTAACTACAACACACCATATGCATGCTTATCCTGTTGCTTAAAAAAATCGCCAACACCACTCAAACGTTTCGACTCTCAGAAAGAGAGGTTCATTTTTTTACTTTCAAAATTTGACCAGATGATCAATGAGAAACGATTAAAATTCACCAAACATGCACTATTTGTGGATTGGATCTGTCGGTTGGTGAAATGTGACATTCTGTATAACCCGACCGACCGTCGACTTGACGCATTGATGAAGGTTCGTGTGCGATTTATCCAACATTATAAATACCTTTTCAAAGCGGCAACATTTCCTCTTTGTGCTTTTATTTGCACAGAGCTCATTGTTTTAATCTAATCCACTGTCTGATTTATACACACAGTTCCTTTTGATACCTGATCCACTTCACTCACTACCCCCCGTCTCTTTCTGCCAACTCCTTCTTTCTTATCAACAGAGCTCAAATAATAATAATAATCATAATAGAATATAAAATGTCTATCTACTACCGAGAACTGAATTTAACGCTGACCTATATAATGAAATTTTTAAATATATTACAGGGCCCAAAATATATAAATGAAGAACGACAACCCACTGGCTTACTGCGTTCTCCCATCTCACCAGATATAGAATACATACATAAAACCCCCCTTGAAAACTATTAATCTATTTAAACAAATTTGTGTAATAGTATTATAATGGGAATGAGCAATATTTACACAAGACTAATAGTACTAGTGCAAATTGTCTTAACATGCAAGGATTATACTATAGAACATTCCTAGATAGTTTTTCCGCTAAGATAAGAATCAGTTTGCGCGAAATGTTGACAAACCAATACATTTCAGTCACTTCAGTAACTATTTTCAGAGGATATAAACAATTACTTTGTGTTTACCGAGCTATTGTTTTCTTCAGAACATGATCAGAAGGAGCAATTAACTTCAACCTTGAACTTAGATGTAAATAGGATAGAGCTGCAGTTGAATCGAGAAATGAAACAAATAGATTGAAGAAATTTGACACATTTTGTATATTTCAGTCTCTTGATGACTAACGTGCGGCGATTAATAGACGTTCTACGATCTAAATATTGACCTTTCTCTCGTTTTGCAGTACCAGACGGTGACAACGGTCACGTCGTTCTTGCTGTTCATAACGTATCAGACGATGACGCCATCGACTATCATGATCACACCAATCACAGCCATGTTTACGTCACAGGCCATCACGTGCCGCACACCAGGAACTCGTATAACATTAGCGCTTATGGCGACAATTATAATCACAGTTTGTTCATGAATCTGACAGATTTATTTCATGACGACTCATCTAATCACACGGACCATCATGGTCACAGTACCAAAGAACAAGTGGATCACGCGTTGCACTATGGAAGTTTGACGATTCTTAGTATATTCGTAGTTGAGGTAGGTCACTGCTATTTTCATTCCAATAAGGAATGTTGTCATTTATTTCATGAAGCAAATCGTTTCAATGCAGTTTCTTCCGACGTTTCTTTGACGTTAACATGTTCAAATTGGGTGTAAGTCAAATTCTGGTCGTCTGAAACATAATTTATTTTTAGTCGAAGATGTCACCCGTAAACGTTCAAATAAACAGGCTATCTTTAAATAAAATTTAATAATTTAATATCAATTTACTTTATGGCTCCAGCCATAAACTAAGTTACTAATTTCCACGTGCACGACGTAATCTAATTAACTGACGATAATGGATTGGCCAACGCGTGGCACATATCGCGTAAAACTACGTTGATATACGTGACGTGAACTCAAGCCGCTCACTGACTACAATAAAATTAATGAGATCTGGGACAATTATTATAGTATAATATTTATTTGATACATTTTCCTGAAAAAAATATCTTGATTACGAGCCTTCTATTATTGAATTCCGGCTAATCTGCCATCTGTAACATTACCTCGTACTCAACCTTGTCCACTAAGTTCTATTTGAGCCTCGGTAAACATCGGCTCAAATCGAATTTAGTGAACTCGGTTGATAAATTCCGTATAAAATAGAAACTCATGTGAGATCCTCTATTAATTGATACATTTTCCTGAAAACTTTACAAAAATATCTCGATGACAAGCGATCTATTTTTACACACCTGTCATATGTAGCATTACTTCGTACTCAGCAGACAGTAAAATGATGGGAATATGGGTGTCTTATTCTACGAAGCAGAGAACAACATATGTGACCCGCCATATCAAATCCAGTCATAAGTCGGGATTTTTTTAACCTGTGCCAATGCATTCTCTTATATATGCGAGTCGACCATAGGTCGCCTCGCATATATAAGAGAATGCATTGGCCTAACAATTTTTTATCATTTGTCTTAAATAAATGTTTCTGACAATTTTTAGGACATAAAATAAAAAAAACATCCATTACCCTGCAGGGAGCCCCACATATATATTGAAGCATATATAAGAGTGTCGTCTGCTCATGTTTGTCTGGGGCTCTGTATGGGTGAAATTATAAAATTGTTATAGAATACAAGAAAAAATTATTAAAGTTGTAAAAAATTGTTAGGCCAATGCTTTCTCTTATATATGCGAGGCGACCTATGGTCGACTCGCATATATAAGAGAATGCATTGGCACAGGGTAAACAAATACCGACTTACGACTGGATTTGATATGGCGGGTCACATATGAGTACAGTTTCTCTTTAACGTGAAACACTCCGGTAGGGTGATCGAATAGAAATGGAGAATAATCTTGCTTAAAGTAGCTGTTTTACGAATATTAATCAAATTGACAACGCACATACTGCCATTCGTATATATAAATTCACTGCAATGACTATCGATGGCGAAATAATTTGCGTTTGTTTATCGCCGATAGTGGCGTCCCGAATCGAGATGTAAATATTTACAATTGAGCGTAGTTCAGACGATGTTTCCTATATAGTGGTATAGTCGATTTATATGAAATGAAAATGAACAATGTTAGTAAAATGATACATTCCCTAGGTTGGCATAGCGCCTGCGTAATAACTTCTAAATTTCACGCAACCGAAAAAGTCCATAATATATCTCTAAGATTAAACAAATTTAAAATTAAACCGTGGCATTTTTTCAAACAGTAAAACTCACAAAAACAAATTCGAGTTAATGGATTCATAGAAAACCAGAACGTTGAAGTTGTATAGTGCAATAATTTGTTTATCTTCCAAACCGACAATTCCTTAAAGGTCTGCATATCACATACTGCAGTAAAATGGCCATACACACTTGCATTGGTGCAAATGCAACCGAACAACGTTAATGGAAGGGATATTTCGTGAATCACAGACAAATGTATAGTATAATCATAGCCACTGCTACCTAATCATATTGGCTGTCAGCTCTTACTCTGCGATGTAACGCTACTTATGGCATATGCACTCCAGTTTATAGTACCGACGTCGAGGAGAGTACAGATTTAATTTTCTTCGTCTGTATCAATATGATTGAATTGGAAGAGATCAAATTCTTCATCGATCCGTGATAACATCTGTCTGAATGTTGTCATCCTTTTTCCGCCCGTCAGCGGATCTGCAACTAAGTAAGTGAGCATCAAGCAATTTGTTAAGTGGTACGCAGTGCAGTTGGGTGGTGCGCAGTGCAGTTAAGTGGTACGCAGTGCAGTTGGGTGGTGCGCAGTGCAGTTAAGTGGTACGCAGTGCAGTGCAGTTGGGTACAGATACGTTCACAAACTTGCAATGTTACATGCAATTCTTCATACAGGTCTGTAGTGTGCTCGCATATATCAGAGAATGCATTGGCCTAACAATTTTTTTATCATTTGTCTTAAATAAATGTTTCTGACAATTTTTAGGACATAAAATAAAAAAACATCCATTACCCTGCAGGGAGCCCCACATATATATTGAAGCATATATAAGAGTGTCGTCTGCTCATGTTTGTCTGGGGCTCTGTATGGGTGAAATTATAAAATTGTTAAAGAATACAAGAAAAAATTATTAAAGTTGTAAAAAATTGTTAGGCCAATGCTTTCTCTTATATATGCGAGGCGACCTATGGTCGACTCGCATATATAAGAGAATGCATTGGCACAGGGTAAAGTATAGCAACGATAAACTACTTATACAATGGACATGACTCACCTTATAGTATTTGCGCAACGAGATCAGCATGTATGCTATTCCTTGGGTTATGCTATAACTGGTAGTTAGTGTAAACATATTTATTCCAATCATAATAACATATTTTTACATTTGACAAAAGTTTTGACAATAAAATAGAATAGTATAGATGATCGATTGATTGGAAATGGGATTAAACAACAAGCTCAGGGGCTTTTGTTAAGTTGTTGTCCGAAATTATTCTTCATATATTCGGCAATAATTAATAATGAAATAACTTGTGGCATTTCATTGCCACACTAAGCGATAAATGAATACAGATTATGCATTTCCACAAGTTGTCACTAAAAAGACTGCCATTACTGCAATATATAGCTAAATGTGATGAATCTCATGAAAATTTGCCAGGTAATTTTCCATCTGTGTGAACATAGCCTTAACATTTCCATGACCGGAGCTGCGCAGGTGCAGAATTATCTTATATATGCGAGTCTCTCATAGGAAGCCTCGCACATATCAGATCATTATTTGGCTTATACGGTCAAGGTAAATAGTGTTAAGCCAATGTATTCTCTTATATATGCGAGGCTCCATATGGGGCTCCCTTTATATAGAACATAATGCATTGGCACAGGGGTTTTCGCAAAATATTGCCAGCTGTGTGAACGTAGCCTTAGTCCATGGATGCATACATTTATAAATGCTGCTAATTTATATCAATACGCATGTTCTCCGAACGTCTTCTTGAGGAATTTAGCTATCAACTATTTAGTTATAATCAACAGTATCTGTACCAGAAAACACGACATCTCAACCTGTTAAAATGTTAAAAGTTAATAAATTCACTTGGCGGTTTGGTCTTCAAAACACACCTGATAATATTGACATTTGAAATTTTGCCGGTATCGAAATAGTTTAATAGGTCGATAACAACTAGTGCAAGAAAACTAGATGTACGAATGCTAGAGGGGTTCCGCTTGTATCGTGCAGTTAACGTGTAGGTAAATGACAGCATATATATATCATATTGACAATGAATTCGAGAGAATGAAACACAATTACGGAACCCACCGCTATATATACATCGTTTTCAAATAACAATTTGGCGGAAAAATAAGGAGGTTTTTTTTTGCAGAAGGGACAGTTTTCTAGGTGTTGAAGCTCAACAACATTTGGCTCTCGTTTGAGTTATAAATTGTTATTAATTTGAGAGATCAATCATTGTAGTCGATTATATTATAGATATAACTCTGACCTACATGTAACATGTGTCTCCCAATAAAAAAATAAACCATGTATATTATTGGACAAATTTAACAGTAACCCTTTTTATACTAAATAGAATATCCCAGTCAGCTAAAAAGTGTACATCTGAATGGCCTATTATTGATCTGAAGGTATGTTAAGATGATAAAAGCAGTAGACAGATAAATAAAAGTGCCCTATTTATTGAGGGAACTGATTTTTTTTTAAATACGTCAACAAACGACCTGTATATACTATATATACACAAGTTATTTATATATACTTCTGTACACATACTATTGTGGACTATATATAAATATATATATATTTTTTTTAATTTGTTCGCAGGTTTGCCTGAAGGTTACCGTGGAGCGGTTACATTTCTTTCATCATAAGGCCGAGGTGAGTTAAGTGTGATAAAGATTTGAACCTATAAGCGGAGCATATGTACATGCTTGCAATCCTGGACAAGCATAATCGGAGAATTACCAGGGGGGGGGGTCTGCATATTTGTTACCAGACACAAGGCGGGGTTGTGTGTATGTGTTGGGCCTGAAGAAATTAATATTGCAAATTTGTTCCTATATACAGTGAAATTTACTGACATGTTTGTCCTGTATTAACCTTATATAGACTCCTACCTACATGGATATATCATTTAGAACACATGCATTTAACTCCATGTGTGGGGTCTATATATGGTCTGAGGTTCCAATAGCTATACACATGCAGGCATTCTGGCAACCTTGCCAAGTTTTGTTAGCCAAATCACTTGATAAAGTGTGTTTGTTTGACTAGAAAACCGAATGCAAAACTTCCGAGAAAAATAATTAATTTACATGATAACGTTATTCCGTTAGTGTATTACAACTGTTAAGAACACGGGGCTAATCGTGATATGGTATTAACGCAATACATGTCAGCATTATCATGTCTATGCACGTTGTTATCAGTCATTGAACTTAGTGTTTACAAATTATATATATTATACCTCACTTATAAAAATAAGATTACAGTTAGTCTATGTATCGTGTGCACGGTGCTCATGACAATGTGTCGAAACAGTTTCAGGGTTAATTGAACAATTTAATTGAAAATTAAAATATGAGCCAGTTTGAGCGAAGGTTTTATTGAGTAAGCTATATTTGGCGGCGAAATGTGGGGTCGAAGTGATACCTGTACAATAGATTTCCTAACTTGTTATTTTATATTTTTAAGTGCATGTCGATATAATTTGTTTTTTCTTAATAAATAATAAAGGCATGGCCTGTCTCAGTTATCATTGTCATGGAACCTCATCGGCATAATACGGCTTCAGCCCCGTGTGAGCGACAGGCGTTCTACACAAACGGAGTAACGCAAAATGTAAACACGGGGATAAACCTATGTAGTGCCATCTCATCCTTCCACACATCAAACCATAGTTTCTAGCATATTGACTGGCTCTGGACCTCCGATCAGTCATCAAATTGCTACACAATACACACAAACAATACCATGCATTTCACATCCAGGGATGGACATGGAATTCAGCTGGCTTTAACACTGGATTGTACAACAATAACACGCTCAAAATTATGTTGGGGTTAAATTTGGTTTTAGGCAGGTTTATGCATAGTTTGTTTCACAGAATAAAGTACCTATATTAATATGATTTAAGAAGATTGGGATATAATTGTTGGAAACAAGAGTGAACAAGGAATACATTTGGGATAGTATTTCTAATAACAAAAACATTAGCACACAAAAAAGTTTTATAAAGCGAGGGGGGGGGGTTGGTCCCAAATTATGCAAGTAGGGGGTGGTGGGTACCTTGAGGTTGGGAAACTATTTTTGGGGCCTCGTGTCTGCAAATCTTGTCCAGACCACCTAGCATTATAGCAAATATATAGACGTATTACATCTACATGTATCATGTATCGTGGCTTTGCTGAATAGCTCCAACAGCCTCAATATGCCAACTAAAACGCCCTTGAAAACTCTTGAAAAGACCACCGAATAACTGCCTGCGGTATTATTTAAAACAACGAATCCACCAGATGAATATGCACAGTCATTGTCACCAGCTGGTGTTGCAGACAAACAGTGGATGCATGTATATGTATCGTGTGAGTGTAAAGTGGTTAGGAACACACCAGTGCCATGAATTTCATCCTAACTTGTATTAATCCTGGTAATAAGACCATTTTATTGCTTTATCTCTTGCAGGTTTTCGACGCAATAATTGTGATAGTATCATTCTCGCTAGATATAGCATTTTCTTTCGTGACAGTGAGTAATGCAGCCAAAGATGCCGCTGGGTTGATGGTGCTACTACGGTTATGGCGAGTAACTCGTATAGTAAACGGTAAGATGTTCCAATATTTAATGAATATAGAGCATGGCTTGGGGTTGACTATACGCCAATTTATTGTCTCGAGGGAGTGATGTATAGTTCCCGATGCGGTGTGGTCAACGACAGTACATGCTCTAATCATTGTATTGTATCGAACAACGTCTTTTTGGTATACAGTAATGCCCTAAATAATCGAACTCCTACGCCACAGTAGTATAATGGGTAATTGTTCAGGATTTAGGGTGAATTTACATTGCTGTAGATCTGTGTACAGATCTGTGTGAAGTCACGTGTCGCAGATTGCTGTGACCACAACATGATTACTGATAGTGAACGCGGGCTCATCAGTGCTCTGGTAATTGATAATTCACTATGAGGTGTGTCAGTTTAGGCCAGACAAATTTTTTTTATCAACTATGAGTACTTTGTCACCACACGCACCAACGCACAGTCATGTTCTCGCTTACACAGTGTAAAATACATGAGTTGAAATGACAAAGAAAGATTAAGCACATTCGCCAAGCCAGAGCAACAATTAATCAAATCCGATTTGCCGGTCGCAATGCCTCGGTTTTGACCGTGACTTATAACGGATACGATTTTTGCTCACACGAACGAATACCGTTTTCATTCTGTGTGCATTTCTATATCAACTCGTTTACACTAGTATGCATGTAGAACTGTATACATATCTACAGCAATGTAAATGCACCCTTAGTCGGAAAAATGGCTTGTTGTAATTCATAGGAAAGCTCTCACTTGAAGCTTTCCGATGAATGGCAACAAGCCATATATTTCCGACTAAATCCTGAAAATGGTCATAATACTACTGCGGTTAAGGAGTCGATTATTTAGGGCATTATTGAGAGCTTTCCAATGAATGGCAACAATCTATATTTCCGACTAAATCCTGAAAATTTATCCATAATTCTGATGTGGTTAAGGAGTCGATTATTTAGGACATTAGTGTATCATCTCATTATCTGCTTCCATTCGGGATCTGACTTGATTTGTGAATTACAAGGTGATCAAGATCAATTTGACAAGTTCCACAGCTTAAACTCACACTATCTGTATTGGAAACTGGCATTTAAGATGGAGTAATTGCAACACATAATTTATTAGCTTAATATTTAGAAATAAAGAAATAAACAAAAACAAACGAAAATAACGATACAAATTTGTCAAATTTCTCATCAGGAGACAGGAAGCCGAGCGACTTTTTGAGTTTTGAGGCAAATTAAAATACGGAAGTGATGTTTGTTATTAACCCCTTCTATACTAAATAGATTCTACCATCAGCTATAAAAGTATACACTGGAATGGTCTATTATTCATCTGGATATACAATATACGCTTGTAATACCGTGTATATTTAAAATCACGTATCTATTTATAAGGAAAGAAACATCATTACAGATCATTACAAACAAGGATATATATTATGGAAAGGATGCAGGCGAACCGGCAGACCTACGTCATTCACATACGCGTTGATGGCGACACAGAGCATACTTACATGCTTACACATTTGCCATCTCTCCCTCGGGCGCCAGTTCATCCGCACCACCACCAGCGAAAAGGAAGAATTAAGAAAAATAAGAAACGAAATGGTTAATTCCTTGTACATTACTCATTGTTCAAATCCATGTAAATGTATAATTAACAGTTATACATGAGTGGGTGAAAGGGGGACCACCGTCCTTCTGACTACCCCGGGTCGAGTCCCATACTATTTTTCTCTTTATAACGATCAAACTGGGTTATTAACGCCACCGGTGTATACTGTTCGGCAAATTTTAGAAATCTGTGGACCTGTGTAGATAATTGTTTTTTCCGGTTATTTTGGGACGCGTTAAAGTTGTACTGCGACCCCGAGTCCGGTAAAAGCTGTAGTTGGAATGTCCAAGTTCGTGAAAGTTATATTGACTATGCCGATGAGTTGAGAAGATTTATTGTTTTAGGATATTGTAGAAAGGCTAATCTGGCCGTGTCAAATTGAGCTATAGCGATGGGATATCTCGCAGGACAACACATTTCGGGTTTTAGTGGTGTCTGTATTCGCTGGATGTCTTGTAGTTGCACATTATGTAACTATTATGACCGCGTTAATTGCGTTGGATGTTTAGGTATGAACAATGGCTGGGCCATGCACACTTGAAGATTTTATGGCGGGAACCCAATTTTTGATCCGCATTTAGAAGCTTTCTGGTTTGGTGAATGAAAAACCTGCAGTAATAAGCCGTAGTTTTTTGTAATAATTTGAAGGATTAGTTGTTTTAACGGAATTCTGAGGCGGTGCATTCATGTAACCAATATATTTTATATTATAATTTATATTTATGGCTATTAATATGATCTTGGTGGCGTTACCATTTCTGACTATGGTTTTCTTGTATACAATTGGTAGCTCATTTCAAATTCCGTTGCATTGAGTATCCCGGTAACATAAAATCCAGATGTAATCATTATAGAATATAGAGTAGTTTCAACATAGCTACTCTTACGTGTATTACATGCACACCTATTTCATGCGTTGAAGTAACTTTCAATGTTATTTCCATCGTGGTATAGTCAATTGGATAAGAAATGATAAGTTGTTCACAAACACATAGTTGATACAAGTACGTTCCATTCACTTAATGTTATGTCGTGTTATGCAAATACTGACCTATTTCCCTCACGCAGTACACGACAGATATCTAATATTCCTTAGTCTAATTTGATGACCTAGAGATTATATGGCTCTTTAGGTACATACATTCTGTTGTATGTCATGAATTCCGTGAGAGAATCGATCAGCTTAATCGTGTCTTGATGAACCAAGACATGTGTGAAATTATAATTCCTTTAAAAAGTAAGCGCATTTATATGTGATCCAACATGCGTCGTATGTCCACATCAAGAGTCAATTATTTTCTCCATAGCAACCGTATGTGGACTCTGATAATTAATTGATGACTGTATTATTTTGCTTCAAGGGTAATTTTTTGTTTAACCCTTTACCCAACAAACCGGCCAAAACCGGCCAAATAAAGCTTCAACAGCCTAAAATATCTTCGGTCTGTCTCAATAGAACCATACAAATATGGATATCATTGGAACCGGCTCCTTGACCACATTGTGATAGTTACAGTTATGCCCTGTGCCAATGCATTCTCTTATATATGCGAGTCGACCATAGGTCGCCTCGCATATATAAGAGAATGCATTGGCCTAAAAAATCAATGCCAATGCATTCTCTTATATATGCGAGGCGACCTATGGTCGACTCGCATATATAAGAGAATGCATTGGCACATGCAGGGCAGTTCTGTTGGGTAAAGGGTTAAATTTGACGTGAACGACTTTCGAGCGATATCTTATACCAATACAACCAGAATACCGTTTATCATGGTACTCCTGACAATAGTTACACGTTTCTATGTACATCGCAATGAGAGTAAACTGGCATATATATGTCGACACAGATATCATTCTACTGCACCAGCTGCTCATTGTTTTAACATAGATTATGCCCCGTTGATAATTGAATGGATTCTCTCATGCAATTCCTAAAACTTTGATGATGATTGAAGTGGTGATGGTGATGTCCTGCATGATATTGACGATGATGTCGATGATGGCGTCAGTGGTGATATCGGCGACGAAGATGATATGAGATGAGGTGATTTTGATGATGATGATATTAACGATGATGGTGCGGTGATGACGATGACGATATCGATGACTACGATGATTAGGTGATGACGATGGTAATTTTGTTGCGGTATGTATTAATTTTAGTTTAATCATGTTACAGTTTGTATCTCTTGTGTCTCGAGTAATATCCAATACATTACATTATTATTTACTCAATCCGAGCTATGGTATGTTTACTTATTATTATTACTTAGAGTATTGTGAAACACTCCAGCAGGGTGATCGAATAGAAATAGAGAATAATCTTCTTTTTTTTTACAAATTTATATACAAATTGACAACACACCGTCATTCTTACGTATTAATTAAATGCAGTGACTCTCGATGGGGAAATCGTTATCGTTAGTTTATCGCAGATAGACGCGTCCAGAATCGAGTAGTAAATATTTACAATTGAGCGTAGTTCAGACGATGTTTTCTATGGAGTGGTATGGTAGATTTGCTTCAGATTTTCGATTTCGATGTTAAGAGAATGTTACATTCCTCCAGTTGGCATAGTGCCTGAGTACTAACCTATCAGTTTTACGCACCCGATCAAGTACATAATATGTCTTTAATTTCGGTCGTATTCTCCAATATGGTCTATACACCAGGTAACTGTAGTTTAAAGGTACGGTTGGCATTGGCGGTGGGTATCCTGTGAAAATATTTCCACCCATCAAAAACCGCCACAAACAGAAAGACCATCAAAATGTAGACAGACTTTGTCCGTATACAAATAAGAAATATCGCATAAACAGTATGTTATTGTCATTTGTTTGACCATTGTTATGTAAACAAAAGCATAAAAAGTTACTTTTCTGGTGTTTGTTTATATTATGATGGTAAACATAAAGAGCGTTATTTGTTGCTGAATTCCTGATATGGAACTAATAAAGAGCTTTATATCATTTGTGTGTGATTAGCCAGTGACACTGTGCTGTCTTCTGTAACACAATCAGACTCTTGCTTATGTAAAATATAGTAAGTTTTTATGATAGAATGCTGTTTACGCGATGGTCATGGTATATATGAACGAAACTGTATGCGTTTTAATGTTTTTCTGTTTACTATGTTTGGAACAAATATGAATATTTTCGACAATTAAGGCCAACCGTGCCTTTAATTGGTTGAGGCATTAAAGGGAATCCGAGGTCCTTGTTGCCATTTGATTTAAACATAGTTTATTGTACATAAATTATATACAAAGGATTGGGACACAAATTATGTCAACTTAGTGACGTCATTCTCACGCAGTGACGACCCTTGTTAACATTGATAGCGATACACATCGCCGCGAGTAAATAATATGTGAAGAATTTGTCATTTTGTCAATATGTATACACATAGTTCGCAAATGATCATTTGCCACAACTAACCGGTGATTACTCAAAAAATAAAAATCCCATATTTATGACATACAACGCGGTAATGACTGGGAAAGAATCGTCTTGCAGCAATATTCCACAAATTAATGTTGTCGCTTTTCTTAATGAGGTTCAACAACGCCTTTCCGTTAAAATTTCCATATTTGAAATTGATTAAATGAAACACGGTTTTGGTGAAATCCATGGGTAACTAGCAATCACCGACAGTGATCAAACCCTGCTTGTGATTAAATCCCCTTAATTGGGCCAGTGTAGAGCGTTGGTTCCCGACGCTCGAAACCGGCGACAACCACCGATACCTTGACTATATAGTTTCCCTCAACTACATTGACTAAAAAACAGTCTACGGTCCTCATATAACCCTTGTGACTTCAATTGATTAGAATCGTGTTGGGGTATGTATGTACCTGTTAGTGATTTTGTCAGCATTAGCTTTAATCAGTTCTGTTTCATCGATGACTACTGATTTTCCTCGGGAAATGTTCAGGCAATAAGTTCAACAAACGACCATAGGTGAACTTATTATTTGAAAATTTCCCACCGTTGAATATGAATCCTTCTGCACAAATATCATCTTTTAATCTGCTTGTCGTCTTCTCGTGTTTTTCCTTAACACCTCTCCAAATGAATAATGTATCATTCCAATGTATGTTTTTATAACTGGATGGGAAAATCAATTTAGTATAGAAAGGGTTAATGGGTTCAAATGAAACCAACACAAAAATATCCACTTGCAAATATTCACCTGCAGACAAAGTCACTATCATCCGTAGCAATACTGATCAGAACACGGCAAAAGATAAAATAAAAGCACGACCAGGTGCTGGAAAATTTGTGCAGACCTTTTCCTAATGGCAACTTAAAATGTTCATTCTGTGCGTCTATACTAAACTGTCTGGACTATACGGCTAGATAAGCGCAGGACATGAACTCGGACTGGAAACCTAAAACTGATTGACCCAGTCCTAATAGCGAGGGTGTAACCCAGTCTACCTATCAATGTGTATCTTCGATAAGATCGCATCGACTATGAGGCTGTTGATGCCCAATATGTACGATGTGACACTGTGAATTAGAATAGGAAGAAGACAAAGACAAAATGAAGTTGTTAGTTACTTACTTGGGGCTTAATCATTTATATACTAAATGGATTCGCCCATTCAGTTATAACAGTATTTATTGAAACAGTCTATTATTCATTTGGCGGGGTGTTCGGGTAATAGAAACAGGCCACAGATAGAAAAAAACAGATACTATACAAGAGCAGAATGATTCATATTCAATGGTGGCGAATGTTCAGATAATAAGTTCAACAAACGACCTTTGTTTGTTGAACTTATTAAATGAACATTTCCTAAGGGAACTACTCATCAATAGGTATTTAGTATTGGGAGAGAGTGAGAGTGCATGGTGCCAGACGCAGTTTGTACATTCTTGTATATGGGCATCATTATTTATCGTGAAATGTACATTGTATTGTCCTTGTGGAAACAAACCTTTAATTACTTGATGGGGTACCACCGTGGGTGTGTGTTGACTAATTGTTCATTCTAATAGATTTTGCCCATTGAACGGACATGGCCTATTTGAACATCAAGAATGACGTATAAGCCATTTGGTATAGTGGGGACAATATATGTCGATAATTACAGGAAATATCGATATAATTATAGACCTTATATGCTCTAAAAATCTTCGATGTTTAACACACAAATGAAATAAACACCGTTTGTTCAAGCCATATAAGGAATAGATTAACATAAAACGCTCTTTATTGTTCCAAGTTTAAATTTCCAACAGACCCGACCATCCACCGGGCTAGATCCAAATCAAAATCCCAATTTTTGGACATTTTATTCCATCCTGTCCACCAAACGTTATATACTGTTGACAGCTTCCAACCCAACATTCGAAAATTCGAACTGTTGTTTTAGTCATCAATCAATCGGTTTATGAAATCAGTAGTGAAATCCAGTTGTTAAAAAATGTACCAATATAGCGGAAGAAAGAAACCCAACCCAATCCCCACTGTCGCCTCGTCCCGGATGTATGCAACTCATTGTCCAGAAGACCATCATCTCTATATAACGTCGGCTAATGTGCATACGTCTACTCATAAATCAGTTTGCTATGCACACACGTGTACATGTGGCTACCCGTTCCCATAGACGTACGCGTTTTAAAGAGCAAACTCGCTAAACGCCCTGTCACTGACTCGCGGCCATGTTGGATCCACATACCAAGCCTGGTTCTGTGGTTTTAGTGCTACGGGTCAAAATTATTGTGTAGCATTTTTATATATGGAGTCATGAATATTTATTTAAAAGCTCCATATATGGAAATGCTACTCCAGAACTTTTACCTGTAGCACTAAAACCACGGAACCGGGGTTGGGTGAATCTCTGAAACCACGGAACGGAACTGGATGAATCAAATACGGCTGCGACTTAGTGATCTCGCTTATTGGCGGAATTAAAATTCTCCTTCTAAATTGCAGGCGTAATCATGTCTGTAAAGAAAGATGCCGATAAAAAGATAGCCATTCAGAAGCGAGAGCGTTTGAAAGCAGAGCATCAAGTTGAACGACTAAAACAAAAAATCGAACAGTTAGAGGTAAGGCATTTAATGGTATGACAAACATCTTAAAATTTAAATCGGCAGATATACATGTACCAATCCTTTGGCAGATCGTTTTGACCTCTTTATTAACGAGATTTGATATATATGTGACTGAAAATATGTCACCTCAACGTCGCCCTAATCCGTGCAAGAGAATTTGGCATATGTGAACTTGCCATCGGTAGTGTGTGAGTATAGGTCAGACGCCCACACATCTGGAACGCGGGCGCAAGTGTCATGTATGCATAGCAGGAAGTTTATTTGGTTACCCCCATGGCAGACTACTCATTCTTGTCACCACATCCTTACTCATCACCTCTGACAATCTTTATATAGCCCTCTGCATGTCGCTCTCTCTCTCTCTCTCTTGGTCGGACGGACCGGAATCCACCGGTCCGGGGCTACCAAGACCAAGAACACCGGAGAAAGAAAAGAACAAGACACCAAAGGGACGCCGATAGGAGGGCCAAATGGAGACATGGGAGCTGCGAGACGGCCATCTCCCCCATTTGGCCTCAAAGCAACCACCAACTCATCGTCCATTATATTACCAACAGCGGAAACAGGGGACGCCGCCGACGTCACCCCGGACATCCCTGCCGTCGGTTTCTAGTTGGAATTGGATCCTCCACCAGCGCCAACCCCACCACAATCATGCGGAGAACGACTTCTTCACCGTCCCGATAACGCCAATGTACAAGTATGAACCGGCGATTTCACCCCATGGAGAGAGGACCATCGGACATGGATCAGCTCATCCAAGAGGCCAAGGACCGGGTCCGCGTTGCCGACACAGAAGGACGAAATTACCAGTTCTGTAAACATGAATTAATTATACAACAACGTATTCTACACCGGAGCAGACTCAAAGAGACCCGGTTGACATTGAATAAACGTGCGTGACACCTAACTATCGGGTGCCCCTTTGTCAGCTCCACCACCGGCCAATAAAGGAAAAGGAAAAAGAAGAAACGCTGATCATTCATTAGGGTTAAGGAAAGGGCATATCGGCCCTTTCGAAAATCCATGCAGGGGTTAGCCCCCCCCCCCCCCCCAAATCACTATTTCGCGCTCTCACTCTCTTGCTGATATTTTTCACCTCGTTCATCTTCGTTTTGTATTATGTGGTATATACTGGAGCTCTCCGAACTATAAACGAGGAGGTTGACCATTTAATTTTTTTATGCATCCTCACTCATTATTATACTGCAATAGTGTTAATCAAAATCGGTGTAACGAGGTGTTACCTATATATAATTGAAAATATTTGCTTTAGTTCTCACTATCCAGCTATGGTATGCTGTCGTTTACATTACACTCCTTGTCTACAAGTATACGTTCAACGTTTACAGCGTAAAACCTTGTGACCATTCTAGTGGTGCTTGGTGAAAAAATATACTACAACTAGAAAACGCTGAGGTACATGTACCAGAAGAAAACGTATGCTCTTAAGAATTAGGGCATTTGGTGCAAATGATTCTTAAAATGTTGGGGATATGTTCCAGTCCGGTGGTGGCGCACTATACTTCACACAAAGTCCATCACGATACGCTCCTATAGCTAGCTAGAGGTGTGTACCCCACTTAGCGGCACATATACTCAAGAATCTTACTAACATTTTAGCGAATAAAACGTTTGCAACATTTTATGTACGACCGCCTCGTTGATGTTAATGGTAGCATGTTGGTGCGTATTTGAACGATATACAGCCTATCGATTCGAAACCAAAGACTGATTATGTTCGAATATAAAACGGCAGCCACGGGCGATCTATAAAATATACACCGGGTTAGGTTTTAAGTTTTAAGTTCTCGACTTATGCACATATCTTTAACGGTGACATTTATTCTCCTTTTAGCGGGGGAGATTCTTATGTCGCAATGAATCTCCGAAAACGCTCAAAATACTTACATGCATGTATACTTTCAAATAGTTTATGACTGAAACAGCCTGAATGAAAAAAGAAACCAACAGATTAATATTTTGGGGGGGGGGGGGGAACAGTAGCTATAGAACTTAAGGTGTATACCAGGGGAAATAAGCGCGGTGTGGTGGAAATGGAATCTCGAAGTGTTCGATATGTGTTTTATACCAGTGCTGGTACACGAAAACATTAATTGAGGGAACCGAAGAAAGCCTGAATGAAGACCCACGGGACACGAACATCAGTCCCCTGCATGAATCTCTCACATGTATAGGCTCATGCAGCCTGTTCTCCCAAAAGTCCGCACATTATCTGCTTATAATAGAACTTATTTTAGGTAGATGTTCTGCTTAGAATCGCCCTATTTTGAGTTGATAAATGTGCCGAAAATGAGAGCGTTTTAGTCACGTTATCGACTCACAATGAGGAGATTCTAAGCAGATTATATGCGGACAATGACAATAACTCACGACTTTGCATTTGTACGTTCTTTAACATGTGGTTTCACTGTGGCCTGCGCCATAAAACGAAACAACGGCCATGAGTCCATTATCTGCTTATTTCAGAATCAAATAATCACATTATGTACCTATTTCACATTATAGGTCGATTATGAGCGTATTTACGCGAGGATATGTTGGCTCATGCGCATATTTCTGATTATTATTGCAATATACTGACGTGAGGAGAGCGTTAGTGACGTTTTCGTTATCCATGACCCACTTCGTGGATGTCCTTGATAGCATGCTAGTGCGTATTTGCACGATACATAGTCTATCGATCCGACATCAAAGGCTGATTCTGCTATTATACCACGGCAGCCACGGACGACCTGCAGACAAGAAACGGGATTATTTTTCATCTGCCCGAGTCGACTTATGTACATATCTCTAACAGCGGCATTGATTCCCGTTTGTATATTGATCAACCGGGAAGAATCTTATGTCGCGAGGAAGCTCGAAGAGCCGAAACTAATTCCCCCAAAAGTAGACGTCAATGCGAAATTTATGGGGATGATACTCCGATCACGGAGCGGAATCTTTGTCGATCTAACCTCGTATTGATTCGGACGCGCAGTCGATAATGGTCTAAGTGAAGTGGCTGAATAACCGGTCTGACTCTGTTATATAAGGTGTAGATATCGTCGTTCATCAGCCGAAATAAAATATCTCGACAACATTTTGTTTATAAAGCCATAATAAATAAGCGGAGCTCGCTCGCCATCAGGTCATGTATACTAATAAGGTTCATAATAGGCGCCGTAAATAAGGCCCGCGCAGACACGATCTTCGTAATCGGACTCACAAGCAACATTGCTCGCGAATCAGGTTTGCTGCAGACTTGAACAATCCCAAGCCTTGAAATAGTGTGTCTGTCATTTGCAGAATGAGGTTCCCAGAGTGTGAATTTAGTGATGCTACCCGCATAGCGGGCTAGCATCACCAAATTCACCCTCTGGGAACCTCATTCTGCTTACACCTCAGTAGAATGAGGTTCCCAGAGTGTGAATTTGGTGATGCTAGCCCGCTATGCGGGGTAGCATCACTAAATTCACCCTCTGGGAACCTCATTCTGCAAATGACAGACACCCTATTTCAAGGCTTGAACATCCTGCTAAGCTATCGGTGACTTTAATTACACCCAGACTACTATCACATGCGATACTATCACCAGCTTCACGGCTTCAGTTGGCAGGCAACCAAGTTGTCGAATTTTAGGCTACACTAAAAGTGTACCTGTAAGTCGAGACCGAATTCGGCTTAAAATAAAAGATGTTAGCGTGGTGTTATGTTGTGTGCTCTCCGTTGTTATACGGTTTGTAAAACGACAAATGACGACGAGTTCACTTCAGTTTGGTAATTTGCGCCACATCGACACACGTGATCGCCTCATCCAATCATGTAGCCAATGATTTGGCACTCTGTGGAACAAATGATCTTGGTTCTACGGCCCTATATAGGTTATACAGACATGTACCATACAGTTTGGTACCAAATGAACTGTTGGTACTCTATAGGACATATATGAATTGTTTTATCTAAGAGTGTGAGACAGGGGTTGTATCGTTTACGTCAAGGTGTGTTGCTTGTGATACACGAATGGTGTTGGTCTGCCTGTTGTTTGTCTTAGTGCTGGAATCAGCACACTTTATTGTTGATGCGACATCATAGTTGAATTGATGGTCTAGCCAAACTATTTTCTTTGCATCGAAAAATGTTAGATGTTTCTCAGCCTTACACTGTTGACTTTTGAATTCATAGTCCGATAAGGGACGTGAACGACCCACTGCAACATGCGAACTTAGACAGTTTGATTACAATCCTTATTGTCATGACCAGACATAGAACAGCGTTAACATAATTATGCTTTCTTTACTTTTAAAATGGCAATACCCCTGGCATTTCTTACATCGTAAGGGATTTGGAAAAAAATATGTAGACAAATATATCTTCATATATATCCAACATTCAACGCCGGCGGATGTTCGAGGATCAAAAGATAACTTTGCAAAAGAACTGTTTGTCCATCAACTGTATTAGAAATTCTGAGAACATCAGTAATCTCCATGTGGTGCCAACTCAGTCAACACCTCCGATTCAGAAGAGATATTACAGTCTCAAAACTGCTCTGCTACTATTCAATGTTTCGTGAGGAGCAACCGTGACTGGTGTTTGTGCAATAGCTGATAACTACTACACAGCGTTAGATTTAACTTTCTTTGAACATTTAGTCAGGAGAGTCAGTCACTGGCCCGGTCCTGATCGGTTTGACTGATTTCTATTGTCCAGCAATACTCTGAAGTGTCTAATCAGTGACAAAGACAGAATATATGTTAAGAGTCGGTCGAACATAAGAACCAAGTACTGAGGGAATACCACAGCACCATTGAGTCATTCTTACGATCAGGTCATGTTTTTGTTTTTTTGGTTTGAGTTTCCAAAAAAAAAAGGAAGCAAAAAATCGACAACTAGCCCAACAGCCACCGCGGACTACCCTTCGAATGCTGGCCGGACGTTGTACATAGCTGAATCGGTGACCCGTTTAGCCACTGCATGTAGCAACATCCCGGTACCTCCCCACAGTGAGAAGCGTGAACAATACAGGATTTAACATTCGGAATACGTGGAAAAAACAAAAAACAGTACTTCAAACATCAGAATAAAAAATACAACGGCTAACAAAATTGAATCTGTAACATTGCACGGAGAGGCGTGACTAGCCGATTGATTGAACCGGGTCAACTCAACCACCGGTCTTGAAGAGATGTTGGACAAAAGTGGACCAAGAGCTAAGCCGTACCCGCATGTCGATGCCTCACGTGGTCTGGCCGCCCTAATACCAACATGACTCCTGCACCACACCTCACGGGATGCACCCCACGGTAAACATGGTGTCGTGCATTTTAGGGGATTGTTAACCATCGCAGTGGGGCTTAAGGCCCATTCTACCCAGGCCCACACGGGGGAGGCTAATCAGCTGGAAAGTTTGAGGTTATCAGTTGGAAACACTCAGGGGGTGGTGGCGGGGCAACGGATGCTTAGCATAGTTGGAAATATTTATCTACACGGGTAGGAGTGCAGTTGGAAATTCAAATTTGTGATACCCTCCCCCATCGCGACCCTCTATCCACGTCCCTGGGTAGAGTTTGTTCACGGTCGTTTGTCAGGCTAAATGATGCATGTATATCTAGCCGTTTTTGTGTTTTGAAGATGTTGATATTGTGACCTCCGTCTGTCAGCCGAAATAGAACAAATTATCTCGCCAATATAAACTATCCAATCTTGTGTACACTTATACAGTATCTGTTTGATCTGTTCGTTGGAGTTTTGTCTACCATTCATCATCCGCACAATGAATATTTGAGAATCGTCTGCTGATAGCCAGACAATGAGCCAATGTACGAATTTCAATCGACTTTGAAATCGAAATAAATTATCGAGAAGACGCTCAGTCATGTTTCTGAGGGACAAACATTCAAGGCAATCTGGCTCTGTGACAATATTGCGTTCAGTCTTCACATAGCGAATATATTACATGAGTTCTGAAGTAAACGAAACAAGGCGCTGAAACTATTTTGGTACTCTTCTCAGAATTTAGACCGAAATTGCCATCAGCTGGAAATGTTCCAATAATAGGGGGTGTTGGGTTGGAAATATATAATCAGCTGGACATTTTGAGGTACAAGTTGGAAATTTCAATTACAATGGCCATGGATCGATCGGAATGGCACAATGAGATACCCCTCAACTAAGATCAACATTGAAAATGTCGAAGTTATAAACCGTGCCGACCTTGTCTAGCCAAGGCTGCGATGATCTTAGCCACGACCCAACTACCTTGGCTACGGGTCTGCTTAAATCGAATGTGGAATTGATGCATGCTTGGGAAAATGTGTTTTTATAATATATCATTCGAGCCTCCACATTTTTGACGTAACTTGTAAGGAGGTATAAGATTGAGAAATACACGAAATGTTGATATACCGGATTCATGTGCTCTGAAAAATAATACTTGTCTTGGTCGCAATTATTTTCCATGCAGCGGTTTTCAATATTTCGCACAGAAATGAAAAAAAAAACGCTCTTTATTTATACCATATAAGGATTGTACTAACGCTGAACGCTCTTTTCTTTTCCGGGTTTTTTTTACGACACAAACATCGTGTTCAACGTTGTATTTCTCATGTCTTCAATTCGTCTTTTTGGGGGACTCAGAAAGCACGTAGGAATGTAGTTCAGGTAATTATGGACCTGTTTCGATACCGGGAAAAATTCAAAAGCGACTATTAGGTATATTTTGGAGCGCAAACCACCATGCAGCTTTATACATATTTTTTATTCTAAATCAACTACTATTCATTATGTACATCCATTATAGTAATCATGAATGAGAACAGGATTTGGCAGTAAGCCAATAACTTGTTGGTGCCATCTCCATTTGGTACAATTATATGAATTGATGGATGATACACTGTAACACGAAGTGACATGAGTACATATACTTATTGTATACTTCCTATTGTATTCAAATATCGTTATCGTAGCATTTTTGTTATGATTTCTTGTTGTGGGAACTGTCACTCACCCACCCCATACCGTGTGGGTAAACTTTCCCAGACTCGAATCGAGATAACGTATCATACGTTATCTCGATTCGAGTCTGGGAAAGTTTACCCACAGTGTAAAATAGAACTGTTCTATAATTAATGGACTTTGTGGTTTTTGTTGAAGCTAATTGAAGTTAATAGTATAAATTTCTGAACTTAAGCAAACATGGAAATTATTTCTTCTATTCGATAGGTTCCCTGGGCCTTCCAGTAATGAATTTTTTTGTTTCGGTGGTGTTCTTCATTTCTGTAAAACATACAAATCTCTTGGCCTCGTGCAAAGTAACCTCAGCTTCATAATAATTTGTTTCTCTTCCACAGGAGCAGATAAGAGAACTGAAGGGAGAACCCAAACAATCACATTCTTGCAATAATTCAATAACCCCAACGGACGGAGCTGACGTGGAATGTAATATGCACGCGGAAGACGAGACCAAAATATGAAATGCCCGGCTCAGAATGTTTGGTGAGTGCCAAAACTATATATGTTCCAATTCAAACGATTCAAGCAATCGTCAAAATGAAAATTACAGGGTTGAGGACTTCGGATCATCGGCACCAGTAGGTTCACCCTATCCATATGCATGTATGCATATACAAATCAGGATCCTTTTTTGGGGTATATAAGTTGGGGTCATTTCCAGCTGCCCGTGGTTGTATCACCAGAAATAAAACGTACATGGCGAGCTAATCATGCATGCAATACATTGACTTGCATAGTTGTGGATATCTTCCATTATTCGATACTTAGCATAAGGCCATTCCGCAATTTCCCTAACCCACCAAGCGCAGAATAGATCCTCGCGTTCTGGTATAAAGTTATGGATGAATAAATTTTTATTCGTGTGAATATTCAGATCACGTGGCGCGGACAATAGAAACCACCTTGGATGCATAAGTGTTAACTCTTCCATTTCATGACGCGAGCTTAATGAAATTTTGCGAAAACCCTGTGCCAATGTATTCTCTTATATATGCGAGTCTCCTATATAGGGAGACTCGCAAATATAAGAGAATACATGGCCTATATCAATATTTACCTTGACATTGTAAGCCATGCATGCATTGCATTCTCTTGGAAGCTCCATATTGCGTACTCGCATACATAAGATAATGCACTGGCCCAGGATCTTTAATGCTGCTCCAACGCAGCTCCCGCTATGTTTACTGGATTTTACACTTCCCTACAAATTATTCAGTGGTAACTCTACCCGCACCAGTGAGTATTCACTTGTCAAATAGTTAACAAATTATAATGCCATGATTGATGTGTGAACTTGCTGATATTGGATGGGAACTAATCTAATTCGAAAAATGTCGAGAATTGCTTTCTATCAACGATGTTGATCGATGTTCTACTTCTCCCTCAAATAGAACTTAAATTAGTTTTGCATGTACCACGCGTCCAGAGCATGATCAGATTATAAATGCTTTCAGCGTTTCCGAGTCAATAACCTACGACTGGAAACAAAACTAATGTCACATTCCAATTTTATGCTGATGTATTCTACTGATGTCGGAAGATTTATGGAGACACTCAACAAATAAATAAGACATCGAATCCTCTGGGTGTTCACTGGGGAAAAACATTCAACAATTAAACGGACATGTCTAGCTTTCGAACCTCCAAATGTCTACGTAATGTCGAAGGACGGACACGATATGTTGATAAATACGCGAAATATTGATATGCCGGCTTCATATGCTCTGGAAAAACTCTGGCCAAAGTCACAGCCATTTTCCAGCCGTTTTAATTTTTCGCCACAAGTCAGACAAATGCTCGTTATTTCTACCACATTAGAAATAGACTAACATGGAACGCTCTTTCTGTACCAGGTCGTGTAAATTGTTGTAGTTTTTTTGTGTGACACAAACACCGTGTTCAAAGTTGTATTTTTCATTACTTTAATGCGTCTTTTGGGGTTACACAGTACTCGTAGAAATGTAGTTCAGATATTTATCGACCTATTTCGATACCGGAAAAAAATTCAAAAGCGATTAATATGTGTATTTTGGAGCGCAAACAGCCAAGTGGCTTTAAACGTTTCATGCAGCCCTGTAACACAAATAGTTGGATCTTACAGAGCAATCACCCTTTTCATTCAAATTCGAAAACCTATGTCCAACGACATACCCGTATTCGTGTGTTATGTTGGCCATGACTAGAGCTTCCTGAAATTTTGCGAAAAAAATGTGCCAATGCATTCTCCTATATATGCGAGTCTCCCATGTGGAGCCTCGCACATACAAGAGAATACATTGGTCTAAAAATATTTAAATTGACCGGGTAAGCAAGTGAATTATCTTATATTTGCGAGGCTCCCCATATGGGAGACTCGCATATATATAGGAGAATGCACTGGCACATTATCTTTAATGCTGCACCAGCGCGGCTCCTGCCATGCAAGTATTAAACATCTTTACTTGAGAATACTGCGTGGTCGGCTTCTTCATCTCCAGTTTAAAACCGACTTACGGAAACCCCTCGGTCTAATTCCCATGTGACAACTATATAAAACCGTAGTTTAAACTCGAGACCTAAGGTCTAAGTGACGCATACGTCATATTCGGTTTAACCCTTTAACGAATGGAACTTCCTGAAAGTTTTCGAAAACCCTGTGTCAATGCACTCTCTTATTTGCGAGTCTCTCATATATAGGGAGCCTCGCATATATGAGAATACATTGGCCTAACAATATTTACATTGACCTTGTAAGCCAGTGCATTACCTTATATATACGAGGCTCACTATGTATTGGAGACTCGCATATATAAGAAAATTCACTGATACAGGATCCTTAATGCTGCACCAGCGAAATTCCGGTCATGAAAGGGTTAAACGTGGTACAGCCAAACCATGGTTTAGCAGTATTGCCTCTATACCGTAAAGCTAAACAATCGTAGATGCCTAATTCGAACCGCAGCTTTCTATCGACAATAACAAATCTGATAGTTATGATAACGAGCCTACAGTAATGCCCGTAATAATCGACTCCTTAACCACAGCAGAATTATTGGTAATTTTTTCAGGATTTAGTCGGAAATATGGTTTGTTGCCATTCATCGGAAAGCTCTCACTTTTTCAGGATTTAGTCGGAAATATTGCTTGTTGCCATTCATCGGAAAGCTCTCACTGAGAGCTTTCCGATGAATGGCAACAAGCCATATTTCCGAATAAATCCTGAAAAGTTACCCATAATTCTGCTGTGGTTAAGGAGTCGATTATTTAGGGCATTACTGTATCTTTATCGTAATTATATAAGCTAGAAACGCTCACACATGCAAATTGTATGGGGATCAATTTGTTTGTCAGTTGCTATAACATTTGCGTTTTTAACCATAACCCGGCAACTAAATCATGGCATTCGACGATCCAGTGAACCACGTTTGAGGACGGCTGGACCTGAGATGACGAATGCGAACCATTCTAGCGACCCGCTTGTGATAACTGGGTAGTTTGACTGCATGCTCATATCACCGAATAGAGTTGTCAGTCGGCTGGCCACTGGTATGTAATGGTTTATTGCTCAGACACAATATGTGCAACTCAACGACGGACCAAATGTTCCCTTAGACCCAGGTTTTGGACGGACAATGTAGCTTTAAACCCGGTTTAAACTCGGATGTTTAAACTGGAGATGACGAATCCGGCCCGTACATGTGTATGTATCGGTTTTTACATGATGCGCACACTGGGAACATTAGTCCTTGCAAATTGAATGACATGATTTACATCGACGTTGATATTTTATTTCAGGTAATGAAGACGCTGTTATTAGGCGTCCTGATTGGGTTTTTGCACACGCAAGAGTGATTGGCAGCTTGCATCGCGTGCATACGGCCTGTAATCCGGAGGGTGGCTTGGTGTGCTGAATCGAGTGTGTGCATGGTTCACAAGTTATGATGTATCGGATGAGTAATTCTATATCGGACGAGTCGGGAATCGGGAATCATCACTTTGAACGTTCAGATGTGATATCATCACCCTATATATAGCTGACTGGCCAAGTGATCTTGCTATTATGCTATGTGTGTCGGTCATACTGATTTAGCTATGTTGTTGGTTGGGGCAATTTGTCCTTTTTGGGGTTTTTGCCAGGTCTATAATTGATTACAGTCGCGGTCGTTATCTGCAAGGAATACTTATGTACAAAAATGTGACATTTGTTTAATGGTTGTGTAAATTATTGCAAACCTACCCCTAGATTGGTCTTTAAACCTACCCCTAGATTGGTCTTTAAACCTACCCCTAGATTGGTCTTTAATCCTACCCCTAGATTGGTCTTTAAACCTACCCCTAGATTGGTCTTTCGGTTGTTTTGCTGCAACAAACCCAGACAATATTAAATTATTGTTATATACCTGCCTCGTATTTCAATTCGCACAGTACTATTTTTCGCGCATCCATCGGTGTGCGATTTTAAAATTGAGCGAAAATTAGTACGACTCCAGAGTTTATACAACAAAACGACAGGGAAATAAGAGAGTTATGTTACATGCATTATGGAAGATTTATTTGACTGAACAGAAAATTATATTCACGTGCGGAAACTAATATCAACGCCATTGCAACACGTAAAGCCACAAATCGTGCAGTGTGGCAATGCTTGTAAAATATGCATCTTCGAGGCTGAATGTGCACGAAAGCAAGTCTTCATATCAAGAACTATGGAGTGGCACCATGGTCATAAAGTCTGAGTTAATTATGTCTATCCAACTAATTGATATGCAGGCAGCCAATTGTTGATTTTTTTTCCTCCGAAGACAGCAGACTACACAGTTTTACCTAGCTCTTTCCAGTTTATTTCAATTATTCCATAACTATTTAAATGTCAGAATAATTCCTTGGAGCTTTCACCCTAATCTTCACAATGCGCGAATTCAAAGTGCACGCGCGAATTTAAATACGACTATTTGGTAATTGGTATAATTCATGAATGTTCCCAAGACGATGTATTTTCCTCAAATCGTTTAGATTTGTTAAAGTCCGCATCGTGACTACTTGAAGGAAATAACGGTACATGTACTTTTTCTCAACATCACCATATTTATCTACCAGCATGATTGCTAAATCATCACGACCCGCCAACATAATACCATATATCGTAGCTGATGTAGCATATACCAACAGCAGCCGTTGGGGATGACCAACCAAATGATGATTCGATTGTGTCCGGTGATATCAGAATTTGCAGATTTTGAATCAACAATTTATGTGTGACTTTTTCATGACTACATGATTGTGTGCTAGTAACTCATGTGCATGTAAATGTAGGTAATCTACGTGTATTAATGTATAATACATATACCACAGATAAAACAATATGAATGAAACAATATACGCATATGTAATATATAACTGATCGGATCCATTTATACATAACGCATTAAACAGTAAATTAGTGTCAACGAACTTCACACAATGACTTTACATATCATATAACCTGTATGACACGATCCAAACCCAATTGATTTCGTTCTTATTTTCATTATTAATAACTCTCCAGTAACGAGATTTCGCATATTGAAATCATTGTTATGTAAGTATTATTGTTACAGTGGCATTACCGATCAAAGTCCAATTAGATACCAAATTTTAATAAAAAATGACGATAAACATTGGAAAAGGCCAAAGCATTGACAAAAAAACGCAAAAACGAAAATTTAGAAATGAGTGAAAAATATCTGGTGAATGGCTATCATTCGGTGGTGACAAAAATGTTTTTATTTTTGGAAATACCCAATTTAAAAATGGCACAAAAATATTGGTCGGAAGAAAGTGGCAACAGAAAATCAACATCTCCATGGCTTTCTTAGTGGTGATGTTTTTACATACTTCCATATTTACCCACTGCGAGTGTCTTGTCTCCCTACAAATGTCCACCCCTTCCATGACTGGAGCTTCCTGAAATTTTGCGAAAACCCTGTGCCACTGCAATATATATGCGAGTCTCCCATAGGGATCCTCACATATATTAGAGAATACGTTTCTACAGGGTTTTCGCAAAATTTCCTGTATCTCAAACTCCAACTGTTCCAAATTTCCAACATGCATAACACCCACTATATGTTGGATATTTTCAATTGATTGCCATTTCAGACCAAAACATTTACCGAAAGTAGGACACTTTTGGACTATTGGCCTCAAAACAAAACAAATATCACACTGTATACTGATTGGAATATTAAACGATCCGAACAAATTCAACTCACTTTTGGTCTGAAATTTCCGACTAATCTTGTGTGATGTAAGAAATTTCCAACATGAGACCAAAGTTTCTCCCCAACACCAATGTCGCTCGCAACTGAGTCCAAGTTGCAACGAATTGTTATGTTTCAGAAATAACACACTCAATATATCCATCGACTCCAGAATGAGTACTCGTTTGATGCATTCATGAGTCAAAATACAGCTTTTGATCTATACCTTAATACAAAAGATTTCATCTGCCTAAATCCAATGAAAATTATATGTAAATGTCGGGAATTTCGGTTGCTCAATTCCAAAATAATTGTTTGGTGAGAATATCATGCCTCCGTTCGGGGAAATAACCGATTTTTAGTATGACCGTGTATTATATAATGAGCGGTGTGAACAAGACCGCACGAGGAAATGCTATATAAGACAGCAGCAGCAATATTCAACAGTCCGGATTATTGCATAAACCAAGTAGTTTATTTCTTATGGACGAAATGTACAGGGTATATGCGACATTCGCCAGCGTTGATAGCGGCACACTGCATGACTTTGGTTGAATAATCCTACCATGACGACGACTATTGGATCGACGACGGCAGAGATATATTTATCACATAATTAGCCCTAAATCGGGCCTCATATCTTGTAGTATCGATATGAGCAGTGACGTAAAAGCGTATCGATGCCAATGCCGAAACTGTATTACTATGTTAATAAGAATATAATTATAATATTCAATTTGTGTTGGATTATTTAAAATGGAACTATATTTTTCGTGAAGATGTCTTTACTTCCTCTTTAGTTGTGATAATAAAATCAATATTAATTTTGTTTAATCCCAGCCGTTTCGAGATAGTTTTTCCTTGCTGAAATGTGATAATATTGATCTCAAATTCGTCGAAATTCTATACGAAATGTACTAACCTCGTCCACTGAATTCGATTCGAGCTTAGCTAAAGCTCGACTCGAAACGAATTTAGTGCACTCGGTATACTAAATTTCGTATAGAATTGCGACTCACTAGAGATCATCTCTATATGCTTTATCCTCTGATCCATAAACACATTATAGGACATTGAGAACATATTGTATGCGCAAAACAATGATAGAAGGAAGATAATGTCATGTACAATATATGTACAGCGACCTCCGGTTTGCGAATATTCGTTATCGTCGTCACCATCATTATGATTGTCATCATCTTCATCAGCATTACAAGCATCATCACCATAACATCATCACATCATCAACAAAAGTATACACCGTCATCATCGTAATCATCATCACCATCATCACAATAATCATTATCATCATTTCCATCATCATCACCATGATCATCCTCATCGTCAACACTATAATTATCAGCATCGACATTGTCATCGCGAACATCATCAACAACAACATCATCGTCCTCGCCATCATCATCAGTGCCATCGTCATATACCGGTAGTCTTCGTCATCGTGCGCATTATAATAAACATCACAGCATCGTTGACGTCTTCGTCGTCCATCGCAATCATCGCCATCTTAGACATCTTAGTCATCGGTTCTTGGGCTTCATCCACTCTGAACCACTTGGGTTACACAATAGTCACCCCTGATGAATATGACAGACAACTGAGAAACTACGATTGTCTTAAGAGCCTGTTTGCGCGGATGCCATGCAGCGGAATATCAATGGTGGATAACTCTATAATGATATTCATCTCATAGTAATAGAGTTAGATGCCTTCACAAGAAAACGCATTGCACTGGCTGAAGGTATTAGAATAGTATTAGTATTTTAAACGCAGAGAGTGATATAATGCATTGCAATGTCAAGAATGTTAAACCGACTTGGCTCTTTCGAAACTCCAAATTATGTCTACATACCCTTAAATATCCACGAACCGTTTTGACACAAACTTTCCGGAGGTAATTTCAGCTCATCAAGCAAAAGAAAAATACATGCAATCACTATGTGCACATGAACACGTTGAAGACTGTTGATATATTTACACCATTTTAACCTGGATATAGCAGCCAGCAGGTCTGCGGTTCCTAGCTAGCCGTGATATAGCGATGTGCCTCTTATGACCACAAAACATTGATTTACACACCCACGCTACGATTTGATACCAAATGAGTCCAACTTTCCTGTAAGGTAATTCAGTTTGCCAAGAAATAAGAAAATACTTCAAATCGCCGTCATTTGTATGGCGAAAACGCACCAAAGCAGCCATCAATTTTACGTTTGTAAACGAGTAGAAAGGATCATAAGCGTTCGTGTCGTAATGCGGATATGACGTCATAACACACATATTCGCATTTCATATTAAGACCAAAGTTAGATATATATAAGGGGCTCGGGCAACAAGTTAATGCTGACCAATTGCTGATTAGCTGAACCTCCTCTCCCGAATACCGCAACACTCACGACATATACGTGTATATGAAGAAACGAATTGAAAGTACAGTATAATACTCTTACCATACTAGTATGAAGAATGATACGTGTGTGTTGATGTTAGCGCACCCTCCGTGAATGACGCTTATGCAGTCACAACACATTTGAACAATACCGGGAATTTTATACAATAAGGCTATATCAAACAGATTCACTTGTTATATGAGCCCGGATATGACGTCAGGTCATAATAGAATTGCACAGCATCAACGAGTCCATAGCTCTTCAGGTTCCCAGCCTTCGGTATTCTACCAACCTCGACGAAGCCCAGTTTTCTCCATATAGCGATTGACGAAGCGGATGTCACAAAAACTAAATTAAACAGGGACGCCGTATATCCAAGATCCTTGGCTATTTGAAGATATAACTCAGCCATCGCGGTTCCAACGCCCTTTCCACGGGCAGACGTTTTGACGACAAACCCTCCGTTCGCTATATGGCTGGCCCGGCCGGGAAAATTTGGTTTCACGTAGAACGCACCAAGGATCTCATCAGACGATGAGCGTTTACATACATAAGCTGCGTGGGAAAGGTAGTAGTCACGGAAATCCGAAACGTCGGTCAAGTCTGTCTGTGGATAAGAGTCGCCCTCTTCAATCACAGCCCTGGTGAGCAAAAATTGTGAATTTTATTGCTACAATCAATAAAATGTCAACATATTAACAACAACAACAGAATCAGGTAATCAAAAAAGATCGCAGCGAATCATCTGAGTATATAAATCAGACAGTGGATAAGATTAACACAATGAGTTATGCAAAAATAAAAGCACACAAGAGGAAATATTTCAACTTGGAATCGGGAATATAAATTAAAGAACTGAATACTGTGAACGCATATACTATAAAACGCATACAAGTAGTACAAGAATACATAGTTAATAGCAAATAAATAATATTAAATTACCAAGGCTGCACATCGAAATACGTAAAGTAGTTTCTAACATCAGATTTTGGAATGACAAGGTATTTATAATATTTAATGAATCGCACACGAACCTTTATCAATGCGTCTCTTTCTGAGAGTCGAAACGTTCGAGTGATTTTGGCGATGTTTGTTGCACAGGTCCCCTGGTGTGACAACCCCACCACGAGTATTCACCTTAATACCTAAGGTATTAATTAAGGTGGATAATCATGGTGGGGTTGTCACACCAGGGGACCTGTGGTTTGTTGTGAACATTATTATCAACGGGAATAGGATGTGTTGTATTTTTGTTGTTGTAACAACTGTTACAACGGTAAATGTTTCCATGGCCTGTAACACAGGGTCAGGAACCGGAGTGATATCGGTCTGGTCAAATTGTGTTGTTTGCGATATACGAATAATGTTAGTCTGATTGTTGTCTGTCGGAGTAATGCTGGCATCAGAAAACTTCGAAATGGCAGCAGAGTATGTCATTGATTGAATAGATGGTCGCGCACTAACTATTTTCTTTTCATCGAAATAGGATATATGTTGCTCAGCCTTACCATTGAATTTTGAATCCATAATCCCACATGTGATATGAACGATCCATTGCATCATGTGGACCTTATCAGTTAGTAAATTTGTTTGGTTTAAAATGCAATCCTTATGGTCATGTCCAGTATTAGAAAAGCATGCACATATAGTTTCTTTGCTTTTTAATGTGCCTGACCATTACCATACCCCTGACAATTAAGACGTCGTAATGGATTTGGAACATAAGTACTTCAATCGCTTTCATGTATCTAAACTCAAATGCTAGTGGATGTTCGTACCGATTGAAGGTAAGAAGATAACTAACAGTTCAAAGGAACTTTCTGTCCAACTGTCTTTGAAAATCTACGGACGTCTGTGACCCGTTTAGCCACTGCATATATCACCCCGTACTACCCACAGTGAGACAATTCAATTCATTTATTTCTCACTCCCTTAATAAAGGTCTGGAGATAATTATATGTGTACAATATTTACATATATACATGTCGTCAACATGGCTCATCTAGAACATAAGTGTTATATGAAAAACATAGAATCAGATATACATGTAACATCGCTATTACTGTCTATAACATACACATTTATTATATCATTGAACCAACGGGTAATATACCTTCCTAATCTAATTAAATTCCTTTATAATGTGTCGTATTAATATACATAGCCGGCGATATAAATGTTTGTCTTTTGTATTTTGAAATTCGCTCATGACTATAGCATTTGGTCTTTCAGTAAATTCTTTCGGCAGTAGGCGGTTTCTAAGTAAATTAAATATTTCACACTTAAACAAGTATAGTGAAATTCATCGCCAACTCTTGACAAAGAGCATTGCGTGCAAATACGATCTTCGATGTCTTGCCATCTACCCACCTCCACTGTGAGTTTGTGGTTACTCGATCGTTTCTATTACTACAATCTAGATAGTCTTCATACTCCACTAGCGTTAACAATGTCTGTCGACCAACTCGAAAAAAAAATTTCTATAAGGCAGCATCTTACATAATCAATTAGCCAGTCAACAGTCTTAATTCGATCAGCTCCCAATAAGTGGGATTGACTAGAATCAAGCAAAATGTCGCGAATCTTACGAAGCTATGGACAATGGGAATCAGTTTCATGTGATAAGCTATAATCTAACTTATATAGTGCTTTGCTGTATATGCGAACTTCGTTGTTTACCACTTTGCACCAAAACTTGATCATTCGTGTGTTAATCATTATATTAAGCGGTAGCCGCCCGCTTTCGCCGTACACCATGTAATTCGGAGTAGATGGTGTTAAACTTAAGATGTGTTTAATGAATTTCCAGTGTATGTTTTCAACTATATCGTTGTTAGCAAATCCCCAAACCTCACACCCATACAGAGTAATAGGCGAAACCAATGCATCAAAGAGATAAAACATTTATGAACGAGAGGCAATTTTTTCTAGACTTTCCAATTAATGCGTACATAGCTTTTGTTGCCTTTTCTACAAGAGTTGTTTTTGCTGCCGCGAAAGAGCCAGATCGTCTGAAGTTTATTCGAAAATTATTCCCATTCAATGATTTTACCATCAAATTTGAATACATGATTTTTTGGTACGCTGCGTCATGAAAGGACTAACATTTTTGTCTTTTCAACATTAACTTTCAGTTTCCAGTTTTCGCAATATTCGCTAAATTTGTCCAGGTGTTTCTGGAGTTTTCTGGGGCCATCTAAAATACATGTATCGTCTGCGTATAAATTAGGAATAGATCTAGTAATATATCCAGTTCAGTTTCCAATTCTCTACCGATTTTGTTAAGACTTATTCCGTTTGGCTATCCATAAAGGTTTAAAGATCAATCAGAAAAAGGGAGAATAATAAAGGGGACAAGATTTATCCCTGTCTGACTCCAGAAAGACATGGGGAAATAATCAGATTTATTCCCATTATAACCTGAATACACGATTTTATATTTCTGTACATATTCGTGACTATTTTTAATACTTTTCCACTTATTCCATATTGCAGTAGTTTGACAAAATACCTTATCAAACGCTTTTCAAAGTCGATATAAGCGCATATGAGTCTTGTCTTCAATTTTTTTGACAATTCACTCAAAATATTAAGTATAAAAATGTTGTCTGACGTCGAAAATTTTGTGCGGAAGCCCGTCTGATTCTGAAGCAGAATATCATTATCTTCGACAAACTCATTTAGTCTATTAGACAGAATCCTTGTGAACAATTTACCAAAACAATATAGGTATAATCGTTCCAATTAACCACTCAGCTGGCACACAACCCGAGTCCAAAATCTGATTAAAGAGTTTGTGATATATATCCATCAGTCGCGGATATGTTTTCAGATACTCGTTCAGTATGTTGTCGTGGCCGCTCGACTTATTATTCTTTAGGGACTTTAGTGCTAGTCTTATTTCCGTCTTACTAATGGGTTTATCTAAAGTTTCAACAGCTGGCATACGATCCGTTAGTTAGTTAGGCGTAAACGTTACAAGACTGAAACACTTAACAGTCATGAAGACGAAATTCAAAGTGACATGATACGAAAGAAACGACATACATGAATGACAGAACACACGACTAGACACCAGGAACATAATACAACATGACAGACATTTTATCTGAAACACCGTAGAAAGGTGTGGCTAGCCTATTCCTTGAGCCGGACCAACCCAATATCTCCCGTCTCGGAGAGATGTAGGACCAAAGAGGACCACGAACTAACCGTATCATCAGGTCGATGCCCCACGTGATGTGGACGCCCCTGGTACCTCCCGGACTCCTACACCACACCTCACGGGATGCACCCCTCGGCAAACAGGGTGCCACATTAGGGGATTCTTACACTTCGCAGTGGGATGGTACAATCCTTGACACGTGTCGGAATGAAATATAGGTTACCACTTGATTGAAGGATTCATGAATGTATTTTAGGTTAATTATAAGCCCACGTAGGCCTGGGCCGAAGGCCCAGCCCGTAGTGGGCTCTGTAAGTAAGGCATACACACACTCGACGCTGGGAGAGCATTGAATCTGCAATACTGTTAAACGAAAAAATGTGTTTCTAAAAATATCTGACCTTTGACACGCTCTTTGAACTCTTGATCTCGTCTTTCCGAGTCACATATGCAGCGATTGGATAATCGCATTTATCTAACCCAATCAGAATTAACGTTAGTCACGCCAGTCACGGACGGTTGTTAGATAAATAATAACATTCAAACAGTTTCTGAAAATCATGCACCACCTCGGCGTTATTGCTCGCCCATTAGAGGAATTACCACACACGAGATGACCGAAACAAACCTGCCTACGCATTCTATAGAAGGTGACTTATGAGTATATAGACTATATGAGCCGTGTTTGTCCGCGAATGTAACACTAACACATTCACAGTGATTCAGCAATTCCAGGCCAGGGACAGGACAGACTCATGCAGTGACTGAATCTGACCTGACCTGAGTCGCTTACTCAGTCACTGACTGAGTCTCTCATCACTCATGCAATAAACTTCGAAATTCAATTCTGAACGAATCAATTATATATTTCAATATATCTGTGATTTATATGTGTACAATTAAAGGGTTAATTTATAAACAAACTTACAAAGTCTTGTAAAGGATGCCAGTTATCGAAACCAGATTCTTTTGTAGACCAAACTGAAACCGATTCATAACTTTTCCACTGATAGAAAACTGCCACACGAAGATGGTAAAATGGATTTCACCGTGATAATGCAGTTGGGAAAGTATCACACAACACACTGGTTTGCACTGGTACACCACAGTAAGGACAGTTTATTGATAGTTTGTGTTGAAACTTGAGAAAACAATCTGGTAAATTGATTCAATGATTGACAACATTTGCTAAAATTGCAATGCCAAATGGCACATCATCTTCAACTACATGGTGATGCACTTCGAGTTAATCATGATAAAGCGCGCCGCACATGATGTGATATGTATCGTAAGACAAATATCGGGCACCAGTTACGGGTCAAATTGTAGGCCTAGCGTGTGCCGTGGAAAATCATACGACATTTTGTCGCACGTTCGGCCCGCAAGGAATCAAATAATTTTGATTTTCTATGATCGAGTCGTGCGATTTATTCGAAGTAGCCAATCAGATTCAGATTCAACTCTAAATATGATCATCCGGTGATTGCATGTTTTATTTCACAACAACATGGCATCCATACAAAACAAAACAAGTGGACTGGACATCAGCAAATTGGTGTCTACATTTACATGTACCCTGCTGGACAAAACAAGTGCCCACTTAACCGCGGTTAGCGTTGCCACCGCGGCTGAAATGCAACTACACCGCGGGTCCACCGACTAACTACAGTTGGGCCGGGGTGTACTTGCCGTTCGGCCATGGTGTAGTTGCCACGGTGTACGTTCATTAAACTGAAAAAAGACGATGCAAACCAGAAATCTAACCACAGTGTACATGCCGTTCGGCCGCGGTGTAGTTGACCTGCGGCCACAGTGTACTTGCTGTTCGGCCGTGGTGTACTTGCCGTTCGTTCGGCCGTGGTGCTCAACTGCAGTTACAAACTCTGACACCGCGGCCGAACGACAAATACACTGCTGTGCCAATGTACACTTGTTTTGTCCAGCGGGGTATGTAAAATTCAGCTAATTGTGAATTTGTGTGGGGAATTAAATCAGGTACCTGTATAGCTTGAAATGACATCGGCAGTGCCAGTGGTTTCAGACGTTGTTACAAAATAATACCCCTCACCCTTAGTTGTAACAGCTCGCTGTAATGCTTACTTGCCATGCCAATTGGTAAAATATTGTTTTTATGATAGTCAATTCAAGCTACAATAGAGCTCTACATACACATGTACATGTAGCTATAGTACAGGACCTACTTGTCTGTGGAACTACACACACTTGTAATATTAATATGTATTGGAAATTTGTTTTAAATATCTGCGATAAATACACATAATTATAGACCTATACCTATAGCCTATACCATGTTAATATAACCCATTGCATTAATGAGAAAGTAAACAACCAGATCGTACAATCTGATCGTGTGCGGTGGTCTACCGTAAGTGATAAAAATAGAAGTCGCAAGACTAAAATCGAACAGTGTGCGCACTCTGTTCCTATTATCGCAAGGGTCTGCGACAGTTATCGTGCAACAAATATCGCTTCGTGTGCCACCCGCTTAACGCCAAAGGATAATTTACCATATTGGAAATTAAAGTTCTGTCTTGGATTCCGCTATTATAGTTTCATCCTAATAATACCTTGCTGGTATTTAAATTTGCACAATATTCTGATATTACTGGTACCGGTGTAACAGGATATCTTCCCCCCACTCTGGACATCTTCCCTCCACCCTGGATACCCCCCCCCCCCCATGTACGACTAAAAAATAATTTTACTCATTTGATATCGTTTGGTCCTGAAATGGCCAGAAATTAATTTTTTTAGATTTAATTTTTTTTTTAATTGTTCACGCATTTGATTGTTTGTTACTGAAATGGCCAGAATTATTTTTTTTTTTAAATAAAATTTTCCAAATGTCCAGGCTTGGATATTCCCCCACCAGCCCAGCACTTACATGACAAAAAAAAATCAATGTATGGTTTTATTGCTTATTTTGCTTTATATAGTCATGAAACAGCGAGAAATTAAATTCTTCTGAGAAAAAGTTTTTATAGTTGGGGTGGGGGGGAGGGAAATGTCCAGGTCAGGATATCCCCCCCCCCCAATCCAGCACCAACAAGACAAAAAATCATCTTATGGTTTTATCGCTTATTTTGCTTTATATACCGGTATTCATGAAACAGCGAGAAATTAACTTCTTCTGAGAAAAGGTTTTTAGAGTCAGCGTTTGTTTGGGGTGGGGGGATGTCCACTCCAGTCATTTCCCCCACCCCAAACCTTGACCCAAACAACTTTTTCTCAAAAGAAGTTAATTTCTGGCTATTTCATGACTAAATAAAGCAAAATAAGCGATAAAACCATAAGATTATTTTTTTGTCATGTAGGTGAGGTGGGGGGGGGGGATATCCTGACCTGGGTATCTCCCCCACCCTAAGCCCTGACTCAAACAACTTTTTCTCGCCGTTTCATGACTATATAAAGCAAAATAAGCAATAAAACCATAAGATAATGTTTTTGTCATGTAGGTGCTGGGCCGGGCGGGGGATCCTGACCTGGACATCTCCCCCACCCTAAGCCCTGACTCAAACAACTTTTTCTCAGAAGAAACTTTTAGTCATTCCTTTTATTTAACAGTTCAGACTCCTCGAAAAGAAGCCATAGCACTTATTAGACTTATAATGCAGCATTCAGTTGTTCAACCAGACTTGTAAATTCATGTCCAGATTGATGTTGTACATATATGTGCATTGTATACTTAAATGGTTTTATTTCTATTTTCAGTATCAGATACTTCAGATCTACAAGCTGCTTTAATATCGCACAAACTATCAGAAGTTCAACTCTGATCTGACATGTACTGGTTTCTGACTAAATTTGCAAAATGGTGTCAGACAACTTCATTGAACCGGTGTAAAATTCACATTCTCAAGCAGTAATTAAATGGAACTGTTGTATCATGTCTGACTATGATGACACACAGGTCAAAGCCAATATTTTCTATGTGTCCCTATGAGCTCTCATGATGGAATGTGTGCTACTGGCACAGACAATATCGACATGAACTGACAAAACCGGAACCGAGATTGTTAAAGAATTGGCCATTCCAGCTTCCTCATAATACCGTACTAGAATGAAGTGTTGGGAAATGCAAGATATAGGAAACACTTTCTTTCCAAATTATTTGAAGTAGTCCTATGTGCAATGGATACCTTTGTGGTGGAGGCAATGCAAGGCTTCCACGTGTACATTGCACATATTGTGATTCTTGAACCTGTCGTCACAAAATGAAATCACACAGGACGCTGATGCATATTTCTTTGCTCCAGTGCAAAACATCTTATAAATATACAGGCTATTTATTCACTTGTTCTAAAGAAAATATATACTCCTTCAATTCTGAAGAGCATAACTCTTGTTGTATAACAGTATAACGTTTGGAAGACGCCATGTAATTTACACTTGAAGGTGTATGTCTTACAGAAAGTGTAATCAAAGAAGACACAAAGACTCCTAGATGATGTGATTGCCTTCTGATTAATAAAATATTGGTTCCAACAATATGATCACAATATTTTTAACTAATTCCAAAATCACCAACAAACCAGAATATCACAATGGGGTATATTGTTATAAGAATGAAATACCGGTAGTATTATTTTTATTCTTGCCATGCTTGTCATGTGCCAGGGGACTGAGTTGAGCCATAAATACCAATAGGCCAAGCTGATTGTAATTGGGCCTCCCTACCAAACCTGTTTACCCCCACCAAACTCTAGTTTAGCACACATACTATATACACCTGTCAGTAAGCCCACCCTCGAAGATAAGCCCAATCTGGGGTTTTACCCTAAATAAAACATGGGATGGTCCTCGTAGATAAGCCCACCCTCATTTTTGAACATTTGGAAGGTGAATACAATCACATCTTTCGGATCCTGTATAATAGGAGAAGATAGTCAAGCACATCTGTGCTTTTATTTATTTTTTCAGTTGTTTTTCTTAAATAATAAAGATGAATAATAGTACACACTTGTGTTAATTTTGTTGTGAATTATACACATCTTATTCTGTTCTTAGTTGTTGGATCAATCAGAGGCATCAAATTAATAAAGTCAAAGGATGTGTCACTTACTGTTCACCTGCATCTCACTGTTTTGTTTGTATAAGAATTACAAGTAGCTTGAATAATAAGCATTAGTGTAACGCAATTAACTTGTGAACTCATCATACAACCCTATTGTGTTAACAAATTAATCCCAAAATCTACAACCTTAATCAAATTGACCCCAAATTGATCTGTCTATCACTGTTTCTGGTTATTATCATGTGATTTTATCTTCTCAATAGTATAAATAAAACACATTATTTATACCTTTATAATATGAATGTAGGTTGGCACATGAAGGCTAACTGAATGTTTGCACATGGGGGGTGGGTCCTCGTGAGTAAGCCCAGTACCCATTTTTTTTATCAAAAACGTGCACGAGCCCCCCGCCCCCCCCCGCCTTGGTGACAGGTGTATAAAGTATTAAAATGTGTTGATTTATCAGTAATTTAGTTCAGTGTTTAACTTCTTTAGAAGGTATGAATTCGTGGTTGATGTATACATGGAAATTATCCCAGGACAAATACAAACAATATCAGTGATATTTTAAGCATTGTAGTGATTTTATATCACTACACGTAGTGATTTTATATCACTACACGGCTTAAAATGTCCAGTGTTTTTGGTTAACTCGATGAGTTGCCAAGATGAAATTTCGCGATTCAGCTGAAGGAACTGTGTTAGCCAGCGCCTGTCTTGCAGAAATGTAGAGCCAGTTGGTCAGTTGGAGATGTGTGCAGAGCGTGTGGTAATCACAACAGTACAGTGTGTTACTGGCCGAAACTTTATGACGTGCGATCACGTAAGGATACCACGTAGGGTATTTCACTGATTGTCCTATCCTTACGCAATTGCACTCGTCCTATAAACTTGCGATAGTAACACACCCATGCCGTTTTGTGTACGTATTTCATACCAACGTATCATATTGTTATATATAGTGGCAAGTGCGTCCATATGCTTGTGACATAAAATGTGGCAAGAGTCTGCTAAGTTGTAAGGCATTGCTATTTCTTAATTTCACAATGCATTCTAGACTTGGGATGTGTCAAGCTATCATTACGCCATTACACTTGTCCTATCAACTTGCGACATGAACACAGACATGCGTTTTTGTATATATATTTCATACCGATCATGTGGTATTGATACAATGGCAAGTGCGTCCATATGCCTGCGACATACACTATAGCAATAATCTGTTAATCCGTTAATATAGTTTAATCATGGCTATATCCAAATTTCACAATGCGTTCCTAAGTAGGAATCTATCGAAATTCCGGAAGGAGTGTCCACATGGTTGCGATATTGATCAACGCATCCTAGAATACAAACTGAAGTTATTTACTGATGTAGTAGCACAGTTTAAAAATGATAGATGTAGGAACGTATTGAAAACAATAAAAACAAAATCCAGTTTTAAAGTTGTGACAACCAGTAATTTGGTGCAATGTTTTCGATATATTCAGGGTTATCAACACGAATATATTGTTAGATATATACATGTAGTGTAGATGTTACGGGAAAAGTGTCTCACAAAAGTACAACCTCTTGTAAAGTTCTTTTCGAACACGGAAAGAAATGTCATTATTTTCTGTATCGATGCCAAAGCATGCAATTGCAACGACTTGTTTTGATACCGCGAGATTATTTAAAAGCGATTATTAATATAATATTACTTTGGAACGCAAACCGCCATGCATGTTCATTTAATCTACGTGGGCTTTATTACGTTTACGTATGGTCATATTAACCATTTTATTGTAATAACGTATGGTGATAGATATAAGTTATAAATATACATGTTTTAAATAATAATCTTAGCTATAATGTGTTGACGGTAGGAGTCATAGTAAATATATGCGCAATGTAATAATGCATGACATAATACAAATTATGAAGATAATTTTGATGAGTGACCTTTCTTCATCATTGCTCTGAAAGTAGTACATCTTTGCAAATATTAGGTATGAAAGGATAGGGGTTCAATTTATGTTTTTAAATCGAATGTGGCATATTGCAGCCTTGACCTCGCGATGATTTAGCATCAATCTGATGAGGAATGTTTCTATGACAGAACACGTGTTTGTAACGCTTAGCGTTGGTGGATTTTTAAATTATCCATGACAAATTTGGTATGTAAGGAGAGGGCAAAATAGATTTGTTTCCGATGCGTGCTTCGCAATTGACATGTGCCGGGATGGCCGAACTATTCAGTGTTATTAAATACATTTATATAATTAATCATAGACGTTGCACGGGACGTGTCAATGTTTACGGATATGTTAATCGTTCATGGTAAATCGATATTTAGGGATAGAGTGAAAATAGATAATTCACACGTAGGTATGTGGCACATGACTTCCTGACTAGGAGACATTAGTCTGGTTCATCTATGGACATTAGGGATTGTGACACATTGTATTGCCAAGCAAGTGCTTGTAGAATAGGCATTGATAATTGGTGGACTTTCCAATTATTCGTGACGAATTGAGTATTTTAAAATAGAACTGTTCGGAGTGCACGTATTTGGCATATGACATATCCATACCCCGGTAACCGGAACTGGTGATAGCGGAGACGGGTGATAGCAGAGGAGCCACAATATGTGTTTTCACACCAAAATTGGTAAAAGACATAATTAATTGAGAAAGGAATAGCCCAGTCATCCAAAAATGTGTTTCACCCGGTACACGGAATTTCCATTGTGATATTTTCAGCTCCAGTGCAAAGCTGGCACCCATAATATTCAAATGACATTATTTTTTGCAACACCAAACGGCCAGTTTTCACATATTGTGTGTGATTCTGTAGTTCAGAATAAACGACACGCATTATACTCGAACATGGCTAACGCATTTCAATGACATCTACAAGTCTCAGTATATCATTTCCTCACATCTGAACTCCATGATACAAAAAAAATCGATGTGAGCGGGTGATAACAAATAATGATGCTATCTCCATTCACTGTCAATAAATCAACACTGGTGTTTCACACCCAAATTGGTAACCGAGATAAATAACGGAGAAAGGAATAGCCCAGACATCCAACATTTTTTTCCCTGGGTACAATAAAAGTTTTTTTTTAATCAGAAACAAACTATTAATGTAAGAAATCACATGATCAGTGCACTTTCTCTAGCGCACAAAAACATTTCTTTTCTCTGATAGGTTTTCTAAAAACATTGACCATTTCTTATTTCTAGAAAACAATTCTAAATATAACAGAATGTTATACAGGTGAATACCGTTTTCTAGACTCTTTCTCGAATAAGAAAATTATTTCTTAAAATGAGAAAATAAATCTCAAAATAAGAATTTTATTTTTTTTACCTAGAAAATCTGTTTTTGGCAGTGTAGTTCATTATGCGTAAGGTGTCAACTTATTGTTGTGTACAGACCACGTTACCTGAAAATTGAATGGACTTGCTGCTCGTACTCTGGTTTGTAATCCTCGATCGTGACGACTGTGCCGTCCTTCAGTGTTTTCTGTGCGGGCAGGTAACTGAGGTGCCGCTGTTCTTTGCCATCTATTCTCTTAGATCCGTATGCTGACGTCATCTCAATAGTCTACTATATGCGAAACAAAGTATTAGTACCGGAAGGTTAGCAATACAATCACAAACTACAATTTATTGTTGTGTCGTCGTAAGATTTGCAGAGTTATCTATCTTGGAGACCATTAAAGGGGTACTGTACACTAAATCCGGCCATTTCTGGGACAACCTGCTTTTATTCTCAACAGAATATATGCAACACATGAATGAATTTGAGTCATGGATTAGTGCAAAATACACTCATATGCTCTATATGAATGATGCAAACAACATGGTAATTATAATGAAAATGAATTTAAAACAACTGGTATACGTAGCTCGATTCCTATATAGCTTGGCCTATTTCGAATCAACACGGGTGTTGTCGGAGGCTGGAGTCATACATTTATTTCCATTATAATTACCATGTTGTTTGCATCGTTCATAGAGCAAACGAGTGTTTTTGCACTAATGCATGGCTCAATTTCATTAATTTGTTGCATATATTTTGTTCAGAATAAAAGGAGATGGTCCCATAAATGGCCGGGTTTAGAGTAGAGTACCGTTTTAACCTACATGTACGAGATAATAGAATAATAATGGTAATTATACAGCGTTTATCTCTCTAACATTAAGGGAACCTAAGCACTTCACATTATTTACCAGCTTGCTGCCATTTTACAGACGCTTCCGATTATGGCGGTTTACGCTTACTCAACAAACCAGGGCCCAGTTTCATGAAAGCAACTTTGACACATATAGTTGGGACTTTCAGTCATACTTGCGTTTCACGAACAAGATCTTAACTTAAGATAATCTTAACTTTTGTCTTAACTTTAAGTCTGGGTTGAGGTGTCTTAAGATACTCTTAAAGTTAAGACCTATAAGTAATCCTTTGATCGGAAAGATGGATATGATCTAGTTCATGTATATTATTATAAATACATTCAACTAAATAAAATATTGCGTACGCCGAGGGATGTTCATGAAATGGTAGTAATTAATAGATTCGAACGCTGTTTTGTTTTATAAAAATATCAAATGATTTGTCCGAACTTAACTCCACGTGTTCAATTGAAGTTGAATAAATAGTTGAAAAGACAAACAATCCTAGTTCATAATAAATTTAAGTATACATGTATAAATATAAATAATAAACGGCGGATTCAACGTGGTCATGGGTTTTGAACGCGATAAAAATCCAGCAAACTCCACTGAATTTTTCTCGCGGTCCAAATCCCATGACCACATTAAATCCGCAGTTCATTTCTTATATGAACTATCGCCTCTTCCTGTTTTGTTAATTTTACCGACATTGGCAATTAATAAAGAGCGTTTAGTTCGATGATTGCGCCGTGATGAATTCCATGCTTGAACCCTTGTGGGGGAAATATTGGGTTTCCTAGAATTAGACACCCCAAAGGGACGTATAGTGTATTCGAAACTAATATCAGCAACCAGAAAGGAGCGAACATAGGCCCTGGCATTAAGTGGTCTATGGAAAAAAAAGTTCACCTACCAAAGTTATGATGTATAAGTCCCTTTATTGAATAACTGAAGTAATAGATTAGAGCTCGTTATGTTAATTTTTTATATAAAATAGAAACATGCAGCTATGAAACTTGACGCAAACACATTTAAAAGCGCACCCAGTATTCACCAGCCACTACCGATTGCGGACCTTTCATTATAATCAACTACCAATCCACGCTTATCTGGCTTAGAACCATCTTCGCTACAGCTGCACGGCTTGTGGTTGCCCATTTCGCTTGAGACCCAAGATGCTTCAACCAGATTCGAACTTGGTCCGCATTTTCGCGTACGCGAAGAGACCGTTCCCGAACCATGTGGGACGGGTGGGTGTATATTTTCGCGCGTCCGCTCGTTTCGAGGGACAGATAGATTAATTTTAGTTTAAACATATGTATTTGTCTAATTTATTAACCAGGCCTAGGGTAATACGAGATAATAGATATTACTGACATTAGCATTGGAGGACAAGAGTTGGTCTTACATGGGGGTACCTCCTCTCCCATTTGTTATTATACTGAAAAATAAATAAATAGCAATGGCAAAGCAACATATTTATTGTGCCATATAGTGTGCACACATCTGCTTCTCCGATGTGTTTGAATATGAATTGACATTAAACGTGCTCCAATACCTATATATTAACATTACAACGGCATGTGTAATCGCCGCTTAAATTACTCCCCAGCGAGTCAAATGTTCTTGGCAAAACCTACAGTACAAAAACATTATCTTATAGTTATTACTTCAGCAGTAGTCGGCTGTTTGCATATGTGATAACAATCATAACATGATAGTTTATCCCCTCAAGTGTACACGTATCGATCGTCGGGACATTTACTAGTTGTTAAGCAATACATAGTCACTTATACTCAGACGATTGTGCCGAATAAAATATATTATACTTACATAATACGTGCACCAATATTAGCAGACGAATGTGTTACTTAAACACAACCACATATACTGAGCACGTGGTCCTCGGCATGGAAATAGATAGGTTTGTTATGGCAAACCAATGTAACAATAATTCAACAAAGCGAATGGAATTGCGTGGAATGATGAGAGAGCATGGATGGCGAAGAATGGGTCATCGACAATAGAAATGTTTCAATAGTCTATGTTGGGACTCCACCCTCCTTCACACGTGACTCACTTGAATTTCACACAATATGCACTTGTATACTTAATTTGATAGCAAGGAAAGTGTCGACGACAGATACATGTATAGAGGCCTCATAATATACTTAACTGTGAGAAAACTGACCGATCGAGGTCATACAAATTTTTCAGCTGTTTTATTTTTTCTATATTCCCTAATTTGCAGAAAGGTCACTTCTGTCATCGTAGAATATCCAAATGCCAGAAGTCACCCTGTCTACATCTGTGGAGAGAATTCAACTGTTCAAAAAACACATAAGTATCAGTCTTCTGCATTTTTATGCAACATATACCAAGGGCCATAAGACCACTATATGCATGTAGTCTGTCACCAGTGCAGCACAATGTCATAAATAAAAATAGCCTTTACCATACTTATTCCCTTTCAAATTTCAGCGCTTTCGTAACTACCGTCAGTTCCGCAGTAAAGTCACTTGTGTGAAAATCAGCCCACCACATGTTTAGTGTCAAGCCTCATTCAAGCATAAATCAAGGGAAATTCTAATTACTTTTCACATGTCACAAAACCTTATGCTCCATATTATTTTTTTATGTAATATTTTCTCAAACATAATAAACCAATCAGCTGCCACTGTATTTTTTATCTGACTCGAGTTTCCCTACATAAATGTTAAGGGGCATAATTATGAATATTTAGTTGCTTATAACACAGAGTATTACAGGTTACACTGGTGTAAATGTTTTCCATAGGCCTCAGTGCTAACGTTTTAGCGTATAGTGTTGGCAATATAAATGTTGGGTCCAAAATTTTCTTTAAATCTGAAAAATTGACATTTTGGGAAACTTTTTACACAAAAAAATCATGTCTGTCTAGCAGGGAATTCGACTTTAAATCTTATGTTTTCGTAACTAGTGTCAGAACCGCATAAAAAATATAGTCATATTTCAGACCACAAAGGGTTAATTCCTGTGCCAATGGTTATTTTACCTATGGGAAATCATAGGGAAGAGGTGTGATTATTTTTTTATGTGAAAAGCACACAAGGCTATTGACCAATCAGGGCCCAGTGTCTATTTTATTCTCTCCTATATATTCCTCCCGCATCCGCTAGATGTCGCTCGGAACCTTATTTACACCAGTGTAACCTACACAGTGACATTAAAACTTGTATTCTGTTGTCCTGATAGCTATGGTGGATGTTAGATACCGGCTCGTCTGTGTATCGTTAGTGTCTCCTGGGAACCCGAAAGACTCCATTAATTTTCAGTCGATTGATGTTTTTTCAAAGTTAGTCAAAGAATTATTTTGTCCCAGACATCACCACGCCGCGGAAGTTATAGTGCATGGGCAACTGATTAAACCGGTGGTATTAGGGGTTTCGGCCTTAATTCCCGCCGAGGAGTTGGATGTTGAGACGCGAATTTCACAAATGAACAGTGATATTTCCACTACAGGTTTAGTAGAGCACGAATTTTGAATGTGCCTTTTGTCAACCGAAACGCACGTGGAGATCTACACTGCGGAAGAATGAAAGCACTCCAAGCTCTTGTCGGAAAAACAACAAATTTTACTTAACTTAACCATTTACCCAACAGAATGGCCCTGTGCCAATGCATTCTCTTATATATGCGAGTCGACCATAGGTCGCCTCGCATATATAAGAGAATGCATTGGCTTAACACATTAAAAATTATAAAATTGTTAAAGAATTTAAGAAAAAATGGTAAAAAGTGTTAAAAACAGATTTTTTTTAGGCCAATGCATTCTCTTATATATGCGAGGCGACCTATGGTCGACTCGCATATATAAGAGAATGCATTGGCACAGGGCATAACTGTAACTATCACAATGTGGTCAAGGAGCCGGTTTCAATGATATCCATATTTGTATGGTTCTATTGAGACAGACCGAAGATATTTTAGGCTGTTGAAGCTTTATTTGGCCGGTTTTGGCCGGTTTGTTGAGTAAAGGGTTAACGTTCTTAAAATCATTCTAAATATTTAGTTAATTAATAACTGGCAATGTTTGTTTCGCAATGGGAAACTGTCAATAGCATAACAATCTCAATAAAGTTTTATATCAACCAACCGCCGACCAGACCCCAACGACCCGACATGTCAGGGGTATGCTGAAATGGAGGCACCGGACCTCAAATTAGGAACTAAAACTCAGTCGAGGTTCTTCGACCTATTCAACATGATTATGTTATTATGTATTGCTAGGGGGATTCCCGATAGCGTCCATTTTTGTTTCTGTGATAAGGCGTACGTCAGGCACTGGGAATTCCACTCAAACCGGGATTCCCTCATTAGCATATCAAAGTATAGATCGGAAACAGTCGCGATTTATAGGTTTGTGATTCGGCATATGCCTTTAGACTGTGTAATTACATTAGGAAACCGAGATTATTCCTTAAATACGTATAGAGAGAGAGAGAGAGAGCGTATGTACATATCTGAATCAAACAGAAATGTAATCAAGTCGCAGACCGACGGAAAATCCATGGCACGTGATACATAATCCCACAAGTACTGGCGTTGGACGGGTCAGGTTACTACGTTTTCATATTTCTGCAGCTTTTTGATCAGGAACCAGTCTATTCAACAAGAGATATTTAGACCGCGAAAATAAACAGAATCGAGCGTCGCAGTAACCATGACATACAGTACCAGTCAGAAGAAGTGGTATATTGAGCGCGCTTAAATTCGAAAAAGGCGCGATTATAGCATAATACCAAAAATCTGTCGCGTTTATTATTGCGATATTGAGCGCAACATATTGCGATATTAAGCGCGCAAAATTTCATACTGACCCGATTGTGTTATATTTATATTAGATAAATACTGTGCATATACAATGTAGTGTACATATAGTGTACATATAGCATTTACAACTATAATTATATACAAATCTAAAACATTGTCTCTATTTATGCAATAAACAATATAGAAGAAGCAATCATTTGCTTTAAATGTCACAATTTTGAGCGCAAGATGTCGCAATAATTAGCGCGAAATATTGCGATATTAAGCGCAAAATATTGCAATAATATCGCAAGCGGTGCGCTTATAAGCGTTTCAACTTGCAATATTATTGCGATATTGGGCGCGAAAATAGCGCGCTTAATATACCACTTCTGTTGACCGGTACTGTACGACAGTTACATGACAATTTCCATTCACCAAGCAATTATATAAACTTTGAAACTGAAATCGTTTATTAGAATGTACTTCGACCATTCGACCGGGCCTTGCCCCAATCGAACCAGCCGCCAGATTCTTAGTAACCTGACCCATTCTGCCCAACTGACACCAGTCATGGGGAACACCCACGGAATGTAACACGTACGAGATTTACTTACCTGTATGTCCGTATATTTGATCTTTATGTATCTGGTCAGCTGGAATGTCTGGTTGCACAATATTAATTACTCATACATTGTACATGTACAATTTTATGAATTTGGTGAGCCGATATCCAAATAAACATTGAATTGATTGTACCCGGGGAAACTTAGCGACGAGCAGCAAACTCGCTGTCCAAGGTCACTTGAATCGTGCAATCTCGATCAGAGACCTTCACTTATAATGAAATACATTATTAAGGAACAGGTATTAACTAAGAAATACATATTACCTGCACCTTTTGTTCAATGTTATAAACTTCCCTGATTAACAATGAAAAATTCCTGGAATCTGTTCCTTTGTTAGTTAATATTTATAATTACATGTTAGTTATTGATTAACCCTTTACCCAACAAACCGGCCAAAACCGGCCAAATAAAGCTTCAACAGCCTAAAATATCTTCGGTCTGTCTCAATAGAACCATACAAATATGGATATCATTGGAACCGGCTCCTTGACCACATTGTGATAGTTACAGTTATGCCCTGTGCCAATGCATTCTCTTATATATGCGAGTCGACCATAGGTCGCCTCGCATATATAAGAGAATGCATTGGCCTAAAAAAAATCTTTTTTTAACACTTTTTACCATTTTTTCTTACATTCTTTAACAATTTTATAATTTTTAATGTGTTAAGCCAATGCATTCTCTTATATATGCGAGGCGACCTATGGTCGACTCGCATATATAAGAGAATGCATTGGCACAGGGCCGTTCTGTTGGGTAAAGGGTTAACATAAATTAGCAACATGCTTGGTTCTCGAATTTTAACAGCTGCCAAGATCAAGTGGGTTCAGTTCTGAAGTTGGTGAGGCAAGGAGATATGGTTCAGAATAAGTAACAATATTCTTCTCAAATTTTACATGCACATTACTATAATGAAGTAGTCATATTTCCTATATAGCTAACAATATCTGTATCGCATTGTGTTTGATCATCCGATCAGAATAGTCCATTATTTACCATGTACAGTATATATAATATTTGCACAGCTCCAGACACACCATAGGATTGTTAATTTGCGCTTCTTGCAGAGTGTGCCCTACTAAAATGGCTGGGAGTAGTCTGGTGGGGACATTCGTATTACTATTCTATGTTCTTCTTGCCTTGTTGGCACCACGCGATTCATCGCCATCCAGAGAAGAAAAGATTGACATATTCGTGAGGAGTACCTTCCCGTGTCGCAACGTTCGTGGCATCAGTCTATCGATTGTCAAAGATGGAAGAGTTATGATGAGCCGTGGTTACGGTGTCAAGGATACAACGAAACGGGAGCCAGTTACTAAGAACACACTGTTTCAAATAGCTTCCTTGACAAAAGCATTCACGGCTACTATGTTGGTTTCCCTGATGCAAGATAATAACACGTGGGTAGAATCAACGTTCTCTTTGTATAGGTTACATTCATTAACTGAGAAATTTAGCTGACTATTTTCAGACAAAGCAACATATCCTAGCGCAAATACGCACATAATCGACCTACAAAGTCAAATAGGTACATAATGTGATTATTTGATTCTGAAATAAGCAGATAACGGAGTCATATCCGTTATTTCGTTTTATGGCGCGGGCCATAGTGAAAACACATGTTAAAGAGCGTACACCGGAAAATCGTGAGTTGGCTTCTTTGTGTCATTGTCCGCACATATTCTGCTTAGAATCGACTCATTATGAGTCTATTAGGTGACTATATTTTTCAGCAGATTATCGACTCAAAATGTGGCGATTCTAAGCAGATTATCTTTCCAAAATAAGTTCTTTTATAAGCATATAATGTGCGGGTTTTCGAGAAACAGGCTGGACAAATCATATCAGATGGGTAAGTTGTAACGTAGTGTGGCATCTTAATAATATGCATGGGGCAACAATGATTGTTACACATGCAGTAGAGAATACGATCTACGGAAGTCAACACTTGCGGCGAGATGAACAAAGCGCGTGTATTCTACCCATGTGTATCCAGTCCAGTGGATACACACACAGAACTCGTTCGTTCTTTTGTAACAATACAATGTTGGTGTATCCTCGTTTCACGTTTTTGGTCGATCGGTCGTTCGTGTCAGTTGATAACACAATCATCGGCTTATATGCGTACACGCCGTGACCGTGTGATAAGAATGTATGACGGTATATATGTAGGATCTGTGTAACTAAACCAGAAATAATAACGACAAAAGCTGACAAAAGTGAAAAATAATGTGCAATATCAAATTAAAAGAGAGTATATATTCGCAATGTGCCAATGTTCATGAAATATGACCGAACGATTACATCGACTCGGCAATCAACTGTTAATCTCAATGCCATCTACATGTAACATCCGAGGTCAGCAAATGATGATCTTATGAAACAATCAGATCAAAGCAAGACAATAATAATGGTGAGCCGTGGTTACATGAGCAATGACCCAATACACAATCAATACTTGCCGTGTGCATTGCGTGAGTATATTCCGCGGATAGACGCGTGAGTATAATACACAAGTAAATTACAGTTATTCCCTGTGCCAATGCATTCTCTTATATATGCGAGTCGACCATAGGTCGCCTCGCATATATAAGAGAATGCATTGGCCTAAAAAAAATATTTTTTTAACACTTTTTACCATTTTTTTCTTACATTCTTTAACAATTTTATAATTTTCTCGCCGCTGATTGTTTAGCTGACAGTTGAGTTTGTCACCACAGCCTGTTCTCCCGAAAACCTCACATTATCTGCTTATAATAGAACTTGCTTTACGTAGATAATCTGCTTAGAATCGCCTCATTTTGAGTCGTTACTGTGCTGAACATGAGAGCATTTCAGTCACATTATCGACTCACAATGAGGCGATTCTAGGCAAATTATGTGCGGACAATGAGACAAATAAGCCAACTCACGACGTTTAGGTGTACGCTCTATAACAGGTGCTTTCACTGTGGTCCGCGCCGTAAAACGAAATAACGGGTAGAGGCCGTTATCTGCTTATTTCAGAATAGAATAATCACGCTATGTACCTATTTCACATTATACATGTAGGTTGATTATTTGCGTATTTCCGCGAGGATATGTTGCAGCTGTCACCACGACGCCATCAAAATCGATATATTTGTTCATCGTCTATACTAATAAAACTAAATTTAGTTTGTGTGTTCGTTTGTTTGTTTGTTTGTTTGTTTGTCCGTCTGGACCATTGGAGCTGAAAATTTGCATATAGGCATAATTGGAACAGTGGAGCGTTATTAGATAGGTTCCTTTCACTTCAGATGTGTTAAAGGGCACTAATACTTATTTTATATATATATTGGCTAGAGGCGACCAAATGGTTAGACCCTCGGAGATGAAAATCTGTAAAGATGGCTATTACGACCCTGTGGATCTTATTAGATAGGTCCCGATGACCTCATATGTCTTAAGAGAGCACTACTAAATAATGTAACTAAATACTTAACTATATACCCACAATGGTTGCAATCTGGTCGGTGAAAATTGAAACACGGGGATAAATTGACATGTAGTGTCATGAGATAGATGCCGTTGAGCTCAGACGACATAAAGTGGTGAATATGAGCAATAAAGAGTGTTTCTTATCAACTTAGAAGATATGAAGGAACGTTGGTACAGATGGGTCACCTGAACAGGGGATTGTCATGACATAGGCGCCTTTGATCTCAGTCAAATCGATAACTACTTACACTAATGTATTTTTCTGGTACGAGCCCAGGTTGTGGTGAAAAGCCATCTTGGATGAGACGAGTGGCGGAGACGAGAATGACTTTTCCCGGATTATCATGTGACGGCTTTTGCCCAATTAGAAATAGTGTTAGTAAAGTGATGGACAATAACATAATTTAACTAGGCGATAAATACATTCATCTGAGGGAGCTATGTTCGTTTTGATTATATTTTCCGATTTCGTGATACCAGGTACACGGGGGTGCACAAGTTATCGGTGAAAACTAAACTGGCGGACGTTCTCACAGAGTTCTCCATTGACAGCAGCAAACTGAGAACAGATTATACGACAATCGAGGACATAATGGCTCATCGGATGGGGATGCCCGAGAATAAATATATTCGGCTAAACCCAAATGTCACCAGATCTAATCTTCATCAGTAAGTATAATGTAAATGTTTGGTCAAGTTTATTAGTTTGACGAGGTCGGTTCGCACCGGCTGGCGGACGTTTACATGTGGTGATAGCGCAAATGACTTGAATAAATATTATTCAAGTTGTCATGCATACCATATATATATTCACATTATTTACTACGTCTGAGCATCTTGACAACTCAATTGATCCTTTGTTATATCTTTACATTGTTAACACCAATGGGATGCCCTATTTTGACATAGCGAAGCCTCAGATAGTTGCAAGTGGCATGCAAGGAGCTTCCTATATCCTGGAATATTGTCCGGTACATGTAACAACCATTTTAACCCTTTCTATACTAAATGGATTCTCCCATCCAGTTATAAAAGTATTCATTAGAATGGTATATCTTTCATCTGGACGGGTTTTCAGAAAAATAAGCAGATCATAAAAGTGCAGAACGAGTCCAAGTTATTGGAAAGAAATGGTCAGATAATAACAAACGACCTAAAAAAAAAAGTATTTGATCTTGTTATCTGAACATTTCCTAAGGGAACTAAATTAGTTCGTGTTTGTGAATTGTGATCGCGATCGCAAATCACTTTCGCGAGGTCCGTTCGCATGGGGAATATTTAGTATGCCAGACTTCCTCCACAGTTTGGTGTATGATAGCCTGTGACAATTAATGCATTTTCAATCCGAGTCCATGTTTGGCATAGCTACCACCACACGTCTCTGATGCGATTATTGTTATTATATGTACAAGTATATCACCGAGGAATTTTCTTTTTAAACCTACATGAACTCACCTCAGGCTCAATTTTACTCATTGTAAAATTTACATTTATTGGTGATAACAAATTTCACAAATTAATAACAACCGGAGTATGTGCGAAAATCGAATATCGAATTTAAATATATATTTAACTTATTGAGCTATGAGGTGTGTAGTTTAAAATGCGTGACTCTTTCAGATATTATCATATAAATAGAACACAGTAATTTTTTTAACAACAGACTGCGAATTATGTTTTCCGTAATTTTAGATATCTACGTCACTTCCGTGCACGTGGCACGTTCCGATCAAGTTTCTATTATAGCAGCCTGTTCTATGGAGTGGCATCTGGATTGGTGGAGCAACTCGGAGCCGACACATATGAACACCTCGTAGAAAGAGAACTATTCCGGCCACTAGATATGGAGTCGTCGTCCTTCGCAACAACCGCGGACTATGATGGGGGGCTCGACATAGCGAAGCCTCAGATAGTTATAAACGGCAAGGAGCTTCCAATATCCTGGAATTTTGTCAGGTAGCAACCCTTTTGAATCCTCTCTATACTAAATGGATGCTCCCATCCAGTTATAAAAGTATACATTATTAGAATGGTCTATCTTTCATATGGATGGGTTTTCAGAAAAATAATAAGATCATAAAACTGCAGGAGTCCAAGTTATTGGAAGGACATGGTCAGATAATTACAACACACGACATATGTTGATCTTATTATCTAAACATTGCGTAAGGGAACTACTCGTCGATGAGTATGTAGTGAAGAAATGGTGACTACGGTATTTATTGCACACCATTGACGTTAGGCACATGTATTCAACGGAATCCCAGCCATTGAATACATATAAGTGTATACCTCTAGTGGAATACAAGCCGGAACTATTCTTGTGGACGTTGTCGCCAAGAAAGGTGACGTACATTACGTCGATCACCGCTTCCGGTGATATTCCCACAATTACTGGTTATTTGTCAGACTTAAATCACAATAAAGGTAGCTGTAGTAACAATGGAGGTGACATTCATGGATTGAACTTATCTCACTGAACGGTGTAGAATAAATACAGAACACAACTTGCATCATAATCTCGAATCTTTTATCGAACTCGTTGCGGACGGCGCAAAGTTATATTTCGCTCGAGCTACGCTCTCGCGAAATATACCCTTGCGCCATCCGCAACTCATTCGATAAAAGATTCTCGATTAAGATGCGCGTTGTGTTCTGTCTATATATACGTTATCATTCATATATGACAAGTATGTGCTGTACAAAGGGCGGAAAATAGATGACTGACATGTGTATTTCTATGAACATAACTTTGTCTTATAGACGTAAGGGCAGGGAAACAGAATGTATTCTCGATTCAACTCGCAAGTATATCACGATGTTATGGGCTTACTCTGTGATGTCAATGGAATCAGGGAAATGGACGCTTTATTTTTCTGATATGATTCTCGGTCGACATTTTATTGGTCGACTGTGGCAATACTTAGCTAATATACAAATCGCCTTAGATATCCACTACAACCGCATAAAAGTGAACAAACACATTGCTTGGAACTGCACAATGGGGCGTGACAAGAGGGTATTAGATGGGGGTTCCCACCTTGGAATTTCCAACTGAACCTCCCTCCTTTGAAGAACCACCAAAACCATAGTCTTGATCAGTGCGGACTGTGATGTTCATCGCCAGAGAACAGCTATCGTCGTTATAACACAATATAACAGTTTTACTTGTTTGGAGATTCTGAGGTATTTGAGGTAATTTCCACTTTTTTTATCTAGGCAGTGGGCTCAAATGATAGGGTCAGGAGGCATAATCAGCAACGCAGAAGACATGGCAAAATGGATGTTGTTTCATCTTAACGAAGGTCGCAATGCGCGCGGAGAACAGGTTGTCGCCGAGAATATACTCCAACAGACTTACTCCAATAAGCTGACCATACGCTCGTCAACTCTCAGTAAATACTTCACCAAGCCACGGATACCAGCGACGACATCCAATGATGCATACGGCATGGGGTGGAAATTAGGCTATTACAGAGGTGAATGCTTAGTTTGTTCGGGTGTTACTTTAGTGGAAGCAGTTAGGTTATATCACGATGTAATCAACTTCAAGTGTTATTGGTGGAAGAAAGGTCTAACAATTATAGCGTATCAACATGCTACCTGGTATGCTTGTGGGACGTTTACCGGTGTGTTCTACGATGGAAAATACAATTTTATGGAAATTGTTCACCGATAAGCGTCCCAAAAGCACACCAGGAAGCACTTTTATCTCCATTCTAATTCACACCGACCGAAAAAATGCTATAACTAGGATAATCTGCCAAACTGGGCATGGTTGACAGTTTAGACTTCCTCCTAGTAATTGTGCTCCGCTCCATTAAAATATATTTCCATAATTCGAACATAAATCATCATCATCATCATCATCATCATCATCAATGTAGCTCCATTAAAATATATTTCCATAATTCGAACATAAATCATCATCATCATCATCATCATCATCATCATCAATGTAGCTCCATTAAAATATATTTCCATAATTCGAACATAAAACATCATCATCATCATCATCAATGTTTGGGGAGTAAGTCGCCATGACTTTTACCCCTTTCACATAATAACATACATGTATAGAATAACGTAAATGAATTAATTAAGTTTTAAAGTTATCCATAACGTTTAGTCGTACATATACCGCTCGTTATAACAGTTGCTATCGAATAGCTCCTTGAACTGTTGAACCGATTCAGTGGAAAAAATGTAATCTGATAAACTATTCCAGTTTGTAATCACTCTCTGGGAAAAGAAATATTTTCGCACATCTTTGACTATTATTGCATCTTATGCTTGTGTCCACGTGTTCCTTTGTGCAGTGTGTCTTCAAAAAAGAAACATCTGTCTATGTTGTAGAAGCCGTGTGTTAGATTGTACACTTATATCATATCTCCCCGATTTCGCCTGTATCTGCGAGACATGAGGGCACATTTCACAAGGCGATTATGATATGACAGATTCCAGAATTTAGCTATCATTTTGGTAGCTCGCATGTGGACAGATTCTATTGCTCGCGAATGTTTATATAGATGTATACTGCTAACGACGTTTCCGTATTCCAAAATGGGCCGTATTAGAGTTTTTATCAGCATTCTCATTATGTCTTTCTCTTTATAATCGAAAGTTCGCTTGATTATGTATAAAATGCAGTTGGCTTTCTTGACTGACTCGTTTATTTGTTGTTCGAAATTGAGGTTTTCGTCTATATATATCCCGAGGTCTTTCTCAAATGTTGATCTCAAAATCGCAGGCCTCGCTTCAGTATCAGTCATGTAGTACGCGTTTATCGGATTGTTATGCCCGAAGTGAATAATATTAATCTTTTCATAATTAACCTCACTTGCCAATCGTTCGACCATTTACAAACTTTGTCGACGGATGCTTGTAAATCAATTTTATCGGGTGAACCATATATTTTCGAGTCGTCGGCAAAACTTTTACAGTCACATTCAAGGTTGTCAGGTAGATCATTGATATATAGAAGAAAAAAGTATTGGTCCGAGCACATGCACTCCCTTGAGGAACACCACTTTTAACCTCCAAGTAGGACGAAGCTTCACCCTGAACGATCACGCGTTGATAACGCTCTACTAAGAAGTTGTGGATCCATTTCAGAAGTCCACCGGAAATTCCATAGCATCGAAGTTTATGTTCCAACCGGACGTGAGGCACCGAATCGAACGCTTTACGAACGTCCGAGTAAATTGAATCAACGGGTTCGTTAGAGTCCAGATTTCGGGTGACATCTTCAAGATATTCTAACATTTGTGTATGACAGTTCCTTTTGGATCGGAAACCGTGCTGTTGCTCGTTGAATAGATTGTAGTCATCCATGTGTTTTACTATTGCGTCTCTAATAAAAGATTCGAGAATTGTACACAGAACCGAAGTTAAACTGATAGGTATGTAATTTCCAGGGTTTGTTTTATTGCCTTTCTTGAATAACGGTGTTATATTTGCGGTTTTCCAAATTTTAGGAAGTGTTCCTTCGGATATAGACATGTTGAATAAATTGCAGAGAGGGATGACAAGTTCGTGGGAACATTCTTTCAATATTCTATTGTGGATTCCATCTGGACCTGGGCTTTTATTTGGATTTAGTCGCGCGAGTTTTTGTTCTACTGCAGTTGGCGTTAGTATTATATCGGGAAGATAAACGCCGTTGTGTCTGGTCCCCAACTCTGGAATATTTGATAAATCCTCTTCTGTAAACACACTGATGAAAACTTTGTTGAGGGATATAGCTTTCGACTTGTTATCGGTTATAGTTTGTTGCGAGGAACTATCTATGAGATCTGGAATATTATGATTTATTGTAGTTTTACTCGGAACGTAGTTCCAAAACGCTTTTGGATTTTGTTTAATTTCTTTACTAATTTTCGTTCGAATTGTTTCTTGGTACCCCGTGTTCTGTCAGTGACTTTGTTCCTCATTATTCTATATTCGTCGTAGTCTGTTTTTCGGCCGCTATTTCTGAATGTTCGATATGCCTTTCTCTTCTGTTTTATAAGGTCAATTAATTCTCTATTTGCCCAAATTTTTGTTTTGACACATTTCCGTGCGCGCGATTGTGGAATATTTTCTTCAATGATTTTATTTATTTCATCGTAGAACTTGTCCCAGGCGTAATCAGTTTCTCTGCATTGGAGCTGATCCCAGTTTATACTTCCAACAGCGGAGCGGATGTTATTGTAGTTTGCCTTGTAAAATTTAGGTTTTGTTTCACGGGGTTGAATGTTTTGATAGAACGTGCTCCTAGTCAATTTTGTTATACGAACATTATGGTCACTTTTACCGAGTGGAGCACAGTATTCTATTTTTTGTACCAGATCCTCTGTATCGGTGAAAAATAGATCGAGTATATTCGGTGTCTGATCTCCTCTGAATCTTGTAGGTTGATTTCATATTAAGTTCAGAAGGTGACACTGTTCGTTTGGTATTTTTGGGCACAGTTTCCGTTATACAAATTAAGTCAGGTTTTTCTGTGCTAATAAGTAGTTCCAACTCACTGCGTTTATTCATCAAGTTATCGGCGTTTGTGTATATGATCTTTATGTCTTCTGTGCTGCTTCCATTCTTTATATTTACATGTTGATTCTCGGGGGTTCGTGGCCCATGGCGACTTACACGTCAATTTGATTGTTTATTTTTGTTGGAAAATTCATCCACCATGTTATTTCTTATAACGAATATAACACTAGGGTTATCCGTTCTTTTTTTATTTTAGTTCGTCTCTCAATCTTTTTGTTGTGCACTTTCTTTTGGCGTTAAGTCGTTATTGAAGTAGTGTTTTTCGGAAGCTCTGACATTGCTCTCTCTTTTTTGCTTTTGATGCGGTTTTCATTAGTTCGTCTCGAATATCCTTCGAAGCGACGGTGACTTTCATGGATCTTATTTTACCATCAATTTTCTTTCCGATGCGATAGAAGGACTTGATATGCTCTGGTTTCCCGTTCGCAGTTTTAACCAATATTTGTGTCAAATTTTCCTTCTCTTCTTTGTTCCATATTTTCTGCATCACTTTCTGCAATGTTGCTGACGATTAAGTTACATTTCCTTTTCTGTTTCTCTTCAATTTCTGAGTAAATTTCGTATGCTTTAGCGTTCGGTTTTTCTTCGTACTCACTGAAACGTTTATGGATCTTTTCATCCATTGTCTCATTAATTTCTTCCCGAACTTGTATACGTAAGTCTGGTTGTATGCTCAACATGTCCAAAACTTGATCTATTTTTCCTTCGATCGTAAGAACCCTGTCCATTTTGTTCTCCAACACACCCAATCTATCTCTAGATAAATCATTTTGCTTATCTTATCCAACGAGCCATCCAGAGGAAGTTCTTACATTCATCGACTCAAATTATATATCATGATTCGAAATTAGATATGCATGATTGTAATTCAATTGAGTATTTGTCACTAAAAACAAGCATTCTGATTGGCCGAGAGCGGATAACTTTAGTTTTCGATTCACCGACATCGGCCGCTTCAGCGTGCATCAAATCTGAATGTAGGACGGTCATATTTCATTGGCACAGAACGAGTAGCGAAACGAGCACACCCGCGCGTTGTTGTCTATAGATACCGTTCATCGGCCGCTTCAGCGTGCATCAAATCTGAATGTGACACGGTACAATTTCATCGGCGCAGAACGGAGTAGCGAAAAGAGCAAACCCGCCCCACAGGAAATGGTTACGGAGCAGTGTTCCGAGTAACGCAATGAACAAACCCAACGATTTGTGCACGATGACAACAGCAAAATGAAAGTCTCGATTCGTGTCATGAAAACGAATAAATGATACTTTTTATACAGTTTTTTTGCAAATTCCTTGCTAGATTGAATTACAATGGAGATAAATGTACCCTGTTTCGTTGTACATTCTGGGATTCAAGCATGAAAACAGTTTGTGAACTCGCCGGCAAGCCGGCTCGTTCACAAACTGTTTCCATGCTCGAATCCCAGGATGTACAACTCAACAGGGTATGTTTACCTCCTAAATAATATCAATAAATGCAAGTTTCGTGGCCAACATGCGCCAAGGTATTACAATACTGACATGTCATTGCATGACATCAGTGGTCAAGCGTGCACTTCGAAGTTCAAAGTACGAAAACTTCGTAAGCGGGCCTCCAAGCGTAAGATACGATTTTACAGCTTGTTCTCCCGAAAAACCGCACATTATCTGCTTACATTGGAACTAGTTTTAGGTTGATAATCTGCTGATAATTACCTCATATTAAGCCGATAATGTGCTGAAAATGAGACCATTTTAGTCACATTATCGACTCACAATAAGGCTATTTTAAGCATATTATGTGCGCACAAAGACACATATAAGCCAATGCACGACTTTTCAATTGTACGCTCTAAACATGTGATTTCACTGTGGCCTGCGCCATAAAATGAAATAACAGACATGACTCCATTATCGGCTTATTTCGAAATCAAATAATCACATTATGTACCTATTTCACTTTATAGTCGATTATTTGCGTATTTGCGAGGATATGTTGCGGATTTACCTGTTTGGAGGCTGAATGAGTGAATTAGAGTGGTTAATATCTGGACGAACCACTATGCGCGTGTATTGCATTTTGGGATGGGTGTACCCGTTATGGTGGATCCCTCCCAACCTATGTGGTAGGAGAATATGCCAAGGGATGTTGGGAACACATATTGTATATCTCTCCCAACAACATTACCCAATTCTGGCTTCATTTGTTTGCATTACAAGAAAGTAATCTATTGAACTTGTTTACGCTATGTACCCAACACCCTGAAATCAGATTTCCTTAAGTTTAGAACACCTTTAACCCTTTACCCAACAGAACGGCCCTGTGCCAATGCATTCTCTTATATATGCGAGTCGACCATAGGTCGCCTCGCATATATAAGAGAATGCATTGGCTTAACACATTAAAAATTATAAAATTGTTAAAGAATGTAAGAAAAAATGGTAAAAAGTGTTGAAAAAAGTTTTTTTTTAAGCCAATGCATTCTCTTATATATGCGAGGCGACCTATGGTCGACTCGCATATATAAGAGAATGCATTGGCACAGGGCATAACTGTAACCATCACAATGTGGTCAATGAACCGGTTCCAATGATATCCATATTTGTATGGTCCTATTGAGACAGACGAAGATATTTTAGGCTGTTGAAGCTTTATTTGGCCGGTTTTGGCCGGTTTGTTGGGTAAAGGGTTAACCCAACTTAAATTATCCTTGATGCCAAGATTCAGGTGGGCATAATCTCACGCTTCATGGATGGGTTCGTATCGTATCTAAGACAGCATGATAAATAACGGCACACGTAAGACACACCTACACGTCCATGCGCTAAGGTCTGACCGTTCACATTAACAATTGGAGGGATGTTAAGGATCTATGAGAAGATGACAGCCAGAAAAAATGATAATAATAGTGCAGAAGAATTCATTAGTGGGAAATGTTTAGATTATAAGTTCATCAAACGAAGTTACCTATATATGGTCGATTGTTGAACTTATAATCTGAACATTTCCTGAGGGAATTACTCGTCAATGAGTATTTAGTATAGAAAAGGTATATACTATATCTTTCTATCAACTTTTCTATAGGATCCTCGAAATTTGTTATTACATGGATGACGGAATGTAATGGTTGACAGTCGAGATGTACAAACCGTTAAATTGCGAAAACACACTGCTCTGAAGACATTATTTGAAACAGGCTTTGAATGTTGGACAGTGCGTTGGATTCGGTATACATTTTCTTGTGTTAAAATACGCATTCATCGTACCCTCCGAAATCTACATACTGGCGCACAGCAGATGTCCTGAAGTTGGTGATGTTGGAGTTAATGCTGGTACACCCGTGTATATGAGTGGTCTGTAATATAATTATATCACTAGCTGAAACAGGCTCCCTCTGGAGCCTTTATTGGAGTGTGGGAGGAGCCTAGAGCCCCTTTGTGCGCTTTGCGCACATGCCAGAAGGATCATACTCATATATATACATATATATTATGCTACTTCAATATATCTTCGTTCAAATAAGTTCATATTTGACCAAAATATTGGTATTGGTTGATATTGGACATATTTGATTCTGGAATAATCCCATAGTGGACTAAAACCCGTTATTCCGCTCGATGGCGCGGGCCACAGTGAACACACATATTTAAAGATCGTACATATCTGCTGCAACATACCCTCGTGCAAATAGATTGATATTGGACTTAAAGGCACGGGCGGCGTTTGTTGCAGAAATATTCATATTTGTTCAAATCGCCGTCAACAGAAGGAATATTAAAATATATATAGTTTTGTTCATATGCCAAACATAATCAGCGCGTAAGTAGTATATTGTCGTCAAGACGTGCGATGGTGTACGTAAACAAGAACCTGCTCGTGCTACAGAAGTTTTGCTTCTGTTTACATAACAGAGCAATTATATTGGTCAATCACGCACAAATGATATAAACGCTCTTTATTATTTCCATATCGGGAAAACAGTAACAAATAACGCTCTTTATGTTCACCATATCCGGATCTAAACAAAAGCCAGGTTTTGTCACGTTTTTTTCTTTTGTTTACATGACAAAGGAAAAACATTTGACAATAACATACTGTTTATGCCATATTTCTGATTGGTATAAGAACAAGGTCTGTCTATATTATACTATTCTTTCTGTTTATGGCGGTTTTTGACGGAGCTGAATATTTTAACAGCATACCCAACGCCAACGCCGCCCGTATCTTTAATTGATTATGAAATAGTCCCATAGTGAGATTATTTTAATTTATTTAATCAATTTAATATATTAAAATCAATTTTTAAATCAAAATTTTGAAAAACTAACGCCGTTATAACCTCCGACAGGGTATCCCGAGTACCACACCAAATCTGGTGGAAATCGGTCTGGGGTATGGGAGAAAATTCCGATCAGGCAGACAGGCGAACGGACAGACATATCCTATACTCTTGTGTGTATATATATACCACAGCGGCATAATATATTTTATACGTGCAACCGAACTTAATGTATATAATTTAAATTATGTTTCATTCTATTTATTCTTTCGTTTTGATCAGGCTACAAGATACTTACTCACACTGGAACAACATTCGGCTACAATGGTCTAATGACGTTGATACCAGACATGAAGTTGGGCATTTATACAATGTTAACGGGATACGACGCAAGCTACATTTACCGGACGATCCTCCACAACTACATTGCAGACATCTACATGGACCAGGATCCGTGGATAAACGCTACACGCGCGTGTACGTATCCCACGGAGACACCTATGAAAACTCGAAGATCCGCAAAGAGTCGACAGTTTCGCAAAATGAAACGTTCCGCGACACGACCTTTATCAGCATACACAGGGACTTACCACAACCCCGGCTATGGATTCATCCATGTTCGTTTGACCAACTCTTCGCAACTATCATTGAACTATGGTGTGGCCGATTTCAGACTGCACTCGACTGCCGCTTCTGATCGATTTTCTGGTGAAGGAACTGGGATTGTTAACTTTCTGCACATAAATTACTTTCAATTCAGTTCACCAAACGGGGATGATAGCGTGATAAATAAACTCACTGTTCCTGGATTTGAGAAATACTACCCACCGGTGTTCACTAAAGCAACTTCAACGGGACCAGAAACGATCGTTGGTTAAAAAATATGTTGACGGATTGTTAGCTCCCACTACAATATATACATTAAGGATGATCTCCGTTGAAAGACAAGATCGTGGACATGTGGGATGTACGGCATTTTCGTCTCAAACTGCATCATCTCCCCGAAGACCAACATTGCCAACTCTGAGAAACTCAATTTGTATTAATTTTTGATTGTAATTTTTCAAATAATTACTCAAAACTATATATCAGAAGCACACATAACTAATATGCGCATACTAACTACTGAGAGTAAAAGTGGTGTATATATGCACTTTTGCTAAACGTGTATTTTACACATATGTTAACAAAGAAGACACAATAAGAACATGTTAGTGAACCAGAATTTCTTAGCCAACAACGTGGAGATGGTGGCAAGTACCATTATGCAGAATGTGGAGATCACTCATATGATGACCTGAAAAAAACATCGTACGGGTATGATTAGTGGACGAATATACGATGCATATTGTACATACGGTAAAAATGACGCCACAATAATAAAGGAATCAACAATAAACTATTAATTATTCGTAATCATTACGTAGATAGTACCACGTATACGTGTACACTTCTCTTTTTTTTCCTTTTTTTTTAATAACTTATATAAAGCAGACAAGGGGTGAGAATAACACAATGAGCTACATTTATGTTCAATTAAAAGAACCCAAGAGAATGATTCTGCTTGGCGTCAGGAATATATATATTCAAGAACTGGTAGTGCACAAACATAATATAAAACACTTAAATTTAGCATGAAAATACAGGTCGAATTAATTATCAATAGCTAATAATAAAATTGAAATAACCAAGGCTTAACATCGAAATAGGATAAGTAGTAGCTTCTAATATCTGATTTGCCATTTACAGGATATTTATAATATTTTATGAATCTCGCGTGAGCCTTTATCAATGAATCAAGTTGACGGTTAGGTGGGTGACAGAGAATTTCGTATCTCGGCCAAACGGAAGCTACAGCCCACAAATTATGTTCTGCATCGTTCAAACTCGTACATTGTTCTTCGAGCATCAAGTTGAACTTTCTAACTTTTCTAACTCGAATAGCAAACTCTGTTTCTGAGGGTCAAAATTATTTATATATTTCTGCCGACTGTTTTCGAACAACGGGCTCAACTTGAGTAGATTCTTAATTAGCAACTTGAGTATATATATAGGTGATAAAGGTTCTGGAAAAGAAATAACATCGATCTCTTCTACTCGAGTTGATAGCGATGCACTGACTACACAGTTATAACTCTCCGTCTGAGAGCTTGCACCGATATTTAACTGAGGACGCAAACTCAGAAATTGTGCTATGTCCAGCTGACGGTCGATGTCAAGCAATCTTCTGAGCGTCAGGATATGAATGTTGTTTCTCGTGTTTTCTGTTTTGTACTTTGAATTCGTAGTTCCAAAATTGGGAACGATCCATTGCTAAGTAAGCACCGAGACAGTTTGAACAATTGTTTAGGTTGTGAGTAATTCGTGTTCTCGTCGCCTGTGGCAGAATAACTTGCACATGTAGTGTCTTTCCTGCTGCAATTATCTTGGCCATGACCATACTTTTGAGTTAAAACACCGCAAAGGGGATGGTTCAAATGTAGTCAGTGGTAGTTTCGTGTATCCATCCTTCAACTCCGGTGGATGTTGAGACTGACTGAAGATCTATAGACTGTCCAATCGTTGTTTATTACCATCAATTGTGTTTGACATTCGATGTATATTTGTGATTCCACGTGTAGTGAGCTCGGGCAATACATCAGATTCAGACGAATCACAACTGTCGCAGGTTCTCAACAGAGCCATGCTGCTATTCATGGTCGTATGATGAGTAACCCACACATATGTTTGGACAAGAGAGGTTGATAATAATGTCTGATCGAAATCTTTCAACATTCATTCGGGAGAACCATTTACTGGATAGATTGGTTTGACAACTGTCTTCAATTATTCAGCAATACTTTGTCTAATCAGTAACAAACACACTTCTGGACATTGGGATCAAAATTAGAAACCAACTACTGAGTATATACCTCTTACTTTCAATGGGATTCATTGTTGTTAGTTGTTGTTGCCATATGGAACTCAAATACTCGACAACTAGCCCAGCCGCCGCCCCGGACTCCCATTCGAATTATGGTCAGACCAAAAGACTGGCACATAGCTGAAGCAGTGAACGGTTTAACGACTGTATATAGCAGCCTCGTGGCACCTTCCCGCAGTGAGAGGTGTGAACTGTACTATATTAAAACATTCGAATGTCATCTATCATCATCAAGACGAAATTCGAAGCAACATGAGACGACAGAAACGTGATTACACAGAAATCAAAACTGCAATTGTGGGACTACAATAGAGCACATAACATATATTTAACCCTTTACCCAACAGAACGGCCCTGTGCCAATGCATTCTCTTATATATGCGAGTCGACCATAGGTCGCCTCGCATATATAAGAGAATGCATTGGCTTAACACATTAAAAATTATAAAATTGTTAAAGAATGTAAGAAAAAATGGTAAAAAGTGTTAAAAAAAGATTTTTGTAGGCCAATGCATTCTCTTATATATGCGAGGCGACCTATGGTCGACACGCATATATAAGAGAATGCAATGGCACAGGGCATAACTGTGACCATCACAATGTGGTCAATGAGCCGGTTCCAATGATATCCATATTTGTATGGTTTTATTGAGACAGACCCAAGATAATTTAGCCTGTTGCAGCTTTATTTGGCCGGTTTGTTGGGTAAAGGGTTAATCTGCAACTCTGTGCAGAGACGCGACGTGTCGATTTATTGAACCGGATCAACTGATCCACCAGTCTTGAGGAGATGTAGGACCGAAGTGGACCTTGAGGTAAGCAGAATCCACATGTCGATTCCTAACGTGATACGGCCAAGCCTTGAAATATTGTGCCTGTCATTTGCAGAATGAGGTCAACAGAGGGTGAATTTAGTGATCCTACCCGGCATAGCGCGCTAGCATCACCAAATTCACCAACTGGTAACCTCATTCTGCTGAGTTGTAAGCATCTCTGGGGATCTCATTCTGCAAATGACAGACACACTATTTAAATGCTTGGATACGGCCGCCCCAAATACCACCAGGACTCCAACACCACACCTCATGTGATGCACAATGGCAAACAGGGTTCTGCATAAGGATATTCTTCTTATGCCTATTCTACCCCGGGGCCGCACTGGGTTTATCCCACTGGACAGACGGTCAAAATAGGGTTGCGAGGTGAGGAAAACACATACTCTGCATCATCTTTTCCAGATGGAGGCACAGTTGGCATTCATTGTGGTAAGTATGATGATCAGAGCCGCAGATGGTTTGTTGATGAAGACCGGTACAGGTTGTGTTCCATTGACTCGGGTGTTCCACTGCCACGTCCGAGACATCATGAATGTATTGTTCGCACTGAGGCTAAAATGGACAAACATGAACATCGTTACACAAATGGTGTGTTGTCGACCTTGATCATTTTCTCAATGTCACCCCATAATTTAAAGTACAGTGTGCTAGAAAAGAACTCCAGTATGTAATGATTCTGAGTCATGGGCCATACGTTCCAGATAAATTGCAATGACAGTTTTGCGCGCAGATATTACATGCGGTTACATTGCACTATCACAGCACTTAAAATCTACAATTCGAAGCAATGTTTGAAGTTAATCAAGTATTTGGGCTATTTTTGGCACAGTGTTGGAATACGTTAAAAATGTGGGTAGTTGAGGATTAATCTCCAGGTCACGTAAACTAGAAACAATTCAAAACATATTATATGGAACAATCCTGTGAGCAATAATTTTCGCATTGTAAATGTCTTATCATTCATGGTACCAGTCAGACTACCTAGAAGACAGAGCTTATTTCAAAACGACACTTCTTGTCTTTTTAATAGAAATTGGCACATGATTCCATTATTAGGTGGGTTTGATCGCTTGATATCTATTTCAAACGAGGAAGTTTCAACACATTTTGAATATTTGACAGCCGACCAAACATTTCAATGATCGTTTCTTTTAAAGCGCTTCCGTCGCCCAAATGCAGTAAATAACAAAGGGTACGCATCTAAGATGCTATGTCGTGTTTATTGGCAGTCGACAAAAACTTCTGCCAATAACTTGGCAATAAGGCCCACTCAAGGCCCAACAAGTCGGACAAACCTGGTTTTCGAACTCTTCTGAGATATTATTGCAATAGAATTATATACCAAATATAAATTGAATGATTGGTTAATATCTCGCTAACGGTGAAAAAAAATGCTAAAAATAGACAAACTAAGGCCCATAACTCCGGGGAAAAAGTTCGGACAAACCTGGTTTTCGAACTCGTCCGAGATATTGTTGCAAGAGACTCATATATCAAATATGGTTGTAATCAGTTAATATTTAATTGAGTTATCGCGCTAACAGGTGATAAAATTGCAAAAAAAAGTCATCAAAGATGGATAACTCTTGTCAAAAAGTTCGAACGTGACCCATTTTCTACAGGCAGTAAATAGTCATTCGGAGCAACTCACAAATGTCAAAGTTATATGGCATTCTTTATGTCCGCCCGCCGCCGCAAGCCCGCCGTCCGCCTGTCCACCCGCCCGCCCGCCAACCGTCCCTCGTCAAACCATAAGTCGAGTTTTTGAAAAACTCGACTAGTAAAGCGTGTTCTCAATTATGATCGTTTGTACTTGTTTTTAACGTAAAACGGATGAATAGTGGTATATTTATGCGATGCTTGTGCCATACGAATAAAGGTGGATGCAATTGTTTTCATTTTTCATGTTTGGTAAGCTGAAAATGAACACCCTAAATGTTGGTGTCAAATCAAAACGCACCACTCAGCTTATGAATTATCTTAATCCAGCATTACCAGTCGATCTGAAAAGATATCCAGTGCAATTCTAATCGGCGGCATCTCATATTTTGAATTTACTGCGTTAGGAAACAGTTCTCTGAGGGTGGAAACATGTTACCTCAGCACCACATCAAGATGGCGCTGAGGTGACCAATTTGTCAACCAGCTGGTGCAGCAATATTCCAGTGTATTCTCATATATATGCTAGTCTGCCATAGGGAGCCTCGCATATATATGAGAATGTACTGGCTTACAATGTCAATGTAAATATTGTTAGGACAATGTATTCTCTCATATATGCGAGGTTCGCATATATAATAGCATGCATTAGCACAGGTTTTTCGCAAAAGTTCAGGAAGTTCCAATCATGTAAGGGTTAATTAACCCTTTACTCAACAAAACGGCCAAAACCGGCCAAATAAAGCTTCAACAGCCTAAAATATCTTGGGTCTGTCTCAATAGAACCATACAAATATGGATATCATTGGAACCGGCTCCTTGACCACATTGTGATAGTTACAGTTATACCCTGTGCCAATGCATTCTCTTATATATGCGAGTCGACCATAGGTCGCTTCGCATATATAATAGAATGCATTGGCCTAAAAATAAATCTTTTTTTAACACTTTTTACTATTTTTTCTTACATTCTTTAACAATTTTATAATTTTTAATGTGTTAAGCCAATGCATTCTCTTATATATGCGAGGCGACCTATGGTCGACTCGCATATATAAGAGAATGCATTGGCACAGGGCCGTTCTGTTGGGTAAAGGGTTAATAGCTCGCAGTTCCTCACAGCTGCTACACAACGTCATCCATATTATTATATACATCTGCTCTGAATTATAGGTAATGTTTAAATTGAAACACAGATAACTCATGAGTTAGAAATGGATGACCTATTTTTAACAGGAAATACATTTCTAAAAACTGAATGAACTTTAATTTGAGTTCACTTGGAATTGAGTTGAATCCCGATGAAAGTGACTAATAATAAACACAAATATTGTGCTCCTGTACAATCACTGGTGTATTTGTACAAGTAGATTAATTTTGGTAGGAACATTTTTTATTTATTGTTTAAAGCAAGAACAGTTATTTTTTGAACCAGTGCGTTAAATTCCGCAAATTGCATATTTTCCGACAAAATAAACGGTTGCTTGCAGTAGCATATGCTCGAGCTTTTCAATATATCAACACGGATGTAGCCTTGACTATGGACCATTTAGTTTTTTTAAAACAAAATGCTGAAAAAGTTTCTATGGCTATCATTGCTGAAACAAGATACGTCTGCGCCACCTAAAACAGTCCCCAAATATACCGAGGATTAGATAAACTTACGTCTCTAATTTCTATTGGGAAGAAATCCTCCTCGACGCATGCGCCTTCATGGACCAGATTGATCGGATGATGGTGGTGTTGTAGATTTGTGCAATTTGCAGCAATTAGCATGCATCGATTACCTATATAAAATTAACGTGTGCTGATTATATTATAGAAATAAAGATGTATGAGTTTTTGAGATAATGCATTTTTTTTTGGTTTTGGATTGGGTGGGATTCGAACCTCAGCCAGTGACGGCGATCGCACCTTGCGACTCAAAGTCGACATCAATACCACACGGCCACCGAGGCGACCCAAAAAAAAGGAAGCTCAAATGGCCGCTGTATTCCGACCTCGCACTTAGAACACTATATGCACATTTTAAGGCCTCTGAGTTAGATATATGTAGATCTTGAGCACAGCTGCATGGAATATGTAATCGTCTCCGAGACATGCCGAGAGTTGCCATTTGTTCATACATGGGACCATATAACACAAAATGCGCCAATTTTAGAACTTACATGGGGTTCTGAGACAGTTCAAGAAAAAACATTGCACTCTCTGAAAAAACGCATGCAGCTTCTAAAATCGCCGCCTTGTGTGTTGCATCATTGTGCATGGTCCCAGACATGTACAACTGGCACGCTCGGTATGTCTCGGAGACAAGTATATATAACACTAGCCGATGAGCCCAACGTTGTCCGGGCTATTCAAAAACCAAATTTCAAGTCGATAGCTCCACCCGTTTCCGAGATCTGGTCTGCGCCAGCGATGATCCCGACGTTGTCCGGGCTATTCAAAAACCAAATTTCAAGTCGATAGCTCTACCCAGCCCGACGTTGTCCGGGCTATTCAAAAGCTCCATCCGTTTCCTATATCTGGTCTGCGCATGCGCGAAGCTGGCGTCGCATGGGCTCGGCGACCCGATAAAATTCGTATCCGGGGCAAGATAGATTCACATACCAAATTTCAAGTCGATAGCTCCACCCGTTTCCGAGATCTGGTCTGCGCATGCGCGAAGCTGGCGTCGCACTGGCTCGGCGACCCGATACAATTCGTATCCGGGGCAAGATACATTCACATACCAAATTTCAAGCCGATAGCTCCACCCGTTTCCGAGATCCGGTCTGCGCATGCGCGAAGCTGGCATCGCACGGGCTCGGTGACCCGATACAATTCGTATCCGGGGCAAGATACATTCACATAGCAAATTTCAAGTCGATAGCTCCACCCGTTTCCGAGATCTCGTCTGCGCATGCGCGAAGCTGGCGTCGCACGGCCTCGGCGGCCCGATAAAATTCGTATCCGGGGCAAGATACATTCACATACCAAATTTCAAGTCGATAGCTCCACCCGTTTCCGAGATCTCGTCTGCGCATGCGCTGCACGGGCGTCGCACGGGCTCGCCAATACGACAACGACCACCGCCTGGTCAAACTACACACACGTACCAAGTTTCGTCCCGATCGGTCGAGAATCGTAGATGTGTATTAATGACAGACAGACAAACAGACAGACAGACAGAGGTCTTCAAAATATATATGAGATGCAGCTATGCCAAATATCTACCATATATAGAAATATACTATTTGTTATTAAAGTAATGCGTCAATTTTATTCTGCTGAAATGCAACATCCATACATTTTCCGGATAATACAGTTCCAGTAATTTCAAACCGGTGGCCATCGTTCGTCATGAGATATTTCCTGATGAATTCGTCAGAAATTATGAAAACAATTTATGATTTATGATCTTTTCTGCAATGTTGTTATAGGGCCGAAATGCCTATGGATAACTTACCAGACATGGGTGAGTAAGTGCCCGTACAAAAGGCTGATATGTGCGTAAAGGCTATTTAATCGAGCATATATAGCAACGGAACTATCTTGGTCAACCTGGTACACATATACACATTTCAACCTATCAGCTCCCGAAATAGTATGTGTCTCTGTTGTGAGCAACATGACTAGACCTTTATCAGACAATTAAACCGAATTCTTCATATCCAATTTAAACCTCCGAGTTTAAACCTACATTAACGGTCCAGTCAAACCGGGTGGGGCGTTTATGACCGTTCAGTTGCTAGCTGATTCTCTGAGATTAACATGCAGTTAAACTACCCAATGGTTTTTGGCACGCCCTCAATTAACGGAAACAAGCGCACACTTATAGCAACCCTCGTGGGTGAAGGAATCACTTGTGGCGTGATAACACCAAGACACATCACCAGTCCATTGAACTAAGTGTGTAACAATTGTAAACCGCGGTCCAGAAAAACAAACGGATTCGTCTTCTCGGGTCTAATAACATGCCTTTTATTAGAGCCATCTTAAGTAATAGCATGGTCAATGCAAATGGTACACGATACAAATATACTTACGGTACGAATTTGTGTTATTCCCGCAAACATAGCTAGCATGACCAGATGAGGAGCTCGTGCAGTGATGGTGCTTCAAATATGCGCACGTCGTTATGTCGACGGGTGCCATCGTGCATTGCCCATTCCCGTGAAGTCCCAGGCGGAAACCGTCAACACTATGTCGGCATTCATCTTGTACTAGATGACAGTGGTTTTCTGTCAGATGAAACAAATGAAGATACATCTTCAACAGAATAGATTCTTCGAACAGCTAGAACACTTATCTATAGTGCAAGTATTGGTTTATTTTGTGGGAAAAGATACTTTAAAGATACGGGCGGTGTTGGCGGTGGGTATGCTGTTAAAATATTCAGCTCCGTCAAAAACCGCCATAAACAGAAAGAATAGTAAAATATAGACAGACCTTGTCCTTATACCAATAAGAAATATGGCATAAACAGTATGTTATTGTAACAAATTTTCCTTTGTTATGTATACAAAAGCAAAAAAACGTTACAGAACCTGGCTTTTGTTTAGATCCGGATATGGTAAACATAAAGAGCGTTATTTTGTTACTGTTTTCCTGATATGGAAATAATAAAGAGCGTTTATATAATTTTTGTGTGACTAACCAATAGAATTGCGCTGTGTTTTGTAAACAGAAGCACAACTTCTGTAACACGAGCAGGTTCTTGATTACGTACACCATCATATACTATTTACGCGCGGATTATGTTTGGCATATGAACAAAACTATATATATTTTAATATTCCTTCTGTTGATGGCGATTTGATCAAATATGAATAGTTCTGCAACGAATGCCGCCCGTGCTTTTAAAACCATTTTTGAATTATTCCTTTAAAATGACATTCCCATGGTTTTAAAAATAAATTCCATATTTTATACCAAAGGAAATAAATGTTACCTAATCTTCCATCACAATATATGTTTGTGATTTTCATAAGGATGCAGCTGTAATTTGTTTAAATATATATTTATGTTCAATACATGTCACCAAATTCTAAGATATAAATGTTCCCTGTGAAATCCAACATATAATTTAGCTATACGGTTCAGTACGGATGCCCAGTTTATTATACATGCAGACAAATTGACTGAAGCCTTTAAAAAGTGTATGGATTCTACTAACTCATTTAAAAAAAATGCCCATTGCACTTGTGGATCATTGACATTTTAAGTTTAACCAGCAATCGCAAGGGCATACATCTCGTTTTGACAGCGGGGGGGGGGGGGGGTCGGAAAAAAATTCCAAGCACGTATAATCATTTTTATGTTTTCGGGCCTCGGGGGACCCACCCACCCAATTTCTTCCGTTTCCGGTCTTTTTTTTCAGGCAATTTTGGACGCCAACCCTTTTTTTTTCCATTTCAGGAATTTTTTCCGGTCAGTTTTGGACACCCACCCCCCTTAAATTTGAGAAAATTATCAATTGACCAACCAAATAGCTGATTATCCCTGATTATCATAGTTTATTGCGCGAGATTTTAACAGAACAGTGCATAATGAAGATAACGATACTATTTGAATTTATCATATAAGTGTCATTAATCAAGAAATGTGTCAACATAATCACATTTCTAGGGATAGGCAGAGTGCCAAAGTGTTTATTAAAATATTTATTTTATTTATAATTCATTTTCATAATATATAGTCACATGATCCAGTCACATAATCACATTTGGGTATTCTACAGACTACATGGTACAACACATTTCAGATTATTTGATATTTTGATATTTGCTATGTGATATATTGCTTGAACCAAATTGTTTATCAAAACATGTGGAAATACAACTATTCATCCCAGTTCATCCCAGTTTGAAGAATAATGCTAATACCAAACATAACCATGATATACCAATGGCAGGCTGGTAGCCACTGCCTGAAGTAATAGGTTTCGTAATAATTGGGAATAACATATGGATGGATAACCCAATCTCACTTCTTTTTTGCTCACGATATCATTGACGATCAAATCTGTGTTACTGTGATTAACATTGCAAGCTGATCCACATTAACTTGGGAAACAATTTGAAATTGTTCAAGCTGGCCCGGCTGGCCTTCAATTTATATGTTAAGATTTTATGTTTTACGTTGTCAAAAGTCTATTTTATTCCATTATTTATTATATCTTTATTTCCATGTCCCATATGGTCAAGTGTGCTTTCATTTTATCGCTTAATTTTAGCTGAGTTCTGCATAGTTATTCTTATTTTGTTGTATCAGTAGATGGAACCCTGATTAAATTTTATTTTTCCAATAGCGCAGTTTCTTGTTCTATCAAGTTGAATTTGGGTTATTGTTGGCCATTGTGCAACTGATCTAACTTCTGATAACCTCTATATATAGTATAGCATTAGTATTAACTATATATGACATGTTTCTGTTCAAAACACATCAAAGTAAGACTCAATAGCAGAAATGGAAGAAAAATATTGCACATGGAAAAAACTGCTTTTCGGACCCGAGAGACACCCACCACCCTATCATACGTGCCTGGAATTTTTTTCCGACGACCCCCCCCCCCCCCCCTGGTTTTGATGAAAGTTTATCAAATATGGTGGTGCTATGATAACTATAACTTATAAGAGATCGACTTATGGTGGACACACATAGGCGTATGCATAAATAGTTTAATTAGTTTTACAGAGTCTGCACACGTGTGCATGCGTCATAAACACGAGAAAATACATTGCACAAATCGAAATTTCAGTGCATTATATTTGAAAACAAACAAAATGTTTTAAAATAGGAAAATTAACACTGAAAGTATACGCGGATGTCAATATTAGGGTGAACAAATCATGTTTAATGCAGCAAGCGATCGACGCAATCGCTGATTGGTAGAAAATATCTGCTATATAATCATTATTTGATTGATAGCTGTTGAAAGGTCCTTTAACTTGGCATGTGAATATATGCTTCGTTGCACCTGCCTTTACATGCATACTTAATTATATGGCATTGATATCGTGGTGACTGGTGTCATATCAATATACATACGGTATGTTTTCCCGTTGGAACCGCACACTTGTGCTTTGTCTTCATCACAGTACATGGCATCGCATCTAGCATATTTGTCCGGAGTTATCGCCGATTGGCCGTAGGTTATCCCTGCAGCTGCAAAAATACTCCCCATTGTTAGCTAAGAAGTATATTGTTGGCAGTGTTGGGTGTCATTATTAATTTAGTAACAAGGCCATTGAATTGAAACACCACCTGGTGTGGCCTAATGCTTATTTCTCGAGTCCCTATGTATCAACAGAAACTAAAACGATTTTGGAGAAAGGGAACATACGGTACTACACATAGGTAATTATCATTAGACCGAAACATGTATCAGACTTGATCTGGTTTTTTTATTGAACTATTAATCATGAAACAAATATGGTATTGATGTTTGAATTTGTATTTGCACATTTATACACTACATCAGTATCAATACATGATCAAATAGCCATGTAGCCTGATATAACACAATGAGCCACATATCAAAGGGACACAATTCTGGTAAAATAGGCAACTGAAACTCGAACCTCAGCTGGACCTGTACCGCGTAGTAGTGAGCTTCATACCAACACCCCTTACATCCAGGTAAGTAGAACGAACGTGTCGGTTAGCAGTAACAATGTCATAAATCGTTCCGTTGAAACAAAGGCCGTATTTTTACGATTGCTCGTGACAGAAATCTGGGTTAACGAGAGTTATGGCCCGGGGTCAATACTGTAAATAGTTTTATACCATTAAATACAAAAAGTATTTATTAATTTGTAAGGACAAACAATTTTGTGTTAAAGATCACAGTGGTTTCATAGTATAGCGAAAATTGAACCGTATTATATGTACACTAAATTCTTAATATAGAAACATTATTAACAGTTTTAAAGTTAAGTTGTATCGTCTCCCGACCATATACCATTTCGTCCGAATATAGTCACGGCGACAGCAGGGGTGACTCTTGGGCGTATGGGTGGCTTGTTTGACTCCAACTTTGGTTAAAATATTTAAACCGTTGGAAAGTTCACAAAACTGGGAGTTTGGTCTTATTCAAGGGGTGCATGCAGTTGGAAAAGTAAAGATGGACATCCCATGGGCACTCTCTATATAGCAACTTCCCTGAGTCAAATTTTTTCATTTGCGGGGAGGGGTGTCAACATCTAAATTTCATGTGCGTCCGATGTGATACGTGGATATTTATACATTAGACTGGTCGAGGGGTGAAACTCCTAATACGTGGACAAAACAGAACTCACATCTCTGCCGCCATTCACACGTTTGTCTGAATCCCTAGTTCAAATTAGTCGGAGATGCCGAAGTTTAAAAAACTAACACACCATTAATATGGAAAATTTACAATATGTGCTATTATGTTATGATTAGTGACAAATAAAATATCGCCGGTACTATGAAACGATGAGCTAACAAAATCACAATAAATTTCACAAAGATCGTCATTTATTTATTGTATATTTCCTACAGGCGACAGGACGCATATCACCATAAGGAATATTAAAATGTAGACGTATTATGTTTATGTTATGCACGTACCAATCATAAATATCGCGCTAAGGGTACGCTCATACACTCGCAAATTTACCAGGCAATCTTAAACAGGCATGTTGGTAAAGAAAGCTACAATGTGTCAGAAACCCAATGCAAAAATGCTCATACTGTACCACATCTCTACCACATAACTATAATGCGAAGTAAAAACTATATACTAGTAGCGATGATATTGGAATTCTCCTGTAAATTGCATGAAACTATCTCGTTAAGAATCAATCATACAGGGATTTCAAGGCAATGTGTAAACATGTACCGTTACATGTGGAACTACCAAAATTTTACTTCACGTGTCGTTGGCTTTGGTATACAGGCATTATAGATGCATGTTGCCCTTCATGTTCTGGCATCATAGGGTTTTCTATGATAAATTGCACGTAACAAATGCAGTGCAAACTTGTCATTGTATGAACCTACCCGAATAGCATGTTATTGTCAAGATCGTACGCTGGGTTAGTAAACATAATCCAAATTATGTTACAGTACAGTACGTAAAGAGTGTGCGACAAGCAAAACACTTAACACCGGTGAGATCCCACTATTGGGACTTTGGTTAAAACTGTCACCATGATGTTTACAACATACATGTATAGCGCTCGCTAATCCTCGCCACTCAAGATTTCGGTGTTGAGTGGGTCACAGTGAAACACTCTCCCAAAAAATCGCTACGGCGTTGTTTGTCGCACACTTTTACGTGCTGTATAAAAGAAACGCCCAGATCAAACAAGGTTGTTTTGTGTATAATATCGCAATACTATCATTATAATAAAATATTGGTATAGTCTTGAGGATATTTTCATAATTTGGGAACTTTTTATTTCTAAATGATAACCTACAACCAAGGCCAACCGTGCCTTCAAGGAGGAGGTAAATTGCAAGACTTTCAACAAAGATTTTCTCTATCCCGCGAAAATCGTGAATTGCACATATCTGCAATGCATATGAAATCTGAACAATTATTAAGAGAAGACCAAAACAACGGATTGCAATACATTTGAGAGGTAAACATAGCATGGTAATTTGTGTCCATTTTGAATACCTGGCAGAATAATTACAAACACACCAATGACCGGATATATCATTGTCTTGTATCTATAAGAGATCGCTTCATTTGTGTCATGGGGTTAAATTTGTAAGTGCATGAGATAACATCATACTCCCATATATTACATCGAATAACAAAGCAGCTACAAAGACTTCAGCCCAATGAAAACAAATATTGATATGCAGTCCGGTCCACTCAAGCAGGTAGTCCATAAACGGGCCACATAATTTAGAACTAATGGCTGCGGACACACGTACCACAGTAGCGATGGCATAGTAGGTGTGACAATTAATTATGGTGCAATTTTGGTGATAATTGGTCGTCATATTCCTGTGCCATAGCGAGACATGTCGCCCGCCGCACATTCACACAATGAGTCTTTTCCAAGCTCTATCAGCGTCGAGATCGACATCTCAATGATTTATCAAACCGAATGTCTTGTCGCTGTTGATCGTTACTCAACACGCAATGTTATATTTTTAATGCTAACACACAAGACAATTCTGGACGATCGGTCGTGCAATTTTATGTATCGTAGAGAATACAATGTGGCTAAACTTAATGAGTAGAGATCAACCTTGAGATCAACTCAATGGGTTAATTGGTCAGTCGACTCACTGTGCGAATATGCGGCGCGCGACACGACTCCCTATGGCAAATAAATTATGTTGACCAATTGTCACCAAACTCTACCATAATTAATTGTCACACCTACTATGCCATCGCTACTGTGGTACGTGTGTCCGCAGCCAATGGTCAGCTTGGAATTGGATATGGACTTATGACCTATAACGCATCTCAGCCCGTTTTTTCTTGCTCAACAGGAATGGCACGGACATTATCAAACACAGAAAATCATTCATTGGTGGATGTCTTGCTAGATGAAAATGATCTTTAGTTATGATGCCGTAAATAGAAAGACTGCACTTTGAAATACCAGGACATTTTGGTTAGAAGGATCTAAATGTTTTCCATATGCCACAGTGTTAACGTTTGACCACACCCACGCTAAATTCTCGAGTTCCGAAGTGCACGATGCATACGTTCGTGAAGACCAACCCTTTGGGCATCTGATCGCACAGAGGAGAACCTTTCCAGCCACGCCTTTTTCAAACACCAACATACGTTTTCCACACTACCCCACTTTTTGCACAGAATTTGACAGTCTGACAAAGCCAATACACAGCCACAATCTCCTGTCATTGTTTGGACACGAACGCATTTCAGACTAGGAAACGCCCACATTTTTTTACATGCTATGGATATTATATTTCTTGAATTAGTAAATTTATTTGACATATTATTCGCCAATCGCCCGCCAGAATTTTTTTAACTCGTATTCGAGATTGGGTGTAAAAACGAAAGGGACGAAATTCTACTTAATTCCTTCTAACCTTTTGGCAAACGTGAGTTTGGTCCTTTATAAAATAAAACAAGAGCATCGCTATGGCGCCCTTTAGCCATTTCGAATTGTACTACCGCAAAATAAAATAATAATTTGAGCTTACAAAGAATATATTATATACCCCTAATTCCAATGCCAAAATACAGCCAATTCTAAGTCTAAAAATGGCCGTAACTATAAATGGCCGTGAAAATAATTGGACAGAACCTATATTCGAACTTGGCCTGTAGTTTTAGCTGGAAAACACACAGACCTGCTTTGGTGCAGATAAAATAATCCAAACTGGAGTGATCGGTCGGAAATCGAAATGTCATGAAAAAGCCGAAACTCATGTGAAAATAATTGAACGGAACCCATATTCGAACTTGGCTTGTATCTTTAGCTGGGAAATACACATACCAACTTTGGCTCAGATCTTAATTAAAACTGGAGTTATCGATCGGAAACCATAAATGTTAAGACGGTCAAATTCTAAGTAGAAAAAGAGCCGTAACTCATGTACAAATAATTGGACGGAACCCATATTCGAACTTGGTCTGTATCTTTCGCTGGGAAATACACTAACCAACTTTGGTTCAGATCAAATAATCCAAACTGGAGTTATCGATCGGAAACCAAAAATGTTAACTGACGGACGGACATCTAAACGGACGGACGGCTAGACGGACAGACTGATTATATAATACCACTTTTTTTTCAAAGGGCGTATAATGAGCTCACCTATGAATAAAACGAAACATATAGGTCCCATCTCTGAAAGTTCGCCTCTGGCATATGTGTGACCCTATTCGCTGATAACAACCTGGTATCGGCTTGGTGGGTGGGGACGCGAATCTCATTCATAGTTAAATTCATAGTTTTGTGAGATTACAGCAGTACATTTGTATGTGACAATACTCGAGATCTCTTTCCACGAGTGTTGTACCTATAAACATATTCCCTCGCCCCCACTGGTGTACTTAACACTAACGAGTACCCCGTGAATCGAAATAAAATGCATATTCCATAGCACAATGACTTTGTTGCCTATACGCAGATTGAATTTTCGGAAGATCTTTCTGGAAATAATTTTATATTTGGTCAACATAGGTACAAAAGATTCAAATTATAACCTCGTTTGCTTTACTTTTATGGCATGAACAAAAATAAAAAGATCACTATTTTCAAGAACCAAGAACTTCTGTACAAAAAAAATTCAAAAGCGCTTTCATATATCCATGATATAATTTCTGAAAATCCAACATATCCTTGTGCAAAAAGGTTGATATTGGATCTAAATATTCACATATTATATTGGACTTATTTGATTTTGGAAATAAGCCCATAGTGGACCTATATCAGTTATTCCGGTTTTAGGCGCGGGCCACAATGAAAACACATCATAAAGTGCGTACATCTCGTGAGCCGATTTAGTATAGGTTCATATATAGCGCTTATTTGTGTTTTTGAAATAAGTTCAATGTCAGCTTATTTTCATGAGAGCAGGCTGATTTTGGTATATATGTGATTAATATTTAAGAATCGTCAATAATTTTATCCTTTTACTTCCAGTGTCTTCATTTCTCAAACAAATCGAACAGTTTCACATGTTCAGCTTATGCCACCGTGATAACGTATTTGACTATCGTGAGATGGAACTTAATTGTTTCTTGATTCAATAAATCCAGCCTGTTCTCCGGAAATCATCACGTTATCGGCTTATAATAGGATTCGTTTTAGATCCACAATCGGCTTTGAATCGCCTCAGTTTGATTCCACAACGAACTGAAAATGAGAATGTTTCAGTCACATCAACGATTCATAATAACTTAGCATAAGTTCATTCATTACGTGCGGACAATAACACGAATAAACCAACTCACGGCTTACCAGATGTACGCTCTTCGAAAATGTGTTTTCACTGTGGCCCGCGCCATAGAACAGACTAACGGATATGCCCACTATCGGCTTATTTCAGAATCAAATAATCCAATATCAACCTTTGTTAATGTTATTTGTCGATTGTGAACCTATTTGCCGAGGATATGTTGATAAATTGCATACAAACATTACTCATTTGTTATGGTCAGGCACTTCCAGGCCATAGATATGCTTTATTTTTCTGAAGCACGAACGGGACCATTGTGGTATCTGCAGTGTGACTCATTGGCCAGTTAATTATTCCTTAGTTGCAACATATCAGCATACACATAGACTTACCACAATCCCGGATATATCAACTGTTATTGAACTATGGTGTGGCCGATTTCAGACTGCACTCGACTGCTGCTTCTGGTCGTTTTCCTGAAGGAACTGGGATTTATAACTTCCTGAACATAAATTACTTTCAATTCAGTTTGCCAAACGGAGATAATAGCCTGATAAGTAAACACACTGTTCCTGGATTTGATAAATACTACCCACCGGTGTTCACTAAAGCGACTTCAACTGGACCAGACACGATCGTTGGTTGAAAGTTATTATTGACGGATTATTAGCTCCCACTATAATACATTCATTAACCCTTTACCCAACAGAATGGCCCTGTGCCAATGCATTCTCTTATATATGCGAGTCGAACATAGGTCGCCTCGCATATATAAGAGAATGCATTGGCTTAACACATTAAAAATTATAAAATTGTTAAAGAATGTAAGAAAAAATGGTAAAAAGTGTTTAAAAAAGATTTTTTTTAGGCCAATGCATTCTCTTATATATGCGAGGCGACCTATGGTCGACTCGCATATATAAGAGAATGCATTGGCACAGGGCATAACTGTAACTATCACAATGTGGTCAAGGAGCCGGTTCCAATGATATCCATATTTGTATGGTTCTATTGAGACAGACCGAAGATATTTTAGGCTGTTGAAGCTTTATTTGGCCGGTTTGTTGGGTAAAGGGTTAAGGTGGAGCTCCAGTGAAAGACAATATCGCATTCTTGGACATGTGGGGTGTAACGCCTTTGGGTCTCAAACTGCATCCTCTCCCCCGAATACATTGTCAACTCTGAGAAACTTAATTTGTATTACCTTTTTCAAATAATTCCTCCAACTATATATCAGAAGCACATATTATTACTATGCTAACGGCTTAGACTAAAAGTCGTATATGCACTCTTGTTGAACATGTATTTCACACATATGTTAACACAGAATACACAATAACACCATTTCAGTGATTCCAAATGTCTTAGCCAACAACATGGATATGGTGGCAACTACCATTATGCAGGATATGGAGATCACTCATCGGATGGTCTGAAAAAAACAAAACAACATAAGGGTATGATTACTGGAAGAATATATACTGAATAATATAGTAAGGATGACGCCAAAATGATAAATCGACATTAAACTATTAATTACTCGTAATGATTACGTAGATAAACACCACGTATGTATGTACAAATCTTCTTCTTTTTTGTAATTATCTGGTTATTTGTTGATTCGGGTTGACGTCGCCCAGCAGCTACGCGTAGGCATATCACGACTAAGAGTAGAAACATAGTGATAAACATTATTGTAGCGAAGTAACTTATATAAAGCGGACAGGGTATGAGAATAAAACTATCAGCTACATTTATGTTCAATTAAAAGAACACAAGAGAATGATTCTGAATATTTATATTCAAGAACTGACTAGTGTGCAAACAATATAAACGCATAAAATTAGCATGAAAATACAGGTAGTATTTTATGAATCTTGCGTGAGCCTTTATCAATGCATAAAGTTGACGGTCGGTGGGTGACAGAGAATGTCGCCCAAACGGAAGCTACAACCCACACATTATGTTCTGCGTCGTTCAAACTCGTAAAGTTTTCTCCCAGAATTGAGTTGAACTTTTCTATCTTTTCTAACTCGAATATCAAACTCTGTTTCTGAGAATCAAAATGTTTGGACAGATTTTTGCCGATTGTTTTCGAGCAGCAGCCTGAACTCGAGTAGATACTGTATGAGCAACTTGAGTACCTGTATATGGTTGATAAAGGTTCTGGAAAAGAAACAACATCGGTCTCTTTCACTCGCGTTGATAGTGATACACTGACTACACGGTTTTGAATCTCCATCTGAGAGTTTGTACCAACATTTCACTGCGGACACAACGCAGAAATTGTGCTATGTCCAGCTGACGGTCGAGGTCAAGCAGTCTTCTGAGCGTCAGGATATGAATGTTGTTTCTCATGTTTTCTGTTATGTACTTTCAATTCGTAGTCCCAAAATGGGACATGAACGATTCATTGCTAATTGCGCACGGACACAGTTTGAACAATTGTTTGGTTGTGAGTAATTCGTGAGCTCGTGACCTGGTACAGAAAAGCGTGCACATGTAATGTCTTTTTTGCTGCAATTATCTTGGCCATGACCATACTTTTGACAGTTAAAACACCGCAAAGGGGGATGGTACAAATGTTGTCGGTGGTAATTTCGGGTATCCATCCTTCAACTCCGGTGGGTGTTGAGACCGATTGAAGGTGAGAACTGTCCAATCGTTGTTTATTGACATCATTCGATGTATATTTGTGACCCCACGTGGAGTGAGCTCGGGCAATACCTCAGACCCAGACAGCCCTGCTGCTATTCATGGTCAAGGTATGATGAGTAACCCACACATATGTTTGGACCAGAAAAGTTGAGAAATATTTTAACATTTATTCGGGAGAGCCACTTACTGGACAAGTCCCGATTGGTTTGACAATTAGCTTCAATTGTACAGCTATACTATGTCCAGTCTGGAGTAAACTACATACCCCCATATAAAAAATAGTGGGTCTGACGACCTTTCGTTCAGTTTTCATTTCCCAAACCCGGGATTCCTTGTAATTACCGCCAATCAAAACTTAGCTCCAAGAAATGTGTGCCCCAATACAAAACTAGTAACATGTCACGTGCTCTCGGTGTGGAAATTCCGAAGGTGTGGCTAAATGTTGTTAAAATAGTATCCATGACGTCATGTTATACCGGAAGAGAAATTCACAAATCGACAAATAAAGTAGATTGTTGACGAGCGGTCGAAAGTTTAAAATCAAGAATCACCGGAATTTGGATTGCAGGCAACTGTAATTAGGGTACAACTGGCCAATCTTTGGAGCTAATAATACGGCGGTGTAAGGTCGGGAGGGTTTCGGTGGGATTGATGGTAGAATTGTGTTGCTCTTAGCTCGTTTTGGCTGCGGTCGTACTACTGTACTGGGAACTGATATATCGTTTTGTTATGTCATTTAACTTGTTTTTTAGTTCTGTAGTTGATTTAGCAGATAGTCCCGACATTCATGTATTTTTGATTCGTGGCCGTTGATTTGTGTTATTTTTTGACAACATGGGCGACAAATCGCCTGGCCAATCTAAAAACTAATTCGTTCTGAGTCCAAGAGATCCACATAAATTGACATTTTTTTATAATTTCAAGAAGATCTGTCTTAGTTATTGTACATATTATTTTGGATCCCGGAAGCTAGCTGTTTCCCTTTATTGTCAGTAAAACAACCGCCGAACGAAAAGTCACAAACTCTGCAGCTATTAATTCCGTTTCTTAGAATCGGCTTCACAGGGTTGAAGCGGCCATGACGGCACTGGCACGTGACCATGTTTACGCCTGTCAATCACAACTAATTTCAGATTTATATTTAGTGCGGTGTGACGTAATTTGGGGGAAGCCCACAACCGTTCAGAAATGAAAAGTTGATGGGAATGCAATAGACTCAGTATCAGTATGAATCTGAGTGTATGTTTACATAGACTGTACTATGTCGTGTCTAATCAGTAACAAACCAAAACTTCTTGACATTGGGATCAGCATTATAAACCAAGTACTGAGTATATATACCTCAGCAACGTTGTTATTCTTACGTCCAATGCGTTCGTTGGTTTTAGTTTGAGCTGTCATATGAAAAGCAAATAACGACAACTAGCCAGCGCCGCCTCGGTCTACCATTCAGATTATGGTCCGCCCAAAATCTGGCAAATGACTCAATCGGTGAATCGGTTTAGTGACTGTATACAACAGACTCATTGTACCTCCTACAGTAAGATAGGCGTGAACAGTACTATATTAAAACATTCGAATGTCCTCTATCATCATCAAGACGAAATTCTAAGAAACATTAGACGACAGAATCATGATTTCACAGAAATCAAAACTGCAATTGTGGAATAATAATAGACCACATAACATATATTTAATCTGAAACACTGTGCAGAGACGCGACTTGTTGATTTATTGAGCCGGATCAACCTGTCCACCAGTCTTGAAGAGACATAAGTGGACCTTGGGGTAAGCAGCATCCGCATGTCGATTCCTAACGTGATACGGCCACCCCAAATACCACCAGGACACCAACACCACACCTCATGGGATGCACAATGGCAAACAGGGAGATTCTTCTTAGGCCTATTATACCCCCGGGCCGCACTGGGTTTATCCCACTGGACAGACGGTCAAAGAGGGTTGCGAGGTGAGGGAAACACATACTCTGCATCATCATTTCAAGATGGAGGCACAGTTGACATTCATTGGAGTAACTATGATGGTCAGATCCGCAGATGTGTTGGTAATGAAGACCGGCACAGGTTGTGTTCAAATGATTCGGGTTTTCAACTGCTACGTCCGAGAAATCATGGAGGTATTGGTCGCACTCTGGCTGCAAAAGACAAACATGAACATCGTTACAAAAATGGTGTGTTGTCGACGTTGCACATTTCCGCATCAGTTTGGCCCCATAATTTAAACTAAAGAAGAACTCCAGTGTGTATTGATTCTGTTAAAATTTACCATTCCCTAGCGAAAAAATGTTTGAAGCTATTCGTTGGAAATGTTTGGGCTGTTTTTGGCACAGTGTTGGAATACGTTAGACATATGGGTAGTTTGAGACTAATGTACAGGTCACGTAAATACAAACACTTGAAAACATATCATATGGAACTATCCTGTGAGCAATAATTTTTGCATCGCAAATGATGTCATATTAATCATGGTACCGCACAGTGAGACCACCATAATGACAAGGCTTATTTCAAAACGACACTCCTGCTTTTTTTAATAGCAATTGATTTTACACCATAAAAGCCAATCGGTACGTTTTGTTCATGGTCCCATTATTAGGTGGATTTGATCGCCAGATATCAGCTTTCAAACGAGGAAGTTTCAACACATTTGAATATTTGACAGCCCATAAAGCGTTCCAATGGGGTAGATAATAAGGAACGTTCTCAACTATAATCTTTGGTGCTTGTTATTAAATTAAAACGGATGAATAGTGTATATTTCCACGAATAGTGTATAGTGTATATTTCCACGAATAGTGTATATTCGTACGAATAATGGTGGGTGAAAGTATTTTCATTTTTCATTTGTTTGGTAAGCTGAAAATTAACACCCTAAATCGGACAGGGCACCTTTAAACTTGTAGTGTTTTCGAGCAGAAAGCTTTTGTCAATTCTGATGAAAACAACACAACTCAACATATGAATTATCTCAATCCAGCATTACAAGCGGATCTGAAAGATGTCCACTGCAAGTCTTATCGATAGCATCTCATATTTTGAACTTTCTGCCGTAGGAACCAAAGTGCTATGAGGGTGGACAAATTGTCACCTCAGCGGCACATCAAGAGGTGACCAATTTGTCCACCATTTTCAACCGCGCTGGTGTAGAATTAAATATCCCGTGCCAGTGCATTCTCTTATATATGGAGTCTCCCATAGGGAGCCTCGCATATATCAGAGAATGTAAGGCCCACAAGGTCAAGGTTAATATTGTTAGGCCAATGCATTATCTTATATATGCGAGGCTCCCAAAGAGAATGCATTGGCACAAGGTTTTCGCAAAAGTTCAGGAAGCTCCAATCATGAAAGGATTAATAAATAACTGCAACATGACGTCATAACTGATGAGTTTGAAATGGTGACATGTTTTAGCAGGAACTACATTTCTAAAAGCTGTATGAGTTGAGTTGAATCCTGCTGATAATGACAGAAAAAATAATATTGTTCTCCTGTACAATCACTGGTCATAGTGTATTAGTTAACCCTTTACCCAACAAACCGGCCAAAACCGGCCAAATAAAGCTTCAACAGCCTAAAATATCTTCGGTCTGTCTCAATAGAACCATACAAATATGGATATCATTGGAACCGGCTCCTTGACCACATTGTGATAGTTACAGTTATGCCCTGTGCCAATGCATTCTCTTATATATGCGAGTCGACCATAGGTCGCCTCGCATATATAAGAGAATGCATTGGCCTAAACAAAATATTTGTTTAACACTTTTTACCAATTTTTCTTACATTCTTTAACAATTTTATAATTTTTAATGTGTTAAGCCAATGCATTCTCTTATATATGCGAGGCGACCTATGGTCGACTCGCATATATAAGAGAATGCATTGGCACAGGGCCGTTCTGTTGGGTAAAGGGTTAAAGTAGATTCATTTTGGAAGGAAACTTTTTTTATTCTTGAAAACAAGGAAGAGTTATTTTCGAACTGTTTTAAATTCCGCAAACGGTATCATGTCCGACAAAATACGCGAATGCTTACACTAGTTAATTGCTCGAGCTTTTCAATATATCAACACCGCTGTAGCCTTGACTATATATGGACAATTTAGTTTTTGAAAAACAAAATGCTGAACAATTTTCCATAGCTACCAAGACTGAAACAAGACACGTATGCGCCACCTGAAACAGTCACCAGATATATTCCGAGGATTAGATCAACTTACGTCTCTAATTTCGAGTGGGACGAAATCCTCCTCGACGCATGCGCCTTCATGGACCAGCTTTATCGGATGACGGTGGTGTTGTAGATTGGTGCAATTTGCGGCACTTAGCATGCATAGGTTACCTGTATGGATATAACGTGTGATGGAATATTATATAATAGAAATAAAGATGCACGGGTTTTTGAGATAGTGCATTTTTTTGGTTTTGGATTTGGTGGGATTCGAACCCCTGCCACTGAAGGCGAGCGCACCTTGCTACTCAAAGTCGACGTCAATACCACACGGAGACTGAGGAGATCCCTAAAATGAAGATCAAACGCACTTCGTCCATTGAACTTATTGTGTAACAATATAGAGACACTACTTCTAAACCATGGCCTGGCTGGACCAGGATTTAACGAGATATGACGAGTGCGTCACTTAGACATGCGGTTTCGGGTTTAAACTAAGGTGTTAGCTGAAAACGGTATTTTAAACATGGTTGGTTACATTGGGGTGTATTGCTTCACCATCACTAGCCATATATTTCTTTCTTCCTAAGATAAGATTATGTCTTAAACTAGTGCAAGCATTGGGCATGATACACTCTCTCAGTCAATGTATGCAGTTTGTCACACTTCTCCCAGAACAACACACCTGGTTTTCAAGACAAAAACAATTTATCTGCCAGAGTTAGTAAGCCAGTGAGAATACTAATACCAGATTTAAGTTTTTGGGATCTTTGTAAGAATTCAAGTAAAACTCAATTTAATTAATAGTTTTTGTTTCTGCCCAATATCTAACTTTTTTATTATTTCCTTCCAATTTCAACAATAACGGTTCAGAAATGATGTGGAGTTTACTATGATTATACAGTTAAGTGACAATTACATAATTCGAATTTCCAGTTGTGAGGAACAGCGATTTCTGTCAGGATGGAACAATTAGTCATTTTAACGCACGGATGGCCTTGGATTTAGGTTTTAATTTAGAAATAAAAGTTTCCAAATTATGAATTTCCTCAATATTTATACTAAAAGTATAGTATAAGGATAGTATGTATGCAATATTATCCACAAAACACACTTTTTGTGAGCTGAGTATTTGTTTATATACAGCCCGTAAATAATGTGTGATAAGCAAAACACTCAAAACCGGTGGTGTTTTTTTTTTTTGGAGAGTGATTCACGGTGACCCATTCAGCACCGAACACTTGAGTGGCGAGGATTTGCGCGCGCTATATCGATATATGTTGTAAACTATACGATGGCAATATTAACGAAAGTTCACTTTCTGGAGTCTCCCCGATGTTGTATCGCGCATCGCACACCTTTACGTAATTGGCAAAAACATGCTATTTATGATTGGTATAAGAACAAAATCTGTCTATAGTTTAATATTCTTTCTGTGTGTGTCGGTTTTAATATGGCTGTGACTATTTTAACAGAAATACTCATCGCGAAGGCCATCCGCGGCTTTTATTATAGTGCTATCTTAAGTTCGTAATAGCATGGTCAATTAAAATGGCACACGATACAGATATACTTACGGTACGACGTGGTGTTATTCCCACAAACATAACTAAGATGACCAGACGAGGAGCTCGAGCAGTGATGGTGCTTCAAATATGAGCACGTCGTGAAGTCGACCGGTGCTATCGTACATGGCCCGTGCGCGTGAAGTGACAGATGGAAACCATCAATACTATATCCGCAGGCATCTCTCTGTAGTTGGCAGTGGTTTTCTGTTATTTGGAAAAACATGAAGATAATCTTCAACATTATAGATTCATCGAACAGCTAGAGCACTTATCTAGTGCAAGTATTGGTTTATTTTTGTTTATTTTGTTGGAAAGGATACTTTAAAACCAAGTCTGAACACTGAAAATGACATTCCCTGGATTTAAAAATAAATTCCATGTTATATGCCAATGTGAATAAATCTTACCTAATAAATCAGTAAGTGTACTAGATAACAATATAAGTTTGTGATTTTCATAAGGATGCAGCTGTAATTTTTTTTTAATATATATTTATTTTCAATAACACGTCACCAAATTATGAGATATGAATGTTCCCTATTGAAATCCAAAAGTTATTTAGCTACCATTCAGTACGGGTGCACAGTTTACTATACAAGCAGACAAGTTGACCCAAGCCTTTCAAATTTCCAATTATTGGGAACTGAAATTCCCGTGAGGTTGGAATAACTGGCCATCCCCGGTTAAGTGGTCCTGCTAATGTGCTATGGTGCTGAGGGTCCTGCTAAATGGTTATGGTGCTTTTGTGGAAAATTAACTGATGCCGTTAAGAAAAAGTACCATTTTTTTTCTTCTAAAGTAGTCATTTTCACGGTGTTTGATTAATCCGAGCGATTTCAGAAGAAAAAAAACATTGTCTATATGAAGCATTCAAGAACATAAATCTGTTTTGAAACAAAATAAATAATGGCTGCGCTGGTGTTTGCAGAACGATATGAACAGTCACCTTGATCATAGTCGATTTGCAACAACTAATACAACCAGTATTAAACTATTACGCAATATATATGTTTTTGAATGTTTCCTGGCTATGTTCAGATTATCCGAATACAGCGAAAATGAAAACTAACGGTACTTTTTCTTAACAGCACCAGTTTGCCATAACAGCATCGTAGCAATTCAGCAGGACCCATCAGCGTCATAGCACATTAACAGGACCACTTGACCAGGGGGTGGTTGGCATATGAACGAGTTAGAACACTCAAGTGTATGTCTAGCTATTTGCTACAAATGTTAAGCTATAACAAGCCTGTGATTCTACTAACTCATATAACAAAATGTCACATATGGTGGTGCTGTGATAACTATAACGTATAAGAGATCGACTTATGGTGGACACATGTCCATGTAGCAATTTCAACTATTTAACCATTCCTGGCAATGGAGGTTTCCACACATATGCGAATGCATAAATAGTTTAATTTGTTTTACAGAGTCTGCACACATGTGCATGCGTCATAAACACGAGAACATACATTGCACAAATCGAATTTCAGTGCATTATGTTTTGAAAACAAACAAAATGTTTGAAAATAGGCAATTAACACGGAAAGTATGCGCGGATGTCAATATTAGGGTGAACAAATCATGTTTAATGCAGCAAGCGACCGACGCAATCGCTGATTGGTAGAAAATATCTGCTATATAATAATTATTTGATTGACAGCTGTTGAAAGGTCCATTGACTGGGCATGTGAATATATGCTTCGTTGCACCTGCCTTTACATGCATACTTAATTATATGGCATTGATATCGTGGTGACTGGTGTCATATCAATATACATACGGTATGTTTTCCCGTTGGTACCGCACACTTTTGCGTCGTCTTCATCACAGTACATGGCATAGCATCTAGCATATTTGTCCGGAGTTATCGCCGATTGGCCGTAGGTTATCCCTGCAGCTGCAAAGATACTCCCCATTGTTAGCTCAGAAGTATATTGTTAGCAGTGTTGGATGTCAGTATTAATTTTGTAACAAGGCCATTGAATTGAAACACCACCTGCTGTGGCCTAATGCGTATTTCTCCCTATGTATCAACATAATTATACTAAAACGATTTTGGAGAAATGGAACATACGGTATTACACATAGGTAAATTACCGTAATTATCAACTACAACTTTGGTTAACATATTTCAACAGTTGGAAAGTTCGCAAAGCTTGGTGGATGTCTAACTCAAACTTTTGTTAAAATATTTCAACAGTTGGAAAGTTCAAGGGGTGCAGTTGGAAAAGTAAAGATGGACATCCCATGGGCACTCTCTATATAGCAACGTCCCTGAGTCAAAATATGTTGTTACTTTTTCATTTGAGGGGGGATGTCCACATCTAAATTTCACGTGCATCCGATGTGATACGTGGATTATTTTTACCTTAGACTGGAAAAAAAGGACTCACCCTCTGCCACTATTCACCCGTCATCACTGGTCTGAATCCCTAGTTCAAATTAGTTGGACATGCCGAAGTTTAAATTACTAACACACCATTAATATGGGAAAGTTACAATACGTGCTATCATTTTATGGTTAGTGACAAAGAAAATATCGCCCGTACTGTGAAACGATTAGCTAACAAAATCGCAATAAATTTCACAAAGATCGTTATTTATTTATTGTACATTTCCTACAGGCGACAGGACGCCTCTGAAGATAATGAATATTAAAATGTAGACATAATATGTTGTTATACATGTACCAATCATAAATATCGCGCTAAGGGTACGGTCATACACTCGCAAATTTGCCAGGCAATCTTGTGCAGGCATGTTGGTAAAGAAAGCTACAATGTGTCAGAAACCCAATGCATAAATGCTTAAACAATGCATCTGTACCCAGCTAATTATATTGCGAAGTAAAAACTATGTAGTCCCAATAGTAGCAATGCTATTGAAATTCTCCTATAAATTGCATGAATTTATCTCGTTAAGAATAAAGAATACAGGTGTTTTAAGTCAATGTGTTAACATGCACCATTACATGTAGAACTACCGAAATTTTAATTCACGTGTCGTTGGCTTTGTTACATATGGATTATATATTTGCATGTTGTCGTTCATATTTTGGCACCATAAGGTTTTCTATGATAAAATGCATGCAAAAAAGGCCGTGCAAACTTGTCAGTGTATGGACCATAATAGCATGTTATTGTCAAGATCGTACGCAGGGATAGTAAACATGATCCAAATTATGTTACAGTACAGTACGTAAAGAGTGTGCGATAAGCAAAATACTCGCCACCGGGGAGATCCCACTGTTTAACTTTGGTTAAAACTGCCACCATGTTGTTTACAACATACCGGTACAGCGCTAGCTAATCCTCGCCACTCAAGATTTCGGTTTTAAATGGGTCACAATGAATCACTCTCACAAAAACAAATCACCCTGAAAGTTTTACTTGACCTGCTTATATAAACAAACGCTCGGATCACACAGGCTGTGTTTCGCATGCATACTATCATTATACTATTAGTATTTATATTCTTGAGGATATTTTTATAATTTGGTAACTTTAATTTATAAAAGATAACCTAAAACCAAGACCAGTCGTGCCTTATGAGCATGTAAAATTGTAAGCCTTTCAACAAAGATTTTCTCGATTCCGCTAAAATCGTGAATTGCACATATCTGCAATATATATATAATCTAAATAATTATTAAGAGAAGACCAAAAACAACGGATTTTAATATATTTTAGAGGTAAACATATAGCATGGTAATTTGTGTTCATTTTGGGTACCTGGCAGAATAATTACAAACAATCCAATGACCGGATAGATCATTGTCTTGTATCTATAAGAGATCGATTACTGTGTGTCATGGCTTTCAGTTAAATTTGTATTTGCATGATCTAACATCATACCCCATATGTTACAACGAAGAATAAAGCAGCCACAAAGACTTCAGCCCAATGAAAACAAATATTGATATGAAGTCTGGTCCACTCCAGCAGGTAGTCCAACACGGGCCACAGAATTTAGAAATAATAGTCAGCTTGGAAATGGACATGGACTTATAAGCTATAACGCATCTCCGCCCAAGTTTTCTTGCTCAACATGTATGGCACAAACATCCTCAAAGTCAGAAAATCAGTCATTGGTGGATGTCTTTCTAGAGGAAAATAATCTTGCTCTTTCCATCAATGTATCACATTATTATAATCAATAAATTTGAAAAATGATCAAGGAAATATGGGTTGATACAAAAATCGGACTTGGCACTGAAAGGGTTAAACATGTAGTCCGGGAGCTAATAGGGGTACCCTTGCACCCCCCCCCCCCTGGGACTTAACTTCACCCACTCATTTTGTTCCTTATTATGTCCTTCAACTTTTAAGCAATGTTAACAAGAAAGAAAAGTGGCCGTGTAGACTCCAGACAAAATGGCGTCCATCATGGCCGCCGTTTTTCAGCCCAGACCCTAAGTCAGTTTATGCAAATTCTAGCGGGAAAATCTTGTAAAATGTATACAAATGTATATATTTTCGTGAAGCTGAGACATAATGACACATTTTTGAGCCAAAATTTAAACTCACCATCCAAGATGGTCGCCACAATGGCCACCGGAAGTTGAAAATATAACATTTTTTCACAAATGTCTTCTAGATCAATTTATGCTGCTTGGAACTGGTTGAGTAATGCAACTTTATTTTGTGTTTTCTATATTAACTGATCATTGGAGCAACGAAATATGCAATTATTGGGGTCCTAACCACTTCCGATCCCTCAAAAATTCGATTTTACAGAATGCGGTATAAAAGTTCACAAAAAATCACAATTGGGATTCTAGTTATATTTCAACAAGAAATGAACAGAACTTTGTAATGTAAGTGAGGCATATCATTAACTATTAATATTCCAAATCACTGGAACCAAAATTCTTACTTTGGCTCAAAATGGCTGCCAATATGGCCGCCAAAATATGGAAAATGGTAAATATTACACCAGCGTGTCCTGCAATCGCTTACAAGTTGTGGTTGATGTATCAAATTGGCTATTCTGCATTCTATACATTGAATACTAACATGTCTGATGCACCATGGTTAATTGTTCTATTGTCACCCCTGACATCGTCAAAAATATTGGACTTTTCTCTCAAAAACTTGACATAAATATGGGCAAAAATTCACTTTTCAGGTTTGGACCATTTTTTCAGGTAAAATATAACTATCTTTGGATTGAAAGGTCTTTATTGTTTTGGTCTATTTTAAATGTATCACACTACAGTGTTTATATACTGAATTGCTCAAGATGGCTTCCAAATGGCAACTAAATTTGTAGAATGTTAATTTTTTACATATATCCCGAACATTCTCTGAATTATCCGAAAAGGTAGCATATTGTGACTCACTTGGTTATTATACATGTTATTTAATTAACAGACAACTACATGTTCTATTCTGGTTGTCTCAGTTCCTTTTGGAGCATGACAAATTCATTTTAAAGTATGCAATTTTGCTGAGAACCTATTTTGTAATTTTGGCCACATTTATTGAAAGGAAATGGGCAGAACTTTGATACAGAACTGAGATGGATCATAATCTTTGGCTATTCTGGTCCATTATGATAAAAAAAAATGTCAACATGATACAGCGTGGATGCCAAGATCATAGCCAGGGAGTTACTCTATGATCATATGTGAGGTGAATAGGTATACAGGGAGTTATTGTATGTCATGACTGATGTGAGTAGGTATACAATGAGTGACTATATGGCTATTAGTGGGTTGTCCATGGTAAGATGCATCTAGGTATACAGGGAGAGGTCATGGTCAGGTGTGAGGTCAATCGGTATGCATGGAGTGACTCTATGGTGTATGATTGTGTATATTCAATACGGGTGCAACCGGTGTACCTGTATGGTCATTGGTGTGGTGTATGGATATAGCTACATGGTCATCTATGTGTTGATTATGTATATATGGAGTGACTGTAAGGTCCTGGGAGGTATGTGCATGTGTTGTCTGTATGATCATGGATGGGGTGTGTTGATAAATAGGGAGTGATTTTATGGTTACGGGTAATGTGTACAGGTATACATGGAGTAACTGTACGGTCATGATTGAATATGAATACCTGGAGTAAGCTGGGTGGACATTATCGAGGGTGTGGTTATATAGGGAGTGTCCGTGTGGTAATGGTGGGATGTATATTTATACATCTCGTGGATGTATTATCATCTGTGGGTGTATAAGGCTTAGCTGTATTATCATGGATGGCGTGTATGATTATGCAGTGAATTGCTGAATTGTCATGTGTGAGGTGTATATGCAAGTATGGAGTGTTTGAGTGGTCATGTGTGCGGTTTTTTGGTATATCTGGAAGGGCTGAATGGCCATTAGTGAGGTTTACATGTATACCTGGAGTAAATCTATAGTCTAGGGTGAGCTGCATATGTATATCGAGTGGTTATATGACTATGTGTGTCAAATAGGTATACAAGTAGTGACTGTATGGTTAATAGTGAGATGAGAACATGTAGGTATACAAGACAGTAGTGACCGTGTGGTCACAAATGCAATGAACATCTATACAGGGGGTGACTAAATGGTCATGTGTCATGCGTATGAGTATACCTGGTGCTCCTGTTTGGTGACTCGTGGCGGTATGGTCATGTGTAGGTTATACCAGTATAACACGTGTTGCTTTATTGTCATGGGCGAGGGATATGTGTATATAGCGAGTGGCTATATGGCCATGGATGAGGTGCACATGCATACATGGAGTGACTATAGTGACATGGGTGGGGTGTATTAGTATATCTTGAGTGGCTATTCGGCTATGTTGTGACAAATAGGGATACAAGGAGTGACATGGCCAATGTTGAGGCGAATATGTATACAAGGATTGACCATGATCATGTATGAATGTTTTGAATAGGTACACACGGGGTGACTATATGGCCATAGGTCAGATGAAAGAGTATACCAGGTGACATGGGTGAGGGTATGAGTATGAAGTGAGTGGCTATATGGCCATTGGTGAGGTGCATATGTATACCGGAATGACTTTATGGCCATTGTTGTAGTGTTGATGTTGATATTGATTGTCTATTTGACCATGCGTTTGGATAATAGGTATACAGGGGGTGACCTTATGTCCAATGGTGAGATGAATGGGTATACAGGGAGTGACTATATGGTTATGGGTCATGTTTAGGAGTATACCCGGTGTGCCTGCATTGTGACGCATGGCTGTATGGTCATCCATGGTCATGGATCAGGTGTACATGTATACAGTGGGTCACTATATTGTTATGTCTGTGGTGTTTATGTATATATGTAATGACTGTGTGCTAATGGGTGGCTATCGCTTTCCACGCTTAACACCCCCCATCTACATAAACATCATCAAGATGGAGAACTCTCTGACATGATCTCTTTATTGATTAACATACCCTTGAGTTATTGTAGAAAGCGATAGCCACCCAAGATACAACCCACCCATTACCACCAAGATATAACCCACCCATTACCCAAGTCACTCCATATGTACATAAACACCACACAAATGACAACATAGTAACCCACTTTATACACGTACACCTGATCATGCAGCCATACTTGGTTATACCCGTACATACCACAAATGAGGCTACAGCCACGAGTCACCATGCATGAACACCAGGTATACACCTACACCCGACGCATGACAAAAAGTCACTCTATGTATACATATTCACTACATTCACGATCATACAGTCACTCATTGTATACATATTCACCTCACCATGGACCATACAGCCGCTACATGTATACCTATTCGCCATACACATGACCATAGAGTCAATCCAGGTAAACATATTAATCTCAGTTCCGTCTCAAAGTTCTGCTCATTTCCTTTCAATAATATGGCCAGAATCACAAAAGAGGTTCTCCGCAAAATTCCATACTGCAACTTTAAAATGAATTGTCATGCCCCATACGGAACTGGAACAAATATAATAGAACGTATTTGTCAGTTAATTAACTAATACGTAAAATAACCAAGTGAGTCACAATTTGCTATCTTTTTCGGATAACGCAGAGAATAATGTTCGGGATATGTTAACTTTTAACTTTTTACAAATTTGGTTGCATTTTGGAAGCCATCTTGAGCATTTCAGTCTTTAAACATCACAGTGTGACACACTTAAGATAGACCAAAACAATAAACACCTTTGATACCAAAGATAGTTGCAGTTTACTTAAACAAATGGTCAAACCCTGAAAAGTGAATTTTTGCCAATATGTTTGTCAAGTTTGTGAGAGAAAAATCCCATATTTCTGGTGATGTCAGTGGTGACAATAGTAAAAATGATCCATGGTGCATTAGACATGTTAGTATGCAATGTATAGAATACAGATTAGCCAATTGTATACATCAACCACAACTTGTAAGCGATTGCAGGACACGCTGGTGTAATATTTACCATTTTCCATATTTTGGCGGTCATATTGGCAGCCATTTTGAGCCAAAGTAAGAATTTTGGTCCCAGTGATTTGGAACATTAATAGTTAATGATATGCCTCACTTACATTACAAAGTTCTGTTCATTTCTTGTTGAAATATGACTAGAATCCCAATTGTTATTTTTTGTGAAATTTTATACCGCATTCTGTAAAATCGAATTTTTGAGGGATCGGAAGTGGTTAGGACCCCAATAATTGCATATTTCGTTGCTCCAATGATCAGTTAATATAGAAAACACAAAATAAAGTTGCATTACTCAACCAGTTCCAAACAGCATGAATTGATCTAGAAGATATTTGTGAAAAAAAATTATATTATCAACTTCCGGTGGCCATTTTGGCGGCCATCTTGGATGGTGAGTTTCAATTTTGGCTCAAAAATGTGTCATTATGTCTCAGCTTCACGAAAATATATACATTTGTATACATTTTACAAGATTTTCCCGCTATAATTGGCATAAAACTGACTTAGGGTCTGGGCTGAAAAATGGCGGCCATGATGGACGCCATCTTGTCTGGAGTCTACACGGCCACTTTTGTTCTTGTTAACATTGCTTAAAAGTTGAAGGACATAATAAGGAACAAAATGAGTGGGGTGAAGTTAAGTCCCAGGGGGGGTGCAGGGGTACCCCTATTAGCTCCCGGACTAATGACCTCTGACTGTTCAGATATGACGCCATAGATAGAAAGACTGCACTTTGAAATACCAGGACGTTTTGGTAAACGTGAGTGTGGTCCTTTATAAAATAAAATGAGCTCACCTATAAATAAAACGAAACATATAGGTCCCATTTCTGAAAGTTCGCCACTGGCATGTGTGTGACCCTATTCGCTGATAACAACCTGATATCGGCTTGGTGGGTTGGGACAGAGTCTCATTCATGTTTAATTCATTAAATTCAGTTTTGTGATATTACAGCAGTGCATTTTATGTGACAATACTCGAGATCTCTTCCCACGAGTGTTGTACAGTAATGCTCTAAGTAATCGACTTCTTAACCACAGCAGAATTATGGGTAACTTTTCAGGATTTAGTCGGGGAGAGCTTTCCGATGAATGGCAACAAGCCATATTTCCGACTAAATCCTGAAAAGTTACCCATAATTCTGCTGTGGTTAAGAAGTCGATTACTTAGAGCATTACTGTATCTATATTGTGCGAAATATTTTACCCACCACCCCCCCCCCCCCCCACTGGTGCACTTAACAGTACCGAGTACCCCGTGAGTCGAAATAAAATGTATATTTCAGAGCACTAAGACCATGGTATACGCACAATTTGCGTAAAATGTTAGCTATCACAAATTGTATTTTCTAAAGATCTTTCTGGAACTATGTTTTGATATTTGGTCAACATATCCTTGTGCAAATAGGTTCATATTGGACCTAAATATTCACATAGGGGTCATATTGGACCTAAATATTCACATATGTTCATATTAGACTAATTTCATTCTACAATAAGCCCATAGTTGAGCTATATCTGTTATTCCGTTTATGACACAGGCCACAGTGAAACATATTATACAAATATGTTAAATCGAATTAAGTTTATATAGAGCGTAATTCAGATTCAAATAATGCCGATATGGGTTTATTTGTGATTTTAAAATAAGTTATATATGAGCTTAGTTTCAGAAGAACAGACTGACACAACATTTAAGAGTCGTCAATCATTTTATCCTTATACTTCCTCTGCTTTTCATTTCTTGAAAAATCTTACAGTTTGACATGTGCAGCTTATGTAACCGTGGTAACGTATTTGACTATCGAGAGTGGGAACTTAATTGTTCCTTGATTCAAATAAATTCAGCCTGCTGCCTGCACGTACGATAATCAGCATGTCGCTTATAATAGGATGTGTTTTAGGTTCATAATCGACGTAGAATCGCCTCATTTTTATTCCACAACGATCTGAAAATGAGAGTGTTTTAGTCACATTATCGACTCATAATAACTTATTATTAGTTCATTGTGTGCGGATAATAACACGAACAAACCAACTCACGACTTCCACTATCGGCTTATTTTAGAATAATATAATCCAATATGAACCTATGTGAATATCATAGGTCCATTATGAACCTATTTGCGCGAGAATATGTTGATAAATTGCATACACATTTAACTATTTTCTATGGCCATGCACGTCCAGGCCATGCCAATGCTTTATTCTTCTGAAGCACGAAAAGGAAAATATGGTGTGTATACAGTGACATGTTGGCCAGTTCATTACTCTTTAGTCGACACATACCGTTCATTGGACGGAATTGTAAGCTACTTTATAAAACATTTTAAAGATACGGCGGTGGGTATGCTGTTAAAATATTCACCTCCGTTAAAACCCGCCATAAACAGAATGAATAATAAAATATAGACAGATTTTGTTCTTTTACCAATCAGAAATATGGCATAAACAGTATATTATTGTCATTTTTTCCCTTTGTTGTGTAAACAAAAGCAAAAAAACGTTACGTTACCTGGCTTTTGTTAGATCCGGATATGGTAAACATAAAGAGCGTTATTTGTTACTGTTTTCCTGATATGGAAATAATATAGAGCGTTTATATCATTTGTGTGTGATTAACCAATACAATTGTGATGTGTTATGTAAACAGAAGCACAACCTCTGTAACACGAGCAGGCTCTTGTTTACGTACACCATCGTACGTCTTAACGACAATATACGATTTACGCGCTGATTATGTTTGGCATATGAACAAAACTATATATATTTTAATATTCCTTCTGTTAATGGCGATTTGAACAAATATGAATATTGCTGCAACGAACGCCGCCCGTGCCTTTAACACATGGGCCATTGGGCTATGATGTTTTATCAAGCAATGAACAATTTAATTTAATTTAATTTAATTCGACGAACATGAAATTACCTGCATAGAGACAACGCAACCAATACATTTATGTAAGAGATGATAACTGGAGAAGAGATTCTTTGAATTTTCTTTGAACATTCAATCAGGAGAGAACGGTATAGTGTCCCAGTCACGACTTACTTGACATATTTCAATTGACCAGCTATATATATACTTTGCAGTTTTGTCACCAACCAACACAAAATACTTCCAGGCCCTGGGATCAAAGCTAACAACCCAGTACTGAGGATATACCCCATCAGCATCGGGACCAAGCGAATCAGTGGCCCTACGTTAAATACATTGTTTTAGTTTGAGTTTCCATATGAACTATCCAAGCAGCCGCCTCGGACTACCCTTCAAGTTATAGTATGACAAAATACTGAAGCGGTGACTCGTTTCAACATTGATATAAACAGTATTTATTCCATATAATTCAAAAACAGTGCGTGTTACAAAATATGAAGCATGAATATTGGTTGTATGGAGGGGATCCGACGTTTCAACATTCAATACTCATCAAGACAAAATTGAAAGAAACATGAGACGACAGAAGCGACGTACAGGAATCAACAGAAAAAAAAATGCAAAAACCAGGAAAAACAATAAAACAGGCTAATGCACCACCCTCACGCATGCTCCCCATGGAAAACATTGTGCCACAGTGTGTGAAAATCGCTCGAAAATCAATGACATCGGATGCACGTGTACTTCAAGTAGATCTATGGTGAAATAAAACCTACTATGAGATAACAATGACAAAACAGGCAGCGCTTTCCTTGCAGCCTTTATATTGATAAAGAGCGCTCTTATATGTTGTTTCTTCACAGCGTGATCAGTAATTAAACCGACATGGCAGTTCGAACCTTGAAATAATGCACACATAATATGGCACAGGAATCTCAAAACGTACATACTGGGAAGATTTTCGAACAAATGTATCGATATATCGCTGAAAATACGTGTTTTGTTTCGATAAATTTGAGATCGTTACGTTTGTACCGATTCAATTTTTTTAGTCAGCGGTCGCGTAAAAATTCCAACTAGACCATGGGAAGAAATGTAGAGCTGTTGTCGCTCCAACACGTTTATGGTACATAATGTTGTTGATTAAAATGAAAAGAAACCAGTGCGTAAAGATTTTTTTTTGTTAGTTTCACGTTATATATGTTACTTGGCGGTTTGGGCTCCAAAATACACCTGGTTTTGAATTATTTCTGGTATCGAAATAGGTCGATAAATATTTAAACTACCTTTCTACGAGAATTATATCTCACAGAAAGACGCATTGAGATAAAAAAAATATTACAACTTTGAACACGATGTTTGGGTCCCAAACAGCCATTTGCACGGCACGGGACAGAAAAGAGCGTTCCGTGTTAGTCTATTCCTGGTATGGTATAGACATGAAGAGCGTTTATGTCATTTTTGTGCAATTAAATTGAAAACAGCTGGAAAATTGATGTGACCATGGAAAGTATTTTTCAAAGCAATTAAAGCCGGTATATCCATTTTTCGTGTATTTATCAATCTATCTGATACCTCTTTCCAAATTACGTAGTAAGAATTTGGAACCTCGAATGAAATATTTCCGTTTAATGTCAGGTAATATACCTTTTCCGGAAATTCCGCTTCCATAATTTTAATGAATACAAATGGCACCGTTTTTGTGCGGGTTCGTATATAGTGTTCGAAGCTGTATAGATGACTTCAACGCGTCTTCCTGTGACGTATAATTATAAAGCACATAGAAAGGCAGGTGATGTCGACCTATTTCGCTACAGGGAAAATAAATGCATATGACTTCAACGCGTCAACATATAATGCTCATAGAACGGCAGGTAATCTATTTGTGGACTTGTTTCGATACAGGGAATATAAATTCAAAAGCGAATATTATAAGGTATATTTTGGAGCACAAATGACACGTGGCTTCAATTAGTAGGTACTGAATCTTAGACATACGTATGTGCCCACACATGTCCTGTAGTCGGTCAGTCACGATCGTTATTAAATCTTAATTAAGTGGAGTGGAACGTGACTTTACATGTCCTTGTTTTATTGTCTGCAGCCTGATGACCCTCGGTGAATAATAATCCAAGACGCGGCACTGGTGTGACTGTAGAATTCCGATCATTCATTGAGATCATCCTAGGTAATACATCCTAGTTAGGTCCAACCTGGGAAATTGTGGTTTCATAATTAGACCGAGCCGATTTCGATGAAACTTGGTATGTGGGGTATTTTCTGTCGGGAAGTGGCATAGGCCTATTAATTTTCAGATCCGAGCTCAACTTTTCACGTGCCGAGGTCAAATCTGTTTTTACGCCGTTTTGCGCTAATATATTTCAGTTCGGTGCTCACAAATCGATTCGATATAGCGCGAATAATAAATTGCCAGTCATATAATTTGCACGGTTAGAATCTGTGGCGCTTCATCTTTCCAATGATGTATCACACGCCTGTGTACGTTTAAAGTTTCTACCTTAATTATCGGGAAGAACGCAGGACCATGCTTCGCTCATCGAAAAACATTGCGTAAATATATTTTTCGCCATCAACAGATCGTGACGTGATCGCGTTAACTCTTAACCGGCCGATGTCGCGTTAACTCATCACCGGCCGAGGTATCCGCAAATGACATTGGGCTATATATCTCGTAAACGGGTGGAGCTATCGACTTGAAATTTGGTATGTGAATGTATCTTGCCCCGGATACGAATTTTATCGGGTCGCCGAGCCCGTGCGACGCCAGCTTCACGCATGCGCAGACCAGATCTCGAAAACGGGTGGCGCTATCGACTTGAAATTTGAATTTTGAATAGCCCGGACGAAGTCGGGTCACCTTCTAGTATATATATAATATGCATATACGCAACAATAGTAGCGCTGTTTGTTATGTCAGAACGATAATATACGCAGGGACAGTCCTCCAACGTGGGTTAAAGTTATCAATAGTTTGTCAATCACCATGTTGAAGGAAATGGTATAATTTATGATAGTATAATTTTCCAATCAATATTGAGTGTAAATTATTCATGCATCGAATATTTTTCTACTTTTGGTCTAACTTTTAATTTCGTCTCCGCCATGGGTGGTGTTGGCCTGTCAAAATCTTGATCTACAACAGAAACTATCTGGCCACACAAATGCTTTGTTGCCCTTGAGTCAACTCTTTTTTTTTGTTGAAATTTTAAATCAGTTGGTCTAAATTCTTGCGGATATTAGATGCATGTACAACATTTCAGGTGTGATAGAATACAATACAAATATAATGGGAGCCAATATGTCAAGTGTGCTGCCTGAGGACGAATACGACGAGTACGTCTGGCAAAGAGTGCAGTTGGTGAGCATGTGCATGCACGTATATATCCAGACATTTTATGTTCGAGACACATTGTGCACACCCAAACAGTTATCCATCACAGTTTGGTCTTTACAATAATACACGTGATACATGGTATACATAACTTGCTGCATATAACTTCTGAATTTTCGATTCTTTACACTTTTGATAAGTAAGAAATAAGTATACAGCTAATAGGTATTTGACCACAAAGAAACTGATTATATAGGACGATGCGAAGCGGAATCCTACAATCAGTTTATGTTTTTTGTATATTATTCAAATAAAATATGTCTCAAGCCATCAGTTTATGTTGTCAAATGCGAAGTTTGGCAAGATCGCATTGATTGTATCTTTTTACCACGATTTGTGTGGTACAATCGATTATATCTAGAATTGTACTACAAAACCGTGGTAATATATCCATCGGAATACATGCTACTTAAAATCAGAACGAGCATCCGATTGAGCTTGTATTAAGGTCTTGAACTTAAAAACTGAAGAACCGTTTTGTCTACATATATTAAGATGAAAAAAAATGTTGGCATCCTTTCTTTCGTGATATAAGGGTCACGGTCATCGGGCATTGTATTATCCGATTACATTCTGGTCTATTTATACTGTGGTTTCTACGAGTAGTTTTCTCTGGTATATTTCAAATATAAGAAAATTATTGAGTGAGTGAAGTGATCTCGCTCTGTTTATATGTAGATATCAGGCAGCATGATCTTAGGAGGATTGGTGCATGCTGCATCGGGCATGTTTGGCTTCATTGGTTTCATGCTTCGATACGTTGGACCAATCACAGTCGTCGTCTGGCTCACACTGCTCACGCTATCGTCTCATCCATTCATTGTTAAATTCTGTGAGATACACTGGGGAGTGGCATCTATGTAAGTAATAGTCTTAGTTTCACATGTATTCTGAATATTAAAAAATATTTTTATCTCGAAATTTCGAGATTCGAGATAGCTTCTCGAAATTTCGACATAACATCTCGAAATTTCGACATACTCTCTCGCAATTTCGAGATGTTATGTCGAAATTTCTAGATCTTATCTTGATTGATTGGGGTTTATTGTCGCTTTAGCCACTAAGGCCATATCACGACATTGCCAGTTTTAGTGGTGAAGGAAATCCGCACACTTGCGACTAATCTAACAGTGATTTCAATGGCTGATAAACTCGTCAACCATGTGCGGCAAACCACCGGCCATCGGCAAGTAACTGGTACCTCCACCAGATAACGATTTCGAGTTACAAAGTCCACGATGGAAACATGTGGATTTGAACCCTAATCGCCAGCGCTGGAGGGCGAAACGGCTTGGAGTTGTACCCCTAACCGATTGAGCCACCGAGGCCCCCCAGATCTTACCTCGAAATTTCGAGATAAAAATAGTTTTGTTTATGTCCTAAACCAGCCACCGTAGATAAGAATGAATTGATACATATATATATTGGTACTCCAACCTCAATCTGATATGATGTTTGACGAAAGCCTCGTTTCTTTGTCTGTCTTGCCCAGGAACCTGGGATACCTCGTGGATTGTGGATTGTCCGCAGACGCGCACGTCACCTTATGTTCCTGTAAAATTAATACACATCATTGTAAAGTCCGCGAGCGAGCACCTTTGAGTGGATATGAGCTCCAAACTATATTGTATAGAGGAAACAGTTGGAAACAATTGACATTTTAAAGAAACTATTTTTGTATTGCTCGCTTCCATTTTCTTTCCAGTGTTATACACCATCCATATATGTGGAAGGTATATCAATATAATTAGTGCAATGCACATGTATATGTGTGCGAATTGTGAGTAAGCAACTCCCCACACCCCAACTCCATAACAGAAAGGACAATATTGTTACTGTTTGGTGTATATGAAATGTCAGAACTATTAGTATTATTATCTACCTCGCAACGTCAAGCTGCAGCTGATATTCACGTTTAACACCCGTCACATTCTGTGGTACATTCCACTTTGTGTATATCCACAATCTCATATATATTTTGAAGACCTCTGTCTGTATGTATGTTTGTTTGTTTGTTTGTTTGTCTGTCTGTCTGTCTGTCATTTATACAAATCTACGATTCTCGACCGATCGGGACGAAACTTGGTACGTGTGTGTAGTTTGATCAGGCGGTGAACGTTGTCGTATTGGCGAGCCCGTGCGGCGCCCGCTTCGCGCATGCGCAAACGAGATCTCGGAAACGGGTGGAGCTATCGACTTGAAATTTGCTATGTGAATGTATCTTGCCCCGGATACGAACTTTATCGGGTCGCCGAGCCCGTGCGACACCAGCTTCGCGCATGCGCAGACGAGATCTCGGAAACGGGTGGAGCTATCGACTTGAAATTTGCTATGTGAATGTATCTTGCCCCGGATACGAATTTTATCGGGTCGCCGAGCCCGTGCGACGCCAGCTTCGCGCATGCGCAGACCAGATCTCGGAAACGGGTAGAGCTATCGACTTGAAATTTTGTTTTTTAATAGCCCGGACAACGTCGGGCTCATCTGCTAGTCTCATATATATTTTGAAGACCTCTGTCTGTATGTTTGCATGTTTGTCTGTATGTTTGTATGTATGTTTGTCATTTATACAAATCTACGATTCTCTACCGATCGGGACGAAACTTGGTACGTGTGTGTAGTTTGACCAGGCGGTGGACGTTGTCGTATTGGCGAGCCCGTGCGGCGCCCGCTTCGCGCATGCGCAGACGAGATCTCGGAAACGGGTGGAGCTATCGACTTGAAATTTGCTATGTGAATGTATCTTGCACCGGATACGAATTTTATCGGGTCGCCGAGCCCGTGCGACGCCAGCTTCGCGCATGCGCAGACGAGATCTCGGAAACGGGTGGAGCTATCGACTTGAAATTTGGTATTTGAATGTATCTTGCCCCGGATACGAATTTTATCGGGTCGCCGAGCCCGTGCGACGCCAGCTTCGTGCATGCGCAGACCAGATCTCGGAAACGGGTAGAGCTATCGACTTGAAATTTGTTTTTTGAATAGCCCGGACAACGTCGGGCTGGGTAGAGCTATCGACTTGAAATTTGGTTTTTGAATAGCCCGGACAACGTCGGGCTCATCGGCTAGTTTTATATATAGGAACGAATCTTACAGTCTCCTTATCTTAATCTTTACAATACGATGTTTCAATTTTCAAGTCATGATATAGCACAATCGGGGATCAATTAACACTGTTTTGATTTGCCAAGTTTCGCTGTGGTCTTGTTTTTTCCTGCTTGATCTGTGCGCAGCCTATACTGGTTTCTCAAATGTTTGCGTTATATGTTTGTTAAAGTAAATAATACACAACTAATTTCGGGGTTGTGTGTCTCATGGTATAAAAGGAATAACTCCGACTTTTAAATATTCCATATAGACATGTCATGTGTCATGTGTTATGGTTATTCTGCAAGTACGTGTGTTCCATGTGTAGACAGGACATATGATGTGGCCAGGACATTTGCTTAGAACTGTATTCCATATACAAGCAAGGAATTTGCTATGCTATGGACATGAGACTTGTTTTATATAATGTATTCTATATACGCAGGACATTTGCTATTGCCATGACACTTGCCTTATACATGAGAGGAATCACAATCCCTCTGCCGGGCTGGACACCTTCAAGGGGCTTCTTCGTCATTCGCTCAACTGTCCACAAATCATTCTCGGTGAGTTGATTTCAATCTAGGTACTGTTACACACTCTTTGTGTGTGTGTTTGGAGCACGATATCGTGATATTTTTTGGTTGACTTTGTTTCACATGATAACTCGATGTAACGGACTTTGTTGCGGAATCGACGCCAATCAACGCTATAACGTTCACTAATCTAACTAAGGCAATGTCAGTGGTCGTGATTGGGGTATATTGCCCTCATTAATTGACAATAAATTGCCGCTATAGGCCACACGTCCCCCGAATAAGGGGCATTATTTGACCGGTGGCTTATTCAAAAATGAACAATTTATTGAACTAAACTTTGCTCCCAACTGTCTATGGTGTTAACATGTTCTATTACACACCATAATAACAAGAGGTTGTTTTTTTTTTGCGACGTTTGCTTTCTTTAAGAACAAATACATCGAATTTTCTGCTAATTTTCTGAAGCAAATATTTCTACTACACAAACAAAAAACTTCCTGCTCGATGGCGAAAATTCGGAGTCGAAAGGGGCATAACTCGTCAGAAATGGTCGGACGAGAACCAAATTCAAACTTGAACGGAACTTGCTCATATGACGACCATAAACCAAGTTTCATCAAGTTATATCAAATACTATATTCAAGTTATCTTCCGGAGAAATAAATAACCAGCAAATTCTAAGTCAAAACGGGGCATTACTCCGACAGAAATGATCCGACTGGACCCATATCCGCACTTGAGCGGGTGGGACTTTCTCATATATACTGGAAGCCCACATACCAAGTTTCATACAATTCTTTCAAATACATGTACATGTACTACATCCATGTTAGGAGTATAATCAGCAAATTCTAAGTCGAAAAGGGGCATTATACTCCGACAGATGTGGTCGTACCGGACCCATATTCACACTTTAGTGGGACTATCTCATGTGAAGCCCACATACGTACCCGGTACCAAGTTCAATAAAAATTATGTCAAATGCTATCAAAGTGATCGTCCGAAAATAATAATCAAATTCTAAGCTGCAAAGGGGCATAACTCAATCGTAAATGTTTGAACTGAATCCAAATTCGACCTTAAACTGTATTTTCTGATTAGTCCACATACACTGTGCGAAATTTGAAAGCTATAGGATATATAATCTTGAGTTAACATCTGGACAACAATAAAATCATCAAATTCTAAGTCGAAAAGGGGCATAACTCCAGACATGGTCGGACCGGATCAATAATCAAAGTTGATCGGGACTGTCTAATATTTTATGAAGCCCACACCCCAAGGTTTATATCATTCGGTTAAAATAATATTAAAGTTATCATTCGGACAACAAGTTCTTAGGCGAAAGGGCGCATTATTACATCAGAAATGGGACCCAATGCGGAGTTGACCCGTATTTTCATATGGTAAATGCACATACTAAATTTTAGAGCAATTTATCATCCGGACAACAAAATAATCGGCAAATTCTAAGTCGAAAAGTGGCATAACTCCCACAGGAATGGTCCGGCCGAACCCAAAGACCAGTATTTTCATGCGGTTAATCCACATACTGAATTTGACATATCTGGGATAATCAGGGGGGGTCTGAAAAAAAATTCAGGCACGTATGGCATTTTTCCCTTTCGATCATTTTTTGTACCCACCCACCCCCACCGCCAAATTTTTTTCCGTTTACCGCAGTTTTTTCCGACCATTTTTTTACACCCACCCCCCTTTTAACACTAAAACAGAGATTTGCGGGGGGGGGAATTTACTGTAAACAGCTGTATATTTATCATGGATGTTAACATGGACATGTAAATAGGAATGAGTCATTTTGAGGTCATTCGGCCAAAAAAACATGGCTGCCAGCGGCCATCTTGGATTTCAAAATTTGCAACAAAATACAACACGATAACTGCCTGCAGTCAGTTTACCAGTTAGAATTACATTATTTCTCTCATTCAAAGTGGTTTTGAAGCCCAACTCATTGCCAAAACACTTAAAAAACAAGAAGAATTTTTTAGTTGTGGAAAAAACTGCTTTGACCACCCACCCACCCCGGCATACGTGCCGGAATTTTTTTTTTTCACCCCCCCCCCCCCCCCCTGGGATAATCATAACTTGAGTTAACCACAAAATAATTAGAAAATTCTAAGTCGAAGGGGGCATAGCCCCGCCAGAAAGGGTCTTGACCGGGACTCATGTGAAGGCCAGTCATACCAAGGGTTGTCAAATTCTGTTGAATACTACTCAAGTTATCAACCGGACAACAAACGTTTGGGACGGACAAACAACGCTCATTTCTGTTGTCCCCCGAATTTGTATGGGGACAAAAAAATCTTTATGCCCGAAGAATACATGTACCTGGAAATTTAAACGCAATACTTCTTTATTGTGGATGTAATTAAGTGCATTATCGTAAGCACGAACTGCTCTAAAATATAAAGTTGGTTTCAAATTTGTGTCAAATCGGGTCGTGGGTCTTTAAACACTTGTATATGGACTTTATATGCCATCGAACGACTTATTCAAGTCACATAACTGAGACAAATCCGGTCCCAATTCTACGACTGCATGAAACAATTAAGAGCGTGGCGTGTTGACCTATTCCTGAATAGAGGGCGTAATTGGTCTAATTGAAAATTACTGGAAAACTGATATGACTTTTGCAATTTTTAATTTTCAGAGTATATAAAAGCTATTTGTCGGTATTTCATGTATTTATCTTATCTGTCCTTCCATATTACGAAAACATAGCTTGAAGATTCAGATGACCGTTTACGTACAGTAATGCCCTAAATAATCGACTCCTTAACCACAGCAGAATTATGGGTAACTTTTCAGGATTTAGTCGGAATATGGCTTGTTGCCATTCATCGGAAAGTGAGAGCTTTCCGATGAATGGCAACAGGCCATATTTCCGACTAATTCCTGAAAATTTACCCATAATTATGCTGTGGTTAAGGTGTCGATTATTTAGAGCATTACTGTACCTCTTTTTGGCTATTACAGATCCTCATATCGATAGTATCCTGCTGGTTCATTTCGTTTTTACTCACATGGGCGGGTGCGTTTTCATCTGATCCCGGTAGCCCAGAGTACTTTGCTAGAACCGATGCCCGGATCGAAGTTATCGATAAAATGCCATGGTTAGAGGTGCCATACCCAGGTAATTTGTACGCATGACACCATTACATGTGGAAAACGCTCTTTAAGACGCTTCTCGAAATATCTCCGCTAGTGCCTCCGCAGACGCTGCGATTTTATATCACAGGTGGGGAAGAATCGCAGATAGAGGAAAGTGGCAAGCCCACAGACGCTGTGGGGCTGCGATGTCAGACCCTTCTATACTAATTGAAGTTCTCTATTGTAAAAACAAAGCTAAAAAGGCAAAGGGTTATATTTCATTCTCCTCAATTATATGCAATTATAGATATATGGCATGTAGTTAAAGTTTCTAAACTAAACACTAGGCTAATTTGTATTTGAACTTGAAAGTTGAACTTGAACAATAAATACAAAAAAAAAAAATTTGTTTTTGTGCTGGTTAATTTCTCAATACGATTCAGTTAGTTTAGTCTTCTCTCTGTCTGGATAGCATCGGGCAGAAACATATAACACTCCCTTTCCTGCCTCAACTCAATTAAAGGTGTCTCCCCCGATGAAGTCCAATAGTTGAATGTGTTGATTGCACGTGTTTCCAAGGACACGCCACGATGTTTCTGGTAAAAATCGAACATTGCTTGATCGCTACGACATTCCTGTGATCTTATCGTGAGCGTGCGCAGTGGGTGCCCCACCAGTGATTTTCGTACCTACGATTTAAAATCGCAGCGTCTGCGGTCGCATTTATTTCGTTAATAACCATACCACTCTGAATGTCAATCGCTATGTAATATAATATAACACGATTTTAAATGGCGTTATGGTTTATTCATTCCTGGAGGGCCGTTAATAAACCATGACGCCGGACAAAATCATGTTATTACTATTATTACCACTCCGTCCTCTTGTGATCACTTGATATATGACTTAACCGGAAGCGGGCGGCGGGCGTTAAAGAATACAAAGCTTCATTAACGCCCGCCGCCCGATTCCGGTCAACTTCACCTCAAAATTGTGGAATCTTATCGTGCGGGTAAAATATAGTTATTCTACTAGAGAACGCCATCTAAAGTGGTAATAATAGTGTATTTCGTTATTTCGCTGTATTTCCTATTTCTAAATTTCGTTCCCCCCCCCCCCCCCCCCGCCATTTCGCTGAATTTCCTATTCCGCTTTATGGCTGTATTTCCTATTTCGCTTTTTCGTTGTATTTCATATTTCGATAGTTCGCTATATTACACAAGTTCGCTATATTACACAAGGGCTTATCAGTAAATTGAAGGACAACAACTTCAGTTCACAGATAGACCGCTATGATTTTATAACGATCACAGAAACATGGCACAATGATGCTATGTCCGTATATTTACCTGGATATCATTGCGTAGAGTTGAGTCGGAACACGAACAAAAACACCCGCGAGGGTATAGCCTTTTATTGTCGCTCAAAATTTAAATGTCATATCAAGGGGGTTAATTCTGTTCATGATGTAGCATTGAGTGTTGAATTTGAAGGGAAAATGTTCGGCATAAAGAAATCAATAACATTCATATCCGTTTATATCCCACCCGAGAATTCCAGTTACTGGAAATCGTGTGACAAGAAAGAATCTGTATACAACGATATTGAAGAACATTTAGCCGCTTTGGAACCTGATCAGTTGGCCATAATGGCAGGAGATGTTCATGCCCGTAAAGGTGGACGACCGGATTATGTTGCACACGATGATGACACTCATTTGGCATTTCCTGATAATTATACAGTTGATTGTACAAAAGACCGATATAGTTTAGATAGAGTATGTAATTCATTTGGGAAACAACTTTTCTTGCTATGTAAATCTACTGGAATGAGAATAGTGAATGGAAGAACACGTGGTGACTTACTCGGTAATTTCACAAGTATTAATTATAATGGGGCGAGTATAGTTGACTATATTATGATAAAAGAACGTTATTTATCTGAAGTTAGTTATTTCTGTGTTAAATCGCCGAATTTTCGGATCATTGTCAGCTAGCACTTCATATAAATTTTAAAAGAGGTTTTTCTCATGAAATAAAAAGTATGAAGTACTCTTATGCAAAGCCGAATAAAACGCTTAGATGGTGCGATGAAAGTGGATATAAAGCACGAGGAATGCTTTACCAGCCCCGTGCACAAAACAAGTTGATGCAATTTCGAATAGGCACAGAAGCGGCGACCCGCCATTTTGAACGAGTTATTCATAGTACTCAATACATCTGCATCGGAAATAGTCTTAAACAACAGTAAACGTAGAAGAAAACGCGCATGGTTTGACAAAGAGTGCAAAGGCCTGAAAGAAAATATGGAAATTGTTATCAAGCAAATGAAAAAACATCCAAACGACAAGTCTTTATTGATAAAAAATTTCGAAGCGAAAAAAGCATATAAGAAAGAGACGAAACGAAAGTCGCGAATCTTTCGGCAAAATATTGTAGATAAATTGTCCGATCTTGAAACGAGTGAACCGTCTAAATATTGGAATATAATAAATAACCTTCGTTTGAAAAAAGAAGCAAATGAACTAGATCCAGATGAAACTGTAACTTTTTTGGAACAATTACTTGGGCCGACAATGGATAAATCTCACTTAACATCGGTGAATAGTAGTATCTTTTCGGAGAAATTAATAACAATGATATAACTACAATAGAAATAATGGACTGCGTTAGGCAACTGAAGAATAGGAAATCGACAGGACCTGATAATATTTCAAACGCGTTATTGAAAACAATTGTTCCGCTTATAATAGATGACGTGGCTAGGCTTTTTAATAAAGTGTTGCACTCGGGACATTATCCGATGTGTTGGAGTGAATCAGTCATTAAAACATTATATAAAAAAGGAGATAGACACGACCCAAATAATTATCGACCAATCGCTCTCAGTAGTAATTTTGGTAAACTGTTCAACAAAGTATTGAATAACAGAATAAATGCATACCTTGATAACAACAATATCATAAGTGACACTCAATTTGGTTTCAGAAAGAATAGGAGCACAACTGATAGCGCATTTGTTTTACGAACAGTTGTTAATAAATACATAGAGAATAAAAAACCGATATATGCAGCATTTGTTGACTTTAGAAAAGCATTCGATTCAGTTGATAGGTCTATTTTATTTGATAAAATGAGAAGTATCGGGATCCGTGGCCATACTTTAAATGTATTACAATCGCTTTATAGCTCTAGCAGGGGTTGGTCCCCCAATTTTGTCGACAATAGGGGTAAGGCAGGGCTCTACCTTATCTCCTATATTATTTCAGATTTTCATTGATGATATAAGTAAGAATTTCGGACAAACTTCTGACCCAGTATATCTGAATGGCAGAGTTCTCAACCATCTCCTTTTTGCTGATGACTTAGTTATGTTATCACAGTCACCGTCGGGCCTACAAACATGCTTAAAACAATTAGAGCAATATGCAACTGACAATAATCTTCATATAAATGCCGAGAAAACAAAATGTATGGTTTTCTGGTCAAGGAAAACGAAACAGGATTAATCATTCTATTTTAAAGGAAGACAGTTGGAAGTAGTCGATGAGTATAAATACCTTGGTCTGATTTTCACTTACAATGGGAAAATGAAAAAGGCACAGGAGAACTTGAGTGCAAGGGCATCTAAAGCTATGTTTTTCTTAACAAACCTGCTCAAATCGCAAATTGAATTACCCATAATGACTAAGTGTAAACTGTTCGATAAGCTTATTAAACCAATCTTATTATATGGTTGTGAAATATGGGCGCCGGAACTTAATTTGCCTTTCAAAGATACGATTGCGTGTGAACAAATGCATCTGAAGTTTTGTAAGAATATTTTATTCTTAAACAGGAAATCATCTAATCACGCGTCACGGGCGGAGCTATGTCCTTTTCCTCTAGCTAACGATGCTGTACTTCAATTATTCAAATATATGAGTCACGTTAAACTTTCTAAAGTAAATAGTGACAATTTTGTATCCGGGTCTTTTGAAGAATCAATAACTTGTAAACTTTCATCTTGGGCCACGCAACTATTGAAATGGGATGTTAGACTAAACGATGATAATACTTTTTCAGGAACGCATCTGAGGCAGTTGGTCGTGAAGTTAAAACAAGAACACATCTCGCAGTTTAAACATGATATATTCGACGACGATAAATTGGGTGGAAAAAAACAAATTACGCACTTACAGGTTATTCAAGGAAGAATATATCCTTGAACCATGTCTCACGTGTACGAAATCACAAGAAGCTCGAGCATATTTTACTAGACTTCGCGCGAGTAATCATGTTCTAGAAATAGAAAAAGGGAGACACAGACAGCCTAAGACACAATTAGAAAAGCGAATATGCCCTGTATGCAAACAGAATAGAATTGAAACGGAGATACATTTTGTCATGGAATGCGATGCCTATAAGGATCTCAGACATAATTTGTTCGAAACGATTGGAAGAAACGAACCGAATTTTTACAAGATGAACGAAGCGAACAAATTTTTAAATATCATGAAAAACAAGCATGGGAAAATAACTGCTTATGTGTGCAACATGATCCGGTTGTTCTTCATTCGGAGAAAACAGCTCATTAGTAGTTGACAATTGCAAATGTGTCATGATCAATATTAGAAATTAACTATATTATGTTTGTTATTATGTTGTTTATGATATATATGTTCGTTATTTTCAATTGTGCAACTGCCATAAATTGGTGTATTGCAATAAATATATCTATCTATCTATCTATTATCCTAACATGCGTGCCACGTGATATTGCGATTTAATAGCAATCGCCATGTAATCGTGCATCCAGATTAGGTATCTTAACTATCTTTCGCCATCCACTCGTGTGCGTATTGGCTGATATAACCATCCCATTTGATTAAATCTGGATACTCATTTTGAAAAACAATCCTAATATCGCGAGACACCTGTTACTCAGATTGAACACAAATCGCTATCAAATTGTGAAACACAATTATATATTGTTTTATATCCAATCCTTGTCCTATTGGGTGGCATTTGAGCGTCATTGGTCAATTTTCCCTTTCCTTCACGAATTTAGTAGTCCATAGTTTGATAAAAGCAAGACACAATCTTCCGACTCAACATATAGTAATGTGTCGTTTCTGACACGTTACGACTCTATATACTAATATACAGACAATATACACACCGAAAAAACTCAAGGAATTATATTAATAGAAATTGACCACCATGTATTATATCGCATATAATTGGACCAACGCTTTTTATTTCTACCATTTCGAAAACAACTAAAGAAGGAACCCTCATTACTGCTACTGTGTTAGAAGGGACTATTTTCTTCTTGGAAGGTGACGTATGCTACTTCGTTAAGCCTGTCCTCGGCATAAATGGTTAATATATCTTATAGTTTTTTTAAATTCCCAACACGTGGCAGAAGTGAGTCAGTTTGCTGTGTTAATAATATCGTTTATTTGCGGTTGCATTAAGGCTACATGCATGTACATCGCTTTATATACACAAATCCAACCTCCTGATGACAAACCCTCATTTGAACTTTATATTTCCACAAGGACAATATGGGATGCCGTCGTTCAGCTTCGCATTGTTCCTGCATTTCATCATATCTTCCGTGGGATCCATTCTCGACTCGGTCGGGGAATACTACGCATGCGCTCGCGTGTGTAGAGCTCCCCCGCCTCCGGCGCATGCTATTAATAGAGGCATGATGGCGGAAGGTCTGACTGCTTCCATCGCTGGAATAATGGGACTTCCGGTAGCCACAACATCAACCGCCGGTAACATAGGAGTTATCGGTCTTACAAAGGTGTGTGTATATGCTGTTATGTAACTGATATATTCGTCGTTGTCGTATTTTGTTATTGAGTTGGATATTGTCAGTTCTAAAAATCAGACCACAATCAACACGAACATACAGTTAAACATCTCAAACGTACCACACAGTCTCCGTGATCGTTTGGAGTAAAATTTTGAATTGCGTAGTCACGGTTGGAAATTTAATGCTTGACATCAGTTGGAGACCAAAATAAGTTTAAATTGTTCCTATAGTTTGATCAAACTAGTATTTTGTGTGGACAGTTTTTAGACCGAAAGTCGAATATTTTCCTAACTTCGGCCTATTGTACCTATTTGTACGGAAATACACATGGGATATTATCTATGATGAATACGATTAATACACATGTGATATTCTCCAAGATGAATACGATAAAATACACATGTGATTCATTTTTTTTCTTTCCGTTTGTGGTACATTATTTCATACGCTCACGGCCGCAGGTATTAACCTTTATTCTGGGAGCTTGTTTTTTTTCAAAAGATTAATGTTCACTGTCTTCTGACGAGACTGTGGAACACCATTACAAATACTTTACGGTATGGGCTTTACAGTAGGGTCGCTAGGGAAATCCCAACCACAAATATTTTGTTTTATCTGGTCAAATCACATTAACCCTTTCTATACTAAATACTTTTTGATGAGTAGTTCCTTAGGAAATTCTCAGATAATAAGTTCAACAAACGACTATATAACTTATTATCTGAATATTTCCAACCAATGAATATGTCCTTCCGCAGTTGTGCTATCTTTTTTCTGTCGTCTGCTTAATTTTTCTTGAACTCCCCATCTAAATGAGCAATATGCCCTTCCAATGTATACTATTATAACTGAATGGGAGAAATCATTTAGTATAGAAAGTGTTAACCAACGTTTGCGGGGTGCATCGTGCAGATATGTTGCATGTACATGTATCTTCTCTCTCTCTCTCACAGGTAGCGAGCCGCACAGTATTCCAGACAATGGGGGTTATCTACATAGTTCTGGGAATCTTTAGCAAACTCGGAGCCGTCTTGGTGACCATCCCTTATCCCGTCATGGGAGGAGCTCTATTGGTCAGTCTCGGACTCGCACAGGGAATTCTCTTATCAAACTTAGCGGCCGTTGACCTGAGTGCCTTTAGAAACATTGCCGTAATCGGTATTGGGATATTCGCAGGCACGATGATCCCAGAGTGGGTCATAGCCAATAAAGATGAAATTAAAATAGGTAAGATTTAATGAACATGTTAGACATACACTGTCCTAGTTTAAACCACATAACCAACATATTAGATTCAAGCTGCAAAACAGAGTTCAGTCCCCTCGCTAAGCTATGTCTGACCGCTGCCGGCATGTGTATTTTCTTAATTAAATCTGATTTGTTTTATTGAAGTGTTTTGTCCAGTTACAATTCATTCTGGCTTGGTCTAGACAATTTTCAAATGAATATGGACAGTTCAGTTTCTCAGAATAATGCAGAATGAATTGTAACCTACAAAAAGTCTCAAATACCTGAATGTGTTATTTCTTCACGTTATGTGTAGGTTCTGGCAGCGGTAAGTCCTGCGTAGAAGTGCTTGTGGAGCTTGTATTAGACTAAGTCTTCTCGGTCCAAAAGAGCTTGGGATATCGGTTGGGATGATGCTGTTTTATGGACCGAGTCCCACCCGTTGGTCTCCTATAACGGATGTTCACTCAAAAGACGTACTACATGTAAACGTGGAGCCCGGGCATTCCCACACGCCAATTAAAGATACTCAATCCGATTCGATGGTCCCCACACCATCAGATCCAGCAACAACAACATTTCATCAAAGGCCCCTTTAGCTACCAGAATCGATTAATTAAAATGCTAACAACAGTTACTATATAGTCTAAAATTGCCCAAAACGTCTTGTATATCAAAATTTTGTTCAACGCAATTTGGTATCGAGAGAATGTCGGTCGGCTTTTTCAGAAAACTTAAATTTTTTACCAGCCGAGGCCGTCAAAAAGTACCGGCGCTGAAAATTGAGATTTCAAAAATCTATATCTGATCACTCTGAACTTTGATGGGTGGGTTCCTCGACTCGAATATGTTTTACCCCCGAAACCAATGAAATAGTAATTTAGGAGCGTTTATTCTGATTATGTATCTTTAATGAACATATTATAGAGTTACCCTGTCAGAGTTTAAACCACACACACACCAAATGTACACATTCTAAACCATAAAATAATTATTGATCGGGCCCACAATCCTATTAATATGAGGTATTGGTGGCCGGATATCGACTTTCAATGTTAGAGGGAACTAAATAAGTAGAATTACGTCCCTTTCGTTTTTACAGGGTATCTCGAATACGAGTTAAAACAAATTCTGGCGCGCGATAGGCGTATAATATGTCCAAAAAAAATAAAAATGCAAGAAATATAATACCCATGGCATATAAAAACGTGGACGTTTCCTAATCTGAAATGCGCTCGGGTCCAAACAATGAAGGGAGATTGTGGCTGTGTGTTGGACTGTCAATTCTGGGCAAAGAAAGTGGGGTAGTGTGGATTGATTGATTGATTCGGGTTTTATGTCGCTTTAGCCACTAAGGCCATATCACGACATTGCCAGTTTTAATGGTGGAGGAAATCCGCACACTTACGGCTAATCTAACAGTGATTTCAATGGCTGATAAACTCGTCGACCATGTGTGGCAAACCACCGGCCATCGGCAAGTAACTGGCAACTTTCCCAGATAACGATTTCGAGTTACAAAGTCCACGATGGAAACATGTGGATTTGAACCCTTATCGCCAGCGCTGGAAGGCGAAACGGCTTGGAGTTGTACCCCTAACCGATTGAGTCACCGAGCCCCCCCCCCCCGGGGTAGTGTGGAAAACGTATGTTGATTTTGAAACAGGTATGGCTCGAAGGGTACTTCTCTGTGCGAACAGATGCCGAAAGGGTTGATCTTCACGAACGCATGCCTCGTGCACTTCGGAACTCGAGAATTTAGTGTGGGCGTGGTCAAACGTTAACACTGCGGCCTATGGAAAAGATTTAGTTCCTTCTAACATCAAAGGACGTTTTAATATGTTTTGGATTTTTTCTAGAGACCGCCTGTTATAAAGATCGTCCACGCTTCCGTCGCCCAGAAGTGGTTGATAATAAATAGAATATACAATTATATCTGTGTTCATCTCCGTGCATGATACCTTGAGTGACGAAGAACTGGAAACGGCATAGCATAATTTCAAGCTTCAACTTATCTGTTATCCATTATTTTAATTCCGATCATCCATTCCCAAAAGAGTTGCCTATCTTATGTTGTCATTGCAATCTGTGGGATATCTCCTTTGTTGCCATGGTTCCGCTTCGTTATGATATGGTGTGTGTATAACAATAGAGAGCATAATTTATGTCTTCAAACTGCAACGGACCTTTAATTATGGAAAGTATACTTCGGGCACTGGTTCAGTTCTCGAGATATTTATATCATCTTAATCTATCATGCTTTGGATCCATGTGTATGTTCATAAGATATCTGAATCACAATTGCCAATAGTTAGACATCATAATTAGTGTCGATTTGCGATAATGGCTTGTTTTCGGTAATCAGGGACAGGTGGTGGGGTTCTTATCCCAACTTTTATAAATTTTCATTTGTTGGAAATTTCACACCTAAAATAGGTGAAATTGTGTTGACATAGTCTGATTTTCCAACCAGTAATCAATGTGAAACTTGTTATCTTAAACCGAAGTCGATTATTTTCCAACTTTCGGCCAAATATAGTGTTGAAAATTTCCAACAATTGAAAACGTTGACGTATAGCTGTAGGAAAATTTCAACCCAATGGGCACAAATGAAATTTGTGGAACATGGAATTTTGGGTCAGGTTTTGCATGCAATGGAGTGGAGATGGAAATTCTAAGTTGAACACCCCCACCCCAACGGAGGCCCTCTTGGAACCCCTGTTGGTCATTCAGATTTATCAAAGACTGTTACAGTCATATTTTAGAAAAATAACGACAACCATTCATTGTTTCTGTTGGAACTGATTATAACTGTTGGGTGTCATGCAGGGGTGGATACCGTTGACAACCTGACCCAGATGCTTCTTGTGAACCCGGGTGTGACTGGTGGTGTGATCGCCTGTATTCTGGATAACACGGTTCCGGGTAAGTGCTATTCTAACTCTATACTACACGGGGGTATCACGGCTGTGTCACAGTGTGTGTGTCGTACGCTGGATTACGACTGATTTCCGATTCCGATTCCAGCGACATTTTACATGCTTCTCAATTGCATTTACATATTTTCTTCAACATATATATTTCCCGAGTCTGTAAGAGAGCAGAGAAGCCAACTAACGACACTGTAGTTTGAAATTGAAACCACAAAAAAATAAATGTTTCCTGCGGTAATTCATGACACACGAATTTCAAAGTAACATGCAATATATCCCTGAATTATAACACCAATTCACTGTAACATGCTATATATCCCTGAATTATAACACTAATCACTGTAACATGCTATATATCCCTGAATTATAACGCGAATTCACAGTAACATGCTACATATCCCCGAATTATAACACAAATTATTTGTAACATACAATATATCCTTGAATTATAAACGAAGTCACTGTAACATATTATATATCCCTGTTATTATAACACGAATTCACTTTAACATAGCATATATTCTTTAATTATAACACGAATTCACTGTAACGTGCTATATATTCCTGAATTATAACACGAATTCACTGTAACGTGCTATATATTCCTCAATTATAACACGAAATCACTGTAACATCCTATATATCCCTGAATTATAACACGAATTAACTGTAACATACTATATAACCTTAAATTATTACACGAATCCACTGTAACATGCCATATCCCTGAATTATAACACGAATTCACTGTAACATGCTATATATCCCTGAATTATAACACGAATCCACTGTAACATGCATTCTATCCCAAGGTGCCGAGGAAAATATCTAGTTCAGTGGTTTAAATTTACGGCTCACAATATTGTCATTATGTATTTGTTTTTGTTTTGTTTTCAAAATAGTCTCGTATTCCGTATTATCCTTAAAATAGGTCCAGGATTCTTAGTCCAAGTCTTCTCGTACTAAAACCGGCTAAGATATTGGGATGGAGGTGCCGGTCTTTAGTCCGAGTTCCAGGCCCATGCATTCTTATGACACGACTTAAGCGTTAGTGACCCGCTCAAATAAAACCACAATTATATGAGAAGAATAGCTGGCTCGTTCGCCCCACTTCTAAAAATAGAATTTGTGGGTCTAAAATTGGTTGTACTAAAATATTCCCAAAACTTCCAAAATATCAAAACCCAAAAAAAATTTCAAAACTTCCAAAATTTATTTTTTCCAAAAAATTTCAAAATCCCAAAACTTCCAAAAAATTTCAAAATCCCCAAATTTCAAAAAAAGAAAAAATTTCAAAACCCCCCAAAATTATTTCTCTAAAAAAAAAGTTTAAATAAAAAATTTATAACGAGTTTTCGGTTTCTGAGAATCTCGATATTAAAATGTCGAATGTTAAATTATTTGCGTGTAATATCTTTCGTTATTTTTTTTGTTCAACCAATGTTTCAATGTATTTATTAATCGATGTTTAGAAAATAGCTTTATTGGGCATTGTGACCATCGGTATGAATGCATACATTCCAGTGTTTATCGGACGCAGTTCATACATATATAATTGTCATACCTGAAAATAGACACCATTACTCTTACATAAATAATAAAGAGCGTTTATTCTTAACTTCTCTATCCCCGATGAAGTTATTGAGTATATGACAGGCGTGTATTATCGTGAATTATTGGAAGTATTGAGATGTACTATGTTGAATCACGAGCGGACAACCCCCAGAATGAATTGTCATATTCGATGGAACATATTATGTACACGTAATCACACACGACATTGTGGGTAACAATGTGTCTTTCACACCTTGCTTTACCAAATGAAATCTATTATATTCCCGTTCACAATTATATGCCATTCAGAAAACATATCGATTTAATGTCTGAGCAGAATTAGTTGTTTAACGGGTTAGTATCAATTAAGGTTGATAAACTGTGTCATTGTTAGCATTAACACGATAATTAGTTATCCAAAACATGCATACATAATACGTCCAGGTCGTGAGACACTCAATTATAGAAATTGCTTCGGTGTCATTGTTATAACAACATTACGTAATAACCACTTATCACTCCATTCACACTTACGATCATTTTGTATACCAAAAACTCCAGTTAGCACCGATGATGTAACATTATATCACTGCTATTGTATCAGTTGATAGGTTCAGACAAGTTCGATGTTTAGAAATAGATAATGTGCAGGTGTTCACTTGACAAGAGATTTTGTACACTCAATCACAGACCAACGTGATAATACCAGCCCACACCCAACCCCCAACATCCACCAAACACCTTCACATCACTTACCAAAACCAATGATGTTATAAGAACTGTAGGTTTTTATAATATTATAGCTTGCAGTGTCATCCTGGTAATTCATTTACAACAGCCATAACAAATGTTTACTTATGATGTATATAAGAACTGTATAGCTACTAATAAATAGGACACAGTGAACACAAAAAAATGTGTCCAATTAACCATAGCTCCATACCATTTGAACCTTGTTCTAGTATTTGCATCACCGGACCAACTGGTTCTGGTAAGACGAGATGGGTCTACAGATTCCTGCAAAATCTTAATGGAATGTATTCTAGAGATCCACCTAAGAAAATAATGTACTGTTACGGTATTTATCAAAATTTCTATGATGAAATTGAATCATCAATCGAAAATTTGGTCATGCATCAAGGATTACCTACCCAAACAGAAATCGAAGAATTTGCTGACGGTAAACATAATATGTTAATATTAGACGACTTGATGCATCGCATTATTGACCAAAAAGAGATTGAAACACTATTTACGCAGCAAACTCATCATCGCTGTCTTTCGGTGCTGTTTATTTCACAAAATTTATACGCACAAGGCAAGGCTGCGAGAACTATAGCCTTAAACACAGGATATCTAATTTTATTCAAAAATTTGAGGGATGGATCACAAATTTCCACATTGGGTAGACAATTGTATCCCGGTAAATCTAAAGTACTCATTGATGCATACAAGGATTGTATGAAGAAACCATTTGCGTATCTTATAATAGATATGTCCCCTCACACTGAGGATAAATACAGGCTACGAACAGACGTGTTTCCCAACCAAGACCCTATAATTTACGTACCTACTACGTAATAAGAAGGGGACAGTATCGGAGCTGAGTCGCGACGATAAAATGAGTCGATTATTACGTAATGAGTTGAATTTTGTCAGACTATTGACATCAACCCAATCAAGATCTCAACGAAACGCATTATTGACATCGATAACTAATAATCAGTTGAAAGTTCTGGTTGAAATTACGATCAATTTACTACATGAAATTTTAACAGTTACAGTTCAACAAAAAGCTAAATTACGGCGATATAAATCATTTTATATATTCTTGGGTGATAAATCTGTGAGCTTGTTGAGGAAAAGAAAAAGTGTGAATAATCACTCAACCGCCATTGCTTTGATGTTGAACATCGTTGAACCTAAATTGAAACAGTTTTTGTGATGGAGTCTGTGAAGAAAACTGTTTTGATCCCGTATGAAAGATATATGAGGTACACTGAAAAAAGTGAACACAAAAAAGTTTCATCGGAGTCTAACATTGAACACAGCGACATCTCGGCAAACAATAGTAGTCATTCCGATGAAATGGATAAAGAAATGGACCCGATGAATAATCAGATTGTTAATACAGTTCAAACGACTGAACCTCAGGATGCAATCCAAAAATCAGAAGTTAACACATCGAAAAAGACACATACTAAGCAAAGAAAAAAGAAAATAAGAGGGGTTAAGCGTGAAATATCTAGACCTCCGGGTATAATCGCCGGTAAGCTGACCAAGATAAAGAAGAAACGCTGGATATCACTGTGAACAATATGGCCGATTGGAAAGATTATTTGAGTTCAATTTATTTTAATCCGGATCACCCTGCATCGTACTCAGGAGCTACAAAGTTGCATCAGACTGTAAAATCTGAAAATAAGCACAACATTTCCAAGCGCGAGATTGTGGCGTGGCTACAAAATCATGAAAGTTATTCCCTGACAAAAAGTGTTAGACGAAAATTCCCGAGGTCTCGTGTTATTGTAAACGCTTCTGACAGTCAATGGGATGGAGACCTCATGGATATGAATGATGTTTCCAAAGACAACGACAATTACACCTACGTGTTAGTAATGATTGACATTTTTTCTAGGAAGTTATGGTGTGAAGCTATAAAGAGGAAAACTGCAATTAATGTGATCAATGCTATGAAACATATATTTGAAGGTGGAAGAACCCCTCGCATCCTCCGAACGGATCGCGGTTCGGAATTCACAAACCAACGGGTCAAAAGTTACCTTAAGGGTCTTCATATATCTCAAATTTTTACGCAAAACGAAATGAAAGCCAATTATTCGGAACGGGTCATAAAAACTATAAAGCAGAAGATTTCACGTTATATGATAAAGCATAATAATGCTAGATATATCGACATTCTACAAGATATTGTGAAAAGTTATAACCATACAATACATCGTTCTTTAGGCACCACCCCTGACTCCATAACTGTTGAGAATGAAGATGAGTCTCGTCTCGATCAGTGGTTAATAAGACAGAAGGGAGGTGTTAAAAGTAAATTGAAGAAAAAGTTCAAATACAATGTAAATGATATCGTTAGAATATCACACACCAAAGCAGTTTTTGACCGAGAATATTCTCAGAAATGGACTGGAGAGTTGTTCAAAGTGACTAAGAGGTTTTACAGGCAGAACATACCCTTGTATACATTGACAGATTTCTTGGATGAAAACATTGAGGGCGCTTTCTACGAGTCAGAACTTCAAAGGGTGCGCGTTGATGACGAAACAGTTTACAGAATAGATAAAATTGTCAAAAAGAGGAAACGAAAGGGTCAAACTGAAGTCCTGGTGCACTGGCATTCATGGCCTGACAAATTTAATTCATGGATTTTAGAGTCTGATGTCGACAGATATCAAAATTAATAAGAGCAAGCTATCCGCGGGAAACCATTACAATCATGAATAATAGAACAGATACCTTGACGAATATGTTTCAAACAGAACGCGGTCGTCTACATATGAATCTCCTTAAATGGATAGGAATTACTATTATGGTAATAACTCTGTCACTACCAGTTATATTAGTTCCAAAGAAGATACCGCGTCAGACGGTGGACTATGAATTACGTCATACGAATGAGTCACGCCCCCATGATTACGAACAACACCCCTGTGGGTTCGTGAAAAAGTGGACAATACGATCAAACATTACTGTTACATTATGTAATAATCAAGGGCGCATTTATACACGCATTAGGCGAGTTGTGAATAACTCTCCCGCGATTATAAGTATTCCGTATAACCAGTGGTCTGCCTTCAAGTATATATTCAGTGATGTTGATAAAACTATAAGAGAAGAGATGAACATTGATTCTCTTTTGAAACAAAATAGAAACTAGTCATATGGATAATTATTATCTGTACCTGACTAGCGACGATTCCATAGATAAATATCCAGATAATCGTCCTCTCGACTTCACAATAGAGTTACCTGGTGTATTAATATTGGAAGGAGCGTGGTTATGTTGTTTGAAAGACATAAACATAACTGATCATATAGACACGGATTTATTATATATTTGTTCGGACATATGTGGAGAATCAATAGCCTGCGACACATCATCCCCCATCCTCCGGGTTATAAAGAGAGACACACGTGATACGGGTCATTGGCGGAGTTTTGAGGACTCATTCTACATAAACGTAAGACAGGATAAACTTCAGCGTCTCAGGATTTTTATAAGAGGCGATAAACTTTCTAAAATAAATGCAGAAAAAAGAGTGACCTGTACACTACATCTGAAGAAACATGTCGATCACGTATATTCCAACCGATATTGAAAAGTGGAGAAAACATTTCAGGGACATGATTAATGGGAAGTTAACGCCAGATAATGAGGGTCGCTACTTTATTGACAAAACTCAAAATAGCGATAGTGAAGAAGAAGAAGACGTTCTAAAACCACATATTAACGTAGTGACACCCATAGCGCAAGCGATTGAAATGGCCAAAGCCGAAGTTGCAGAAAATAAGTTGACACAAGCACGTAAGGCGTCCAAAAAAAACAATAAGAGGGTGTTACCTAACGATTTGGCTCATAACCCTAAGAAAGTGAAAACCACCTTTTTCGATAAACCATGAATGAATACAGAGAGTACCATACCTCTAAATTGGCATTATTTGAATCGCCTGCGGTTGACAGCGGAATACAAGCGACAGAATGGATAAACTACAGACCCGTGAATCAGCTGACAGACACTGCAGCTTTAGAGTTCAATATTCCCGCCATGGCCACAACCTACATGGACCTCAAACGGACATTGCTACTTCTCAAACTCAAAATAACCAAGCAAGATGGTTCGGCTCTAACCGTTAATGACGATGTGGGTCTGATAAATGCACCCCTACATTCAATATTTTCGCAGGTCGATTTGAATATACAGCAAGTTCCCGTGAGTCAAGTCGGGCCGAATTATCCATACAAAGCATATTTCGATGTACTCTTAGAAACTGAACGTAAGGAACAGCTACATGGACAAGCGTTCGAAAAGGACACGGCAGGTGGTATGGACCTGGCGGATTCGAAAAGCGGGAACTCTGGCCTGTATTACAGGTCCAAAACAACCCGTACTAGTCAAATAATGGATATTATGGGATCAATTCAGCTTGACTTCTTCCAACAGGACACATTACTACTAAATGGTCTCCCGCTCACGTTAAAATTCTGGCAGACGAGAGATGTTTTTAGACTGATGTATGCGGGAACCACTGAGACATACAAGTTGAAAATACAGGAAGCTAATTTGAGACTAGCCACTGTGAAAGTTAACCCCGGTGTATTACTCAGTCATACTGAGTCACTCAAGAAAAAGAACGCGTGTTATCCTTTTTCAAAATCTATCATAAAGACGTATACAGTGTCAAAAGGTGCATTCAGTTTGGGAGAAGATAATCTATTTCAAGGAAACGTACCCAGTAGCTGTATTATTGGCTTAGTATCATCAAAGGCTGAAAGCGGTTCACGCGATAAGAACCCGTTCAACTTTGCGACTTTTGGATGCAACTTCGTCGGATTTTACGTCAACGGGCAGTCTATGCCCGCCCAAGCACTACAACCGAACTTTACCAGTAAGGAATATGTAGAAGCTTACAATACGATAATAAAAGATGCGAAACGAAAAGCCGTTCATATTACTTATGAGGATTATGCGAAAGGTTATTGCATATATCGGATAAACCCGCAAGGAATTAATCACGATAGAGTCATACCGCACAAAGGTCACACACGCCTCGAGATTAAATTCTCATCGGCTTTGAAAGACAATTGTACTGTAATTGTTTACGCAAAATTTCCTGCCGCTCTCAAAGTTGACGAGAGTCGTAAAGTTTGCATTGAATAATGAATACACGCGGACTCATGAGGGCGATAAATAGTTTCACAAACCATAATGAGATAGATGTTTGTCCCATAGACAAATTACCTCTTTATATCCAATATCCCCTGATGTATATAGTTAACACTGACGAGAGTAGCCAACCTGGACGCCACTGGATATTGATGACATTCCAGGAACATAACGTATCAGAGTTCTTCGACCCTATGGGATTAAAACCCGAGTGTTACAACGGACGATTTAAACACGTGTTGTTATTGAATGGACCTCGTTATGAGTGCAATGCTTACAGATTACAGGGTTATAATATATGCGGTCCCTATTGCATATACTTTGCATTCTATAAACTGTGCGGATACAGTCTAGAAAATATAATGAGACGTTTCAGTGCCAATAATTATATGTATAATGATTTAATTATTAAGGATTTTATGTTGAAATATATTCTGTAAACGCTCTTCATTAGCGACAACGAGAGAAACACTCTTTAAATTATATTATGTATATAAATAAAATATTGTAAATACAATCATTTATCGTTCTTATATTATCATATGTATGACTGGGAAAATATATATATATATATATATATATATATATATATGTATATGACTGGGTTGAGAGGGTGGGGGTGGGGGGGTCTGTGGAGAGAGTCCGGTGAGGTGGTATTAGGTCTGTTGCCAAAACAAACAAAAAAATCTATTGTTTTTGTTTGTTTTGTCAAAAGCCAAAAAACAAAGGTATGTGAGCCATCCCCGAATGAAAAAAATAGATAATCGATACATATATATATTTATTCTGAAAGTAATTCAAGTTCACATATAGTAGGATATACAATATTTAACATCTGCTTTTCACTTTTAATGCCCGTAATCACAATTTTTCCATTATGAAAGCATGTAAAATGTATTTTCTCACGTCTGAACATTGCCGCAGGGAACAGCTCTGATTCGTAAGAACATTTCATAAGATTCACTAAAACGTTTAAGTCAAGATTTCCATTTAACTGACAAAATGCAGACATTGTCAAAATTTTTATGGAATTTAATCTCACTCGCCAACCACATTTTTGAATATGTCGAGCGTACCGACGCAATCGAACTCGTGTCTGTTTGACACTATCAGAACGCCCGTTAACAACGATTTTACCCGTGTTAAACACGAGGCAACATCCACCGAATTTAGAATGTTTCCATAAAACTCCACTAAACTTTTTGGAATTGTATTCAATGTTCGAACAGCCGAGTGTCAAATCCCTTAGATTAATAGAACAGTTCAAATCTGTAGAACATACGACATTAGTTATTCGTAGCATCATGGGAGTTATGTTTAGATCAATGTCTGCATCCGGTTAATCAAACATGTTCTATCGCCGTTGGGGCAGCATTCCATACATCTTAAATAGCCTTCCTGGTTTTGGTGATCGTCTGTCAAATAGCACTGCACGGTCTGATCAATTTCAGGAATATTAGCACACAGGACGAATATAGCTCCAACTAGTTCTTCAAATTGGTCGAATGTCAGAGATATTCCGTATTTGGTTGCACACAAATCATCTGAATGTTCAGGCAGCCAATACCTGCGAATGTCAACACGCGGGATGCCTCTCTTTATAGTAATGAAGAAATTCCCTCCGATATGACGTCTCATGAATACATCGTCTTCACCGGTACGATAACTGACCACTTCTTGATGTATATCTGCTAAGTAAGATTTCAACTCTTTGAATCTCCTTAGATTTAATGTTATTCCAGATTTTGTCGGAAATTTTTGGCCCGCAGAACTTTCACCGCACTCTCGTATGTGTATATACAGATTTCCCAGGAATCGGCCGTCAAATAGGAAAATGTCATTTCCTAACGGGGCTAAGTATTGTGGATGGAACGCCCTCTCGTTGGTTTCAGTCCGTTGGTTTCCTTCAACATCGGGTTGATCAGTCATTGTTTTTTATTTTGAACCTGGAAAATAAGAAAACAAAACATTACTTATCAGTTACACATCGAGAGTACAAAAGTCCGAAAGGAGTCCGCTCATGTGTTTGGTGGCTGTTGGGTGTGGGGGAGGCCCGCCCGTCCCGCCCGCCCCGCCCGCCCTGGGGATGGGAGCCCCGCCCGCCTGCCCGCCCGCCCCGCCCCTGGGGGGTCCCCTCGCCCCCCGCCCTGGGGGGTCCGCTCGCCCTGTTGGGGGAGGCCCGCCCCCCCCTCGCATACTCAATAAGAATATGAAAATTGAGTCATTGAGTCAGTTCATTATGGAGAGAATACTACCCGCAGAAATACTGGAGAAAATATACAATCAGCTAATTGAAATGTCAACTATAAATCCAGAAATAAAAAAACAACTACTACACAATTGGTTTATAAGAGAAATTAAAATAATACTGAAGAATATAGATGAAGGATATTTTCCTGTACAACGATTGAAATCTTTGATTGCTAGGTCTGAATTTGAAACTGATTTCTTACAAGATATATTGAATCAAATGTTTTCAAATCGCTGGGTATTTAGAGGCGTTCCTAAAAACAAAATACATGACATTCGTGAACTTATTGGAGATAACTTTGTGAGATTTGCAGAATACCGAGACTGGGTTTTCAATCAGAGAAGTTTTGAAGAAGTGACAATAATTCACGGATATATCATTCTCCGTGAACCGTGTACACTGTTCACGATTGAACAAATACTTAACAGCGGCGTGATTTTGGATTACATTTCTACAAGTAAATCGAAATATATTTCAGAATTAGAGAATGAATTAATCTGGTCATTCGGAATAATCTGGAATTATGGTGACTCTTCGTTGAGAAAATAAAAAAAATATAAAAAAAACATAGTTGTTTTTGGTTTAAGACCGATATAATATTATAAGTATAAAAAGAGCGTTAAGATTGTACTGGAGGTAAAAATGCAATGATAGAAAAAAAACAACTAATTCATAACTAACCTGTATAGAATATTTCACACGCACAGTATAGGACTAACGAATTTGTAATTGTGAACTGGATCAGGTAGCATTTTATAGATCGAAAAAATGGACACCTTGGATAAATTGACCAATGACTGCCATCGGTTTATAGTAATACGTGTTCTTGCACGCTCGATGTTATCTAACATCGAACGTGTCTGAACAAGCCTTAGTATAATCCGATAGCTACCATCGATCGAATGTTTACACTCTCATTACAACCTTGATCAAATATAGACGATTAAATTATATACTATATATATTACGTACCTCGTTCAATATCCATATGGCAGTGTATCCATGTTATCCAATCGTCTGCGTTTGGTATAAACAACTCGGTACTGTTTCTCCTCAGATCTGTTATATATTTTTCTTTTTCCTTTAGATCTGCATATTTTCCGTGGATTGGTTGTGGTGATGGGCACTGTGCTTCCAGATTCTAACAGCTCTTTAATCGTCTGGAAATTGATGAACTGTGAATTTTCAAAGTTCAAAGAGAACCCCCGAACTTTACACGTCTCTTTAGCTTTATTTGTTCTATAAGCGTAATTCTTGGGTCCTCCAGAAACAAATTCTTCGATGTATTCATCAGGATCTAGCTCACTAGTCAGTTGTCCCAAATAGTCGCCCAGTGGGGGATTAATTTGATCCTCTGTGCTGCTGAATACACAACTATCCGTGTCGTAATATAATACTCTTCTGTCCAAGGAATGAATAACTTCATATAACATTAATCGAGCGTGACACGTCGTGAATGTGGCCAAATATATGTTATTCGCTGCTCCACAAGGCACACAGTCTTTTCGATAGGTCCACTCCATTTGAAGAATGGCATCAGTTATGACATGAAAATTTTCCATTTGTTTCATTGGATTTGAAATGAGTTGGAATAGATTGTCTTGTTCCGATTCATGGAAATATTCGGTCTGTTTGAAATTCTGGTTTTGGCCCAGCTTCCCCCAAAAACTGTTGAGCATGAGCTTACTGATTTGACGCAATCCTGGATTCTTTTCGATGCTTTCTCTGTCCAGTAATATACCTTCGTTGTCTTTATACGCTGTGATGTATTTATCCATGTCTTCGTTAGATTTTATCCAATCCGGAGGACCGCTAGCCTGCTGCTTGAACTTTAAGAATGTGTTTATATATTCCGTGAATAATCCATTTTGTTGGCTATAGTCTGACGTTTCGGTCCAATGGTATATTTCATATATTTTGAGAATCTTGTATCCCACTTTGACAGCTGTCTCCAGTTCAGGAATACACCAAACGCCGGTAATAGCTCTCTGTTGGCACGTACACGTGCAAGGTCGTTGATTTTCATTATCAGCACAAGTCCTGCACAGTGGAAACTTCAGTTTACCTTCGGATCGATACGGTAATACAGGGTGATAGAGTCCATTAGGTGGTAAAATCTTGACTTGCGCTATTCCGAAGTAATCCTTAAGCTCGGTAATGTCATCGCCCAAAATGATTTTCGGGTGTCCAATCGGGTAGCGAGAGTATTTGAGCACACTTGGATACAGCGACGTGAAGTCAAAATAGTGTATTTTCTCACCAACGGCAGTTTTGTAGTGTAATTTAGTTGCATTCGTTCTGCCGCCGAAGAAACTGTCTCTAGGCTCTAGCCGTTCAACAATGTCTAAACTAGCAATGAAGTCACGAAGCTCCGGATTAGTCTTTCGGGCAGCGACGAACTCGTGTTCCCAAATGCACACATATTTCATGCCTCGACTTTCTATATACTTCTTCTTTTTCTGTGTGAGTCCGTATAATTCATTAGGTGTCTGGTTGGTTATCGGATTCTTGACTACGTCTCTATCGTGACTCAGACAAAGTTCACATCCATGGAATTGACATCCGTGAAATTCGAATGCCGTGTTTAATTCTTCGCAATAGCCATCCAATCTGTACTTTGCATCATCGAGTTTCTTTTCACGGCCGTTCAAAGCGTGAGTTATGTGGATTTTATCTTTGAACATCATCCATTCCAGCCATTGAATCGAACTTTTGCTGTATTGATCTTTATATGATGTCTTGGGGATTCGAGCTATCTGGGATTTGAGAAATTCTTTCTCACGAATTTGTACGCCGCGTTCATCTTCAAGTTTTGTTTCTTGAACCCATTCACCTTTGTATAAAATAGACAAAGTTCCATCTTTACATTTAGCTGGAAGCCACGTTTTCCCTTCGGTACTTAGACGCACTCTCCATTCCTCGTCGACGAATTTCGTTCTGAATATACCCATACATACCGATGCGATTGTAACGTATTGGAATGGATCAACAGCACCAACCAGTTTGAACTTCATATCGCCAGAAAACTCGTCAATTACGGGTTGTATATTTCCAGTCGCATTCATGATGTGGGTTCTGAATTTTATGCAAGCTTGTCTCAAAATATTGACATCACTACGACAATAATCCGATAATTCTTTCTTGAAGATGAAAACTGCATTTGTTTGAGCAGCGTGCCATTTCGTGAAGTCTTTTCGTTCAGCCACACTCATATAATCAGCGCCGTAATATTTGGCATCCGGATAGGGTCCTTCATAATTCTGGTTGGCTGATTTATTGAAAAAGTGCGGGAACCATCCTTTTTTCTCGCCATCAAGACCGAAAGTTTTCGGTAACAGTGCCAACTTCATTGGTAGAAAGCTGAGACTGTCCAGTACTTTGATATGAAGATCTTTTTCCACGTATAGGTACATCAATTTGGATCCATTATATATAACTTTGGGTCTCAATGATTGATCAATGAGATATTCCATGAGAAAATATCCATCGTAACCCTTGAAGTTGTGAGCCAGTGCTATGAATCCCTTGTGTTGTTCCGAGAATAACCATTTTCCAAACTTTTCACCGGTATCAGGACCGCTAAATATAACCTCTCGGAGTCCGCATGTATCCGAACATAAATTTCGGTCACTCTTCTTCTTCTTCTTCTTCGCATCACTGTCGTTACACGCATCACATAGAGGTCCGCAATTTCTACAGTTCGGTTTCGCTTCCAACGATTCATGCATGCATTCGTAGCAAGCTGTTTGGGCGACGAGGAAGTTCGGTGTATGCTGGACTTTTCCGCACCATGTTTTTAAACAGTTCTGAAAAGTAATAATTGAACGTTTTAACCTCTAGCTTTATCGATAATAAAAAACAAAATAAAACGTCTACACTTTGTTCAGATAATTATTTTTAAAAAAAAATGTTTTGGTATGGGTTCAACGTTAATAAAGAGCGTTGACGTATTACTATTGTTTGTTGGTTGATCCTAAAAATTACTCGTTCCAATCTACGTGTCAATATTAAAAATGTATATCATGATCCGACCATCGACATATAGCCTGTATAATTGTCGATTCAAGCACGCAGATATCAAGTTCAATAAAGTTAAAACAATTATATATTATGTTAGTTTACTATATAACAATTACAAATCTCTTTTCACATAAAATATGGTACACATTTTCAATGTGTCAAGAATTAAAAAAGTTAATTACTCGGTTTAACATCTGTGACTCAGTTAAATTTTAATATTGAGACCCCTTAACTTTGGTCGAATTCAAGTATGTTATTGTTATATGGTAATCTCACACGCGAGATAACAGCTAAAGAGCGTTCAGCGATAATCTAATATAATTTTTAAAAATGAAAGAGCGTCTCTACTTATGCGCGCCTTTAATAAAGAGCGTTACGTTATCATGATTTCGACTGTAATGTGTTACATATATATATTACAATTAGGTTAAGACTCACCTGACACTTAGCACATTTATTGCATATATGATCCTCTTTACAGTCCTGGCAATCCTTTGTATGTAAAGGTGCATATCCTTCAGAACATTCCAATATATCGTGTTGAATGGTTTCGAAGTCGAAGAAACAGAATTTAGCTTTTTCATCATCAGTAACGGGAGGTATGGCCCTTACATAACATTCGTGTGCTCCCATTGTGTATTTGTCACACGATCTACAAAATGTTTCTCCGCACACGTGTTGATTCGGACGTCTTTTCCCTCTCTCCATGACTTTTGTACAGTCCAAGCATTTCCACCATTTTTCGCAAGGAGCTGTCGTTTCTCCCGAAGCTTGATTAATAGGTTTTGCTTTATGACGCACGAAACATTGATGAGACATACACGTCATATTACAATCTGAACAATGTTCTTTGTTTTCACTTTGTTCACATTTATCACTTTTACACACGAAACAGGTGTGTTCACAATAATGCTTTCCTTTGTTTGAATAATGTTTTAAACAATGCACACAGAAATATGCATCGCTAAAGAATCCCGTTATGGATTGTATAGCGTGGAAATGTTCATTATCAGTGAGATATAAATATATCACGGGTCTTTCTATACCGTCTGTAGGCGCGCTGGTAATGAATTTATTAGCCAGTCTAGCACTGACGACTAGTATTGTCAAATTCAGAGTTTCCTCGAATGCTTTTAGATCTGCTAAACTGGCTGGTCTGTCTGTTGATACACCTGCGAGGACACTAATTGCTTTGGCTAATTTTCCTTGCTCAGTACGTTTTTTGGTCCTCATATGGTTGTAATAATTGCTCGGTACTTTTCTGTATTCCATGATGAGTTGTAAATTATTTCTGGTTCCTCTATTCTGTGTTATTTCTAGCCATTCATCAGGACTGCAAATATTTAATTTACACCAACATGTGGCGATAGCCCGAGCCATGCACATATTGTCGGTATTTTCAATCGTAACGATCGATGTTTTATTTCTTAGATTGTCACTTTCATCATGTAAAGCTGTTATCCTCCGCCGTGCTCCGCCTTTAGGTAACTCGATGGTGCCTATATCTATGCGGAAACTTTGATTAACAGTCAGTGTTTGGTTGCTGTTCAAAACGAGTTCGATTCTGTCAATCACAGTGTTAGCATTTAACGTTTGCAACGTTTGTAACGGAACTACTATAGGGTTGTCCAAACTCTCATGGTGAATGATAACTCTGCCAAGATCATTGTCAGCCAAATTTCCACGAGCTCTTTGAATAGTGTCCTCGAACATTGAATGTAGATTCCTGTATATGTCGATTAACTTTTTCTCTTTGTAAATTTCATCTAATTTGATCTCATATGTTCTCTGTGTTGCCAAATTGTTTCCGAAGGTTCGTTCACTCCTTTTGCGAATGCTATATCCGGTTATTTGAATATCAGAACTGCCGGCTGTTTGATTGTCTGATTTTACAGCTCCTTCTTCATCTTGATGAGGTGTCTGTTCGTCTTCTCGGTTTTGTAATCCTGATGGTCCAGCTGTACCGGGTTGTGAGTTGTTAACATCATTTTTAGGCGCATCATGTTCTCCGTATCCGATTTGGTTCGGCCATGGGTCATCTCCTGAACAAAGCGTAGATGCTTCAATAATATCTTCATCTAGTTGATAAGCTACAATAGCCTTGTCGTATTCTTCGATGTCTTGCAGAATACATTCTATTTCATAAATTTCATCCACTGTTAGAGGTGTCATTATTTCTTCAGCCATTTTTCGAGAAGTCCTGAGAAGTGATTACAATGGTGTCTATTCACTATATGGAATACAGCTTAGTAATCTATATTTTTATACCATAAAATCCCGAACATATGCAAGCACGGATGACGTAACATTATATAAGATTATATATATGAACGTAAGTATGAATAGACCGATAATTGGTTTTTACGGACGAGGCAACATTAGTTGTTTAACTGGTTATTATTACGTAACCATGTGTTCCCCCAATGTGAACACCTGCACATTTAACAATTGTTATTATCTATTTCTAAACATCGAACTTGTCTGAACCTATCAACTGATACAATAGCAGTGATATAATGTTACATCATCGGTGCTAACTGGAGTTTTTGGTATACAAAATGATCGTAAGTGTGAATGGAGTGATAAGTGGTTATTACGTAATGTTGTTATAACAATGACACCAAAGCAATTTCTATAATTGAGTGTCTCACGACCTGGACGTATTATGTATGCATGTTTTGGATAACTAATTATCGTGTTAATGCTAACAATGACACAGTTTATCAACCTTAATTGATACTAACCCGTTAAACAACTAATTCTGCTCAGACATTAAATCGATATGTTTTCTGAATGGCATATAATTGTGAACGGGAATATAATAGATTTCATTTGGTAAAGCAAGGTGTGAAAGACACATTGTTACCCACAATGTCGTGTGTGATTACGTGTACATAATATGTTCCATCGAATATGACAATTCATTCTGGGGGTTGTCCGCTCGTGATTCAACATAGTACATCTCAATACTTCCAATAATTCACGATAATACACGCCTGTCATATACTCAATAACTTCATCGGGGATAGAGAAGTTAAGAATAAACGCTCTTTATTATTTATGTAAGAGTAATGGTGTCTATTTTCAGGTATGACAATTATATATGTATGAACTGCGTCCGATAAACACTGGAATGTATGCATTCATACCGATGGTCACAATGCCCAATAAAGCTATTTTCTAAACATCGATTAATAAATACATTGAAACATTGGTTGAACAAAAAAAATAACGAAAGATATTACACGCAAATAATTTAACATTCGACATTTTAATATCGAGATTCTCAGAAACCGAAAACTCGTTATAAATTTTTTATTTAAACTTTTTTTTTAGAGAAATAATTTTGGGGGGTTTTGAAATTTTTTCTTTTTTTGAAATTTGGGGATTTTGAAATTTTTTGGAAGTTTTGGGATTTTGAAATTTTTTGGAAAAAATAAATTTTGGAAGTTTTGAATTTTTTTTTGGGTTTTGATATTTTGGAAGTTTTGGGAATATTTTAGTACAACCAATTTTAGACCCACAAATTCTATTTTTAGAAGTGGGGCGAACGAGCCAGCTATTCTTCTTATATGAAATAAAATATCACAATTGCGACAATAAACGGATATTTTCCGCAAAAGACATGCTATTTTATCTGAAACCCACATCAGTTGTGAATTTAAAACGGTAATTTAATGCGAAAAGAGACATTTACCTCAATGTTTACAATTTTTTAAAAGTATGCGACCTCGGTTGACCTCGCGAACTGTGTTCGGCATTTTCCGTTGAAAATATTCCGTAGATTTTGGACAACAACGCAAATTACGATGAATTCTCCATTGTAATCGTAATTATGTATATAGAAACGGAAAGTAGAATTCCCAGAACAAACAGCGGATTATGCCGAACTTATTCGGACCACTTCGGCTTTCGGTTAAAACGTAAACAAACAGAGAAACAAATCGATGTTTGTGTCAATCAACCGGAATATTCTATGTGTAATTTAACATTAAAGTTAGATTATTATACACCATTATGACCATAAGATGTAAGCCTTTCCGATGTATATAGCATCATGTATTGATTTGCTAGGTAAATCGAGTAAAATACACCACAAATTCCCGCCACAGATCGTGGGCGTAAGTCGTGTCATAGGATTGGTATAAAAGCGGTCTTGGACTAAAGACCGGCACCTCCATCCCAATATCTTAGCCGGTTTTAGTACGAGAAGACTTGGACTAAGGATTATATGCCTTTTTTAAACCCGAATTCCGGATTCAATGGAAAGAAGATGATGCCCTCATATATGTATGCATTGTATCTAGACAAATGTTATTGCATGTACATAGCAAATGTACGGGGATCAGCAAAGGGATTGCGACGGATAATGTATATATTTGTCGCCATAAAGCTACCATCAATTACGTTTTCTATGTAACAGAAAATAATTTGGTCCGTCCCCCTAACATGTTTTGAAGGACAAATATCGAAACTGCTAAAGCCGCTTTCACACATGTCCGTTTCTCGGATGCATTTCCTTGCGTTTCTAATATTTTAACGTATCCGGAAAACGTATCGGTCGAAATAGTGAAGCTAGCCACACATGCTTGTGTATGCTTTTTTAGAAACGCAGCATTTCAAGTCCGAGACATGAAAAAAAAGAAACGCATCCGGCAAACGCACATGTGTGAAAGACCCAGTGATATTATCAGTTTTGACCGATGCGTTTTCCGGATGCGTTAAAATATTAGAAACGCAAGGAAACGCATCAGAGAAACGGACATGTGTGACAGAGGCTTAAAACGGAATCTTTAACACCTTCGACAGGCTAGCAAACATTGCCACGAAATGTTGACTAATTTGTTGTCAAATCGGTCCGTGTTTCTTTCATTAGTGCTTTGTCGTAATTGCCGTCGAATCATGTGTGATCATCACTACACATAAATGCCAAGAAATACGATACCATACATGGGTTGGGGACTTCGCAACGCATTTGAGTGTATTCCATGCAGACTAAGAATTATTTCAGTCTTCAAAGTAGATAGCCTTGCATGTTAAAATACGATCTACACCATGTCGGTTTTCACCACAGGCACACTGCAGGAGAGAGGAATGGGCGTATGGCTGGGGATCGAAGAACCGACCGAGACACCATCGAAGTCTTATCACCCAGAGGACAAACTCGACCCAGATCGCGACGGACTGGAGGTGTACGATATTCCGTTTCTCCCGCGATTCCTCCGATGGGGGCGATTCACTAAATACATGCCGTTTATGCCTGGTTTCAATCGAAAACTTTGACATTGATGCCGGATAATCTGACAACGAAGTTGTTCTTCAAATGTTGTCAATCGTACAGTTATGCCCTAAATAATCGACTCCTTAACCAGAGCAGAATTATTGGTAATTTTTCCGGATTTAGTCGGAAATATTGCTTGTTGCCATTCATCGGAAAGCTCTCAGTGAGAGCTTTCCGATGAATGGCAACAAGCCATATTTCCGACTAAATCCGGAAAAATTACCCATAATTCTGCCGTGGTTAAGGAGTCGATTATTTTGGGCATTACTGTATATCAATTTTCGAACCAATGTCGATGCACTGCATGGAGATAATGGTAATCCTAATTGGTTCCTAGTCGATGATAATCAGAACTTGTTCATTCTTCGCAGAAGGTTGGTTAAAAAAGACACATTGTTATATTCTGTTTTATCCAGCATTCACTGAATGGAACAAACAATTGACGGGGGTCATAGGAATTAAATGATAATGCATGAAAGACGACCTGTTTACGCTAATGTCGAGGTTCATATGCACTTATATGTTACATTAAACGGGCATTGCCACCGGGGACGTGACAACCGGGTCTCCGGCTTAGAATTTACCATTAGAATTTACTTAGAATTTACAATTATACCAAGTTGAACCAGACGCATTTTTCAAAAGTTCATCTATCTGCACCCCGTTGGGTTGACATTTTCCAACTGGTACCTCCAATTTTCAATTACCACAAGCATTCCAACTGTTCGCAATTTACAACCTAAAACCCACCCACATGTTTTGAAAAAATTAGAGCTGATGGCCATTCATTCAAAAAGATTGGCAGCAAGTATAGGGAGATACTCGATTTGTTTGTCTAAAAACAACAAATTTCCCACTAAACACTGGTTGGCAAATCGAAATACCGGAATAATTTCAACTTATCTTTGGTCTGAAATGTCTAACTTATGTTGTATCAGACGTGAAATTTCCAACTGTTGACCATTTTGACCCAAGTTTGGGGTGATATCCCCTGTCACCACGTCCCTGGTTACCACTGCCAAGGAAACTCACGAATCTCACCTCAATACAAGTGTGTAGATTTGGCGCATATTATGCAGCCCCATGGCAATGCATGTTACAGCTCACCAGTTGTTTAAAAGCCCACTTAACGTTCGAATTAACAGATCACATTATATAGAACTTATTCCATATTATATATTATTTGAAAGAGGAAGCTCCAACACATTGTATATTATTAATTTATGTGTTTGAGTGTTCCACTTTAAACTTTATATTTGGGTGGCAAGTGTTGAAACTTGATGCAAATCAATCAAGCAATCATACTCCCACAGAAAAAACACGTCGTCTATATATAAGGTATAGCCTCGGTTTGAGTGCTTGTGTGGATAAAAATTTCTCATCCATGTCAATCATGAATATGTTAGAATATTGCGGAGCCATCGGAGACACCATTGCAATGGCCATATCATGATAATGTTAGAATACATGCCGCCAAATATCAATTTTAAAGTGACAATGTGCATGTCAACGTTTTCCCGCCATTTCTGGTCTGTCACTAATCGGACGTAAGCGGACTGTAATTCTTGTAAACATTATTTTGTCATTCAGTTATCACCCTTTGAATGCGAAAGCCGAAAGCTCGTGAAGATAAAAGCTAATATGTCATAAAGAGTGTTAATCATTTAATTTATACCCCTATCTGTTACTGACCTATGCGGCTAGAAGAAGATTATATATATTCAACTGAACACATATGGCTGCCAAAGGCTGATGAGTTAGGCCCACGTTTTACAGAGTCTATCATACGGCATTACATGCGCTCCATATTTGACAATAAGTTTAGGATGGCATCCAAAACGGTCACTAAAATTGAAGATTATCACACTTTCCGTAACAAACGTGACTGAGTTCGTTATCTGGGGACAAGGTCATTGTTAATCAAACCATGAGTTCGCTGGTATCCGCAGACAAACCGAAGGACGCTATTATTGTTTCAATTAATTTATTCTAATGAGTTTGTCTTAAGGACGATATAGACTACTTTTTTGGGAAATACCGAATAAAAGTCTTAGACAGATTGTAATAAACGTCACTAACATATTTGGTTAGTTTGAATAAGTAATATCAAATTAGATTCTTTTTCTTGTCTGAAGAAAATTGAAACTGTATGCCCAAATTAGCAGCCTCCAATTTCAAGTTGCCTAAAAAATGTAAAAATGTGCTCAGATGAAATGTTTTATATTAACAAAATTATTTTTTCTACAGAGGATTTGTTTTGGTCAATATTACCAGTAAGTCTTAAATCAATTACTTTTTCAGTATATCATTTTGTGTTGCCAAACAGTTTTCATAAATCCATATGATTTCAGTTGAAACAGAATATATAACCACAAGCTGGCCAGAAACATAACAGCTAGATATAGTCCAGCCCCGCCCGTCGCGCACCGCTAATATATAATCAAGCCATGGCAGTTCTGCTTGTCTCCCTCAAGATTGACTTAGACACACTCGCCAAAGATTCTTTGCAGACTAGATTTTTGTGAGAGAAAGATATTGTCTGGGGTATAGATTTTACGGATAATATTTATATAAACAACCTGTGCAAGTCTTATAAATTGGTCTGGCTAAACTGATCCCGCAACAGAAGTATAGAAAGCATAGGTACCGTGGGTGAGATATATGTGGTGCATGCGATTATATGAGATTGGTTTTCCATGACGACCATGGATGGTCGCTGTGTGAGGGACCCGGAAGTCCTACACATCAACAGCCCATTGATGGCATTGCCTCCCCATCGAAATGCAGTAATGGAACTACTTCGGGTTTGCTGCAATGATTCAAGAGAATCGAACAAATAGTGTTATTTTGGCCGCAGGCATACCATGATGTACTGCTGTATGAAATGTGGTGGGAATATATGCAAGAACCGAAGTAGTGTCAATTGTGACTACACTTGCTACCATGAGGATGAGCAGAGTTATTGGACATTATCGACAATCTATTATTCATCACAATAATCGAATTGAGACACAAGATATTATAGTTATTTAGTTTGTTGACGAACACGAGTGAATGTATTTCTTAATAAACAATTCCCTTTACCCCATATATGATGAACCTAGTTAAATTTGTGTCAGTAAGTTTGAGAATCTTCGATTGTAGTAGCCGTTTTGGATGCCAACTTAAAACAAAAGTCAAACATGAAAGGTCCGATGTTGTATATATCGTCAGTTGTGTCTAGTGTCACAACATGCGCCACATAAATATGAAAATACCTCCCTGTAAAACGTTAGTCTCACTCATCAGCCTTTGCTAGCAATGTGTGTCCAGTTGACATAAATATAACAATATAACCTATATGTGGTTCACAAGTTATGGCAATTTATATGTGACACTTTTTCAAAATCCAAGTAATTTTCCCCAATTTCAAAATGTTCATCGCAATTTCTCGAACTAGCTTAGGCCCGTTCCAAACGACGGATTTTTGTCGACTCGAATCTAATTGTATTAAATCCGTCGGTGATGCGACTGCGGTCAATTTTGTTTCAGACGGACGCATCTTCGTCGCATCGAATCTAATATATCGATCGATTTATTTAAAGGTGGATTCCCGGTTACCGTCACAAAATGGTTACGCGTAGATATAGAGGCCTATATATACAGGTATGTTATACATATATATATATACTAAAATACATTATAAATTATGTATATATATATGCGCGATTGCAGCGCGAATATATGTGCACATGTATAACATATAGTTATACAATATATTATAATAGGCGCTACAAATACATGTTATATCGTGCAACCAATTGCCATATATGTGTATACCATGCATGTAAATACAGGCATACAAGAATTATTATAGATCAGACTACCACTCCTACCCCTTATAATAAAGAATACCGGAATATATTAATTATTATAAATAATAGGCTACCACCTATATCCTTTATAATAAGGAATACTGGTATCTATGAATTATTATAAATCATAGGCTACCACCCCTACCCCTCATAATAAGTAATACCGGTTTATATGAATTATTATAAATTTGAGGCTACCACCCCTACCTCTTATAATAAGGAATACGGTATATATATATTATTATAAATCATAGACTACCACTCTGCCCCTTATAATACGTAATACCGGAATATATGAATTATTATAAATAAGAGGTCGCCACCCCTATACCCCTCATAATAGGTAATGCCGGTAAATATGAATTATTATAAATCAGTGGTACCACCCCTACCCTTTATAATAAGTAATACCGGTATATATTAATTATTATACATCAGAGACTACCACCCCTATTCCTTACAATAAGGAATATCGGTCTATATGAATTATTATAAATAAGTTGCTACAACCTCTACCCCTTACACCGGTATATATGAATTAGTATAAATCACTGATACTATATCCATTATAATATGTGACTCATGTGAGTCATTGACATGCTATGTTCGTTGAGAAATCAAACTACCAAAATAATAACAATTTGCACAATGTTACCTAAGCAATACTTATAGATATATCTGTCTTTATAACAAAGAGAGCGTGCGACAAATGACGTCATGTGGGTATTTTCCCATATAAGGGGAACCCCCTTATTATTATACCATTACCATACTAGTATATCATTTGCATTCACATGTATTAGATTCGAGTCGTCAAAAATCCGTCGTTTGAAACCAAGACGGATTTCAGACGCATCACCGACGAAGATTCGTCTGAATTGGACGGAGATTCGTCTGTGATGCGTCTGACACGGATCTAATTGTTTCAAACGTCGCATTTTTGACGCATTTAATACAATTTTGGGTCTGGTATTAGATTCGAGTCGACAAACATCCGTCGTTTGGAACGGGCCTTATAGATTGGCCCAGTGTTGTATCTCATGTTGTGTTATGGCGATCTTTAATTAATATAAGCGATGTAATTTTGTAAGCGCAGTATTATTGTATACATTGACACTTGTAATCGATGAATATTTTATTTTAGGTGTAAGAGTTGTCTTCCTTGAAAAATCGATTTTGAGACACATTCTCAAGCCGGCAACAAGCAACATTGGATGCGTCATATAATGAATGACCTTTAATTGTCTATTTAAAAAAAACTTTCTTGGAGGCTGATGCAGCCAACTTCTAAACTAGAGGCTTTCTGTGAATTGGCCCACGGACAATAAAGGGACTTTCGTGTCCAAATTCCAAGTTGTCAAGGACCTTGACCCCATTAATATAATTTCTTACTGTCTCGACTGACTGCCAGGATTGGCTCAGAAATTGACAATATATACATACTGTTTCCAAAGTGGTGGGTCAAGGTTCCATCCCGAAGTAGAAGCAAAATTGGATGAATGCTCTCCACTGCGTGAGCAGATTCTTGGCTGTACCAGTAGCATATGCTGCACTAATGGATTCCACCTGTCCGTCGTGTAATTCGGAGAGCTCTTGCGCTGGAAAACAAATTCCGTTACTACCAATTGTGGGTAAAAAGATAAGTGACTTCTGGTACGAACATATTCATACTGCTAGGTGAAAGCTGCTTGAATTTATCCAAATATTTTGGGTGAGTCTGACTTCTCGACAAAATGTCAGCCCTTCTATTATCAATCCCTTCTATAAACATTGCTCTTACCTCAAGATATATGATGGTACATATGAAACATATCTCTCTAAGACAACTTTGTATGAAAGAATCATCTATTCTACAGGAGTTCAGGGCTGCCACTGATGTCTGGTTATCGTATCTAATAGGGTTTGTCTTTCCTCCCAACTACCAACATCGTGAGATCAAGGGCATTAATGTGCAGTTCCAAACTCCGGATGAACGATGGAAATATACAGTGACTGTGTTCATTGGTAGGGGGACACCACCTTCACCGCGTGAAAACCAAGCATCCGATTCGATAGTCTCGTACCTGACTCAATCCTACCGATAGAGTCACGTACAGGCTGAAATTGTAAACAATAACAAATCATACACGTGGTCGGCGCGATCACAGAAATGTGCCAACTGTAAATATTGATTTAATTACTACTTTTACGACTAATTGTTGCCAAAATTGTCATCGCATTGTGCAAACATATACATTATATGATTTGGGCAATTCTCCGCTTTGTAGTGACAATGAAATTATACAAAATCATGCGATCAAGTGCAGCCATTACCTGAATGCGCGCAATACCGGGTATGTCTATTTACGCTGCCGTGTTCAAATTTACTGGCCCATATTGTATATTTCAAACCCTATCACCCGCTAAGATGTCATAAACCATTTGTAAACTATAATTTACATGCTGGTTGTTTGATTTGTCATAATTTTCACCTGATTACTATTTTATTGTTTATCAGTCAAGTACATTTCGTCTTGTTTTCTGGTCACGGCATCGAATAATAGGGTCAATAGGTTGTTCACGACTTATTTAGGTGAGTGTTCTATAATAAAATGAGTATACTTGCAAGATGAAATGACTATATTTATTTCGATACATTGCAGTTGGGGGGGGGGGGGGGTAAAAAAAACCTGCAGCAAGGTATTCCACGGTGGGTGGGTGGCCCAAGAGACAAAAAGCACATTTTTGACAACCTCATCAGCTGACCTCATGCAATTTTTTTACTAAAGACCTTTTGTGCACATATTTTACATTTGTAACAGTTTAAAACAGTTTATAACTGCAAAAACACGTTACACAGGCCTTAGTGGAGATGACATTTAATAAGCTACATTTATGGCATGTTGCATATGAGACTTGATGTGAACAACTTCCTTCCTGACACCCTTTGGAAAGAAGCTTCGAGAAATGTAAAATTGAAATAAATAAACTTGTCGTGATGTAACTAAGATAGTTAAGCCTAGATCATTGTGTGCATGGAACAAGAGCGAGCAAATGTCTCAAATATTAACGTGACTATCAATGATTTGAAAATGACTGTCATCAGTGCATCCAACTAATCAGTGAATTATTTGCATGTGTATCAATTCAGATTATCTGTTACTCTCACAACAACTAAAGTATTCAAGTCCAGCATAGTGACTGCCAAAAGCATTTAGTATAATTGAAGTTGCTTCACTAGACTAACAAAAGTGGTATGGAATAATGCTAGATAATGGGCTGGTTGACCGACTAATTACAGCCAAAATAGCCAAAAACACATGTTTGGATCATGTAATAGCTTGCAGGGGAAACTGATATCCCAATGGATATGCAGGAGTTAAGCTGGGAAATTTATAATTTGTAAATTTGGATGCATAAACAATTATAGCAGTTCTTTTAGTTTGAAATGTTCCATTTTATAAGTTATACCTTATAGAGTAAGTTATACTAGTGTTTTTGTGCAGCTTTCAGATTTTGATGGGTTAGTACTGTATTTGTCCACTTCCATCGATTCATTAGAATTTCCATTTAGCAGTGTCCAATTTGACCACCCAGGTAGACCTAGAATACTCTCATGACACACCCACCTGGAAACTCCAATACATGATTGCATGTATGTGTGTAATTGTACCGGTATGTGGTACTGCCTATCAGCCAGTTTAAAAAAAAAATCTTTATTAAACTTTTTTTCAATTAAATCAGCTTCTGAAACATGGTAAACTGTCACTTGAACTAGAGCAGATAACTTTCTAGTCATATGAGTGATATCAGTAGGGTTTTATGTGGTTTTAGCAGCTGGTTTTAGACCAAAATTAGTGAAATTTTGGGGGTGGGTGACCAAAAATTTGAATAAAAAAATGCTTTTTTGCAGGTTTGGGGTGGTGGTTCCCCGAAAATGCCAGATGCAAAACACGGCATACCTTCCTGCATATTTTATATTATAATATACATGTAATATTAAATCAATTATGAAATTCAACCACTGGGAATCTCAATTTTCAAATGTCAGGCCAGGTGAGGCTGCTTATTTTCTGGCTTGGTACATGAATTGCCCTGGTCAATATTAATTCAATACAAAATGTTGATTTAAATACATTAAGTTCTAGTATAATTGATTAAAGGGACATCTCGTGAACAGATATATACAATTTCCATGGTCATAAGAAGGGAATTAGGGGTCCTTGGGGCCTTGCTTCCCTCCTATGGTGTACTTGTTGACTTAAAATTGGGTAGAAACCCCTATTTTCATATCATCAGCATCCCTCTCCCTTGAATATGTGTCTCAAACTGGAGCTGTAAAAAAAATTCAGTAAATGCCTACTAAATGGACATCTCCTGTACATATATATAGCATGTCCATAGTCACAAAAAGGGAATTCGTGGTTACTGGGGGCCTTCTTCCCTCATGTGGTAGGCCTACATGTATACAGACTTGAACATTGAAGAAAAAACATACTTCCAAATGCATATCAGCATCCCATGAATGTGTCTCCACCCTGGAGCTCTAGTATATTTGATTAAAGGGACGTCTCCTCCACAGATATATACAATTTCCATGGTTATCGATCTAGATCAAAACGATCAAGGGAATTTTCAACACCGACCCGACAAACACCTCTACAGTACAGGATTCAAAGTGCCACAATTTTATGGTTAGTTTAATAGGCTACCGGTATATATGATCTATTTTATCTCATGTAAAGTAAAATATAATATTATAATAATTTCTCATAATAATCATGCAATCTAAAGTTCATATTTTAGAACACCAGCGGTCTCCAGTCAGATTCGAACTGACAATCCCCTCAGTGTAAACTGAGGTGCACTCACCAATGTGCTGTAGAAACTGATATAATGCATGTGCTAATACTATGAATTTTTTTTTAATATTTTCTTTACATGTGGCAAAATAGATCATATATACTGGTAGCTTATAAAACAAACCATAAAATTGTGGCGCTTTGAATCCTGTACTAGTAGAGGTATTTGTCGGGTCGGTGTTGAAAATTCCCTTGCGCGTTTTGATCTACATGTAGACATTGATGACGGCGCCGGATTATTTTCATCATTCGGTATAAAACTTGGTATTCGCTCCATTCTAAATGAAATTAATAAAAATTGATTACACACAAGAAAGACATTTTTAATTTTAACTGTATCATTGCTAAAAAATCAACATATGAATCATGATTGATTGACCTTTCAAGTTTCATAAACAGCAATAGTCACAAAATGTCACAGAACAAATGAACCCATCGGCTCATCGTGGATTTTTTGGCGTCAAAATAATGGTCTGAGTGTTGCTAAGAAATCAACATCTAAATATACATTATGGGCCGGCAACTTTTTCGCCTATGAATAAAAAACAAACCCCACATGCTTGAAACGCATGAGTCGAAAACAGGTAACTGGTCACAATTAAACACACTTTTCATATCATTCCCGAAATCAATAAACACTGTCACTGTTGTATATTGAAACACTAATGGTGTAATTTATTGATTATCGATATAAATAGATGTAATCAAATATAAATTGTAGATAAAAATGATGATCTTACCGAAGAAATACAAATCGTAAATAAATTCGCAATCGAAAATATCACGTGTCAACGCATCTCATGAATATATACCTATATAGCCTATACCAGGCCTCAAATACGTTTGCTGGCCTGGGTACTAGGCTACCGATTCAATGAATTCGTAGGAATCTGACCAATCTTTTGACGCCATCGTTGATACGCCGTTGTATTGTTTTAGAAATTTGAGCCACCAAAATTCGAGATAGCCATTTCTTGGAATTGAATTAGATTCATTCTTGTTTGCGCAGGTCTTCAACCATCGGAGAGGTCTTGATATGAAAATGCGACCTGGACGTACTCATCGAGAAATTAAATATTAGGTTTCCAGAGCAAAGACTGGGTTTCTTTGAGAGTTACGGGAAACCCAGCCAAGAATGAATCAACACATTCGATTACAATTCCCTGGCTGACTGTCAAAACCATAATGGTGTTCGCCTCCACAACTTAAAAGATTATTATCTGAAAAGGTACTATGGAGTTTTGTATTTCTTCTTGAAATTCAGTCAATTAGGAGCTGGGACGGACACAACATGTATTGAGTGCGTCATTTGCTCTCACCTCAGCTCCTGCAAAATGATCCAAATAATTGAAGATGTGAACTGCATTGGTACTCATGATACATTTGATTGCACCAGTAACTAATAGCTTGGAACCCATACTGAGGAATATTTCCATGAAAATATGACCTTTCGAATGAAATGAGACTAAATGGGGGTCTCCCGGGCAAATGAAAATGTGTCTCTAGGCAAATTACCTTTAATTTGTAGCTGCAACACAAGGTCATCTACTAGGGGAAGTTTTAGTTGTATCAATTCCCGAAATATGTCTCACTGGAAATTCCTTGGTTGATGCTACATTCCGTGGAAATTTAAACTAGGGTCTAAAATGACTGTGTTTTTCTTAACCGTTTTCTGTAAATTTGAGCATGATCTCCCGCACTCCTGGACATGCTTGATAACCAACCAACGCCGTGCATGTATGAATTCGCATGAATTTTTCAGCTTCTTTTAAAGATTTTGATTTGTTAAAAAGCTCTAGTTTGTTTTATGTGATGTAAAAAATCTTCAACTCATTATGCTGGGATATAAGATTTTATGAAACTCGTTTGATAAAATCTTATATCCCAACATAACTCGTTGGAGATCGTCTATATACAAATACATGGTTGAGAACAAATCGAACTATTTCTACACATGTTTGGGCTTCGCATAAAGCTACGCACATGTATATGTACACGGAAACAACGAGTCTATTTCCGAATCCACCTGCAACAAAATATACTTCAAGAATTGAACTTGGAGGAAGAGTTGTCAAATTATGAGAGGAAGATCGCCAAATCATCCGAGACAGACATTATCACGGAAACAGAGAATATACGTGAATTATGATCTACACGATAAACATCCGTGGCATATTTGTAGTCATCCTTGAAACGAAATAGTCTTTAGATAGCTGCTGGGTGTGCATCGTTCCGAAAGATAAAACAGTTTCTTTCACAGAAAATGTGTTCCAGATAATGGGTATGTAATTTGTGGCAGCGATTATAAAATCTACTAATGTTTTTTTTGCAAAAATGCCTTTTGTATTGGTGACCATAATATCGCCCTAACTTGTGCGCCCATGCATTAACATCTATAGAAATTACTAACCTGCTTCACTGACATCGTCGTTTCAATATTGTGACGGACAAAAACTTCACAAATATAACTTTACCTCTTTACGACTATCCGCTGAGAGAACGATTTTAGTTTATACGGTGTGGACATATTGTTTCAAAGGTGGCGAGTGACGGTTCCACCCCGAAGTAGGAGCAAAATTGGATGAATGCTCTCCACTGGGTGAGTAGGTTCTTGGCTGTGCCAACAGCGTATGCTGCACTAATGGATTCCACCTGCCCGTCGTGTAAGTCGGAAAGTTCTTGTGCTGGAAAACAAATGCCGTTATTACAAAGTGTGTGTAAAACGAAACGTGTCTTCATGTACGAATATGTTCTTACTGCTAGGTGAAAGCTGCTTGAATTCAAATGTTTTGGGTGAGTATGATTTATCTACAGCATGTCAGCCCTTCTATTGCCAATGCCGTCTATAAACACTGCTCTTACCTCAAATTATATGTAGGTACATAGGAAACATATCTCTAATGCAACTTTGCATGCATGAATCATCTGTTCCATCGGAGTTGAGGACTGCCAATGGTTATCGCACCAAATGAGGCTTTTATTTCATAATGAGACTAAATGGGTGTCTCCCGGGCAAATGAAAATATGGCAAGGAAAATATCTTTGAGATAACATAAACTCCCTCTACCTTTATTTTTTATGTGTGACAAGTTTATCTACTGAGGTACATATGAAAAAATCTCTCTGAGACAACTTTGCATTAATGAATACTCTATTCCGCAGGAGTTCAGGACTGCCACTGATGGTGCATGGTTATCGCATCTAATTAAGCTTTTCGTACCTCTAATGATAGATCCCCATGTTTTGAGACATATGCTACGAGCATCATGAGTGTACAGTTCCAAACTCTGGTTGAACCTGACAAATCTTCTAATGCCACAATTGGTATGCCGTTATATCGTTTCAGGAAGTGGAGCCACCATTCAAGTCAAGATAGACATATCTTGGAAATGATTTAGTTTCATTCTTGTTTGCGAAGGTCTTCAACCATCTCAGAGGTCTGGATATGAAAATGCGACCTGAATGTACGCACGAAGAAATGAAATTAAGTTTCCCGAACAAAGACTGTTTCTCTGAGAGTTGCGGAAGACCTTCCTTGCCAAGAATGAATCAACTCAAGTGTTTCGATTTGGGTGACTCTCAAAACCTAGTTAATGGAGTCTACTTCCAGACATAAAATTGCTATGAATTAACAACGTGCTATGGAGTTGTGTATCTGTTCCTACAATCCAGTCAATTAGTAGATGGGACAGACAAGAAAATGCATTGAATGCGTCATTTTCTGTCGCCTCGGCGCCTGCAAAATCATCCAAATAATTACTGTAAACAATATTTTATTCTCAAGAACTAGCACAAGTAATACATAATATAAAGACATTAACAACTCAACATTAGAGAAAAGGATTTGGCAGTAAGACAAAGGTTTATAGGTGGCCATTTCCTTGGTGTATATATATTGCATCATGGTTTGATTGCGTCTCAATGATGAATTGCCTGTTCCACAAGCACCCGCTGTGATGTGTTCTAAACAAAAATTAAAGGTCAAAATGCAAAAATTAAATTTTTTGTTTTTAAAGTTATGTCCCTGGCTCTGCCCCTATTTGACCCAGTGACCCCATTTGAACAAATATGAACCCCAGTCACCCAAGGTATCTCTGTACCAAATATAAGCTAAATCGGCCAAATATTTTTTTAGAAGAAGTCATTGTAAGAATCACTATGAGTTATGGCCCTGGTTTCTCAACTAATTGACCGGGTGACCTCATTTGAACAAATCTGAACACCAGTCACCCAAGGACTCTCCATACCAAATATTAGCTAAATTGGCCCAATGGTTATGGACAAGAAGTTGTTGTAAGAATTACTATGGAGGAATAGAGTTATGGCCCTTGTTTCGCAACTATTTGACCCAGTGACCTCATTTGAACAAATCTGAATGAGAGTCACCTAGGGAACATACACACCAAATATGAACCAATTCGGTATGATGGTTTAAGAGGAGAAGATGTTTTTAAAAAAGTTGACGGACAGACGGACAAACGGACAGACGGACAGACGGACGGACGGACGACGGACGAGGAGTGATGACTATAGCTCCACCGGAGACTTTGTCTCAGGTGAGCTAAAAACGATTTAAAACAATGTTTCTGTTATATATGGGGCCGACTTCGTGCGGGGCCGTCATCGTATGGGGCCAACTTCGCACGGGGCCGACTTCTCCTGTATTCATAAAGAGCCCTGCAGTTAGAGAAGGTTGACTCTAACACATCAGCGACTGATAGTGATACATGTTTTATATCAGTCACTGATTTTGCCTGTAGTACCAACCCAAATTAACAACTCACTACAGGACATGTTTAAATAAAAAAAAACACCTCAACTCAAGAATAAGGTAAAGGTATTATTCCAGATTCTTATATAAATCATAATGATAATCCCCATGTAAAAATGTCATTCTAATTAAAAATCAGTTAGGCCTAGCCCTAGAAGTAGTACACACTTATCAAGCCACACTTAATGGCACTCTTTGTTTCTTCTTAAAAATTTCAATTTACTTTCATTTTCAACTGACTGAAGTTTTACTGCCATTAGCCGATGATTAGGAATGAATAAATACTCGAGAAAAACAATTAATCAATATCCACCAGCGTCATAGTACACAAACACGCACAGTTGTTAACGTTTCTTCTTATAAATTTGCATTTGTTTACAAACAATGCCGAGTCAAAACGGGGAATTCCCTGCCATTCCAATGTTCGACTCCAACCAAGTTGACCTACTCATTTTCACGCGATAACAGCCGCTGAGCGAAGTTATTTTAGCTGACAAAACTATTAAACATCGGAATAATAATGGATGCAACCTCATCAACTTATCATTACGCATGCATACAGTGCCTTATTTGCCTAAAATACGACAGCAAATCATTGCACCGACACAAGAGAATGGAATAACAGTGATAATAAAAATGGCGACGTCTTCATGAAATTCTATCATTTCTGCGCATGCGCAAGAAAATTCCAAATAAGGAGTTGCCATATAAGGAAACTGCAATCTCAATAATTACCAAGCAATTAAAGTCTCTACAAATTTTGTTTCATGATCGAACTGCGGACCTGATAATTATCGAAATATGTAGTCGAAATAATTTTTAATTAGTTAATCACATGATTTAGATATCAACACACTCTTAAAGACGCAATACACCGCTATCTAATGTCGTTATTTAACTGGGTCGGTGTTTGTTGTTCATTGCTTCGTTTTTAGGAAAACCATTGTATCTGTTTTGCGCATGCGCAAGTCACTTTCCATATTTGGAATTTCCATATATGGGATTTGTGTTAACCTCAATACCGATCGATACCGATCAAGCTAAAACATATAACCACGCAATTATCTTAGCATAAAAATAAGATATATTGTAATTTATGCAACTACGACCCTGGTAACCCTGATAACTAATAAAATATACCGGCCAATTCATTTTAAGATCGTTATTTCACTTTGTTTTAAGCATAAATACACTCTTAAACGCACATAAACGACCCATTGGCGTTAAAATTAAATATACTCGGTATTTATTATATTAGTTTTTTATTGCTCAGTATAGAGTTAGACCCTTGACACCTGTCAATATATTTGGGCTGAATTCATATGATGCGGTATTATTCCTCGAAATAAACAACAAAGCAGTCGTTACTTCGAAATGTCGTTTGGGCTAACATTTACACAAATCCTTCGCGTGTTCTCCTCAATTGGCACATATGTTCTCAGTCGACACACAGGTTATCCCAGAAAGTGGTGTGAAATAAACACCCAAGGTTTGGGTGAAATGATATGAGTAAATCCCGACGTTTTCGCTATTGCGTACCAGAAACATAATCTAACTGCAATATGAGCTGGCAAACTACCTGAAAAGTTGCAATATGTATGAGTATATATGGCAATGTTTTCACCTACCATCTGCCACCGGGTCCCGTTGTGCGACGTCCTCACCGGGTGTGTGAGTTCACGTATGACCAGCGTGAATATAATGTTACGTTTATAGTTGTTAGTAATCCGTCTATTCAGTCAGAAAACATGTTTTATGTTGTTATTCTTGTTATTCTGCAATATTTTGATCTAAAAATAGAATTGTCTCGCCTCATGGACAGCAACTTCCTAGTGCTCGTTGACCACTACATTAGTCTCAATTGAATCTGCTGACATCAAATGTGGTGTCTTTGTGCTTATTCAACTTTGTTCTCATGATGTACATGCCGAGTCATATCGTTGTCAATGGGCTGAGGAACACTCAGGTTGATTTTGACGAGACCCGTCCTTCTTGTAACAAGAGTCGCAAATTGGACGTGCCACTGTATCGCGCCCTTTAACTACAACGATATACATAGGCTTATTCTCACTTTGCCGACGAGCCTGCAAAAATATCGCCGGCAAGGTGTGATCGTCGCGCCTATAGTCTGTATTAATTAAATAACAGTTTTCCCGGCTCCCGTTTGCAATGTTGTTTTAGCATGCCGCTAAACGAGTTTCACATGAGTCGTCATCAGATGGGCGATTTTCATGTTCACTCAGTCAACACAAAGAACGAGATAGTTAGTTCTTCAATGAGTCAACACAACCATCTAGCCGATTCTGACCAGGTACGACACATGCATTTTCTTATTTCAAATTCTTATAAAGAGCATCCTTTCTTCTCTAAACAAAATGCCAGTCAATAAAGAGCGTTCTAATTTATAATAATATTTAACTGATATATCTATATACAAAAAAATAGACATCAAATCTAATTTGTTTTTAACAGGTTATGGTTGATGCCTTCGTCGCAGATCTCAAGCATGCGATCTGCATTATATAATATATATGTACCAGAACGATACTCAACAACAACCACCGGCGAAGTTTTCCTGCTATCGTCAGAAAGAGACAACGACATCATGATATTCGCGACAGCCAGCAATCTACAATTTCTTCAAGACGCCGACACCTGGTTCTGCGATGGTACCTTCGACAAGAGTCCGAATCTCTACCACCAGATGTACACGATACATGCGTTCGTCGACAACAAGATGTTGCCACTTGTGTATGGATTCCTGTCGAACAAGAATCAGGCGACATACACCAGATTCTTCGAGACACTAAAACAAAAGGCCAACGATTTCAACATCCAGCTTAATCCACCAACCTTGTTCACAGACTACGAGAAAGCGGCACAGAACGCGATTACAGACATTTTTCCAACAACACAACTCAAAGGGTGCATGTTTCACTACAGCCAGTGCATATATAAGTATGCTACAGTGACGTGTCATTTGAAGGCAGAGTATGACGAACCAGATTCAGAGATAAGGAACTTAATTCGACGTGCCATCGCTTTACCATTCGTCCCCGTCGACCAGTTGAGCGATGCGTGGCTCAATGTACTAGAAGAATTGGAAGAATATATGGAAACAACAGACCGCCCAATTGACGACCGCGTGATAAAGTTTTCCGATTATGTGACTATGCAGTGGATTGAAGGTGACGAAGATCGTACCATGTGGAATCACTATAATACAACCGGCCCCCGGACCACAAACCACATCGAATGGTGGCACAGAAAACTTCAAGGTTATATAGCAGCTTCAAAACCAAATATATTCGACATGATCGACCATATTAAAAAAGCACAAGCATATACAGAATCGACGATACTTCAACTGACTGGTGGCGGCATAGTTCAACCACAGAGAAGAAAATATCGGGCGGTCAACGCGTCTCTTAGACATTTCAAGCGAATATTCAGGGAAAACGAGATCGACGTTGTTGAATAATTAGATTCAATCGCTAAATTAGTTCGCCATTGAGCTTTTTGTTAAAGTATTGTCGTGTATTTGTTATATGTTTGTTATCTCCTTGTGTGTATTTTATTAATTATTTTGAATCAATAAATAGATAAAACATGACATAGATTATTTCCTGACATCAACATTGAATCAGCACCAAAGGTTCCAAAACCCTCGTTCCCAAATTGACAAATCATTTAAAAACCTACAAAAATAGAGGACAAACCATTAAAACACCAAAAGAAAAGAGGAATAGACTATAAGCGGCAAATGATTGAAGTAAGGGATTATTGCCACCTCGTGCAGGTACCGCGGAAACAATAGCCGTCGGCAAAGTGAGATGCATATGGTGATCGGTCTGTGCGCACATGTTACTATTGTACAGAGTGCAAAACCATACCATGTCATTCCTCTCCATTAACTTAAAACTAGATTAAGACTCACCATGATTCCATTTAATGTATTCGCTTGTCACCTTTTCTTCACCACAACCCCGTTTTGATCCGATTTGATTACCTGAGTTTTATCAACTTTGGCTTTCAGACCAGATAATTTCGCAAACTTATTAATTATATCTAATGATGTATTCAAGGATTGATTATCACCACGGAGGAAGAATGTCAGGTCGTCTGCATATTGAGACAAAATGGTCTCAGAGTCATGTATTTTGATTCCATTAGTGTTTTTGTGGAATTTCAATGATGCACTGAGTATTTCAGTGCACAAAATAAAAATATACGGAGATAATGGATCGTCCTGGCTGACCCCTCGGCGGACCGCTCTACAAACATCAATTTGCTATAGTTTCCATTGTTTAGAAAATAACTGAAGAAAGTTTTGATCCATTTCGTATGGAGCCCCGGACGTGACATCCGAATTTTTTTTTTAAGTCGTGGCCACGAGAATATGAAGTCGTGGCCACGAGCATATGAAGTCGTGGCCACGAGAATATGAGGTCGTGGCCACGAGACGACGAAGTCGTTGCCACGAGAATAAGGTCGTGCACAGGCCACGAGCATAAATTCGTGGCCACGAGAATAATGCCGTGGCCACGAGAATATGGTCGTGGCCACGAGAATATGAAGTCGTGGCCACGAGAATATGAAGTCGTGGCCACGAGACTATGAAGTCGTGCCCACGAGAATATGAAGTCGTGGCCACGAGAATAAAGTCGTGGGCACGAGAATAAAGTCGTGGCCACGAGAATAAGGTCGTGGCCACGATAATAATGTCGTGGCCACGAGAATATTCTCGTGGCCACGACTTCATAGTCTCGTGGCCACGACTTCACATTCTCGTGGCCACGACTTCATAGTCTCGTGGCCACGAGAATGTGAAGTCGTGGCCACGAGACTATGAAGATATATACAATTGCTCTATTATTGTCTGTACTTATCATTTTTGTTTAGCAATTATGGCCATGGTTTTCGGGTCATGCGGAAATTCCCCAATCGAGCCTAATCTTGCATATTGTTCATCCTGTTCCCTTGGACCATATGAACCTAATTGGAGGTCGACATATGTTAAACCTGAGCGTATTTCAAAACTAAATAATTCTAATAAGGCACTAGTTAAGCAACCGGTTATATGCAAGCCTATTTACCGTGGTAATATGTTTTCACTTGTGGCCCTCGCCATACAATGGAATAACGGGTATAGATCACTGTGAACTTATGAAATCAAATAAAATCAAATATTTAATGGTATCAATTCAACATGCGAATTGTCACCAATTGTAAACAAACATATAGTAACATTTAATGTGTGAACAAAATTGACCAACATAATTAAAAATGAAAAATAAAGAATGCTGAAGTGGTAAATGGATGTCTTTGATGACGAAACATGTAAATGTGCATTTTGTTTTGGTAAATTGTCTGATGATAATATTAAAGTATTAACAGCTTACTGTTGATTATTAACGATGCAATTAATGTCAGAAATTAATTTTATGAAATTCCGGATGTCACTGCACATCCAATCAAACTTCATATAAAGTGGAGTAAATGATAATCAAATACATTTTCTTAGAGCCAGTATTATAACTAGACCTTTATTAATACTGATAATTTAAGTTCTGCTATAGAACTGGAACTTTTAATATCAATCTTATCTCAGAATCAAATAAGTCCAATATGAAACTATGTGAATATTTCGGTTCAATATTAAAGTACCTATTTTCACGAGAATGTGTTGATTTAGTTATAGTGCTGTGACAAATGTCATTGCACACGTCGAGCATCACCAGACAGCATTATATGCGGTATTTTGGGTCTCGACCGCGTACATGGAACACTACTGTTCCACAGCAACCCCTTCTGTCATATTCTGACATATTGTGTCTGTTTGGCAAGAACGCGCCCGCCAATGATATTCTATGATGACAGAACTGTGCGTATCGTAAAAGTGTCGGTATATTCCATACGCCGGAGATCATATCTCTTATAACCCATGACATGATAGATTACAACAGGTTCAAGGGAACTGTCGGCACAATATGGGCGGAGAGGTCACGTGTGTCATCAATCTCACAGACATTTAATGTATTAATGTACCAGGTTACACTGGTGTAAATGTTTTCCATAGGCCTCAGTGCTAACGTTTTAGCATATAGTGTTGGCAATATAAATGTTGGGTCCCAAATTTTCTTTAAATCTGAAAAATTGACATTTTGGGAAACTTTTTACACAAAAAAATCATGTCTGTCTAGCAGGGAATTCGCCTTTAAATCTTATGTTTTCGTAACTAGTGTCAGAACCGCATAAAACAATACAGTCATATTTTAGACCACACCAAAAAATTCAAACTTCACTACAAAGGGTTAATTCCTGTGCCAATGGTTATTTTACCTATGGGAAATCATAGTGAAGAGGTGTGATGATTTTTTTATGTGAAAAGCACACAAGGCTATTGACCAATCAGGGCCCAGTGTCTATTTTATTCTCTCCTATATATTCCTCCCGCATCCGCTAGATGTCACTCGGAACCTTATTTACACCAGTGTAACCTAAAGCGATAGCCCGCTTTTTCGCGGAATAATTGTAACTCCCTACATTTCTTCAGAATTGCCCATCAATGGAAAAAATGTGTTCAAAAACAATATCACTTCTGTGGTTCTTTATTTATCACACACAATTTAACCCCACCCTCTAACAAATTATTCATCAAAAAACCACACTTTTCCACCACCAGTCATGTTCAGGCCCCATTTTCACTACTCAGTTTTAGGGGTCTGGTGTTGCAAACTTGGATCAGCTATGGAAGACTGTACAAGATTCTTTCCATGAGAGAACTTCTGGTGATGTGAGGTCATTGAGTCCAGATTTGATCAGCTGAGCATCAAGCGCATGACTTTATCAGCACATTGCAGAATAAAATATGACATTTTCGGGTATGCAAGGGTGATCCAAGATAACTGGATGTGGGTGTATATTGAATTAGTTGAATAAAGATATGCTCTCTTTGAATTGCTGAAGCATTTTCTTAAATATGTCCAAGTTTTAGTGCTATTAAGCTTCAAATGACCATACCCACCAGTGGAAATGACACACTTTTATGATGTATATCTGTATATCACTGGCTATAAAATCCAAAATACTTGTTAGATTAGGTTCTTATAACAATTGATATATGTGTCGTTGACATGCTCATGTTATGGGTCATTTGCATTATCATGTGACTATTACCACCTTGAAATTTTTTGAAAATACCTTGAAAAATTGGCATTTTTTATGAAAAATCTTACTATTTTTTTGGCTGATGTAAGTGAAAGAAGACATCAGCAGCAAGAATAGCCACACCATACATGAGATATTCATTGGACTGAAAGACCAGGCTCTGTAAAATGCATTTAAATGCTTTAAAGTGACTCACAGGAATCAAAAATGATAAAAAGCTATTTTTTCCCTTTAGGTTACACTGGTGTAAATGTTTTCCATAGGCCTCAGTGCTAACGTTTTTTTTTTAGCGTATAGTGTTGGCAATATAAATTTGGGTCCAAAATTTTCTTTAAATCTGAAAAATTGACATTTTGGGAAACTTTTTACACAAAAAAATCATGTCTGTCTAGCAGGGAATTCGCCTTTAAATCTTATGTTTTCGTAACTAGTGTCAGAACCGCATAAAACAATAGTCATATTTTAGACCACACCAAAAAATTCAAACTTCACTACAAAGGGTTAATTCCTGTGCCAATGGTTATTTTACCTATGGGAAATCATAGTGAAGAGGTGTGATGATTTGTTTTATGTGAAAAGCACACAAGGCTATTGACCAATCAGGGCCCAGTGTCTATTTTATTCTCTCCTATATATTCCTCCCGCATCCGCTAGATGTCACTCGGAACCTTATTTACACCAGTGTAACCTAAAGCGATAGCCCGCTTTTTCGCGGAATAATTGTAACTCCCTACATTTCTTCAGAATTGCCCATCAATGGAAAAAATGTGTTCAAAAACAATATCACTTCTGTGGTTCTTTATTTATCACACACAATTTAACCCCACCCCTTTAACAAATTATTCATCAAAAAAGCACAATTTTCCACCACCAGTCATGTTCAGGCCCCATTTTCACTCAGTTTTAGGGGTCTGGTGTTGCAAACTTGGATCAGCTATGGAAGACTGTACAATATTCTTTCCATGAGAGAACTTCTGGTGATGAGAGGTCATTGAGTCCAGATCTGATCAGCTGAGCATCAAGCGCATGGCTTTGTCAGCACATTGAAGAATAAAATATGACATTTTCAGGTCTGCAAGGGTGATCCAAGATAACTGGATGTGGGTGTATATTGAATTAGTTGAATAAAGATATGCTCTCTTTGAATTGCTGAAGCAATTTCTTAAATGTGTCCATGTTTTAGTGCTATTAACCTTCAAATGGCCATACCCACCAGTGGAAATGACACACTTTTATGATATATATCTGTATATCACTGGCTATAAAATCCAAAATACTTGTTAGATTAGGTTCTTATAACAATTGATATATGTGTCGTTAACATGCTCATGTTATGGGTCATTTGCATTATCATGTGACTATTACCACCTTGAAAAATTTTGAAAATACCTTGAAAAATTGGCATTTTTTATGAAAAATCTTACTATTTTTTTTGGCTGAAGTAAGTGAAAGAAGACATCAGCAGCAAGAATAGCCACACCATACATGAGATATTCATTGGACTGAAAGACCAGGCTCTGTACAATGCATTTAAATGCTTTAAAGTGACTCCCAGGAATCAAAAATGATAAAAAGCTATTTTTTCCCTTTAGGTTACACTGGTGTAAATGTTTTCCATAGGCCTCAGTGCTAACGTTTTAGCGTATAGTGTTGGCAATATAAATGTTGGGTCCAAAAGTTTCTTTAAATCTGAAAAATTGACATTTTGGGAAACTTTTTACACAAAAAAATCATGTCTGTCTAGCAGGGAATTCGCCTTTAAATCTTATGTTTTCGTAACTAGTGTCAGAACCGCATAAAACAATACAGTCATATTTTAGACCACACCAAAAAAATCAAACTTCACTACAAAGGGTTAATCCCCCTGTGCCAATGGTTATTTTACCTATGGGAAATCATAGGGGAGAGGTGTGATGATTTGTTTATGTGAAAAGCACACAAGGCTATTGACCAATCAGGGCCCAGTGTCTATTTTATTATCTCCTATATATTCCTCCCGCATCCGCTAGATGTCACTCGGAACCTTATTTACACCAGTGTAACCACCATGTAAACACTGTCTTGCATATGGGGTAAAATGTATCCATTGTATTAAATTATATGAAAGGCCCAACTAATTTTCGAACCCCCAGATCACAGTATAAAAAATAGATGCCATATTATATACCATTTGAAAGAGGAAACTTCAAAACATTGTATTTTTGACTTATTCGATATAATAAACTGCGAACATATGGTTTTTGTTGAGATATCGACGTCTGTTCTGTGCTCAAGTTTCTGCAAAAAGTTTATTATTTTCAATTGAAGTGGAATAACCCTATATATTTAGATAAAAGAGTTATTCTCCTTCCATTGAAGATAAACTTTATTTTGAATTCTGTTGCAGCCATAACGGGGGAAATGATTTTATGATTTCAGCTATTTTCTATTACTCTATTGTCACCTTCTGAGACACAGACGTTCCACATTTTGATGAATTATGGTATTTTAATCATATTATATGGCATATATTGTTATTAAAACCGTATATCAAGGCACTATAAAAAAAATAAACGGTGAATCAAAAATGAAGTGGGCCTTTAAAGGGGGACTGTATACAAAATCCAGTCATTTATGGGTATATCCCAACATAATATATATATGCCTGCTTTGTTACGAAGACTCCATCCAAAAATATATGTGTATTGGGTTACTGAGGCAAGTATTTCCCAAACACGTTAGTTATATTTTAGAATATTTGTCCAAATCTAAGATGGCTTCCAAAATGGTAACAAGAAATTGAAAATAGGGAACGTGAAGCAATGTTACACTGATCAGATACGAGAACCATTATCTTGGTACAACAGTTGGCCCGATATCACCTTTTAGCAAATGTCGAAATAACATCGCCATATTTTACTCGACTTCACTATCGGCAATATCTGTCAAAATCAACTATGGGCAATGAATATTAAGGGGTATTCCCGTCACATTATTTTAAATTGCAAACTTTAATCTAATTTAAACAAAAAATATGGTATTTGATATATATATATCAAATAGATGTAAGCAAACAATTACATATATAATGTCAAATGAATAATAACCACCAGGTCCACGATGGCTGCCCAAATGGCGATGGGAATGCAAAAAAATATAAGCGAACTTTCTTAACTTGTACCCATATTTCTAACTGTGGTCATAAAAGCAGACATACATCACACAGAACACAAACTTATATTTAAAATGTGATAACATGTCACGTGTTCGAAAATACGCAAATCAATCAAATGTGTGAAGTGCGTGGGTACACACGGAACGACCGTGTGATCATGCATGGGGCGTAGTGGTATACAAGAATGCGGTGTGTGGTTATGGGTGGGTGAATGAGAATGTAATGTTCTTGGATTAGTTGTGTCTGTGTATATGTATGAATGTATTGGGTGTATGGTCATGCATTGGGTGTATGGCTCAAAGGAGTGGTGTATGGACATGTGTGGTGTGTATATGCGTAAAATATAATGGATGTATATGGCCATGATTCAAGAATATATGCATACATGGAGTAGCTGGATGGTCATTGGCGGGGCGTATGGATATATAGACAGTGTCTGTCTTTGTGGTCAAGAGTGGTGTGTATGTGTATATCTGGCGTGGCTGCAGATTTACGTGGAAGTGTCCGTGTGGTCATGAGTGGTGTATATGTGTATATCTGACGTGGTTGTTACTATACAGGGAGTAGCTGTATGGCCATGTATGGTGTGTGTGAATACAGCGAGTGGCTGAATTGCCATGGTTGTTGTGTATATGCAAGTCTGGAGTGGATTACTGGTCGTGGTGCGGTGTATTAGTATATCTAGAAGGGCTGTATGACCATTGTTGATGTGTATATGTATACATGGATTGATTGTATGGTCATGGTTGGGTGTATATGTATATCTTGAGTGGCTCTATTGTGTGGGTGAGGTGAATATGTATACAAATGGTGACTGTATGGTCATATATGAAATGTATATGTATACAGGGAGTTATTGTATGGTCATGATTGATGTGGGTATGTATACAAGGATTGACTATATGGTCACGATTGGTGCGCATGTACATACCTGGAAGGGCTGTATGGCCATTATTGTGTGTATGTGTTTATCTTCAGTGGTTCTATGACCATTGGTGATGCGAGTAGGTTTACAGTGAGTGACTGTACGATGAGGTGAACGGGTATACGGGGAGTGACTGTATGATCTCGAATGTGGTGAATAAGTATACAGGGATTGACTGTATTGTCACGGGTGGGTGCAGGGAAATACCTGGTGTGCTTCCTGGTCTAAAGGATTGATCATGCGTTGGGGTATGTGGCTATATGGTCATGGCTATGTGTATGTGTCATTTGTGTGGTGTTTATGTATATGTGCAGTGACTGTGTGGTCATACTCTGGGTGTTTATCGCTTTGTGGAGCTCCGTGGTCCAGTGGTGAGCGTGTCGGACTTGTATTCGCTGTAAACACATCGATATGGGTTCGCAGCGCGTCACCGGTCATTGAGTATCCACATAGCAGAAGCTTGGCCGCTTTGATCGACGTTCAATTGTCGGATCGCTCGTTGTTTCAAAACCCGCGCCAAGTTGTGAACATTGAGGAAGGTCGCTCGTAATGTGTCGGCTTCGCATCACTCATGCGTTAAAAGAGTACCAGTCAGCTTGTCATACCGATGAGTATCAGAGTATGTTCTGATCAAACTAGAGCAGCGCCTGCAATGGCTGCAGCCGGTTCATTGGTTGGCTTGTATAAATGACTGGGGTAATATTGTACCAAGCGTGTTAGAGCAAGTAATTGGTTAATCGCTATATAAAACTAGTCATTATTATTATTTATTATTATTATTATTATTATTTATTAGTATTATTTATTATTATTATTATTATTATTATTTATTAGTATTATTATTATTATTATTATTATTATTATTCTAAAATAAATCAAGGATATCTTGATCGATAGTGAGACCGTCTCAGAGTGTTCTCCGTCTTGATGGCGTTTATGCACAATTGAAGAAACGCTAAACGGTTTTTATGACAATAGTTGAATCCGACAAGGCGATACTGATTACCCCAACACCATGATTTGTTTCCGTAACTACATTCTTGGCCACATGATGAAACAACCAGAGACTTACCAGACCCGATATATTGTACAACGTTGTACTTTATTTTTTTCAAATTATATGCTAAAATGTACGAAACGAAAACCATATTCGTTGATGCAATAGGGAATCTTCAGCTGCAGCAATGGTCGACCTGAACCACACGCTAGAGTTAAAATGAATCAGGGAGCTAAATGTGTTCCATAGTCGGGGGTTGGTGCACCGTGGAATGCTAGCGGTGAAGGTAACTGAAGAATGGCCTTCACCTGATACATGTGACACGTTATTAAAGGATGAAATCTTATTTATTTGATTTATACGTCATATCTAAATAATTTAAACTGGTGAATTAATGGGGCAATGGATTTTTGTGAGTGGGAAATTTATTTAACTAGCTGCTGTAGTTCTAGGTTTTTCCAGATAATATTTGGCTGTGGTATAGCCCTGTCGAACACTAAGTCTTGGGGATTTACTTTTTAAAATAAACACATGACCTATGATTTTTCTTGCATTTTCGTAATGAACTGTCAATCTAGCTGGGAAAACATCACTGGCATGGCCTGCAGGCTTAAATTCAGTGAATTTGGTGAAATGTTAACACTGTCGTCTATGGGAAACCATTTAGTTCAGTGATTCCTAAAGTGGCCATATTCGTAGTCTGTGTGACTTGTCATATGTCAAATAACAGCATCTTTGTCTTGTCAAAACAAAACGCCATTAAAATAAAAAAAATTGGTGATTCTAACGGGATTGAATGCCTAACCGGTGATCAGCGAGGCAAAGGTGCAATAATATGGGTATATTGTTTGAGTTTGACGCTGGTTTAACCATTTAACTGCGTCTCTTTATTTGGATTATTTGGGGTTGTCGATATGTAAATTATGCGATGTTCGACTTTTTACATGTACTGACCTCGGTAAAGCTTGTGTCTGAGAATGACGTTTTAATCTTTGGTGTTGTTAATAAAGAAAGTTCTTGTTCGTTAACTCTTCCATGAATGGAACTTCTAGAACATGCATTCTCTTATAAATGCGAATCTCACGCTGGGAGCCTCGCATATATAAGAGAATACATTGGCCTAACCATATTTACCTTGACCTTGTAAGCCAGTACATTTTCTTAAATGTGCGATGCTCCCTGTGAGAGACTCGCATATATAAGGGAATGCACTGACACATGATATGTAATGCTGCACCAGCGCAGCTCCCGCCATGAAAGGGTTCACATGGGACATGCGTTAGATGTACATACAAGTTTGCAGCATATCAATTATGTTTCAATCGGTATGTTTTATAAGAGCGCAGCGTAATAATCGGGTTGGTCGAAAATAACTTTCTGATTCTCTTTCTTGTTGGCCAGTTTGAACGCCATCTTGATTCCGGAGGAAGATGATTACCTCGAGTTTGATACCAGCGACAAGCCTGATCATTTGTAAGTAATGCTTTATTCCCAGCCAATTGGTAATTTGGTACATGAGAAAACATATAATACACTATGTACAAATGAGAACACTCCGGTCCAAATATTTGAAAATACACATGCAAACAGTAAATACTGAAAAACAATCATCACACCCAATATATAACAACAATTATGCATACATACACACATACAATTATATATATGCGTGAAACTATCTGTACTTCCTTAAATAATAACAACATAAAAAAGGACTGTTAAATGTATAGCAGAACTTTCGCTTATAAGAATATGAGACTATTAAATGCATTTTAATAGAAATTTGAAAGCAAATTATTCAACATTTATAAAAATGCAATTAGGTTTCGTTCTATTAAATTTTGTTGTATATATTAATATCTGCGTGAGTTATGTGGGAGAAAAAAAACAAAACAAACAAAACAAACAGTTGGAACCGTTATCGAATTTTGTTCAATCCAATTTTGATGAAAGTCGACAGTTATGTGGGAGAAAAAAAAACAAACAAACAAAACAAACAGTTGGAACCGTTATCGAATTTTGTTCAATCCAATTTTGATGAAAGTCGACAGTTTGCGGAGCTTTATCGTGTCGTCAGAGTTCAATAAATTGTAGAAAGTGTCTCTCGATGGGCTAGTCAATTGCCATTTGTCGAAGTATTTAGCTCTAAGCTCATTTAATTATGGACAGACCATTACAAAATGAAATTCATCGCACATGGTGGCACCGCATAGTTTACATGAGCTATCTGGTGACTTCCCTTTTGATTTGGTCTTAGATCTAGACCATTTCATAGTTTCCACACCCAACCTGTGATTCGTTGTACGCATTCGCTGTATAGGAATAATAACATTGAAGGGAAGTTCAATATAATAACGATTAAGTGATGGGGATTCCTTCAACATACGATAGAATTCTCCACGTGAGGATTTCGATATGTCATTATTCCATTGACATAAAAATTGGTTCAGTAGTTTACCATGTATAGCTTGAAGCATACCATTTGTAATTGGTGACTGTGTTTTCCAGCTAACCTCGCAATCTGCGCGGACAAAAATATCATTCATGGTATTTATATATCGTATATCTTTGCCTCCATCTTTAATAGCTAATATTAGCTTGTAGAGAGTAAGTGGCAAGCATGTCTCTTTCTTCAGTAAACGACCCCAGTATGCGATCATTCTCTTTTCAATTTCGATACGCAAGGGCCATCTTCCCAGTTCACCATATACGATATAATTTGGTGTGCTCATCTTCATGTTTGTCAAAAGCTTGCAAAATTTTAGGTGAACGGCTTCAATAGCACGGGTATTTTCAAAGCCCCATATTTCGCACCCATACAATAAAATAGGTTGTATAAGGTGGTCAAATAGTTTTAGCGCCAAATCTACGGGAATTTGGAGAATTCTCACCTTGGACAGAAGTCCGTACATAGCTTTTGTCGATTTAATTTGTGGCCAATATGATGTAACATGTGGCCATTCTGCTTTTAAAGTACCGCGAAATATGATCGATATTTAACCCTACCCCTAACATCAATTGGTACCCGCAATAAATACGCGGAAAGTTGCACACAGATATCGAAGCGAACTTTATATATGTTCATTAAAATTGTACACTGCTTCAAAAAAAAGTTAAAACCATTTCTGTACAAATTTGTCCAGATCAAACCTTAGTTTAACTTGACTACATGCGTAGTCGCTATATTTCTTCACAAAATGGACACGGGAGCCAAAAAATGGACATACGGGCCTCTACTATAATGAACAGATGGTGACAAAGATGGCAGTTATGATTATTCAAGTCATCTTGTTTGGGTCCCAAAAGTCGTATTTCATCATTAAATCACAGTAGCTGCTGTAGAGTCCATTAGAATAGTAAATACATAACGATACAGACTCTTTATCCGGCGACGAACTATAATTTAGCTTAAAGATACGGGCGGCGTTGGCGGTGGGTATGCTGTTAAAATATTCACTTCCGTCAAAAACCGCCATAAACAGAAATAATAATAAAATATAGACATACTTTGTTCTTATACCAATAAGAAATATGGTATAAACAGTATGTTATTGTCAACCGTTTTTCCTTTGTTATGTACACAAAAGCAAAAAACGTTACATAACCTGGCTTTTGTTTAGAACATAAAGAGCGTTATTTGTTACTGTTTTCCTGATATGGAAATAATAAAGAGCGTTTATATCATTTGTGTGTGATTAACCAATATAATTGCGCTGTGTTATGTAAACAGAAGCAAAACTTCTGTAACACGAGAAGGTTCTTGTTTACGTACACCATCGCATACGTCTTGACGATAATATACTATATTTACGTGCTTATTATGTTTGGCATATGAGCAAAACTATATATATTTTAATATTCCTTCTGTTGATGGCGATTTGAACAAATATAAATATTTCTGCAATGAACGCCGCCCGTGCCTTTAACGAAGATAATTGGCTGGTTTTGTCAGTTCACATGAGCATTGTCGGATACCCGTTTAGGTTTGTACGTTTCAAGCTGGTGGCGCCCAGTGGTCAGGATAAACGGTAGGTGTATATATTGTCTTCAAGCATCAAACAACGACATCCTTCGGAGATACACTTTAGAACAGGTATGTAGAAATTGATATACCCAACACATACATAACATAACTTTCATATGACAGGCATGTGAAATGTTGCATTTGGCGTGTCAAGTCGTCATAAAATTTCGAAATATTCTCGAGGCGACGAAATTTTCGCTTTGTCGTAATTTTTTGGCCCTGGGCTCATGGATCGGCAAATTTATGTATTGTCATGGGTAGATTAGGTTACCACACATTTTCGGAATGCAAAACGGGCGATATTTTTATTGTCTACCTCCGAAAAACGACCTTTGAAAATTTCAAAATGGTCTGGTGGAGATTCGCAATATTTCCTATGATTTTTTTCAGGTTCAGACAATTTTCGTTCAGGTTCGGACACACATCAAACGTCACCGAGAAGTGAATTGAATTGCTTTATTTCACTCAATCATAATGTGTATGCAATACAGAGTGAAAAACATATACACAGAGCTATGTACACAATGTTAGTATGGCCGTTGCGTTTGGCGGTCGTGGTCCGTAAGTGGCAATCGTCGTAATCATCATCATCATCGTCGTCGTCGGCATATCGTCGTCACAATTATCATTATCGTCGTCGTCATCGTCGTCATCATCATCATCATCGTCGTCATCGTCGTCATCATCATCATTATCATCATCATCATCAACGACGACAACAACATCACAATCATCATCAGCAACGTCATAGTCATCATCATCGTCTCATCGCTGTCGTCGTCCCTTTGCCATCATTGTTATCGCGGTTGCCTGTCATTGTCATCATTATCGTCATAAGCATCACCATCGTCATCATCATCTCCGTCATAGTCGCTGTCGTTGTCACCTTGTCGTTTAGTCAATCCTATTTTCGTGAATATAGCACGATGCTTCTGTCTTCACTTTGAAGCAAGTCTATGAATTTGTCATTGCTCGGTTGCTCGTGATATAGTTTTGGTAAGTGTTTACAGCGGATGTCAGTCAATGCCACGCACGTTAGAGTGAAATGATATTCGTCCCTGACAGTTTTTAAACATTGTCGACATATTTGGGATCCTTCGTTTGATGTCTTTCCTTTTTTTCTTATCCCACCGAGAGGTCTCAATTGAGAGTCTATGGCTAGCTATTCTTAGCCTTATAATAACTTAAATCATTTTTAAGTTTACCGTAGAATGTCCCTCGCCAAGAAATTGCTATATTGTTGCGCTATTGAGTCTCAAATAATTTATTGCGTATTTTGCGATAGATTCCGATTTCCAAATGACTCAGTGGTTTTTGTGACTTCCAACTTTGCTCCCAACATACACATGATCAGGTATATCGTATGCAGCTGATCCAGCGTATGGAATTCCCCTGGAGATATGCACTGCCATCAATGTCTTTTGAAATGCCGAGATGCAGTCTCGTTGTTGTTGTGCGTATTGTTTATCTTCTATTCTTAAACAAACACACGATAAACGGGGGATACGTGCTATGGTTTTAGCCCATGCACTCGGGAATAATTTGGGCGGACTTTCTTATTGTCAATTGCGGAATAGTATGAATACATGTTAGCTAATGGTCTTATAATTGCTTTTAAAAATAGAAAATTCAAGTAAAAAAATCAGAGGAATCTGTTTTTTCGAACTTGATCGATATATATCTGTGAATGATTCAGATATAATGTACCAAATGTGAATGGAATCGGTTGATGTTTGTTCAAGTTATCGCGCTAACGGTCTTAAAACTGCAACAAAATAAATAGGCAAAATAAGGGCCATAATTCAAGGAAAAAATTGGACTAAATTGATGTTCATTCTCGATCTACATGTAGATATTGTTGTGAATGATGAATCATATTGATATGGATCATAAACCAAAAACGGACCATATAGATTGTTTTCTCTATGCTGTGTATGAAACACACGTTCAAGGGACGCGCGTCGAAGATGGCCTCGTCAATATTTCTTTTCGTGCGTTTTAACTATACTAGTCTGTCAGAAAAACATTCAATATGGTTAACATCTGTTTAAGTTATCGTGCTAACGGTCTTAACTGTAATCTATCGAATTGTATTTGGTTGGGTTAAAATTGCTTTTAAGATAGACCCCAAAAATGCGGACAACCTGTTTTTCGATCTTGATCGAGATATTATTGTCAATAAATCATATACCAAATATGAATTGAATCGGTTGATGTTTGTTCATGTTATATAGCGCTAACGGTCTTAAAACGGCATCCAACAAAAATTGGCAAATTAAGGGCTATATAGCTCATGGATAAAAATTGGACAAATCTGATTTTCGTACTCGAAAACGATCTATTCATTTCTTTTTAATGTTGCTAACTCTTGTGTATATCGACGCTTGCTTTAGACAATATCTTCTTGTGCATATATATATATAATACCGATGAATTTTATTATGTTCTAGTCTAGCATACAACCAGGCCATTAAACACGATTGGTATGGGAAATCCAGGTGAGGGGCATTGAATAATAATGCGTGAATTAAAGCACTTACAATTATATATTATAATGTATCCATATAAGTTTCTGCATTTAAATTGTACGTCACAATAAATATGTTCAACAAATAACTCGGTGGGGAAATCCATTTATAGTATATAGGAAAGGTTATAGGGTTGCACCTGGAAATGCTAAATCAAACACCCCCAACGAAGCCCTTTTTAGTACGGTACGCCCCTGTACATGGAGCAATGATAGCGTGAATTTCACTTTGAAAGGGTGGGAGGAGTATCATCCTGCCTTTTGTCTGCTATAATCACGTCACATACAAGCTATCGCATACTAATAACCAATGCCATCACAGTGAAACGTATATCTTAATGGAAACCGCAAGCGGAAAAGCAGTCATAAGAGTTTGACTCCCGAGAGCAAATAATATGCATACCACTTCGACGAATATGCATATAATTACATGAACGCTGCATATCGCTTGCACATTTAATAAGACCGTTGCTGGTTCAAGGCTGTCCACGGTTTGATCGGGTAGCTGATAAAGTGATAATTCGCCGGCAGTATGTCGCCGCATTCTACCTCAACCTTAGTGGTGTGGCTTGCTTTGTTAACGATCTTTATTCAAACCGACGGATATCAGAAACCTGATAAGGAAATAGACCTATGCCACGGAAACTTTCGTCAACATGGTGTCATCTCAAGCCCGAATTTTCCAGATATGTTCCCAGTACCAGTATATTACAAATGGAAACTTTGCATCAACCCAGGACATTTACTCTACATTTATTTTACGGACGTATACCTTTTGAAATGGAAAGGCCTGTCATATTACACATCGGTCCATAATTACTACAAGCAAGAACGCAAATTCGTTTTTAAATATGACATATCTCACTTCGTTTTCGATGATAGTCACCGCTCTGTTGTGATTATATTCCGGGTTGCTCACTCAAATGAAACTGAAAGGTACATGGTCGTGGATGGCATACAGAATATGCACGGCTTCAACATTTCTTACGTTATGCAGAATGCGGCTGCAGGACCTCCAATCAAACCTTTCGATAGCTGCTCAAATCCTTTATGTCACCATAGTGGTCGATGTCTTGTTAACGCCGACTTCAAGCAATTCTTTTGCAAGTGCATAGAAGGATCTTACGGGGACGCTTGCAACAGAGGTATTGAATGCGACATTAACGGGCAGAACCATTGTATTCATAAGTGCTATTCGGAATGCAGGTATGTCAAATATTTTAGCTCACAATTAAATTCAATCATTTACTGGTTAATTACGGACAAGGCTCACTCGAAAACCGAATTAAGTATATAGCACCTAAATGTATACCCCTCCCATGACTGGAACGTATATACGAGTCTCCCACAGGGAGCCTCGCATATATACGAGTATACATTGGCCTAACAGTATTTACATCGACCTTGTAAGCCATTGCATTCTCTTATATATGCGATGCTCCCTATGGGAGCCTCGCACATATACGAGAATGCACTGGCACAATCTTTAATGCTGCACCAGCGCAGCTCACGCCATGATCTCCTGTGCATGTAATCTACGAATATCTAGTCACGTGTCAACATAATTTCTCCTGTTTGCTGCCAACATAGCATCTCAATTTACATTCAGGTGGTACCCATCATCAAGAATTTACCCTATAGTGTTTCTCCCCCTGGAGCCCATATTACTACTTTCCGAAAACTACGCACGGCGTTTCTTAGTAAATTTCTCATTAACCGATGGATTTACTAATGGATTCACCCATCCAGTTTAGATCATGCCATGAATCTCTACTCTGACAAACGCCCGTAGAGATCATATTCCATCAGTACAAAACCTGGGAACTTTTTGAAACTTTGACAGAGAATCTTATAAAGTCGAAAAAATAACGCGGGGAATATATTTCTTAGTTATGATCTATTCCTTAATAATGTACTTCGCTGTAGGTGGAGGTCCCAACTCGAAATTGCATGTTTTTATGTGACTTTTGTGAGCCAATATCGCAATAAACATTGAATTAATTACCCTGGAGAAAATCAATAATTGTAAGCGACGCAAAGCAAAATCGCTCACAAAGTCACTTAAGTCGTAAAATTTCGAATTGGGACCTTCACCTACAATGAAGTACATTATTAAGGAACAGCTAGATACTAACTAAGAAATATATTCCCCGCGTTATGTTTTCGACTTTATAAGGTTCCCTGTCAAAACTTCAAAAAGCTCCCAGGTTTTGTACTGGTGGAATATGATCTCTGCAGGGCGTTAGCAGAGTAGAGATTCATGGCATGATCTACCATCCAGTTATACGTGAACATGGTCAATTATATATTCATGACTATGTTCATGAAATTGAAGTAGACAAGTGCGAGGGGGGATTCCTATCCATTTGTTGTGAAATGTCAACAAGCGCCTGGTGGAACTACTCATTAACGCATGAATAAAGAAAAGCTGATAGCTAGAAAGGGTTAAAAATCCACGGTCCGATTCGACACCAAATGAGTCAATCTGTCCGACGGCAAAAGAAAATACTTTCAATCGCCATCATGTGTATGACACAGGTATCGAAAACAATTCACAATCATACACCAGTTTTAGACTGCAAACGAGTGCAAATGACCACAAGTAAGAACTCTACCAAACCTGCAAATAATGTGCCTGTCATTTGCAGAATGGGTCCCCCTTGAATTTAGTGACGTTATCCCGCTAAGCAGGCTAATGTCACCAAATTCACCCTCTGTGAACCTCATTCTTCTTAGGCCTCAACTGATACAGGAGACCTATGATCAGATTGAAGTTGCCCGATTGAACTTGGTGATGTTCACCCATTAGTCACCCCAATTACGCATTTTATCTTCTGTAAATTAGGGAATATAGAAACGGAACAGAACGCAAAAAGTAAATAAAAAACAATGCTAATTTGACACTATAGATACTTCCCAGAAGATACGGTCTAAGGTGAATTTGGTAACGCTAGCCCACTTTAGCGTTACTAATTTCACCCTCTGGGGACCTCATTCTGCAAACGAGACACACACACACACTATTTTGCAGACTTGAACTCCACCGGTGAAAGATGCATGGACCCTAATTTTAGAGGAGATCGTTGAAATTATTCCCAGGCTGACAAAAATTCAAAACACGCTAAAAACTCGTCTTTTGAAATTTGAAATCTGATCCTCAAATCCTCAAAATAAAGGCTAATGTGTCGGATCTAATTATTTGATGTGGTATTGATGTTGGTTTTACACTGAAGTTGTGAAAGGGTGACAGTTTAATATCTGCAAATGGACGTTTTCACACATACTGATCAGTTCGATACCGCGATCTTACTATTCCAAAGAAGACAAACCATACTTATGCAAAGCCTTTTGTGTCGGTGTGATATGATTAATATCATTATATTTTTAATTGCGATAACACCGAATCAGTGAGAAGACGATACTTATCTCCGACACCTGACAAGGTCGGCAAGCTTACGCAACTTAGGACAAATGTTTAATATATACCATAGACCCTGCATGTATACATACCTTTACAAACTATAGGCGAATTTATACGAGCACTGAATAAAATGATCGGTTCACCGCCACCCTAATACAACCCTAATATGCCCCTGATATGTCGATTACAACAATTTCCATTCGTTAGATATACACACCCTCTATTCCGAGATATCGACAACTATTGATTTGAGAAAAGCATAAAGTACCACCAACGCAATCCATTCATTGATTCAAGATTGTACTTTTGAATGACCTCCTGTTACACATGTATGTGTATTATTTGAGTGAAATATTACAAGTATAGTACACTCTATACATATATAATTTTGAGGAGAGATAATATAGGTCGACAAATACACAATATACCAACATTCAGAATGTATAAACTTATCGAAGTCATATGACATTTATCAACTCTGTATAATTGATCGCGCAGAAGTGAGACAAACGCTCTTTGTTTTACCATGTCAGGAATATAGTGACAAATATCCTATTTGTTGATCAATGCCGAAGAAAGAAGGGCCGTCATTCTTGCTGACGTGATAGATTATATGACTTGTATCAGTCTTCTTTTGCATATAAAATTCATATGTAAGTAGTTCCCTATTTACCGACCTATTTTTTATCTACTAAACATACCAAAATATATATGACAGATACGAACCTAAGTATAATTTGAAACTTTAAGAATCAGGGTCCCTATAACATTTATCATGGAATATAAGGTAACTTGTTTGGACCACATCGCAATTGTTTTTCCAGCATTTTGTGTTACGGTCAGTAAATAATTGCAAAATATGATAGATATTGCATGAGTTAATTCTTAGGAAAAAATGGACTTCCCTGATATTTGAACCGCCAACATGGCGTCAAGTAGCTAACCCCACAGAATGATTATCTCCAGAAATGTGCATGTTCAAGTATCAACTCACTGACGCAATTCACAAGCTAAATGATATGAATACTGTTAGTCATTCGGTATAATCAAAATAACGCCGAAATGGACATTGTCGCATTGTTTCGTGCAAATTTGAAGACATCCATTATCTAATAAAAGTGCAAAAATTATATGTATTTATTTTTGATCGGAATTGAATCTGAATGGTAATTGCGTTCGCTTTGACTTTGAATGGCACCGCTGTTCGGTATACCCTAGAATCGACTATGAGATAATGGGTGCACATGACTGTTAGCACATTTGGGAAATCATGTTTGTCTTTTTGCACGTTCAGGAAATCCTGGGTGTCTTTTTGTTCGCTTTTGTTTTATTTGTTTGTTTGTTTGTTTTTTGTTTTTGCACGAAATCATGCGACAACGACAATTCCGTCAAAATAACAACAGAATTATATGCGGTTGAGTAATACTGTTGTCACTTATTTTCGTCTTGTTTTTTTCACCCGGTCGTCTAGTCCCCGTGCACCTGCACTTAAATAATCAGATCCAACCTAAAAAAAAGTCGTCGGGCGTTTTTAGTGCTGCGTCGCTCTGCAGACGGAACAAACATTAATGTGTTATTATTGGATTCCGGCTGTATTACGTGCTCTAGTGCGACCAGGTTATTATTGATTAAATGTCAACATAATCTGTTAATATGATATTAGAGCATGCATGGTGCATACTGTTATCGAGACTCTTTGGAAAGCCCACAAATACCCTAACGGATGTACGTCTCCAGAGGTGTCCATTATATTTCTTTTCTACGACGACGGGGCATTCCCAACATGACCTAATAAACCGTTTCCAAATATGGAGTGCATTCCTGGCGTAGTAAATGTTTGTGGGAATCGTATATAGTATTTATAAATAGTTATAAATACAACATGATGCGAAAGAATAATCAGCCATGAATATCTTTGACTGATAAACACTCGAAGATGATGTCTCCTTTATTGCGATGAGTAAGATGTATTATGGATATATCGCCTGTATTCAGTTTTCCAACAATAGTTGAGCTTGACGATGCGTCGGGGGAGGGGAGGTCGGAAAAAAAAATGTTGTTGTGACTCACCCCATTTTAACGCTAAAACAGATATTTGCGGGGGAAATTCACTATAAACAGCTGTATATGAATTTATGTGCATACTATTTGTCATGGATGTTAACATTAACATGTAAATGGGAACGAGTAATTTTGGGGTCATTCGGCCAAAAAAAACATGACTGCAAGCGGCCATCTTGGATTTCAAAATTTGCAACAAAATACAACACGATAACTGCCTGCAGTCAGTTTAGCAGTTAGAATTACATTATGTCTCTTATTCTAAGGTGTTTAAGCCAAACTCATTGCAAAAACAGTCAAAAAGACTTGCAGAAAAAAAAATTAAGTTGCGGAAAAAAAATTGTGTTGGTCCCATCGACCACACACCCACCCCGGCATACGTGCCCGGAAAATCCCCACCCTGGATGCGTGGGAAAATTGTCAACGCATCATTCACCTCAGATCTGTGAAGTGAGTGGTCTGTTATGCCATAAACCAATGAAATCGCGCGTAGTCTGCGCCACTCTCCAATGAAATGGGTGGAATCCCTTCAAAACAGAACATAATTTTAATAGAGAGTTATATCCGATATAGGAATTTCGTCGGCTTTTCGAAGAGACTGACTGTTTTCATACGTATAGCTATTTCATTACTCTGGCCTTTCAGCTTTTAAGCCTCGAAAATATGGTTGCTATTTCCGTGAAATTTTCCATCTCAAAACACCGTCCTTCCTTTTCTAAATATTTGTATACACAGTTTGATCAATGATCTTTCGTGTGAAATTAACCTCTTCACTGCTGAATGGCGTCGTTTCGTCGTGTGCTGGGCAGTTGACATTCTGCCAATGATGCAGTGGAAAAATATATAATGGGAATGTCGCAAAAACCACACAAATGACTTCATGCTAAGGCTACATCATAGCCAATCCTGGAACACCATACATTGATTGAAACGTTGAGATACACCGAATCAGTTGCGCTAATTCCTTAGTTCCCCTTGTGAATTATGGCCGCCTGCTGGTACACGGATGTAGCTCCGTACTCATTACGGACGTATAGCACACAGCTTGACATTTTAGGTCAGTTCTCAGTACTGATGTATAGCAGACAAGAGGATATAAAGTCAACACGACAGTGGTAATATATAGCTTCACGGATATGTCACGAGGTATGGAATCAGATTAAATGCACGGGTGAACTTCGCGGTGGTTATTGCTGTTACATCCGTTAAAACTTCCATACACAGAAAGAATATTAAAATATAGAGAGATTTTGTTCTTATATCAATCATAAATATCACGTAAATAGTATGCTATTGTCCATTTCGTATGCTTTGTTATGTAAACAAAAGCCACAAATTTTACAAAACCTGCCCTTTCTTTTCATAACACAGCATACGGACTTCACAATGACATACTATTTACGCGATATTTGTGATTGGTATAAGAACAAAATATATCTATATTTTAATATTCTTTTTGTTTATGGCAGTTTTAACGGGTGTAACTATTATAACAGCATACCAACTGCGAAGGTCATACGTGCCTTTACTGAAGCCAAATGATTGTTAGTGATTACCCCATAGAAGGTCATACCTATTCACCAACCCTTGCACCGCCACTCTGTCTTAGAAATATACACGTTTTATCTTCGCGCGTCAATATTAACTGTGTCTATACCTGTAATCAATTTCCTTATGCTAGCCGTCATGATTTTTGCCTTTTATGAATCGATTATCTGAGCTTGTGACCAAATTTTCAATTGACATGACATTTGTCAATTGCTAAACAGTATTAATTTGAAGAGGATAGTCACAAGTCCCGCCCTTTGTTTCAACAATACTGTCTGGCAACTTCTCGTCATAAAACTATTTCCCCGCCATGAGAATGGCAACCACACGATCGGGATTGCCCAACGTTCGTGATGAGTACACATGCACTTTCTCCTTCGTAAAAATATAAAGTCAGTCTTTACTCCAGTTCAAATTGGTATACAGTTCTGATTAAAATCAGAATAAAAAGGTTCCGAGTCGTGTGCGTCTGCATGATTTTAATGAGAACTGGTCTAATAGGATTGGCGCTTAAAAGTACATGGCACATGGTGATGTGTTTCTCGCGTGCGCAAATTTACCGGAAACGTCACAGGCGTCTGCTATTTACGATTTCGCCTTCATGGCCTTCGCATCGTTTAACCGAGAGCCTGCTGGGTTCTATTTGCACAATGGAATACGAAAGGTTGGGGTATGAAAGGTTTGAAGCCCCAGATTTGTTCGACCCCAGGAACGTTCAATGAAATCAGATTTCTTAAGTTCCGCATTCCTGGCGTTTAGGGGCCAGAGACCCCACAAAACCCCAAAAAATACTTCTATTTGCTTTTTAAGTATAAAGCTGATTTTTATATTAATAGTGCTCCAGCAATCACTGATCAGCAATACACAATTCCTTAAACGACATTTCCCGGCGTTTTCGTTTCAGAAGGGGGTTTTTGATAGTACGCCCAAAACGCCAAAACATTAATTCTATTTGCACTGTCGAGTAAAAAGCTGATTTTTGTATTAATAGTGCTTTAGTCATCACTGATCGATAATACAAAATTTCTGAAACGAAATTACCTGGCGTTTTCATTTCAGAAGGGGTTTTCGAATGTACCCCAAAAAACCCGAAAATTTACTTTTATTTGCACATTCTGTCGAATACAAAGCTTATTTTCCCTTAATAATTGTCCTGCTATCGCTGTTTATAATAACATCGTTTAAGAAACGAAATTCCGAGGCGTTTTCAACTTTTCATATAAGAAGATCAGTGGTGGTACCCAACCAAAACAAGAACAATAGATCTATTTGCACTGCCGTACGCAAAGATGATTTTTTTCTTAATATTTCTCCACTATCATCACTGATCACAAACCAATGACAAGAAACGAAATCGGCGATAAAGTTTGTTTTTAAGACCAGAAATGGGATATTTCAATGGGCAAACCATAGTTTTCTGGTAAGTTTGTTATCTCCGGGACACGAAAATGCAAACATATACACGATAATTCTGAACATGTCTACATGTGGCACATTAAAATTCAAGCACACGGTGGCTCCAGTGCGAATTTTTTATGGCTCCAGTTCGAAAACGAGCAAAAATGATTATTGGCGTTATAGCCGAGCATAATGACATTGTAGCTAATATTTGTGCACAAATCTGTCTCTTTGCGCTTTGCAGAGCAAATATAGATGTTACCATTGCAAAATATATAAAGCGGCTATGTGTCAAATAGTAACAGAATCGTTCACTTTATGATGCAATCATGGCATTTGGCATGAATGGTCAGTGAATATGTCAATTATGAAGACTGATTTTTTCCGACAAACCAATCACAATGGTCGACATATTCAAAATGGCCGCCACTTTTACGAAATGGTCGCCGTTTTCAGCTTTTACCAAACGTATACGACGAATGTGACTTCTATTCCTTATTTGAAAAATTTTATATTTCACTCAAATAAAGGGTGTTGTATGATGGCCGCAAGACTCTGTTTCCACATACACACCCCACCCCAATCCAACATGGCCGCCGCCAAGAGGGATTCAAATAGGGGACCCATGCCAGTTCTCGGCCCTTTGCCGATTTAGGTCGAACAAAGAGTGGTGCAGAGTTGCCCCCAAGACGCCCCACATACTCACCAAACATATCCAATTCAAAATTACCGCCGTCCATATGGGTCCAAATAGGTTAAACTTCCCAACTGTTGAAAATTTCCAACCAACCTGACACCGCCTATACTGTTGGTATATTTCCAATTGATAGAAGTTTCAGACCAAAATTTTGACAAACTATATAAAATATTTGCTAGTTGGTCTAAAACAACAAATTCCCCACTAATCAACCAACTAACAATTCAACCTATAAGTGGTGTAAAATGTTCAACAAATGCTGTGTGGGGCATGAAATTTCCAGCTGTTGAAAATTTTGATTAAAGTTGGCGGGTTAGACCCTCCTCGAACTCCCCCCTGTCGCCACATCCCTGGGGTGGATTATACCCCTATGATTATATCCCCGGCGTAACGTCCCTTCATATCATCAAAAAATAGCTTCATGGGAACCACGAAGCATCGAAATCAACACGAAAGCACACTGAGGTGACGATTTCGGACTGGTGCACGTTCGCCGAATGAGCACCCGTCTAGTCGTGTAGCTTGTTATCGCAAAGGCAACATATCATTTTGTGATATTTTGTAAACATTGTTTTAACAAACTTACGATCAACACATGATAATGATTTTTATCGGCAATATTAAAAACAATACCAAGATGACAATAAAATGATGATAGTAAAATTGAGCGCATGCTCCACTTAGTATTACGGTGGTTCGTTTAGGTAATGGGGAATTTTATTTATATAAATAACTAATTCGTGGCCACGAAATAACTCATTCCTGGCTACTAAATAATAATTCGTGGCCACGAAGTAACTAATACGTGCCACGAAATAGCTAATTTGTAGCCACGAAATACTAATTCGTGGCCACGAAATAACTAATTCATGGTCACGAACTAACTATAATTCGCGGCCACGAAATACTAATTCTTGGCCACGAAATAGTATTTGTGTGTCGAATAAGGCCCACAGTCGCATTGGTGTAACGGACGCAGATATATGTGATTTATTTGCATACATAAACAGGCAATGTATAAAAAAAATGGCACATTTGTCTGGGCTATAAGGGCTACGTTTCTTCGAGATGTCTTTGATTATGCCCAGAGACGTGACGACGGGGGGGTTGGGGGTGTCTCACCCCCCAACTTTGGTCAAAGTTTTCAACAGTTGGAAATTTCATACCTGACACAACATAAGTTGGAAATTTCACACCAACAACATGTTGAAAATGTTCTTGTAGTTTGATTTTCAAACCATTTATTGAGGGAAATTTATTGTTTTGGGCCAATATTTGAATATTTTCCTTCTTTTGGTAAAAATTTTGGACTGAAATCGTCATCAGTTGGAAATGTTCCAACCTTAAGGGGGTGTCAGGTTGGAAATTTCGTGGCCAGTCAAAAACTGCTAGTTAATTTAATAAAACAATATTGTCCTACGTTTGGTCAAAATTGTCATTGGAATTGTCATTAGTTGGAAATTTTCCAACCTAAATGGGGGTGTCCGGTTTGAAATTTCCAACTATAGGAAGGCTTGATGCTAGTCTAGACGCTAGGATTTCGCGATCTTCTTGTTCAGATTTCAACATTTTCCCACAGCGGGCCGAACCATGGTCGGCCCGGTGTGTCCTGGTCTCTTGTCCATAGTCGTGTGCATTTGTCTTGAGCCAGACAATTGGGTGTTAGGATTTATGCAATTTTCAGATTCAAATATCTGAATGTTCTCATATCAGGCATATAGAACCATGGTTTATGAATAGGCTATATTAGAACTTAGGTTCAAGGGGGGTGCAAATGGAATTGTGCAAAATCTTGTGTTTTGTCGGATTCAAGGGGGGTGCAATTGGAATTTGCCAAGGTGGGTACCCCCTAATGGAGACCCTCTAGCCACGTCCCTGGTTGTGTCAAGTACAAGTAACATGCTAGTGTTGGTTATATGATTGTATTGCTCCCTATGACACACCGTGTATATCAATCACAAACGTTTGTCAGATACACGGTGACATAACTATAGAGTTTGGTGGCGACTCGCCCCTACCTATTCCGAACAGCTGTAAAGTGTCAGGAGTTGAGTTCTCTAGATATTTTGACAAACTTTGAGGTGCGACTAAACCTACAGTTAGTCCAAGTCTTCTCGTACTAAAACCAGCTAAGATATTGGTATGGCGAGATGCTGGATTTTAGTCCGAGGTCGTCCCGTATGGTCTCTTATGACACGACTTACGCCCAAGGTTTGTGGCGGGTATTTGTTGTGTATTTTACTCGATTACCTAGCAAATCAATACGTGATGCTATATACATCGGAAAGAGTGACATCTTATGGTCATAATGGTGTATAATAATCTAACTTTAATGTTAAATTACACATAGAATATTCCGATTGATTGCCACAAACATCGCTTTTTTCTCTGTTTGTTTACGTTTTAAAGGTACTCAATCCGATCAGAGGGTCCTATATTACTATTTCTTTGGCTTTGGGGGTAAACAATAATTGATTAAAAAATAATTGATTCGAGTCGAGGAACCTACCAATCAACGCTCAGGGTGATCAGATATCGATATTTGAAGTTTCGTTATTTCTATTCTTTCTGTCCCAAAACACAGTCAAAATTACGTTATTATTACCACTTGATTTTAGAGTTATCCATCCTTGTCTGTTTGAATAGTGTTTTGGTGTACACATCTCGAGCAGATTACGAAGTTAAGGGCAATTATTAGTACTCATCTCGAGAAAATAACAAATTTCAAAAATCAATATCTAATAACTCTGAGCTTTCTTTGATGGGTTCCTCGACTCGAATCAAATATGTTTTACCCCCAAAGCCAAAGAAATAGTAATATAGGACCCTCTGATCGGATTGTTGTTGGAATATGTTGAGATGGGGACCCTCTTATCGGATTGAGTACCTTTAACTGAAAGCCGAAGTGGTCCGAATAACTTCGGCATAATCCGGAGTTTGTTTTGGGTATACTAGTTTCCGTTTCTATATATAGCGCGGGGTTTTCCGAACAAAATGGCGAAAACCGATCGCCCCAAAGTCCAGTTTCCTATGTGCTTTGAGAACAATTCCCGCACTAAAAACTTAATGACATAATGGAGGATCAGAACGGTAGTTTTGTTGACAATTTTCGCAAGCAACTTGTCAAAATTGGAGCAAATTAGAACTCTTGCGTCTGACTTGCCATGCGTGTGATTTTCATCCATGTGCATTTTGACTTTTGTGTTGATAAAATAATCGGAGAACCGAATCACACAGTTTCGAAATATAGTTCTTCCGTTTTAGTGGGACTTTTCAAACTTAAGGTTCAAAATTTATATAAATTTTGTTTGATTTTTTGTGTGCTTAACAAGAGCAGTATATTGCTCTGTTCGCTTAGTATATATCTTAATTTCGCGGAAGTCCACCAAATGTTGGTGAAATGTAGCGCCATATTTATTCTAATGCTCGTTGTGTTTACACTGTTTTAAACTTTGAGAGGGTTGTAATTCCCGTAATTTATTTAATGTATTACATTTATATCTTCAATGTTTACTTAATCTATTTATTTTTTATTTATTGACACACATAATTGCGATTAGAATGTAGAATTCATCGTAATTTGCGTGGTTAGTCGAAAATCTACGGAATATTTACAACGGAAAATGCCGAACACAGCTCGCGAGGTCAACTGAGTTCGCATACTTTAAAAAAGTTGTAAACAGTGCGGTAATTGTCTCTTTTCACATTAAATTACCGCTTTCAATTCACAACTGATGTGGGTTTCAGATCAAATAGCATGTCTTCTGCGGAAAATATCCGTTTATTGTCGCAATTGTGATATTTTATTTCATATAATTGTGGTTTTATTTGAGCGGGTCATTAACGCTTAACTCGTGTCATAAGAAGGCATAGGGCGCGACCTCGGACTAAAATCCAGCATCTCGCCATACCAATGTCTTAGCTGGTTTTAGTACGAGAAGACCTGGACTAACCTACAGTATGTGTCGGCGGGAGTGGAATGGGACACCCACATATTCCCATGTCCCTGTGCATGATATTGCCATATGATACAACAATGAACAGGGGAAACGACCAGACACGTCCATGTGTATCAAAGAATGGTATATGATCCGGCTTAAGGGTGTGACAAACAGAAAATTTATGACACCCCATGTACAGATCTTCTACAGTAAGAAGGTGACTTCCATTACTTATTCCTTACTCGAATTATTTTATATTTAAGCCAAAAACAAAGGGTGTTGTAGGGTGGCCCCAATGCACTCTTTCCACACACCCCTTTCACCCCCACACCGATCCAAAATAACCGCCGTCCAGAGGGGTTCAAATAGGGCACCCATGCCATTTCTCGCCACTACCGATTTAGGTCAAACAAAGGGTGTTGTATGGTGCCCCCAAGGCAATCTAAATATTCACCCCTTTCACCTCAACCCGATCCAAAATGGCCGCCTTCCAAAGGGTTCAAATGTGGCACCCATTCCATTTCTCTACCCCTTGACAGATTTGGATTACCCTACAACACCCTTTGTTTGAACTAAATCGGTCAAAGGGTAATGATATATCGGTGCCTGCTTGTCAGGTTTCATTACAAAACCTAATTAAAAACAAAATTACATACATGTATGGAAGTTACCCAATATATAATTTTCTTTGTTGCACTAACTGAAATAATTTATTTTTTTGTTTGTTTGCCGCATTATACTTTGTTTAGTGAGGTACCGCCCGGCCTGGCCGCAACTCCCACCACACATCAGACCATTAACCCAGTACTTATCACGCACCCTCAGTAACCAGTAATCAAGATATCACTGAATCATTTATATATTATAAGATGGACTAAATGACATCGCAGATTATTGCTCTGCATACAACGCCCACCGTTGTCCAACCCGCTCCAATAGTATACACATTATAAATACACCAACTATATATTCGCCTTGTCGATTCGGTCGGTGCCTCTCTAACCCCTCTTTGTTTATCTGGGAACGGGACAAATCTAAGTGTCGGCACTTGTGTCCCAATCCCAATTGTTGTATGTATATATACATGTATATATGGCAATAAAATATGTTTAAACTAAAAGAATATTTGGTAAATTTGCTAGCGTGTGAACGTATCCCCACGTAGAGCTACATGTGTACGGTATATCGCGTATATGTCACGTTGTGCAGTGGTGCATCGGTCGTGCACCGTGCATGCTTATCTAGTAATATTTTAGGCGTATTTACTGTTCCCTTGAACTGTATGTCGGAAACAGGTGCTGGTGTATGACTAATAATGAGATAATGATTTGAGACCTGTTTTTGTGTCAGCGACGAGGCGACCTTGTTGATTTTTGTTTTATACTGGGCGTCTGCATAAATGTACTGTATTGTTCTGTTATTGATGTTGTTGGTGTATTGAAAACACCACAACATTTCAAACAACTTCTGCCGCTCTGGCATAGTGCTTTTCTCTTCATTCTAATATATGCGGTTCGTCAACGTCTTATACATTGACTTGAAACGGTTAAAGGCACGGGCGGCGTTCGAAATATTCACATTTGTTCAAATCGCCATCAACGGAAGGAATATTAAAATAAATATAGTTTTGTTCATATATGATGAACCCAAAACATGCAATATCATCTGCAACATGGTCCAACTCTTTCTACATAAACGGTGTGAATCACCAAACATTGAACATTAATATATTTATGTTACTATACTTATAATCACATTTTATTTATGTAACTGGTTTGACATCGGCCTCGAGTGGGTGTATCTGTCAATAAATTTATCTTTATCTATATTATTATGCCAAACATAATCAGCGCGTAAATAGTATATTGTCGTCAAGACGTACGATGATGTACGTAAACAAGAACCATCTCGTGTTACAGAAGTTTTTGCTTCTGTTTTCATAACAGCGTAATTCTATTGATTAATCACATACAAATGATATACACGCTCTTTATTAATTCCATAACAGGAAAAACAGTAACAAATAACGCTCTTTATGTTTACCATATCCGGATCTAAACAAAAGCCAGGTTCTGCAACGTTTTTTGCTTTTGTTTACACAACAAAGGAAACATTTGACAATAACATACTGTTTACGCCATATTTCTGATGTTGATGATGATTGATGATGATTGTTTATTTGTATAATATTTACAAGCTTATGACAATGGGGATAATAGACATATAAAATTATATTATACAGGAGCGACATGGCCCAGATGGGCCGTCTTCCTGTCGCCCCTACGTATACAAACATGAAGTGGCAACTAATGAAGTGAAATGATAATGAAAAAGATAGAATGTAGTTCATAATAGACTAATAAAGTATCCAAATAAAGTATCCAAACCACTTATGGGATGCATCTAAATGTATATGTGTTAATACATATGTATTGGTTGTATTCATGGGCTTATACTAAATCTGCCACTAATGATGGGGGGTATGGCCGGGGCTGTTTCGATTCTTTACTGGTTAAGAAAATAATGGCTTCCGATTATCAGATGCATTGAAAGATCGTTGTTGCTGAAGCAGGTATTTGTTTCAGGTTTAATATCGAGGAATTCATATATCGATATGTAGAAAGCAATTTCTCGTTTCGTCCCGCCAAAATCTTAAGGTGAACATACCAGACTGCATTACAATGACTACAATGATGGGAGGATTAGGGGTCAATGCTATATTAAGCCACTTTACAGTCTTGACAAAATGAGTTGTTGCATTTAACTTTTGTCGCATATTGCCATAAATATTTATTTTTCAATTCTTTTTTAAATCTATTTCGAAATCTGATATTTTTGATTTTTATCCAATGAGTTCCATATGCACGGAAACGCGTGTTTGTGTAATATAGAAGTAAAAGTCATTCTCGGGGTTAATGCTTTCAAATTGCCAGCTTGTCGAGTATTAGCAGTTGTATATTCAAACGAATTATCAAATGATTTCGGAAGATTTCCTTTTGTCCAATCAAACATAAATGTAGCCGATTGTAACCGATACATGTCATGAAATTTCAGAATCCTTTCTTTGCGAAATATGGGCTCTGTGTGGCGTCTATACGTTCTGTTTGCCATGATACGGATGGCTTTTTTCTGTTGTTTGAAAATAATATTTCCAGTGTCAGCATGACCCCAAATTGGCAACCCATATATGAGATGACTGTGGATTAGAGAAAAGTATAAGGTTTTCAAACAGTTTTTGGGAAGTATACGTTTAACCTTATTAATGCAGTACATTGCATTGGATATCCTTGTTTTTATCATTGATATGTGATATTTGAAGGTGAGATTTTCATCAATATTTATTCGGAGGAATTTCATACATTGTTCCGGTCTAACGTTTCCAATTCGTGTTAGTGGCTCGTTGTTCAGTTTTATTTTAAGAATATTCCATTTAAAGTCATTATTAGTTGGGTGTAGTAACATGTACTTACTTTTTGTTATATTAATAACCAATTTATTGCTACAACACCAATTGTGAACTTTTTTCAATTCTGAATTAACTTGTTTTTCAATTTGGCGGTGGTCATTTCCAGAAATATGGAGGGTTGTGTCGTCTGCAAATGAAAGTATATTCAAACACGTATACTATTGGGCATATCGTTGACGTATATGAGAAAAAGTAGCGGTCCTAAAATCTATCATTGAGGCACCCCACAGCTAATATTGAGAATATTTTATTTTTCATGTTCGATTTCAACATATTGCTGTCTTCCCTCTAAGTAACTCATGAACCATTTCTTGGTTATGCCCCTAATACCATACTGGTCAAGCTTTTGGAGGAGTATGTCATGACTGATTGTGTCAAATGCCTTTGAAAGGTCAATAAAGATTGCTAATGTAGAGTCTCGTGTCTTTTTGTCGTTATTTTCGGCAATATGATGTAATATATGAAGTAATGGGTGGGTTGTTGAGTGGTTTGCTCTAAATCCAAATTGGTTTTCGTGGAGGATATCAAATTTTGTTCAGAACGAGTTTAAACGTTTATGCATAAGTTTTTCCATAATTTTAGAGAAAGCGGGAAGAATACTAATTGGTTTGTAATTTTAAATATTTTCACGGGTACTATTTTTGTATATTGGTACTACTCTGGAGATTTTCATTTTTTTAGGAACGACACCTTGTTTGAAAGATAAATTTATTATGTATGAAAGCGCATTTGGTGTTTCATTTATAGTACTTCTCATTAGCGTCTACACAACTTTTATTGGACATTTTGGTGCATGTATCTACAATCTCCGACAATGATGTTTCTGAAAGGAAGAAGTTCTTTTGGTTTTTTTTTCCAGACATATAATCAAGAGGTTGTATATCCTGAATGTTCTCTACTTTATGTTCTCAGCTGTATTCTGACATATTGTTGCGAAATATTTCGTTAAATGGTTGCGCAATAGTTGCCGGATCTGAAATTGTTCTGTTTAGAAATTTTAGATTTTTTGGAAGACTATGTGAACATGTTGATAATTTAAGAACATCTTTTAATATGGTCCATGTTCGTCTCATGTTATTTTTATTTTCTTCGAGAATTGAGTTATAGTACTGGTTTTTGCTCTTCCTTTTCAACTGGTTGAATATTTTACAATATGCTTTATATTTATCTATATTGATTGTCGATGGCTGTGCTAGTTTTTTTTAGTGAATAGCTTACTTTTATTCAATGATGATTGCAATAAACCGTTTGTAATCCATGGTTCCCTTTTGATATATTTTTTCCTTTGTTCGCTGTATCTGAGAGGGAAGGCTTGCTCATATGCTGATATATATTGTCCTATAAATTTCTCATGCTTGTTCTGCTGAATTGCAGCCGAAACTGAGTCGAACGATAGATAGGATTTCTTTAAATGAATTTAGATTTTTTTTCATTAATTATTCGAATGGGTTCTAGGGATTGTTGCGCTGAGTTAGTATACTTTCGATGTAATTCATTTTCAATGTATACGTTGCAAAATGATCAGAGACATGTGATAATATAATTCCGCAGTCATATTTGTCGTATGGATATGGTCAATCAATGTTGCTGAGTAGTCCGTGACCCGAGTAGGTTTTGTAATCATAGAGTCACAGGGAGGTAAACCCGCTCAAATATGTTATCTATAAAATCACCGGTTTTCGTATGATTATCAGAGTTTAGTAGGTCAATGTTGAAGTCCCCAATCAAATATGCTTTAGTGTGCGATTCATTGAGTTTGACCATTATGGCATCTATGTAAGTCATGAATTCATCGATATCTTCTTTTGGGGCTGTGTTAGGTCTGTATATTACTCCTACCACATATGAGGTTTGTTTTTTTTAGGATTAATTTCAACAAATAGCGTTTCTGCGACGTGTGGTATAAATACAGATAAGTAAGGTCTATTTCTAAATGTTATGCCATTTTTGATAAATAATCCAACCCCACCTCTACCATCGTCGTTATCTGGACGCGTTGCGTATTCGAAAGGTTGATACCCGGGTAACACATATGTTTGCTTGATCCGGAATATTTCAGATAGGGCTATGACAGAACAAAGTCTGTCTATATTTTACTACTAGCAGGGTTACCCGGCGTTGCCCAGGTTAAGGTGATGTGAAACCCTCGACATGCTGTGGATATTTGTTGGGAATAGATAATACTCTTGCTCAAAGTGTTACACGTATTATAATAAATTGTATATTCAAATAGCATCACAAAACATGATTCTTACACAGTCATGGAATATAAGTAGTGGCTGACCTTGTCGATTGTCATTTTGTTTATCGCGATTAATCCTTCCACTAATAAAGAAGTATTTATTTATTTACAGCTGCGTATACTTCAGACGTTATAACATAATACATTAACATCATAAACACATTAGTTCGCAAAAATAAAAGACGACTTGGGTTTTACATATAGAGATGTATCAATCAATCTACTGGGTTGGACTAAAATATTGAGAACACCTGGCTATCATATCTCCATGAAGAAACAGATGTTTTAAAGAAATGACAAGGTGCTCCTCTGTTCATGGTGCTGTATATCGGCTAAATAGTATCAGTTTAAAAGAAATGTTGCCACGCAAGTATATCAGCTACATGTGCCCGACATAGAGCGAGATTTTGAGTTGTTTATGTTAGTCGATGAGTCTGTTCTAAAAAATCCGCTGTATCGGGCAGATTCTTGTCAGATGTCAGTATTGGAGGATCCTGAAAAGTCATGTGCTACTGACTGTGCTTTCTTTTATATCAGAAGAAAATATATTTGACTGCACACTGTGACCACTATTTTTTAACAGCCATTCGATACATTTCCGTATCTCTTTTCAAATTGTAACTTTTTTGTGGAAACTATATTGAATGGAACAGACTCAATTGTGTTATAATATATACATGAGCCATTATAATATGCAATCCTCTGTCTGTTCGCGGTCTCTCAGTTTGCAAGAAAATATGTATCTATTAAACATAATGATACATATACTTTTAATGCTTCTTCTATGTATCTGTTTTTATAGCTCATTATGTGAATGCCCTGATTCCCATCCCCATATAAATATGGCAGTTGAGAAGATATAATTGTTCAAGTGACTTGAACACAATTTGTCGCGATTGTGAAATTTGAACGCCAAAAACTCCTTAAAACGATATGGAGATGGCCTGGGTGACTGTATATAACTTATAGGTGGATATCGGCGAATATCAATCTAATCAATGATAGTGCATATCCGCTCGCCATCTGTGACCCAAACTACAGCAAATGTGATTTAATTCATCTTATCATTAGAGAAGAACGTGTATGAATTTGTGGAAATTAGTGCTAAATATATTTGTATCAGCTTTGGTACAACTGCCATCCTCATGCGTGACTTTAACGACGCCACTTTTGACATATTAGAACCACGTCCATTAGACCCATTGGTGCATGATATACTGGAGATGATTTTATATGGGTTTGGTAGTTATCATAGTTATGACCCCCCCCCCCCCCACACACACACACACCCTTCCTCTCACACACACACACACACACCATCTCTCACCGAAACGGTAGCAATTTGGCGTCTTTAAATCACACGACTATATTCCTCGTATCATGGAGAAAAATATTATATTAATTTGGTGGAAATCTGCTCTAAAAATAGTTTATTAAGTCAATTGTTCGCTGACTCGAACAGCGCCATTTCACGCAGGTGATTATGGTTGCGTTTGGTGGAAATTGGCGACAAAACTAATTCACCATATTTTTTATTTAATTTGATTCGTATCAAATTTAAATCGCACAATTAGATTCCTTGTATCATGAAGAAGAATATATATCAATTTGGTGAAAATCAATTTGGTGAAAATCGGCGCTAAAATTAGTTTTATCAATTTTGGTGCCCCTCTCCCCTTCCGTGCATCGCTGACTCGAACGACCCCATTTTTGACATATCCAAATCACACCATTAGACTCTTCATATCGTGGGGATGATTATATGTAAGTTTCGTGGCAATCGGCGACAAAAACAATTCTGCCCCTCCCCCTTTTCTGCCCCTGACAACAACGGCGTCACTTTAGAAAATTCTAACCCGCACCATTATCTTTTTCGTAAAAAGTTACCCCTAGTAGACCCCTTTGGTATCATCTTGATGGTCCCCTGTGAGTTTCTATAGAACACAGACAGAGACAGACAGACATTCGCAAATATAGATATAGATTCTTTCTGTTTATGGCGGTTTTTGATGGAGATGAATATATTAACCCTTTACCCAACAACACGGCCAAACCGGCCAAATAAAGCTTCAACAGCCTAAAATATCTTCGGTCTGTCTCAATAGAACCATACAAATATGGATATCATTAGAACCGGCTCCTTGACCACATTGTGATAGTTACAGTTATGCCCTGTGCCAATGCATTCTCTTATATATGCGAGTCGACCATAGGTCGCCTCGCATATATAAGAGAATGCATTGGCCTAAAAAAAACACTTTTTACCATTTTTTCTTACATTCTTTAACAATTTTATAAATGTGTTAAGCCAATGCATTCTCTTATATATGCGAGGCGACCTATGGTCGACTCGCATATATAAGAGAATGCATTGGCACAGGGCCGTTCTGTTGGGTAAAGGGTTAACAGCATACCCACCGCCAACGCCGCCCGTATCTTTAACCAAACAATGTGACAAAATCTAAGCTGCCTCTCATACATTCTTCAAACAGAGTTGCCGATTTGCTTGTTTTATGAAATTATTAATTATTCTAGAAGTTCTTGGTACCTTTATAGAGTCTCAAAACTAAGTATTTTTTAACCTGTCAAATGTACTAGAATCCATCACGTGATATTTTTTTAATAACTGTGCAAATTCTATATGCAATGTAGATGATGATATGTGAATAGATCCAAATATTGTTTTAATGAAAATGCCTTGAAGTTTTGCCTGGGCTTATGCATACAAAACGTGCGACTAGTTCTTACATCGGTGAATGTGGCCCCCACCCCCGGACATGTCGAGATGATCAATGTGATAATGACTGTAAATTGGGGTATTATGGGTTTTTTACATTAGCCCTTTCTATACTAAATACTCATCGGCGAGTATTTTTTTTCTGAAAAGGAAATAAGTCGTTTGTTGATATTATTATCTGAACATTTCCATCCAATAAATAGGACTCCTTCTGCATGTAATTGTATTTTCTGACGCCTGTTTATTTTTCCTATACAAATTTCAAGATAAATAATAGATCATTCCAATGTATTTTTTTTATAACCGAGTCAGAGAAGCTATATAGCATGGAAAGGGTTAAACTACATGGCCTTTAGTTGTACGGATGTCTCTATTAAAGTGATGTGAAACACTCAGGTAGGGTGATCAAATAGAAATGGAGAATAATCATACTCAAAGTAGTTATTTTTACGTATATATAAATCCAAATTTACAACACACACCGTCATTCTTATATATCAATTAAATTCAATGACTCTCGGTGGCGAAATCATTTGCGTTCGTTTATCGCCGTTTGTTGCGTCCCGAACGAGATGTAAATATTTACAATTGCGCGTTGTTCAGGCGATGTTTTCTATGGAGCGGTGTGGTCGATTTCGTTGAGATTTATTTTCGGCGATGTTATTAGAATTTTACATCTCTCAGTTGGCACAGCGCCTGATGAAGTCTACTAGATTGCATTGAGTACAATGCATTATGAATTTGTCTGTATTCTGCATTATAGCATTCGTTGTGTTTCGCTATCGTGGGAAAATTGCCAAAATGTCATCATACAGGCCGCATCCCTCATCGGATCATCATCAAAACAAACTTCATATGGATCTTCGGGGTGACCACTATATAGATGGGAGCCATCTATTTTTTCCCGAAATTCGTCCAAAAAAAAACATGGCCCCCGGCAGCCATTTTGGATTTCAAATTTGAATCAAGCGACACAACATGCACCCCGCATTAAATGTTTTTTTAATTTACAGGCATGTTTAGGATCACCTCTAGATGGGAGCTATCGATCGATTTTTAGCGATTTTGTATATGTAAAACATGACTGCCGGCAGCTATCTTGAATTTTGATCTTTGCATGGCTAAATCTCTGCACATATGGATCTTCGGAGTGACCTCTAGATGGGAGCTATCTATTATTTCCGAATTTCGTTAAAAAAAACATGGCCACCATTAACCATTTTGGATTTTACTCTTCTGTTTTAATAAATCATTTGACACACCCTACAGGTCACATCTCTCATCCGACCATCATCAAACTTAATTCATATGGATCTTCGGGGTGACGTCGATTTTTTCCGAAATTCCTTTAAAAACATGGCCGCCAGCATCCATATTGGATTCAAATTCGAATCAATCGGCACAGCCTGCAGCCCGCATTTATTGGAAAATTGTTTGGAGCATTGCTGAAATTCGTAGAAAAACATATGGCTGCCAGCGTCCATTTTGGATTTTACTCTTTGCATGACTAAATCCTTCGGCGCACCCGGGTAACAGGCCACATCCCTCACCAGATTGTCACCAACTTTATATGGATCTTCGTGGTGACCTCTGGATAGGAGCCATAATTTATTTCCGAAATTCAATCCATCGAGATACCCGGCCGGCAGCCCACATTTAAGATGAAATGTTTGAAATGAAAATAATTTCATCTACACAATATAAGCCCAAAAAACTCCATCCCAAGTTGATCTACAGTGTCATTGACACTTTCAGTTCTTAATTGTATGACTTCAATAAGTCTTTCTGTGGCATATGCAACATATCAAGGTCAAGGCCACAGTGTGGATGTCAACACTGAAGCTCCGGTTATATTTCGCTTAAAAACACATAATTCGTTTGAAATCATATTTGGAAATAGGAGCGCACACGAAGAATATATACAGATATACAGGGGTGTTGTGTCTACATCGAAAGATTGCAAGAATTCGTCACTTTGAAGGTTAGGAAAAACGCGATTTTGTTTTACCGTTAACCGTTTGTTGCCGCCGTTCCCACCCAGCTGTCCTACCTTCGTGACAATGATGAGTAGTAGTTAACAATTGATTGGCTTTATTAACTGAGGGTATCAAGGGTGCTGCCAAACAGCTGTTACCCTCTGTTGACACTATTCAGACACGCCGGGTTGGATTGTCGTTCTTAGTGAGGGTATCTACCACTTACTCCAAGTCGCTGCTATATGGTAAAACATGTCATCGCTAAACGAAACTGCCGACTTGCTCAAGGAAACGCAGAGAATACTTTCTCGGACCGATGTGCCTTCAACAATTCAGCAACAACAACAGCCACAACAACAACAACAGCCACAACCACAAAATCAACAACAACATATATCTGAAGGCAACCCGATATCACTTGAAGGGATTGCCCAAATGCTGACTAGCATGAACACGCAGGTTGTTGGTTCCCTGAATAGCATCGACACTAAGCTCGAGCTGATGACTGGTAGGTTGGACAGCATGGAATCCACCGTGAAGGCTGTTCAAGTAAGATGTGATGCCACTGAGTCCACGGTTAAGAAGCTTGAGGGTGAAGTCCATGGAGTGTCTGTGGTCGCGGGGGGTAACAAACGCGACTTAATTGCAATGGACACATATTTCGTCGACCAATTGCAAGATTTCAAGCAGAAGCAAAAGGAAACCGAGGAATTGTTAAAGCAACTCAGTCTTGCTAACACTAAATTGACGGATGAAGTGACCGATCTAAGATGTCGCTCCATGAAATATAATTTGATATTTCATGGAATCTTCGAATTCCAGGGAGAAAACACCGAGCAATTGATAAAATGGTTCATGCGGCAGGAAATGGGAATATCTGATAGTGAAGACATTCAAATATCGAACGTGCATCGGTTTGGAAGGAGACGTGTTGGGAAGAATCGACCTATCGTGGCTAAATTTATATTCTGGAATGACAAAAGCAGGGTATTGTCCGAAAATCAAGCCCTAGCCCACACCAACTTTAACGTGACAGAACAACTACCAGAATCAGTTCGTGAAGAGCGTAGACGACTGGGGCCAGTAATGAGGGAAGCAATAAACAACGGAAAGAAGGCTAGGATGGTATACGGAAAACTATACATAAATGATGCCTTGTATCAGGAGCCTGTAGACCACGAAGACATTCCCAGTTTTCCAGCGGCCGATGTACAGGCTACTTCTACACCTCTACCCCGCGGCAGAGGACAGCGGGAAAAACGCGCGCGTGTTGGTTCAACACCTACAGCATAGGACAAACGAGGAGATCGAAATCCGACAAGGCCTCTTCCAAAATGTACATAAATTGAGAAACTAAGAGTGCTGACTTTAAATGTTTGCGGGTTACGCAAGAAACTCATGTGTCCTGAATTTATTTCTTTATGCAATGATTTTGATATTCTTTGTTTTTCTGAAACCAAATGTGATGACTGTGATGAATTGATTATACCTGGCTATGTACTACATATGAAAAATAGATTCAAATTTAGCCGAAGAAAATCTGGTGGAATACTGTTAGCTTATAGAGATTCTATAGCCGATTTCATCACTGTAATACAATCAAATAGCAAACATGTCTATTGGTTGAAAATTTCCAAAGAATTCATAGAACTCGATTCCGATCTTCTGATAGGTTCGATTTACATACCGCCCGAAAATTCAAAATATTCCAATAAGGACGTATACAATGAACTTGATTGCGAATATATTAGCATGTCGCTTGATTATAAATATGTAATACTGACCGGTGACTTTAATGCGCGTACAGCAAGTAAAGATGACTTTCATAATTTTGAAGAAACAGAACTGGACACCCGTGGTCTTATATATAGATGGTAGACAATAAATGATGATGGAGTTATAACTAACCCTAATCTTGACGTGTTGTTGAATTCGAATCACTCGGTACATCGAACGAGCCAAGACAAAGTTACAAATGTTTTCGGTCGCCTATTACTTAGCATGTGTAAGAATAATGAGCTTTACATACTTAATGGTCGCGTCGGATGCGATAAGAATATTGGCGAGCTAACTTGTAAAGATGCCTCAGTTGTTGATTACGCAATCGGCTCAGCTCATATAATGCCATTCGTTGATGATTTTGAGGTTTTGGATTTCTCCTCTTTATTTAGTGATGCACATTCTGCACTTTTGACAATGCTATGCTTTAAAACAACAACACCGGGCGTCGCTACTTGCAATGATTGTCAAGAAGATTTTGTTTTTTCATCGCAACCGCGAAAATGGGATGGTAGTCGATCAGTGGATTTCGTAAGAAATATTGATACTGACGCAGTTGGTAAACTCTCCGAATTAATTCGAAGGGTTAAGGATGCCCCAAATAGAACCGAAATTTCTGATGTGGCATCAATTTTAGCAGACTTGTTCCGTAATTCAGCTGTCAAAACATTTGGACAGAAAAGAAAATTCTCGTCCCAGATAACTAACCACCGATCTTTCTCTACAAAACCGTGGTTTACAAATAAATGTAGGGAACTGAGAAAAATATTCCGAAAATGGCAGAATAAATACAGACACACGAGGGATCCTAAAGACAAATTCGAGATGAGAAATACTGAAAAAACATACAAGAAAGCCCTAAATAATGCAATTAAATCTTATGACGTAGAGATCAAAATAAAAATGGATAATCTTTTCAGAACAGATATCAAGGCATTTTGGGCCGAACTTAAAGGGAAACCACGTTCTCAAAAAGCTGGGGTATCCATAGTTGATTTTCTCACACATTTTAAAGAGCTAAATTCTAGAAGAACGTCATTTTCGCCAAATGGACACATTCACCAACCGGGTGAGCCTATAGAATATAGTTTTAACGATCCGATAACTGGAGATGAAATAGTGTCTTGCATCAAAAATCTAAAACACAACAAAGCATCGTCCGAAGATGGAATTATTAACGAGTATTTGAAGGCCACGGTAGAAAGGCTTATGCCACTTTATGTTGACATATTCAATCTTATCTTTGAACCTGGCACTATTCCCGAATCTTGGAGAGTAGGTTCAATTATCCCAATTTACAAGAAGAAAGGATCGCTTAGTGATCCGAATAATTACCGCGGTATTACTATATTGAGCTGCCTGGGCAAGCTATTCACTGCCATCATAAACAAACGTTTAAATCAATTCTCTGACCAACAAAACTTAATCCATGATAACCAAAGTGGATTTCGGAAACACCATTCCACAAATGACAACGTATTTCTTTTGCATACTTTGATTGAATTGACAAAATTTAAAAAGAAAAAGTTATATTGCGCATTTATAGACTTTGAAAAAGCTTTCGATACCGTTTGTCGTGATGCGCTTTGGTACAAATTATTATTAAATGGTATCGATGGTAAAATGTATAATATCATCATCGACATGTATACGGACATAACGGCTAAAGTTATTCATAATGGTCAATCATCCAATAGTTTTCCTTCATTCATTGGCCTAAAACAAGGCGACAATCTCTCACCTTTTTTATTTTGTCTGTACATAAATGATTTAACTGACTTCTTAGCGTCGACTGATATCAGAGGTCTAACATGTATTTCGCAGGAATGCGAAGAGAAACTAGACAGTTATTTGAAATTATTCATGTTATTATATGCAGACGACACGGTCTTATTTTCAGACGACCAAGATGACCTACATCTACAATTGGACTATTTTGAGGACTATTGTACCACGTGGATGTTAAAAGTCAATATCGCCAAATCTAAAGTGGTCTGTTTCGCTAGACGTAAACCAAAGCACCTGGCATTTAGATACAATAATAAATTTTTGGACGTAGTTAAATCATTTACTTATTTAGGAATAATTTTTAGTAAGAGTGGATCTTTCCTTGAAATGAAACGATATGCTACAAACAAAGGACTAAGAGCTATGTATGATGTACTGAGAATCGGTCGTAAAAACAAGCTTTCTATACAAGCTCATTTACAACTATTTGACACTATGGTCACCCCCGTTCTTCTATACGGTTGCGAAACTTGGGGTACGGGCGATAACTCAATTATCGAACGTGTTCACCTTAAATTTTGTAAGATGCTATTGGGTTTGAAATCATCAACACCAAGTTATATGGTCTATGGAGAACTAGGTAGATTTCCTCTCCACATGAACATTAAAATTAGAATATTGAACTTCTGGACCAAACTAATAAATGCCTCTGGAAATAAACTAACCTCTCAAATTTATAAACTTTGTTATCAGCTTTCAGAGGACGAAACTTACAAACTACCATGGATAAGGTATATTCAAAACATGCTTGACAAATGTGGAATGTCATATGCATGGTTATGCCAACACCACATAGAAGACGATATAATTATTAAGGCAGTAAAATCCCGCATGCAAGATCAATTTAAGCAAGAATGGGCCTCATCAATGGAGGCCTCTACTAAGGGGTTGACGTATAAGGCAATCAAAGCAAACTTTGGAATCGAAAAATACATACATAATTGGAGCCTTAAAGATGTGCAGATTCTCGCGAGATTCAGAACAGCAAATCATGTACTCCCGGTAGAACGCGGTCGTTGGAACAAAATCCCGTATATTCAACGTACATGTGAACTTTGTACCCGTAACGTAATCGGTGATGAATACCACACGCTTCTTAGTTGTGATGCTTTTGTAGGTGAAAGAAAACGATACATACCGCGTGCATATTATAACTTTCCCAATGAAGCTAAATTCCGCATCCTTTTGTCAAATAGTAAGCCCAGTTTCATGAAGAGGCTCTGCATGTTTATCAGTGTTGTCAACCGAAAACTAGCCGTTCTCCTCAGTTTTCAATGACCACAGACCGAACGTCGACAATATAATGTTATGGTATACATATATTATTATATATATATCGATTTGTCACATCCATCATTTATATACATTTGAACACGTGTCATGTCCACACTGTGGTCTTGTTGATTATTTGTGTTTTTCTGATATGTAATTCTTTAAACCCATGTACACATGGTGTAAGAATAAACAATTATCCTCTCGATAAAATCAACATGCTGATGGCATGGCGATCCTGCCACGCCCCATGACATAATAAAACGAAGCCCTCGATCGTGTAAAACGAAGAAATCGACCCTCGTGCTTTAACAGCCACGCCGTGTCGACGAACACAAACGATCACATGCTGATGATCCCACTGTTGGCATGTCGATCCCGCAAAGCCCCACAAACGTCACCTCGAAATTTTGAACTCAATTAGAGAACTGTCATATCTTTAAACATGAAGAACCATCCGTGCAGTCCCGGACAGATTGAAGTCACTTGAGCCCTATATTGAGAGAGAAAATAGTGCCCACGGCGGTTGACTCATCTAACGATCACCAGACGATACGCTGCCTGAAAACATTGGACAAGATATTGTACACGAAATTATAACTTTGCTATACCAAAAACAAATATTTACATTTTAAAACAATTTAAAGAAATTTACAAGAACGTGTGTGTATTTGTACTTGTATTTATTTACTTATTTATTTTGTTTTTAAATTATGCTTTTAAACTTTTAAAACCAAATTTCGTAGAAACGATCATGATTTCTGAAATGATATAAAAATTAAATTCATCACCTATTAAACTTGCCGACAACTATTACAATTGTCCTAGTAGAATTGAATATTATTCCGAACCAAGCGAAACTCCCATGCACTGCGCACAAATAGACATGCGTTGCCGGGTGCAATACGTCAAATCACCAACTCGTGGTCATATTGCATCCACCAGGCCCGGTTCCGTGGTTTTAGTGCTACAGGTCAAAGTTTTGTAGTAGCATTCCGTATATGGAAGTCATGAATTATGCATGACTTCCATATATGGAAATGCGGCTCCAAAACTTTGACCGGTAGCACTAAAACCACGGAGCCGGGGCTGGATGAATCTCTGAAACCACGGAGCGGAGCTGGATGAATCCAATACGGTCGCGACTCAGTGATGTCGCTTACAGTAATGCTCTAAGTAATCGACTTCTTAACCACAGCAGAATTATGGGTAACTTTTCATGATTTAGTCGGAAATATGGCTTGTTGCCATTCATCGGAAAGCCATATTTCCGACTAAATCCTGAAAAGTTACCCATAATTCAGCTGTGGTTAAGAAGTCGATTACTTAGAGCATTACTGTATATAGTCCTACGCATCGTCCTTTTGCGAGAAAATAAATTTGGCCCTACACAATTTGTACGACGATTAATATCTAAACGTAACTGCAATCCGAGAGTTTTCCAAACCTCTCTATTATGATTGTGTGCTTTTACTCTACATTTACAGACATTGGTACGGACCTGCAAATTTTCATTGTGTGTCCAACAACAGCTCCTATTGCAACGATGGTGAGTACACAGTGTCGATTTGATTATCACATGTATTTCCAATATCCAGTGCATGTATGTTTTGAAACACAATTGCAACAAAATGTTTCTCAGTGGGAATAAGTACATTCACCCAGCATATAGAACATACTAAAATTAAAAAAAGAATTAAGAAATGAGAAATTGGTGAATTTTATTAAATACATTTGTCAAAATTTGGTCAAATACTCAATGTATGACTTTTCAATGTTGTTTATAAAAAACTCCATTTCACAAGTCCTTCCAGTTTCATATCCATTTTGTAGAATACAAAATCCTGATTATAGAACAAGAATCCTTTCCGAGATACGTTGAGTATTGTTTTCTAATTATGAGCCTCAATGGGAGCTTAGCATAATTATATTAGATTACATTGTCAGCCTGTCACACAGAACAGAGCTACAAGAGTCAATACTAAGGATTCCTAGGGTCATAAGTAGGTTCTGGCACCAATGTTTGTTTTTTTGGCAATTCCATCACAATGTATTTAACCCAGTATACTTAATAGGTTATGAGAAAGAATTAGAGGGCATTTGGATATCAAGTTAATGAGTTTTACTTGTTATATGACCTCAAATATTTCATTTCATCACGCCAGCTCTGCGTCACAGGCCAATTTGGCTAATATATAATACAAGTCCATACAATGGAACACACATGTTTAAGAATATGTTTGTCTTTTCAATCATAGATGCACAAATTAATAATGATTGTGCACAACCTAGTGATGATGTCAACAAGACATCCCTTTGTTCTCAAGTTTGTTTTTAAATACTAGACCGTAAACTGTGGATTTTTAGATACTTCTGAGAAATCGAGGCTCGGAAATTAGACTAACTCCCAATTTTGGAAGCACATAACATGAAAAATACTCAACATATATGGAAAAGGTTTCTGTAATTAGGATTGTACAATCTACAAATATATTATAATGGAAGGACTAGAAGCATTAAGTTTTGGTATAAACATCCTTGAAAAGCCATAAATTGAGTATTTCACTCATTTTGTATATAATTCATCAAATTAGGACGGATGGCGTGTAATAATAAAGAACGACACTTATGTTAATGGATTTGTCAATATGGCAGCTATCGTTTTAACTTTCCGCGCTAGCATTTTTGTCGTATCGACATACAAATTAACACACTCGTGTCCTTATGCGTTTACCAACTGAAACAGGTTCCCTTGGCGCATATTACAGACAGATCGTACTCGTTTATATAAATTGATCATATTATTATGCTACTTCAATATATCATCGGGCAAATAGGTTCATATTGGACCTAAATATTGACATTGGTTCACATTGGACTTATTTGATTCTGATATAAGCCCATAGTGTACTTATACCCATTATTATGTTAGATGGCGCGGACGACAGTGAAAACACATCTACACAGAGCGTACATCTGGTGCTGAAATAGGCCCATATATATTTATCATATTATTATGCTACTTCAATATATCCTCGAGCAAACAAGTTCATAATGGACCTAAATATTGACGTTGGTTCATATTGGATTTATTTGATTCTGATATAAGCCCGTAGTGGACTTATACCCATTATTCATTATTCTGTTGAATGCCGCTGGCCACAGTGAAAACACATCTATAAAGAGCGTACATCCGGTGCTGAATTAGGCCCATAGTGAGCGTATTTTTTTTTTATTTATTAATGGATTTTTTTTTTTTTTGGATTAAAATTATTAATGGCGTTATAACCTCCGCCAGAATACCCCGAGACACCTCCCGAAAATTGGTTGAAATCGGTCTAGGGGTTTGGGAGAAAAAAAATCCGAACAGACAGACGGACAAATCCTACTCATTTATGTATATATAGATATGTGAACAATGTCCAGGCAATTTTACCAGCTGTGTGAACGTACCCTCAGCTGTAGATGAAGGTTATTGGAACCTCGCCCCAAGCTATCATCTTCACAGTAGGTTAATGTCCTGAATGTCATCAACTTAACTGAAATATGACTAGACTGCTTTTCAGACCATCGCGCCGACCGCAAAACCAACTAAAAGTATGTTAATTTAACATGATAGTATGTTAATTGGCACTCTGAAATGAGCTAATAAACGGGCATGTTACGACAGTCTAGTCCATATCAGCTAATCAACGAGGCGATTATCTGCAATCATATGTCTGATGTGTGACAATAGTACTTGTCCTAGAAACATATATCATTATGTCATACCAAAACTATAAAGTGATATGTTTGTATCGCTATCGCGGTATATATATGGTAATTTTCTGTCATTCCACGTGTCCCGTGGGTTATCTTGAATGTGATGACTCTTTGGATGTGCATTTTCCACACAAGAACCATCGAGTCCTATACTTGCCAGTTGCCACACTCCCTCGGATCAGGATTCGCGATATCACTGTCAAATATGCATAGAAATGAGAAGAGTATCAATCATTTGTGACACACAATGAGCTTTCAACAAAGCTTATGTCCCTGTTCCTGGCAAATTCAGCGCTCAGACACATATGTCTGTAATTTTTCGAAGTTTTTTATCGCACAAAAAAACAGAACGTGTCAGGCAGAAGGGGTTAATATTCTTCCTAATTGTGAAAATATGTTTCAGTATTATAAAGTTATTATACAATGTTGTGTACAGTGTGTGTTTTTCTTGTACGAGTCCAGGGTGGTGAAAAGTCATATTGGACGAGACACGCAGTGTCGAGTCCAACATGGCTTTTCACCATGCACAACCTGGACGAGTTTTCTAATTATGTATAATACGTAATGTCTCATTGTGTATAGCCCGCCCCACCCCCAACTTTCAACAGAAGACTGTTGGAAATTTCAAGTCTGACACAACATTAGTTGGAAATTTGACACCACATTTAGGTTGAAATTGTTCTCATTGTTTTATTTTCCAACAGATAATCAGTGGGAAATTTGATTACAGACCAATAATGGCATGTTTTTCTACTATGGCATATTTTTGTCTGAAACGGCCATCAGTTTGGAAATTTTGCAAGAGTTAGGGGCGGTGTCAGATTGGAAATGTTCGACAGTTGGCAAGTTCGAGGTACCAGTTGGAAAGTTCCAACCCAAGAAGTGGGGTACAAATGGCAATTAATGACCACAGAAGTTTGGTCCGGTTCAGGGGTGGGGGTGCAGTTGGAAATTTCAAAAAAGACAACCCCGCACAACAGACACCTCCTTGCCACGTCCCTGCATTTAGAGGCTTTCTGATGTGGTAAATGAGAAACCTTCAGTGATTACCCGTAGTTGTCGTAATAATTTATCAGATTAGTTTTTATTTAGTGGAATTAAGAGGTGGTGCATTCATGAAACAAATATATTTTATATTATTTATGTGCCTAATAATATGGTCTTGAGGGCGTTATAGCATTTCTGACTATGGTTTCCTTCTATTGATTTAGCGTTGATGGTTCAAACGTTTCCTACACATGTTGGGCCAGATTAGATACATAAATCGTACTAATATCGCGAGTTATTGCCGAATGCTGACTGCTGCGTATAAACATTGATTAACGACTTAGCTGAAACATCTGCTGGTATTGTATTGGACTAATTGGACCCTGAAATGCAGCTACAACAGTGTTTATTATAATAAAAAATAAGGACCAAATTTGATCTATATAGACATGTACTGGCTTGTTATATAGACATGTACTGACTTGTATGTATACTCACTGCGAATACAAGTCCATCTAAAAAAAACATCCGAGCTTGATCGGACATGCGTGTCTTTGACCCTCACAAATCATCTATCATCTATACTTAAAGGTACTCAATCCGATTCGATGGTCCTCATATCATCAGATCCCAACAACAAATATTTTTTTTGAAATGCCGCTTCAGTTATCACAATCGATTAATTGCCCAAAAATAATGCTAACCACAGTCAACTATAGTATAATATTGTACAAAACCTGTTATTTGTCAACATTTTGTTCAACGAAGTTTTGCCGGTTTGTCAAATATCTGATTAAAAAAACACTTGTTTAGAGTTATCCATCTTCATCCGCAATTTGGTCAGAGCCCATCTTCTCGTCGACTTTTTAGTGGGCCACCTAAAAGTATCGGTGGTGAAGAAATAAAAGAGGCATTGGTGGCTTCGGAATGACTTGTAGAATTATATGTGAGCATTTATAGGTTATGACATCGCGTTTAAGTACACATTCGCGAAAATTTATTGCTCGAAAATATTGATTTTATAACTGGGTAAAAGGGCTCTCGGCGGACAGGGAGAATGACTAGTCGATATGTTCGGCAGAATTCGGTAGATTCCGATATCATCTCTCGACTTCGCTTCTTTCGATTTTGCCGAGTTATATGTCAAATGAAACGGAATTTTGTTGCAATAAGACACACCCGGGGGATATTTTGGCTGCAATTGTCGATTTCTAGAATTTGCAAGGTTTTGATAGTTGGTGTGGTTTTAGCCAGAATCGATCATTGGAACCTTTACATGTCACTGGTATAGTCTATGTTGGAATTTTAGTAATTTTCCTCAGGGGCCTCTGGAATGTTCTAGCTGTTTTCAATTATTCGCACATAAATGAGAAAACTCTCTTTATTCACATCATATCGGGAATAAACTATCAAAGAACCCTCTTCATTGTTTGGTGCCGAATAAAGAGACGGCTTTTCTAAATGACAAATATGATTTGAATAAGTTTTTCCGCGATAAATAAAATCCGTAGAAAAGTGATTCGCGTATTTATCGACTAATTGGGATTTAATGTTTAGATAGAGAACTCCTAACTTAAAACTGTATGTGCTACTGTAGCTATCACCGTGGGTGAGTCACATACCAACGGTAAGATAATACATACATCCCAATCGAAACCTCCGTTCAATATTTTGGTCACATGGACTGGGCCGGGACGTGACACAAGCGAACATTGCTAGATACGAGTTGAGACCACTAACAGCCACGACGGCGTTAATAAACGCGAGACTCGTGTAAACTTAAGATAGGACATGGCGAAGGTTTAAAGATGCATAATCCGAATTAACGCTCGCAAATTACTATTTCCTTGGCTCCAGGGGTAACAAATATTGTATTCAAGTCGAGGAACCCACAAATCAAAGATCAAAGTGGTGAGATATCGATGTTTAAAATCTATTATTTTATCACCACCAATAATATTTTAGTGGCCCATTAAAAGTCGACAAGAAGACAGTCTCGGACCAAATTGCGGATGAAGATGGATAACTCTAAAATCAAGTGTTTTTTTTGTGTCAGATATTTGATAAACCGGCAAAATTTCGTTGAACAAAATGTTGATAAATAACAGGTTTTGGGCAATTTTGTACTATAGTTGACTGTGGTTAGCATTATTTTGGTCATTAATCGATTGTGATAACTGAAGCGTCATTTCAAAAAATGTTGATGTTGTTGGAATATGATGATATGAAGACCATCGAATCGGATTTAGTACCTTTAATCCCCGTTTCAGTCATTTCATTTGTGTTAGTCTGGTGCTTTGTTGTATCAGTTTTGTGTAATATATGTTTAAAATTGGAAATAAAATATGTTTACACCAAACTCGAGACCGAATTAAGATCTAATTGATCGACACATCCGCTTCAGTGACATGGAGCCGTGTAATAAAACACATTTCATAATTATTGGACAGTGTCATAATAATATTACTCAGACACCTCTATTTTCAAAATGACAATTTTTATTTTTATTTTTAAATAACATTACTTTGCTCAACCAACAAGCTAGACAAATCAACATTAACACCAACATCATAGAACTACAGCAGGACTGGTTTACCAGAATTATTCTCTTCTATTTCAGATGACAGCTATTTGGACAGGATTTGCGTTGACAGTGAGAATTACTTCACCATTCAATGTATTGTGCATGAGCATGTATGTGGCGTGCGCATGTAGTATTTTTTACAGTGACAGCTTACTTTATATAGCCAATAAGTAAATTCCAACTTAACAGAAGTAATTTTAATATTTTTCAAAAATATAAACGTATACTTCTTGTCAACAATTAACAGACACCGATGTCAATATTAATCAATGGGGAAGAACTTTATTGTAAAATATTATTTGTCAATGGAGAAACAATATTTGATAATGTTCCTTCGAAAATCAATAGACGTCGTTAGATGGCGTTTAATGTAATCTGGTGGGAGATAACTCTGTCAGTTATGAACAAGCTCTAACAGCGTCGACAGTTGCACACTGGTGGTAACATTATGTTACGCAAAACTAAAATACATATACACAATTAGTTTGGACGGTACATTTGAGAATTATTAAAAGAAATGTACCTGGCGGCGGAAGATCTATAACAGTTGGGGGGTTGCAACTCTCGACGCTGTGAGAGCTTATTCATAATTTATAGAGTTATATCCCGCTATATTATATTAAACGCCATCTATAGTGACGACTGTTGATTTCCAAACGAACATTTATCAAATATTTGTTCTCTATTGACAAATAATAGTTCACGATAGAGTTCTTACCCATTGATTAATATGACAGCGGTGTATGCTAATTTTGTAACAAGTAAACGTATATATATATATTCAAATTATATACATAGGATAGGATAGTTTATTTACAATACACACGAATGATACAGAGCCATTAATACATAATAAAGTATAGCAGTGTATTGTCGGGGGTAGCCTAGCCCTATCGGGCTGTCTTCCTGCTACCCCCTAAAACAAGTATAACTATAAGTAATAGCATTGATGATTGTATTGTATACATACACACGTACATGTGCATATACTATATGTTAAAATACTCTAAACCTATATTTCTAAATGAATACAACGCATGCGCCATGCAATATCCTTTTTAGATTATTTGAATTCCATTTAATTGTGACAACTCTGTGTGACACTATACCACGATGAGTTATGCAATAAATTGAATTTATTTGAATTACAGATACAGAGAAAACGAAATTGTAGACATTCTACTCTTATGGTGCATGGACACACACTTGTATGTCATTGCTGTATGTAAAATCCATGTTCTTTACAGGTTTACAGCAAGCAGTTTCCTTCGACGTATAATCCAGCTGGTGAAATAGGTTGGATATTGCCCCCAACTGATTTCGCTAGCTGGATCACGTCGACCGAAAGTTGGATTACGTCAACAACAGTTATAAGCGATTGTCAGACTTATGATATGTACTCGGTCACCAAACCGCAATCCAGCACTCTGTTTACTACTATTTCGGTTATCGTGACCAAGAGATATCCGACTCCATCACCGATTCCACAAGCCAGTCCCGTGTATATATCGACAACAACATACAAATTGTAATTTATCGTCATTTTTCGCTTTGTTTTGACACTGCACACTATCGAAAACTTAAATGGATCATATAAACTTTATTTACATAAAAGAAAGACATTTGTTAATCAAAACTTAACAAACTAACTGCTAATGTCCCTTTAAAAGCCAAAAACTATATCGGTCAGATGCTCGTAGTCCGTTTATATATAACCATGCGAGAAATGTGAAATTTCCAACTATTGGGCATTTTGACCAACTCTCCCACTGTCGCCACATCCTTCGGCCGTTGAGACGCTCGCCTGTTTGCCCAGATATTTGCTTTATTCATTTGAAGAGAGATTTTTATCAAAGCTGTGAAGTCTGCCAGACAGTACTTTTGCATGCGAAGGCCAACCTCCAGCGAATTAAATCGGCGATCGACAGTCGACGGGATCAACATCGGGTTGACTCTGGCTGGCCAGCAATTTTTGGCTTGAATTCGAGTGAAAAGGTAAACATGTTTGCAAATGGGCGGGTCAGTTTACATCGTTCGAATTTATGCCAAACATTGCCCGCCGCCGAGTTTATCCGATGCTGGGTGACCTCGGGCAACCAATAGCAGAGGTGTGTAACACAATTAGTCCAATGGGCGGAGCTGTGAATAATGTCTGTTGATATAGACTGTTGATTGACTTTCTGAGGGTTTAAACGAGGTTACATATCACATGATGGAGATGTCGAATCGACCCGGGGGTTGCATACATGTATATGACGATAACCAATCGGGTTATTTTGTCTTATGTACACGTTTGTCTCAGCTCGATATCTGACTATTTCATCTCTCCTCGCAGGGTTATGTGTTCACCAATCGTGGCCGCACTCCAGAGTTCACACCAATCGGATGATGAATCGAACATGTCAGGTGTGGGGGACACGAGCACACAACGTGAAAGTACAATGGTATCTCAACGGGACGGCATTAGATGAGGCATTGACTCGGGAAACGGTTCTTTTGAATGAGAGAGCTGGTGCAGACAAAGTTACTTTTCAGATGGTGACTTACAAGACCAGACCATGGCACACCGGTAAGGACAAATCAGAACACACCAATAAAGACCAATCAGAATGTCAAGGTGGCGCGGAGGTGACCAAATTCTCACCCCACATAAAATTCACTTTCTCATACATATGTAGCTGGATATTTAACCCCTTCTATAATAAATGGATTATCCCATCAGTTTTAGAAGTTTACATCGAAATGTTATATTATTCATTTTGGAGGGGTGTTCAGGTAATAAAAGCAGACTGAAAAACAGATACATACAACGGCAGAATAATTCAAATTCATTGATGGTGAAACATTTCCAAAGGGAACTACTCGTCAATGAATATTTAGTATAGTAATGGTTAACTGGTTCAGTACCAATTTTTGCCCCTAAGCACCCTTTCTGAGCTGAGTTTTTCTGGTAATTTGCTCACGATTAGCTGGGCACAGCGACGCGTTCTGAGCGCAGTTATTAGGAAATGGTGGTATACTATCAGTGAATAAATGGTCTTCCTGTCAGGCTGAATAGTGATTTGCAAACTAGAACATTAGGTCTCACAAATGTTATCAGTAGGTGACATTCACTTTGTGCAACTTACAAAACACCCATTTATTTTCGGTCGTCCTCTGGCGTTTTGGTTCACAAACAACTCGTAGTCTCTACGGTCGTTATGGCCAAAAACATGTTAAAGCACAGGCCCTGGGGATAAATACCAGATATACCAATATTTACTATATATAACAGTGACTGTTATAGTATATATTGGTATATCTGCTCATTTTCCCCAGGGATATGTGTTTAAAGGACATGACTCCACTGATATGACGCTGATTTTCATTTATATTCAACTGAACATCTTTGATTAATTATACGTGTTGTTCAAAGGCAAACGGCGGTTAATTAATGTGTCAAATTAGAAGGAGTATTTTTTTTTAAATAAAACTAAATTAAATCTCATATATTAACCCAACTAAATTCAATCGGTTATTGTGTGAAACAAGTAGGCAAATTGTTCTAACTGCATGTTATAAATGTATATGATTAACCTTTCCTATGCTAAACACTCATTGACGGTGTCGGAAAAATTGTCAGTCGGAGGATTCTCCTAGATATGTACATGTATGGACTGGTGTATTCACGAACCTTCGACTGACAACTTTGGTCAGAATGTTATAGAAAACTATCGCGTATTTCGATAAGGTATGAACTTTTTTTTTAAATGCTCGTAACAATCAAAGTGCTATGTTTTGTGTCAGTTCCTCATACATTATGTTTCTGTGCGTTTGCATATCTTGAATGCGTGGTACTAACCAACATCGAAACCACGTGATTCGCCACGGTGAATACGTAAAATCAGAAAACGCGAAGAAAACTATATTCTAATACTCACGGTTGTTCCTATTTTAAAGGAAACTATTCATGTGAAGTGTCTGATTATGGCCGAAAAGCGACATCATACATGTACGTTAAAGTTACACCTCAGAGCATCAATATAAAACCCAACGTCAGCTCCACAAAGAAGGGCGCAGAGGCGATGTTTCAATGTTACGCCTTGCACGAAGACCTTAAGGAAGATTTTACGTATACGTGGTGGAAAGATGGCCAGAAATTGAACTCCACTAGCGGGAAGTTCACAATCACTTATTTGTTGCCGTTTGGTACACGTTTGGTCGTCAAATCAGAGGAGAGCGGAGTTTATACCTGCAGAGCCAGTGAACACTATATATATGGTCCCTATTGGGAACGGAACTGTTTCCATATCGTGAATAAAGGTTTGTATAAGTATTAGTTTACAAGCTGCAAGACAGAGTTCTTTCCCCTGGATATGCCGGTCTGACCACTACCATCACGTAAATATGTTTTATTAACAACTTTCTGGCCGGATTCGTCATCTCCGGTTTAACCCTTTCAGTGCCAAGTCCGATTTTTGTATCAACCCATATTTCCTTGATCATTTTTCAAATTTATTCATTATAATAATGTGATACATTGATGGAAAGAGCTCTTAGAGCTCTTTCCAACAATGTATCACAAGGAAATATGGGTTGATACAAAAAACGGACTTGGCACGGAAAGGGTTAAACCTCCGAGTTTAAACCTGGTTTAAACCTATATTGGCGGTCCAGCCAAACCGGGTCTAAGGGGTCGTTTTTGTCGTTCATTTGCCAGCTAATTTACAACTCGATTCGTTGATATGAGCATGCAGTCAAACTACCCTCTTACCAATCGGACCAAGAAAACAAGCCGATATAATGGTTATCGACACGCCATAAATTATCGCCAACGCGTGCACGCTCATTGCATTTTTTCATTGAGAAACAAGTATCGCTCATGGACCATTAATCCGATCTCATTATGGGTTTAAATCATTCTGACAAAGGGCATGTCTCTCAACACGAGTTTCACGCGCTGTTCAACACTTTGTTTGTGATAGATTTTCTGCAAGATGCTTTACCCGCAAAGACACAAATTTGTGTATTCACATGTATATTTGTATATATTAAAGGGTATAGGAGCTGTCTATCTATCTGTTCGCAACGTTTCTCCCAGACCCCTGGGTCGATTTCAACCAAATTAGATGTGGTGACTCGGGGCAACCAGTCGGATGGCATAACGGCGTAAGGTTTTCAAAATTTTGATTTAAAAATAAGAAAAATTTAATTAAAAAAAAAATGAATCTGACAAGAAACAAAATTTAAGTTCAAATTAATTTTTGTTTGTTATAAAAATTTTTTTTTTTTTAATCACGATGGTCAAATGATCAAAATGTGGCAAGTAGGCAACCATGCATAGGGACAGCTTTTAATAAAGAAATATATTACATGCGTTGTTTTTTATCAATGTCATAAATTTCCCGTCATGCAGAAAATAAAAAGGTTTCCAGGTTTTGAACTGGTGGAATATTATGGGAATTTATGGGCGTAGCCAGAGTAGAGTTTTGTGGTATGATCTACATCAAAATAAATTTGACCCATATGGCAATATTATTTTACGATTGCAAACATTCATAGCATATCAGGTCATGCAGTAGCATCGTTTTTGTGTCAAAATTAAACGTTGAACCCTTCAAGTGAATTCGTAGAACACGCCAGTATTTGTGATTGCCACAAGCCAAAAAAAAAGCCACAAGATAGTTGTAAAAATCATATTGAAGGAACATGTCCATATCTGAGCAAAGCTCGCGTGCGAATGAATCAACTGTGACATGATAACATCAGTCGGCAATCGTCACTTAGACACGCTCTCACTCGAGGTTATTTACAGCTCCACCATTTGATCTGATTGTTTGACAATTCTAAACCGCGATCGAGAAAAGACGGATTCGTCATCTCAGGTTTAGCCTCGGTAAAACTGGTTTAGCTGGAATTATATGGTTTAGTTGCCGGTTTAAGCTTATAAAATGCAAAAAAAAACATATCGAAATTGATAAAATCTTATCCCCACACACTTTATAGGTGTGAGTGCTTCTCGCTTAAAAATTTCCAATCAAAATATGTTCGCTGTCCTATTTATAGATTTTCGCGATCAATAAAACCGCATTAAGAAAGTCCGATTAATTATTTCGGCGATACAGAGACACAACTGCTAAACCGCTGGCCTGGCTGGACCAGGTGTAAACCAGAGATGACGAATGCGTTACTTAGACAGGTCTGCGGTCTCGGGTTTAAACAACGGGTTTAGCTGTCAAACGTCGGTTTAAACCTATATGTTTACGTAGACTAGGTTTAAACCTGGGATGACGAATCCGGCCACTGTATCCGTTATAGCTAATTCTGCATTATTCAGAGGAACTATAAGCTGTCCATATTCAATTGGAAATTGGCCGCATCAGATAAAATTATTCGGCATATATGCGATTTATACATGTAGTAGCGCAATATAGTCCATCCGACAGCTCCTACGCAGATTAGCTAGAAGTAACTGAAACGATCTTTGCATACCTTCGGCTAAATCCCACATTAAGTTTGAACCAAACCACTCCAATATGGCATCGGCTCCCGGGATATGTTTGCCAAATTTTAAACTGGTAGAAAGTATGAAAAACGTCACAAAAGTCACAGAAAACAACTAGCAATGTATCATATATGTAGTAAATACCACTACACTGGTAGCCGGTTTTTAAAATAGATACCATTTACTTACCAACAAAAATCTAAGTTTGTGCACACGTCCAGACATCAGTCAGATATTTTCCATAAAAGAAAGTATATCTGGATTCAGGAGAACTCCATGAGAAATGTTTTGTTGAGAAATGTCCAATTTTTTCCCCCAAAACTTCTTTAATTCCATTTTTCCAAAGTGAAGGTATGTGTTGTCACAACCTCACCAGAAAGTAAACAGCTGGGTTTGCACTGGCCGTAGGAACTTGTTTATACAGTGGGCCAGGTTCACCCAACCACCCGATGCATACATTTTAACATAGTCAGCCTGGTCTAAATACCAATCACGGTTAAAGCCTTAGGAATCGGATATATATCCGATTTCTATGGTTAAAGCCACTTGGCGGTTTGCGTTCCAAAATACACATATTATTCGCTTTTGAATTTTTCTCTGTATCGAAATAGGTCGATAAATATATGAACTACCTTTCTGCGAGCATTGTATATGTATAGTCCAAAAAGACGCATTGAAGTAATGAAAAATACAACTGTGAATACGGTGTTTGGGTCCCAAACGCACAACAGCCATTTGCACGACATGGGACGGTATGGTACCAATAAAGAGCGTTTGTCTGACTTCTGGCGAAAAGTTGAAAACTGGTGAAAAATGGCTGTGACTTTCGCAAGTGTTTTTCAGAACATATGAAGCCTGTAATTAAATAGTTCGTTTATTTGTCGACATTTCGTATCAGCCGCTCCAAATTACGTAGAAAAAAATGTGGATGTTTGAATGAGCCATGTCGGTTTAATCAAGAGATTATAAAATGAATGCACAATGGATTCTAGAAACTGGATACATTGATAGTCACACATCTGTGTGGTTGTGCCATTTTAACATTCAAACATTCACTTCAAAAACGCGAGAATAAAGTCATGTTCTGTGGTGTAATGTATGGGTCTCTCAACAAAACATTCTTGCATGGTAGAAATCTCCCAAATCAGAATTTACTTTTATTTATCGACATTGCTCAACTACAACCCCTACGGTGCGTGCACAAAGTCAGATTTCAGTTGGGAAGAAACTATTACATGTTTCTAATTTCTATCACAGGTAAAGTGTTATTTACTTATTGTAATTTTTGTAATTCCCATACATTTGTTTTAAACCACTCCTGTAAGTTTGTGGCATTGTTTTCTATTTTAAAATTTGCCCAACTTGTTCTCTGAGTCCATATTGGAGTGGTTTGGATAAACCTTAACACTGTGACAACTTCAGCTTGAAGAGAGTGTGTTCTTATGTGAATTTATGTTTAGTTAGCAGGAGTCAACTAGATCAGCCTGTTCTTTCAAAAAACCGCACATTATCTGCTTATAATATAAACTGATTTAGGTAAATAATCTGCTTAGTATCGCTTCCTTATGAGTCGATAATGTGCTGAAAATGAGAACATTTTAGTCACATTAACGACTCACCATGAGGCGATTCTAAGCAGATTATGTGCGGACAATGACACAAATAAACCAACTCACGATTGTTGATGTGTACGCTCTTTAAGGTGTGTTTATGCCTTATGGCCCGCGCCATAAAAAAACGAAATAACGGATGAGTGTCCGTATTCTGCTTACTCAAGAATCAAATTATCACATTGTAGGTCGATTATTATGTGCGTATTTCCCTAATTCCGGGATGACACATTTGAACTATATATAAACTGTAGTACACTTCTGTTAAAAGTTATCTTCACTTGAACGCCCCAGGAAATAGCGACGGAAAAGTTGGCTGTGGTGCTGATGTTTCGGAAGGAATCAGTTGGCAGGCTACAGCAGGCGGTACCATGGATATTCAAACATGTCCAGATTCTGAAGGTATAGAATTTATATCAAAACTTGAAAATGTCCTATCACACGACTCAGTAATGTTAACTTCTGAAATGTAGAAAACAATAAAATCAAGTTTTTTTCTCATCAACCAGAAGACAAACGAATACATTTTTGTATTGGTCAGTCAAGCCACCTCTTCATACAGAATAATTACTCTCAAGTATGTAGCATAAAGGAAATAAAGAGATAATTATGATTATGTTCATTAGCGAGGGATAATAGTATGAAAATTAGTCCTAATACTGCCCTCTATAACATTTAAAATACTGAGATGTTTAAAGAGAGTGTGAGTTTGGGTGTAAGTGACCGTAATTGACTAATAAATCAATTATAGTTGCTTATACAATATGACTAATATAAATGAGTAAAAGGACCTACGATCAGTATGATAATAATGCATAATGGAGCCGAATTATAGCTATGTGGAAGTCAGTCAAGAATGCTAATAAGTATATTATGCAGGGCAGGCTGATGGTGTCCCCCAGGCTGTGAACTGAATTAACAAATGATGAAGAGTTGCTGAGGTACCTCAGAAAAACAATCAATCATTCAAATACATGTTATCTATATCTGGTGCTTAAATCGTTTGAGTTTAATGTTACTGTTCGGGAAGTACATTGATCGCAGTTGACAGGAAATGGAAATTATATATAGATGTAAAATGCATGTTCACTCAAGTATTGTTGGTCTCGAAGTGTGTAAATTATAAATGAATCCTTTCAGTGTCAGTAATATATCTTCATCATCTACTGTCATCAACCATGCAAGTTTGGCAACTGACTCAAATTCATTGAAGCTATTTCCATTTTTCGCCAAACAAATTCTCTCAATGCAGGCTCAATGGTTGAGCATTCTAACTAAAAGTCTATTTCTGACTCAACGTCGATATTACAAAGCTTACCTGTTCTTTTGTCTTCATCTAGTTATATATACCTACCTCTTTCAATTTCTAGATTATGAGCATTTATTCGAAATGTTTTCATCAGGTCAGTTTCCTTATGTGGGGCTTTGCAAGATATGGTTCTGGCTTAATGTCATTTTTAAATAATCTGTACGTTCTCATTTTGTTACCATATGTTTTACTTGGTATGTCATCTTGCAGTTCTTTCCTCCATTTGGGAATTTATTTTACGTTTGAGACCGCCGTCTACTGATGTTTTTATTTCCTCTTTGGGTTTAATCCAGGTAATTCAGCAGACGTATTTCATACCAACTGTCTAGTATCCTATTGTAAAGCATTTTTTTCTGACTTGTAAGATGTATTTGCACAATTTTATACTTAATTGTTCTATTACCTGACCTTTACATGTATTATATAGAAACTTGCCAGACCCCTTTAGTAGTCTTTTATATGTGGATGTAGACCAAATTGCTGACACGTACAACAAAATTGGCTTAATGGTGTGTTCTAGTATATGTAACATGCTTTTGATTCCCGAGTACAGATCTTAGATATATGTTTTGACTTTGAAAAAGCTGTTAACCCTTTGTTGTAGATATATTGTTTAGCCTGGGTAAATTTACCCGATCTGTTAAATTCCACTCCACGTTAAAAGTATGATTTTACGTTTGAAGTTGATATCCATTGTAGGTTAGGATTTTCGGAGAGGAATCATCACTTTTCTCAAATATTAAGACCTTAGCTTTGCCCATATTTATTTCTCATTTCCATTAATTGCAATAGTGTTCTTGTTCATCTAAACAACTTTGCAAACCATTTTTAGTTTCTGACAGCAAAATAACATCGTCTGCATACATTAAATAATTGAGATTAAAGATTTCAATGAAACAGGGCATCGTCTGTTTAGACGATCTGCGGAAGATCATATAGATAGATTTTGAATAGTGTTGGGCTCAGGTTATCACCTGGTCTAACTCCAATATTTGTTGTAATATTTTCACTTCATCAAAAGCTTTGCTAAAGTCAATGAAGCAACTATAATATGCCTTGTTTAACCTGAGTATATTTGTAAATTAGATGTTTAGCACAAATATGGTCTGGACATCTTCCCTTTACAGAAACATATTCGTTCACTGCTAATAATTTGCCTTTTATTCAGGAACTTGTCTAGTCTACTATTTAGAATTTCCAAGAACAGTTTACACTCGGAGCTCCCAATCGTTATCCCCTATAATTGGTTGGTTTATCACGCTCACCCTTTTTATATACAGGGACAATCATCCATTTGCCCCAATGTTCAGGAAAATTGCCAATTGTCAATATTTTGTTAAACATTTTTGTATGCAGTTCACTAATTTCAATTTACATATTTAATAATTTCGTTCATGACTTGAGTCAAATCTTTATCTCTCTTTAATCCCGTATATTATCTGCCACTTCCTTGTTTGATATTTTCCCGTCTAATTATGTAAATAACTTGATTTTCCAGTATTTTTCATATCTGGTCAATGTCATGGTTTCCGCCTGGAAGGGCGTCATTTGGTGACTTGAAATAAATAATTATACCATGTTGTTTGTGTTATTGCACATCCCCAATTGCCACTATTTGAACTTTTCAGTGATTCAAAAAGATTCCAAAATTCTTTGGGTTTCTCAGATCTCTAATTATAAAGAATTTATTTTCCATATTGCCTATTTTTTGCATGTCCTGCGATATTCTTTCAATCATTTAAAGAATGACCCCCTTACTAAGGGTCTTTGTTGTGTGTGGAGTAGTTGCGCTTTGTAGTGAATTGACTTCCTCATTTTGCAAAATAAAGATCGAACCAATATGTGATTTTTGCATTTATTTTGGGCTTTGTTTCTTTTTAGCTCAATTTGACCAAGTAAAGTTTGAGCTATTGCCATGGGTCCGTGCGTCAGTCAACAATTTCCTTTGGCACGCCCATATGTAGCTACTGTGACCTATATATGGGAGCTATCAAATGTTTGACACCCTACATCCGGTATTTATTTCTGGATCATTTTTAATATTGCAGGCACGACTGTGATCACCTGTAGATGGAGTTATCGAATTTGAAAAACTTTCGATGAAAAACATGGCCGCCGGCAGCCATCTTGGATTTTACTCATTGCATGATTAAATCTTTGGCACACCCTACAGACCAGATCCATCATCCGATAATCACAAAACTTCATGTGTATCTTCGGGGTGACCTCGAGATGGGAGCCTCCTATTTTGACCGAAATTTGTTGAAAAACATGGCCGACAGCGGCCATCTTGGAATTTACTCTTCATTTCTCAGCAAAAATATTAACCCCTCCCAATTTGAGCTACAATGTCACTGACACTTTCATTTATAATTTTGTTCATCTTCATTTATGATATTAGTTAGATTTGTTATCATTTCCTCAGTATCCTCAGTTTTACAGGTTAAAATATATCAAGTTTATCTCGAATTATTCTACTGTTCAATGCATCTATGCATGCAAGTTTGTTTTCATCTTGCCAAATCTATGAGTGGAGTGGTGCCCGGTGATTTACCTCACGTTTAACTTATGAGATGTGACTTTCAGAAGCAATGGTATATGTGAATTATCCGATGGGTCTGCATAATGGTGATTAACTCCACAAATGGCAACATTTTTGCAACGATTTTCTGAAACTATCAAATAATCATTGACACTGCTAAATTGTGTTGTATGACATGTTAATTTTTCAGTGTGGTCCACCTTATGCGTACGTTTAAGATTCTTACGCCAGCCTCTATAAAATGGTCATTTAGTTTTATGCTTACACACCTTGTCATAGCTATATCTGATACTTTGAATTGTGTCCGCATGGTAGTTATCATATGATGGAAGACAGTTTACTTCGTCCAAATCGGATGCAATAAATTCAGCCTGCATTGTTCCTTTTCGAGTATTAAGGTCAGCCCAATTATCACATGTCCCCTTTCTGAATATAATGAAATATCCTCTAACATGTCTATCGGTAATGCGTTGGCATAACTACTATTGGCTGGTGGATACTATACAAAGCATATCTATACATCCTTATCTAATCCAAAAAAATACTTATCTAGTTTCATCCAAATGATGTCGTCAAATTTAGAATTTAAGAATGGTGTACCATCTATTTGAGAGTCTCTCATAAATACTTAAAGTCCTCCGGATCGATTTTTGCAATTTGGATACAGGGGTTGGCTTTTGCGCATTTGTGAGAATCCAAGTATCGGCAAAGTGTTCTCCAGAGAACAGTGAGTTTCCCGAGGATATACAATATCTTTATCAGTTAACCACTGTACTTGTTGAAACCTTTATATTTGTAACCATTTATGTTCCAACAAGATATTTGAATGTGCTTTTTTCTCTTAAGTTATTTCCATAATGAGATAATTGATATGGTTATCCCAACAGACGAAAAGAATATCACATTCTGTTAAACAGAGAGAACATGTACTTGTACATGTACTTCTAACTACATTATTCTATACTGATTATCAGTTATTTATTTTTCCAACATCAGTTTTATATTTCTTATCTGGTGGTTGATTTGTTGTCATATTTATTTTCGATTATCTGTTCAATATTTCTTAGTTGGTGTTGATTTGTTATAAATTCAGGCGATAGTAACACACTATATAATGTATTAGAGAAAAATGTCAGTACAACAATGCTACCATAACTACGATACATGTAGCTGGCGCTAGACAATATTTCAATAATCCTCTATACCATTAACCTTTAATGAAACATACGAAATAATTGTTTTATAACAACTGCCATAAAAAGTGCATCATGCAACGGCATTGGTAGATATGAATGCTATTTCCCGAGATAATTGTTTTCTCTTGTGAAATGTGATTTTTGGAGGATGCTACTCTTTAGAATATATTGAGAACTTGGGTGTTCGAAGCTAAGAGTTTTTTTTATCGCGTACTGGAGACTTACAGGCCTAATATATTTCGTTTCTTGTCAGAGTATATATGTTTACCCATATGAATAAGACTTATAATAATGGTTCGGAATATAAATATGTCTCTTCCAGATATCGCTTGGAGATTATGTCGGTGTCAAAAGACGGTTTGTAGTTGGGACAATGCAGACTGTTCTAAATGCAAGTCACCTAAGATAGCTACCCTACGAAAAGAGGTAATATTTTAACTAACCGTGCGAAGCCTCCGAAACATCCCACTACGGCGAAGCCTCCGAAACATCCCACTATGGCGAAGCCTCCGAAACATCCCACTATGGCGAAGCCTCCGAAAGATCCCACTATGGCGAAGCCTCCGAAACATCCCACTATGGCGAAGCCTCCGAAACATCCCACTACGGCGAAGCGTTGTAGTGTCAGTTTTAATGGATCAAAGCGTAAAAACATCCTTTACACTGTATATACATTATGTATCGTTCGACAAAAAAACATACACATATAGCACCAACAGCACATTTTCTTTATTGGATATGGCTCATTTGATTGTCAACGTTCGAGTGTACATACTTTTAGTCAAACTGTTAGACGGAAATCGTCATCAGTTGGAAATGCAATCTGTTTAACAATAATTGGCGTATCAGTTGACAATCTCCATCTAAAGCGGGGTGGGATGCAAATGAAGTTTCCAAGAGTTGAATTGTTTTTCTCAAATGTGTCTACATCATAATTTATACGAAAATGACCACAAGTTGTCGCGCATGACAATTTCAGCATTCGTTTTTCTACATTTTCAAAGATTAAACTCATCATCGTGCAAATATGTCATAGTCGACCTATAATATTCACATAGGTTCATATTGGATTATTTTATCCTAAATACGCCCGTATTGGACTTATATCCGTTATTCCGTTTTATGGCGTGGGCCACAGTGCAGTCTGTTCTCCTGAAAACTCGCACATTATCTGCTTATTATAAAATTTGATTTCGGTTGATAATCTGCTTAGAATCGCCTCATTTTGAGTCCATATGTGCTGAGAGCGTTTTAGTCACATTATCGACTAATAATAAGGCGATATTAAGCAGAATATGTCCGGACAATGACACAAATAAGCCAACTCACGACTGTTCTGGTGTACGCTCTTTAACAAGTGTTTTCACTATGATCCGCGCCGTAAAATGAAATAACCGGTATGAGTCCATTATATGATTATTTCTGAATAAAATAATCACATTATGTACCTATTTCACATTATAGGTCGAGTATGTGCATACTTGTGCGATGATATGTTGCACAGTTTAAAGAACGTACATCTAGTTTGGTTTAAACAAATTTTAATAGTATATTGATATACAGATACTAGGGATTGGAGGACAAGTTCTTAAAACTTAGATGAACCTCCGCTGCCCACAATACAGAATAAGTATAACAACAAATATAAACAGTATATTAAACATAATATGTTTGGCATGACGGGTGCATGTATACAATAATAATTTAATATGAATAACAATACTATTGAGTATTACTGATGAGTGGTAGTGTGGTGGGGGTAAGTGTGGTTGAAGTTAACTATATAGGTCATGTGGTTCGTTCAGGGGTGTTAATGGGGGTACATGTGTTAGGGGTGGCTAGCTATATAGCCGACAGGGGGTTTGTACGTGAACGTTATACTTAATGGTTTTTACGATGATTGAATTCAATCAGCGTACATCTAGTAAGTCGTTGGTCGGTTTATTCGTGTTATTTTCCGCCCATAATGAACTTATATTAAGTCATTATGAGTTGATAATGGCACTAACGCACGCACATTTTCAGTTCATTATGTACTCATCATGAGGTGATCTACGCCGATTTATAAACAAATCATATTATAAGCCCATAACGTGTTGATCGCCAGGCTATTCGACTTATGCGATATCTCAACATCTCATCTGGAAACACATTAGAAGACGAACGCCATTTTGTAATGGAGTGCAATAAATACTCCAACCTGAGAAAGATATTATTCAAAAACTTGGATTCATATTTCCCAAATTTCAGCGAATGGAAAGGAGACGATCAATTCCGCCATATTATGTGCAATGACGATGTTGATGCATGTAGAATAATAGGCAAAGCTATTGGCGAAATATTTGCAGCGCGAGACTGCTAAATCATTTATATACGATAAATTTCAAATAAGTTCTTCTCCATAGCACATGGACCTAAATCAACGGGACATCCATTCACTTGTTATACGATATGTTGTTCTGTATATCTATTTATTACATATCTATCAACGTAATTCGCATGATCGCGCGACGTTCCAGGCGTGTGATAATTCTCAGAATCGCACTAGTGCAATCTGTCGACGGAACTATTTCATTCAGTGTTGTTAGACTGGCTTTCCCCGTTACTATTTTTACTTTTTCAACTTTTCAACGCAAGGGCGACAACCCACTTGCCGAAATCGTAGCGCGCTGATTGTGTTATATTTTTGGAAAATCTGGGGAAAACCCAATTAACACCTTTGCGTGGGTCAAGATGGGTCAAGTTCACTCGCGGATAGAAGGGCTCCCTGTCTGATTGTTGCGTTAACCCTAAAGTGCCGTTAAAACTCAATTAAATTCACAAATTTCTGTACCTGAGATTGACGACTGTGAGTCAACTTACTATAATACGTAGATATGTAATAAAAATAGAACCGCATGATGCGTCCCGCACTCAAGGTATCGCTCCGCCAACAAATCGAGTGCGATAATTTCGTCAAATTTCAGACACTCATTCGGTTCTATCTATATATATATCCTACTGTTGAACCGAAATGTGATCTAATATGTTAGCATACTGCCAGAATGTGGTGTTTTATGCAATAAATCTTATCATATCTTATCTTATCTGGAATACTGCAAAAAAAAAAACGAAGATCTAACAGATCTGTTTATATAGCTCATTTGCTATCTGTTTAATATGTGAAGAAAGCCGCGATGTGAGACGTCTGGTCGCCAATTTCCCCGATTATAAATGATGGTGTATTGGTTCCCGGTCCTGTATATGGCAAGAGGAGTACGATTTTGCATTCCCACTTCGTCGGAACCAACTGGAACAGAAATCTTAGTCACGGTGACTTTCTACAACGAGAATTAAGTCATACTCGGTTGACATGAAAGTTGGTTTGTACATGTGCAATTTTAATACGAGCTTGCCTTAAATTAATGCACAGCCATAATTATGGTCCTGTTTCGACGTATATCGTTTTCAAATTAGCCAGGGGCTTTTCAATGCCGAATTAATAGACAATGTCTTGTTTTAGATCATCATCTCGGTTACTTATACCTGTATCATAGCTTGGCAAATCGGATTATCTTCTTAAGGCATCAAACACAACTTCCCAACAAAGACCTTTCATTTCCTTAAAAGGAAATATGCCAAAGATGGTGACATAATAATTTATTTGATAACCTCCAAGATGGAGAGCGTATGTACATGCATGATTTTAAATATGTATATACAAAGTTACTATTGTCTGTCACATGAGTTCATAGCTCATGGAAAGAGAGTCCATATATATGAGGTATATTGCGGAGGATGGATGGTCATAAACATCAAATCAGCGTCCAGCTATTAGGCTTCTGTGTATGGGTTCTCCTCTGATGATACCACACATGCGGTACAGGAATCTTGATGTAGCAATGATGGTGTGATCTGTCGCTTGGGATATAAAGTTTGGTAAACACAATGATTTGCTTCCAAATAAGTACATTTGGAGATTAGTCGGATTCCTTATGTCATTTTGCATTTTTGGTTTGTTAAAAGCGATCTGAAAACGGGTTATGTATGCCTAGTAGGTGTTTTTCAGGATTGACTTGTTTCCATTCTTGAATTTTGGCGGGTCGGCCTAAATCGGGGTCAACATCATTTAGAGAGCGTTTCGTATTTACAGAAAACGATAGATGGCGTATGGTGATAGGTGCGATTTGAAACTTCTCCAAACTACTAGATATGACCATTACATTTATTTTTGAAATTTTTTATGTGACCGGTTCTTTCTTGTTGGCTACAGTTGTGATAAAAATTTAACACTGAGCCCTATGGAGATTCTAGTACTTTGGATAAATGGCGCCATTTTGCGTATGATGATATGCACGTTCTGATATTCCTAAACAATACCAAGTATGAAATACAGACGTAGTTTTAAAAAGAATGGAAGTGATCAGCTGATTCTTGCTGGCTACAGTTGCGATCAAAATTTAACACTTAACCCTATGGAGAATTTCGTGTTATGCTCAAACGTTGATTGTAATATCACTTATTGGCAATCGTGCACAATTACATATGAAGTTTAACACTCGTGTTTTACCCACTGTAACTATCCGTGATTTAATAGTTGCAACATATGATATAGTTATGCCTCAAGATACAGTAATTGGCAAAAGTAAGTGTCGAATGGTTTTGTAGTTTCGATAATATGCAGCCTGTTGAATCAGAATCAAATAAAAATATTCACAACAAGACTGTTCACGATGTGATTACATATTATACCATTGTTTTATTTGATACCTGTATGTCTTGTTGTCCACTGACTAGTTTTGAAACCACATCGTTGATCATAACGGGATGTAGTGTCACAAATACACAGGTATAGATGGTAGTTGTTCGTTGTCATTATAACTCAAACATTGTCATCGGAGTCTATCCCACATGCACTGAGATAATCTGTGTTTTCGCGGGATATGTGCTACTGATAAACGGACATTTCGGTGCAGCTGAGATCTTTAGTATAGCGACATAGGCTTTGCTTTCACGCTTCCCACGCCAGTTACATTTGACCAACTTCAGTGCAGCGACTGAAACCCAACATTCACGATCAATATTCTGACCACAGTTAATCTCCACGCTATAGCTGTGCAAATTAAGTAAATTCGAATTTCTACTAAAGTAGAACTTAATGAGTAAAATAGCTATCAACCATAGTTGCATTTTCCTGCATTCCGAGTTGGTGCTTAGTAACCGTTAATAATGAGCTATGGGGATCGGTGGCAAAGTCTCCCGATCTTATAATGATCAGTGGCCTATGCACAACATGGCTGCACACATATAGGCCTATAGTTTTAGACATGCGTGTGCCCAACTTTGAACAAAACCAGCACCATGTGATTAGACACTGACTAAATTAAGGCAATACCAATGAATGATTAGTACACAATTGTGGTATTTGATTAGCAACCGTTGCTAACCTTAAATAAGACATCTGGTTAATTTTGACGACCAGGTATATCTCAAATTTCTCATTTGGGTATTAACTGTATCGGAAACGCAAACGTTGAATTACGACCATATAAGCTATAATTGCAATTTCCAGTGAATTCCTTGTATTCTCCTAGACTAAGTTTCTCGATCTTATAATGATCAATGGCCCATGGGGCACAAACATGCACATTTTCATATCTGTGTCACCATTTGAACATAACCAATACCATCTGACTATAGACACTATCTAATTTACGGGAAAATACCATGGCCCATAGTATTGATCGGTTCAAAGCCAAGTATATTATTGGGGGAGAACGACACATTAAGCCTAAGTCGATGGTTTGTTCACAACAAATGGAGCCATGATATACTATGAAGGACGATGGAAGGTTCCCCTTAACTATGTTCTTCGACACAGTATTGTCCCCGCACTGTGTCACTTGTATCTTACTGTGTTGTACTATATATAAGACCAAGCACACCATGCGCATATATATCGTCGTATAAATAAATTATCTCTTAGAAAGTGTCCAGAGATGTCGTGCCTATTTATACTGACAATTTATTTTTGTGGCAAAGTATTTGAGGGAGAGATTTGTTATGTTGACTACGGTGTTAATTTAGTATGTAAAACAAGTATCCCGGTGGAGGTATCGAGTGGACGGAGAAAATTATTTCTTTATCATCAGATGAACATAATTTAAACTCCCAATTTGGATAAACCCGACCAGGAATTATAGAACAACCATCTATATAAGCACAGCAATATTTAGCAATACACATGGATGTGATATCATTGTTTAACATTTTTAAACAATACCACCCTACCCACATATATATGGCTAAACATATCATTGGCATAGATGAGTTGTTGTAGTTGTTACATTTATGCTGGTCGGGTTTTTCCAAATTTAATATTAAAACAGAATGATCCATAAGCTACGGTGGCTGGTTTAGGACATGGAAATAATGTTTTTTATTTCGTGGCCACGAAATACTAATAACTAATTTGGTGGCCACAAAATACTAATTCGTGGCCAAGAAATAACTAATTCGTGGTCACGAAATACTAATTCGTGGCCACGAAATACTAATTCGTGGCCACGAAATTACTGATTGACCTTTGCATATAGCCTGATACCTTACCCGATGAAAATCTCCCCCGTTCCTTGGAACCCCTAAGTACGAAGACAGACATAAGAATTACACAACACGATCATATCTGGATACAGACACACTCACATCTGGCCCCAGACATAAGAATCACACTACACGCATACGCTCTTTATCAACGACACTGCGGATACGAACGCTCTTTAACTATCAACGCGATTAACTCCACAGTGCCAAGGACGGCCATTTTGGTGACTGGGGTGCTCGGAGCTTCTCCAAAACGGCGGTAAACACTGCCCGTTGGTTTTTAACCTTAGATTGCAAGTTTGAGCTCAATCGGCCCAGTCGTTTTCCCGGCCGTAGCAAACAGACATAAGTCCCAAAATATATATTAGATAGTGTGATTCAAAACTGCTTAATATTTAGTGCTATATATGGATTGTATTTGATTCCTTTGATGTTATACTTTATGACATAGTTATGCCTATACCAGATTGAGAATGTATTATTTGCACACATTTGTCAAACCCTTTGATTGAACATAATTTATAGTACATGCTAGCTCCTGTCTATAGTGATCAAAAAGATCAATGCACAGAGGAAACATATTACGGTATGGTTACACTAACTTGATGGTGTTTTAGAAACAATGCGTACGATCGCAGAGAAGCTACTATAAACACCTTATGGCATGGGACCCTGGCTCTATGGGGATATGGACGTACTATATATAAACTAGCCTCGAGAGAACGGGGAAACACGGGTCAGGTGGCTCCAAGACACACTGGATATTCATTAGTTGTTACCACAAGGGATCGAATGGGAATGACATGCATTCCTCTCGGCATATTGACCGATTTAAGTCAAATAGGGGGTTTTGTAGGGTGGGCCCAAAACAAGCTTATAAATATTCACCCCTTTCAACCATACCAGATCCAAAATAGTCGTTGCTCAGAAGGGGTCAAATGGGTACACATTATTTCTCGGTCACTTGGCCGATATAGATCAAATAAAGGGTGTTGTACCGTGGCTAACAAAGCAAGCTAAATTTTCACACCCTCAGCCCAATCGAGCGAAAATGATAACTGACCAGAGGGGTCCATATATGATAACATGCAATTCCCCCCTTTTTTAGGTCGACTACAGTGTGTTGTAGGGTGACCCCTGAGACAAACTAAATGTTCACCCGCTGTCACCATCCCCGACCCAAAATGGCCAACCCATATGGGTTCAAATATGACACCTGTACAATTTCTCGACCCCTTAACCGTTTGATGTGGTATAATTGGTGATGTAGGGTGGCCCCAGGATATACTGAATGTCGTGGGTGCCTCTGTAACCCACCCAGGACGGCGGCAACTTTGGATCGGGTTGGTGAAAGGGGTGATTACTTAATTTGTTTTACGGACCACCCTACAACACCCTTTATCTCAAATCGCCGTGGCTCATTCCAAGATGGTGGACAGCTACAACCAGATAATCTCTGTTCGCTTCCATTACACAAATGGGCCTGACGATCGTATCACAATTAGTTATTTCGTGGCCACGAATTATTTATTTCGTGACCACGAATTAGTTATTTCGTGGCCACGAAATAAAAAAAATATTCCCATGTCCTAAAAGTTTTGACTGACACTTACATAAATATGACTCCCAGATTACTTGGCAAACAACTCCGTTTTATGCGGTACGTCGTCCTGGCAATACACATTAAATTTGTCAATTGATGAAAAAATACCATCAATCAATTTTACAATGACATCCTGAAACTATAGTCTTGATAAACATTGCATTTGTATAATAGCTGGACATTATCACTGAATCACGTGATTGTGATGTATATGATCGATGTGAACCACATTTTTATCAACTACTGTATCTGGTGGCCTGACTATATTGCATGTTAATTTTGTAAAATCACATGTAGTTACGATATATCACATGTAAGAGCCATGCATATATGATGGCCATTAAGTTCCACCACTGTGAATATTTGAGTAAATTGTCAAACTCTCTATAGGGTCCAACGATAGTTTTGTTCGCAACTGCCATAGTGTAGTACTGTACCAGCGGAGACTTGTCTGACGACACCATTCTCAAAAATACATTTCAGAGTCATACTTGACATATGTGCACAATTTCAACTTACACAATTTATGAAAAGGATAATCGTGTTAGTTACTATTTGTATAATCAGGAAACGCTCTTTAAATTTTTTAAACCGTCCAAACATTTTGTTTCCACTAAAATGTCAACTGGAAACAAATAGACTCTGAAAGTAGACCGCCATATTTGATACTTTTGTTAATTTCAACTCGCAGACTCCACCAGAAGGTCAGTTATGAGGATTAATATGTGTATAATAAGCAAACGCTCTTTAAATTCTTAAAACAGTCCAAAAACTCTTGTTTTCCAATAAAATTTCAACTGGACACAGGTAAACTCTGAAAGTAGACATGCTATTGATAAATAAACCGTTCGCATGTCGTCTTAGACAATCCGAAATGGCGCGACCGTTGTTTTCGACCAAAGGAATCTGACTTGTGAAATCAGCGAGGGTGGGGGTAGGGTTAGCTTTTCTGCGATATCTTCAGCAACAATCGATGTATCGAAGTTTTGTTTGTGGCGTATGATCAAGATATCATTGTAGATTGTTCTTGTTCGTCTATATGTGATATAGCTGAATCTAAGAATATACAATACCTTAATATTTGGGAAAGAAAATTGAAAATGCAGTCATAAATGCAATTCGTCTGATGAATTTTGATAAAATTCCACATTAAGATATGTAATTAAGTAATTTTTGGCAAGATCTCCCCATGTTTTTCGATATCCAAGAACAAAGAAAGCCACTTACCGAACTTGATATGCTTAATAGCATGTTTTTATTACCAGGTGGACGGGAAAAAAATAGAGGGATACACAAACAAAAGCCTCACACAAACCTGTTTCCACTAAAATATCAAGCTGGAAACAGGTAGATTCTGAAAATAGACACATTGGTGCCATATAAACTGTTCTCATATCGCTTTTAACATTCCGAAAACGCGCGACCATTTTTTTCGACATAAGGAATCCGACTAGATGTTGACACGTGAGGCTATCCAGAAAAGCATACGTTTGTATTCCAAAACGATTGATTATGAAGTCCCAGTAATCATTCCTCATAGCCCATGCGAAGGTCGAGCTGCACAAGAACATGGCGTGTGACATCTCACTATCATATGATACAGCACAGAGATTGCATGTCATATTATTGGGATAAGTCGTTTTGTTTAAAAGTGAGCCAAGGTGTTTCAGCTCGTATGTATATTTTGGGAACATTCTTAATAGACGCCACGTGGACCAGCAGTTTGTTGGTACTGAATGAACACATCGGAATAGTTCGAGATCACAGTTGTTGCTAACCTCGGATGACCATTCCTGACTGTATACTGAGGTAACGCTCTCGTTGACTAGTTTTTTCCATGTTACCCTATCTGGGAAATAACCTGATACGAGAAAAATTTCTAGGTGGTCTGCCAGGTGGTATTTCTTCAGAAGAAGCGTGATAACGGAACTAAATCCGGACGTATGACGATTGAATAGTCTGGCACAATATAGTTTCAACAGAAACAGTTTGAGTGGCACTCGATGGCCTTCTGGCACGTGCAGTAATCTTTCGAGAAAGCACAGTCTTTGTATGTCTATCTCGGATGCAAGCGGTTTGGTTCCCATCAGTCCCAGCGCTACATTCGTGTTCGTGCGAGTGGGTAGAGACTGTGCGTTTTTTATGCACACACGGAATGAGCGTTCCATGCGTTGGTGGTCCGTTGCACTCATATCTGGTAGAATTTCACAACCATAAAGGGCTTTTGGGAGCACAACACATTTTATTAATTTTTGGAGAGTCTGTGGAGTAGCCTTACTTAGAAGACTACGTCCAGTCAGGCCGAAATATGTCCTCCTCAACCGTTCAGCAACAAGAGAAGCACGCGTTTTTCCGTTATCGAATTTCGACTGTTGAAGTCCTAGATGAACACATTCTGAGCTTTCCGGTAGTAGTTTGTCACCCAATTTCCAGGTCCTATTTTGAAGTTCTTGTTGGCGTTTCGTTTCATTAAAAACCACCACTGTACTTTTAGTTACAGAAAAGTTAAATCGCCATCGTTTGCTGTAGATATAGCTATCGAGGCCAGATTTCGTCAGCGATATCAGGGCGATGTCGTCGGCGGTAGTGGGTGAGGTGCAGGTAGTCCCACCAACTATCAATCCATGACCGGAGTTTTGCAGCGATTTCAGAAGGTCGTTGATGTATATCAAATATAGAAACGGTGATGTTACGGCCCCCTGCCTTGTCCCTTGGCGTATCCGCAGTGGTTTAGATAGCGAGCCATTATATAAAACCTGACTATATCCGGCAATTTATGGGACCATCTCCTGTTATATTCAACAGAATATATGCAACAAATGAACCATGGATTAGTACAAAATACACTCATATGCTCAATGAACGATGCAAACAACATGGTAATTATAATTACCATGTTGTTTGCATCGTACGTAGATCACACGATTGTATTTTGTTGAGTATAAAAGGAGATGTTCCAATAAATGACCGGATTTAGTGTCCAATACCCCTTTAACACAATTGTCTGTATTCACAGCTAGATGTGTTGATGTATGGGTATCAGAGGAACTCTTCAGGGGGTATATTCAGGACAATGGTTAAGCTTGACGACGGAGATGTCAAGTACCACTTAGATGTAATTCTACTAACGGAGATTCTGCGCGACATTCTCATGTATCACAAACGCTACCCTGTCGAAGGGACTTCTATCGATCAGCTGGTGAGTATGTCTTGTCTTTTAGTGAAAACGGAAAAAAGGATAATTTCACAAGCCGTTAGATGCCACACCGCTATGTTAGTGGGAAGGTGGGCAGCATTATTTGAGTCTACATGTATCATGTTAATACAAATACGGAGTATGGTTTCCGGTATAAAAGAGCCTTTTGGGCATATACGTTGTGAACCAGGTAATTGACACTGGTCCGACCATGTTGTCAACGTAGACACGTACTTGCAGCAAAGTTTTGAAACATAAATTACAACATCAGGAAACTGGCCTTTTGTCCATTATTGGGCAGTATATCATTTGATTATTTCTTACAACTTCTCACTATTTAGAAATGGTTATAGGTTTTAACTAATAAACTTTTGATTTTAACCACGTGACTCGGTGGGGATCGGCACATGGATGAAAGCACGTTCTTGTCGTAATTTCACTTTTGCGAAGAAAACTAAATAATTGCATGTCGATCAAAGGTATTGTGGTTTGGAATGTCCAATATAAAAACCTTCCCTAATTAAACATTTTCTATAAGATGATCGGGCTCAGAAAGGACAATAGAGAGTCTTTTAAGACAATTTTCACATATCAATATGTTTACAAACACAATCAGGAGGTCATGCAATTGGGTTTCAGTCATAGTATTTTTTATTTCACAACCAATAGAGGCCAATATTTCCAGTTATATACACACACGCCGTTAATTTTAAATATATCATAACATATAAATGCATACGCGATATGTTTAATTATTTAACAGGACAAAATAGTTAGTAAGTGAGCCAGGCTGCGTTGGTCACAAAGACAACTAAATTATGTGACTAACCATGAGCCTCAAAAGGAAAAAAAACACACAAGACGAACTAACCATACATTGAAAAAATAGTGTGCATTAGAAATAGTGGATTCTTCTTTTTGTGTTTTTGTACCAGCATATCCATTGTATGTAGTTCATATTTTGATGTCATTGATGGATTTTATCATGGATGTACCCAATTTCTTATTCTAAGGCAAGTATGAAAAGGGTTTCAACTGTTATTTTATTCAAATATTATTTCAAGACCACACACCTTCAGAATGAATATCCCACAATTATTTTGGAAAATTTTAACTTTGAAATAAAGACATCATATTGATCTTCGGGGTGACCACTAGATGGGAGCTATCAACATTTGTTTAATTTCACTGGAAAACATGGCTGCCAAAAGCCATCTTGAATTAGACTTTATATATATAACTCTTATATAAATCTAGTATTACTTAGACATTTCAACTTTCCGTATGCCTAATCGCTCCATTGACTGTAACACGTGCTATTATCCCCATTCATGTTTAGCTACGGTATAATTGAAACTTTCATACAGTTGGCTGGGAGAATCAATGTAGTGTAGAAATGGTTAATATTCGCGCAAGCATCATAAACAGCTCTCTTCAATTCGTTATTTCAAAATCTCCATTCTCGCAAGTGATTAATCTACATGACCTTGTTTCAGTCAGTGGTCCATTTAATGAGTCGTCTGCTGGACTTCGCCATTCTTACTAAAGAACGTGCCAACAAGGTGAGACTGTTGTTGATTTCTTTGCTTCCACCATTGGTAACAGTGGTTTATTCTTCAGAACTAAACTCGATAAGAAGATGTGGCTGGCTCATATGCTGGTGCACATATACGTGTTCAATGTAGCTGCATTACGATGTATAGTGTGGACGACAATGCGAGATAAGCAACATGTGTGTTATATTGAATAACAGCAGATCAGTGTTCCGGGGAAAGTTTACAATATTTGAGACATCAGTTACTCAGAAATATCAGCTAGATTTGTCTATAATAAATCGGAGCTGATATATCTCTAACAACTTAACCCTTTACCCAACAGAAGGGCCCTGTGCCAATGCATTCTCTTATATATGCGAGTCAACCATAGGTCGCCTCGCATATATAAGAGAATGCATTGGCTTAACACATTAAAAATTATAAAATTGTTAAAGAATGTAAGAACAAATGGTAAAACGTGTTAAAAAAAATTTATTTTTAGGCCAATGCATTCTCTTATATATGCGAGGCGACCTATGGTCGACTCGCATATATAAGAGAATACATTGGCACAGGGCATAACTGTAACTATCACAATGTGGTCAAGGAGCCGGTTCCAATGATATCCATATATGTATGGTTCTATTGAGACAGACCGAAGATATTTTAGGCTGTTGAAGCTTTATTTGGCCGGTTTTGGCCGTTTTGTTGGGTAAAGGGTTAACCCTGCCCTAAAATGTATTTTCGCCAAAAACAATTCGCTATCTCTTTCTAGGTATATTTGTAAATAATGTTACAGTGAATGTGTCACTAAACATTGCTTATCGCTTAGTAAGATCAAACATTTTTCCCCGAAAAACAGAATCTGTGGAATATAGAAATCAGCGGTGTCCGTTTATCCGTCCGTCCGAAACGTTTGTTGTCCTGATAGTATTCGACAAACATTGATGAATCTTCGTATGTGAACAACATATGAGAAAGTCCCGATCAAGTACAAATTTGGTTCAGGTCCTACCATATATGCCCCTTATCGACTATTATTATTGTGTTTGTACGGATGATAACTCAAGTTATGATTACCCGATAGTTTAAAATTTAGTATGTGGATACAGGCCAAAGTCGAATTTAGGTACAGTCCGACCAATCTCAGATGAAGTTATGCCATTTTGCTTTTTATTTTGTTGTCCTGGTGATAAATAGTATTTAACTGAATTTTATTAAACTTAGTATAAGGCTTCATATTAAAAAGTCCCGATCAAGTTAGAACATGGATCCGGTCGGCCAATTTCTAACGGAGTTATGCCCCTTATCGACTTTTAATTTGCCGATTATTTTGTTGTCCGGAATCAAATATGTAAACATAGACAAATTTGATAAAATTATTGTTCCAAAGTAAAATGTTTCATTTCTTAAAAAGGCACCGTTCAAATAAAGCCACCTTATTCGGGAGACGTGTGGCCTCTCGGACTTTGATTTAGTCTGACAATGATTTTCAGAATATATTTCAATGACTTGACCTTTTACAATGTTTACCGTCAAGTGTGTATTAAACTGTGCTATCTTATAGGACCAAATTGACTTGGATATGTAATTCCACTGCAGCAGTAATTATTACATAACTCTGCATGGTTTTGACAAGGGACAAGGGAATCTCTTTCTTGGATGGTTGTTAATACTGAAAATAAGAACAAGTCAGTCTAACTTTTCATGTACTTGTTGATTATAGTTGTTAACAGTGTTTTTCGCATGTATTGATCGATGTCGACGAGCTCCAGTACATGGTCTTATGTTATTTGTTATGAAATTAATAATATAACTATTATTAATATCATGAACTGTTCATTTTCAGCATTCTCGTTTTCTAAATTTGTTCGTCGAATGCCTAGACATGGTTACAGAGAATGTAGAGTGTACTCACAGTACACATGAACCAAAAGATACCCTGACGAAAAATATACGTAAGTAAGTAGGTGTTTGGGTTAGTAATGTCTGGAACGGTCATGCGAATGGACCCTTCAACTATTTATGCGCCATTGACCCTTTTATATCATCATGCATCATGTATAGTCATGCATTTACATGCTGGAGTTTCTGCAACAGCTCAAACCAAGCAGGTGTGGCAGAAGATTGTGACTCGGGTGTGCTATTCGTCCGAGACCAGAGAAAAAGTAAACCCGAGTCCAGGTAATTACGACCCATCAGATTCTAGGTCATTCCATGATTTATTTATTTTCATCCTCCAGTAAGAAACAGCGCATTTAGTTTGCCAGAAAGCCACATCATATGAATACTCAAGCCGCCACCATACAGGAAACTAAGACATCTATCGTCTCTTGTCGAACTGCTTCTAAATAGCGCCATTTGTGTTGAACATCGTTATGGGGAGAGTGATTTTGAAATGTGCTGAATTCTTCAATAGTAAATATCAAATTGCTATCTGTACCAGGACTGTTCTTATTGTTGTTGATTGACGGTAACGTTGGGTGACCTTGGAATCTGGACCATACATGCACGTTCAACATGAACGTAAACTCCACGCCGTCAATGTTATACCAGGTTACAGTCAATATATGACTCTGGCTGAAAGCAAGACGAACTGCTTTGGTCCCATACTTCGTTACATTTAGAATACCTTCGTCACATTTTGTTTTCTTTTGACTTGTTTTAATTCTTCATCCACAGGTATCCGCAGATATGCTGAGATAGGCTCCAGTCATAAGGATATCGTTTCAAACGGTATGCGTTAGTCAATCTGTATGCGGTCTGTGCATTTTAGATTTCCACTTATCGGGTACACCACATTCATGCCCGGGTTAGAATAGGTCCACCGCTCCATTGCGGGCGATAAAAATCCCCCATTTGGCACTATTCAGTTGTGCGCTGCATCCTGTGAGGTGGTTGGGGAGTCCCTGTTGTATTAGGGTGGCCGTATCACGTGCGCTGCATCATGTGAGGTGTTTGTGGAGTCCTCGTTGTATTAGGGTGGCCGTATCACGTGCGCTGCATCCTGTGAGGTGTTTGGGGAGTCTTCGTTGTATTAGGGTTGCCGTATCATGTGAGGTGGTTGGGGAGTCCTAGTTATATTAGGGTGGCCGTATAACCTGCGGTATTGACCTCCGAGTACGACCGACATGTATCTCCTGATCCACTTCGATCCTCTGGTGATTAATTTGACCCGGCTCCATCGATCGGTTTGCCACGCCTCGCCACAGTGTTTCAGATTAAAGTGTTATCTGTCGTATTGTTCTGATATTTGCCGTTTTCTGTTTATTCATTTATGGTGTTTTTGTCTACCATGTTTCTTTGAATTTCGTCTTGATTATTTTTCAATGTTGGAATTTAGTTATGCGCACGCTTGTCTCAATGAAGATGTGCCAGGGGGATGCTGCATCATAACGCAGCGGCAAAACGGGTGACCGTTGCAGCTATATATCAGTCTTTAGCCCGACCATAATTCGAAGGGTAGTCCGAAGCTGCAGCTGGAATAGATGTACAATATTTTATTTCGTATGGAAACTCAATCTAATAACAGACAATGATTTTAACGTACGAGTGATTATTTTGCTAAGTCACAATGATGCTGATGTATATCCTCTGTACTCAGTTTTAGTTTATCGCAGTGTCAAGAAACATTCTGGTTATTATTGACAAAACAATGGATGGAAAATATAGTTGGACAATCGAAATATGTCAAGCCAGTCATGACTGGGCCAGTCCAGTAAATCTTTCCCTGGTTATTGAATGGCCAAATGTAGTCACTCTGACGCTCTTCTCCAGTTAACATATCCTCAATACGCACATGTGTCTGTCCTCCCCCACAATATCTTCAAAAGCAGCAGGGCTGTGTTTAGGAGACGATTTTATGGAAGATATTACACAGTAACATGATATTACCCTAGAACTACCACCAACCGTACGGTGACATAAATATAGTCCTACCTACCAAATGGTTAACTTATTCGCCTGGGTCTGAGACATTGGCTGAGCTGGGTCCACAGGGAGTTACGCGTGTACATAGAATATAAAGAACGATTGATCTTTAAAAAATACTATTAAACAGCTATGTTATGACATTCAACCGCTCTCAACACGCACCGGTGTTGGAGGTTGGATACATGAAATTAACAACAATTATACGATCCCCTTTGCTGTATTTTAAGTGCCTGGGAAAAATTACTAAAAGCACACCAACTATACAAATCCTAATAAATTCTAGAAATCGATAATTGCAGCCAAAATTTCCTCAGGTGTGTCTTATTGGCAAATAATTCACTTTCATTTGACATATAACTCAGCGAAATTGAACGAAGCGAAGTCGAGATATCGTATCGGAAACTAACGAAATCTGCCGAAGAAATCGGGTTGTCAATCTCCATGTCGGCTCAGAGGCCTTTGACCTAGTTCTAAAATCAATATTTTCGAGCAATAATTTGTCGCGAACGTGTACTTAAACGTAATGACATAACATATAAATGCTCGTATATGTTCCGCAAGTCATTCCGAAGCCGTCCAAACCTTTTTTTTTATTTCATCCGATGTGTTTGTGTCAAATTTTTCAACTTTAGTCATCACACGAATTCCAGAAACAAGGCGTGTCTGCGACTGGCAGTAAATTTTGACCGCTTGCTGATTGATTGACAATATTCGAGAGTAAAGTTCACAAAGGATGGCTTTGAAAAATCAATATGGATAGATATCTGACATGAAGTTTATTTGATTTTGAAACAGAAGTGAACGTGAAAGTATCGTTAAATAATTGGAATTTGTTTTGATGTAATATTAAAATTCTGCGAAAATAGCGTGACCTTGACCCCCGCATAATGTTTTACTTTCGCTTTCACAATTTACTGCCAGTCGCAGACACGTCTTGTTTCTGGAATTCGTTTGATGAATAAAGTTGAAAAATTGGGCATAAACACATCGGATGAAATAAAAAAGGTATGGGTGGCTTCGGAATGGCTTGCGAAAGATATCTGAGCATTTATAGGTTATGTCATCGCGTTTAAGTACACGTTCGCGACAAATTATTGCCCAAATATTGATTGCATAACTAGGTCAAAGCCTCTGAGCGGGCATGTATATTGACGAACCGAATTCTTCGGCATATTTCGTTAGTTTCCGATACGTTATCGCGACTTAGTTTCGTTCAATTAGCCTAGTTATATGTCAAATGAAAGGGAATTTATTGCCAATAACACCCACCTGAGGATATTTTGGCTGCAATTATCGATTTCAAAACTTTATTAGGGTTTTTATAGTTGGTGCGGTTTTAGCCGAAATCGATCTTTTGAACCTTGTCACTGGTATAATCTATATTGGTATTTTAGTCATTTTCCGCAGGTGCCTGTGTGGAAACGCATATAAAGAGCGTACGTCTGGTATGTCGATTCAGGTTCACACAGAGCGTAAAAAATAATATGTTGAATATGAGCTAATTTTCAGGAGAAGAGGTGGGAATTTATATTTATACTTTATTATATTTCCTGCATGGGCAAGTGCTGTGTCCCTGTGCACTATATTATTATAATTCGGATAGTATTCTTCTGATTTGTATTGTAATGTATACATGTACATTTACAACATATCTTCGCGCATATAGGTTCATAATCGACCTATAATAATCACATAGGTTCATATTGGATTATTTGAATCTGAAATAAGCCGATAGTGGACTTCTATCCGTTATTCGGTTTTATGACGCGGGCCACAATGAAAACACATTTTAAAGAGCGTACATCTGGTACGTCGTGGGTTGGTTTATTCGTTTTATTATAATTAATTATGAGTCGATAATGGCACTAAAATACTCTCATGGACTCAAAATGTGGCATGCCATACTACGCCGATTATGAACCAAATACATATTATAAGCCGATACCACAGGGTAACGTGCTGATTTTCGCGAGAACAGGCTGAGATTCATACTCTGGGGAACATAAAATATGTTTAAAGTAGAGAACTCGTTTTGTCTGCTCTACGTACTCTATCGTAATGTTATGCTCGCAGATGTGACAATATGTGATGTAATGAGCAACAAAACAAATGTTATGATAAAATGAGATGCTACAGATAATAGTCATTACTCATAATAATTATATTTCCAGACACCCGGATAATAGAAGTAGAAATTGAGCGACTGGATGATTTACTTGTTCCAGTGTTAGGGTAACTAATTTATTATATTTGCTCAAATCTCTTGATTTTATCTCTCGAGTTTTATAATCGGGACGAGACACCGGCACCTTTAACGAGTCGCTGCTGATAACTCATATATAAGAATGATGCGTTGTTTGTTGCTACATGTAATTATTAACTTGAACATACAATTTATAAGAACAACAGTTTCTGCTTTGATCAAGATTATTCTCTATTCTAATTTATAATCACAGTTGAATGTTCCATGTCACTTTAAACTTTTAAGTATTACTTATATACGCTTAGGGAAAATACCACTCATTAGATAAGTATGTTGGTCGAATCGAATTCATGGATATTTTCCACGTCGCTGTGGCGAATAAGGCCGGCGTTGTTCTTGTTTTTGGCTCGATTTGACTGTCAAGTTAGAGCTATTTCCATGGGTTGGCGTCCATCGTCTGTGCGTGCGTCCGTCAACAATACTAATAATAATGACCAGTTTTATAAAACAATTAACCAATTACTTTCCCCAACTCGCTTGCTTTTTATCATAAGAACATGCTCTGATACGCATCAGTATGACAAGCTGAATGGTACTCGTTTAACGCACGAGTGATGCGAAGCCCACACAATACGAGCGACCTTGCTCAATGGGCACAACTTGGCGCGGGACTTGAAATAGCGAGCAATCCAACAATTGCACGTCGCTCAAATCGGTCAAGCCACTGCTGTGTGGAGACTCAAAATAGACCAGTTGCGAACCCATAGCGTTGTGTTTACAAGTCCGACACGCTAACCACAATGTCCGTTAGCACACCCTACATGGCACATCTCTCATCTGATCGTCACCAAACGGCATATGGACCATCGGGGTGACCTCTAGATGGGAGCCATCGATTTATTCCAGAATTCGTTAAAAACATGGCCGCCAGCAGCCACCTTGAATCTCAAATTTAAAGCCATCGTCACACCATGCAGCCCAAATGTTTATTGGACTTTTTTTGGGGGGGGGAATTTACAGGCATGTTTAGGATCACGTCTAGATGGGAGTTATCGAATTCGAAATTTTCAATGAAACACATGGCCGCCGGCAGCCATCTTGGATCTTTGTATGAGTAAACACTTTGACACACCCTACGGGCCACCACCCTCATCCGATCATCACCAAATTGCATATGGATCTTCGGGGTGACCTCGAGATGAGAACCATATTTTTTTCCGAAATTCATGACCGCAGCAACCGACTTGTATTTCAAATTTGAATCCATCGGCACACCCTACTATCCCCATTTATTGGAGAATTGTTTTGAAAATATACAGGCAAATTTTATATCACCTCTAGATTGGAGCTATCGAATTTGAATTTTTGTTTAAACAATCTATGAAAACAATGGCCGCCGGCATCAATCTTGGATTGTACTCTTTGAATGACTAAATATTTTGACATACCTCGTCCGATCGTCACTAAACTTCATAGGGATTTTAGGGGTGACCTCTAGATGGGAGCCATTTTTTTTTCAAATTTCGTTAAAACACATGGCTGCTAGCAGCCATCTTGGCTATCACATTTGAATCAATCGGAACGCCCTGCAGTCGACATTTAATAAATTTTACAGACAGACATGTTCGGGATCACTTCTAGATTGGAGCTATCGAATTTGAACGATATTCTATCAAATACATTGTTACCAGCAGCCATCTTGGATTTTGCATGCCCACACCCAACATTTTTATCCAATTTACCCCAAACTTCAAATTGCTCTACGGGGTATACTGTCTTTCACTTTAACAGTTAAGGGGCGCAGAGATGGTTTGTTTCAGCATTGATAGCTACGGAATTGTTTTCAAAAAATAAATCTTCCAATAACAAAGTGACATCTTAAATTTAGTTGATTCATTGAACAGCTAGAACATTTAAATATTTCAAGCGTTTGTTTATTTTCTCAGCTGATAAGATATCATTTGTGCGATTTCTAACATTTTTTTTCCAAAATGACACTTTTCAAGACAAAACGAATTTTTCCCACCAAAATTAATCTGTTTGAACTAATAATAAACCGTACTAGATACAGTATTAGGGTATGTGCTTTGGAGACAAGCACTTTGGTACAAACTTTCGAGCATTAACATAAATGGTAAAATTCTCACAATTATAAAAAAAACATGTACTCTAACATTAAGTCGAAAGTTAGATTGGGTGATCAAACATCTGATTGTTTCCCATGCTTATCTGGGTAAGACAAGGGGTAAAACTATCACCCCTGTTATTCTCGCTTTACCTGAACGATCGAGAGGATTTCTCACATCAGAAGGTGGTGGAGGATTAATCAAACTGTCACGAGATATTGATATTCACTTGAAGATGTACGTCAAATTATTCATTATTTTATACGCAGACGACACCGTTCTCATGGCTGAAACGCCATTAAAAATGCAGAAGGCACTGAACAGTTTTCACAGGTATTGCAAGAAGTGGAAATTGCATGTCAATATCGAGAAAACTAAAATAATGTTGATATCCAAAAGAAGCTTGCCAAAGAATAGAGCATTTTTATACAACACTACAATATACATGGTTATGATTACTATACATACATATCAGAGGAACCAAGTCTTCTAAATTTACGACTGTGATGAACTGATATTCATGTAAGGATGAAACATTGGTCACGTCAGCGCGACCATAACTGCTGCATCATGTGTAATGTAAGTCACTATATTGTTCATTCATCTAGGATGCCAACTATGAAGCACAGAGTAGTGAAGTTTGTTTACCCTGACAACTGCGAGACTTCCCATGTATTTCCAGATGACGTAAAGCTGAAATTCGACACACACAATCAGGTATATAATATGTGTGTAGCGTTGTATAAGATGAAATAATCACAAATGATTCGTATAGCTGAGTCAACTTTCAGATGGACAAAAATATTGTTTTGTTGATTCTTAAAGGCACGTGAGGCCTTAGTTGTCGAAAATATTCATATTTGTTCCAATCACCGTAAACAGAAAAACATTAAAACGCATATAGTTTCGTTTTATATATACCATGACCATCGCGTAAACAGCATGTTATCATCAAGATTTACTATATTGTACATAAGCAAGAGCCTGATTGTGTTACAGAAGACAGCACAATGCTGCTGGCTAATCACACACAAATGGCATAAACGCTCTTTATTCGTTCCATATCAGGAATTCACCAACAAAGAACGCTCTTTATGTTTACCATCATAATATAAACAAACACCATAAAAGTAACTTTTTATGCTTTTGTTTACATAACAATGGTCAAAGATATGACAATAACATACTGTTTATGCGATATTTCTTATTTGTATACGGACAAAGTCTGTCTACATTTTGTTGTTCTTTCTGTTTGTGGCGGTTTTTGACGGGTGGAAATATTTTCACAGGATACCCACCGCCAAGGCCAACCGTACCTTTAAATAACAGAGTGACATTCTTTGTTTTTATGGGTCTGGTTCGATCTTTGGAAATTTAAGGTATCAATAAAGTCCGCTAGTTGGAAAATTCCTACTCAATGTGTTGCAAATGAAGAGCTAGGAATATTGGTGTTCAATGGGAGCAGTTGGAAATTCAAAATGGACACGACCACTCCAAACAAAGACCCTCCGGTCATCTCCCTGACTGATGCAATGCTCCATGTGTGTTCTTTGTAATAAAATGTAATGTTGTGATTTATCTAGCTTCATTTTGTTTAAGAGAAGACACTCACTTATTGCCCAAGTGTTCACAAGTGTCGTATATTTTCAGATACACGTTTGTCAGTCGCCACAATCAAGAATTACATTTGTCTGTGGGAGTGCCATGATTTATAGGTTAGTATTATATAACATCGAGTTGTGAAGCCCCACCCTCACTTTCCAACTATCTAAAATGTCTACTTATATTATTTAGATGAAACAAACAAATTTAATTTGAATTTTGGTACATTAATTACTACAGATACGAATAGCTAATAGTATTCCGACGGTACAAAAACCTTTTCGCAGAATTAATGACTATTCGAGTCTGTGTCGAGTCGTTTGTGAGAACATCGTTTCGCTCAAAATGTGGCTAGCAGTAAAGTGATCTTGTCCTGATTGCCGTGATTATTTTGTACTTAATTATGTTTTATGTGTCATAGTCAGTGGTAGGCTTGATGATTGTGTTTCTCAAGATTATCGTGTTCCACGGCGACGAATGATTTGATTGCCACTATAAGAGATAGAAATTAAGGTCGCATGGCGATTACAATTTAAGGACACCATAATGTCGGAGTCAACTATTTCGAACTTATTACTATATGTGATGTATTTGTCAGTTGTGTTGAAAACCCGGAACATTAATCGTAACTATGGATATGTGGCAGAACTACAACTGATATAATAATACATATTCTAGCGACTTAGTAGCCTATTCATATTTCTTGTCAGTGGTATTTCATTAACAGTATGCATGCTTCCGTCACGTCTACATAATCATGTTAGGACTACTCATATAATGGGTAGTACCCTCTGAATAATTACTGTGATTTATCAGTCGCTGGATATTCACGCAAAGCTTAGAATTTTTACTGCGGTGTTGTTAACCCGTTGAACCCGTAACACCGATATTTAGGTGCAAACGAACCGTGACTATATCCCGTAACACCGATATTTCGGTGCAGCGACGACATGATTCGGTAGCAAATTTATATATAGTATAACGAGCGTCAGACCCACTGATTTATATTTAAATTGCCCCCACATATTTCAGCGGCGCCCATGGTTCGTATGGAATGGTTGGCCGATAGTATCTGGTAGAAATATATGCGCATGCGCATAGCATATAATCTACAAAAACATACGATATTTTAAGCGAACTGTGCCGCTATATTTAGGGCATATAATTTCGTGTTCCCCGTGTATGTACAGCACAGACATAATTTAGACACACAATTTCAGTTTAAAATTACCCTCGCGTATATTAGTCAGTGTTCTGCTACATATGGGGAAGGGTCTATCGCCTATCAAGTTGATTTATTCGCGCATGCGCAGACCAGCACAATGACAAATAAATGGTTTATAACGTACTTATACACGACATACCAACTAATATATATATTTAAATGGGCCTATTGAAGTTTGCGCTGGCAAAGGTGTGTATATGGATTGGCTGCCCGCTAGCAACGGGTAGGAAAATGTGCACATGCGCGCAGGCTATAATTTATTTGGAAAAATGCGTTTAAGTGAATTGTGGCGCTATATATGACATATAGTTGCATGATTCACATGTTCAGTAGACACAATCTAGACAGCTTACTTGAACAATGGGGCCACGACATGTTACGGGAAATTACGTTGTTTCTGCATGGTCTCTGTAATATCAGTCTCTGTTATGCCACATGCGGCAAAAAGTCTATCGCATATCAAGTTGACTTACTCGCACATGGTCAGGTATATCTTACATTTCACATTAGGATATTGGTTGCATCGAAACGCAATTTGCTGATGTGTAATTACAACGTTAAAAGCTATAATTCTTTTATCCTGCAAATTTCGGGTAGTTGCCTAGTAACCGTTTCTAAGGAGAGATCGGGTGGCAAAGTATCCCGGTCTTACAATGATCAGTGGTCCATGCATGCATAGCATGCTTGTACAGTTTCAGTTATGTGTCCCCTTTGAACATAACCAACACCACGCGACTATAGACACTGTCTAAATTAAGGCAAAACATACCACTGAATAGTTAGTGCAATGTCATTCGATCATTAGTGGTATTTGCTTAACAACCGTTGCTACCCATAAATGGGATATTTGGTTCACTATTCTGGTCGGGTATATCTCAAATTTCACGTTAGGGTATTACCTGTATAAAAAAAACGCAACCACTGGGGTTGAATAACGATGCTATAAGCTATATTTACATTTTCCAGTCAATTACGGGTAGTTGCCTAGCAACCGTTACCAAGGAATTGCCGCGAGGCACAGTCTCGCGATCTTATAATGATCGCTGATCCATGGGGGACTAACCTGTAAAGTTTCAGACCTGTGTCGCAGTTTGAACATAATCAACACCATGCGACAAGACACTGTCTAATTTAAGCGGAAATACCACTGGGAGCCACGGGTCAGGGTGTCGATCATTGTGGGGCGTCAGGGTTCAAAGGGTTAATGTCTCGACTTATAGTAAACATTATTTATTCCACATAATTCAATACAATATGATATATGATGAGTGAATCATGATTGAATGGAGGGGATCCGATATAAAGCATGAAGCTTATACACGGTGGGGAATCACGTGGTTTCGAGTTGATGAGTATCGCGCATTCAAAATGGCCGAGGCGATCGCAATCGAGACCAGACACGAGCAAAAAGGTAATAAACTAGGATTATGATATATTACATAGTGTTTTTGGCAGCCACCAGCATATGCTATACTATTTTCAAATAAGCGGATACCTCAATTGTTTCCAAACTCACAGTTGTTTGCTCTAGCATTCTGACCAAAGCTGTCAGTCAAAGGATATATACTCCTAGATATATAAATAGACTTCCACGAACCTCCAACTGGCAGAATGTTATAGAAAACTACTGAGTATTTCCGAACAAATAAGGTATAAATTTATCTTTAAAATAAACTAGCATAATTATGCTCATAACAGTCAAAATACTATGTTTTGTGTCAGTTCCTCATATATTACGTTTTTGTGCGTTTGCACATTTTAAATAATAATAATAATAATAATATTTGTATAGCGCTTATCGCCAATAAGCGGGCCCTAAGCGCTTGACATAAACATAAACATCAAATATAAATATACACAATATCAAAGTCACTTTCTGAAACGCCGCGCAAACAAGTAAGTTTTCAATGACTTTTTAAAGTCGTCAAAAGATGGTGACTCTTTTATGTTCAATGGCAGAGGATTCCATGCATTTGCGCATGTTACTTTGAAAGATCGGTAGCCAACCGTGATCAAATGCGTGGTACTAACCAACCTCGAAACCCACGTGATTCCCCACCGTGTTACATATAGGGGTCGTTCAAGCTGTCGATTGAATAAGCTTAATACAAAGTCACAATTTTCCCGGGAAATTTTGAAAATCGTTATTTGGTACTAATATGAACATAAGCTAGCTTAATTAACGAACCAAAGCTGAACAACATGGGTGCCCGTTTGGTGGGGTGGGGCGATTAACTATTCATGTGGTCATTCAACCAGTAAAACTGATGTTGTGACATGGCATAGCGGCTGAAATGACGATAAACCTTTATCAACCGACCAACATGGATGTTCCTGTGGCTTCAATCTCACATAATTGAATCATTTTGTAACTGGTACCTCAAGTTCATAAAGTTAGAAATATTCTAAATGTGGCCATTTGTTGGTCTACTTACAACAGATTTTCCACTGAATACCAAAGTTAGGGGGGGGGTCAGAACCAGAACCCCTCCCACCAATTATGTGGTTCTAAACTCAGCTCATAAATCACCATCTACAAGAACATGTACATCTATCAGGACTATGAGTTCGAACTCCGTAAAATAACAGAACCTGAGAAACTGGTGTGAATTAAACTGTGACGGGGTCTCAAGCATGTCTACCCCTGCACATCAGAAAAATGCCATTAACCTTATCATGACTAGAGCTCAATGAAATTTTGCGAAAAACTTGGTCCAATGCACACTTATATATATGGGAGTCTCCCATTGGGAGCCTCGCGTATATAAGAAAAGACATTGGCCTAACAACATTTGCCTTAACATTGTAAACCAGTGAACTTTTATATGCGAGGCTCACCATGAGAGACATGCATATATTTATACATGTATACGAGTGTGCACAGGCACATTATCTTTAATGCTGCACCAGTATGAAAGGGTTAAATGGCAAAAGTAGCTTGAGGATGGATGTGATCCATCATATCGCAGGTCAATTCAACCAGTCCCACACGATTTCATGTTCAAGTGCTTGTGTACTAATTTATAGCACAAACTCATACCGGTATTTCAGTCGCCAGTTGATAGAAATACCTGATTTTCAAATTTGTCAATAATTCATAATTTCACTCACCTTGCAGTGTGTAGACTATAGTGACTAGTGTTGTTATATATTCTGTCATATTTTCACAATAAAAGGTAAACTACCGCCAGGAATGAAATCAAATTGCAATTCAATATTCATAATTCTCATTTGCAGTAGCAGTAATTGAAATACATACAACTGATAAGATATCACTTTAGGCAAATGCTTTAGAATTTCTACAGCAAGTCAGAAGTGTTGAAAATGAGTTAATGAAAATCATGAATAATGATTTACATGTACATGTACTCTTGTCGGATTTAAAGGCATGCTACACATGTATCAAAATATTTCTGTCATTTGTTCAGTATAATGGCGGCATGATTGATATTTCTTGTACTATAGTGGAATATAAGACAGGGAACGCTCAATGTTGCCTATATTTAGAGCGAAAATAAAGTAATAATGGGGCACTTCTCTCAGTCTAACACAAGGTCATAACTCTGGCAAAGGGCCATAACTCCGAAAAGAGTGCAGACAAAACTTGCACTGTGAAGGACGGGGTCAAACGAAGGTCTCCACTATATAACTCCGAACCCTCAATCACAAATTTCCAAGTCAAAGAATGGTTGTAACTGGCAAATATGAAACTGGTATGTGGGGATCCTTTCCACCACCAAACTATGCTCAACATACAAGAACACCCTATAATTAACACCCCGAGTTACAAGCTTAAATATTCTTTCGGACACAAATTTCACAAATTTCTAACTCAAACAAGGGCCGTAACTCTTGTAAACATTAGAGGTGTGACTCTCCCAATGGGACTAAGGATACCCCCCTTTTTAAAACAATAAGATGGTTCACATATCAGTAAACATTTAGTTAAAATAATAAAATAACAGATTCCCATTGCAGGTACAAAACCCTAACCCTAATCATAAAACCTATTGAGCAAATGAGAGGCCGATCATGATCGGCAGATGTTAACCTATTCCTTGGCGATAGTAAATTACTATGATCGGAAACATAAATGAGAGTGTTGATGTTGATTTATAGAGTATACTGTTATGTACTACCGGTATTATAGACCATACATGTACATAACACAACTTATAGGAATTTATGGGTCACTCACATTTACATGTACCTTATGTAAGAGAATGCACTGGAACAGGATCTGTAATGCGCTGCACCACCCCAGCCTTGGGTTAAATGTGAAAAGGTGACCATGGAATACTTGGTCAAGAGATTCCAATTTAAGTTTACAATGTATCATATTCTACCAACAACCGCCATCAAGATAAGATACCTCACTGCTGACCCATTGGTAATATGGTATGAATTATTTATACACCAAAGCGGTCAACAAATCACAGGCATAGTTTATGCTGAAGACTGGTATCACTATTAAACAAATAACATTTACATTTTTTGTATAATAACATCAGACTCGGGTACCCTTGGCAGAGTTATAATGGTGTTAGTTAATTTTGGTAACTTTGGAGAAAAAAAATTTGTTTAATTTAATATTTAAACAAAATATTTATTTTTTTTATTTATTTATTTATTGATTATTTTTGTGGGTTTTTTTGTGGATAAATTGAGCAAGGAATTCAATCTAAGAAATTTTGTTTTGTTTTTTAATATAGAGTGAATATTTTTTAGAAAAAGGGCCATAACTCAGTTAAAAATAGTCGCATCAAACCCATATTCGAACTTGATCTGTCTTTTGGGCTCAGACATTCATATGTAAAATTCCGATCAGATAGAAAATGTTTGAGTTATCGCACCATGCATAAATGTCCATGGACACACAGACAGACGACGAGTGGTCACTATCTTTATCATACTATGCTATGGCTAAATATAATAAAAGTGACAATGACACTGAAGCTCAACTTGGAAAGGGAATAATTTCATGTGTTATGTCATAATGTCAATGGAGTGATTAGGAATGTGGAAAGTTGAAAGGCCTAGTTATGCAAAGAGTGAAATCCAAGATGGCCGCTGGCAGCCATGTTTTTTTTACCGAATGACCACAAAATGACTTAAATTCCCATCTACATGTCATTAACAACCATCACAAATTTCATGATGATCCGACAAAAGATCATATGACCTGTAGCCTGTGTCAAATAATTTAGTCATGTAAAGAGTAAATTCCAAGATGGCTGCTGGCGGCCATGTTTTTTGGCTGAATGACCCCAAAATGACTCGTTCCCATCTACATGTCATTGTTAACATCCATGACTAATTTCATGATGATCCGACCAAAGCTACGACCTGTAGCCCGTGCCAAAGTATTTAGTCATGCAAAGAGTAAAATCCAAGTTGGCTACTGGCGGACATGTTTTTTGGCCGAAAGACCCCAAAATGACTCGTTCCCATCTACATGTCAATATTAACACCCACGACAAATTTCATGATGATCAGAAGAACAGTATGACCTGTAGCCCGTGCCAATGGATTAAATTTTTAAATCCAAGATGGCCACTGGCGGCCATGTTTTTTTGCCGAATGGCCCCAAAATGACTCGTTCCCATCTACTTATTAATGTCAACAGCTGTGACATATTTCATAATGATCCGACCAAAGGTAGGACCTGTAGCCCGTGCCTAAGGATTTATTCATGCAAAGAGTAAAATCCAAGATGGCTGCTGCCGGCCATGTTTTTTGGCCCAATGACCCCAAAATGACTCGTTCCCATCTACAAGTCATTGTTAACATCGATGACAAATTTCATGATGACCAGACGAACAGTACGACCTGTAGTCCGTGCTAATGGATTGAAATTTGAAATTCAAGATGGCCGCTGGCGGCCATGTTTTTTTGCCGAATGACACAAAAATTACTCGTTCTCATCTAGATGTCAATGTCAACAGCCATGACAAATCTCATAATGATCCAACCAAAGGTACTACGACCTGTAGCCCATGCCAAAGGATTTAGTCATGCAGAGTAAAATCCAAGATGGCTGCTGGTGGCCATGTTTTTTGGCCAATCAACCCCAAAATGACTCGTTCCCATCTACATGTCAATATTAACATCAATGATAATTTTCATGATGATCAGACAAACAGTACTACCTGTAGCCCGTGCTAATGGATTGAAATTTTTAATTCAAGATGGCCGCTGGCGGCCATGTTTTTTGGCCCAATAACCCCAAAATGGCTTGTTCCCATCTACATGTCAATATTAACATCGATGACAAATTTCATGAAGATCCGACCAAAGCTACGACCTGTAGCCCATGCAGAAGGATTTAGTCATGCAAAGAGTAAAATCCAAGATGGCTGCTGGCAGCCATATGTTTTGGCCGAACGACCCCAAAATGACTCGTTCCCATCTCCAGTTACAACATCGATGACAAATTTCATGATGATCAGACGAACAGTACGACTTGTAGCCTGTGCTAATGGATTGAAATTTTAAATTCAAGATGGCCGCTTGCGGCCATGTTTTTTTCCCAAATGACCCCAAAATGACTCGTTCCCATCTACATGTCAACAGGCATGACAAATTTCATAATGATCCGACCAAAGGTACGACCTGTAGCCAGTGCTAAAGGAAATTGTTGACGAGTCACGCACACACACACGGATGACGGATACCAAGCCATGGCAAATAGCTCAAACTTTACAAAGTAAAGTTGAGCTAAAAATGTAGGAATAAAAGCTCGGACAAAATTATACATTTTGCAAAGATTTTCTAAGTTGAAAAATGGGGATGTAACGCCACCATAAAAAGTCTGACAGATGTCATAATCGCACGTCCCCATGTTGTTGATGTCTGTGCCAACTTCCACGGAAAATGATCAGAAAACAGCTGATTGGAGTATAAACCCCCTTCTCCACAACCGCGTTACAGGGGGTATAATTAATGGACAAAACATTTCCCCCCAACCTGTGATATCACTGCGACATAAGACAACAAAATCCAATAATAAAGACATCCACAGCCAGAGGTCAGAGTAGATTTTGTATAGCATTCCCTACCAATACATCTTTTTTCATTGTAAATTGCTTTGCAGAAATTGGAAAACGCATCACAAATTGCGATGCGAATCCAGTTACATGGATATAGAGCATGTTTGTTATGGACGCTACACAAAGTCCAGTAAAGGGCCATAACTTTGGGAAAAAGTGTGAATAAAACCGAAATTGGAATTCCCAGTTTTGAGCTGTGTTGTGAAATGTTAGTTATGGATAGACAGAATGACACACCGAAAGGAAAGACAGACTGAGGTACATATACATGTATCACTATATATACCCCTAATCCTTGGTACGGGTACATGTACAACTATACATACTGTATACATGTACTATACATACTGTATACATGTACACCAATCAGTAAGCCTGGGGGGGGGAGCTTGTGCATGTACATGTATTTACTCATAAAGTAGGTACTGGGCTTACTCACAAGGCCCCCTCCCCTTTGCAAACATTGAGTTAGCCTTCAGGTTCTGACATACCATCATGTTTTATATCATTACCATATTTTGGTGCTGAAAAAGATAATAATGTGTTTTATTTATATCAATATTAAACAAGATAAAATCACATGATAATGGCCAGAAACAGTGACAATACAGTTCAGCTTCTATACATTTGGGATAAAAAAAAAAGCACAGATGTGCTTGAGTACATGTATCTTCTCCTACAGGGTACCTGTATTCTACAGGATAGAAAGACATGATTGTATTCACCTTCCAAATGCTCAACAATGGGGGTGGGCTAAACTGGGCTTATCTACCGGTATGAGGAGACTGGGTTTATCCTCGAGGATGGGCTTACTAACGGTTGTATACAGTAATAAGGCCAAAGTAAAAAGAAACTATGTTTCCGTACATCGACCGACCCTAAAAATAACCCGCCGACCCTAAACTTTTTATTGATATTTTGAGAAAAAGTCAAAATTTTCTAAAATTTACCACTAATGCTCATAAATATTGATGACCTTTTTTAGTGTGCAAAACACATGGTTTCTAACATATCCCTGTGAAAAGTTACCATGAATTGACAGCTGTCTCAAAGGCCCCAGGTGTGTGATGGGTTGTGGATTGATGGGCATATATTTTGCAATTTTAATTTCCTGAGTGTATCTGGGACTACATGTATCTCCTGCCTGCTTTATGTCTTGTTTGGGACTTATGGAACACTATCAACAGACATGGTGGTGTGTATCTATATATATACATGTATAGAGGTTATCACCACATATGTCAGGGGTATAAAATGTAGCTACTGTCTCCAAAAACCAGGCATGCTCGGTGGTCGTACTGGCTACCCCCAGACAATGGGATGTAGTCGTCACAATACAAGTACGGTATAATGGCGGTATTATTGGTAAAATTCTTATAAAAAGTTAGTGACATCAATTTCCTACCAAGTTTATAGCCAAATTTATGAAAATGTGCTACATGTATGTCATGTACATGTACCGCTATACTTAAAGTAATTGACCATCTATAACGCGGTGTCACCCCGTTAATACCGCAGTATGATACCGCGGTATTCCCAATACCGTGGTACTGATGCCGCTTATTAACGCTTCAACACCGCGCATACCGCGGTGACCCCACGATGCATTTGGTCACGGTTCGCGATACCGCGGTGATTTTAAAGGACAATTTGCGCGGAAAAAAACAAAGGACACTGAAGAAATCTTCATTTATAGTGGTTATTTTATTTACTTATTATTGACGATGATGTTTTTTTGCCAATAGTGATTTGTCCATGTGTATAATATGCTTTTGCCAATAGTGATTTCTTTATGTGTCTGAGTCATCAAAAACTATCTCTTGAGTGGAATTTTTTTTCTCGTCTCGGTTACTTCCGGCCTCGACGGAAATCTTTCCACTTACGATTGAATCGTTGTCGTCTGAACGTTCACTAAATGCATCCCTTCAAAGAGTTCCATGAAAATCACCGCGGTATTCAAAACATTTATCGCGGTGCCCGCTATCAGACCGCGGTATCCTTACGGCTTACCGCCCAATACCGTAACTCCACCGCTGTGACCGTCTCGATACCGCTACCGTTTATTACAGGTATCACCGCGGTCATGACCGGGGTATCACCCCGTTTTTCTGGTCAATTACTTTGAGAATAGCAGTATGTGAAATTGTGAATAATAAAAAACATACCTAAACATGAAATTTGATTTTTTTTATCAATCTTAATGTATATTTCCACTGTGTTGATCAAGTAATACTTTCCCCACAACACGGGTTGGCATTTTATGTTACTTCGGTCGAGGTAGTTCAATATTTCTGCAGCTGGATAAAAAATATCAAAATAAAATTAAAAAAAAAAATTCCCTACCTACAGGGTTACCGTACCTACCAGGGTTACCAGTTAGAATTACATTATTTCTCGCATTCAAAGTGGTTTTGAAGCCCAACTCATTGCCAAAACACTAAAAACCAAGCAGGAAATTTTTGTTTTAGTTGCAGAAAAAATTGCTTGTTGGTGGCTTTGACCACCCACCCACCCCGGCATACGTGCCGAAATTATTTTTTTCACCCCCCTGTACCTACCCTAATTTTTTCGCGCCGTTACCGGAAACATACAATTTTTTTCTTTGGCCTAAACAGAATAGATCACTTGATTTAACTGATGACATGAACGATTCAATCAAGACCATCATGCTTGTACAACATCCCTGCCTCTAACTTGTTGTTGGCCATTATAAATAAATATTAGCCCCAGTACAAACCGTGGCAGAAAAAGTGTGTAAACAACAGATTCTACCATAAGTACGGGTAATGATCGCACAATCAGTAAAATACCCGAAGTGTCAAAAGTTTACCGGATCGCAGGAGTGTCAAACTATCGACCAGTAACACACGACCAGTAACACACATACGTGGGTCCATAATGTTCAACAACTGTGTTGCCTCTCATGAATTATTTCATGTAACCAGTTCAATCGAGTGATTATTCTCTATGTAACCTACAATGTACATGTAGATATCAGGATATCAGATAGTATGTTTCCGCTAACGTTGTGAACAAATTAGGGTGGGGGGGGGGGTGTTCGAAAAAAATTCCAGGTTGGTATGATAGGGTGGGTGGGTGTCTCTCGGGTCCGAAAAGCATTTTTTTCCATGTACCAAATTTATTTTCCATTTCTGGTATTGAGTCTTATTTTGATGTGTTTTGAACAGAAACAGGTCATATACAATGTATAGTTACTAGAAATGCTATACTATATACATGTATATATAGGTTATCAGAAGTTGGATCAGTGGCACAATGCCAACAATAACCCAAATTCAACTTGATAGAACAAGAAACTGCGCTATTGGAAAAATAAAATTTAATCAGGATTCCATCTACTGATACAACAAAATAAGAATAACTATGCAGAACTCAGCTGAAAATAAGAAATAATATGAAAGCACACTTGATCATATGTGACATGGAAATAAAGATATACCGGTAATAAATAATGGAATGAAATAGACTTTTGACAACATAAAACATAAAATCTTAACATATAAATTGAAGGCCAGCCGGGCCAGCTTGAACAATTTCAAATTGTTTTCCAAGTCAATGTGGATCAGCTTGTAATGTTAATCACAAAACAAAGATTTTATCGTCACTGATATCGTGAGCAAAAAAGAAGTGAGATTGGGCTATCCATCCATATGTTATTCCCAATTATTACGAAGCCTATTACTTCAGGCAGTGGCTACCAGCCTGCCATTACACGCTATAACATGTTTCCTCAGTTATGATTTCTGAGCAGAGACGTGACGACAGGGGTGGGGGTGGGGAGGGGGATTGGTGTCTTACCCCCCAACTTTGGTCAAAATTTTCAACAGTTGGAAATTTCATACCTGCCAAAACATTAGTTGGAAATTTCACACCAACAATATGTTGAAAATTTTCTTGTAGTTTGATTTTCAAACAATATAATGGGGGGAAGTAATTGTTTTTGGACCAATATTTGCATATTTTCCAATTTTTTGTCAAAATTTTGGACTGATATGGTCATCAGTTGGAAATGTTCCAACCTTATGAGGGTGATAGGTTGGAAATTTCCAACACTTGGAAAGGTTGTGTCCGGGTCCCTGTCCCTCCCCTTTCGCCAGTCAAAACCTGCTAGTTAATTTAACCAAATGTATGACAATATTGTTTTCTTAACATTGTCATTGGAATTGCCATCAGTTGGAAATTTTCCAACCTACCGCTATTCTCAAAGTAATTGACCAGAAAAACGGGGTGATACCCCGGTCATGACCGCGGTGATACCGGTAATAAACGGTAGCGGTATCGAGATGGTCACGGCGGTGGAGTTACGGTATTGGGCGATAATGATACCGCAGTCTTTTAGCGGGCACCGCATTCATTTTTTTGAATACCGCGGTCTTTTAGCGGGCACCGCATTAATTTTTTGGAATACCGCGGTGATTTTCATGGAACTCTGAGGGGAGGTATTTACTCCCACATACTTGTTCGCATTAACAAGCAGTATCAGTACCGCGGTATTGGAGGATACTGCGGTATAGTACCGCGGTATTAACAGGGTGACACCACGTTATTGGTGGTCAATTACTTTAAGTATAGCGGTAAGTGGGTGTGTCAGGTTTGAAATTTCCAACTCTATAGGAAGGCTTGAGGCTAGTTAGATGCTTAAGGATTTTGCGATTTTCTTGTTCAGATTTCAAAAAATTTCCACACCGGGCCGAACCATGGTCGGACCGGTGTGTCATTGACCCTCCCCTGTGGCCAATGCGAAATTGCCAATTAGTTTAAGAAAATAATCAACAATTTTACTACAGTGTACATATGGTCCAACTTGTGGTCTCAAATGGTCATCGGTTGGAGAATTTTCCAATCTGAGGGGGAGCATGAGGTTTGAAATTTCCAACACTAGGAAAGCTTCAGTTGAGGCAAGTCTAGATGCTTGGATTTGTGATTTTCTTGTATAGTTTTCAAAATTTTCTCACACTGAGCCGAACAACCATGGTCAGCCGACTTGTCCTGGTCTCTTGCCCGTAGCCGTGTGCATTTGTCTGGAGTTAGACCACTAGATGTTAGGATTTATGCAATTTTGGTTAAAATATCTTAATGTTCTCATATATTCGGGAATATACCGGTAGAACCATGCTTTATGAATACATGTATATAGGATATTAGGCCTGAACACCGAGGTGCACAAGGGGGGGGGGGCTGCAAATGAAATTATGGAAAACTTGTGTTTGGTCTGATTCAGATTTCAAGGGGGGGGGGGGGTGGTGCAGTTGGAATTTCCCCAAGGTGGATACCCCCCCCCCCCAACGGAGACCATCTAGCAAAGTCCCTGTTTCTGATATGCCACATCCTTGTCCCTGATACATGCATGAAACCCAAGAAGGTTTCATGCATGTATATCATGGTTATGTTTGGTATTAGGCTATTAGCATTATTCTTCAAACTGGGATGAACAGTTGTATTTCCACATGTTTTGATAAACAATTTGGTTAAAGCAATATATCACCTAGCAAATATAAAAAATAATATCAAATAATCTGGAATGTGTTGTTCCATGTAGTCTGTAGAATACTCAAATGTGATTATGTGACTAGATCATGTGACTATATAATATGAAAATGAATGTTAATAAAAACTTTGGCACTTTGCCTATCCCTAGAAATGTGATTACATGTACATGTATGTTGACACATTTCTTGATTAATGACACTTATGATAAATTCAAATAGTATCGTTATCTTCATTATGCACTGTTCTATTAAAATCTCGCGCAATAAACTATTTAGGGAGTGGGTGTCCCGGGGGTGGCTAGGGAATTTTTATTTTTTCATTTTTTATCCAGTTGCAGAAATATTGAACAACACAGTGGAAATACAATGTACATGTTTACATTAAGATTGAATAAAAGATCGAACTTGGTTTATGCTTAAGTGTGTGATTTGTTATTCAAATTTTCATACATTTGGTTACATGTACTAGTACATGTATATTACTTGGCATGAAATTGATGTCACTCACGTTTCGTGAGAATTTTACCCACAATACCACCATTACACCAGTACTTGTATTGTGATGATTACATGTACATCCTACGGTATTGTCTTGCACAAATTTTCCAAACAAACAAAATGTCAACAGAATTATTGCGCTCTGCATAGCGAAAATAGTCCATGCAGGGCGTGTCCACATCACGCGATGTTGTTTTCGCCCTTGCAAGTTGCAATGATATGCATCCATCCACAGTAGAAATAATTGTACTTGAGTCAGATTAACTAAACCGTTATGTACAAATTTTTTATGTTTACACTGAAATGCTAATTTGAAGAGAGTTAATAAGTGTAACGTACATGTATGTAAGACAAATCAGCAATGCATATACATGTATATTCACATCTATAAATTAAATTTGAAATCAAGTTACTACATGTAGTACCATGTATCTTCGATAGGTTTGTGTAATGTCAGTCACGATAACAATCATAACATATGCCAAATTCGGAACAATACAATATTTGAGTGCACACATACATGTACATGTACATGTAGCAGTAAGAACTAAGATTTTATAGTTACATGAAGATTTGTAGCTCACAACATACCGCTAACATTGAATCTGGAAAAAGTTCTTTGAATGTTATGTCAGTCACATGGAATTGCCCCAATGTTACTATTTACATGTACATATACATATACAGTATATAGTGCCCTGCGAAGCTTCGAAGATTCGATTTGGTGTCGACATCGGCGGTCAGATTCGGAATCGATACCGAATCGGTTCTCCGATTCGTATATTTTCGAATCGGCCCATTAGTTTCAGTTTATGGGGACACACAACTAAACTGTTGATTTATAGAGGTCGACTCAATTGATTGGGCAATTGCCGCAATGCACCGTGTTTTCACGTCTGGAGGTCTCGTCAGCGCTGCGTCAAGCTCTGCCAGCGAACCAATCACTCCTACCGGTATGCGTTCCGAAGTGTGAAGCACAGCAAAGGGACGCAACTTGTGGATTGACACTGCGTGTGATGTAATTTAGAGTTTTATCTAGACTAGTTAGGCGATTACTTGTTTTTTGTTGTTGAAATGTTGGGGTACAATATTGCAATATATAAGTGACTACAATCACTATATACAGGTCAAAAGTCATGACCTCAAAGGTCTATATAGATGTAGTATATAATTTTATATAGTTTGTGTTAACTTTCCAATTAGGTGTGTTTTGTGTCATGACTATACTAGGTGCACATTAATACATTTTAATCACCCCACACTGTTTATATCCATGATCCACCTATAATAGCATGTTTTGAAGGTCCATCGCATAAATACATTCCGACCGACAAGCAAGCCAGGTAATGCCATCTTTTATTAAATTCAAGGATAAAACGCACATGATTATTACATAGAGTTACCTCTGTCAAACTGAATGCATTATTACAAGTAGACATCAGGGTACTGATATGGTGGGCCATGCTCATCGATATGCCTGCCATTGTTTATGATACAGCGTACATCAGGCCTGAAATCCTTGGAATACATTCATAGTCAATGGCGATTATCGAATTAATATACACTGTTATATGACGTGTGTAGGGTAGTCGAATAGTGTACTAGTATATTCAGTAGTAATTATTCATTTTATAGTCGGTGTCAAGGTCTGTGCTTACTGCTTAGATGACGCACACGTCACGTTTCGTACTAGGTGATATATAGCTTCGATTTTCGTTTTTAACATAAAATTGAGAACGATGTCAGTCGCCAAACGTTTGACTGTGAACTCTGCCAGTGTCTTGGGTCTTTGTTTCCTATTCGAAAATTTCTCAGCTTTTATGACAAACAAGTGAACAATAATTAGAATGATATCCGATAGTCAGCTATGATTTTTTTGCCGTCCAGTGCTTGTCCCGATTCGATTCGGATTCGATGTCGACATCGGACACCCGATTCGATTCGATATTCGATTCGGTTGCCGAATTTCCGATTCGCAGGGCCCTAACAGTATACTAAATAGAACTAAAAATTAAAGTGTCAATGACACTGTAGAGTGTCAATGACACTGTAGCTCAACTTACTAGTAGGTAGGAATCATTTAATGGTTGACAGTAAATGGAGGGATGTGGTCTGTAGGGTGTGCCAAAGGATTTAGTGATGCAAAGAATAAATTCTAAAAGTCATCTACCCCGCTGGACAAAACAAGTGTCCATTGGCACCGCGGTGTATTTGCCATTCGGCCGCGGTGTCAGAGTTTGTAACTGCAGTTGAGCACCGCGGCCGAACGGCAAGTACACCGTGGCCCAACAGCAAGTACACTGCGGCCGAAAGGCAACTACTAGTACACCGCAGCCGAACGGCATGTACACCATGGTTTTAGATTTCTGGTTTGTATCGTCTTTTTTCAGTTTAATGAACGTACACCGCGGCAATTACACTATGGCCGAACGGCAAGTACACCACGGCCCAACTGTAGTTAGCCGGTGGAGCCGCGGTGTAGTTGCATTTCAGCCACGGTGGCAACGCTAACTGCACCGCGGTTAGGTGGACACTTGTTTTGTCAAGCAGGGTTCATGTCAATGTCAACATCCATGACAAATTTCATACAGATCAAAGAAACAGATTGGTCTACATGTATAACCCATGCTAATGGATTTTGTAGAAATATTTAGTCATACAAAGAGTAAAATCCAAAATGGCCATTGGTGGCCATATATTTTTGCCGAATGACCCTAAAATGACTTGTTCCCATCAAGAGGTCACCCCGATGATCCATATGAAGTTTGGTGATGACGGTGATGATCAGATCAGGGATGTGGTATGTAGGGTGTGTCAAAGTATTTAGTGATGCAAAGAGTAAAATCCAATATGGCTGCCGGCGGCCATGTTTTTGCCGAATGATCCTAAAATGACTTGTTCCCATCTACATGTAAATGTCAACATTCAGAAAATTTTTATGATGATCAGACAAACAGTACAGCCTGTAGCCCGCGCCAATGGATTCAAATTGGAAATCCAAGATGGCCACCAGCAGCCATGTTTTTTGGCCGAATGACCCCAAAATGACTCGTTCCCATCTACATGTCAATGTCAACATTCATGACAAATTTCATAAAGATCCGACCAAAGATACGACATGTAGCCCGCAGGAAAGTATTTAGTGATGCAAAGAGTAAAATCCAAGATGGCTGACGGCGGCCATGTTTTTTCGCCAAATGACCCCAAAATGACTCGTTCACATCTAGAGGTCGACCCGATGATCCATATGAAGTTTGGTGATGATCGGATCAGAGATGTGGTCTGTAGGACGTGTCAAAGGATTTAGTGATGCAAAGAGTAAAATCCAAGATGGCCACCAGCGCCATGTTTTTTGGCCGAATGATCCTAAAATGACTCGTTCCCATCTACATGTCAACATTCATGACAAATTTCATAAAGACCAGACCAAAGATACGACCTGTAGCCCGCGCCAAAGTATTTAGTGATGCAAAGAGTAAAATCCAAGATGGCTGACGGCGGCCATGTTTTTTTTCCAAATGACTCGTTCCCATCTAGAGGTCGCCCCATATGATCCATATGAAGTTTGGTGATGATCGGATCAGAGATGTGGTCTGTAGAATGTGTCAAAGGATTTAGTGATAAAAAGAGTAAAATCCAAGATGGCCGAATGATCCTAAAATGACTCGTTCCCATCTACATGTAAATGTCAACATTCATGACAAATTGTATGATGATCACACAAACAGTACGGCCTGTAGCCCGCGCCAATGGATTTAATTTTTAAATCCAAGATGGCCACCAGCGGCCATGTTTTTTGACCGAATGACTCCAAAACGACTCGTTCCCATCTAGATGTCAATGCCAAAATTCATGACAAATTTCATAAAGATCAGACCATAGATACGACATGAAGCCCGCACCAAAGGAAATTGTTGACGGATGCACACACGCACGCACACACGGATGCCAACCCTTGGCAATAGCTCAAATTTACAAAGTAAGTTGAGCTAATAAAGGAAATATTTTTGGACAATAAATCGTCTAGATTTTTACAGACATGCGCAGTGTGCGAGATAGAGAAGGGTGGTATGACATCGGATCAAACTGGAGCTGATCCGATGGTCGGGAAATGATCGCTTTACATATACATATAGTGGTATTGGGGAAAGAAAAACGATAGCCTAATAAAAGTATCTATAGATAATACTAACAGATGCTTAGATTAGAAGAATGGAGTTCACAAATATGCGCACATACATGTACATGTACTAGTAGGTTACCTGCTTATCTCAGTTGTTGTGTTCATATTTCACATCACAAATTTTTATCACTTTCAATTGAACTCGCCCCACAAAGTGACTATTGTTAGAATTTTGCCTAAATTTCTGGCGATGGACCAAAGTTCGAACTGGATGGAACATTGCGTTATATTTCCGACATTGAATACAAACGGGGCGAAAGAGGGATCAAGACTCAAAAGAAAGATGGCTCACCTAATTCCTCTCGTTTGTATAAAGTGTATTCAGTGTGGTCCGTTTAGAGTTGTCGTAGTCGTGGGTCGTTGTCCGTGGTCTTTATCAATGATGGCAGATGTGATGATACCGGGCAGATGAAGTAGTTTGATTCAGCCAACCGTTCTAAATAAGATCTGAAGTCAATGTCGACTTGCCCCACTGGCGATCAAACAACGAGAGAGAGAGGGAGAGAGAGAGTCCTGTATTCCTACACACCACAATTCTGTCACCTGATGTCGTGACCTTTCACATGATCTTTCACAACAATATATACAAATACATGTGCCCAGTCCATGTGTTTTTCGTACCTCAACACAGGAAGCAAATTACTTTTCAAATTTTGATTAGCAAATAACATCACATTGACTTGATTAGATACCCTGCTGGACAAAACAAGTGTCCACTTAACCACGGTGCGATCAGTGTTGCCACCGTGGCCGAAATGCAACAACACTGCGGCTCCACCGGCTAATTACAGTTGGGCCGCAGTGTACTTGCCATTCGGCCATGGTGTACCCCGCTGGACAAAACAAGTGTCCATTGGCACCGCGGTGTATTTGCCAATCGGCCGTGGTGTCAGAGTTTTTAACTGCAGTTGAGCACCGCGGCCGAACGGCAAGTACACCGTGGCCCAACAGCAAGTACACTGCGGCCGAAAGGCAACTACACCGCAGCCGAACGGCATGTACACCGTGGTTAGATTTCTGGTTTGTATCGTCTTTTTTCAGTTTAATGAACGTACACCGCGGCAATTACACCATGGCCGAACGGCAAGTACACCGCGGCCCAACTGTAGCCGGTGGAGCCGCGGTGTAGTTGCATTTCAGCCACGGTGGCAACGCTAACTGCACCGCGGTTAGGTGGACAGGGTAGTTGCCGCGGTGTACGTTTATTAAACTGAAAAAAGAGGATACAAACCAGAAATCTAACCACGGTGTACATGCCATTCGGCCGCGTTGTAGTTGCCTTTCGGCCATGGTGTACTTGCCGTTCGACCAAAAGTGTACTTGCCTTCGGCCGCAGTGTACTTGCCGTTCGACCGCGATGCTCAACCGCAGTTACAAACGCTGACACCGCGGCCGAACGGCAAATACACCGCGGTGCCAATGGACACTTGTTTTGTCGAGCGGGGTAGCATTGTTCTAAAATCATTATTAATCATATAAAATTCATACCAAAATGGATAGCTTTTATCCACATTTGGGTAGCAAATTGCGATGCAATACCAGTTAATTTTCTCCCCGCCTCAACATTCATCACACTATTGTCGTTATTTATTTTGTCATATTTTCTCAATAAAAGGTACTACCGCTAGCAATGAACTTACATGTAAATTGTAATTCATATTCACTATTCTCGTTTACATTACCAGTACCGGTAATCGAAAGACACAGCAACAATTTCTTTTTCAATTACGACAATAATGCTTTAGGCTAGTGCTGGGCAGTTTCCCGATTAATCGACAATACCCGGTTAAAATTTCAATATCGTCAGTAATATCGTCTAATCTAAAATAATCGTAATATCGTCGGCAATCAGTGGGTGCCATCCAATCATAAGCATATATACAAATAAATAGTTTAACTCAAGCCTAAATAGATCGATATGAATGTCAGTCATGCCACGCCTCTTCCATCAGTACAACGATGCACATGCACCGTCAATCAAAATAATAAATGGGCGAAGATACCGCCCTCTTCTCGTCTAGAAGAAACCACTCACTGCGATTGGTTAAAACCAATTGTATAGAATTAGAGCTTCAAACCCGCCCAACAATACATGATGTCCTTGCTTGGCTGAATTCCAAAAGTTATGTACTACGTGTGTTTGGACTTCGCTAAAAGACTGAACATCATTGTCAAATTTGTCTTGACGGTAAACCACATTTCCAGTTGTCAAGCGACGCAAGTGTCATCGGGAATAGCATATATATTTACTCAACATAGTTGAACATATCGAGTTAGAAAAGGATACTATAGTATAGAACACTTTTAGTTTTGGCATATACGAGATAATGGTTTTATTAATTACCGGTATCTACCAGAATTTGTCAAGTCACCGGAACGAAATTGTCCGAATAGCGGAATTTAACCAGTGAATTTACTTTTCATTCCGAATATCGATCGAGCATGAGGTTGTCACTGGTTGAGTGGTTGCATACCGGGTATGTTATTCCCGATGCCAACTTGTCAAAACTAATGACAATGATGTGATTCTAGCGAACAGTGAGAAGTTGTTTTCAGTTTCTTGTATCTGTTTAAAAAAAAACGCGATTATATCGTTAACCACGGTTTTAATTTCCAAAAATCGCATTTTTTATTTTCGTTAATATCGTCCAGCCCTACTTTAGGCCCACCGATCCTACATGTACCGTACTGTATGTGCGACAATCGTGCTCCCAAAAAATCTAAATTACAATGTCGTATTATTTAATAATTGGTCACGTGACAAAATCAGATATAGCCTACATTGTACTCAACTGCAGTTACAAACTCTGACACCGCGGCTGAACGGCAAATACACCGCGGTGACACTTGTTTTGTCCAGCAGGGTAAGCATGTCCGACGACATCGCAATCGTGTGAACAAACTATCTACGATCTCATCGGGCCCCGATTCCCCAACTTACGATTGAATCGTGGTCGTCTGAACGTACACTTAGGTCATTTGCCATGTGTTTATATCTAACTCAAAATAACAAGATTACACCAAAGTAACACCGATTCGAAAATATTCGGTGTCGAGCTTGAATCAGGTCCCTGATATTGACATCGAATCGAATCTGGAATATTTGCAGGTCCCTATGTTGACACCTATCAATAGTTGTTGAATGAATATCAGTAAAGTAAGTGAACATTCAGACGACCATGAATTTCAATCATAAGTGGAGGAATCGGGCCCGACGAGATCGTGGATAGTTTGTTCATACGATTGCGATGTTGTCGTACATTCAGATTCTGATATTGATATCGTACTAGTATGTTGTTCCTAAAGCATGTGATTGACTACCCTACGGTCATTTCCAGCTACGAATTTTACATACATACGACCAAGGATATGCCACGATTTTGCATCTAAAGACTAAAATCAAACAGTGCTTGATATTATTTTTGACCTACGATTTTGACATGAGCATACTAGTATATATACGGTACCTCACTTCAAACTCTCCCGGGAATTTTTATTTTACATTCAAAACGACGAGTTTTCCTGTGTCCGGTGTCCATTGAAAAACCAATCTGATACTGATATTAAAATAATTATAAAAGGAATAATTTTGAGTTACATATATAAACATGCACGCATAAAACACATATCTCAGTTTATGTAGGTTATATTGAGCTAGTGACATTTAAATTTACTCGTATCAATGGATGTACGGTATCAATGTTACATTATTACACCAGGACTGGGTACATGTACATCACACGAGTGGGCAGTACTTTATAAACATGGTCATACGGTATGCTATATGGAGAGTCGTGCAGTGCATGATAGAAGATTAAAGCTCCTGTGGTTTCACACCAGTGATATGTCCTCAATATACCAGTATATGGCAGGGATGTAGGTGTCAACACTGCAGATTACGGTATGTCTTCAAAATACTACAAATTGGTCAGCTTATAACTACATAGTTGCATGCTTACAGCTAGTTCAATTTGTGCGATGGAATGGGCTTGTGGCCACCGGTTCGACCATATGGTTTGGGCCGGTGAATTGGATAAATATTTCAATTAAATCCTCCGTACTATCAAATGCTCGGACTACCGGTACATGTAATCATGTATATATACATGTATGTTGTATTGGCTTATCCCAAAGTGTAGCAGTCTCAATTCTATTGCTACATACAGCTATGCTCTTATTAAGGGACCTGTTTAATGAGGTTATGGGCCGGTACGTACCGCGGTGATACCACCAGAATACCACGTTTATTTTGTACCGCGGTGGAGGCGGTCGATCCGCGGTACTGGGCGGTATTCTTACCTCTGGTCACCACAGGTCACCGCATTATTGGTGCTCGTTACCACAATACACCGCGTCATCCTCCACTGCGAAGTGAAAACATGCATGAAAAAAACTAGGCGGCCTGCAGGAATCCAATTCATGATCTCGGGAAGTTAAAAAAAACATTATTGTAAGGATGGTACCGCCTTCGTTCTCTCTCAGGCTACATGTATGTCTATGCAAGATAGCGTCACGCGGTTGGATACGCGATGTATAACTTCTATATCTCATGCCAAAAACAAAAAAATAGGTTTGTTTCGGGTATTTCGGTATGTGCATGGCAACCCTAAACTTTTTTCCGACTACATATATTTTCCCCGTACCAAAATAAAAACATAAAAGTGAAAAACAAATAAAGCGACGTTTCGTATAAACAAGGTGAAGTCCCATGCGACTTGCGGTGATACCGATATAATTTAGCATTTGCTGTACTCGGCAGTTCAGGGTAAAAATTATTTTCACATATTCTTATCTAATCACAATTCGGATGAAATGCATGCGTGTTTGGCATTGGAAAGGGGAAACGTACATGTATGCCTCTATATAATAAGTAAGGTTAGCGCAAGATAAAATTTTATGTACCAATCTGATAATCTGAGTAACGACAATAACACTGACAGTGACTAACTAAATTGAAAGTTTTGTTGAAAAAAAAAACATACTGAATTCCAAGATGATTTAAATTGTTTTGTATGCTCGTTCGTTTCTTTGATACACATTCGGTAAGACAATCAGCTGCACATTTTGGTATTTGGCTCACACTAGTGTTCAAACGACTCTGGGATTCTGGAGTCGACTAGTCGAACACCAAAAGTCGAGTCGACGTCGACTAGTCGGCCAAATACATCACCAACCTTATACTAATGAAGCACATGTGAAAGAAAATTACAAATTCCGTGCCATCATCACACTATTTACACTCTACTGTGATCGGAGAATTGAATCACGTGACACGTCACGTGGTTTTGTTGCAAATGAACCGGTGCTCTAGAAACCCACCGATCGCAAATAAGTTCCCTACGAATCTACGATGATAATGAGAATAAATAATTGAGGAAATAATTGAGGGATTTTCTGTTAATCATGAAATCAAATAAATACTTCCCTGCCAGTGTATAGAAAATAAACGATACTCAGTCTCAGCTCAAAATAAAAAACAAAACAAAAGAAAACGTACACACACACTGTGTGGCACACATACTGTGTGACACACATTATAATTATTAATGATTATATATACGATGTGTACATAGGCCTACTTTGTAAGTTGCCATAACTTCCGTAAGGCGTACGTAGCAAGCAGAGAGTTAGACTCAGTTAGTGTCGACGAACATTTTTGTGGAAGCCCCTCCCTCTTTACCTGTGTTGGTTAGAAATGCGCACTACGAATTTTTGCGTCCGCGGTATAGGGAGTATGAAATGTGCGCGAGCGTAGAAACTAAATGACGCAATGCAAAGACCACGTGGCATTAACCTGGAACATGCGTGAGACGTCGGTCAAGTACGCCGCGACCTAATATTTACTGTTTATGGACCACGTACTTTTTAGAAGTCAAATATAGAGTTACTGCTCTTGTAATGATAATGGTTAACTTGAATTATCGCATTGGCGAATTTCGGCGTAGTTCTATGTCAAGCTCGACATTAGGACATATGTTTGGACTTTGGAAAGCTTTTTGAACATAGACTAGCTATCTTTGCTGCTTTTCTGACCCACATTTAGTGAAACCATGCATTGTCAAGGCCAGCTGATGAGATTAGATACTGTATTTCGACTAGTCGACTGTGGAAGTTAGAGTCGATTACCCGAAAAACCAGCGTCGACGATTATTTGTCGACTAATCGTTTGAACACTAGCTCACACTATTGTGTATTAGCAATACAGTTCACGGAGACTGTCGATGGCGCTACCGTTTTACGTGGTGCATTTACTGCATTTCACCGCGGTACTAGCATTCGTTACCGTTGGTAATGCAGTGGTACGCGAACGGTCCGGTGGTACCTCAGTACCACACGGTAGTGCAAACGCGAATCGGCGGTATCACGCGTTATTACACTGCGGAATTAATGCATGTACGCCGCTGAACTAACGCATGTACACCTCGTTAAAGCAGGTCGCTTACTGTGAGCAGTGCTGTATATATAGATGGAATTTACATTTGACACCACATTTAGAATTGCTATAACTATGTTTATAAAAAAAATTCGGGTGTCTAAAACTTGGCGCAGGGCCAGATATTTTCTGATGCCCAGAAACAAACTGTCGACAGACTTAGTTTTTTCTGCATGACGAAAATAGTGCACGTCACGGGATGTTTGTTTCACCACTACATGGATATACAACAATCCAAAGTTGAAAAAATTGTACTTGAATCAGATTACTGTTGTATACATGTACATATGCATGTATGTTAGCAATATTAAGTGCAGAAACTTCGGGTGCTCGGAGAGAAATGGCGGCTGGACACATCCCAAAAAATTCTTGCTATGGCGAAAATAGAGGGGGCATGCACTGAGGGCGCCGGATGGTAGATCCGCCCTTGCACCGCAAGTACATGACAATTTTTTTTTTATTAAAACCACTTTTAGAAATTGAATTTTTTTTTTAAATTCACGGATAGCGCACATCCTTAATTATGTGTATTTGACTCATCTAACATGTACATGTAGCTAACTACGGAAAATTATTATTGATTAATTGATTATTGGCTTTATTAGCATTCATTGATTATACTGTATGATTAATCGTGGCAACCCTAGACAGATACTTGAACACAACTACTGTAATAACGTCAATTCTATTTGTGCCAAAGAATTTAGTCATGCAAAGAGTAAAATCCAAGATGGCAGCTGGCAGAGATGTTTTTTGGCCGAACGACCGCAAACTTACTCGTTCCCATCTGCATGTCAATATTAACATCCATGACAAATTTCATGATGATCAGACTAACAGTACGACCTGCAGCCCATGCTAATAGATTGAATTTTTAAATCCAAGATGGCCGCTGTCCGCCATGTTTTTTTCCGAATGACCCCAAAATGCCTCGATCCCATCTACATGTGAATGTCAACAGGGGAACAGCCATTACAAATTTCATAATGATCCGACCAAAGGTAGGACCTGCGTACCGGTATGTACACATCTAGCCCGTGCCAAAGGATTTACCGGTATTCAAACAAAGAGTAAAATCTAAGATGACTGCTGATGGCCATGTTTTTTGGCTGAACGACCCCAAAATGACTCGTTCCCATCTACATGTCAAAATTAACATCCATGGCAAATTTAATGATGATCGACAAAGATACAACCTGTAGCCCATGCTAATGGATTGATTTTTTAAATCCAAGATGGCCGCTGGTGCCTGGTGGCTATGTTTTTTGGCCGAACGACCCCAAAATGACTCGTTCCCATCTACGTCATGTCAATAGCCATGACAAATCTCATAATGATCTGACCAAAGATACGACCTGTAGCCCATGCTAATGGATTGATTTTTGAAATCCAAGATAGCCGCTGGTGCCTGGTGCAGGGAAGGATCCAGGGCTCTTTTGATACCTGTTACAGGTTTGGGCGCCCAAACTCGGGTGGCCTAAATGTCCCCAAATTGCAAGTGGATAGTTTTATTAAAGCTGAATTTTCTATATTTTGAAGGAAATCTTCTATATAATTCAACAACATGCAATGCATCAATATACAGTTTATATAGAGCCTTTATTTGCTTAATCAAGTGTCCAGTGAGAACTATTTTAACCCTTTCATGACTGGGGCTTCTTGAAATTTTGCAAAAATCCTGTGCCAATGCATTCTCTTATATAAATGAGAGTCTCCCATCTAAGGAGCCTCGCATATATAAGATAATACATTGGCCTTTATCTTGACCTTGTAAGCCAGTGGATTTTCTTATGCGGGATCTTTAATGCTGCACCTAAGGGATGGGGGTGACCCCCTCCCGTACCTACCCCCATCTCGGGCCTACGGCCATCGGGATATGCCGAAAAAATCCCTGGATCCATCCCTGGCCTGGTGGCCATGTTTTTTGGTCGAGCGACCCTAAAATGACTCATTCCCATCTATGACATGTCAATGTCAACAGCCATGACAAATTCCATAATGATGTGACCAAAGGTACGACCTGTAGCCTGTGCCAAAGACTTGTTCCCATTTACATGTCAATATTAACATCCATGACAAATTTTATGATGATCAGATGAATAGTACGATCTGTACTAGTAGTCAGCACCAATGGATTGAATTTTGAAATCCAAGATGGCCGCCAGTGGCCATGTTTTTTGGCCGAATGACCGAAAATGACCCGTTCCCATCTACATGTACAATTTGTACATGTCAATAGCCATGACAAATCTCATACTTGTAATGATCTGACTAAAGGTATTATGACCTGTAGCCTATGCCAATGGATTTAGTCATGCAAAGAGTAAAATCCAAGATGTCTGCTGATGGACATAACCCGAAAAGGACTTGTTCCTAGCCACATGTCAATATGAACATCGACAAACTTCATGATGATCCGGCAGACGAACAGTACGAGCTGCAGACCGCACCAATGGATTTAATTTTTAAATTCAAGATGGCCACCAGCGGCCATGTTTTTCGGGAGATTGACACCAAAATGACTCGTTCCCATCTGCAGGTCATTGTTAACATCCACGACAAATTTCATGAAGATCCGACCAAAGCTACGATCTGTAGCCTGCGCCAAAGGACTTAGTCATGCAAAGAGTAAAATTCAAAATGGCTGCTGACGGCCATGTTTTTTGGTCGAACAACCCTAAAATGACTCGTTCCCACAGGGATGGATCCAGAGATTATTTGGGGACACCTGTTTTGGGTTGGGCCAGTTTTTGTCGGATACGATTTAATCGGACCGATCCAACTGAATTTGATTTCATCAGGAAAATCCGGCTCATGACGATGGCAACGCGGGTGTTTTGCTTGTCACATGACCAAAACATCATTCATAATATCGGAATAGTTAGCAGCGACCGCTATTCTAAAATTATATCAAGAATTCTGATCAATCGACAAGAAACAACGGCTGGTAGACCTATGTGCAGAAAATAGGTGCCCGTATATAATAATCGCAACAAGAGGGAGGCAGCTGTGGAAAGGTAGATTACGCCAATTTACGGCTATTGGCACTATTAACTGTATTGCCCGTGACCTCAATATATTATTATTAATATATTTATTTAGTTTATTATTAATAAATATTAGTCTTTAGAAATTCATATGAATATAAATCACCAGGACTACCGGTAGATATAGTAAATGTCTAGATAGGCTGACCACGTACACCAGTTGACTATTTACTACAGTGACATGCATAGCATGCATATGACCAGAGTGAAAATCGGACTCGTGCGCGCTGAACCCCAGATTTTATCGGGCCCGATTTATCCGGCAGCCGGATTTACCGGGCACAATCGGGGCCGTGTACGCCGACACTTAATTTTCAACATACAGTTGCTTCGATCAATTTAGAGCTTTTAGAAGTTTAATATTAGTATCGCAATTCGCAATGCTATTTGTGCATAGATAATTTTGTTTTTATTATTATTGTCACCTAGTCGGCACAGTATGGGATTAGATACAACGGCGCCCAATGGCATACCGATCTATTTCATCTGATTTTGCTAGAATCCATACATACCTTTTCACAAGAATACAGGGTAAATTGTGAGAATATTTGCGAGAATCTAGATTTGGATTCTCGCCGAAAAAATATAAGCACTGCGGTCTAAAGAGTTACACCATAAAGACAAAAACTTTGCAAACTTATTGGACACTCAAAACTGCGATGACACATTGCCCATTTTATACGTCATACTGTATGTGCATAGAAATGGGAGCTCTTAGAAGGGGTCCGACTAGTCAAGTAGTAGTCGATTACCGTACAGGTCTCTGAATTTGCAGTTATTTTGTGTCGTTAGTGAACATTCAGACGACCATGATACAATCGTAAGTGGATGCATCGGGACCTGACGAAATTACGGATAGTTTATTGATAGATACCGGTAGACTGAGGGGTCGTCATACATGATTTTTTACGTACACATGTAACAGAACGAGAAAGAGAAATGCGGGAGTCGCACCGAAAGTTGGCAGCACCCAGAATCCCAAAGCTAGTCACACATCCAAGCGGCTTCGACATTGCTTAACTTCGGTGATCACACAAAGCGTCTAACGACCATGACCAAGAAATCTAGACCTCTCGAGCAGAGAAGTCATCGGCCTTCTACATTTACAATGCGACAGCTATACACACAACTGCGATTACATTGCAAGTGGAAGTATTCAAGGATAAGCCACGATTTTGAATCTAAAATCAAACAGTGCTTGATATTATTGACATTATTTTTTTTCTTGCGATTATGACGTCAGCTACTTCCTACGATGGAAATTCTTCCACTTACGAATGAATCATGGTCACCTTAGTGTACCCTGCTGGACAAAACAAGTGTCCATTGGCACCGCTGTGAATTTGCCGTTTGGCCGCGGTGTCAGAGTTTGTAACAGCAGTTGAGCACCGCGGGCCGAACAGCAAGTACACTCAGACACTGCGGCCAAACAGCAAGTTCACTGCAGCTGAAAGGCAACTACTCTCGCAGTCGAATGGCATGTACACCATGGTTAGATTTCTGGTTTGTATTGTCTTTTTTCAGTTTGATGAAAGTACACCGTCGCAACTACACCATGCTGAATGGCAGTTATACCGCGGCCTAACTGTAGTTAGCCAGTGGAGCTGCGGTGTAGTTGCATTTCGGCCGCGGTGGCAACGCTAACCGCACTGCAGTCATCGGCCTTCTACATTCAGATTCACATTGTGAACGCTACACACACAACTGTGATTACACTGCAAGTGGAAGTATAGTATCCAAGCATAAGCCACGATTTTGAATATAAAAACAAATGTCAGTGCTTGATATTGATATTTTTTACTTGCGAATTTGACGTGATCTAGCATGGTTACTTCCTACGATGGAAATTCTTCCACTTAGTGCCACCGCAGACGGTACGATTAAAATCGTCAGTGGAGAAAATCGTAGGTGGAGAAAATCGTAGGTGGAGAAATAGTAGCTTGCCCGCAGACGCTATGGTGCTGCGATGTTTACAGCTACGATTTTATCCACGTGATCGATCACATGGTAGCAAAACGTTAGACCACATTCTCCACATTATGCAACTAAATACATATGCATGGCATGTTTCTAAATTTTCTAAACTAACAATTTGATGTTGAAAGTTCAAGTGAAATTGAATATTGTTTTTATTTTGACATTTTTGTACCTGTCAACTCAACAGGCTCAGCTGCCCCAATTGAATTTCAACAATTGCGACAGCCCTCTTCTCCTTGCCTGATATATGGTATAGGCATGCACTCCCTGTCGTGCCACATCTCCACCAATGTGGCCTCGTTATTGTAAGTGCAAGAAGTTTGTAAACGTTGCGCCATTTTTGAATGTTTAATTTTCGTGGTATTTACAACATGACCAGTGCGACAGTGGTCATGTGACAGCTACGATCGCGTGCGTTGCCAAGGTCACGCCACGATTTTCCTGGTAAAATCAAACAGTGCTTGATCGCTACGATTTGGCTACGTGGGCCATGTCGTGGGCATGCGCATTGGATGCTTCCTCCTGCGATTTTCCCCACTTACGATTTTAATCGCAGCGTGTGTGGTGGCACTTACAATTGAATCATGCATGGTTGCCTTAGTAGTGTACATTCAGACGACCATGATTCAATCGTAAGTAGAGGAACTAAGCCCGACATGATCGTCAATAGTTTGTTCGGACGCTTGCGATGTTGCATACATTATGATATCATAGATTGTTCCTAAAGCATGTGATTGACTACTGGCCTGCTATCATTTCAAGCTTCGATTTTTATGTACACATGACTGCGATTAAGCCGCAAGTGGTGATAACCAAGAATGCCACGGTTTAGCATCTAAAATCAAGAGCTTGATATTATTTTATGCCCTACGATTTGGACGTGGACATGCGCAGTCCAGCTACCAGTTACTTCCTACGACGGAAATCTGTCCACTTACTATTGGAGTATTGCATCGTGGTTGTCTGAATGTACCCTTAAGCAAGTTAATGTATAGTCTGACCAGACCTGGTAATATGGCTAAGGCCATCCAGGTCTGACCGCGGCGGCGCATCAGCTTAGACGGCTATTTAATTTTTTTAAATACACTTAATTTTACAAATCAACTAACAGTCATTAATGTTAACAATATTGCAATATATATTAGCTCTGACACCTACCAGAACGTGTGTATAATTCCGTAATAATTTAATCCAAAAATCCAGTCGGAAAACATGTTGACAAAACGTGGTTAAATGGCCGAAGCAGGAGGAGCTAACATATCACATGACTACGTGCGTCTCGTGCATGGCAAACATGATTCTGCAACTCGCATTACTGTACCAGGATGTTAACAGTACGCATGTGTAACAAATTGGAGTTGGTAATTTGTAAAAACTACACGCATGCGCAGATTGTAGTTCCCCTCAACTTGAATTGTATCAGGGCAACCTGAATTGTACACTCAATGTGAACGCATGTGATTACCTTGCCGTGCGCACGGGGAACTCACAGGGGGATTCATGAAATTACGGGTCACATGCAATGGTCGACGAACACACGACATGTCAGTGTTTACGTTCTGTTATCTGTCGGATTTTAAGGATAACTGACACGTAGGTGAGTGGATGGTTTCACACTTGTATTTGTATTTAGTTGATAAATACATATGCGTTGGTCCTAATTGTTACTTTTATAGGAATTATAGCCGCCTATGTTGTTTGACGCACGCCATGGATCTTTGATGGCGTAAGCCATGACACAAAGATCAAATGGATCTAGTTAATGTAACGTTCACTTAGTGCAATGATTCATTGATTGTTGTTGGCATCTAATCAATGGTTGCTGATTGAATATCACCATGTAGAACTTTGAACATAATGACATTGACAATAGGCCTACCATGAATCATGATTGATGTTTTGATGGTGCATCGAATTTTCCAAGTTTTCTGTTGTTTTCATTTGCAAAATTGTCATCACGTTGAAAGTATCTATGCTTAGAAATTATGGACAGATGGAGTTCACAAATATGCACACATACTGACGTAACTTACCTGCTAGTCACAGTCGGTTGTTGTGCTCGGTTTATGCCGATATTCACATAAATTGCACCTCGTGTTCACGAATTATTTCTGCGGCGGGACTATTTGTGAATTGTGATTGCGTATTAATTTATAGCACAAACTCACATCTCTTCGTCCGTTGTTGTTAGAAATACAACATTTTATAACATTAGTAAACCTCAATACAATTAAAGAAGTAGTTTGTTTCATACAATTGCAGAATATTATGGGTTTAAATTGTCAATGCGTTTGGAACTATATGTTATCATCAAATTTTATTTATCGGATTTATTTTTAGATTTTATCGACGAGCACTGATTGACTGAATCGAAATATTCGTCGATGATCGAAACAAGTTAATAGCCTGGCCCGGGTTACTCTGCTTTAAACTTATGAATATTGCACGAATCTATCTAAAATACCGATAGAAAATTGAAGATATTCTCTACATGGGCATTGATGCGACTGGTATTAGTTTTCTGGGAAAATGTTTTTTAATTTGTAAACAATCATCGACTGATTTGTGTTGGTCTTGACAACCGATTACGACAATATACAAATTCAAATTATTTATTGGTTATGACCATATTCTATCGTAATCCAAGATAAAATACATATATAAATATCATCTTACATATAATCATTATATATTATTACTGCCTATAGACTACAGTAATATATCTATAGTTTCAAGTTTTACGACAATAATGCTTTAGGCCCACCGATCCTATGTGCGACATTTCTGCTCCCCAAAATTCAAAATCCAAGGGTCGTATTACTTAAAAATTGGTGACGTCACAAAATCAGATATAGCCTATATACGACCCAAACGTCTTTGGTTCGTTATAAATGTCTTATATCGCTCAGCTAAACACAGTGGGGGCTGGATTGACTGAATGGGCTGATAGATGATCAGATTTGTTGACGTAAATAGAGATTGAATGAAAGTAGATTTGATAAGAGTACAGTGGGTTATAAGAATGGAGAAGATTGTGAGGTGGTATATCAACATTTTGGGTGTGTCTGATATGCAGTACATGAAATAGAGGTGGGGAGTGTGAATAATATGCTATTGTTATCGCTGACGACGCAATGATTTGGATATGTATACTTATTTTTTATATTAGTATCTCTCAGGCGTTTTGGACAAAACTAGTCGCATTGTGTGTATGTTATATAGTTACATGTGTACATGGTGGTTCAGCTATGAACCATTGGCTTGTTGAACTACATATAGTATTTGAATCTTTTGGATCGAATAATATATATTTAAACTTCCCTGAGAATATTCATGTTTTATTCCTGCGATAAGTCATTAGAATCATGTAGTCGCGTCTTGATGGTGATGTTGCCTAGATCAGATTCCTTATGAATAAGACTCGTTGGTGTACTATACATATCTTTGACATTCAGTTAGATAATGTTCTGCGTCCTTTATACCATGGCATGCACACACGGGTTTGTCGGAGATGAATGTATCGGCTTTGAAGAGCAATGGACCTTTCCACAGCTGTCAATCAAATCATTATTAGCGGATATTTTCGACCAATCAATTCACTATTGAAATAAAATTAATTTCCTGGTTGTATAATCTTTGCAAATTGAAAAATTTAATGTTTCAACAAACATACTTCGCAATATATCACTGAAAAACAATTGAAACCGGTTGAAGAACGACCATGCATCAGTACGTCTTCAAATGGCGTTAAATTGTCTACATGGCTTTAACTGCCCCAGTACTTAAGTTGATTTCGAAGCGTGCCAGCAATGAATAGTTTATATATATATAGTATTGGTGCCGTTTTTGGATTTCGTTTGTTTATTTTAATTATTCCCGTTAAGCTCCATATCGGTGTGTGGGATGAGAGGATTATACGACTATGTAATGTTTGTTTATTTCTTCGTTTTTTTGGGTTGCCACATGTATTGCAATACATGTATCTGGACGACGAAAGAGAACTCTGTGAACTAATGTAATTACCAAATGGGCTCAAATGCGCACACGAACAAGCGCATCTCGTAAGTTATTGTTTCAATGAAAGATACGTCTGCAAACAAACGAAATTTATTTATACATGTATGTAATCGCCAAAACGTGCGCGCGATATTCGCCTTGTATTAATGTTAATTTCCATCAATTTTAGTGGTCGCTTATATAGAATGACGTTCACAGATGAACATATGGTGAATTCTTCTACACAATTTGAATGCTCTTGCCCCATCGGCGGGCTATGTATTCTAGCATACAAACAGAGTGAAGAATTACAGGTGAGTCAGGCAGCTGTTGTAAAATAAATAGCAAGGAGGTAGGTCGGTGTGGGTTGATGACCAAGATGGTCAAAACACATTTTTGCACCACCATGATCTTTTACTGCAGACATTGCTCCTCTGCATAAGGTAACAACTTTCTGTTACCAAGGCTATACGAATTATACATCCCCCCCAATATGTAATGTTATGGCGTTCCTGGGTGGCATATAACATTGCCTGCGAATACATCAGCACGATGTCGTCGGCATATAATAATACAAATAAATATAGGTGAATATCCATTTTGATACCCTCTATAGGATAGCATGGTCGCAATGTGTAACGCATGTTATTATTAATTCGTAGGTGGTGGCTTTGACTGAGCATTTTGCTGTAACGGTCATTCTGTCGACGATCTCCCTGGCCTTTATGGCGACCACTGTTGTTGTTATCTTCAAACACGCCAGGTGAGTTTCGTCGTATATGATAGGCGTAGACGACCTATACATTAAGTCCACAAATGTCACCACTATGGTCAAGATATCCTGCTATACATCTGATGACGATCTTCGTGGGTCCTGCTGATTTAACTTTGATGTTGACGGAACAAAATTATGTTGTTATAGAAACGCACCGTTATATTTTATAAATTATGACTTTAGAGGTCTTTGGCTGATCCGAGCTATTAGAATACAACCCATTATCTGTATAAACATTCACGAAATATATCTTTAAATAGTTTATAACCCTTTCTATACAAAAGCATTATTGATGAGTAGTTATCTCATGGAAATGTTCAGATAATAAGTTCAACAAAGTTTGCTGAACTTGTTATCTAAACATTCCCCTCAATAAAGAGGGCTCTTCGGGCACTTATATTTATCTGGTGTCTGTTTTTATCATCTTAGCATCTCTCCAAATCAAATATAGACAATTCCGATATACACGTTTTAACTGACTGGGGAAATCCATTTAGTATAGAAATGGTAAATGCCCGCGTTGGTTGTCGCAAAGTGGCTATAATCAAGATGGCTCTTCTGGTCGTTTTGAAGCCATTATTAAAACATCTTATAAGATATACGTGTGAATATAAATATACTTAATTCCGCCTTGATATGAGCTGGTACGTCAGAAGCAATCAAATAGCGCCCAGTCTGAGACATGACATATATGGAGTGAAGGAATCTCATCTGTACAGAAATGGAACTAACATGCGGAATTCTAGAGACGTAAATCTGATAAGACCATAGTCGGCTTTTTAACCATTCCATGACTGGAGCTTCCTGAAATTTTGCGAAAACCCTGTGCCAATGCAATATATATATGTATATGCCTGCCTTCCAAAGGGAACCTCGCATATATAAGAGAATGCACTGGCTTGGAAGGTACATATTGTTAGGCCAATGTATTTGATTATATATACTAGGCTCCCTATACGAGAATATATGCATTGGCAAAATTTCAGGAGCTCCAGTCGTGGAAGGGTTGAAGAAACTGAGTGCTAAACCATTAGATCCAGGAATATATAGATGTTATCTTCGCAAGTCCGTTTGAATGTTCATTGCTTACATTATAAGATAACGTTAACAATTTATGAACCATAATGTTGCAGATCCCTGGCTTTTGCCGAGCAATGTTCCGGATTTTCAATTAATTTATCAGCGACTGCATACATTATCTCTGTATTGATCTGCACTACCTACAGTCCTTTGGTAAGTTGCTAAGTCTTGTATACATGTAAATGTTCAACCTCTATGTTGGGTGTTATATATTTTTATGTTACAGGTAGAAGTACATGATTCGTCGGTGGGGTCTGAAAAAAAAGTGTATGACGGGGCATAACAGACAGTGTATCTTGTGTTAAATTACTGACATTACTGGTTTAAAATTTAATTATTTTACAAAACTGGGACAGTTCACAAAAAAGTGAAAAATTTGGATACGAAACATGTATGTGTTTGGTTATAGAAAAATATACCTATTTCTCTTCACTGAATTCTGTCATCTGCGCTTCCGAGACATTTTTTTGAAATTGCTATGATAACCATTTTTGTTTTTCAAATATTTCTCAGCTCTAGCATGGCTATATCGGGTGGAATAAGCTTATTTATTATATGCTTCCCCATTAAATAGTGGGAAATTGCCGTGGCGTAGAGCGTTATATCCATCGCCTGGACCGACTCGATGGATAACACTGACCGACTCGATGGATAACACAATAGTATTACTTTTTCGGAGATCACTTCCGGTTTATAGCGGCGAATCACATTAAGTTTCAAAGCGTATCAATAACAGCCGGACTATTGTTTTAATTATTGATTTTCACGGTTCATAAACTGTTATTTAATTGTTATAATGTTAACTCATTTGTTTTAATATATTCTTGTCACTAAATTATGTATACATTAATTTTCTCGCATCATTTCAGAATAAAACAATGGGGACTATTTCTTATGGCGGCTATGCTCGATATTTGTCATTCAGTGGTGAGCAAATCAATTGATGGAATGTAAACAAAATGCAAATGTCGAAGCTTTCTAACAATTTGAAGTGAACTGTAGGACAAAATTAGCAGTTTTGGTGCGGTTTATAGCGCATATAATAAAAAGAAAACCTACGGGTTTTGGTTGAATACCCGGATTATCTCATTCGTGGGTGCAAGGAAGTACAGAATTTCCACTCGCGGCTTGCAGCCGCTCGTGGAAATTCTGTACTTCCTTGCACCCACTCATGAGATAATTCGGGTATTCAACCAAAACTCGTAGGTATTCTCTATTTATTGACATTCACTCTGTCATGGTCTGTTTTTGTGTTGAAAATGGTAAATTTGAGTCACGAAATGGGTAAACTTAAGTGTTTTGTGTATGCAAACCAATGGGCATAACTCATTACAAATTGTACGAAGCTAAAGTACAGATATGTGATTAAACTGTCGAAAATAAAATATGCTTGATGATACCTATATGCCAAAGATAATGGCTCCGCATAGATTTGAAGTTACATCTGTTAGATTTGAAGTTCCCAGGTTGGCCAAATTGCTGCAGTATATTCCCGATCACAGGCCCCTGAGAACTATTAATAAAATACCAATATAGACTGTACCAGTGAAACGGTTCAAATGATCGATTTTGGCTAAAATCACACAAACTACCAAAGCCCTCATAAATTCTAGAAATCGATAACTGCAGTCAAAATATCATCAGATGTGTCTTATTTGCAATCAAATTCCCTTTCATTTGACATATAGCTCTGCGAAATCGAGATATCGTATCGGAATCTACCGAAGAAACCGGGTCGTCAATCTCCTTGTCCGCTTAGAGGCCTTTGATTTAGTTATAAAATTCAAAATATATTTTGGAGCAATAATTTATCGCGAACGTGTAATTAATCGCGATGACATAACCTATATATGCTCATATATGTTCCGCAAGTCATTGCGAAGCCACTCGTACATTTGTTATTTCATCCGATGTGTTTGTGCCCAATTTGTCAACTTTATTCATAACACGAATTCCAGAAACAAGACGCCATTGAACCACGCATTTAGAAAAATAACTATATATCGGGCACATAAGCCATTAATAAGAGGTCCTGGTGACCAAATATCAACTTTCAAAAGAGGAAGTTTTAACATGCTTTGAATTTTATTAATGTAGAAAGGAGACTACAAGGGAATCGGTGATTATTTTTGCATGGTGATCCTGAACTCTGTCATAGCCGAGACGGTCAACGGATGGATGGTTCAGAGGGATAGAACGCAGAGCAGACGACAGTGTGTTATGTCCATAACAGCCGCTTGGGGTGAGTTCAGATGATGGCTAATTGTCAAACTCTAAGCCAAGCGTTGTGTTCTCGGCTTGATTTTTATATTGATATGTCGAGGGACGGTTGACGGGCGTCCGGACGGGTGACAACAAATCTATAGAACATAGCCGTTTATTGATGGATTCTGACATGTGAGTTAATTGTCACGTGCGACAGCTACAAACAGAAAATCGGGTACGCCCAACTTTCTAATCAGAGTTATGCCACTTGTTTCTATTTATAGAAATGTTATGTCCGTTAGCGCGATAACTTGAACAAATGTCAACCAATTTCATTCATATTTGGTATATATATGGAACTTCGAACGAGTTCGAAAACCAGATTTGTTTGATCCTTTTTACCTGAGTAACTCACAGTAATTATGTTGTTATCACGTCATATCTTAGTGCTTTGTGAATGTGTTTGGCAAGATACTCGCGTTTCACGACATAATCTCAGATTCATACTCACATGAGGAGCTGATAAACGATCGCGAACTTATTACTATATGATGTTTTGTGAGTTTTGTTGAAAATCCGAAACCGTAATCATAACAGCGAATAGGGGAAAACGACAACAACAGAAAGAACACAAATTCTAGTGATGTAGTACCCTATTCGTAATAATTATATTTCGTACGTATATATATAATTTGTTCACGCTCATTGAGTTAAGCAAATATGAAGCAATGAACACTCATACTGAGTCCGTGCCTCCATAACTCTGACATTTTTATACGCCAGTGCAAGTAATTATATGGTCAGAGATGCAATTTCGGTGGAAGTGCATTGACATGTTTCCATAATGGCAGATCAAGAATTTCGAAGGTAATGGGTTCTAACCCATGTTCAGACTGATACGCTTCCTAACTCTCAGTGATGGGGCTTCCTTTTAAGGGTGTCCCCGTAGCCGAGGTGGTTAGGTCTGGGCTAGACGAGGTTGGTGCGGGTTCGAACCCCGGCATGGATGAAAATCGAGATCGATTTTCAAGCTTGATTTGGTTTGAGGGACATCTCAATGTACCATTCCGATCGACACATGGTCATTTCGATAAGAAATGATAATTTGTTCACGCTATATATATATAAAAAATGATAATTTGTTCACGCTATATATATATAGGTACTATACAAACCTCTAAAATACTAAGATCTGCTGAATTATAACGTACTTTCTTCAATTATATAGGTCTACCAGTGGCATTCAATCTTCCAAGCATGTGGTCCCTGATGTCTTGCTTAACGAGTTCACACCAAGCGAGGTAATGGACATACTGATCTAACATATTCGACGAATAGTGTTGTTCTGACGTTCTTTGAGCTTGCAATTGTCTCAGGGAAGTGGCGACAGGAGGTTTGGGCAGTGTTGGCGCTGAACCAAATTATATATTTTTTCAAATTCCAAAAGGGCTTTTCAAATTTAATTGAGGGTCTAATCAGGTCTAATTGCGGAAAACTGAAGAAACATTCTCTTATTTTATCTTTATTATATTATGCGTGAACGTTTTAACGTGCTTTGATATATGAGTTTCGATACGATACTGCGGACGTCAGCTTGAATCTTAAAGGAAATTTCGAGAAATAGAACAATTTCGTTCACGCGTCACCTGTTATCGTGCATCGCGGAATTATATACCACGTTTGTAAACCACAGAGAAGAAAAATGTCTTGCGGAAGAAATCTAACGTGCCCAAACGGGTGATTCTGAAATGTGTGCCACGTTTGATTGTGAAACAAACAAGAGGTTGCACCACGGTGCTGGGATACCCCATGGTGAAAATTGAAATATGGGCAGGTCGGAAACCAAATTGTGAAAAAAATGTGATGAACGAACAAATTACTTGACAATTCTAACAAATGTCGGATGGAAATCCAACATTTTCAGCTAAAGAAAGCGGGATAACTCTTGAACTGAAAATGTGAATAACATCGATGAGCACTCTGTTGAAAGCCCTCATGATGCCAAACCTGCATACCAAATTTCATTAAGATCCGATAATCCATGGTTGAGAAATAAGAGCGGACGGACGGAAATCCAACATTTTCAGATAAACAAAGAGGGACAACTATTGAACGGGAAATGTGAACAACGTCAATGAACACTCTTTTGAAAGCCCTCGTGATAACAAACCTGCACACCAAATTTCATTGTGATCCGATCACCCATGGTTGAGATATAAGAGCGGACTGACGGACGCATGTAATCCAGTATAACCCACCCCCCCCCCCCCCGTATCTTTTGGGATGGGGTATAATCAATCTCGGACAATGTATTCCCTTGTGATGTATGTAAACGCAGCTATAATACTAAACACACAAAAAACAAGAATGAAGAGTTACTACCAGATACCTGTATATGTTGATTACCAATATATAGGACTACTAAGCACGAACTTCCCTGCCAAATTGATCATTATTGTAACTTACGCATCCACATATATTTTATGATTATGAGGTTTTGTGGTCGTTTTTTTTTTACATTTTACTTATGGATGATCATGTGGATATTCGCGATGCCTGTGCGATACGAATGGTGGTGACTGCATGTATATTTTATTTTCTTTTGCCTTGAAAACGGAAAATTGGCATTAGATTTATTCTGAATTATTTGGTGTCTAATCAGACCGTGGATGTTTAAATGCCCACTTAATTTTCGAACCCCCAGATCACATTATATAAAATATATGCCATATTATATACCATTTGAAAGAGGAAGCTCCAAAACTTTGTATTATCAACTTATCGGGTGTAATAAACTGTGAACATGTTGTTTTTTTGAGTTACTGGCGTGTTTTTATCATCTTAATGTAGTTAAAATTGTATTATTTTCGATGGAGGGGGAATAACTCTAAATCTTGTAGATACATTTTTAGTTTGAATTCTGTTGCATTCTGGAAGCCAAAACGGGGTTAATCTTTATATGATTACAGCTGTTTTCTATTTCTCTATGGGCATATTCTGAGACACAAACGTTTCAAATAGTGATGAATTATAGTATTTTAATCATATTTTATGGCATAGATTATTATTAAAACCATATATCAAGACACTATAAAAAATAAACAGTGACTCGAAATTTAAGTGGCCCTTTAAGCTTAAGTGTATTTGTTTTCTCATTCGCAGTTGCTGCAAGAGAGAAGGGAGACTGTTTGTGTACAAATACAATGTGCCTATGATTGTATATATTACGCTAGCATCAACGGTAAATATCTATCCTGGTCTCTATACGACATTGTAGACTTGTTCTCATATGAATATTAGTGTAACATATTAAGTGACGATACTAAATCAGTTACAACGAAGAATTCGGTCGAAGTTTGTGCACGTAGTGTCATATCCAAGCGGTATAATTCCCCCACGCTTTTGCCAAAATCTCCAATAGTTGGAAATTTCATACCTGACACAACATTAGTTGGCAATCGCACATCAAAAGTAGGTTGAATTTGTTCTGATAGTTTGATGTTCCAAACACCATTTTCGGATAAACCACACTGAATTATCTACACTATGAACCCAACTAGGGTATGCGATCAGTCTACCATCTGAATTATGACTGTCTGTGTAAAAATAATCAAACATTTTTCATTGCATGCATATTTACATTTTTTTGCAGCCATTTGCAGAACTTTTTTTTTTGTAGGAAAAATCACCATAAAACTACATAATGTCTGAAAAGATTAATCATTATTAAGTATTTATGTCTGCCAGATTATCGAAAACGTGGTTGAATAATATTTATGTTGTTTTGTGTTGTTTTGGTTATTCTTGTGACTATGAGTCCGTTAGTGAGAAAATAATGGACACTTTTCGCATAATGGACTACGGCACATAAGAATTACGAATAGGGCAATACGTCACCAGCATTTTGTGTTCATTCTAATTTCTATTCGTTGTCATCTTTCCTTATCCGCAATTACGATTACAGTTTCGGAGTTTCAACAAGACCGACAAATACATCATAGTGTAATAAGTTCTCGATCGTTTATCAGCTACTCAATGTGGGAGATGGCTCTCTAGCTATGCCCTTATATTTTGATTGTTATACATGTATATTTACATTGCCCGTCTGTGTTACACTAAATCCTGTTTGGTGATTGGTCAACTGACAATTGGGTCACCCGGTTTACATCCCAATAATGCGAAGAGTGTATCACGAACAGGAAGTTACAAACCTTGACCTAATCTGAACTAATCACTAAACGCGGTCAGCAGAATAATTGGGCGTGCTTTTAATAGTTCAGCCGAATTGCATATGAAGCCAAGTATTTATATCGATCACGTTGTCGTAGCTAAGGGTTTGTTTATCTTCGTGCTTCGTGGGCTAGTCTGAAATTATCGGCATATCTCGTGAAAATAAATAAGAATACACTCAGCTTGTTATGGGAAGAATCATCAAAAAGCTTTATAAATATCAAAAAATGAATGTACTGGGTGTACACGTGTGTTTTTTTGGGGATTAGGCGCTGTGGTCGTTGGGGTGTGTAAACCGCGAATGTGGCCCAACGACCACAGAACCGCATCCCCCAATAACACACACCAACTACATTCCTTTCTTAAATTAGAGTTTGTATCATGTTCTTTGTGTTCATATATAATCTTCAATAAAGAAGGGTAATTAAAGATATATATATATATATATATATATACATACACTGTTCACACACAATAAGTCGAGATCTGTCGCCAGCTGCAAAGAAGCCAACAACTAAAAATACAACACCTAACTGGACATAACGTAACCACGGCCTGAGGTAAAGGTATCTCTGGAACTGGAACATAGACATAGATTATAAGCATTGCCTGACTTTGTACCTTATTTAATCTTGTGAGATTATGCTTAAATTGGCGTAAACACCAATAAAATAAATAAACAAACACGACAAACCGAACAATATAACCTTACTGCCAGTAATACGAAGTTTAAACGGTGTAACGATTTTCTCACAAACGGACTCGTAGTCGTCAATTCTGCGAAAGGGTTTTTGACCATATATCATAGTCAGTGGTTGGTTGCATGATTTCATGCAAATCGCATGTATATCCATGATTGGCTTTGGAAATCGTAATAGTAACTTCGGATATTCCAAAAACGACAACTGATAGATAAACACAAATACTGGTGACGTAGTACCCTATATTCGTATTTTTATCAGTAGCATTTCATTGTGTGAAAGCTGTCCATTGAATGACAATTAGTTTGTATTCTCAGGTGTTCCTGGCGTTCCTCGTCTCCATCGTAAGTTATGCGCCCACAGTATCAACGACAGAGAAGAACATCAGGCTGTTCAGGTATGCGACATATTTGCGCTAATGATATGCAACAGTCATTGCATAAAAGGAAATAGTGTCAGGTATACCTAAATGTATTATTGTTGCGCAAACGTGATTCGGAATCGGGGTCAAAGAATGAAGAAGAATCGATGTCTGTAAATGATATTGATATAGTTTGAAAATTTATTTCATTAAAATTATGCCACTAAATACGCCAAAGTTCTTATTTATCGAGGGACTATATCTTAACGCGGACAAACAGCGTGAAACGCCAACCCACGCCTTACAGAAGCCGTTGTCAGTTTCACGTCACATTTATTGATTTAAGTATGTTTTATTGAGGTGTTGTGTTAAGAAATGAATAGAATCTACAACTCGTCCCCAGTGTATATATATATATATATATTTACAAATTCTCGTTCAGTAAATTAGGTATGGATCTCGATAAAGGCTCGATCCAGATTCAATGAGTGACATACATTATGAAAGGGTAGAAAATGCTTTATCAAGCAAAACAACGTCTTTCTGATGGTACATGATGTTCCAATGTTTTAAACGTGAGATTCTAATTAAGCCAAACAGGTGTCCTACAAACTGGTCGCGATAAAAAAATTTAGCTATGATTTGAATAGCTGGCGCCAAGTTTAACTCATCGGTTGATATTTTCAGGGTAAAAGCATTCCAGTGTTTAGCAATCTTCATCTTAGCAGCCGCGTCCTGTGTGTTGGGGGATGTCGTGCAACCATCAATTGCCCAGTTATACGCCACCCCTGCCATTTCGTGCATTCTCGTAAGTCTGTTTATATAATTGATATGTTCTTCTGCAGCTCATAATAGTAATATAATGTTCCTCTAGTATATAAGATGGCATCCATGGAGTTTTTAAAGTTTCAATTTCTTCATTTTAAAAGATATCCCATCCTATTTGACACGGAACACCTATGTATAACAGCCCCCGAACCCCCCCACCCCCGAACATTCCACCTGTCCGAAACGTCTGTTGTCCGGACGGATGACAACTTGTATAACATTCGAATTTTATGAAACTTGGTATATTTACTTCATTTGAGAATGTTCCGGTTACTTTCGAATTAGGGGGTTCGTATTTTCTGATGCATGATTTAGTTGTCCTGGTGATAACTTACGTTTTGGTTATCATATCAGATAGCTTTACATCATAGTAGTATACGTGGGTCTAGCTCATATATAGACCTACTATAGTAGGTACGGCGCAATAAATAATGTCAGTGCAGGTTGGGAGGGGTGGGGGCAGCAACGAGCACGTTAAAAGCCACTGTGTTTCTACCATTTGCAAAGAATATATGCATTTGTTCAGTGTTTTCTTCAGTTACTTGTTATTGGCTAATGGAAAAGACTGCAGATGGAAAGTTATCTTGTCATCTAGCCGGGGCTGGTCACCACGTGAGAGAACACGCTGCTCTCAGCACTTCTTTGATGCATGTATATATACATATGTATACTATGCGGGTAACCTATAAATATAGATGCTAACTTTTATTTGATAAGTTTAATTAATGAGTGTTTTGTGATTTTGTTATATTTATGGTGCTTTTCATTGAGCTTACATGATTGGAATTTCATCCAGATTGTTATTTAAAATATTTCACACCTTTTGTCTGACTTATCCTGGTATTGTTACCGTATTTCGTCAAACTATTGGGGTGGCTCCCCAATTGCCCTTGCATATAATACCTGTGTTGGAGGGGTGAATATATATGCGCTCCCGGGGTGTGGGTCCTAAAAAAAAAAAATTCAACCTTTTATCCTTTAGTATTTTTCCCGAACCCCCCACCCCCTCGCAGGTATCGCGGAAATTAACAAAATCATCTATCAGTAAATAACGTTGAAAACGAGTAAAGAGAACAATAACTGAATTTTTAAACGTGACAAAAACTTAAAACGTGTTAACATTTCCTGTTTTTAAAGTCGATATCTGGCCAAAAAAACTATTTATGGGTTCATGTGTGCGACATATTATGTTTTACATGGTTTAGAATAGGTACAAATATGGGGTAAAATCGGACGGGCATCTATAATGTGCAATATTTTATTCTTTCAGAGTTTGTCCATCTTCACATTCAAGATCTTACTTGACCATCGGGTAAGTAAATTGGACCAAATGTTCTAACATTCAGGAAGTCTAAACTTTTCTTGAGTTTAAATTAAGACTACTTTATAAATACAATGTATCATAGATATGCAGTCAAACTGCGCAGCGCGCATCATTTTAAAACTAATTTTGGCGCCACATTTGACAGACTGTTGCTGGTAAACGCATGAGTTTGAAAAAGAAATTCGAAGCTTTATCGAATGAACTTTGAGTGAATCTTTTTTTTAAAGAGAACAACTGAAACATCGCGAAATAAAATCATAATTATTGGAGAGTGGCTGAAATGCAAGCTTGGTGCCAAGCTTGGAGGTTTTTGAGGGAGGTGACTAAAAGACAAGCTTGGCGATTTGAATTTTTTTTTTTAAAGCATTTTAAACGCTTTTTTCGCGTGAATTCTTTTGGAAGCAAGTTTGGAGTTTGGGATGATACCTGGGAAGATTTGAAAGGGCCATAGGCCCTCTCCCACAACCCACTTTTGAATGCTGTAATTCCGCTGAAGAGCTTTTGTAGGGTATGTGAGTTTGTAAGTAGATTGATATCTAACCATGCACGATGGGTGTTTGCCTACCGTGCATGGGGTGGATGTCACCGAATCAGGACCAGCAAAGAAGAATTAACTTGTTTTATTTGTGAGTTTTGTGCGTTGATATATATATCATTTTGAGTTGTGAATGATTGTAATTTATTGTCCTATTCAGTGCTTGCATGGACTCCAGTTGCCTTATAGTCTGTTGTATTCCGGGCTTGTACTACGAGCTCAAAGCTAGGAAGAGGGTGCAATGCCAGCCGGTTGACTTAAGGTCGGTCGGGGCCCCTCAACTCTTGGTGGTACAATGCCCGCCTTCCACTCCCGTGCGAGTGTCAGAACCCGTTGACCTGGTTGTGTGATGCGGTCGCGGACTTTTACATTTTACATGTTTTTACATGAAAACTATAGCAGGAACATGTTTTAAAAACGTGAAATCGGCGGAAATTCAGCTTCATATTTGTATTTTAAATTCGAGCTTGGCGGTTCGGTGAAAGGTCATCTAAACGTGAAAAATTCTTAATATAAAATGTTCAAAACCGCCCAAGCTCGACTATAAGGACGCGTACACATGGCGGGCAAGAAAATATCAGGTATGCCCCATGTGACTTACTTGGCCAATGAAATAAATAATACCGGAAGATATCCGAGGAAGACAGCGCGCTGATATTTTATCGCCAGTTGGTGATATGTGTTCACCTTGATTGGTGGCCATCGGTATCCGTTAACTAATCTCTATAAGGGACACGCTGGTAACTGTTCACGCACTCGAGTTATGATCCATCAATATTATCGCCTGTTTCAACAATTGACTTCGTAATTCCATTTTGGATTGTTTGACATAATCGCTGAGCTATTATATGGATATGTGTGGAGACATATATCTTTTGAAGGTTTCCGCTGACGGAGGATGTCCGTGGATTTCCAACTGCACCCCCTCTTGAATGATGAATCGGGCCAAAAAGACCCAAGATCACATAATTTAATTTGCACACCTCCCATCGTCTTTGAACGTGACCACTTTCTCATTATGCAGCATGTCTTTATGCATGAGATCAGCAACGTTGCTACAGGTCGGTGGGTGCCTAATCCCACCCGACTTCGGTAATACATGTCAACAGTTGGAAATTTCACAAAGCTATGAATTGCCAAAATGGACTATAGGTTATTTACCGGACACAATTCATTTGAACCAGCATGACTAATACTGTTCTGATTGAGCTCAATCAACGCCGTTTAAACCGCCGCGTTCTCACGGGCGTAATCTTTGCAGCAAGAAAATATCAGTGTGCAATTTGACCTGATATTTTCTTGCAGATATTTTCTTGCAGCTTCATGTGTACGCGCCCTAAGAGTGAGAAATGATAAACATTTTACATGTTTTTACCGGAAAACTAGCTGGAACGTGTTTTAGAAACGCGAAATTGGCGGAAATTCAGTATTTTTATTTAAAATTTTAGCTTGGCGGTTTGGTGATCGATCGGTCATCTAAAAGTAGAAAATTCTCAGCATACAATGTTCAAAACAGCCAAGCTCGACAATTAGAGTGATAAATGACAATCATTGAACATGTTTTACATGAAAACTAGGTACAACTGGTATTTAAAATGAGAAATCGGCCAAAAATTGACAAAGAAATCTGCGTAAACAAGCGAAATTTTGATTCGGAGACCACGCCCCTATTAACCAGCCATCGGTCATCTAAAGATAAAAAATTCTTATTATAAAGTGTTCAAAACCGCCAAGCTCGACTATAAGTGTGAGAAATGATAATCATATTGCATGTTTTTAAATGAAAACTAGCTGGAATATGTTTTAGAGATTCACGCGAAAACAGCGTTTAAAATGCTTTTAAAAATTTCAAACAGCCAAGCTTGTGTTTTAGTCATGTACCTCCCTCAAAAACCGCAAAGCTTGGCGCCAAGCTTGCATTTTAGCGACTCTCTAATTATTTGTGTGCTCTTCTTGTTTGACTCTGTCAAAACTCTTTGTGGAATCAGTTTGTGGCAACGACCCGAACGTTCACTTTGAAACTAACGAAAAGTTCATGCAATCATTGTGCTCAATCGACGCCTTGATCAGTAAAGAATTCGCGAAAAAAAAAAAACTTCGATCTTCAGGCAATGTTTTCCAGTTAATATACAACTCTCATGGCGCAAAATCAACAATGGACTATGACATTTCAGACACATGATGGAAAAAGAAGTTCGTCTCCTTGTGCTGACTTTTTTTTATAATAAACATCCAAATTAAAAGTGTTGCATTGGCTCCGACTCTTTTCGATGGCTCCGACCATTATCCTAAGAAATTGATCGGTTCCGACTCTAATTCATTGATGTTGCTTTATCTTCCCGGGTAGAGGGTCTAACGCCGTTAACATCTCATCGTCCGTATCCACCGTTAACAATGAATCATCCAAACTGGGAATAGACCCTGCGATATAGCGATATAATATGGAAGTATATATACATATATGAAAACTTAACCTTAAGATTAAGTATATGTGTAACATCTTATACATGCATGTTGTACATATGGGTATGCATGTATTGATTAGAATATGTGACATTTACGATTAAACTGTAATAATGTATGAAAGGCATATCTTGTAGTTTCCCCACATAGATTCCATCACCATTTGACGTGAAAGAATTCATGAACATATTGTCTTACTTAACAAGTATAGGGATCGATACCCGGGCTAAAAAGTTTTGTTTTCTCCCCGGAATCGGACGGCCCCTTTAATATGTATACGTCTTGTGGGAAGCGGCAAAATAAACTATTATTTTCGGTGCCGACCACCATCCCTGGTTCCGACGGCCCCAAACCCGTGGCCTTCCGAATTGTATAAATGTGTGTTCCTCACCACTGACCACCATTAATGACTCTAACAGCGTATCTCTTGCAATTTTGCAAATACGCAATTGTGTTGTCCACCAACATCTTTTTTGGAGTTAGTTATCTAAATATTCCCGCCCATATTTTAAAAACAAAACAATATGATATGTTGGTACCCTCCCCGAGGAATATATTTATGCTTTAATTTCCTCCAATTATGAGATTTACAACTATATATGTTCAGACTACATGTATTTAGAGGGTTTGGGTGTGGATACACATATATAGAGGATCTCATATGAGTTTCTATTTGTACGGAATTTATCAACCGAGTTCACTATTTAAATTCGATTTGAGCCCAGGTTTTCCGAGGCTCAAATAGAATTTAGTGGACGAGGTTGATAAATTACGTATAAAATAGGACGAGTGTGAGATACCTTTTATCACATGATCAAATAAACGCGAAGCAACGCGAAGTTTTCATCGAAAACAACAATCATCAACTACAGCGATCGCAAGTCATTTAACGAACGGTGTGACGTCATCGCACGCGCTGATATTAAACGTGTGTCTTACCGATAATTATAAAAACTGCTTTTATTGGCAAATTATGGGATAAAACACTATTCTATACACACGTATCCATACAAATGCTATACAGTTGTCGTGTATGCATGTAAAAACAGACACTATTGGATTTAAAAAGTTAAGAATACCATGCATTTATATGCAATGATTTATGATTGTGAATGGCAGATGAATTACATCCAACTTTTTTAATTTACCTACTCTGTGGACAGTATACATATATAGTGAATACAATATACATATGCACAAATAAACAACAACGACAAGCGAATCACATGCCAGGGGGGCGTATATTGCGTGACATGAGTGCCCCTCGTTAGGTTACTCGCACTTAGAAGGTACACAGCGCCATCAATTCAATCAGTTCCCCTGGAGTTGGAACAATCATCTATGCATTGAAAGCCCGGATCCCGAATACGTCAAAATGTATTGTAGATGTACTGTAATGCCAACATTACACGAGAATAAAGCTTGAGTAGCCTCATTGATCACAACACAATATATCTGGATATGAGGTTTTGTTCAACAGAAGCTCCAAATGACACAGCTCCCTCGCCGACCGGTACCGGTTGCGCGAAAGCAGAGACCATATTCGCCAAGAAGACGGCGGATCGGCGTGACATTTCAGAAAGAACGAGAGATGGCTGTCAGATGAAACAGAGTTAAACCACTCTTGTCTGTAATGTTCTGTGACTGGCGATTTCACGAGCTTTTTTTCTCATTCCTTTCAATCAGGAAAGAATCCAATACCCATGTATTCTTGGAGAACATTTTGAAGGTTGTACTGGCGGATCAAAGGCATGACCCAGAGGACTGGCGGTTAAAAAACAAGTATTGGTGCAATTTCAGCAAGAATAGATGCAATGGAATCTGATGCCCCTGTGGAAGATGAACAAGCTTCTCCGCGAATAAAAGTTTGTTCACACGTGGTTCTCTTGACACGGGCATGACACCCAGAAGACTTTGAGAAATATTGGTTCTGATACGAACTGGTAGAGATTGGCAGTTTTGTATGCATTTTCGGAATGACTTCTCTATCGTTTGTATGGCGGATTGATTGTCAAGTGGGAAAAGTTCCGCACCGTATAAAGCTCTCGGTAGCTGAACTAATTTGAATAATTTAATCATCGTGGTCGGTGTGCAAGACTGCAGTTTCTGCTTCCCAGATAAAGTAAAATATGTCCGACGCATGTTTTGTGACATGAGTTCAGGCTTCCACACAGAGACCACGACCTGTTAGAACCGTCGTGTTTCTGAATGGACTCGTTACGTCTCCATTTCACGCTGAAACTCATAGCATTTAGACAACGTCGAGTCCAATTAGCGGTTGTCGGAGCAGAACAACAAATACCATACACTTTCAAGCCACTGGGTGTATATGAGAGGTCTTTGATCAGGTCATTTATGTACCCTAGATAGAAAAAACGACGAATACACTGTTTCTTGTCGCGTCCCTTGACATATATCCAGTGGTTCCAAAATGAATCCGTTACAATTTTTCCAACACCGCTGTTGCAATCAAAATGCATGTTGTGGGTTGTCAGAAGTATTTTGTCTTCGATACCAATGTAGTTTCAATAAAAGTGCAGAGTGCCACACCTGTGAGTCTAAGAAGCAGACATAGGCGCGTGAGCCATTGTCTTTAGAATATGCAACAGATTCATGTAGTATGAATTTATACACAATGAGTTATGATTGTGAATGGCAGTTGAATTACATCCAACTGAGTCTATTTACAGACGGGAACACACGAGTAGCCCAATTGAGGCACTGGCTCAGTATGAGGGGTTCATGCTTTATGTGTACGTGCAGTATCATTTATTGTCGAAATGGCAATGTTACGATGGGACTGGCACATCCATATGTCCCTCAGCTCAGACCAAGCTTTAAAATCGGTCCCCATTTTCTCCCATGTCGGATTCCCGCACCAGCCTCGCCTAGCCCAAACATTTCGTACCACCCCCTCCCTAAACAGACTACAAGCACTGACTTTCACTGTCCTGAGATAATGAAGTTCGAAATATCTATATTCAAGTTTGGTGGAAATCAGCGACATTTTCCAAATCAGTTTGATGTAAACATATTTATTTTCCCAATATAACATATGCATTACAGGCGGTTTAATGCAGAGAAGATTTTTTTCTTGGGTAATTCAACAACAAGCTTAAAGGTTAAAATCAATGTTGGAACCCCAACCACAATCTCTACCTCGACTCCCATCCCTGAATCCGACGCTACCAAATCATGGAGTTGACTCTATATAATTATAAGTCTGATTTCCTATAGGTTTGGTGGAATTTTAACTTTTATAAATACCACCGGTAGCTCCCCCATAAAATACCCCTGCAAGAGCCGCTTTGGGACCATCTATATAGCTGCCCCTCAATTGCTATCGGAAACAAACAGGTATTATATTGAAATGATATAATATTTTTTCTCCATATAAGACTATTGACTATTTGTGAAAATAGTTAGTCGAATTTGACATACATATCAAATAGTGACTCCTTTACATATTTCAACGCATTCCGGTTCTTTAAATGGTATAGACTATGGAAGAGATGGCGAAAACAGGGAGAAGAAAGGTATTGATCAGGTTAGATCCTGATATAAACCACGAAATTGGTAAAGAGTCGGGTGTGCTTCTCCAAATTTGTATAGCTACGAAGTTTCTGGCCCTGTAATCTAAATACGGCGAATATGTATGGAAGCATGGAGCCGCCACATACAAAAATAAATTCCACGCCTAGATCGGCGTACATACGCCCGCCATCGGTAACAAGAAAATTAAGATGCATGCATCAGGTCGCCCGTAAACTATTTATCATAGAATTATTGTAGCTATCGATTATACATTTTGGAATATCTGCCTGTTTGTATGTGTGTATGAATGCTTGTATGTATGTGTGTTATAGACTCGAACGCTGCGCGACCGATCCGACTCGGATTTGGTATTTAATGTGTCAACCTGACCTCACTCATAGGCATGTTTCTGGACCTTGACCGATCCGACTAAAATTTGTGTGTAGGACTACTTCGATCCCGGGAGCAATATGGACGGGTCCAATTTCACGTGCGACCATGTCATCGAACGTGGTGATATAGTCATGTTTCTGGACCAATTGAAAAATAGTTTGTCCAGATGCTGTATATACCGGGTACTGCCCAGATGAAGGCGACCACAAAGAAATCCCTAAATAGCCCGAACGAAGTCGAGTACATCAGCTAGTATTATATATTTCTAGATTTAGTTACAAACTTTATACCTGTATATTGTACAAACAAATGTTTGACAAATTTATCTATATCAATATTACCATAGGGGTCATTAAAAATTAGATACGACGAAACAAAATTTTGAAGGGTGCATGTGATAGTGAGGAATAATAGTATCATAGGTAAATTTAATTTATGGACGCTTGTTAATTTTCATTGGACTACATGTATCAGGTAAATTTTTATATTTCAAATGATGACAGAAATGTGAAAAGTTGAACTACCCAAGTAATACTGGCTATCCGCACGAAGAGATATACATGTATATAAGAACCAAAATAGAAGATGGCTGCTGGCGACCATGTTTTCCAAAGAAATTCAAATCATTCGATAGCTCCCATCTAGTGGTCACCCCGAAGATCAATATGAAGTTTGGTGACTATCGGATGAGGGATGTGGTCTGTAGAGGTGCTAAAGAATTCAGTCATACAAAGAGTAAGATACAAAATTGCTGTCTGTGGTCATGTTTTTAACGAAATTCCGAAAAAAATAGATTACTCTCCATCCTGGTTATCCAGAAGATCATTGTGGAATCTGGTGACGATCGGACAAGGGATTTATTTTATTATTTAGCCATCAAAATAGTAAAACTCAAAATCACCGCTGGTAGTGAATTTTCACAATAAAATTTTGAGAAAAAAATATGGCTCCTATCTAGTGGTGACCGAAATATCCACATGAGAAACAGTTCTCCAATAAATGCTGGCTGCAGGATGTGCCAATTGATTCAAATTTGAAATTTGGCAGGGTGTACTGCTGGTGGCCATGTTTACCCCGCAAATTTGATAGACTAAAGAACAAAACCACTGAATCCGTTGAATCAATATACATATACACATATATATATATATATGCATTGTTATCCACACTACTGGTATATAAATGTACTGAAAATAACTATATTATACCAGTATACACAAAATAAACCAATATATTATGACTATGGGTTCTAATATCCGAACATGCCAGCTGAGAACTTGGTGTGAATTGAAGAGTAGTGGGGTCTCAATAATATCTACCCCTCCACGTTAGAAACATGCCACTAAATAGCATAAGTATAATCTAGCTCGAAGACAGAAGTGATCCAACAAACCGCTCTTAATTCAACCAGGTCATCACACCCCATGTATGGTCGATCACATGATGATCTAGGTGAAATCGGGCTTCTCAAAGTACCGCCGGTACCACACATGCCGGTACTGGTATCGATACTTTGCTAGTACCGCGGTTCCGGTACTGGCAAGCCATTTTATAGTTCTAGGTATATCTGTAGGTAATACAGTGCTGAAAATCACAAGCCACGAACTCTAGTATTAACTTGAACTAATGATAATTTGATATCAGAATAAAGAAACTATTTCTGGGTATTAGATACCATTTTGGAATATACTAACAAACTTTCCCGTAGAGTTTAGTGATGCGCAAATCACAACATAGACAATTCAATCAACCAAAATAGAACTATTCGTTGCACACGTTTTGTGTTTTTAACTTATTGTTCTTCTGTGTGTGATAAATTGATAGAAAGTAACGCGACACACGTCGGTGGTTTTCACTTCACAATATTCAATCAGAATAAATGTATTTGCAAAGTCGCGCGGTCGGCCATTTTAAATCTAAACAATAATGAGTCAAGTTAGGCAACAATTTCTCTCCACGAGTTCCTATACCAAATATGAACTATCATGTCAATTCAGCAAATTACATGTACATTGTGCACGGTTCGTGAATATTCGTTCCCGATTTTATTATATAACTGGAGGTTCCATGAGTCCCATTTAAATTTAAAATGGTCTATACCTTATATATGCAAACCGATACGACATGTGAACGGGTACGTGTGTATGTGATTAATCAAAACGTGTGGGCCATACTTGTGGGTGGGGTCGTTGGTGAATAAATGATGAGAAATTGTAACTGGGTTTAGTGTATAATTGCCACAACTGGGCAAAAATAAAGGCAAAAACATTAGTTGCAATCACAAGTTCCCAACACAAAATAATTTTTGAAGATTGAAACAATATCACAAGGCCGTGCTTTCAAAGAATTGGAATTCAACCATTGAAGAGTTATAATAGACACATACAAACCAGGAACCACCCTTCCGTGACCGACCTCTCGCGCCATGAATACAACCACGATCGATGTGCATCGCGTGTAGTTTACAGAGCGAAACTTGATACTACTGTATTTTGCCAAACAGCCTGCTAATCTACGAACGTGCATATATGTAACCACAGTATCGAGTACCGGCGGATCTGCACACAAGTACCGTTACCGCAAAAAAATGCCCGAGTACCCGGTACCGGCACTGCGTACCGTTGAGAAGCCTGGGTAGAATTGTTGTATAAAAAACAGCACTACATGTAAATATAAAATAAAACAGTGCTACATCTTATTACAGATTATTTCCACATACAATGACCACACGCAGTCTAACAAAATAATGTTTCAGTGACACTCTATCCGAAGAGGGGTGTAATTTCATCTGTTACAGTCAATGGAGCGATTATAAATCGGGAAAGCTGAAATTTCTAAGTAATACTAGATATCGACATGACGCGTATAGTGTGTTTCAGAACGAAAATGTTGAATAAAATCAACAAATTTGTAAATTTAAGAACAATTCAAACGTTATTGTATTCCATGTCACAGCCCGGACATATACACCAAATTTCAATAATATTCATTGAGAAACAACGGACCAAACGGCATATAACACCCCGTATACACCTTTTAGTCCGAGTCGGCATCGGCGTCGGTGTACATTTCATAGTGTGTCCCCAGTTGGCACACGTCGACTGGGCGAGTTAGCCCTGGGGCGAGTAGGCCGATTCCGGCACCTTCTATCATTTGCAGCAGGTATACGTTTACGCTGGTTTACGCGTAATTTAATTTAGAAAGTTCCCCAATTAGTATCGTAAATAGAGCGACTGTATTTGACAGAGACTGCCTCTGTTATTGATTATCATGTTGTTATAATTAAAAAACGACAAATGCACATGCCGTTCAAACGTAGTAGTCTATTTTCCCCATCTTAAACCACATCCGCAAATAGCAAACAACGGTAACCTACTGCAAATGTTTTACACGACAACTGTTAACATATTTGGGCTGAATTCATCTGATGTGGTATGATTCCTCAAAATAAACAACAAACCATCGTTACTTGGAAATGTAGTTTGGGCTAACATTTACACAAATCCTCCACCTCCTCTATCTTGGCACACACGTCAGATGAGAAACAGCCATCATAGAACCGCCCAAATTGGGCGAAATGAATAAAACCATAACAGGGGCTCGGAGACTGATACATTCTTATCAGGGGGGGGGGGGGCTGAGACATGAATTTTTATAGATTTTGGAGCCAAGAACTGCCCTAACTTTTACATTGAGGGCTATGAGAATAACATATAATCATTTATGAACTCAGTCATTTTATATTCGTTTTAAACCACATTTCAGACAGTTGTTGTTGTTGTTAAAAGTTTGAGCCACACAGAGTGACCAAAGGCAAGGAGAGCAAGTTTCCCCTGCTTACCGCACACCGGCCCTACCTCAAAATATGCATTTCTGAATATGTATATGTATATTTTGTGGTAGGGCATGGGTAGTAAGATTAACTACATAAATGAGTCTATATTATTCCACCCCCCCCCCCCCCGCTGATAAGAATTTATCAGTCTCCAAAGCCCTGTTTTTATTATATTTTTTGTATATCATCATATTGATAAATAAGTTTGTCTACAATTGACCAATGAAAACACCATTCTCAGAAACGAATAACCAGAAATGCATATTTAGGTAGGGGATGTATATACTTGTATATATGTGTACATATGGTCTGCGTTATGCATGTCACTATATGTTATATATTTTCCTTGTACCCAGGGGGGGGGTATTCACGGGGTGGGTGGGTGGTTCAGCCGGGGAAAAAGTCACTTTTGTCCAAGTGGTCACAGTTTTTTCCTCTTACAACATTTCTGCAATATAATTGCATCAAAGTATTCAGCATCGTTGTTATGGTATGTATGACACTTTAGGTCAGGGCTTAGGGGGTAGTTAGTGTGGATATAGGCATAATGCTTCTCAGAAATCCCGGTTACAAACCAACACTCACAATTTCGTCTTTTGCATCAGATCACATTGTCAAGTACCAACACCACTGGTTCAAGATGAAAATGGACAGCTATGACACCCATGATTAAAGTAAATAAAAAGTAATAAAGTTATTCAATTATATCATTAATGTTTACTCATTAGACCTGATCAGACAGCATAAGAGGCAAAACATGGAAATCTCATCATGCTAGAAAGTATTGAATGCTATTTAAAGGTGGATTATCTCTTTGTAAACATGTATTATATAGTTACCGGGGTATAAAATATTAGATTTGAATCGAAGACTCCTGTCCGGAAATGCTTCTATCGATTAATATTAGTTTTATTTCGAATATTTTCTGGTCAAAAAATGTGTGTTTGTTCAGGTAACGAACAATAGTGGTTACTGTTAACAGAAACCATATTTTTTTTGGTACAATTTTGTCACAAATAAACGTTAATTATACTCATTATCGCTTATATCTGTGGAACAAAACAATACAAACAATCAATCTGGGACATTTGACTTCCGGTGCGTAGCCATAGGAACAGCCAATGCTCTATATCGCAACATGGTATCATCCGATTGGTCTGTTCTAAAAACAGACACAAATGGTCCCGATTTGATATTCGAAATAAAATCAATATTAATTGATAGAAGCTTTTCCGGACAGGGGTATTCAGTTCATATCTATTATTTTATACCCTTGCAACTATTTAAAATTTGTTATTTAAAGAGATAATCCATCTTTAAAGCCACATCCAGATTTTTTAGTTTAATTTATTGTTGTTGTTTTTTTGACACAATTTCATGCTGATCAATCTGTTAAACGCCATGTTGTCAGATGGTATAAGATTGATTCGTGTGGGTCCATTACTATTTATTTTATATTTTCGATACAGTTGTATTTGAAGTGATTACAGACAAGCATTGAAAATATGGTAAAATGTTCATATAACTTGTTTACAAGTCATGAGTCAATGGATAAACAAAAACAAACAGGATAACAATGGGTGCTGCAGGTTTATACGATTCTTATCTGTTCTCAGACTTTATAACTGAAACAAATACCAAGCCTAAATGGTGTGAGACTACAGATTTTTAGGTAAAACGTGGGTGGGTACCCTGCATGAAATTGGAAAAATAAGGGGTGATTTCGCTGGATTTGGAGGTAAACAAGGGGGTGGGTACCCCGCATGAAATTGGAAAAAATATTTTTCCTTCTAATAGGGGGGGGGGTGGTGGGTACACAAGAGGCGGAAAAAAATTCAGCCTACTGTCATGGTACTTTTTTCCGACCCCCCCCCCCCCTTGTTGTACCATGTAAAAATGGCTGGAAATAAACAATCGATCAATCAATCATATCAGGTGTGGGTTATTCACCCTGTATGTGACCACCGGCGTAGTTACGCCGATCAGTTACACCGATCGTCGGCGTATATACGCCGATCGTCAGCCTATGTACCCCGACCATCGGCGTAGTTACGCTGATCGTCGGCGTATATACGCCGGGTAACTACCCCGATGATCGGGGTAATTACTACGCCAGCGGCCATTTTGAATTTTACTCTGTGTATGACTACATTCTTCGGCACACCTTACAGGCCACTTCCTTCATCCGATCGTCACCAAACTTCCTAAATTCGTTAAAAAACATGACCGCCAGCAACTATCTTGGATTTCAAATTTTAATCCACACCCAATAGCCCAAATTTCTTATGGAATGTACAGGTATGCTTAGGATCACTTCTAGATGGGAGCTATCGAATTTGAATAATTTTTGGACGAAAAACATGGCCGCCGGCAGCCACCTTGGATTTTACTCTTTGCATGACTAAATCCCTTGGCACACATACAGACCACATCCTTGTCCTATAATCACCAAACTTCATATGGATCTTTTGGATGATCTCTAGATGGCAGCTATAAAACAGTTCTGAATTTCGTTGAAAACCATGGCCGCCAGCGGCCATCTTAGATTTAACTAATGTGTGACTAAATCTTTTGGATCACCCTAAAGGAGATATCCCTTATCCAGTCATCACCGAACTTCATATGGAATTTTTGGATGACCACCAGATGGTAGCAATCATTTTTTCCGAATTTCGTTGAAAAACAAGGCTGCCAGTGGCCATCTTGGATTTTACTCTTTGACTAACGCCTTCGAAACACCCTATAGGCCACATCCCCCATCCGATCGTCACTAAACGTCATATGGATCTTCGGTGTGACCACTGGATGGGAGTCATCAATTTTTCAGCGGCCATCTTGGATTTTACTCTTTGTATAACTAAATTATATGCGCACCATACAGGCAAAATCTCTCATCAGATAGCCACCAAACTTCAAATGGATCTTCAGGGTGACCTCTATATGGGAGCCATTTTTTCCAAATGTCATTGAAAAACTTTACCATCTTGGATTTCACATTTGAATCTACTATCGGAACACCCGGCAGCCGATATTTAATAGAGAAATGTTTTGAAAATTTACAGACATGTTCAGGATCGCTTCTAATTATCCAATTTATTCCAAAGTTCATTTCCGATATTCAATAAAAAAGTTGTTCTGACAACAGTAATATAGTGTCCATTGTCCGATCATAATATGTTGTTGCTGCAATTCCTGCAGTGACGTACGTTCTTATTAACGTTATGGTTTTACTTATTTTGTCATTCCACAATTATATACTTGCTGAATCCCAAACTTTATATATCTCTTCGTGTTGACATCTTTGTTTACTTAAACATTTCAACTTTCCAAATTCCCAATCGCCCCATTGACTGTAACACGTGAAATTAACCCATATCCGAGTTGAGCTACTGTGTCATTGACACTTTCAATTGATTGGCTGTTGGCCTTTTAAATCGTAGGAAGTATAGAATAGTTTTCAGGTATATGTTGTACCCGCGGTATATAGGCGTGGTCATATCACCCGATGCTGCTGTCATTTCTTTTACTTTAAACATATTTTATTGTAAATTCATTTACAACGGGATAGGGATAAAAGTTTTAACAACTTACAATTTCCCCGCTCCCAAATACAATATATGTATGCATTAAACAATATGACAGAGAATATATACATGGTGAGGTTGCATAGATTTGGCCAACAAAAAAATAAGAAAGATTGTGTAAAGAGTGCATGTGTGATAGTCCGGTTTTGTGTTTGCCGGTGCTCTCCCCGGACATCAAAACTGAGAAAAAGTATATATCCTTTGCTTATTTATAGCGGGTATTTATATATAGTTGTTGCATTTGTTGTTCAGTAGCATTTATTCGTTCAATATTGTCATCTGCATCTGTATAAATACTCGGTGGTCGGATGTAATGTGAAGAGGTTTATTATAAGATGTGTTCGTATGCCTGCACAATGCGGAACATCTTTTCATTTCTTAATGAGGATTCACTTGGTATTCCCCAAAGCAAATGCTTGAAATCACTAATTTGAAAGTTGAGATCGTCCAGTTTACGGTAGAGTTTTAGTCTTTGTACATCATATAGTGGGCAATTAAGGAAAAAGTGCTGTCAGAAAAAGTGATGTAATTTCCGCATGTAGCAGAAAGTAATCAAGAAATTTAGGTTATGGAGAAATAACCTTAACGGTTAAATATGTGACAACCAATTATTGTAGTGTTTCCGTTGATTGACAGCTTATGATTAAATTATATATGTTTAAACTAAACTATGTTTAACTATTTTTACAGATCAATAAATATACTGTATGCCACTTCGGCAAAGAGAACGACGGCGACAGCGATTGGACAAAACAGACCATGATATACATTCCAGCGAAAGAAAAAGTAACAATGAACGGATAACGTTTTCTGATGACAAATAGTGATGAATTTTTTTAATGCATAAAGCCACCATTTAAGGTGGAACATACACAAACATATATATCCACTATGTATTTCAATAAGCATTTTATCATCATATTATACATATACATTATGTAAGTAATATATTCATTTAAAAAATCACGAATCTATCTGTCGGTCGACTCACACATATAGTGATATAATAACTAAAACAAATTACATATAGATGTAAATGCTGTCAATGCCAGATCGCCAGTATGGTTGTAACTTATTATCTCTATTCTCTGAAGCAAATTTCATAAATATACTCACCCTTTTCAGGAGCGATATATTAGCTATATATATATCAAACCAAGAAACTGTAGTATAGTATTTTTGGAATGTACTGTTCGCGGATATCTCTAAATTCATCACATATCAGTAGGAGATGATACTCGTCCTCTACCCCGTTACCGCTATACAATGTTCACAGGTATTACAAGGTATACTGTTTCACCACCGCCCTTTTTCAATGGGGAGTCGGTGGTTGGCTGTTCTAAATTTCACCATATAAGGGAAAGATGATCTGGCAAGTGAAGCGAATACCGGATAATACAACGGCCGGTTTTAATATTTCTGTAAAGAGCTGCTCTTGATTAATCAGATGAGTCTAAATCGATAAAAAGTTTAGCCCAATGCTGCTCTATAAGAAATGTCTTAATATTGCGAATGTCCTGTTTAGATAAAGCGGACTGTGACTCCCAGGTAGAGCATAGATCAAGTTCATTCAGGGTGTTTGTCACAAAGTTCAGCCATCTTGACTTGCGTGTTAACTTGTGATCGTTGGCGTGTAATTGCTTTACAATAGATGTTTTATTGACCTCCATCATAGGAGAATATATATACAGCTTTATAGGCATTTACATGCTTCATGATCATATATATTTAATAATGTACATATATGTATATACAAGAAAAAAATAAGAGAGACAGATAGGGCGCCTAAAAATAAAACCACAGATAGAAAAAAAACAATAATAAGAGAAATAAATACAGATAAGAGAAAGAAACAAAATCACACACACACAAAACCCCACAAATACACAAAAACAACAATAAGCAGAGATAAATAATACCCTGCACATAATACCAGATTGTATAAGGGTACGTTCATACACTGGCAAGTTTGCACTGCATTTTTTGCAGACATTTTCTCATAGAAAACCCAGTGGTGCCAGAATATGAACGACAAAATGCATATAACATGCATATTTACCGAAGCTAACAGCGTGAGGAGTAAATTTTCGGTAGTTCCACATGTAACGGTGCTACTTATACACTTAGCCTTAAAATGCCTGTAAAATTGATTCTTGCGAGATAATTGCATGCTATTTACAGGCAAATATCGATAGTATCGCTACTGGTGGAAGTACATAGTTTTTGCTTCTCGTGTAGTTAGCTGTGGTACAGATACATTTTATATGCATGTTTCCGTTCATATTCTATGAGAAAATACATGCAAAATGTGCCGTGCAAACTTGCCAGTGCATGAACGTACTCTAAGGTGTGCGATGCGTAAATTGTACGTAAATACATTTGGAGAATGAAATATAATTCAGACAGTGAGTCAGTGAAAATGAAACTCTATGCCATGATTGTGTTATGGATTGATACTATATCACACTTAAGTGGTAAGAGTACATTTTAACTTAGAACAACGGTGGACTGATGGTATAACACATGCACGCATGTGGTTAGAGTGTGTATTGTCTTAGTGCTGAAGTGGGGACTATTATATTCGAAATTGCACTACGGTACTGATGACATTTCGCGTGAGTAGGTAGATTGGAGAAATAGTTACATGTGTGGTATTGCATCCTTGTCCATACAGCGCTCATACTGTGGGTGAAAATTGTATGACATGTAATTATATATACCGTATATAGTGTAACGGTAACTATTAATCTCGAGAAACTCCTCCTTGGAGATACTAACCTGAATAGTACACAAAACCGGAGCATATTTAGGGCTGTTCAATTATACATAACCTCGACATCTTATTAAACATCTTGATGTGCAAACCTACGCTGCAAATGTAACATGTTGTATTATCACTACATATATAGAAGGCGAAGACTCGTCTGGGCCACAGGACGAACCACCCCCCATAAAGAGAAATATCCACCGTTATTGTCACACTCGCCATTATATCATTATATTGTTATAAGGGAACAGATGTTGTACATATGAATTATAAAGTTTGTGTGTAATTATATTTTATGTTCATTTTGTGTAATACAATTATGTGAGGAGAGAGACCATTTGTAAGTTGTAAAACTTGTTTCTCAATCCCGTTGCGATATTATTATGCAATAAAATATGTTTACACTAACGGTTAACTGGTGCTATATCGCACGCAAGTGGTACAGAGATTGCTTATACATTTGGGCATAAAGTGTTTGCCGCTACCGACTACGTGTGACTGAGCATTAGTTCCAGAAATAAATTGCATCGATACATTTTTAGAGACTGAATATACGGCTGTCGAGCAATAGTGGTCGACAAGTGAAGCCATTATATATAGATACCAATACTATAGTACATTGTGGCCGGATTCGTCATCTCAGGTTTACACCTCCGAGTTTAAACCTGGTTTAAACCTACATTGGCGGTCCAGCCAAACCGGGTCTAAGGGGGCGTTTTTGTCGTTCAGTCTCCAGCTAATTGACAACTCGAGTCGGTGATATGAGCAAGCAGTCAAACTACCCTCTTACCAATCGGACAAAAAGACAAGCCGATATAATGGTTATTGACATGTCATAAATGATCGCGAACACGTGCACGCTCAATGGATTTATTCATTGAGAAATGAGTATCGCTCCTGGACCATTAATCCGATCTCTTTGTGGGTTTAAATCATCTGACAAAGGGCATGTCTATCAGCACGAGTTTCGCGCGCTGTTTATCACTTTGTTTGTGATAGATTTTCTACACGATGCTTTACCCGCAAAGACAAACTTTGGTGTATTTGCATTTATATCTGTATATATTAAAGGGTATAGGAGCTGTATATCTGTATGTCCGTTTGTCTGTTCGCAACTGGTCTACACTTGAACTGATTTGAAAATAAGAGTAAGGAGTTGTATCTAACAAGAAACAATATTTAAAATATATATTAATAACTTTTTGTTTTAAATTGAATTAAATATTTTTTTAAATTAAAATGTTCAAATGATCAAAAGTGCGTAAATTTGACGCAGGCTCCTTTCGCACGAAGGGGCCACAGGCCACTCTGACGCTGATTACAGTCTCCATAATCGGATCAATACTGAACCAAGAGGTCAGGCAAGTAAAAGCAATTTGCTTATGAGTGCACACCAGAAGCGGCATCTGAACTGTTTGAAGTGGGCAACCATATTGCATGCGTTGATTTTTTTCAATATAATAAATTTTCCGTCGTGCAGAATATCAAAAAGTTCCCAGGTTTTGAACGGTGGAATATTATAGGAATTTATGGGCGGAGCCAGAGTAGAGCTTTGTGACATGATCTAAATCAAGATATGTTATCAAATTTGACTCGTATAGCAATATAAGTTTAGGATTGCAAACTATGTGTATAGCATATCTGGGCATGGAGTAGCATGGTTTTGGTGCCAAATTAAAACGTTGAACCATTCAAATGAATTCGTAGAAAACACCAGTATTTGTGATTGCCACAAGCCAACAAAAAAACAAAAACACACACACAATTGCAAGGTAGTTGTAAAAATCTTATTGAAGGAACCATATCTGAGCAAAGCTAGCGTGCGAATGAATCAACTGTGACATGATAACACCAGTCGGCAGCCGCCACTAAGACACGCCCCCACTCGAGATAATTTACTGCTCCACCCTTTGATTGATTGTTGACAATTCTAAACCGCGATGAAGAAAAGACGGATTCGTCATCTCAAGTTTAGCCTCGGTAAAGCTGGTTTAGCTGGACCGCCGAATTAGATGGTTTAGTTGCCGGTTTAAGCTTATAAAACGCAAACAAATTTTCGAAATTGACAAAAACTTATCCCCATATGCTTTATAGGTGTGAGTGCTTCTCGCTTATAAATTTCCAATCAAAATATGGTCGCTGTCGTAATTATTGATTTTCGCAATCAATAAAATGAGGCGGTCCGCATTAGGAAAGTACGATTATTTATCTCGACGATACAGAGACATTACTGCTAAACCACTGGTCTGGCTAGACCAGGTTTAAACCAGAGATGACGAATGCGTCACCTAGACCTGCGGTCGCGGGTTTAAACCACGGATTTTGCTGACTCACGGCGGTTTAAACCTAGAGGTTCACGTAGACCAGGTTTAAACCTGAGATGACGAATCGGGCCTGTATGTTCGAAACCTTTGATTACTTTGCTTGGGGACACGAGGACAGTTGCGGTGGCGTCGGTATCCGGAGCATTAGTACATTAGTACATGAGTGTTGAAAGTAGTGTCATTTCTAGAACCAGGAAACAATGCGAATGTCGTTATCGGCAAGAGAAGCCATGCACATGCGGCATATACATGGGAATTTCTAAGCGATTTATGATAAATTCCCAATACTGGTTGCGAGCGTTAATGATTTGCTGAATCATTTTCAACAGTTATAAAACACTCATTCTGAGTTATTTGAATGGCTGAAATGTCATCGCGATCCAGAAGAGAATCACATCCTCGCAAAACTGAATCATGAGACACAGACGTCGACATTTTGCCTTCAAACAGACAGTAAATGTACAACACATAAATGTTCTACATAATACTATTCCAATAGTCATTAGTGGTAACTGAACAGTTCATGCATTTATTTCGTCAACCATACGCCATTTTGGTGCATTTATTCGATATTTTTTGTTGAATAATTAGAAAGCGAAAATTTAACGTCCATATTCAAACTCGCGCATGCGCCATCATCAGTGTCAGTTCAATAACTCAGGGAATTTGGAAAGGGATAAACATGTTGGGAACGATCTCAAATATCGGAGAATTATTAATAAGAAACATACTTAAAGGGGTACTGTATACAGAGATAGGCAATTTTTTTTATTTACTCCCATTGACATAACTTTCAAGTTAGATTGTGTTCGTGTTATATGAGTTTCGTATAAACCTAATTTAGCGACGAAAATATTGATCTTGGAAATAAAAATATTACGATTTCAAACTACGCGCCATGTTTTTGACCTTCACCGGAGAAGACGCATGTTGCAGGATGAACCGGAAGTTCAATTGATGCGTGCAATCTCTTCCATCGAACAATCTCACCCCCTATAAAAATACTTGACGCTTTATGTATCTTGTTTCTTCTCTTGTTTTCCAAATTGGTTATAGCGGGACTTCCTTTTGCATGTAACATGTTTTGTTCGCAACTCAATAATGTTCGTCGTAAACGGCCGTCGACAAAAGACACCCAACATGTGAGATTTCAAGAACGGTAACTCGTACTGGCATAATTCTCCATTTTATGACTCCAGCCATAAATTATTTTATATTAAATAATTCAATTTTACTTTTGTGGTAGCCTGTTAACCGGAACGTTTTCAGTAGACATCGTCGACTCAAATACGTTATTTTAAAATATAATATTGATATTAGATCGCAATTGTTACTGGGAATTTATTGAAATTGGCGTACAGTACCCCTTTAACCTGATAACGTTCCGAGTTCTAACTGAATGGTCTGGTATTAAATGTGTTCACGAGAATTAAACTCATTAAACTCTCCCCTGGCTAAAATGTCAAAATATCCCACGCCATGGATCCCTTTGTGTGAATACACGCCCTGTAATCGGATACAGATAATCGGGGGACAAGTAAAGTTCGGAGCAGGAAAAATAATGGATATCACTCAAAATAATCCCATGTTTTAACACAAAACGCTGTTTTGACGACATGTGTTGATTTTACATCGACGTAGCAATGACTATTCTCTTATTGTGTACATGGTGTTTATTCTTAGAATATTTAATATACATGCGATTGTGCGATTGGCAGTATTTACGTAAAATATTCGCGAAGAATTGACCCAAAACCTGTGTTTTATCTATTGCACGACACAATTCCAGTGATAATAGTCCATTTAATGGGACATATATGAGGAAAAATCACACACCGACATTTGTTGAAATATTATTTGTTCCAGAAATCGCGATCTCTTCATGAATCGGTACAAACGAAATTGATCACTCGAAATTTTTGTTAACGATAGTATGGAGAATCTGTTACCAAGAGTTCGGAGAATATTTTACCAATTCCACATTAACACCAAGAGTTCGGAGAATGTGATAGTATCGTGTAAATTTGTCGCTACGACGAACATGTCAGAGCAGGAAGGTTGGATGAAGGAGCTGAGGCCTGAGGGTTAGGTTTCTTAACACCTTTAAAGTATAAACTTAAGTAACTATAGTAGCTTAATAATTATAATGCTGTTTTGTTTTGTTTTGTTAAAATAGGCGAGAATCCTATCAGTTTCTGTAAATTGCGCAACGTGGTCCGGCGCTTCTTTGATGAGCGTTCTGAATAAATATTATGCATGCCGCGACACAATACAAATACATGTACATGACTATACATATCATGTTCACGTGTATTTATTTGATATTTGTTTATTATGAATTGTATTGTTTTGTTAGCATACTGCCTTTGTTTGCGCTTGTGCACATAAATCGTATCGTATCACCAATTAACACAAAATGTATAGTATATAGGCATATAACATAAAGAGAAACACATATTAAAATGGGATTTGACAGAAAGCATGAAGCTTATGTCAATCTTTGGAGGTGTCCACATTCCAGGTGCAACTACACAACCATTGAAACATGCCCAATAGTAGTACGTGGGTCTCGTTCGCTCCACATCTAAAAATAGATTTTTTGGCGGTAAAATTGTTTGTACTAAAATATTCACAAAAAATAATTCAAAACCTAATTTTTTTTTCTCCAAAATTTTCAAAAAAAAGTTTTAAAAAATCTAAAAAATTTATGAAACTTTGAGTTTTCGGTCTCTTACTGAAAATAATCTCGGCCGACTATTAAAAGTCGAATGTTTTTAAATTATTTGCGTGTAATATCTTTTGTTATTGGCCAACTATTTTTGTTCAAACAAATTTTAAATATTTTTCATGAAACTCTGTTAATTTTATTAATCGATGTTTAGAAATAGCTTTATACCAATTATATGTGTATGGACTGGTCCGAGTCGCTGTAATTTTGGACATTGACACTATAGGTATGAATGTATACATTCCAGTGTTTATCATCAGACGCAGTCTCGTCTATTACATCATATAATTGTCTCCACAATACCTGAAATAATTTGACGCCATTACTCTTACATAAATAATAAAAAGCGTTTATTCTTTACTTCTCTATCCCGATGAAGTTATTGAGTATATGACACACGTGCATTATCGCGAATTATTGGAAGAATTATTGAGATGTTGTACTATTTTGAAAGCAGTCACACTCAGACGAAGAGCGTGATGCGAAATTACTACCCCGAATGAACTGACATATTCTATGGAACAAATTTTCAATTATGTACACACACATAATCACACGCGTCAATAGGGTAACACTGTATAGGTCGAAAAAGAGTGACACCTTGGATAAATTGACCAAATGACTGCTATTATATCTGTTGACAGCTATGTGTGGTCCGACTCGTTCAATTAAGTTATCGATAGCTTGTCTGAACATCATTACTTGTTTAACGGGTTATGATCACGTAAGGTTGATAAGCTGTGTCATTGTTAGCATTAACGCGATAATTAGTTATCAAAAATATGCATACATAATACGTACATGTGATAAGACACTCAATAATAGATGGTCATTTAGTCAAAACAGTATGATGTCCTTTATCCCCACACATTGGAGACACACATTACTTGATGTTCACTTATACAGTTGTATGTCAATTATCAGTGGAGTGTCAGTGTACTTAATTGTGAATTAAATCACTCTGGGTTATTTGACTATAAACTATAAACATGTTACACCACAGCCGAGGGTTATTGTAATTTAATGAAAATGTCACACCGAGGTACGCCACCTTGATTGCTTTCAAAAATAGTGCAACTTACCTGTTGGTAATACACGAATGAAGAGCGTTTAACTGATACGAAATTACTACACGAATGAACTGAGTCTTGACATTTATATTTCACATCTTTCTTAAATGTTCCAACACATACATACATAGACATAGTGTTATACAGTCTTATATGTACACACGCTACGACACCCTCACGATGTGACAACATATACAGACATAGGCATAGTGTTATACAGTCTTCTATGTACCAACGCTATGACATAATTAAAGGGGGATAATGCACGCACGGTGTGGAATGTTAAAGTGACACGAAACAAGGGACGTGATGCAATATTGGTGTTTGAATATTAAAGGAACACAATGCACTCTAAAGGGACACACGGCACTCATTTTGAATGATTGTTAACAATACAAGCGCAGTGGGTGAAAGTTAAAATGACACAGAACAATATTTAAAGTTCAAATTTTCGGGCTCTTAATGTACCATTTATGTATCGTTTCTCGCTCTACAATCGCTCCTTCCCGCTTATAGATATATAACGAAAACGAGAATATCATGTTGATGAAGTTTATTCAAATTTAATCGTCCGAATTGTCATCACTTTCGTCAGAAGTGTCATTTGTTTCGTCCATGAATTTTTCTAGCATCGGTTTGTACTTTAATATTGACATTTTCACTGCATCACATTCTCCATAACCATTATTCAAATATTTGTCGACTTTATCCATGACTCTGTTGTGCAGAGTTCCATTGCGCAGCTGCAGATACGCAAATATTGTCATAGCATAACCAGTCATAAATTGCTTCATATCTTTACTTTTAAGGTCCTTGTCTGCTTGTACTCTTGCTTCTGTTTCTTTCGAGCCATTTTCCTTATACGTGTCCACTATATCACTCCATTCCTCACGTGTTTTATCTCTACTCTCATCACACAAACTTTTGAAGTATTCATCTTCATTCAATTTAATTTTCTTATTCTGACTATCATCCGTGTCCTCAGTTAATTTTCGTTTTAACTTATTTTCTTGACACCAGTTTTTTACGTGTCTCTGAACATCATAATGATCTTCGAACAAAAGCCCACAGTCATTACAAGGGTACGACATGTCTTCTCGAATGTCTATGTTTTGACGGTTCTTCTTATTAATTTCATCGAGCTCACCAGGTGGCCTTATGTCGTTAGTATAGTCATTATGTTGACCCTGGGGCACAATATAATTATATGCTATGCCCTTCTGTTGACCAGGGAGTTCTCTGTCATCGTATTTCATCGCATTCTGTTGACCCTGGGTCTCAGTGTCTTTTGTATTTTTGTCATCCCATTCTGTTCATCTGGGTGTTCTCTGTCTTTTTGGAGATTATATTTCATGCCATTCCATTCACCCATATGTTGGTTCGTGTCCTCTTTTAGTACATTCTGTCGCAGACGTAATGTGTCCAGTGTTGCGGCTTTTAAATCCACCAGTAGGTAACCGTACGGTTCACTCGTCGCTTCCGAAAACTCTCGAACCATACACTGAGGACATTCAGGATACATCTGTCTTGATAATGTTGAAATTAATCCCTTGTCGATTGGGTTATTGAACAATACCAAATATTGACAATTTCGTCGTTGCGTTGGATCTTTGTTGTAGTAGAAATTCTGGTTCAAACTTCTCCCGGAGAAGCACTGTGTAGACGGGGACGGGGACGCCGCAATTATGTCACTACAAATGACGAGGGAACCTCTCGGTGAAATTGATTTTGTAAATCGAAAAGTGATACCAAGGATAGATTGACCAATGACGGCTATTGTATCTTTTGACAGATATGCGTGCCCAGACTCGTTTGATGTTCGCTATCGCATTACTATGTTTTAATAGCCGAGACTTCACTTCTCGTCTGACTCTCTTACCGACAAGACCTGTTGATTCCCCGTCTACACAGTGCTTCTCCGGCAGACTATTTCATCTACATAAAGTTATCAAACATACGGACAGGACATATTTTAGGTTATAAGGAACATTTGTATAAAGGAAATCCATATACCGAGACATTTTAGTCAAGTATAAATGAAGCACCAGTGTTCAATTTGCTCTAGTGAGTATGTGCGGAACCATGATTTGATAAGACATGTACAATCTAAGCACACTGAGTTTGTTAAACGACACCCACAGCAGCAGCACCAAGCATCAGCAACAAACAGTAGCAGCAACAGGCAGCAGCATCATCAGCCACAACAACAGTCATTACAGCAACACCAGATACTACAACACCAGCAGGGGAAACAGCAACAAACCGACATAACATCCTGCTTTGATGATCCAATGGCCAATGTCCAAGAAGATTTTATTTTCAAGCATCCATTCACGGCATGTGTAAGTGGACCGACATCTAGTGGGAAGACATACTTCGTGAAAACCTTGCTACAAAAGTCTGCCTCAAAAATATCACCCGCACCTGACAGAATAATATGGTTTTATAAATATTGGCAGCCCCTATATGACGAAATAAAGTATACTGTCACCCCTCAGGTCAACTTTATACGAGGAATACCAGCAAACTTGGATTCTCTTATCAACCCCCGGTATAAAAATCTAGTTATACTCGATGACTTGATGCAAACTTCATCAAAAGACCAGAGAGTTAATGATTTGCATTCCGAAGGAAGTCACCATTTTAACTTATCTTTGATAAGTTTGAACCAGAATTTCTACAACAAAGATCCAACGCAACGACGAAGTTGTCAATATTTGGTATTGTTCAATAACCCAATCGCCAAGGGATTAATTTCAGCATTATCAAGACAGATGTATCCTGAATGTCCTCAGCGTATGGTTCGAGAGTTTTCGGAAGCGACGAGTGAACCGTACGGTTACCTACTGGTGGATTTAAAAGCTGCAACACTGGACACATTACGTCTGCGACAGAATGTACTAAAAGAGGACACGAACCAACATATGGGTGAATGGAATGGCATGAAATATAATCTCCAAAAAGACAGAACACCCAGATGAACAGAATGGGATGAAAAAACATACAAAAGACACTGATACCCAGGGTCAACAGAATGCGATGAAATACGATGACAGAAAACTCCCTGGTCAACAGAAGGGCATAGCATATAATTATATTGTGCCCCAGGGTCAACATAATGACTATACTAACGACATAAGGCCACCTGGTGAGCTCGATGAAATTAATAAGAAGAACCGTCAAAACATAGACATTCGAGAAGACATGTCGTACCCTTGTAATGACTACGGGCGTTTGTTCGAAGATCATTATGATGTTCAGAGACACGTAAAAAACTGGTGTCAAGAAAATAAGTTAAAACGAAAATTAACTGAGAACACGGATGATAGTCAGAATATGAAAATTAAATTGAATGAAGATGAATACTTCAAAAATTTGTGTGATGAGAGTAGAGATAAAACACGTGAGGAATGGAGTGATATAGTGGACACGTATAAGGAAAATGGCTCGAAAGAAACAGAAGCAAGAGTACAAGCTGACAAGGACCTTAAAAGTAAAGATATGAAGCAATTTATGACTGGTTGTGGTATGACAATATTTGGGTATCTGCAGCTGCGCAATGGAACTCTGCACAACAGAGTCATGGATAAGGTCGACAAATATTTGAATAACGGTTATGGAGAATGTGATGCAGTGAAAATGTAAATATTAAAGTACAAACCGATGCTAGAAAAATTCATGGACGAAACAAATGACACTTCTGACGAAAGTGATGACAATTCGGACGATTAAATTTGAATGAACTTCATCAACATGATATTCTCGTTTTCGTTATATATCTATAAGCGGGGAGGAGCGATTGTAGAGCGAGAAACGATACATAAATGGTACATTAAGAGCCCGAAAATTTGAACTTTAAATATTGTTCTGTGTCATTTTAACTTTCACCCACTGCGCTTGTATTGTTAACAATCATTCAAAATGAGTGCCGTGTGTCCCTTTAGAGTGCATTGTGTTCCTTTAATATTCAAACACCAATATTGCATCACGTCCCTTGTTTCGTGTCACTTTAACATTCCACACCGTGCGTGTATTGTCAACCTTTAATGGTGTCGTAGCGTGTGTACATATAAGACTGTATAACACTATGTCTATGTATGTATGTGTTGGAACATTTAAGAAAGATGTGAAATATAAATGTCAAGACTCAGTTCATTCGTGTAGTAATTTCGTATCAGTTAAACGCTCTTCATTCGTGTATTACCAACAGGTAAGTTGCACTATTTTTGAAAGCAATCAAGGTGGCGTACCTCGGTGTGATATTTTCATTAAATTACAATAACCCTCGGCTGTGGTGTAACATGTTTATAGTTTATAGTCAAATAACCCTGAGTGATTTAATTCACAATGAAGTACACTGACACTCCACTGATAATTGACATACAACTGTATAAGTGAACATCAAGTAATGTGTGGCTCCGATGTGTGGGGGATAAAGGACATCATACTGTTTTGACTAAATGACCATCTATTATTGAGTGTCTTATCACATGTACGTATTATGTATGCATATTTTTGATAACTAATTATCGCGCTAATGCTAACAATGACACAGCTTATCAACTTTACGTGATCATAACCCGTTAAACAAGTAATGATGTTCAGACAAGCTATCGATAACTTAATTGAACGAGTCGGACCACACATAGCTGTCAACAGATATAATAGCAGTTATTTGGTCAATTTATCCAAGGTGTCACTCTTTTTCGACCTATACAGTGTTACCCTATTGACGCGTGTGATTATGTGTGTGTACATAATTGAAAATTTGTTCCATAGAATATGTCAGTTCATTCGGGGTAGTAATTTGGCATCACGCTCTTCGTCTGAGCGTGACTGCTTTCAAAATAGTACAACATCTCAATAATTCTTCCAATAATTCGCGATAATGCACGTGTGTCATATACTCAATAACTTCATCGGGATAGAGAAGTAAAGAATAAACGCTCTTTATTATTTATGTAAGAGTAATGGCGTCAAATTATTTCAGGTATTGTGGAGACAATTATATGATGTAATAGACGAGACTGCGTCTGATGATAAACACTGGAATGTATGCATTCATACCTATAGTGTCAATGTCCAAAATTACAGCGACTCGGACCAGTCCATACACATATAATTGGTATAAAGCTATTTCTAAACATCGCGTCTGATGATAAACACTGGAATGTATGCATTCATACCTATAGTGTCAATGTCCAAAATTACAGCGACTCGGACCAGTCCATACACATATAATTGGTATAAAGCTATTTCTAAACATCGATTAATAAAATTAACAGAGTTTCATGAAAAATATTTAAAATTTGTTTGAACAAAAATAGTTGGCCAATAACAAAAGATATTACACGCAAATAATTTAAAAACATTCGACATTTAATAGTCGGCCGAGATTATTTTCAGTAAGAGACCGAAAACTAGAAGTTTCATAAATTTTTGAGATTTTTAAAAACTTTTTTTTGAAAATTTTGGAAAAACAAAATTAGGTTTTGAATTTTTTTTTATAAATATTTTAGTACAAACAATTTTACCGCCAAAAAATCTACGTACTACTCCCAATATCCAAATCTGTGAAATTCCATTTGCACACCATCGCACTTGGGTTGGAAATTTCTAACTGGTACCTCAAGCTTTCCAACTGTTGTAAATTCCAAACTGATATCATCCCTATATGGTTGGAAATTTCCCAACTGATAACCGAAAGTCGGCGAAAGTAGGAAAATGTTCGAATCTTGGCTAAAACAACGAATTTCATTATAAATATACTGGCTGTGCTATCAAACTATCCTGTCAAATTCAACACAACTTTGGTTTAATATTCCCCGGTAATATTGTGGTAGGGATGAAATAATAATTATTTCCAACTATTGAAACTATTGGCCAACCTTTGGGTGGGGTGTGTCCCAACCCAATCCCCTGCCGACACGTCAATCGCTGTGTGTAGTCTACATCGAGTAATAGACGAATTAAATGTGTATACAATTCCATGAACCGTATGTAATTTGTAATCCACGTCATGCAGTGACACAGATAAATAGACGTTTTAGGGATGCATTGCCAGATGAACGTGACATTTTTGGTGATATTTGACATATGGGAATTCTTTATACACATGCGATATATCGAAATGAACGTACGCGTAGATCTCAAGCAAGGTCGCCCATATGCACAATCGTAAGACTACATGTAATATGCGCAATAAAGATAAACTGATATTTGCCTCACGATATTTCACGATATCATAACTAATTTGTGTCATTACAACCACATATCCAGGTATAAACCTTACTAGGTCCGGATCTGAGCGAGCCTAATTAAATCTTAGGACTACAAATTGAATAGTGACTATATATAATCCGATTAAAATTCATTTTCACTCAGAAATTTAAGGTCCGGACCGTACATCCTGTCTATCATCCCCGTCCCAAACAAAAACAAAAGCACACGTCAGTCGAAATATGATGGAACCTCACCGCAATAGCACCATCCTGCACCATAACTATCACCACACACTTGTTATTTCCATTTACATATATGTTTGTGTAGTTATAACCTTTCATGTTGTTTCCATGTTTTGTATATATCAGAGGTTCCATAACCTATTCACACATACAGCTCCGACACACTGTCTGTCACACAACTGTGCAAAGTCTAAGTGCCAGGTGCCAACGTTGAAATTGACAAACACAATGTCCTCTTATCCAGTCACGAAGCCCATTTGCTGCTCATTACTCATTTCGAATCACCGACTAAAATATAATGACCTGTTCGATACAGCAGTATAGAGCAGCAATTGGACTTTTTGACTCGAAGAAGAAGACACCCAAGATCCTTGTGGCTAACGGCGAAACTCTGACATATCGTTTCCGGACACAAAATTTTAAATTATTATTCATTTCAACCTTTCTCATCCTGATACTATCAGGTGACATTGAGATTAACCCCGGACCTGCCATGAATCAAATCAATCACACAATTTCCCAGTACAATATCAGAAGTATTCGAAATAAACTATAAAAAATTGTTCATATGATCAATGATTTCGATGTTCTGTGTTTCAGCGAAACTCACCTGGACCCATCTTTCTCTTCAGAAAAATTCCTGGTTACCAAGATCCTGTTCGAGAGGATCGCGACTCTCGCGGTGGAGGAATATGTGTAATGTTCGCGACACACATCATATATAGGCGTAGATATGAACTAGAATTTGACTCATCAATATTATAGTTTGAAATATTCTCTAAGAAAAGTCATATCCTACTGGGAATGTCATATAGATCAGACCAGTACTGTGATCCAAACTATTGGGTGTACTTAGAATCATCGATATCAGACGGGTGACTACAATTCCAACCTTCTAGACAATTCCTCGAAGTTGAAGGAAATAATAGACCGATATAGCATCAAAAACGTTATAACTTCCCCTACAAGAGTGGCACAATCATCGAGTACATTATTAGACCCAATTATTATCGGCAATTCCCTTCGTGTACTAGAAGCTGAAGTAATAAACCCGGGAGTCTCTGACCACTTAGGTGTATATGTGTCATTAGCTTTTGATTATTCACAAGTAACTTCGTTCCAGGGAGTAGTATGGAACTACTCCAGAGCAAATTTTGAAAGAGCCAACGAAATACTCGGTAACACAAACTGGGATGATCTCCTTAAGTGCATCGACACCGATTCAGCTACCATACTTTTCCAAAATAAATTTATGTCAGTAATGAACGATACAATTCCCCAATCCACTGTTACGGTTCGGCGCAAGGATAAAATCTGGTTTAACTCAGAAATCCGACGAGAAATTCGCAAACGCGAAAGGCTACGTACCAAAGCCATAAAAAGTAATAATCCCAACACATGGCAAAAATATAAGCAATGTCGAAATAAAGTAAATAACATGAAAAAGTTCGCGAAATCGAAATTTGATGAAAAATTGGAAGACCGCACGAAAGAATCACCATCTCCCCGCGAATTCTGGCAACTAATGAATTACCTACTATGTAAAAAGAAAACAACGAATGCTCCACCCCTATACTGCTCGAATGCCCATATAAATACCATAAACGTAAATGGAACCGTGTACGCGACTGATGATCTTGACAAGGCTAACATATTAAACCAGAGCTTCATTTCTAACTCATCAATAAACGACTCAAACCACAGTTTACCTGTGTTCAATTCTCGTTGTAACAACACGATGGAGGACTTTGAGTTCACCGAAGATGAAATAATTTTAGCAATTAAATCACTTATATTAAACAAAGCCCATGGCTACGATGGAATTAGTGCAAAAATGCTCCTAGCCACCGCAGAATCAATTGCTCGTCCATTAGTTTTAATCTTCAGAAAATCTCTTGATAGCATGACATTTCCATCTGTATGGAAAAAGGCTAATGTTGTCCCCATCTTTAAAAAAGACGACCCCGCTGATAGCAAGAACTATCGTCCTATTTCCCTTCTACCCTGCTTGGGAAAAATATTTGAGAAAGTTGTATTAAAACAGATCAGGGATTTCTTTAAAAAAAAGAATTACTATTCTTACGTCAATCGGGTTTCATGCCAGGGCAAAGCACTTCTCATCAACTCATAGATATATACAATCACCTGTGTCAATCTCTCGACAATGGACAGTATACATGTTCTATTTTTTGTGATATATCAAAGGCATTCGAGAGAGTTTGGCACAGGGGACTAATACATAAACTTTCAAGTTATGGAGTTCGTGGTAAATCTTTGAAATGGCTAGGAGACTATTTAAATAACCGACAGCAGCGCGTATTAGTTAACAACAGCTTTTCTAGCTATGAGATCATCCCAGCGGGCGTGCCACAAGGCTAAATCCTAGGCCCTTTTCTATTTTTGGTTTACATCAATGATTTAGCAGACAACATCTGTTCTGTTACGAGATTGTACGATGACGACATTTGCATTACTAACGAGCACCATGACCTAAATGAATTGGCGAAAACCATGAACAAGGATCTTGAAAACATATCAAGATGGTCAAACAATTGGCTAGTCAATTTTAATCCCTCAAAAACGATGGGCATGTCGTACTCATTGACTGGCACATCCGGCGATACTCCTAATTTAACCTTTAATAAGGATACTATATCCTTTGTTGAGACACATAAATACCTCGGTATTGAACTCCAATCAAATATGTCATGGAACAATCATATCAATGCAACTATTAAAAGAATAGCCTCGCGTTTATCACAACTAAGAAGATTTAAATACCAGCTCGATAGGAAGACCCTAGGAAACATATATAAAACGTATATTTTACCATTATACGATTATGCCGATGTAGTATGGGCAAATGCACCTAAATATCAAATGGATAAACTTGAACGGTTACACATTGATGCAGCCAGAATAGTCAGTGGACTCACACGATCAGTCTCTGATATAAACACAATGGAAGAAGTAGGCTGGCCCCCACTGAGGAGTAGGCGTGAATTACACAAATTACAAACTATGTACAACATTATCAATCGGAATGCCCCTATTTATCTCACAAACATATTACCACCCAGAGTAGCTGACATATCAGAGTATGAAATCAGATATCCCGAAAAATTTTACACATATTTCAGTAACACTGAGAATTATAAAAAGTTATTTTCCCTTCAACCATAAAAGCGTGGAATGACATGCCGTCCGTAATAACAGATGCCCCCACAATTTCAGATTTCAAAACCTATCTTAGAATAATTGACCCCGTCACTAGAGCTGAATAGGTCATTGTCGCATGGTTTCTGGCAAAAAGACACACAGGATCTCTTAAACTGTCAAAAAGACACCCAGCATCTCTTAAACTGTCAAAAAGACACCCAGGATCTCAAAGTCTCACCAAACAACGGGAATTTTGTTTAGTCCTCTGCTACATGTATTAATATTGGTCCAAATATCAAGGATGCGGAATTGCGCTGTCAGCCAGACTCAAAGCCGAATTAAATTTCGTTGATATTTCACTCCGATCACAAACAAATAATTATCATAATATTAATAGCAGACGACTAAACCAAATTCCCATTGTTTGGCGAGACTTTGATATCCTGTGTGTCTTTTTGACAGTTTACGATATCCTGGGTGTCTTTTTGACAGTTTAAGAGATCCTGGGTGTCTTTTTGCCAGAAACCATGCGACAATGACCTATTCAGCGTCACTAGAACCCGAGGTATTTATACACGGGACGCAGGCAATGTAACGTACTTCACGCAAAATTACGGAACTATTGCAGTGATCTAAAGTCTGATAAATTCCAAAACTACATATCTGACAGTCCACGTTGCGCATGCGGCAATCAATGCGAAGATGCATATCATTACCTTTTCACGTGTTCCCTGTACCAATCAGAACGAATATAAATGTATCATTCGCTACACAGAAAAGGACTCAAATTAACACATATGAATGATTTACTTTCTGGCATCCAAAACATAGATATAAAACAAAATGTGAAATTGTTCAAAATAGTACAACATTTTATTACGGAAACTAAATGTTTTTGACAAATGATATTAACTTAATCACCCCATGCATCCGGACATTCTCGTAGCGGAAGACATGCTCGTAGCGGAATAACCACTTGGCCCGCGATTTGCACATCGTCTTTAGTTGTCGTAAGTTATTTCATAAAAACACGGTTTAGTTTACCTTGATTTTTTTTTAAACGTTAACAGCGATAATCGGTCTACAGAAATGAGCGGTTGTGGTTTCCGCAATTTGCATATTACTGTTCGATAATCGGGTTTTATACGAAAATTAAGACCTGAAATACTTACTCGATATAAGTTTTATCACATTTTAATGAATCTTTGCATTAACACATTATATAACATACAGTCTCTCAAAGTATGATATCTTAGTTTCAAAATGAACTGGACATGTTTGCGATGTCAATCATATTAGTGCCCGAAAAATTAGTTTTCATGGAGGCACTCACTTGATTTTGGGGCATGTCTATAGCAAACGTAAAACCACTGCTATAGACATTCCATATGTTCTTGCTATGACCTGCATATATGGTAATATTTTACTATGGAAAATGTAGAAACATGACTGAAAATGTTGTCTATTATATTAAGGGAATATCCGCGGAAATAGCAACGTATGCAAAGACTATATTGTCTGGGCTGTTACCACGGAAATCATAATTTTATGTAAGAAATGCAAATTTTGCCACAATTTTTGGCCTAACTTCCCGGTAAAATAGGATTAAACTGCGTCCATGTTTAAAGAAGTTTGATGTACAGTTGGGTAAATTATAACCACAAATAGTACCACCACCGTCAACCACTGGTATGTGTTGGTTTCGGTGCAACGTGTGTCTAACCGTGAACGGTGTGCAAATCGCGGGCCATGTGGTTATTCCGCTACGAGCATGTCTTCCGCTACGAGCATATCCGGATGCATGGGGTGTTAATTAGTAGGACATAAATATGTTTATTTGTTGTTTATTGCTTTTATCGACCTGATACTTGCTCGGCCATAACAATATTTTAAATAAACACAATCGACGTTGGCACCCCCCACCACCTTACATCATCCTTTCCTAACGATCCGCAAAGATCATCCTTCACCAGTCACCATTCTCTCACATTCCACACAGCAGTAAATAAGTTACTTATTGTGCCACTTTGTCAATTATGTAATTTTGTAACAATGTATACCGGAGAGGGGCTCATTAAAGACACGTGAGGCCTTATATAGTTGTCGAAAATATTCATATTTGTTCCAATCACCGTAAACAGAAAAACATTAAAACGCATATAGTTTCGTTCATATATACCATGACCATCGCGTGAACAGCATGTTATCATAACGATTTACTATATTTTACATAAGCAAGAGCCTGACTGTGTTACAGAAGACAGCACAATGCTGCTGGCTAATCACACACAAATGGCATAAACGCTCTTTATTCGTTCCATATCAGGAATTCACAAACAAAGAACGCTCTTTATGTTTACCATCATAATATAAACAAACACCAGAAAAGTTACTTTTTAGGCTTTTGTTTACATAACAATGGTCAAAGATATGACAATAACATACTGTTTATGCGATATTTCTTATTTGTATACGGACAAAGTCTGTCTACATTTTGTTGTTCTTTCTGTTTGTGGCGGTTTTTGACGGGTGGAAATATTTTCACAGGATACCCACCGCCAAGGCCAACCGTACCTTTAAGTTATGTAACTTGTGCCCCAATCCACTTTGTATTATTACAAATAAAATATGTTTAAAAACAAAAACAAAAACAATCGACGTTTTTCAACGTGACAACATGGTATTCACATATTAATATCAGACCTTTTTGGTGATATTTGGCAACTTGCAACTCTATATAAACACGCGTCCTTGTATTTTGCCAGGATACATTGGACATCCAAACGAACGTTACCTCTACTCCGTACTGACTGCTAGCTCCGTACTTTCTTTGTCATAAATTTTCTATGCACGGTTGCAGATTTGTGCATTCTTTCCCCACGTTTTTAGTAAATGTTATATTACAGAAATATCAATCAGTTGAGCTAATTTGCTTGAAAATATTGCCTATGGTGCTCGTTAAAGGGGTACTGTACGCTATTTTTATAAAATTTCCGGTGACAACAACGATCTAATATCGATAATATATAGAAACATAAGTAATTTGAGTCGAAGATGTATTATGTAAACGCTCAGGTTAATAGGCTATCTTAAAATTTAATAATTTAAAAGTTAATAATTTGATATAAATTGAATTTATGACTGGAGCCATAAAATGGCGTCAATTAAATTACGAATTTGCGTAATCAAATAAAGTAAATGAGGGATACTGGCTTGTTAAACCGATCGCACACACGATCGCTTAAAATATTATGATGATACGGGGTGAAAACTCAAGCCACTCACTGACTAGCGACGATACAATAACTTAAATGATTATATGGGACTAGTATGCCTATAATATAACTTTTATTTGATTCATTTGGTTGAAAACTGTACAAAAATTACTCGACAACGACAATTTGTATTTTTCCATTCCGGTAAATTTGTCACCCGTAACACTACTTCGTACTCAACAGACTTTCAAATAATGAAAAAAGTGTTAGCTTATTCTCAGACTCGGAGACTATAGAAACCAACAACAACATTTGGCGTACAGTACCCCTTTAAACCGGAAATTTGGCAAACACGCCGACGTCATGGTCATAATAATGGTTAAAAATAAAAGAAATCATAAATAATAATTAGAAGTAGAATGGATGTTGTTTCTTCGAATCCATGCCTAATTGACAGTGTAAGCATCCTTCGCAGGGCAATAACCTTTGATGACAAAATTAGCGATTCTAATCAGGTGGCTGAGTTCAATGTTGACACCTTTTCTTCTTCGAACTGAGTTTATCCTCCGGACTGCCGGAAGTCGATTACAGGGCGTGGAATATGGTCGCCGGGCCAGTCAATACCTGGAGATCAGGTGGGGCGAAACTGTCTGTGGTCGAGAAATTTTCGACACAATCCCACAATGCAACTCCGCTTTCATCCGCCATTACACTTTTATTAGTTGCCGAGGCGGGTGAATTTTAATCATCGGATGATCGACCTTTTGTCGTTTGTTCTAAATTGAAGAGTGATGATTGTGAGTGATTATATCTTCATATTTGTCTGATTTTCATCGGTGTAATTACGCTATCGGGAGCTTTGGAATAAATATCATTGAACAATGACAATTTGACATTGAATTTGAATGATTGATTGACTGAGTCATTCAACTTCAAGTCAAGATCACTGTTCTGTGTCTCGACTCTAGTTGTTACGTCCTATTGACCAACGCTGGCTTTTACAGGACGTGTTTGTGTTCGACTTCAGTATTCAGACTTGTTCAGGTGTTGTCAATCGCAATGTCACATTGAGATTGTCAAGTCTGAACACACTAACACTGAGTAACAACAGTAACACAAAACACTGAGTCTGAACAGTGAACTTTATCTTGAATTGAGTCTTGACTGAAGTTTGAAAATGAACTTGCTGCATGGTCTGAGAGACTACAGTTTCAAACTTAACAAAGTCAAAAATGGTGACGGTCATGTCTCAGTGAGTCAATGACAGTGGCATAGAGTATGATATTGATAGACTGATGCAGTCATAGTTATACTATTAAATACTTATTACTTAGTCAGAGTAAGTGATCTCATGCCATGGATCATTGATGGACTCAACCAAGTCAACGTCTCAACTTAGACTCAAGACACAAGTTACTTAGTTAAGTTAGTAATTTAAAGTAATCAGACTCTGCCTCGGCTCAAGTCGTCAAGAGTCAGGTAGCCTGAGTGCCAGTGAGTCAGTGGTACACTGGTATTAAGTGATTGTATAAATTTCTTATGCATTAATCATTAACCTATTAAAACATTCACATTGACCCCCCCCCCCCCCCCTTATCATTGAAATATTACCTCGGCTAAAAAGCCTAGGATCCAGATACATGTTGTTGCATGCTCCAGACAAACTTGTATTTGGCAAACAAAAATAATACCTGTGTTGAGGGTTACATAGTCTAATTTCTCTAAAGGTCGGTAGGGATTTTTTTCTTCTAATTGTTTTATTCTGAATTCCATTGGGTTATTGAAAATTAAATCTAGAAAGCTTCACAATTCAGATTGATTCAAAGGTTCAACACTAGATATTGTTATCTTAGCCCAATAAAAAGTTTTGGGTAGGCGACTTTTTCTGGGGTAGGTAGGGAAAGCCTAAACAGGCTTCTTTTTTTTTGGCCTAATTTCAGTTCACAATTAGAACTTGGCCTATTATCATCCTTGGCAGACCTTGGTTGGGTCTGGCTTTAATAAAATTGCTGATACATGTCCTTGGCATTCAACAATTAATTTTTGCCATCTACAGACTTCCACAGTGCGACACGAAGACAATGTCTGCAGTAAATTGTTTAAATTTTGCAAAAAATAAATAGAACTACATGATTTGCCTCGGCCAAAATATAGCCGACTAAATTTCTTTTTACCTGGGCATTCGCCTCGGCTCAGCGGCCTCAGCCAATAGTTGACGCAAAAAAACAGGGCTACACTCCACAGGGACATATCCAGGCCGTTTTTCATACCGTTGACCGGTTTGGACAATTTTCAATTTAGGTCCCAATGCATATCATAACAAGATGCAATATATTTATATATATAGACATAAGACATTTAACTTTACAAAAAGATTTAAGTTTAATAGTTGGAATCATGCTGTAAAAGTATTTTTGGCTTTATCTAGCTTTCATCTGAGACTGTGAAAAATTCAAATAGTTTGAGATCAGGGTTGTTATCATTCAGTATTTCAATCAAATACAGTACAGCAACAGTGACAAATTTATCAAATGAACCTGGTTATCTGGTGGGATTTGATAACACCAAATGAAAAATGAACATGGAGTGATAGAGATCAGTACTAATAGTAATTACTAACTCAATAATAATAGACATTTTTTTCTCTACTAGTATATTATGTATGTTTCTCTCACTTGAATTTTAGAAAATAGCCTATCATATAATTAGAGTGATAATGGTATTAGTCTCATTTCAAGCATGACAAGCATAATCCATTGAACCAAAAGATATCTGACAATAACTTAGAAGCATTTCCAATCCATACATATATAAAACATTTCCAAACTTATGCTTGAGAAACTTGATCAAATTGACCTCTCAGTAAAATTCAAAATACTGACTCAAAGAGCCCTAGATTAGCTCTCAATGCAATGGATTTTCAAAAAAATTCCAGGGGAAGAACGTACCCCCACAATCAGCAGGGGGTCACCCCCTCCCAAACCTTCCTCCGCTAAGGCCTTCAGGATATGCCTTCGGAATATTATTGCCCAAAATCAGGGGTCCCCAAAAAATCCCTGGATCTTTCACTGCTCCCCACCTTATTTTTTTTTACCATAACATTTTTGCCATAATTTAGGCCAGTTATTCTCATTTTATCATTCAATATGACTATGTGACTCACGAAAACTATCCTATCATTGGTGACAAGGGAGCATGTTTTTATGTTTACCCATACCATACTCTCGGGCTCCAAATAAAAGTGCAGTCCCCAATAATAGTGCAGGGGGGGGGGGAATTCCATTGAAAGTTAATAAAAGTGCAGACCCAAATAATAGTACAGGGGAAACTCTGAGCAAAACATCAACTGTTAAACATATTATTTTTACAGTTCGTGTAGGTCAAGTATAGGAATCAACATAGTATGGTATGTGTCATCATAACTGTCATGTGGTGTTTTATTCAGTATTTAAATGTTCACATGTGTGTCATATATTTGAATATGTACATGCATAAAGATATCAACTCATCATTTTGGTATCGGAGTCATATAGAAATCTTGAGTTAGTGCTGATTTCAATTTTCATAGCCTCAAAATTAATAAACGTGCAGACCCAAATAAGCACTGTGCAGGGGGGAAATTTCCCAAGAAAATAATAAATGTGCATGCATGTTTATTTGGAGCCCAATAGTAGTATGGTAAACATAGTGTCGTTGTCCAGATTGACCACTCGTCGTTAGTCCGTCAGTCCGTCTGTCTGTCTGTAGACACTTTACGCATGGTGCGATAACTAGAACATTTTCTATCTGATCGGAACCAAATTTTGTATATGAATTTCTCAGCATAAAAGACAGATCGAGTTCGAATGTGGGATTGATCCGACAATATTTAACTGAGTTATGGCCCTTTTTCGAAAAAATAAATTATTTTTTAGATTGAATTCCTTGCTCAATTTAAAAAGGAAAAAAAATGAATATGAATAAATAAATGAAAAAAATATATAACAATTTTTTTTTTAATATTACGGCCCTTACCACTTGATTTTAGAGTTATTCATCTTCATCCGTAATTTTGTTGAGACCGATGGTTTGATGACTATTCTGGGCCACAAATAATTGCACATCTCGAGAAATAACACACTTCAAAAATCGATATCTGATCTGACTGAGCTTTGATGGGTGGGTAACCCGTGGGTTCCTCGACTTGAATCAAATATTTTTTACCCCCGAAGCCAAAGAATTAGTAATTTGGGAGCGTTAATTTGGAATTTTGGATAATGCATCTTTAAGCATAATGACCAAATGGTTGTACTATGGGAGCTGAAAATTGGTACACTGTCTGTTGTAACTTGACCTGAGGAGTATCATGAGATAGGTGAGGTTACCTGGGATGTCTTAAAGGGACTCTAATTATAGTAATAACTAATTAGATTTATTAATTAATTACAGAGACAAAACAGTTCTTTGGGTGGGGGGGGGGGCTGATGGTTGCTGTACAGGGGTAATTTGAGTCTTTACTTGACCCGGGGGAGTGTCATGAGATAGGTGTTGTTGACCTCATGATTTAAAGTCAAAGAGGCACTCCTAATTACTAGTAATTAATTAATTATAGGCAACCAAAATGGTTGGAATCTGGGGGCTAATTTATTGTAAGTTGTAACTGTCTCAATTTAAATTTTTGCCACATTTTACCCATGCAATGCCATGTACCTCCGCAAGTTGTACCATATCATGACTTAACATAAGTATACATGTATGTACTGTAATAGAAGCGTGATAACAGACAGTGAGCCGTGTGCCTGGTTGAATTAACTGTGATATGATGGATCACTTCCATCCTCAAGCTACCTATGCCATTGTATGGCATTTTTTTCTAATGTGAAGGGGTAGTTAAGCTTGAGACCCCATCACAGTTCAATTCACACCAGGTTCTCAGCTTCTGTTATTTTCTAATATTTGGACCCATATCATTTTTGTCCCCCGAAAATTTCAAAGAGGACTATTGTAATCAGCCTCGTCTGTCCATGCGTGGGTCCTTTTGACTGTCCCATTCCTTGTCCGGATGGTAACTTGAGCAATATTCAACATAATTTCTTGATATTTGGTATGTGGTTCACATTTGAGAAGTCACAGGCCAAGTTCAATTTTATTTGACTTAGAAATAATATTTGTGTTGTCTAAATGATAAATTGAGAAATCTTCAAAAGGTTCTCTATACTTGTGTGGCTCACCTTTGAGAACACACAGGTCATCGTCAATCTGGAGTCAAATTTGCCTGAATTTTTGTTCTTAAATAAAGCCAGTCTCAAAAAGCCAGATCGATTTGGGGACAAGGGGCCGCTTATATACTAGTTGTGTGGGTATAAGTGTATATGTTCATATAAATGGCCCCAGTTGAATGTTGTCAGGGCAGAATCAATCATTATTAGTACATGACTCTCCAGATAAATTTACATCTGTCTTTTAAATTAAGTAATAAACGCTCTTTATTGCTAATTAGTGGCTCTTTAAGCCATTTGAGGTCAACAGCACCTATCCCGTGACATTCCCCACGTCATTTTACTTTTGTGCACCAATTTTCCCACATGTCTTCTGAGCTGATAATAAATGCTCTATATTGATCAGATAATGTATTAGTCTCCCTTTAATTCATCTTATGTCAAAAGCACCTATCCGGTGACATTCCCCTGGTTCAGGTATCGACCATTTTCCTACATCTCCTAAGCTGATAATAAAAGCTCTTTATTGCTCATATTTGTCCCTTTAAGTCAACGGCATGTATCTCATGACACTCTACGGGTCAATTTACCACCCTGTTGCAATTTCAAAGTCTTGCCAGACTATGCCATCCCCCACAATATATGGCAGAATTATCCATAATTTTCATCATTATTATGTACTAATATATATGTGTATTGGAAATAAAATATCCTATCCTTCCACCGACCAGATTGCAACCATGTTGGTTATATAATTAATTATTTATTTAAATAATTATTAGCCCCAGAAACCCCTAATTCACTTTTTATGACCATGAAAATGGTATAGATCTGTGTAGAAGATGTCCCTTTACTATAATATACTAGAGGTCCGGGAGGCAGACACCAATTCTTGGGTCAGGGATGCTAATGGCATGAAGATAGGGTTTTTCCCCGCCCATATGAGTCTCCTACACGTAATGTGAAGAAATGTCACATTTATTTATCAAGCCAGAATGAATTGTAACTGACAAAACACTTCAATAACAAATGTTAGATTTAATTAGGAAAATACGCATGCTGGTAGCGTTCAGACACAGGGACGTGGCTAGAGGGTCTCCATTGTAAAATTCCAACTGCACCCCCCCCTTGAACCTTGAATCAGACCAAACCACCCCCTTGCACCTCAGTGTTCAGGCCAAATATCCTATATATTCATAAACCATGGTTCCAAGTTGCATAAATCCTAACATCTAGTGGCCTAACTCCTGAGTCGTTATCTCGTGGGAATCCGGATTCAGAATCCAAAGCCGATTTACGGGGGCGGGGCTAATTCCCCGATTCTAGGTCAGATTTTGAAATCCACGTGGGCTCCGAAACTATGTTTAATGTTCTCCCAGCGTCAAACATGGCTCATGTATTTGACACAAGTATCATTTGTATCTTATATTTATAAAGTTCACGTTTGTTGTGAAAGTCATGCTTTTCTTCTATGCGTATATACACGGCACATAATTTGCTGCCAATCCGACTTAATCGCATCTTTTTTTCAAGTTAAAGTGTGTTTATTGATGAGGGCAAGCATTTAATTCTAACAGCTCTAGGCCCCCTGAATCAAATTCCGAAGATGTTGTGAAGAACACACGAAACTTGTCAGTTGCACAGGGACGTGACGACAGGGGTTGGTTGGGTGTCTCGACGGTTCAATGGGGGTGCAGTTGGCCGAAAATTTGAGGAAACCTCTAGCCACGTCCCTAGAACTTGTACGTGTTAGTACTTAATCAATAAATTGACTGACATTTCCACTTTTTAGTTAACACTTAAGTATTATAAACGCCTAAAAATGCTTCCATCAAACCGTTTTCTCAAGGCCACAAATCATGGTTCACAGCTGTTAACAACATTATTAAAATAGTTGAAATGGATAACACCAATACACTGAATAGCAATAGCTTGGAAAAAGAAATTGATGACAATTATTTGAAATCCACTCAGAAAACTTTAAAGAATATTGCCAGCAAAGACTCAGACAATAAGCTTCAATTATTTGGAAAAATATATTCTAATTTTGATTGCCAGAAATACTTAAAATTTGGCATTTCCAAATCACAAACAAGGTTATTAACATCATTCAGACTAAGCACACACACATTGGCAATAGAAAGAGACCGACACAAACGACCTAAACCTGATAGAAAAGACAGAAAATGCCTGGCGTGTGATATATTAGAAGATGAAGAACACTTTTTTCTACACTGCATAAAATATGTTCAACAACGTGATGTTTTATTGAACAAACTAAACATTAATTCTGCCCCTATTGCACAAAATTCGTCTGAATCTTTTAAGAGTCTAGAACAAATTCTGAACCCAACAAACCCTAGCGATACTAGATATATCTGCGATTACATTAAATCATGTGCAGAATCAACCTAGAACTGCAAGGTACACTTCGAAAAACTCATTTAAAAAGAACTCAATAGTACAGTAAACTGTAAATATAAAGCACATATTTCCAAGCTAGATACTTCGACATTGATTATATAGTGTGTTAGAATTACCCATTCATTGTCTGTGCTAGTAACTTTGCATGTTATTGTTATATTTTCAGTTTTTGTGTTTAAATTGTTTGGCTGACACCATTGTAATGGTTTGCTTTCAATAAAATCTACTTGATAAATCATAAAAATATAAGATTTTTGTTGTCATATGCTGTTGGGGAGGCATCTATGGAACTTTTGAATCTGATGCAGCAATCTGCAAAATAAAGCCGTATAATAATATTAATATTATTATATTTATAATATATAAAATATATATATTTAACGGCCCACTTAATTTTTGAGTCACGATTATTATTTTTATAGTGCCTTGATATACTCATAGGCCTACGGTTTTAATAACAGTATATATATATATATGCCATAAAATATGATTAAAATACTATAATTCATCACCATTTGAAACGTCTGTATCTCAGAAGATGCCCATTGAGAAATAGAAAACAGCTGAAATCATAAAAAATTAATACCCCGCCCCCCCCCCCCCCCGGTTATGGCTCACAGAATGCAAACTAAAAATGTATTTTCAATGGAAGGGGAATAACACATATCTTTCAAATATAGAGTTATTTTCCCTCCATTGAAAATAATACACTTTGCAGTTTGCATAACAAAACCAGATGAAACTTAAGCACAAAAACATGTCCGTAACAACAAAAATAACTATATTTTGTTCACTGTTTATTACACCGTATAAGTTGATAATACAATGTTATCCTCTTTCAAATGGTAAATACTACTATGACATATATTTATATTTTATATATGTGATCTGGGGGTTCGAAAATTAAGTAGGCCTTTTAATTTATATAATTAATAACTTTAGTTTAATAATAAGTTAAATAACTTTAATTAAACAATAGGCCTAGCCTAGGCGTAGCCTACCAAATTAATACGACAATACGTCAATAGTTATAGTATTAGTAATGATAGATCATGATAATAAACTGTGATTGTGAATCGAAGTCATATAATGCCATTATTAATGGTGCTTTTCATTTATTAATAAATTTATAATTATTATACAAATATACTGCATTATTCTCTACTTTTCCTCAGGCGCTTCACAAGTTTACCGCGATTTGTCATTTTACCTGAGATTCGTGCGTGTTATGAGGCGTCATTGACTACCAACACGTTTTGGAAATTCCGCCATCTAAAAATACCGCGCTTCAAGCTCTATGAAATGACGTCACCACCGATCGGACCGAAATTTAGACCACAGACAGTTTCGACCCACCTGATCTCCAGGTATTGACTGGCTCGGCGACCGTGGAATATACCCCAACAACCAGGGACCTGGCTTAGTGGCTAGAACGTCTCAGTTTGGGGGTGAGGTGTCTATATAAGTTTCCAGCTTCACCGAACCATCCCCTTGAAGCAGACCAAAATTTCAGGTCCGCAAAATTCCATAATGACATTTTTATTATTCATCTGTATGTTTATCCAAATTTTGGGAATAAAATTTTTGTGGTTATTTTTGGTATTTGTCGGCAATTAATTCTCTCTAAAAGCCTGTATTTTGATCATCAGAAAGCATGATTTGGAAAAGTAAACACGGGAGTGAAAAAAAAACTCAATGCGGAAGTGAAATGTCTGCTAAATCCACCAGTGTTGCGCGCGCATCACAATTTAACCGATTCATTTCGCAATAGAGTTAATTCGTGACGTCACAGAGTCCCGATTAAAAAGTGATATTGCACACTTGGGAGTACAATATGACATTCTGGAGTCTAATATGACTTTTTCCCGGATTATCACGTGGCGGCTTTTTCCCAATCAGAAAGAGTATTAGTTAAGGCATGGATAATAAATAAGTATACAACAGCAATCTTTCTCTGTCGTTACTAAATACGGGAGCTTATATTTGTTCTATCGGTTTTAGTACTATGTGCCCAGGTTAGCTTCAGTTGTCTCCATCGGAGTTGATCCGTTTTGGGCATTCGAACACAATCATGGATTCGTGAAAATATCTCAAATTCGATGTACGTGTTTTCTCCCAGATAATCTCATTAAAATAATTTTAGCTGTTCTCGCTGTAATCTCCCCAATCATGAATTAGTGGGTTGTAAGTTTCGAGAAAGGGGTGGGAACTGAATTTTGCTAACCATGTTTGTGTCTAGTTCAGGAGTTTATGAAGGACACACCAACGGATATCATCTAGCCACGTCCCTGGTGTTATAACATTTTATTTCGGGGATATCATTTTGGACTTTCCCCTTGATTTCAAAAAAACAACTAAACCTTCGTTTCATCATATTCGTATTTTATTAAATTACACAATCAAGGGATGATATGAAAAATGAGTTGATGAACATCAAAAGTATAATCACTACACTGAGGCGCTATAAATATGTACCAGTAGAACGCAGATGTGTACCTCGTGATGTCATGACATGTACAAACATGTATATTGGTGATCGCAACGCTTTGTATGCACTTTAAAAAATGACAACTAGTCATTACCTCGACTTTGAAAAGATGCAAATGAGATGAGTGAGATACCAGCATATAACTGTTTTCTGATACCATTGGAGGAGAAATTGTTTAATACATGGGATAGTTCGATCTGCAGTAAAAATTTGCCAGATGAGCGATCGCAGGGTAGAATTCTGCATTCGACTGGTAGACACTGACATAGTCGGCATTATTAAGAGGGTTAATGGGGTCAATATCACATGTAAACCAAGACAGTGGTTATCCAAAATTGTTTTAGGTGGATTGTACTACTCATGTATATATGATTTGGATATTAAGGTTAATCCATATTCTATAAAATGAGAGAAAATTGAAGTTGTGAGTCTGAAAATACATATTTGGAAACAAATTACATGCAAATTTTTTCCGACAACCCCCCCCCCCCCCCTAAATGAATAAGGAAAAAATGTACGTGTAAATTTTTTACGCCTATGTACCCCCCCCCCCCCCCCACCACGTTGTGTCCCGCAGTTTTTTCCGGCCCACCCCCCCCTGGGTTATCCGATTAATTCACACCAATAAGAATAATTCAGTAGCTGACCTAAGGATCCGGCGTCAGGTGACGTCAAATTCGGTGTGCGAGAGCAACGTCACGATTGGTGGCAACTGCCGTTCAAGGGTCAATCGTATACTCTCGATGTTTCACGTGCTCATTTTCCCCCGATGTTTGGCGCACGTTCTCTTATACCCCGCTGTCAATGGTGACGGGGGACATGGTGATTTAAACGTGGCGTTGTAGCCAATCCGATGTGGGGACAAATATTTTTAATACCTGGAGGTCTCTTTTTGAATACCTCGGCTCCGCCTCGGGGTTCAAAATCGACATCCAGGTATTAAATCTCCATGTACCCCCGATGTTGTCGAAGATAACTAATAATATACGTGTGTGTGGTACCTTGTTTCCTTCGAATATGTATACTGGAATGCACTTTTTATAGTGACCTGCTGCCTGCCAGTTAACATAATTAAGTCATGCGATCGACAATGTTCAAACGTTGGACTATATGGCTGATAGCTATTTCGGAACTTCTATCCATACACTACAGCAATGAGTAAAAATAACTTTAAATGTCCTGCGATCTTTTGAGTGCTCACCCCATGACTTAAAGATGGTCTATCTCTTTGTAAACACGTTTTATATCGTTTAAGGTGTATAAAATATTAGATGAATCAAACCCCCTGGCCAGAAACGCATCTAAGGGTTAATATTGATTATATTTCGAATATTTTCTGGTGTAAACATGCATGCGTACTCGTTTAGCTAATGACCAATGGTGTTTATAGTTAACAGAGACCAGAATTTGGTAATTTTTTTCACAAATAAACCTTAATTATACGCATTAACGCTTGTTACTATGGAATATAACAATACAAACAATCAATCTGAGACATTTGACGGTACGTAGCAATGGGAGCACTCTAAGAATAATTCAGTAGCCCCGAGGTTTCACGTGCTCATATACCCCCGATGTCTCGCACACGTTCTCTTATACCCCACTACCAAGGGTGACGGTGAACATGGTGATTTAAACGTGGTGTTGTAGCCAATCAGATTGCTAGTTGCAACGGGATGTGGGCGGAATAAGAGATAATCCATCTTTAAGGATTCCATGTGCGAGTTGACACCATATAGCACCATCATCTGTACGTCTTCTATACCAGAAACTAATTTTGTTTAATTATTTTTGCAAAGCCTTAAAGGGGGACTGTACACTAAATCCGGCCATATATGGGAGCGTCAAAAACTAATTTGCATTATAATTACCATGTTGTTTGCATCGTCCATATAGAGCACACGAGTGTATTTTGCACCCATGGCTCAAATTCATTCATTTGTTCTATTATGTTGGGTATAATATAGGAGGTGGTCCCATAAATGGACGGATTTAATGTACAGTACCCCTTTACATATTCCCCGTGCGATTTTACACCATAGCACCATCATAAGTACGTCTTCTATACAAGAAAATAATTGTTGTGTTTGTTTATTTTTTGCAGAGCCAGCATTTAAGCTGCTGGACCATAGCCAAACATATTTACATATATACAATCATTGTATCGGACACATGAGCCGATTAATAAACTTTGATGGCCAGGTTTCAAAATAGGAAGCTTTATTACGTTTTGAATTTTTGTCAGCCTAATAAAAATTTCAATTACCGTCTCATAAAGAGCGTCCATGCTACCGTAGCCCGAATGCAGTAAGGTACTTTATAAAGAGCGTTATCAATTATGAACTTTTGTACTCATTTTCAACGTAAAATAATGGAATTTTTTTTTTGTATTTTCGCGATGATTTTGCCATATAGGAATGGTGGTGATAACAGGCATTTCATTTTTCTTATACATAGTAAGCTGAAAATTAACTAGGAAAATTTTGACTAATTTTGTTTGAAATAGGACAAGCATCTGTTCTCACATTTGCACTCCTTAACAATGTGACTAATAGTCAGCAGCAATAAACTTAAATAAATACATAAATACTGACTCTCGCAGGCTATATGTTCACACAGCTGGCAAAAATGAGTTTAACATTTGTTTTCATTGATGGCCATTTATTGCACATTTAGTGACAGTTTAAAGATACATAATCCAAATTAACGCTCCTAAATTACTTTTATTGAGCTTGGGGGGGGGGTAAGAAAATATATGATTCCCATCAAAGTTATCAGATATCGATTTTTGAAATCTGATATTTTTCACCACCTGGAATATTTGGCGGCCTAGCAAATATTCGACGAACCGACCGACACACACTGTCGATACCAAATTGCGTTGATTTTTTTTTTATATATACACATTTTTTGAAAATGTTATACAATATAGAGTTGACAGTATTTGGTTAGCATTTTTTTTTGTAATTAATCGATTCTGATAACTAAAGCGTCTTTCGAAGAAATGATGTTGTTGTTGTTGTTGTTGTTGTTGGAATCTGATGATACGGGGACCATCGAATCGGATTCTGTACCTTTAACACGTGCATTTAATAGTATGTAAGGACAGCCTTCTACAACGAAGAGCCTGTAAAATTGTCAGATAAAGTTACCAGCGTGTGAACGTATACCCTCATGTGCATATGTCTCGAAAGCAATCAGAACATGTCAAACATATCATATCCCATCGCTCCCATGGTCAGTATTTGGGTCCACCACTGGCTATACGGATTGGTGGTGGGGGCGACTGGGGGCGGTGGCTTGTTAAGGCACAGCATAAACGATTTGTTGAAGTACTGGTTTAATAGGCACTGCTTTGCCAGCCACTGTCCACCAACACACTCGTAATATATGGAATCAACGGGGCACCAACCGCATGGTATTTTCTGTCCAATGAAGCACACTGAAAGAAAAAGAACACATATTATCAATTAAAGGTACACAATCCGATTCGATGGTCGCCATATCATCATATTTCAACAACAACATTTCATGAATTGTCGTTTCAGTTATCAAAATCGAATAATTGCCAAAACAAAATGCTAACCACTGTCAACTATAGTATAAAATTGCCCATAAAAGTGTTATATATCAAGTTTTTGTTCTACACAATTCGGTATCGAATGCATGTCGGTCGGCATTCGTCGAATATTTTCCAGGCCGCCAAATATTCCAGGTGGTGAAAAATAACAGATTTCAAAAATCGATATCTGATAAATCTGAGCTTTGATGGGTGGTTCCTCGACTCGAATCAAATATGTTTTACCCGAAGCCAAAGAAAAAGTAATTTAGTAGCGTTAATTCGGATTATTCATCTTTTGATGTTCAGATATTGTACTTGGGGCCGCGTTTAATTGCACCCTTGCAAATTTGTCTGGTATGTTTTTTGCAGGCATTTCACCATAGCAAACCACATGGTGCCATAATATGGATCTGTAACCAAAGCTAACGACATGAGAAGTAACATTTCTGAAATTCCGCATGTAGCTATATATGCTATTGACATTAAAATGTTACCTTCAAATACATGCGTAATTGATTCTGGTGAGATAGTTGAATGTTATTTACAGGAAGTTTCAGTAACATCGTTGCCATGGTTACAGGTGGAACTCCTGAGTTTGTACTCATGTAGTTAGCTGTTGTATTAATCCATCGTATATATAACCGATATATATCAAATAAAGGGTGGTGTACGGTGGCTCGCAAAGCAAGCTAAATTTTCAAACCTTCCGGCCACCTCGAGCGAAAATGATAACTTATCAGTGGGGTCCATATATGGTACCCATGCACACCCCCCCCCCCCCCATTTTAGGTCGAATAAAGTGTGTTGTAGGGTGACTCCTGAGACAAACTAAATATTGACCCGCTTTCACCCTCCGCGATCCAAAATGGCCGCCCAGATGTGTTCAAATATGGCACCTATTCAATTTATCGGCCCCTTAACCATTTGATGTGGTATAATGGGTGTTGTATGGTGGTCCCAAAGATATACTGAATGGCGTGGGTGCCCTATGTGATCCCACCCCCCCTGGACGGCGAAAACTTTGGATCGGGTTGGTGAAAGGGGTGATTACTTAATTTGTTTTACGGGCCACCCAACAACACCCTTTATCTCATATCGCCGTGGCTCATGCCAAGATGGTGGACAACTACAACCAGATTATCTCTATCCGCTTCCATTACAAAAATTGGACTGACGATCGTATATCACGATTAGTTATTTCGTGGCCACGAATTAGTATTTCGTGGTGACGAAATAAAAAAAAATTCCCATGTAATCTGGTGCATGGATTAACTCAGATTATTCCGATAAATTGTGTACTCTATGGGGTGCAAATATAGGGGACGAATTGCACGTAATATTGCAATGCCCGTGTTTAAAAGACATGCGAGTCAAATACATTAACAATACTATTATTGTAGACCAAATACCATCAAATTAAGCGAACTTTGTAACTGTAAATGACGTAAAACCTTGAAAACCTTTCTTTATTCATTAGACGGGTCTTGATTTTATTCAAAACTCCTGAAGCATACTATATACGTAATACGTGTACATTAAAGGTACTCAATCCGATTAGACGCGCCTAAATTACTATTTCTTAGGTGTGTGAAGTTAGTTAGGCGTTCGACATTCATTTGACATTCGCGTGAAGTTGGTCAGGCGTTCGGCGTTCGACATTCGTTTGACATTCAACAAAATTTCATTAAAAATTAAATTTCGGGAGAGGTGCTCATTGGTTCAGTTCGTGCTCCCCAACTCGAATTTTTGGAAATTTCCTCGGTTTATCCATTTTCCAGACCATCACTGGACTTTTTTTTAGTATTTGTGAGCTAAAATATTGTAGGGCGCGATATACAAGCAGTGTTTGTCGGCCTATTGGCTCCAAATTTGGTGTGGACATGTGTCCTGACTAGGAGTCACCGTGACAAAATGCATGGGTCGCAGACTACAACCAATTTCTAAATATTAAGTAAAATCGAATGTCAAACTAGCAGTTTGACATTCGTTTAACATTCGTTAGGCGTTCGACTTAGAATATTTAGAATCAGTTTTTCGCGTGAAAGCTCTTACTTTAACCCAATTCGTGCCCCGCCACAATATCTGGTAAAAATTCCAACGTTTTCCCCCACAGGGGCCTGTAACGCGCTCCGCTGTCCGCCTCTCCCCCTTTTTGCGCTGCCCATATACGCCGCCTCTATATACGCGCCTCTTTCACGTTAATGGTAGTATATATAATAGAGGCAAGGGGAACTGTAGATATTTCCCGTTTTACCATCGCTCGGGAATCGGACAAATTTAGCCCATTTACCCGAGTAATGCTATCGATATTGCCACGGATGTGTCGGCGAAGGATTCATCTTTCAATCAATACCACAAGCTCCCCTCAGAACCATTTATATCCATAGCATTTGATAAAAAAAATTACCACAAATTTCCAGATTGATCCAAATCAGGAGCAATGGCCGATATGTTCCTCTGAATTCACCCCCATACAGCTTACTATTATTAAAAATCGGCCAAACGATCAACTAAACATCTAGAGCTCAGTGATTTCTTGTCGGCTAATAATTTATTTACTAATACAAATCAACACATCGTCAGTAAACAATTTTTACAGAGGCGAAATCTGTCGATAATTCTAATTTTGTTTTCATTATATTTTACGATTCACGCAGCTCCTCATTTTAATATTCATTATGACCTGACCTTTCCACGCATACCATAATAGAAACAGCCAATCACCGCTCAGTGTTATAATCGAGGTCAGGTCGTAATGAATATTAAAATGAGGAGCTGCGTGAAAATAATGAAAATTTCGCTTTCACGATTTATGTGCTAACATATTATAAGGCGTTGTATACAAGCCGTGTTTATGGGCCGATTGGCTCCAAATTTGGTGTGGACATGTGCCCTGACTAGGAGTCACCGTGACCAAATGCATGGGTAGCAGACTACAACCAATTTCTAAATATTAAGTAATATCGAATGTCTAACGCCGAACGCCTATAACCAACTTCACACGAGCCAGCCTGACATTCGAATTTCCTTGACAATTTTGACTAGATTCGAGTAGGGGAGCACGAATTGGGTCAAAACATGATATTTCACGCAAAAAACTCGAAATCCATTTTTGGGTCGAAATATTTTCTAAGTCGAATGCCTAATGAATGTTAAACGAATGTCAAACTGCTAGTTTGACATTCGATTTTACTTAATATTTAAAAATTGGTTGTAGTCTGCGACCCATGCATTTTGTCACGGTGACTCTTAGTCAGCTAGGACATATGTCCACACCAAATTTGGAGCCAATCGGCCGATAAACACTGCTTGTATATTAGCGCCCTACAATATTTTAGCTCACAAATCATAAAAAAAAGTCCAGCTGTGGTCTTGAAAATGGAAAAACCGAGGAAATTTCCGAAAATTCGAGTTGGGGAGCACGAACTGAACCAATGTAGCACCTCTCCCGAAATTTAATTTTTAATGAAATTTTTTGGAATGTCAAACGAATGTCGAACGCCGAACGCCGAACTATAACTTCACACACCTCTATTTCTTTGGCTTTGGTGGTAAAGAATATTTTATTCGAGTGGTAACTGTTAACAATAATTTGTCCGTTTTGAGCACGTGGTTCTGCCAACTTCTGTCCCACATCTCCGAAAAGTAATATATTTCAAAAATCGATATCTAATAACTCTGAGCTTTGATGGGTGGGTTCCTCGACTCGAATCAAATATTTTTTACCCCCAAAGCCAAAGAAATAGTAATTTAGAAGGGTCTAATCGGATTGAGTACCTTTAAAATCCGATATTTGAACAACCATGGTGAGAGCTTTCCGATGAATGGCACCAAGCAATATTTCCGACTAAATCCTGAAAAGTTACTCATAATTCTGATGTGGTTAAGGAGTCGATTATTTAGGGCATTACTGCACGCGTTCGATAGTCTGGAACAAATAGCAGGGAATGCCATTTCTTTCAAAACATAATGCGGCAGTGTCAGGCTGTCAGCCAACCACACATTCCACACACTATCAAAATATTGGCTCCGACCAGACTTTTCGCGATGTGTGGTTGGATGACACTGATGCAATATTTCTTTTTAAGAAATGGATTTTGATTTTTGTTGTCTTCCATGCATGGAGTATGGTCTGATTTCACGCGTTGCACGCATGCATAACAATGTCAGACGAACTTGCATCCATTTACTCCATGGAACGCAACAAAATCAACATCCATTTCTTATATCTACACTTAATTTTGCATATTAAGAGAATATTTGGCGGCCATTTTGAACGATATTCTGGTTTCGCGTTGCATATAATATGGAAAAACGTTTTGGCCTGTGTGCGACTTCACGTGACGTCATTTCAACCAACTAATGACCTCCATTCAAGTTCCACGGCGCGAATGCATGTATGAGTGTAAATATAAATATATGGGATTACCTGTCATGTCTTACAGACAATATCGGAAGCATAGCTTTTCGTGATAGTGACTGTTTGTGTCAGTCAAGAACCGGAAATATAAATAATGAATACAGTGCTTAACCACACGTTGGTGAACAAAAAACAGTCAATAACATCACGCACAGAGATGCTGACAGTTTTTAATTTTACTTAATTTTACTTTTATAAATGAGCGGCCGGAGAATCCGCACATCATATAGAAAGAGTTAAAGGTAATCATCCATTCAGACGCTCCTAAATGACTATTTCTTTGGCTTCGGGGGTAAAAAATATTTCATTCGAGTCGAGAAACCTACCCATCAAAGCTCAGAGTGATCAGATATCGATTTTTGAAGTTAGTTATTTCTCGAGATGTCAATAATATGTGGCCCAGAAACACGTGGTCAAACGGACGGTCTTGCGGATGAAGATTCATAACTCTAAAATCAAATAACCACTTGATTTTAGAGTTATCCATCTTCATCCGCAAGACCGTCGAGAAATAACAAACTTAAAAAATCGATATCTGATCACTCCGAGCTTTGATGGGTGGATTCCTCGACTCGAATCAAACATTTGTTACCCCCGAAGCCAAAGAGATAGTAATTTAGGAGCGTCTGGTCGGATTGAGTACCTTAAACAGAACAATTATTCGTTTTGGTCGAGTGCCTGTAAAAAGATTGAAGTGAGTAAAACTTACCACTTGGTGGCAAGGTGGGCGGTGGGAATGTCGGGGCAGGCGTGGTTGTCGGGATGGTTGTGGTGGCAACTGTGGGCGTCGTTACCGTCGTTGCGCCTGTGGTCGTAGATCCCATTGTCGTCGTTGTTGTCGTTGTGGTAGCGTGTGTCTCAAACACTGAAATACGCATTACCATTGTATAGATTCGTCGGTTATATTTCAATGAATCTTAATGATTATCTGGTCGTGGTGACGGGAGCTGCGCTCGTGCAGCATTAAATATACAGTGCCAATGCATGCTCTTATATATGCAAGTCTCACATAGAGAGCCTCGCATATAGAAGAGAATGCACAGTCTTACACGGAAAAGGTAAAGGTTTTCGCTAAATTTCAGGAAGCTCCGGTCATGGAAGGGTTAAAACCTTTTCTTTACTAAATATTCATTGATGAGTAGTTTCCCTTCAGACAACAAGTTCAACAAACATATATTTCCTACCAATGCATAGAAATCCTTCTGCTATTCTATTATCTTTACGTCCGTTCATTTTTCGTAAACACTTTTATAACATGTTGGAAGAATCCATTTAGTAAAGAAAGGTTTAAATTTAGACAGTTGGCCATGTTTAGATTGTAACCTTTAACACACGCATGCGGCAACTAACTACATGTGTATATATACGGTCAGTTGAATCGCACGGTCCACAGACGGTCCCGACCGTCCCGTTGTGTTTATATTGCATGTAATAGCCATTTAGGTCACTCAAGTTTGTTAGACAGGTTCATCTGACTTCATCAAACTTCATCAACACGTAAATGTAACTTATAACGTGTGTTGGCATTGCCAATGGTGGATACCTGACTCGCGTGACCATTTCGCCTTCACGGTCAAACCGTTTAGAAATTTTGTGCCCAATATGTAGCATCCGAAACTTGTAGCGAAGCAGGGGGGGGGGGGGTCGGAAAAAAAATTCAGGCACGTATGGCATTTTTTCCCTTTCGATAATTTTTTGTACCCACCCACCCCCACCGCCAATTTTTTTTTCCGTTTTCGGCAGTTTTTTCCGACCATTTTTTGACACCCACCCCCCCCCCTTTTAACACTAAAACAGAGATTTGTGGGGGGAAATTCACTGTAAACAGCTGTATATGAATTTCTGTGCATACTATTTATCATGGATGTTAACATGGACATGTAAATAGGAATGAGTCATTTTGAGGTCATTCGGCCAAAAAAACATGGCTGCCAGCGGCCATCTTGGATTTTAAAACAAAATACAACACGATAACTGCAGTCAGTTTACAGTTAGAATTACATTATTTCTCTCATTCAAAGTGGTTTTGAAGCCCATAGCGATACCATATACCATATAGTAACACACGTGACAAGTTACATGTTGGACCTGGCCATCATGATGACTTCAATTCAAAAATTCAATTTAATAGTAACTCTGGTCATCATGAAAGACATTACAGAGACAATACATATGACACAATTACGTATCATCAATACATGTACATGTATACATACACATAAAATCATTATGATAAATATTATAATACATCGATGTCGCGTTTATTGGGTGTATACTTGTTTACTCATCATAATCAGATAATATATTTACCAATATATGGTATATGGTGTGTATCAACGAATTTATATTTACTAATATACATGTGTGTACTCGAGCACCTACAAATGTGAACGCGCACACATGCGCGTAAGCTTCACGAGTTTCTGAAAATTTCCAAAATCTTTTTAATAAATACCGAAAGGTTTTTTGTTTTGCGCTCGCTATTTTGATTGAATAATTGGTTCAACTTCAAAGTGTTTGGTCTATTGAAGTAGTAAGGTTTGATGTATCTTACTCTCAATCCCTTTAATTTTTCACACTTCAAGATAACGTGGAATTCATCTCCTAACTCTGCGTTACATAATGAGCACTTTCTTTCCGAATAGTCTCGATTTGTCCATGATCCTTCTTCGATTGGTAATTTATGATTTCTTGTCCGGAATCTCATGAGAGCGTGTATCATATATATGTATCGCTGGGTGACAAATATTGTTCGCGGACAAAGTTATCTTTCACGACTCGATAAAAGGTAAATTTGTTTGATACAGCTATTGCGGTTCTCCATTGTTGTGAGTATATATCAGTTAGTCTCATTCTGACAGAGTCGTGAAATTGATTGAGGTTATCAACCAGCTGATAGGTCCAACTGTTGCCCATGCCGATTGCGTTAAGGGTATTATGTTGCCCAGCAATCCATGGGAACTTCTTATCATCATAATAAGACATCAGCATAATATAATACAATGCGAGTGGCGTTCTATTTGTCGTCATTGTGTTGAGCTTGCCCCAATAAGACAAGTAACATGTTTTTATTCTTACTGATATGGGACACATGCCGAGTTCTCCATATATGAATGCACTAGGTGTAGATTTTTTAAGCTTTAACCAAATTTCGAGTTTTTCAAAACATGTCGTGTTTTCGTGTCCCCATACCTCGGCTCCATATGTCATGATTGGGATAATCGATTTTTCATAGATATCAAGGGTTGTGGCTATAGTTAGTTTATTCACGCGTACTTTATTAAGGAGGGCGTACATTGCCACTTTAGCACTTTTAGTCCTTGTGTTTTTTTCTAGTGTGAATAGGCCATTTCTATGGAATGTCGTACCTAGGTATTTGTAACTATCTACTATCTCCAGTTCGTGTCCAATTATTGAAAATTTACCGCTATTCAGACTTTTGGTTTTTCGTCCAAATATAAGTATCTTGGTATTCGATGTATTGACATTTAATTTCCACGTGTTGCAATATATAGAAAATTTATCAAGCATGTTCTGTAAGCTGTCACGTGAGTTAGCGAGGAGTACAGTGTCATCTGCATAAATTAAGAGAAATAGTTTTAAGTAAAGTCCGGTATGAAATTCTTCTGGAACTTTAATATCGATTCCATTGGATCCATGCTCACGAAGATGATTTTCAAGATCGTTTAGGTATATTGCAAATAGTATCGGTGAAAGACTGACTCCTTGTTTTAGGCCAATTTTGCTTGGAAAAAAGTCTGAATCTTCGTTTCCAATGCGTACGCAAAGTTTTATGTCATTATACATAGATCGTATTACATCTAAGAGTTTACCTTCGATTTTATGACTTCAATCGTATAGCAAGCGTGATAGCCCAATGCATATAATCGAACAACTCTGACCATGATCCAATAGCAATTACGAAAAGAAATGTTTCCAAGACGATTCTATTGAATTATGAACCCCATAAATTACCCCTCAGTATAAGGCGTGTAACTCAATTGAACATTTCAAAAATCATTGAAATATTATCAGTTCAGGAAATGTTTCGATAACGTCTTTCAAACAAGGGCACCATGCACCCGGCATAGCATAATACGTCCATTGGCCTGCTTCAAAATGAATGTTAGAAGATATATTTTGAGTCACATACTAAATCTCACTCCACACATTAACAGGAACATCCGAATTCAAAGTCAAAGGGTCATATCTCTGGTAAAAATGGACGAACGGATCCCAATCTTGAACGCTGTCTTATTTGTAAAACTGCATAAATAATTTCATTTAACTGAAGTTATCAACATTAACTAAAGTTATCATCCGGGAATGAAAATTCAGCCCAAATTAGGACAGAGCCCCATATAATCTGACTTGCGCGACCTGTATATGGTGGTATATTTAACATACAGACCAAATTTCATTCCATTAATTTCGGTAGAACTAAAGTGATCATCCAGAAACGGTATACGAACCGACGGATGGACAGACCAAAACATAGTACGTCCCATTCTTACAAACGGCCGGATTCAGTTGCAATTTTGGAATATCCTGACATGATCTGCAATCATTACCTACCCCCTTGATTTGGATCTGCATATATTTAGGATTGACTAATTTTAAGAGTGCACATAACTATAGTTCATGTAGTATGTGTTGTTCTTCTTCTCACCCCATGCATCCGGATATGCTCGTAGCGGAAGACATGATCGTAGCGGAATAACCACATGGCCCGCGATTTGCACATCGTCTTTAGTTGTAAGTTATTTCATAAAACACGGTTTATTTAACCTTGATTTTTTTTTTAACGTTAACAGCGATAATCGGTCTACAGAAATGAGCGGTTGTGGTTTCCGCAATTTGCATATTACTGTTCGATAAATACTTACTCGATATAAGTTTTATCAAATTTTAATGAATCTTTGCATTGACACATTATATAACATAAAGTCTCTCAAAGTATGATATCTTAGCTTCAAAATGAACTGGACATGTTTGCGATGTCAATCATATTAGTGCCCGAAAAATTAGTTTCCATGGAGGCACTCACTAGATTTTGGGGTATGTCTATATCTGGTGCTAATGACATATCATACCACTGCTATAGACATTCCATATTTTCTTGCTATGACCTGCATATATGGTTATTTTTTACTATGGAAAATGTAGATACATGACTGGAAATGTTGTCTATTATATTAAGGGAATATCCTCGGAAATAGCAATGTATGCAAAGACTAGAATGTCTGGGCTGTTACCACAGAAATCGTAATTTTATGTAAGAAATGCAAATTTTGCCACAATTTTTGGCCTAACTTCCCGGTAAAATAGGATTAAACTGCGTCCATGTTTAAAGAAGTTTGATGTACAGTTGTGTAAATTATAGCCACAAATAATACCACCACCGTCAACCACTGGTATGTGTTGGTTTCGGTGCAAGATGTGTCTAACCGTGAACGTGTGCAAATCGCGGGCCATGTGGTTATTCCGCTACGAACATGTCTTCCGCTACGAGCATATCCGGATGCATGGGGTGCTTCTGGTTGCTTCAATATAGGTAGGTTGCGAAAACAAGTTCACGTTCAAACGGCTAACGCCAAGTTATAAATAACTGTGGCGAAAACAGCACTAATATCGTGGTTCGATTTCACAGTCAGTAACTTGCAGTTCGCGTCAGATTGATAGTTCCATTTGGATCGCGGACACCGGTATTTTTGGGTTACTGGAAACGGTTAACGTTACACTCCTGATTAACGGCGATGTTGTATGGGCATCGCCTAATTATTGCTGACGGTGGTATTCGATGCGGAAATTCTTGAATCGTTTACTCACCATTCAAGCTGGCATAATTACAAAACAAATATTGTTATGGGACATTCTGAACTTTAAAAAAGATAGTTGGTCCACCCAGAATATCAAGTTAATCACACAGACACTGAACATGAATAACATATTTGATGATATATATATATATATATATATATATATATAGACGATTAATAGCGTAACCTCGATGAGTGTCGTTGATCCCTTAAAAGACATTGGTCACATTGCCAGAATGCGTATTCTGCAGACACAAACTACTTACACTAAGAACTGATATATTATTTAAACACACATACGAATTAGAAAGATAATTATGTAACTCTCAACGTCAATTTCAAAAACCGGTATCGTCCTCAAAGAGCTTCTAATTCTGGATATTTTAATTTTGTTTTGGATGACCATGTTTCCAAAAATTGACGAGAAACAAATCAAGTATAAAATCGACTAAAATCCACTTTTCGAAATGAAAAACAACAACATATATATAATTATCTTTCTAATTCGTATGTGTGTTTAAATAATATATCAGTTCTTAGTGTAGGTAGTTTGTGTCTGCAGAATACGCATTCTGGCAATGTGACCATTCATTTCGGCATCCATGAAAGAAGTCATGTTTATGTCTAGCCTGAAATTTCTTGATAGCAGTTAGTTTGATAATGGCTTTTATTATATACTTGCCCATGAATTATAAGGTTTTAGCAGTGAGATATAAGTGATATCCCACTAGTGAGATATAAGTGATATCCCACTGGTGAAATTTCTGATGTATTGACATGCATTGGGGGTCATAGGCAAGTAACTAAAGTATATAATAAACAGAATATCCACACTTTTTCAGTGGATATGGGTTAAATCTCATTCGTGATGACAAAACATTTGAATTTCCACTCGTGGCTAAAGCCACTCGTGGAAATTCAATGTGTTGTCATCACTCATGAGATATAACCCATATCCACTGAAAAAGTGTGGATATCCTCTATATAACTATACTCACTGGTCTAGCCTGAAATTGAAATGGACCGATCGCGCGAGTGTGTATCCACCGTTATAGGGTTATTGTACAAGTTCGATATCCCCCGAATATTAAGACGGGGAGGTATAACGATGGGGACGATTCCGACAAGAGATTTGAAATTGTTCTGTGTGTATTTCTGACAAAGTAGAAGATGAAAGTGACATGTATAGGTCTTAATGGCCGGGTGTGCATGTTCTGTATTGTTACTTGACAGTGTGATTACCTGTATGCGATATGTTTATACACATGTTACTATCATAAATATATTCGTTCGTTCGTTCGTTCGATAAAGTATATATGGCGAGAGATGTGCAATGTAATTCATAAATTGAAACGTCCGGCCTGTCAGATTCGACCGAATGGACTAATTTATTTGTCAATTTGCTTGACGAAGAATACCTGTTTTATATGTTTGGGGACGATGACCTGATGTGGCTGTCGGGGCACACATAACCTGCTATGTTATGATCGGGATGCAAGAAAATACAAAACAATTTCAATCATCTATCCGTTTTCATATTTCACAATACGTCGTCCAAAAAGCACTACCAGGACATTAAATGCTAAAGCTTGTAAGTGTGATCGACATATACAATATTTAAGACCCATACCAGTATGGGGCGCCGTTCCTCTATGTATCCCCTATATATGTACGTATATCTCCAATTCATAAATAGATATATCCAATTCAATAAGAGATATCTCCAATTAGTATGAAGATATCTCCAAATTGTTTAGGAGATATCTCCATATTGATATGGAGATATCTCTTAATCACTAGCAGATATATGTTAAATTCGCGAGGAGATATCTCTAAATCACTAGAAGATATCTCTTAATTCACGAGGAGATATCTCTAAATCATGAGTAGATATCTCTTAGTTCACGAGGAGATATCTCTAAAGCACTAGCAGATATCTCTTAATGCACGAGGGGATATCTCTAAAATACTAGGAGATATCTCTTAATTCACGAGGAGATATCTCTAAATCACTATCAGATATCTATAAATAGGGGATAAATAGAGGAATGGCGCCCCATATACCAGTGCTATATTTCCCCACATACTTATTTAATAAACTGACATTTGTCGTATAAATGTTGAACGTTTGAAGCTGACCGTCAATCAATAAAAACGGCACTGTGAATGTTACCAAAATAAACGATATAACCTGGATTGTGCGTTTCTCGTGATTGCCGTTAGTCGTTTGGATGGGAAACTTGTATATAGTTCGCTAGATCATGCCTTGAATCTCTACTCTGGCTAACACCCGTACAAAACCTTGGAACTCTATGAAGTTTTGACAGGTAATCTTATAAAGTCGAAAAATAACGCTAGTTGAAATAATTACCCAGGAGAAATTCCATAATTGTAAGCGACGCAAAATAAGCAAAATCGCTCACAAATTCACTTACATCGTGAAATTTCGAGTTGGGACCCTCACCTACATTGAAGTACGTTGTTAAGGAACATATAATAACAAAGAAATATATTCCGGCGTTATTTTTTCCAACTTTATAAGGTTCCCTGTCAAAACTTCAAAAAGTTCCAAGGTTTTGTACTTGTGGAATATGATCTCTACGGGCGTTAGTCAGGGTAGATATTCATGGCATGATTATAGCAGTTCGCAACCTGCCTATTATTGTGCCTCAGTTGTTTTTCACTTTGTCTTAACCCTTTCAGTGCCAGGTCCGATTTTTGTATCAACCCATATACCCTGTGCCAATGCATTCTCTTATATATGCGAGTCGACCATAGGCCTAACAATTTTTCATCATTTGTTATTATTTTTTACAATTTTTTTACAATTTTAATAATTTGTTCTTATATTCTTTAACATACTTATTTTGTAGGTTTAGTGCCAGGGAATCTTACGTTTTTCATGGGCATCACAATTATTACTATGAATACTTGGTGATAGTTTTGAGTTATAACATGCCCCTAAGGTTTTATCCAGTTTGTTTTTAAATTCGCTATAGCATGCTTAAAATTCAACCCAAAAAAATCTTTAAAATTGTTTTTTTAGGGCCGATTTTACAGACCGTAAATTAGGGCCGATAAGATCGGCCCCTGGCACTGAAAGGGTTAAAGGTATTGTTGATAGATATTAATTACCTGTTATAACGATCAGAACACATATGAGCGGCAGCTGAGAGCGAAACATCCTTAAGACTATATAATTATACGAACCGACTGAATTGAAACAAATAAGATAACGACTGGAACACCCTGCTTAAATAGAGATATGGGAAAACTGGCGAATTTCTTTTATTTCTTGAACAACGATTGTTTTGCTACGTTTTATGCACATTAACATGTCGACGAAGATTATTTAGGGCAGAAGTAAAATAACTGAGACGCAGATACACTTGTATTGTAAATAATATGACGTATTGCCTGTCAGGGCATTAAACCCCCAGATGATCACATAAACAAACAGATGCAATGTTTTGGCGAGTACTGAAGATAATGAATGTTGACTCGAAGAGGTGCGACCAATGAAGAACGCTGGTCGAATTCTTCGCGTGATTGGACTGCTTGATGTCCCGGACACAGATGGGAGATCAAACGAATTTGTTCACACATGGTTAGATGGTCCTGCTATAATTATATGATGCTGCTGGATCCTGCTGAATATGTTATGATGTTGATGGGGCGAAATTATGCAGTTAAAGGCCCTCTTAATTTTCGAATGCACAGACAACATTTTCCTTATTATATACCATTTGTAAGTGGAACCACACATATATATATATTCCACCAGAATACGGGAACTGATGTGGCCTAGGCGTGTCCACCAAGTGATAAAGATTCTCAGATTCACCCCAAGACTTCCCCGTCATTTACCCCATGCAGCATGCATTATAATTCACAACAATGAGAGATAGAGCTATTCCCCTACCATTGCGAACAAGAACACCAAAATCAGAAATGGTAACGCCCTCAAGATCATGTTATTAGCCATAAATATAAATTATAATATAAAATATATTGGTTACATGAATGCACCGCCTCAGAATTCCGTTAAAACAACTAATCCTTCGAATTATTACAAAAAAACTACGGCTTATTGCTGCAGGTTTCTCATTCACCACACCAGAAAGCTTCTAAATGTGGATCAAAAATCGGAGGCATTGTGTTCCCGCCAAGAGTTCATGGCCCAGCCATTGTTCATACCTAAACATCGAAAGCAATTAACGCGGTCTTAATAGTTACATACTGCAACTATAAGACATCCAGTGAATACACACCCCACGAAAATCCTAAATGTGTTGTCATGCGAGATATCCCATCGCAAAAGCTCAATTTTGACACGGCCAGATTAGTCTTCCTTACAATATCCTAAAACAATATATAAAGCTTCTCAAATCATCGGCATAGTCAACAGAACTTTCACGAACTTGGACATCGACACTTTCTAGTCGCTCTACATAAGCATGGCCAGACCCATCATCGAATACCGTAACTCTGCAATGGAGCCCACATCACAAATATCAAAGCATTGTGTTAGAGAAATACATAGAAAAGCAACGAAACTAGAAGTTCGTCAAATCAAAACTCTATATGCTACCGAGACCGAATGATAAGACTCAATCTGATGTCTTTATAATATGGAATATTTAGAGGAGATCTAATCGAGGTATATAAACTGTCGAATGGTCGTTACAATATCAATGCCTGTGACCTATTAGAAATTTAGACATTCATTGGGAAGAACAAGAGGACATAATAAAAATCTACAGATGCCCATTGGAAAATATTTCTTCACGCAGAGGGTGGTAAATAGCTGGAACTCTCGGCCAGACTTCGCTTTTGAGGCTCCAACACTCGATCAATTCAAAATATACATAGACTCATTCTTCTATTATATAAAATACTAGCAGATTAGCCAGCCACTGGCGGGATTGGTCCCATGGCTTTGGTCGATCCATTAATTTTTGGATTTCAAGGTAACCCCGTACAGGCACGCCGACAAAACAAATTTAAAGTCGATGTCACCGCTGCTGA